>RCWM02000037.1:2220000-3710000 GCA_003667255.2 Euschistus heros
CAGTGAAGAAATCTAAAACGTATCATTTTAATAAGGATTGGGAGGAAGAATTTTTCTTTTGTATGGTGAAGGGTAAGTGCATTTGTGTTATTTATGTTATAAGCGTGGTAACTTAGAGAGGCATCATAAAACGGTTCATAAAAACTATGAAAAGGATTTTCCGCTACCGAGTGAATTAAGAAAACGAAAAGTAAGTGATTTGATATCTTGTTTGAAAAAAGAACAATCCATGTTCACAAGACCAGCCAAACAATCAAAAGCTGCTACGATCGCGTCATTTAAAATATCTCATATTTTGGCGAAACACAAGAAACCATTTGAAGATGGATCGGTGGTGAAGGAAGCATTTATTGAAGCGGGTGAGACTTTATTTGGAGATTTTAAAAATAAAACAGAAATCATGTCTGCTATTAGAGAACTTCAGTTATCTCGTCCGACTGTCACAAGGCGTATTGAAGTCATGAGTCAGGACATCGCAGATAAACTAAAACATGATATCATGGAATGTACATACTTTTCTTTACAGTTCGACGAATCCATCGATATGACAGACACTGCCCAGCTGTGTATTTTTATTCGGATGGTATTCAATGACATGTTGGCTAAGGAAGAATTTTTGACAATCATTCCTCTGAAGGGGAAGGCCCGTGGCGAAGATATATATGACGTTTTTCTTCAATTTTGTAAAAAACTACGAGCTACCAATATATAAATTAGTGTGCATTACAACCGATGGAGCACCAGCAATGACTGGAAACAAAAACGGTTTTGTGGCATTGTGTCGAGCTAATGAAGAATTCCCTTCATTTTTTTCATTCCATTGCATTATACATCAACAAGTTTTGTGTTCAAAAGTTTTAAACACGGAGGAAATTATGGGCATTGCAACAAAAATTGTGAATTCCATCCGTGCACGTAGCTTGCAACGGCGGCTCTTTCAGTTGCAGTTGGAAGATAGGGAGTCAGCTGAACACACTGATTTAGTTCTTCACACGGACGTCAGGTGGTTGAGTCGCGGAAAATTCCTAGAAAGGTTTCAAGAATTATTGCCCGAAATAACAGCTTTTCTAGACGAAAGAGGTGATGACACTCAGATTTTGAAAAACGAAAAATGGCTAAATGATTTGGCATTTTTGACTGACATCACAATGCACTTAAACACCGTTAACTTGGAGCTTCAAGGTAAAGGAAAAAACTATTATTGAGATGATTAGCGCAGTAAACGCATTCAAAAGTAAATTGCAACTTATGATAGATCAACTGAAAAGAAAGGATCTGAAACATTTTCCGTCTTTGAAAGCAAGGATTCCTCAGTTGAATTATGATACGTATGAGACTGAATTATCAAATATTTTGGGACAATTCGAAATGCGTTTTTATGATTGCAGTAAATTGGAAAATATATATCATCATTTATGAGTTATCCTTTTTCATGTAAAAACATTGAGGAATTAGCTACTGAAATAGCAAGTCAGTTTAATATGAACTCATGTTCTGTTGAAAATGAGTTGGTGCAGATTATATCAGATATACATCTCAAAGCTACAGCATCTGATACAAATTTCTGGTGTTTTATATCTGAAGATAAATATCCGAATGTAAGGCAAATCGCCCTTCAACTGACGGCATTTTTCGGGTCAACTTACTTGTGCGAGTCTGCATTTTCTGAAATGAAGATAATTAAGTCAAAATATCGCAATCGACTAACTGACGATCATATGTCATCATGCTTGAGATTAGCACTCAGTGGTTACGTACCATCTTATGAAAAGTATGCTGAGGACATGCAGTGCCACGCTTCAACATCCAAAGCCACTCCTTAGTTAAGTTTAACACCATATGTAACTCTTTTGTTTTGTAACAACAAATAAACTCGCAATTTTGAATAACTATGAGTTTTTTCATTGATATTGTAGAGAAGAACCTAACTAAACCTAACCCAAACCTTGACTAAAATAATGTACCTATATTGTGCAGAAAGCTAATATCTATATATGCTACGGTACACCCTACCTAGGTAGGTAGGGTGTATCGTGTATGTACGACAACCCTGCATCACACACACTTGCAGTCTCAGAGTCGATCGTAAGTAGTCTAAAAATATTGAGGTAGATCGCCAGCAGTTCAAGTTTGAGCACCCCTGATCTAGACCTTCCCAACGCAGTTAGAATAGGTTGGTAATCTGTAGGATAACCTGTCCTTCCTGCCTGAGTTGGATTACATAAGGACGTTAAGCCCAAATAAACAAACAACAAATCTTAAAACCAATATTTAGACTTGTGAAACTAGGTAACAAAAACCAAATATACGACCTCTTTATTGACACTAAGGTTTCTTAAAAAATGATAGAATGATGAAGCATACTCAATACTTAAATTGAGTTAAGGAAAAAGAAATTTAATTTTTTCAAAGTGAATTTATTTATAAAAATTTTAAACAATAAGTAATGATATTTTTATTTATGACCTTTTGCAACTTTCCTTGTAAAAACATGATTCCATTATTTAGTAAGTTAGAAAGTAATGGCTTGAATTTTTCTTAGTTTCAGCGATTTTCAAATGGAAACTCAGTCCATTATGTTTTTTACTCTTAGTTCACGTGGAGCCAAATTATTGAGTTCCTTTCGATATCAAGTTTACTTTAAATGGTTCAAGACTGTTTTCTGGTTGGTGTGAAGTTGTGTGATGAAATTTGTCAGTCTACCTCAATTTTTTGAAGAATTTCATAAACTTTTTCAACAATTGAAAAAGGTTCACAAGCCAGGGCAAGGTTTGTCATGAGCATTGAAATTTCTAGAATAAAAACAAGCTAACCAATTCTGACATTGAAGTTCACTTTAGAATAAAGTGACCATAAACGTCACACAATTTTCAAAGAGTCAGCACAACATTTTTCCATTTTCGGAAGTAAAAAATCAAAATATGATGAAAATGACCTCATGGTATCTCCATTTTCAAATTTCAATAACTTTTGACATAGTACATCAATGTCACTATCTTTATATGTAGAATGCTGTATGGTTGCGATAAGGATTAATACTGGCAAGTGACATGAAACCACCTATTAGGAAAAAAACAAAGTTATTTTCAAACCAACCTAATATTTTGAAGGATGATTTGAGCATAAAAATTATTTTATTCACATAAAGTATAAGCCATTTAGACCTAAAAATAAAAATAATTTATAAACAGCTATTTTTTAAGAGAATAAGGATCGGGAGAAAAGAGAAGAAAGAAACAACATTTTTCAAGCACGGTACTGATGAAACCAAGAATAAGCAAACCAAGCATTGCACAACCTAATTAAAAAGTTTTAATGATAATATTCTTGCTCTCAAATATGCTTAGCCAGTAAAATAAACCTTATTTTAGAACAGTATTTTATGAGAGAAGGAAAAAAATAACTAAACGTAATTTAAAAAAAAAGGAATTCATTAGTTATTCCAACCAATAAATTAATGCCATTCGCTTGAAATAAAGTAAATATTATTATAAAGAAATTTATAAGTAACAAGTAAAGTTCCTTAAATACTTACTCCTGTTTCATTATCTATTATCAGTACAAGATTATCTTCTAATCTCAACTGCATTTTTTGGGACCATATTCCATTAGTTTTTTCTAGCTGTAAAAGCCTCCTCATTCCATCAGCAGGATAAACTATACCAGTTTCTTTAGAGACCGTAAATGTTGCCAAGTGCTCCATGAGATAGGTAGGGTTCTCCTCCCTATCTCGAACTTGGTGTCCATCTGAAATTTAAAAAAAATATTACCAAGTTGAAAAATAAGTTTAAACCACTTGATACCAACATTCAATACAAATTTACATAATAAATTCATTTCATTTCCATGACTACAGCTCATGGTGGGTCTTGGCCTCGTCAAGAAGCTTCCACTACATATAAAATACATATAGTAATAATTAAAAAATCTTACAACTGATTAAAATAGAAAACAAAGTGTGATGGTAATATTGTAATTGAGATACAAATATAAATAAATATTTGCACTTAGATATCCTAATAAGTTAAATTAATTACTGAATTAATTAATTATGGAGTGATTATTGTTTGTACACATCCAATTGATCCATTTAAAGGTATTAAGTTAATTTAGAAAAAATCAGTTTATATAAGATTTCAACAAAATATTTATGTATGAGGTTTAATTTTTAGAAATCTGATTCAAAATAATTAAAATTAAATAGAAATAAATAATAATCACTATAGAGTTTACTTGATTAGACATTCTTTGAACTAAAAATAAGTATAAAAAAAATTATTACAATTGATGGTATTTGAAAGAAACTTGCATTATTTTAAGGTTGTTTGACTTAAAAAGTTTCCTAATGCATATAACCAACTTAATTTGTAGTGAACAAAGTTTATTTAAAAACATAAACATAAAAAAAAAAAAAGATTAAACGATTTAAATTCCTTCAACTTTTCATTATATGAAACTTTAATTATATGGCCCTTAGTGTCACATAATTTTATTATAAGTATTTTTACCAGAATATTTTAGAGAATTTATCATTTTAAGTGTCTTGATTCGAAAATATAAAAATATTAAATAAATAATAATCACTATAGAGTTTACTTGATTAGACATTCTTTGAACTAAATATAAGAATAAAAAAAATTATTACAATTGATGGTATTTGAAAGAAACTTGCATTATTTTAAGGTTGTTTGACTTAAAAAGTTTCCTAATGCATATAACCAACTTAATTTGTAGTGAACAAAGTTTATTTAAAAACATTAATTTTATACCCCACTTACTAAATTCTTTATTTCATTAAAATGTTGCTTTCAAAGCTTTGTGTAATATTTGTCAAAAAATTTATGAAAACATAAAAACAATCGGACAACTTTCCCAACATTTTCTAAATAAGAAACAAGAATTGATGGTTATTTCTCTATCTCTCTGTCCTAAATAAATTTTTTTTTTTTTTAAGTCAACTATCCTACCTTATTGCAATACTCCAAGAAAAATCAATATAACTAAATATATTTATTGAGATATGTTCTTTTATATAATTCAGTAACAAAACAAAAACATATTGAACTGCATAGGGTGTCATAAATTTAATTATGTTTTGGGCAAAAAATCATTCAAACATTTAAGAACTTATTTATCACCTGGAGAGTATCCATTTGAATGCACACTACTCCTATGGTAAGGCATTTTTTGTTTTTTGGATCACTGAAACAAAAATATACAAATTAGAACCTAGGAAAAAGTTAAAATAAATTAAAAATCATTAAACAGTAAAAATTATTGTTTATTAATAATTATTATTCCATAAAGAAATGATCAGTTTGTGGAAATTTAGGTAAAAAGATACTGTTGTCAAACAATTATGCCTTTCTTCCTTAATTTTTTCTTTTGAAAAAAGAAATATTAATAAGAAAAAAAGAAAGAAGAACTAAACTGGGTATTAATCTACAAACAATATTTTCAATCTGATTTTATAACAATGATATCCACTTGCACAAAAACAAAATTTATTATAAATATAAATTGATATTTGTTGCATAAAACTTTTAACAATGAATGTGGTAGACTTACACAAGTTATCTACTGTATTTCTTTCTTAGATACATTCTGTAACAAATAACAAATTTTTTATAATTTCTTGAGAAAAAATAAAATGAAAACGAATTACATAAAAGATCTTGCTCATCTTTAAAGATCCTTTGATATATCATGGAAGTATGACATAAATACACTTTAGTAATGTAACCTTGAATTAAAAATCTTAGGAATGCTAAAAAGAATCAATGGAAATAAACACGAGACTAAGAATTACACGAACGTAAAAACATAATATAAATACATACATGTACATTTGTAAACATATCCTCTGTATCTGTGCTGGTTGTAGTAAAATAACTTTTTCTTCCGCAACACAAGCAGGTGTCAAATGAACCGTTAAACTCACTTGAATACGAACAGATTGTTGATTTATTTGAGTCGGAACGAGACTTCTGGATAATTTTATCTTTATATGAGTAAACCACAAGATGTCACTAACAGGTAGAAATGAGAATTGTTGAAAGGACTAATATAATCAACAGGTAAAAGCTTTCTAGTGACAGGGGAGTGGCCAGGTAACAACGATCCTACACATACCACACGCTAGACTGAATCTCTACTCTGTCCAAGGATATACTCCCTCCCCCCTCAATTCCCAAGTTGTTAATTCCCTGGAAGATTTTTTTCTCTTCTGAATCATTCTGGCTTTAATGAATTAAATATTTAATGCTTGTAAGTTGCATTATTATTACCAGTTCACTGTAGACTATCCCATTAGGGTTTTACTGCATGTTTTATAGATATTTACATGTATATATATTTATCAATTTATTTCATTACAAATGATATTTATAATACAGAATAAAAATATCGGTACTAACGATTAATTTTAAATACATTATTTACATTAGTAAACTTATTTCTAAGTAAAAAGTTAGTTATTTTCATCTCGTGATTACTCGCGGTGTTAAAGTCTCCGGGCATGGGAGTAACTTGCTGTTAAATTATAAAACCGTGTAATTTAAGAAATCAATATCTTTTTATTGTTAGATATTTTTAGTAGACTTAATATATAGATACAGCTTGCATTAACTTAATTTTGAGACTGAAGAAACCATGTTCGTTTGTAAATATAATTTTACTATATTTACCATTCGTCAATAAGTTTATAAACATGTAAACAAAAAATAGCGATCTAATTAAAATATAAACTAAAAATTACAAGGAAAATTAACTGAGCGTGGATTATTTACTTAATAAGTAAATAAAAAATAATAAGATGTTGTTTGTTTACAGGTAATATAACTTCATACCGGTATAAATAAAAAATAAAATACACATATTGAGATTAATCTCCGTTATGTACTAAAAACACAGCATATTCACTCAGTATTTACTTTTGAATATATATAAACACAATGTGTATTTATCATTGAATAAAGATTATCTATATTTTTCTTTAGAACTTTTTATCAATATTATTGATGATAATTTTAATTTTCTGTATATCGTTAACACTATGTAAAACTGACGAATGTGAAAAATCACATTTCTTTAATTTTTTCGTTTACAGTTGTATTCTACAAGGCCTACCTTGAGTTTGCCATAAATTCGTAAAATAACATTTATTTCGGTCTTCTAATCGCCGATAAGATTCGACATTTTATCACAAGTCCTAGTAGGGTAAAACGGTAAACAAACAAAATAAAAAATTCGATTTTTCACATTCATTAGTTTTTCAATAGACGATGTATATTACAAAAATATTGAAGACAAATTAATACAAGCTTTTATTACCATTATATTATCTGTCGGTATCAGCGATTTGCAACACAATAATTTATTACTTGTTAATTTTGTGGGCACTTTTAGGTTTATCTTAAAATATTTAGGTTTTTCACAACCGAAACCTAGGAAATTCATCTGAACAGGTTTATAAACATAATAAGGTTTAAGGAGTGATTCCATGCCCGAAGGACCTAGTACGTTTCATATGTATTTGAAATCTACATGTCCAAGATTATTGGTACAATTATTCAAATTATTTCGAAAATAAAACTTTCGTTTTAGTACAAGACTGTTAGAAAAAAAAGATTAAACGATTTAAATTCCTTCAACTTTTCATTATATGAAACTTTAATTGTATGGCCCTTAGTGTCACATAATTTTATCATAAGTATTTTTACCAGAATATTTTAGAGAATTTATCATTTTAAGTGTCTTGATTCGAAAATTTAAAAGTATTAATTCATTTTTTTTTTTTTTTTTCAAACCAACTGAATTTTATCAGATGCAGGTTCATTTTTTTTTGTAACAGATATATCAAGACATTTAAATCATGCTCAGGTTTACAAATTATTGTTTTAATTTTCGGATGAAAATAAACTGAATGTGATGGATTATCTGCCGTTTGTATTTGGCCCCAAGCAATTTTAAAAAAATTAAAATTATCTAACTAACTAATTAAAATGATTCACATTCCAAGCAACGAACAACTGGAGGAATGTTTATGAGTTATAAAACCTACAGATCTTTTCCTTCATACGGAACTTTGGTCTTTCAATCCTTCTATCGAGGTACATTTTTTCTTGGATGCTCAACAAGAGTGGTAGAACGGTGAAAACTTAATTGTTACTTCTATTGGAATTATTTTATTTGAAAACTAGTTTCGAATTTAAAAAAGTCATTATCAGTTCTAAAACATACAAAATTTTCAAAACATCATTCCTTCGTTACATATATTATGTACGTATATTAAAGTTTTTTTAAAATGTAAAAAAATAAATCAAATAAATCGGTACTTTCCTAAGGAGGCAAAACGGACACCTGAAAGATATATAGAGTTATCTAGAGTGGGAGGTTATACCCTTGTGTTTTTCCTATGACTTGTTTGTTTTTTTCCCGTTCCTATTGGAAACAAATTTAAAATGGGGCTATTGAAAATACCTATCTGGACATTTAAAAACTTTAATACATATAAACCGTATGACAAAGTACTGATATTTTTAAAATCATGTTGTTTTAGAACTGATGATAAATGTTTAACTGGTTTTTAAATTATATAATGACAATAGAAGTTGCAATTAATTCAGGAATCCTAATTGTATTGATCCTTCTATACCACCTTTTAAGAATCTATCTCACTCATTGAGTCACTAACATTCTTATTTAGGAGGCCGTGATAGCCGAGCGCGTTGGGGCAAGGGTCTCAGAGCTCCCGGTACAGAAGGTAGTCGGTTCAATTCCCATCTGGGCCAGTTCCGATTTATTTCGAGTTGAATCTGCGAAATGAATCTCTACCTTCCTCTATTTCTATGAGTCTATAACCTGTCCTTCCTCCCCTAGTTGGAGTACCTAAGGACGGTTGGTGAACTAAGGCTCAAACAAACATTATTTCCTCCCGGTCTTTTATTTCTACCACTGTTTTTATTCTCAACGCATTGTTTAATACTCTGCTTTTTAAAATTCAGTTATTCCTTAATGAATATACGCTTTCTAATGTTATTGCATAGCGACTGTATATGTGGATTTTTATCTCGTTTCAATCTTATTAGTTTAAACGGCCTTTCATTTCACGCATTCCTGTAAAAATAATTATTCAGATTTTTGGAAATAAGTGTTACAAAGAAAATTAGATATTATTCATAAAAAAAAAAAGAAGCTATATATTCCAATAATTTACTAAGTTTTATATTCATGTACTATTTACGAGATATTCTCATTCGTGTGCGTAAGTTGTTGAAGGGTTTAAGAAAAGTAGAGATTGCATCACAAACTTTCAGGTAAATTTTGAGGACGCGATATAGAAAAGAAATGACCGGCAGAAATGCGTTCAACCTTAGTGAAAGTTTAAATCATCCCGCAGGGATTGACAGCGAAAGACCATCCATTTCTTCTTTATTTATTATTTCTTTTGAAAATATTTTTTTAATGATTTCTCAGCCCTTCTCCAAATTGTTTCGAAATGTGAAAAGATGTATACCTTTTAATTAAAGTGGTAAAAAGTTTTATAATTATGTGTTCTTAATTTAATATTTTGAATCTTTTACAAGAGAACTTAGATTGAATAACTTAATGTAAACCCGATATTTGATTCATTTCTTGCATATGTTCAAGTTATTATCAATTAACTAAACAAATAATAATAAATATAGCAAAAAATGTAGTACAAGAAAGCTGAAAAAATAAATAAATAAATTGAATAAAACGAAATAAAGCAATAGTAAACTCGTATTTAGTTTATTTTTATTTATAAAACAAAAATAGACTGTTACATTTTTGAGGGTGAAAAAAAACAAAACTCGATTTCACCTGATTGGGAAAACCAATAGATCATGTAAATATCGATCTATAATCTACATACATTTTTAGAATTACAAGGATCAAAATTACTTAAATTAAATTGACGATTAATCATACTTCAAAATAAACAAAGTTAAGAGAAAGTAGGGGGTTTCGAACGTGACATTCTTCATTCAAACCAATATAGCTCCTAAACGGTAGGTTCTAGCGACAAATTTTATATAACAAAAAATATTCTCTATTAAATTTTTGATCAGGTAATTGTGGTCAAATTTTCTATCCGAATAACACCTACAGAGCTTGAGCGTGTCAAAATGTTGCATTTTTGGGTGTGAAAAAATGTTAAACCAAAAAATTATAGACCCCTAACCAAAAAGACATTTTTTTTTTTTATATAACATCTGAATAAAAATGTTTAAATTTACTATATTTTCAGTAATCGATGAGGCCGTGTTTCATGTTAAAAATGACAAAAATATTAGTAATGGTCAGACAGATAGCTATATGTGATTTCAAACTGTCTTCGGGTGATTTAGTAAGACCACAACCACACACATGAACTCATTGGCTCGTTGCTGCGAAGCATTCCAAGAACTGTAACCACAAAACCATGCGTATTAAACCCCCCACCATTGGGGATCATTTTTGTTACAACATGGCTTTATTGCAATATCGAAACCATTCGATAAACATTTAGGATTTTCTGCCACTGTTATAAATGATTCCCATATTGTTTTCTAATCCAGTGTTGCATTAGAATATTTCTAGCTTTATACATATTTATCATATAGCCTCGCAAGATTATTATAATTTATAAACGAATCAATTAGCAGCTTTAATGAGGTAAATATTTTGAAAAATAAATCTTGAATAACTGGTTAGTGATCTGTGAGAGTAAAATAAACACAACAATCTTACGCATATAGAACTGCTTGATAAATTCAGATTTTATGTAGTATACATAAACCCAACGAAATTCGCTAAGATTGAGAAGTAGCCTGGACCCATTTTTTACACACACACACACATATATATACACACACACCAGAATGTGTCTCACACTCAGAAAAACATTTATTTCGGTACATCGGAACATTATCTCAAAAGACGAGATTATCAACATAAATACAGTTGCACGTCTATAACTAAAAACCAGACCAAACAGCTCTCAACAAACGGTGCAGGCAAACAAAACATTCTTTTAAATTTGATTCCCCTAAAATTATTTACCTTGAACAAACAAATTTTAAACGAAATATTAAAGAAACGATCACCATAGAAAAATTAAAAAAATCGCGCAATAAAGAAAAAATCAGACGTTCTAAATCTCAACATCTGTTATACCTGTTATTAATATACATCATATAAATAATTTTTCCATTCATATATTACACCGAAATACGGAAATCCCTCTTAATCAAATTTGTCTTAGTTAAATTTACGCACGCTAGAAAACTGGGATTTTTTTGTATTGTTAACCTGGTAAGGGGAACTGATGTTCCCTTTTAAATTTCCTATTATAAAAGTGAATGGAAGTTTCGACTACCTTTGTGTTATTCCCTTATAACCAACAAAAAATTTTAAACATATCTGACTCGCCTAGCCAACCATGTCTAACAGCCCAACACGACTGCTAACTTCAAAATAGAACAAAACCATTTCCTAGGTTCTTATCTAGCAAATAGTGACTTCATACAGTTTGACCAAAGTTTAGGGAAACTAGTTTCCAAAGGAAATGTCTAAAAAAGCATTCTAAACTTTTATTTATTTTTATAATCGAAGAAATTGAAAAAAAGGACCTCAGTTTTCCATGACTGGTTACCAGTTCAGAAAAATCCCAGTTTTTTATTTTTGCCAAAAAAAAGTTAAGAGATATTAGTTTTTATTCTTAACTAGTATTGGGTTGTCCAGAGCATAATGCTGGCTTTCTTTTTTCTTTAAATTTACCATTCTTTGTAATAGTGTTTATATTTAATAGATTATTTTTTTTTAAATAGGTATGAATATTTATTATTCCTCTGCGTGAGTTCGTGCACTCTTCAACAATGTTTTTTTTTTTTTTTCTCTTTTTAAATTAGTGGGAGACTTCAGCCATGAAGACTAAGAGGTTTGTGGCAGTACATCTTCCCTGGATGACGCACAGTGGTTCAGAATGACGAAAATGCGGAAAAATTGATTTTAATGAATTCGCTCTGTCGCTAATTTTTATTTCTAGGTTTACTTTTATAAACTTATATTCTTTCATTGGATAAAGTAGTAAATAAAATGTGTGTGTGTGTGTGTGTGTGTGTGTGTGTGTGTGTGTGTGTGTGTGTGTGTGTGTGTGTGTGTGTGTGTGTGTGTGTGTGTGTGTATGTGGATGTATATAATTTTTCCACATGCTATTTTCGTCAATCACTGAATTTATACCAATGCTGAAACGAACTCATTTGTCAGTGACAATACCAGCCTAACCGACTTCTTAGAAAGCCAGTGTTTCATTAACATTTGTTGATAAGATAGATTATTGTCCTTTTCAATAGACAATGGAGTAATTATTCTCTACCCACCGCTTGGTTCCATTTTTTTTTTTTTTTTTTTCATTACTCGATTATGCTATGCGAAATTATTTTCTTTTAGTTCTGTATCCAGTAAATATGAAATTAGCTATTTATAACGGAAATAAATTTATAACAATTAACATTTCTAAAGACGTATAACTGACACTAAATGGAACTGAGGACTAATTACTTCACTTCCTCTTACTGTAATTAATTATTCTTGGCCATTTTCTAATTGCAAAAATACTGCCCCTTTGTAATTGAGAGCATATTTTTAAACTTAAACTAGGGAGGTAACAGTTTCAAATGTAATTATGGAGATGTAAGTTTTTAATTTTTCCACATAATTTAAAATAAAATTTTTATGTTTTTAATTATTTTTTTAATAGTTTATGAGCACGGATATTTGAAAGTATTATGAGTTTATAAAATTATAAATTTTTTTTTTATGAAACAGAAGAAAAATAGAAGAAATAAAACTTCATTTGGACCATGGTTAACATCTTTGTAATTTTGAAAATCTAGTACCATTCTCTCTAGCCCAGTCAAATAGTAGTCTTTCGGGAACATAGTTGGTGAAAATTTTAGACTGGGCTTCTATAGTTTTCTTGTGTAACGTTTTTTTCACATTCAAAAATGTAATATTTAGACTCTAGCTCCGTTGATGTTGCTCGGATAGAAATTTGTCGACAGCTTCCTGATCAAAAATTAAAATAAGAATATGTTTTATTATGTAACATTTGTTACTAGGAACTACCGTTTAGGAGCTATATTGGTTTGAATGAAAAAAGTCACGTTTTGCCTCATTTTTAAGTGTTGGGACTTTTTTGAACCGCTCTAGCTCAGTTGTTTCCTTATCAGAAGCAGTAATCTACTTATTCTTAGAATCATAGATTATAGATAGACATATCCATGAAATATTATTTTTCCCAGTCAGGGAGAATATAATTTTTTTTTCAATTCTCAAAAATGTAACGGTCTAGCTCTGTTTTTTTAATAAAAATAAATTAAATTCCAGTTTAATATTACGTTATTTTGTTTTTATTCAATTTATTTTACGCTTTCTTAGACTACATGTTTTGGAATATTTATTATTATTTGTTTAGTTAATTGAGAACACCTAAAATAGGTGCTATAAATATAATAAAATATCGATTTATGTTAATTTATATCCATCATCTATTATTTTCCCCTGTCGGAACGAGTTGCTTCTGAACGAGAAATAAAAAAAAATCAAAATCGCTTCCACTCTCAACTGCCAGGTTTTCCCCTCAATTAAGGATACTCATTTCATAGACGCTGAGTGTTACTCCTAAGTTTTATGACCTTCCTGTTTTTACACTAATGGACATGAAACTATGATAAAATTGATTTCACATTACGGCCCGATATTCACCGAAGTCGGGATAATGATTAAGAAAATAAGGATTAAATCCTCCATTTTAAAATAAATGACAATCATCATCCTATTTACCTTCACCTAAAGACAAGATAGATCCTTTCCAAAGAAGGGGATTATATTATATATGTGTATAAAAAACAGTATATCTTATTCGGCATCATTGAATTCCAAATTTCACAATTAATTATCTAAGATCAGTAAAGTAAATTACTGACTTTTACGCTATTTTTCTAAAAAAGAAAAACACTCCGTTTCAAACCGGCCCGTTTGCAAAAAATGGAAGAAAAAAATATAAGCAAAACCCTTTAGCTATATGTAATAATGGATATAAAGCTATAAACGAACTACCACGAACAATGCCGATGCCACCCGAATTCCAACGGAAGCAATGATCGACTTTGCCGACTAGTCGGCTCATCTATATTTATGGAACAATTTCTGTAGAGTAGTATATGACTATTATGAAAGACGCGTGTTAAGGTCTTTTGATTTAGAAATTCTAAAAAAAAAAAAGGATCATCGATTAAACGTTCAAAAGAAAACTAAGGGCTAAATTCTAACCTTATATTTCCATAAAAATTATAAAACCTCTTGATATAATTGATTATGTAAACTTCTTTAGTACAACCAGAATATGAATATGGAAAGTAGTGGATGAAACGTTTCTGCATCTAACTTATTTATAGTTGATGATATGATCTTTGTGAATCCAGTAATGATATTTGTTCAGAGAGATGCACTATGCGCGGCTATGCGGCCATAAGATACCGTTACTATACCACACACTTTCAGTAACCTGCATTGTGTAACGTTTTTTATCTAAATGGGGCACGAGTGTAAGTGATTTCCTCTTAACCTATTTAAACGGATTACTCTCATTATTTGTCTATATAATACTATCAGGCTCGAGTAAAGCTTCAATGGCTGCAATGATTCATTAAAAACCAATAACAAAATATAGTTTTAAAATGAATAAATGAACATAGTATAATAAGTATCACAAAAAAAAAAACAACAAACAAATGATGAAGTTTATTGAAGGGTTTCATTAATCCAACTCAAAAGATCATCCTCATTTGGATTTTTGAGTGAGAAAACTTATTTATTATTTAATTTTTAATATAATATTTTCAATGAAATTAAATAGTTGTAAACATCCACGTTCCTATGAGATGTAATTAGTGAAGGAAATATATTATGTCTCCAACAAAACTCTACATAATGATCTCAATATACCCTTTTGTCCTTGACCCCATACCCCATAAATTCCATCAAAACCTTTCCAACCATCCCAACACTGGCTCATTCATTATCCAGTTCCACGCATCCTTAAAATCCACCTCGGAGATTAAAACGGCATTGGCCCGGCGACTCATTGTAAATTTTTATATTATTGGAGTTCTGGCAATGGAGCTCTCTCTCTCTCTCATCCTCCACTTGACTCTGCTTGAGACGCAGCTGAGAGAACAGCGCTGGGATTTCTTTGAGCCTGGTTTGCCCTTGGGGGGACAAGTCTGGTTAGGTGTTTCCCCGGGATTTTTGTTGATATTGTATATATAGTATGACTTTATTTAAGATTTTTTTTTCTTTCTCTATTTTTAATTTATTTGTTTCTACAATTTATTATATATAATCATTTACTACATTTTATTTAATTTCTTGTATAGTTAAGGCAGTTTATTTTAATTTTTTTTTACATGGTATATAAATGGATTCTTTGTGATCCATATTACTTATTACCCTTAAGTGAAGTAGCTTGTAATTATTCAATAAATAAATGGAAATGGAAAAAAAAAAAAAAAAAAAAATGGGATAGTTACCCCAAACTTCGAGTTTCCACTAAAATCCCTTATAATACAACATTTAATATAGCTGGTTGTGAACTTCCCTAACAAAAATATGGTTAAAATTTTTTTTTTATAATCTAATCATTCTGCTTCCACTGATTTCAAGATCAGTGGATCTAATAAACTAATAATAATCTAAAATTATACGGTTGGGATCAAGTAGATCCTTCCTTTGACCAACCCTACTTAAAATATATTTTAAACGGTGAAAGATTTAAATGTAATTTTCCATTAGAAAATTTTTTTTTTATCTATTTATTGAAATTTACAACTGTATACAATATAAAAAAAATAATACACCAAGTAAATGTGATGATAATGCTCAAAATAACACGTTATTTGTTTTTAAAGAAACTACCCATTGGTAGCACTTATAAAGGTTTTATATAATGAGGTACTGTATCAGAAGGTCCCGAGGCCATCTTCTTTTTAGGCGCCACGGATTGATATCTGGGTTCGAACTAAGTCAGTAACATGACAAAGTAAGGGGCATTGAATATTTTTTTAAGGATCGCAAGGATTGAATACGAGACGAATTAGACGGTTTGGTGGAGCCCTAAAGCTCAACCCTATACTTCCAAATAGGTCTGATAACTGTCAGGTAAATGAATCTTTTGTAATTAAACGGTAGGTTTGAACGTCTGCCAAGTAAATGTAAAAACTACAGTCAGTTTCTTGTCGTTTTAGACTTGTATGTGGATTCCAAGTAAGACGTATGTCCGGATGGAGTCCTAGATAGCGGATCTGTTCAACAGGGATCATCAGAAAAATTAAATTTTTAAATTTAGAAATTTAAGAAAATCAGACTTAAGCAACTTTTGTTAATAAATAATCACGAATATCATTGGCACAGCGGTGGCTACAAAAATTTTCCTACTCCTTAGTGATAGGAGTGAAGGGATACCCTTCGTCAGCCTATGAAATTCCATTCATAATTGTAATCATACAATTAGTGAAGCTAGTCACATATTTGTGTGGCAGTGACTCAACCCTACGCAGTGAGCCCACCTAACCAATACAGGATATATGGATCACTATTTCCATCTTAAGATTCATTTTTAAAATAATAGGCTATTCAGAAAATAATGCAGGCTTATTGTTTTATTTGAATACCCCTTTGTGTAATAAACTATTAATATTTAAGATATTATTCTATGGATGGAAAAATTAATTATTCTCACTACTTGGAAATAATCAGTCGTTACGAGCGACAGCGACGATTAAAAACAGGATAGTGTTTGCTCCGTTCAACAATGGTTTAAATCATTTCAAAAGGGAGACTTCAGCCTTGAAAACTAGGAAGTTCGTGGCAGGACTTCATCCCTGGGTAATAATATTCTTCGTGCTGTCGGCGATAACAATTAAAGAACGGTTCAAAAAATTGCAGTGAGAATAACAGTTCTGGTAAAACGCTAATTATGGTCACCTGACCAGTTATGGGCAGGCTAATACAGTTGTCGCAATAATAAGTGTATAATCCATTCATTTGTGATTTCACCAGGAGAAATATTTCTGAAAAAGGTTTAAGATTCATTTACTAGTGAAAGCCTCCCTCCTAACCCTTTCCAGTACTTGTTAAAAATATTTTTCTTAAATAGTGTCCAAAAATACCTCATTTTTTTTGTGAGATCGCTTTTAAAAGTGAGAACTCTTAAGGAATTATTGTGGGAATGCTATATTAATTTTTAGTTTTTGAGATATGTAGCTTTTCATTAGAATTCAGGCTTCCATACAAGCTCCATTATGTTGGACTTTCTGATTTTAATAACCAATAATTTTGAACTGACCATAACCGGTGTACAAAAATACGAGGTACGAGTTATGGCTATCCGTTTTTTTTTTTCTTTTTTGTTACAAACGTTCTATCTACTAATAAAGAAAAAATAGAATTTTCTTCATTTGATTATGTCATTTTAAAACTTATATACTACATCCCTTCCTGGTAGTGGTCATGTTTGACCTTACGTATCTTAAGTGACCATTACTAGTTAATATAGTTAGTTATATTCTGTACTTCGCGGATGGCTACTGCTGTTTAAGAAAACTGGAAATATTGAAAGAAGATAATTTACAAAAATACATTTTGATTTCTTTTAGTTCATTAATTTGTTAGTGGGAATGATCACTAAAATGTATACCGTTACTGATTATGTAGAAAAATCAACGAGAAGCGCGGCTATGAATTATTCTCTGATAAATAGTTTTAATTCATCTTCAACTACCATTTCATGATGGTTTTCTAAACTAATAAGTAGTTACCAAGAATGTGAATAAATGTATTGAGTGATTGTGTATTTAAATATATATTTTAGTTTTTGTTAGACAGCGTTGTATTAGTATTTAGATTATTTTTATAGTTCTACTTGTTCAGTAATTAATAATCATTTTTTAATTATTAAAAACATTAGTTTAAAGATTATTTTGCCAAATGACCATAACTAGTCTTGGCTATGACCATAGCATACAACATACCCATAATTAGTATTTTTGGCTCTTTGTATAAAAGTATAAACATTTGTTTAAAAGGAAGCTTTAGTGTTTGCCAATTTTATATTCAATAGAATAAACTTTTGAGAATCTAATTATATAACCAAATATGTCATATTACTACTATCTGTATCAACGCTCGGGCATAGAACGCCCCCCCCCCAAAAAAAAAAAATAAAATAAAAAAATGTAATGAAAAGTTTTGCAATTGTGAAAATTACTTATTAGTTTCTGCTTCAACCGCCCTTCTTTCCAGACCTTTAGCCTACCAACCACCTTTTCTTTTTTTTCAAACCTGGACCACTTTTTAAACGATAAAAAAATGATCAAAAGTCAATAGAAATCAGAAATAGTTAATCATAAGGATCCAAAATTTTATTCAGAGAAGCGTTGGCTTGGAAATGTATTGAAAGGAATGAAGCGTGCTTCCATTGGTAAAAATGTTTTATTTAAAAAAAATAAAACCTCCATTGATTCCTGGACAACCCAATGTATTCAACATCCCTAAGTTTAGATGAACAGTAAAGAAAAAAAAAATTTTCTTTTCAAAATTCATGCCCTTGAAAAAGAACAAATAGATGAAAATCCATGACACACATGTGGACACAACACCCATGCAGTCCCCCACGTTAACACCTTCGCGCAATTACGAATTCATTTCTTGTCTTATTTTTTTGTTTGATTGGAATGTTTTCAGTTCTTTGAAACAAGATAATACATCTCTTAAAAGTTAAAAGCACAAAGTTGACTGTATGTTATTTTTATTATGTCCAATAGCTGTTCCATTATATAATAATTGGCTAATTATAAATATTCGTGAGAATATAACGATAAAAATATTTAAAACTAGTATTGCGGTTATTCATTAGATGACATATTATATATTAATGCATTTCGTATTTCTTTTATGTTTACATTTTAGTTAAATTTATCTACAGTGTTGATGATCAAACTTGGTTGATGATCAAATTTGGTTACATCTAATAAATATTAATAAGAGCTAATTTAGGTTTTAAGTGCATCTAATTTTTCCGATATTTACGAAGAATGTCCGATTAAAATGGTATTTCAAGGGAGGATTAAAGTGTTATCTGTTGATTCTCTGCAAAATATTTACATTCTATAAATAAGGCCTACTAATCATTTATTTACTAACAGTGTTTGTTTTTTCTCGAATTGGCATATAGATCTTAGTTTCATGGAAACACGTGGTTTCCGAGTTTTAACTTGATAGTATTGCTGCCCAGGTAACAATAAATCAAGCTTTTGGCGATTTTTGTTAGGGAAATTATCAATTCAACATCATACTGCCAAGAAATTTACCGAATGTATCAAAATTTGTTCAAACAATAGCCTGTATTTTTTAATAGGAACGAACCTATTCTATTGCACGATAATAAATAACAATAAATAAAATTGGTTAAAGTATTTGATTATTGGTATTGATTTGGGTTATGAAGTCCTACCTTATCCAACATATTCTCTCTACTGACTACCATTCTTTTAGAGCCTGGATAACCATATGCGAGGAAAATTGTTTAGTAATGAAAATTGCTTTTCTTCATTTCATCACGTGATTCAACCTTATTCAAATCTGGCATTGAAATACTCGTTGGGAGAAGTGTGTTCAGAAAAATGGTAAATATTTTGAATAAAATATATTAGTTTGTTTGTTATTTATTTTTTTTTTTTTATTTCATCTCCTGTTTCCAAAAACGGACGTTTCATATGGGACAACCCAATATATAAGATTATTAAATGAAGTTATAATTTTGATATTACTGCTATATTAAATTGAACAGATGAGTTTTCATTTTATTTAATTCAATATTTTTAGAGTAAAACTCGTTTTTTTTTATGTCTAATGCAAATTTGGAATAAGTAGCGAGGCTCCACGGAACCATCCAATTCATATCGTTTCCAATATATACAATCCAAAATCATTAAAAAAATCCTCAATAATCCTTAATTTGTTACTGATAAATTTATCCATAAAAATCTTGATGTTCTACATACTGATTTAGCCCAAACCAGATACCTTTCATAGTAAACTCCATAACCACTCGAATCCACAAGTCATTTAACTTGCTTCCCAATCCATTATCGATATCCGAGATATCTGAAAAGAAGATGGTCAAGGAACTTTCTAGTGTAAAACTTTTATCGAAGTAGGTTTTTTCGAATAATGTCATTGTAATCACTATCAACAAATTTACTTGATGAATATATTTTATACAGTCATAAATATCATTAAATAAATAAAAATAAAATAAGTAGAAAAACGTTTTCTATAATTTTTAAAATAAAATTGTGTAATGTTTCCGCATTATATCGATATTCAGTGTTCAAGCTGACCTTGTTGGAAGAATCACTGCTGAGTTCTTCCTCATGCCAGAGATTTTTTTATTATTATTTTTTTACTGCAGACAATTGTACCATAAGATCCATCGATTGCCAACTTTTATCTTGCAAGTGTGGGAGAAGAATAAAATGAAAAAAAAAAATCTGACCTTGAATATGTCTTAAGATTTCCGGAATACTTAAATCAGACATCAAAATATTTTAATGAAGTAAAATCCAGTGATAATATATTATAAGCAACGGTTATTAAATCTGAAAGATTTTCCGAGACCGCCTTTGCCTCTTTATGAAGGTATTAGAATGTGCTTGAGTAATTAATCCAGAATCCTGATTACAATGCCTTGCGTCATATCTGAACTCTTACACACTTATAATTTTCATTTTACGTAACCTAAATAAATACCTTTTTACATAACGCTGTAAATTATATAAGTATCACGTCTTATAAGCTAAGTCAACATTTTGGCAAAACTAAATAATATTGGATCGAATTTTTTGGAGAAAGGAATAGTAAAAAAAATAAAATTTATAATTCGATGTCTTGTTCTGAACTAGATAGTTACATCATGTTGAGGGTGTGAGGAGTGGCTTCTATGAGGTTGTTAGAAATTTCCGAGTCATTTTTATTTCTGAAAGTACTAATAAAATGCTAAGATGCGTATTTATATAGTATTTTTCATTTTTCGTAGAACGGAGCCTATAAATCCAGATTTCCCAATTCCCCTATGAATACCATAAAAGTACAATCAAAAGGTATTATTTTCTGGCTGCGTACATATCAGACAGCAACTTATGTAGAATATAAGTTATATACTTAAAAATATATATGGTTGAATTTTAAAATTAAAAACAAATCTTCGGGTTTATATATATATTAATAAAAGATTTCTCAAAAGAAGCAATTCGATGAGAATAGATATACAAATCAATAGGCTGAGGTCTGGTATTCAAAAAATGAGTGGAAAAACGAAGGTCAAGGATGTAAATGTACGAAGGTTTTTTTATATGTACTGTCGTCGAAAACTTGTATAGAGCCACCTTAACTCAAAATACAAGCAAGTGATGTGAGAGCGCCTGGTGATCCCAAAAATTAATCTTATAAAGGATAAGAGTTATCTCTTGATAAAGATGAATGTTTGGCATTCGAAACTAGTATTCTAATAAAATAATCCCAATGGAAGTGGCAATTAATTCACTAATCCTAATCTTATAAAGGAATTCATCTGCTTTAGCTTCATTTGATGAGAATGAAATAGTTTTCACAATATGTCTCCTTCACAGCACCCTAAATTATCAATTCGTATTTTTAGAGATTGGGAGCGGGGTAGTTCAGTTGGTAAAGCACTGCTCCGGGGCACGAGTTCGAGCCCGGCAGAGGGCAGAAAATTTAATTCCTGTTTCTTTGGCCGTGGATCGACTTCGAGGCCTGGAGACCCTCCTGAGACACATCCAGCACACCAAAGTGAGTACCCTTAATTGGGAGAAAACCTGTCGGTTGAGCGTGATTGCTGACATCACCTCCTTGTATAACCGTTGGTAACGAAACAATACTTCATTACCAAGTACTGAACCCAAAACCCTTCGTGGGCTGTACTGGTACAGTTTTTATTTTTTATTTTTAAAGATTCCAGCCACCACGAAGAAAGAGGAAAACAACCTGATCGAACGAAAAGTTTTCTGCAAGATGTATAGACCTATAAAGAAGAATAGTGGGAGACGAAGATCACTCAACGATATACTCCGTTCTCTGTACAAGATAACCTAGTAACCATGAAATCCATAAAATGTTGCTTGATGAAGTTCTCTACGGAATGCTTTTGACTGATCGTAGCATCTAGGAAAGGATCCTGAAGGAGGTACCTAATTGGTAGTGCCACCAAGGCTCTTAGATATATTTCTTGAGATAGATCTGAGTGATATAAAATCACGGCCTATATTTTGAGGAGTCAATTCAGCTATGAAAATACACTACTTATTTTTTTTTTTAAAGTTAAAAAAGTAAGTAGTTTCTCCTGACCATGTTTTATTTATTTTTAAAGACAACTACAAATTAATCCCCACACATTGACCATAGTTCAGATCTGACTTTTGCAGTACGATTTTCTGTGATATCTCAATCCCTAAAGGTTTTAGCAAATAGAGGCAGTATGATTTAATTTTGGTAAAGCGGCAATCACGCCTGTAAGTGCTAATGCTCTCATTAAAATTAAGTCCGTAACTTTTTGAGGAAAATATATAAGCAAAGAGGAGAGTCTGCAGGTCAGGAAAACAACTGGAGCGGCGAAGGATGCGTTGTCCACCTTGGGAGTGCAGAACTGGAGATCTGCAGCAACACAACGAGATGTCGCGGTTTATGTATGTCGAATTTGTGTTTCGAAATGAGGTCTAAACCCTAGGGTTTGTAGTGAGTATTGTATAAATATTACATGTATTTATACAAATATCCATGAAGGCTTGAAGAATGAAATGAGCAGGGCACGTCGCAAGAATGGAGAACATTAAAAATCTTGGGAAGTTGGGCTAAAGAAGTAATACATCGAAAAACAATTTTTCAAGTGCATATTAGCAAACATTGTTTCTGAATTGTTGAGTGTCACTGTTTCTACGCAAACAAAGAAATTTTAAGATATTCTCTTAGAAACCACCTTTCTTTTAACAAAGATAACAACAAAACAGCGACTCCCGTTGAAAATTCTACGATAAGGAAAACAGAAATACACGTGCCCATGCATCCATTACCACCTTTCAGCCTTATTCATTTCTATTCTATTTCGTCTAGACGGAGGTCCACAGCATAAAGCTCTCGACTACAGATTACAGGAAGGTACTTCTTTCTGGCTCAGTGAAGCTGATGTATTTAAATTTGTTTTATGGGGCCATCTTTATCTCAAGACTGATTTAGCTGCATAAATTGATATTATTACTCCAAACATACATGACATATGCCCTGGTCAAACAAATTACATGATAATTCCCAGGTTTGTTATTATGTTCCGCGGAAAAGTTTTTATGAGAACGCATTCAAACAAAGCTATAAATACGACTTAAGTATAAAGAAGAGAGATGATCCAGGATATCTTGTACCCTGGAGACTCGTTAAACTCCTGTGGCATTTACACAATTCTTGTCTTCAGTGCTAAGTAAATTAGAACAATATTTCAACCATATAGATTTATATATCGTCGTAAACCTACGCCTGCCCTACATTATCCTTTAATAACATTCCATTGACCCCTGTTAAACAGATCCCCTATCTAGGACTCCAACTAGACAAAGGTTTAACTTGGAATCCACATTCAAGATTAAAACGACAGGAAACTGCTCGTCGTTTTCCACTTCTTCAGCATTTACAAGACAGATGTTCAAACCTATCTCTAAGACTCAAAGACGGAATAAGATTCTTTTAAAGCTCTTTTATTGTCAACTGATTGTTCATTGTCAGATTATCAGACACCAGTTGATAAGATATTCTCACGCTTTTTTTTCTCATTCCAGTTTTACATGCTAGTATTTTATTATTTCCTGCATCATCGTGTATCTGGGAATAGGGGCAGGGCTTCATCATCTATCATCGAAAGGATGATTCCGGAAGTGCTTGCCATCAGATACTTCTTAAGATATTCTGGAGGTTAATGTGAATTTTAGAAATAAAAACAGAAGCAGAAAAAATATACCCATCGTCCAATATTTTACTATTGATCATCATCAACGGATTCTTTTGTTGATATAATTATTTTTTTATTATTTCATTTTTATCAAACCTCCGTACTGCCCATTTATTTATTTATGATTATAGTGTCCAATAATTGTGGTACGCTCAGGTTGCATCAGATCCATTGTAACGAGTTTTTTATTTTTTACCTACCAGCCTTCTTACTTATATATGTTCTGAATGTCTGAATGTAAAAAACATTTTGGCAAGTTTCTGTGGAACTATTTTTTCATTATGGTAAAAAATCCGATTAAAAAAAAAAAAAAAAAAAAAAAAAAAAAAAAAAAAAAAAAAAAAAAAATTACCGCAATCGAACCCTCGGATTCTCTAAGCCTATGAATTCGTAATAAATAAAAAAGAGGGTTCTCTAAATCTAAAATTAAACGAGACAATGCCCTCTGCAATATGCACCAACCGGAAGGCACGTTCCACTTCAAGATTTCAACATCGTTCAAAAACGTCCCAAACTGGCGGTTATTGGGGCATAAAGCTAATGAAAATTCTTCAACAGCAGTTTATTGAATTTGTTCACGTTTCTTTGAGAACTAATCCTGCGTGCGTTTTTGGCACAGCGATGTGATATCAAGAGAGAGTTGGTATCGACATGGACTTCATATGCGACTACTGGTTTTGAATTTTAAGTATTGAACTTTCATGGATTAACTTTTTTGTAATCTTTATTATTTTTCACAGAGGGTTATAATTATAATCGACTATTTAGGCTGTATTTTTTTTTTTTTTTTTTTTTTAAATACTCAATTATTTGTAAGTGGCTAAAAGATGTCTTTCGCTCTATATTTTACCGCCCCACCCCCACAAATAAAAATACTCAATATAATGCTTTTATCAATTTACATTGAAAAGTAATTAGTAATTGATACATTAAAAGTATCAAATTACTTAAGTTAATAATTAAATTAAATTAACAATTAGTGACACATATAAAAAATAAACAAATAAAGAAACTAGGGTTTCAAACATGACTTTTTACATTCAAACCAATACAGATCCTAAACGATAGGTCCTAGCGACAAATGTTCTATAACAAAAAATATTTTCCATTAAATTTCTGATCAGAAAACTGTTGGAAAACTGCCGGCAATACTAACAGAGCAACACCAAAATTATTTATTATTTCAGTATAAAAAATAAATTAATTCATTTCTTTATCACCTTCATCATTATGCTTCTACTTTTAATATTGCTGCTATCTTGTATCTTTGATATGCTCTAATATTGTTTTAGTCATATATCTTCGGAATAAATGACATTACTGGATCTAAGGACATTAATTTCAATAGAATTTCTGTCAATAGTTACTGAATTTCTTGTTACGAATTCCTTGAATTTAATTACATAAATTATTAGTTTTTTTAAAAAATGCTATTTAATTTACAAGGGGAGGACACACTCAGTCTCTCACGGATCTTGTTGGCAATTTTTTTGGAGGTTCCTGGTCAAAAAATATTAGACACATATTTTGCCGTTCCGACCAATGGGCCCTAGAAGCCGAGAAAAAAAATAAAATAGCATTAAACTAATTTATTTTTTATCTCGAGTTTAAAAAATGATATCGACATAATTCTTGCACCAAGATTTTCAGTTTTGATTGCGAATTAAAGGAAAAATACAGTCGCTCCATAGATTTTGGTTTAGATTAATTAAATTCTAAAATAATTATTAGTTTTTTCAAGCAAACTACCTCTATAGATTTTTTCACACAAAAATTGAGGTCAGATTCTGATTCAGCACCCTCAAAAACATTAAAAAACGGTTATTCAACAAAATCAAAAAATATCATTTTTTTCACCCTCTTCCAGGAAAATGAAATTTTAAAACCGATTATTGGTTACATACCTTTAAATCGTCATTACTTTGTCATGCAATTCACTGGTTGGTATCGCTGGAAAGAGGAGGGTCTCAGCTTTCTTTTGATGTATATAAATGCAAAATTCGATGAACAAAAACCTATTAAAAAAATTGGAAAATCCGAAAAACATTTTGATTTTTAACTTGAGTTTGAAACCAGATAGGATGATGAAACCAAATACATTTCAAGCGTATTACCACCCTATATTTTGTGTAAAAAAATAAAGTTGATAAGTAAAACCGTCTAAGCGTAATTCACGTTTTTATCAATTTAAACAAAAGTTGCCTACCATTTGGTCAGGCAAACTTTGAAGCTTACAAACTTTTATTTTTCTATTTGGATGAAATTTCGTATTTAAGGGTTCTCTTGAATGCTGAATTCGAATCCGATATCGGTTCTTGTGAAAAAATTATATTGAATATACTTCACTTGAAAAATTTTAGCTTTTACACTGTAAAATGTGATAGAAAATTCTTTTAGCCCTAGAATTCCATCTCAACACCCTCAAAACGTATGTATATATATAGATATCAATAAAAAAAAAAAAAAAATATATATATATATATATATATATATATATATATATATATATATATATATATATATACTAATTGGGAGAAATAATTTGTTACTTTAATTATTATTAAAATAATCATAATTATTAATTATTTATTGTAATAACTTATTACAAATTAATATTTACATTATATACAGACAGAACCACATATTAGATTTGATTGTTAAGTATTTACAATTTTTATTTTATTCTTCAAACCCAGAACACATCTCTAACCCGTTTTGTAATCTTTGTTTACTGGGTTCTAATTCTAGTTGTAGGCAACTTTTGTTTAAATTTGTTTAAAACGTGAATTACGCTTAGACGGTTTTTACTTATCAACTTTATTTTTTTACACAAAATATAGGGTGGTAATACGCTTGAAATGTATTTGGTTTCATCATCCTATCTGGTTTCAAACTCAAGTTAAAAATCAAAATGTTTTTCGGATTTTCCAATTTTTTTAATAGGTTTTTTTTGTTCATCGAATTTTACATTTATATACATCAAAAGAAAGCTGAGACCCTCCTCTTTCCAGCGATACCAACCAGTGAATTGCATGACAAAGTAATGACGATTTAAAGGTATGTAACCAATAATCGGTTTTAAAATTTAATTTTCCTGGAAGAGGGTGTGAAAAAATGATATTTTTTGATTTTGTTGAATAACCGTTTTTTAATGTTTTTGAGGGTGCTGAATCAGAATCTGACCTCAATGTTTGTGTGAAAAAATCTATAGAGGTAGTTTGCTTGAAAAACTAATCATTTTTTTAGAATTTAATTAACCTAAACCAAAATCTATGGAGCGACTGTATTTTTCCTTTAATTCGCAATCAAAACTGAAAATCTTGGTGCAAGAATCATGTCGATATCATTTTTTAAACTCGAGATAAATAATAAATTAGTTTAATGCTATTTTATTTTTTTTCTCGGCTTCTAGGCCCCATTGGTCGGAACGGCAAAATATGTGTCTAATATTTTTTGACCAGGAACCTCCAAAAAAATTGCCAACAAGATCCGTGAGAGACTGAGTGTGTCCTCCCCTTGTTAGTAAAAATTTAAAATGTAAAAAACACAATTTGTTGTGCTTAGAGCGTGGTCAAGCTTTTTCAAGTTTCTATTTTACTGAACATTATTATAATATTATAATAAATTGTATGTATATATTATTTTATTTATGCTGTTATAAAATATAAATACTGTTGATAATGTTAGAGGTAATTTACTGATGTAAAATATATATGAGAGAGTGTGCACTGTAATGAACGAGGGAATTTACAAATTTTTCACACGAATTAAAATTAACTTATGATGTAGATAGATTGGAAAATAATTTTATTTGTCGTATGGTTAATTGGACAAATTTTAACGAAGTATACATCGGTGCCTGTGGGTTATGTTATCAATTGCAGACAAAGGTGTAAAACTGACCGGAAACTTTAAAGAATTCAGTCTAAAAAACTTACTTCTCTGATTAGAATCCGTATGTATGAAGAAATCTTTATTTAATGTCATCAACGTAGTTGTTCACTTTGTAAATAATCGAGGAAGATCAAGTTGAAAATTAAAGATAGATTATCTAAAAAAAAATATTATTATTTTTGTTCAGTTGGTACATGAAATTTCTGAGGAACAATTTCACGACTTCTTATTCATACACAAATAATCAATCGTGGAGGTACGCAGTTACAGAGTGCCCCCGAGTCACGAAATCTCAAAACGTCACACATTGGTTCTAGAGCGGAAAAAATAACAATCTTAAAGTTACGACATATTTTATATTTTACATCGTAATTTATAACTTAAGTAGCTGTAGTAACGCACTCCATAAGAATTACCTTAAAAAAATTCGCTTATTAACAAAAATGTGCCATGAATGTTGAAAATTCATGTTTTTACTTTTTTCGGTCTACTTAAACCTCAGTTTTAATCATTATGATCAATAAAGGAAACGTAAATTTGATTGTGATTGGTTCCTCACACCTATAGGATACATATTATACCGAAAATAAAATAAAATTATAAAAAAGATTATTACCTACGCCTACCTGCGCCTTTTTAGATGACAGATGTTTATATTTGATTTTCACTTGTTGTATATTGGTGCTTAACGTCCTTATGTACTCCAACTAGAGCAGGAAGGGAGGTCTATTCTACAGGTTACTAACCTATTCTAGCCAGGGTAGGAAGGCCAAGGTTCATTCATGGGATCCACCACGAAATTAAGCCGCCCAGGTGTGGTTCGAACCCACACCCTTCTGTCCAAGCGCGCTGCAACACGCCTCAACTCGCTCGGCCATCCAGAACTTAGTTTAATTTTTGTTTAGTGCATACATTTCAAAACAATCGTTTTTAAAAAAATAAAAATCAACAAAATATAATCTAAACTTACATTTTTTCGTACAAATAATTTTTTCAGATTTTTTTATTTTATTTACTACTTTATCCAATGATATAATATAGGTTTTGTAAGAGTAAAAAAATATTAGTGGCAAATCGAATTCAATAAAATCAATTTTTTCCCGCATTTGCGTCATTCTGAACAGTGCATCACAATGACAGCCAATACTGAAAATAAACGCATGTCAACCAACTCTCATTCGAGTCTGGAATAAATAAATAATTAATCGTAATAATAAAAAAAGAAAACTGTATTTGCAGTGTATTGAAAAAAATAAATTTTTTAAAAATTATTTAGATGCTCTATTTGGACTTACGAAGTTAACTTAACTAAACTTTCTAATTCTTTTCGGATCCAATCCTTACAATTTAAAAATCCTCAATGCTCCTTACTTTTCCACAAATAAACTTATTTATAAAGAATTTAATGTTCCAAATGTTGCTGATTTAGCCCAAACCAGATACCTATCCTTTCATAGTAGACTTTATAAACATTTAAATCCACCAGTATATTTTTCCATTCCCATTTCCCCTATAGCTCTCTTAGAAGTCTGAAAAGAAGATGGTCTTGGGGCCTTTTAATATAGAACCTTAATCCAACTGCTACTGGCTATAATGGGTGGTTGCTTTACAAGTTATTGTCATGTTGCTCAAGTCTTCTCAACATTTATTTCAAAGATTATATTTGACGCAAACATAAAATGATATATAAATACAACATTAACTTTTCACAATCAGAAGTTTCAAGGAAAATCAGTTTTAACTTTACAATCGGTATACATTTATAAAATCTAGAGCTTAAAAAAATAAATAAATAAATTGTACAGCCTAATTTTTTTCATCTTCTGTAGATTGTTTCGGCCATTTTAGTCAAAACTTTATCATCAAACTTTTATACATTTTTTTAACACAATATTACTGGAATTTGGAATTTTAAAATTACTTTACTTGCTTTGAACTTGGTTATTATAATTATTTCTAATATTCATGAATATTACTTTTAATTTTTTTTTTTTTTAAACAAATTTATTGCAATTTTCTACTGTATACAATAAAATAAAAATGTATCTAATGCATGTGAAGATAATGTTTATAATGACATGTTAATTGCTTGTAAAGCAACTACCCATTGGTAGCACTCCTGGTAGGTCCGGCTACCATTTATTTTCTGACTCCTCGGAGGGTTATCTGGAATAGAATGGGAAGCAAGTTGAGATACTGGTGGATTCGAATGGTTATGGAGTTTACTATGAAAATACAGGTGTCTAGTTTGGGCTAAATCAGCGAAATATGGTGCATTAAGATCTTTTTGGATAATTAAGGAGCATTAAGGATTTTTCGATATATTTTGCATTTTTAGGATTGGATACAAGACGAATTGGATGGTTTAGTTGAGACCCATAGCTCAACTCCGTAAGCGAAATAGATCTAATTACTGTTATGTAAATTAGATTCTCGTAATTAATCGCAAGGTTAAAACGTTTTTCTATTAAATGTCGAAAATTCGAACATGACAGACGTCATGTTTTAATCTCACATGAATATTTAAAATAGAATTTTATGAAAAATATTTCCTACATTTTTTTTTTTTTTACTTTTGACCCACCAGATTGTTATCAAGGCAGCCCACTGATCATAAGGCATAAAAGCTATTTATATTATCAATAAATTTTAGAGCTCTTTTAAAGTCAAATGATTCTATTAATATTTTTATTTACGAAATGAAGGTAACCGGGATGATTGTCTGTATTACGACCCATCAAAATTTATGGATAATATCAGCATTAAAAATAACAATAAAATTGATAATTATAATTTAGCCAATCACTAGTGGATTAAATAATTTACTTGTGTATTCCGTTAAGCGGCAATGGCTATAAACATAAATATTTAAAGTGTTGCCAATAATTGTTTGTTTACTCTACTCGTTCGAGGTTGATCAATAATTAATCATATTTAGTAAACAGATCAGCACAACAAATATAAACAAAACAACAAACATTCTTTGCTTATTTACTGTTAGTCCGGGGCCAAGAATATGCTGCCGAAATCCTTGAGTTTGCGTGCATCAGGTTGACCTTTTGCGCCTAGTTGAGGTGCATCATGCTGACTTTTAAAGCCTTGTTGACTGTCTCTAAGCCATAAATATGTAGCAGACGTAAACAAAGAACAGTTACTATAGGATTTCCAGTTGGTATGTATCAGTGAAGTCGGCAACTGGAAAGGAGCACAACTTTTCCTCGCAACTGTAAACGCAAAGGGTTTTCGTTTTATGATTATTATACAGAAGAAGCCATCCGATATGCAGTAGGACCCCCATTATCCGGGAATCTATTAACCGGTGTTCCGCATGTTCTATATATACCAATTATTTGATATTAATTTTTACACCATTTATTTAATATGAATAATATTTATTTAAAAATATAATAATGAATGGAAAAACACAATCTAGTATCATATGAATGTTTCTGATAACTGTGTACTAATACAATACATATTCTAGTAACACAAAAATCCCACAAAAAAAATTTATTTAATCAGTTGTATATTATTCTCCATTTAAATGCGAACTAACTTAACTTCGCAAAAGAGAAAACGTGTTAACGTATTCTGTTTTGACATTCGAGCAGAAATTAATCAATATAAACAGGATAGAAAAAGGTGAAAAGTGTTAAAACATTGACTTATGAATTTTTTTTATATTCTAATTTAATAAATGCATATATTTTATTTGTTTGTTTATAAAAGTGATAAAAAGTTGTGATTCGATTATCCGGGGTTTTCAACTATCCGTGAACTCCTATACCCATCATTACCCTGGGAAACAGGAGTACTATTGTATAATAGTTCTATAATTGTTTTAATCATTCAAAAACATGTTATTATTTTATGTAATTCAAGGTTCCGACTGGAAATACTTCAATATTTAATCACTTTCACGTATCTCGTTGTACTTCAAAAAAAAAAAAAAAAAAAAAAAAAAAAAAAAAAAAAAAAAAAAAAAAAAAAAAATAAAAAATAAAAAAAAAAAAAAAATATATATATATATATATATATATATCCCTGCCACAATGTACTACTATATTTGTTATAATCATAAATTATACCAAAATAAAACATTTTAAATTCATTGAAATATACCCACAGAGGAAAAATTCCACCCGTTTTTTTTTTTGTTTTGTTTTTTGATTATTTAGCTAAAAGTCTCATTTTTCGTTAAGTGCTTACGTTCCTATATACTTTAACCAGTTATTCGAGCTCAGATTACGGTGTGGTGCTCAACTTGTATCACAAATTACAGTAAAATTGAATGAACCAAAAACTTGTTTATGAGGATCGTTAATGGTTAACCTCGATATATAAAAATATAAACTATGCTTATATAACCTATAATCTTATGTCTATCAGACATTACATCTATGATCAAACTAAAAAATATTTCGAAAAAAACAACATTCTAAAAATTTCCTTATTCCGAAAAATCGGTAATTACAATAAAACATCCCATAAGTTGAAAAGGGTACACCCACAAAAGAAAAAACATGTACTTCAATCATGTTTACACGTCTTTTGTTTGTCATTTGTAAATATTTCTTATTACATAAACATATTAGTTATTTTTATTACATATAAGTTATTTTGATTTTTTTTTAATGTAATGTTTCCTACTGTTCAAAGAACGGCTTTAAAATGTTAAACCTATTCATTATTGTATAAAACTATATGTAGAGGATGTAAGGGCGGAACATGTATACTCAAATAAATTTAAAAAATATAAATATATAAATAAAGCATTATTATTCTTTGACCTCAGCATATGAAACGTATTACAATTAATTAAAATATTAATTAAATTAAAGCAAGTTATATTTAAAAAAATTAAAATTACGAAATTTTTAATTAATGTGATCTATTACAGTTTTGAATTAGCGTATCCCTCAAGAATTTATTCTGAATCACATTGGACCAATATCCCATCAAATGCAAGGCGTAATGAACTCAAGGGATGGAAACTTTTATAATTAAAAATTTAATTAATTTATTTTTAATAATGATCGCTTTTATTTAATTATTTTTTTAATGATCCTAATACGTATCATAGGCCCAGTCTAAAGATTTTTTGGACGTTAAGACCTCCAAAAAAAGAATGTAACTTTTAAGACAAGAAAATATAAATAATCAAGTGGGTAATTTTTCGCTTGTCAGTGTATTAAAAAAAAAAAAAAAAATACAAAAGCTGTTACTAAAGGACGAAAACCTGAGCAGTAATCATGATTTGAACAGCACTTGAAATAAATTTCTTCCAACTATTCTGGGAGGTGCTATGGAGTCTTTTTATCGTAATGGTACCACAGAATGTCAGGGAGGTTAGTCGTCCCCATTATTTGTAGGATAAGTGTTTCAACTAAATGAATGATTGAATAATAAAAAAAAAAAAGTAAGAAAGTGACAAAATGTTGTGGCACGTTTATCTGATCTGATAACAATTATTCTGCGGGTAAACACAATAATATGCAAATGGGGGGTACGCTGCATGTACACAGTTGCTTTTGCTGATTTGTAAGATGCCTAAAGATGTTGTTATTTCTGTGGAATCAATTTAGCAAGTGATCTGAAATTTCTCTACATAGTTTCGAAAGGTATGTATTTCTCTGTGATAACTAGTTTTTAGGAAGTTTTATTATCATAGCGGTTAACTTGTGGTTCTTTTGATTACGATGTTTAAACGAAAAAAATGTACTTGTTTACAAGAATAAAAAAGATTATGTTGTACTGTCGGGCAGATATTTTTGCATTAATGTAAAGTTCAATCCGTATACTTGTTATACAGCAAAAATTTTTTTACCCCAAACCCCCACCTGTTTTTAATAAATGTATAAAAATACCCCTCAAAGTGAATTTTTTGATAACCAAGTCTGTGTGATGTCTATTGAATCCATTTAACAAATGATCTGAAATTTCTCTACAGAGTTTCGAAAGGTATGGATTTCTCTGTGATAACTATTTTTTTGGCAAGTTTTAATATTATAACTAGAGACCGGATTTCTGTGTTATTGCACATTTAGTTCGCTTTGATTTAGCTCTCTCTAACCCAAGTAGTTATCTCATTTATAACCTAAGGATTCTTATTCTTAAATTTTATTTTGCACGAAATTGCACAAATTTGACTTTTTAGGCTTAATTGCACGAATTCGGGTGTTACTGCACGAAATTGCACAATTGAACCAAATTCATCTAATTTTATTCACTTAGCCATTTATTTTTTGAAAATTTTACTTACGATTATTAGGCAACAATTATATATATTAAATAGGTTAATTAGTTTTAAATTGAAAGTAAAAAGTCGCTTAAATCAAATCTATTTGTGACCTACTACTCTTAAATGATCGTTTTGAATTGGGAGCTTTGAGGATTTAGGCAAACATTGAGGATTGACGTACTGCCTAGAACTAAGACGTTTCCTCAGAAAATTTTACTTCTGATTTAGCACAAAGGGCTAGTTGTTAGCAAGATTTTAAACTATCAACTTTGAAAATGCCAAATACTTCCGCGAGTGTTTCTACAAAATTGAAACAATGGACCAATGAATATCCAGAGCTAATATTTGTTTGAAACTCTCGAAGAAAGCTTAAAACGAATTGAAGATGAAAAGAGAAGATGTTTGTTTTCAAAATTCGAGTAAATCCTTGAGAAAAACTACGGCTAAATTTGTTTAAAAAAATTAAATTATTGTTTCAACGGAAAGGAATAGAAGCTGATAATCTGGATCCATCCACAATCGCATGCTACAGAAATTGTCCTGATACGTCCATAGATCTAGAACGTTCCTTTTCTTTGCTAAAGAACATTTTATTAAGTGACAGGCGGCATAATTTTACTGAGATATATTTTGAAATTTATAATGTCGTACATTTTCACGAAACTTTTAAGAACTAATTTATTTTTCAAAAACATTTAATTATATTTTGTTTCCACGCAAAAGGAAATTTTAATAAAGATATTTTATATTTCTTTTAATTGACAATTTTTGTCATCTCCTTTTTTCCCTAAATTTTAAAGTATTTCAGATTGAATTAACTCTAAAACGAAACGTTTGTCGAAATGTCCTTAAGTTTATTCATGGCTGGTTAAGTTTTGCATATTTGTGTAAATAAATGGATTGCTGCATGTATTAAGTTTTTAGATTCACGTTTTGAGTTACTTACTGCACGATTTTGCATATTTTGAGTTTTTTACTGCACGATTTTGCATGTTTTAAGTTTTTTACTGCACATTTTTTGATTTTTTACTGCACAAAAATCCGGTCTCTAATTATAACGGTTAACGTGTAGTTCTTTTGATAACGATGTTCAAAAGAAAAAAAATAGACTTGTTTACAAGAATAAAAAAGATTATGTTGTACTGTCGGGCTTTGCCCAGCAGATATTTTTGCATTAATGTTAAGTTTAATCCTTCTACTTGTTATACCGCAAAAAAAATCTCACCCCAAACCCCCCCCCCCTGTTTTTAATAAATGTATAAAAATACCTCTAAATTTTGTGATAACCAAGTCGGTGTTTAGCGTGCAATAAGTAATTTCAAACTCTTTCAAGACGTGTAATGAAAATAATATAGTCGTAATTGGTTAAAGAAACATTTTAGATTATTAAAATTTAAATCCTTATAATTTTTATCATAAAATAATTGTCTAAAAAACGATTTTCTGTGTATTTTAGCTATGCACGTAATTAGTGTCTTACCAAAGTTATACACAGTTATTGAGAGACTATGTTCAATTTTCGGGGTAATTTCTAATAGTTTACCCTTTTGAGTAACTTATTTGATCTATTACACAATTATATGTCTTACTATTAGTTTGTGACGTAACACTGCGGCATTAATGAAAAAAGATCAGTCTGTCGTCAGAAGATCAGTAAACCATATAATATTGTATTTTTTTCTGTTTCAGAAAGATTATTTCATTTTTTAGTATTTTTTGTTATCTGGTTTCATTTTTACATGTGGTGAAAGATTGAAAAATGTTGTATGCAATTAAAATAGTATACCCATTTTCCCATTACATTAATTACATTCAGGTTTTCACAATTAAAATTTATTACGCAAATAATGTATTTAGTATTTTCAAAAGCTAGATATGAAATTGCCATATAACTTTCAAATGTCTTGAACATTTTCCCGACGTTTTTCAAATTCCCTGATTTTTCCAGAGATTCCCCTAATTTTTGTCAAAACTTGAAATTTTTTATAGTTTATTAGTCTGATATATTTCTAGATTGTTGATAAAATGTTTTAAGTATTCCACAGTCACAAAAAAATAGGTAAATAGTTTTGGCCAGGATTTCATGGCCAATACTCCACTGTGCGCCGATCCGGATGTTTAAACATTTGTATTGTGCAAGTAGAAATATAAATTTACCAGTAATCAATAGCAATTCCTACTATGACTTGACAGTAAGTGAGACGGTTTAGGAACACAATAAAAGTGTAAAAATCAATTGTTTACTGAAAGATTTAATATTTACTGATATGTAAAAATTCATCAAAAACGTCAATTTCATTTTCTCGGCTTATAGTTTCATTCTTTTTAGGCGTTTACGTCCCCAATTATCTTAACCAGGGCATATGAAAAGTATTAGTATTTTTAAAAAACAAAAAAACTAAATAAAATACAGCAATAATTAAAACTATTAACAACCAGTTTTAAATTTTTGATTATTTTTTAAAAGTAATTATTTATATTTACAACTGTATATATTATATAACAAAAGTAAACTAGAGGAAAATGATTACAATAACGTTAAAAATATGTAAAGAACTACTCACCTGTAATAGTTCTTCATTAAAAGGTCTCTTAGCTATCTTCTTTTCAGAAACATCGGAGGATTATCGGGAATACACTGAGAAGCAAATTTGAGATACTAGTGACTTTGAATGGCTTTGGAGCTTACAATTAGTATGACAGGATAGGTTTGTGCTAAATCAGCAACATATGGAACATTAAGATCTTTATGGATAAGTTTGTTTGTGTCAAAGTAAAGAGAATTGGGGATTTTGGATTGTAAGGATTTGATACGAGACGAATTGGAAGGTTTAGTGGAGCCCCAAAGCTTAACTCCGTAATTCCAAATTGGTCATGTAGATGTTTTTTTGTAATTTATTAGGAGCTTTAAATGCTTGTCTAGTAAATGTTGGAGTGGTCGGAAACGGCAAGCAATTTCTTGTATTTTAAGTCAAGTATAATGAAATTTTAAATTAATTAAGTTCATATCTACCCCTTCTGTTCATTACGTCTTTCATTCTATGGGGTACATATTTTATGTGGTTTTGAATAAATTCTTGAGAGATATGCTCCATCTAGTGCAAAACTGTAATGTATCATATTAATTTAAACTTTTGAAACTTTATTTTTTTTTTAAAATACTGCTGGCTTTTATTTGAGAGATTTTATAATCATAATAGGTTTCTTATGCTCTCGTTAAAGTAAAAGGAGAAGTATAACCTAAAAAGAACGACATTTTTGAGAAGTCGATAAGGATAAGTTGGATTGGGCTGATAGAGAAGGGCCGATGATAAGAAAAATAATTAACCAGGAGTTTGATGAACAGAGAGATGATGAAGTGGATCAGGACATAATCAGACTAGCTACTTAGTGGACGAAGGCATTAGATTGGAATACCTGGAATAGGATTGTACCAGAGATCACATGGATTTGCAGCCATGGATTAGTAAGCATAAAGTATGCACAATATTAATAATTGTATGCATAATTAAGAAAATTAGCATTCACGAACAAATGCACAAGCAGAATCCATTGATTTAAAGTAATCAAGTACATCTATAAATTACATATAAAAAAATTTAAATGTTGTTAAGAGTACATACTGATGTTCAGCGACCTCTTCAACCAAATCTTAATCAGATGTATTATAACCGTGTTTTCATTTTAAATCAAATATTGATAAGCCCAAGGTAAGTAGTTTCTAGATAAAAAAGGTTTGATGAAAAACGTCCAAGGCACGATTGATTGAATGTTTGGTTGGACGGAATTCACGCGAACGTTTGCAGGGAATAAATTGGATAAGAATCATTACCTTTTTCACTTATTGATAATTTTGGGGTATTTCTAACCAAGAGATAAACAAATAAAATGAGTAACGTTTGAACTGGTGTGCTGCCAGTCAAAGTGCAACTCTGATTACGAAAATATTTATAAATCCTTTAAATTATGAATAAAAGGATACGAAGTGAATAATTCTAGGAATTGCTTTTTCATTCATCTTTCAGTCATATCATGAAACTGAATACTCATATACCGGTTGAAAAATGTTTTAAGACCGTTTCACTGTCTCTAAATCTCGAAAGGGATTGTAAAAGTCAGAAAACCTCAGGAATCAGGCCCAATTTTGTGGGTCCATGTGTTTTCACATTCAGTCTAATAGCTTTCCCCCTTCGGTGTATTTTTTTGGCCTGGTACGTTTTTACTATCATGTTGGTAAAGGCCAGATTTGAAATAGTTTTTTATCGTCTTTTTTTTTTTTTATATAAATCACAAAATATGAATCAAATCGCTTCAACTGATTAAAAACTATTAAAATTCTATAAAATTTTAATAACCACAGTGGAAATAATAAATGTCTGCAAAAGGTATAAAGATGATCATTTACCTATGCAATCGGAAAAAAAAATTCTCTTTGACTAGGAAAACAATAGGTCATGAATCTAAACATATATAGATTCGTCTGCTGGACTTTTGAACTCATCATTTTTTGTATCAATTCACATCAACTGTAGATTAAATTTCAAAATCGTTTTCCTTCTTTTGATCAATTTAAATTTTAAAATTATAAGGATAATAACTTAAATTAATTTAACAATTAATAATTATTCGAAATAATAAAGTTGAGAGAAAATAGGGATTTAAAATCTGACTTTTTTCATTTAAAAAGTGATAGCTCCTAAACGGTAGGTCTTAGCGACAAATTTAAATAACAAATTATATTTCCCATTAAATTTCTGATAACAGTGTTACATTTTTGACGGTGAAAAAAATTTTACAAAAAAACTTAGGGTCTATATCCCTAGCCAAATGACATGTCTTTATTCAAAAAATTTCAAAATCTAGGATTAAAGATTCTAACCAAGCAATAGTTATAAACATAATTTACTAGCGCTTAAAATAAATAATTCATATTAATAAGTAGAAATATATATATTTTTTATTGTATTTATATGATGATTGAAACAACATTGAAATTTTTAAAAAATATTAAATTAATTATTTTTTTTTTATTGATTTAAAATACTGAAACGTCAATAAATATAGTTTTTTTAATCTTTGAATTCCGCCTTCTCCATTTAAAACCATATTTAAATTAAATAACACAATCAATAAATACTGATAGACTTTTGTTTTATTATTATTATTATATTGATAAGATAATAATTGTAAAATAGCCATTTAAGTATTCCAGCTAGCTAAATCATACTTCAACAATCTCATTATCAGTAGGCGGAAAAAAATCAATAGTTCGTAAATGGAGATTGTTAATCACATGACGTAGCTGTATTTAGACAACATTTCTCATTTTGAGCATTTTCTCTCAGATTAGATAGAAATAAAAATTTTTTTTTTTAACTAATTGTAAATAACTATACTATTAATATAATTAATTGTATTAACATTAAATATTAATTTATGTATAACATAGATCATTGTACATAATAGGAAACGCGGTTACTGCGCGTGCCACATTTGAGTACCTTAGGCTGGCTGACATAATTGTTGTTAATAATTATAAAAATTAATACTAAATATATGAATAGTTTTAAGATTGTGTGCCTACATAGAATCTGCGTTACTATTTATAACTTATTTACTTACTAATCTGCACTATCTTACAACCTTAATGATCAACTCATTGATAAAGGTTTCATTTATTTTTGTAATTATCCTGTATCTGAACAGGTAAATCAGGATTCTTTCTAATGCTTTGTGATGTATTTGGCTTACAGCCAAATAGCAAACATATAATTATTATTATATAGACAAGGTTTTAAGGGCTGGCGGCTTCCTTAGTGCAGGTACAAAGAGGTAAGTGCTCAATTAGGTTAAAGCTTTGGGACTTCCGGTTATGTCGACCAGACCTGATATGGTCCTATATTGGATAGTTTGCTGGCAAGGTACCAAGATCATCCTCGAAAAAATTTAGCTGACAAAGGATTCGTAATTCCAGAGAAGAAATTCAAAGGTTAGATTAAAGGGGTATATTCCTATTCAAGATGTACCCAAGAAATAGATAGAAGTCTTGGTTGGTCTTCTGATAAAAGGAAGTTTACGCTGGAGGGACGAAGAGCCGTTGTGGAAGATGGAGAAGAGTGGGGAGAGGCTAAGAATGTAAATTGTCTGTTGAACCATAAGTTGATCAAATGCAATCCATAGATTCATATTTTTGAAATTGTAAAATAAAATATATTTAATAATTATTATTTATAGACAATATCCTAAATGCCACTACTTAGAATAGAAATAGTTCACAGGATAGATAAAAGTCAAATAGATCAGACATCATAGGAGGAGGCTATTGTGTTACTAGGGACAAGATCTATATTGATAAAGATAAAATGTAGGATAACCCCCAAATTGTATGTAAGACCATATCAGCTTTCAAATTAAAGTTTAAAAATAACATTATTTTCACGATTCTTTGCAGCTTAAAATGCAATATAAGTATTGCATTTTAAAATAATGCAGGGAGATAATATTTTATCTTAGAGAATAATTTTATTTATTTAGCACTATACCCTATTTGGGCCACTAAGAATATCACTAAGAGAAGATCACTAAGAATTGATAGTTATTCTGGTATCACTTCCACTTTTCTTTGCCAGCCGCTAATTCTCATCTGCCTAAGAATGTCCACCTCGTCATCCAACCACCTCAGCCTCGGACTAAATCTCATTCCACTCCTTCGGCCGTTCATTTTCTTTGCTAGCTTCTCATCCGGCATTTCTTGCAAATAGACTAGCTTCAGCAGCCATGTTGGGGGTTAATCACTGTATTGGGGTGGCCAAACAGTGGTCCGAACTCGCTATTTTTCCTCATTCTCCAATTTCGATGCTCGTTTCCTCCAGATGACCTTATTCCCCTTCCATTCAGGATCATCTCGGTCTCCTTAGTCATTAACCAGCGCTTAGTCACATACGTTATTTGTCAGTCTCTTTATTTGAAATTGGCAAAATATCAGGATTTTAGTATCTTATACAGTGTAAAAACATTTGCTACCATCCACTATTCTGCACTTCCATCATTCTCTTCGGTTAGGGGTTTATTTATAAGAAGTTTTGTCCACTATTTTGAACTCTTTGCCTGTTTGATTTCAAAAATACTAAAAAAGCATTGTCCCGATTAGAAAATATCTTGTTAAAAATAAACAACCCTTTTATAAATACCAATAAATTCTAATTAGTGTTCAAACGTTGACAAAATTAATGCTCAATCAGACAACATAGGATTTTTTGTAGACAGATAAAATTCAAATATAATTCGGAAAACCAAAACACGATACAATATGGCGAGGAAAATTCCTTATCAACCGATCCACTTGACGCACCACTTATAGGAGATCGTTGTGTTCACTGAATCCGATTCTGAAAAATTCCAAATTTGTAGACCAAGATTGGCACCGATAATTTCTAATTTTCTTGAAGCTCTTACTCAGTGTCTGTTTGGGTCACTGATACTGGATTCGATATTCTACATGTTGAATTTATTTTGATGACACCATTCAAAGATGAATAATCAATTTCAATTTAGAACTTTTACTGGTGTACTGCAATAGGTAGTTGCTTGAAAGTAAATATATTTATCGTCCTTCATATTCACTTGATGTATTTGTTTTTTACAGTTGGAAATTTTCAGTAAATAAATACAGTAGAACATCACTAGGGCAAGCGCACTAGTAGTTGACACTTTTAGAAAGATATCACACGTTTTTAACAATATTTCCTCGGTTGATCATGTGACAAATTTCTTTCTCCTCTCCTTAAATACGTGCGAATCGCGTCCGTTATCCTAATTTTCTAAATTGAATTAGTATAAATAGAACGTTGAAAAAGTATTAATTTTCCAAATCACCTTTTAGCATTAGCAGTTGAGACACCTTGGATGCCTATTTTTAGTAGTTGACAGGGTTCTATTTTTCGAGGTACTCCGTTGCTTCTTGCTGCCGCTGCAACAGAAATTCCCCTTTTGACGTCATCAAAGGCCTTCTCCATTTGCTGAGACTCATAAATGAGTTTTTTTTTTTTTTTTTATGCTATTTTAAAATTGAAAAAAAAAGAAGAAAAAATAGGGACCTGATTCCGTGATGTGCTAGTCGTTGATAGATGCTGCATTAGTAGTTGACACCCCACCCCCTGTCAACTACTGAATTTTTGAAGCCAAATCAGGTTCTTTCCTCTATCCCTGATTTTTCCTTTGCAGAGAACGAAAATTCAATGAAGAAGGCGAGAAATGAGAAATGTTCTAGTTGTTGACAGAGGTGTCAAGCACTAAACATCAGGTTCTAAATATGTTTTAGTAGTTGAAACCCAATAAAATCCTTTTAATTTTCATCTATAACCACAAGAATCTAGTAACATGTTGTACAGATACGTACTATTCTAAAGTATATTCATAATTTGGATGGATATAAGCATTTGTTAAAGAAAAAACAGAGTTCATACCAGAGCATTCTTAGCCGATTGGATAAGGATGGAGGCGTTTAGTCAACTGAACTGGACAGTTGTGACAACAAATTCGGTGTTGAAAACAGTTTTCCCGTCCAGGAAGTCATGGCTGCCACTCTTTGCATACAGAAATAACTGAACTACCCGCCAAAATTTAAAACGAAACGAAAGTGCAAACAGAAACCTTATTATAAGATATTTATTATCAAACTATCAACTACCAGTGCACTGTCAACTACTAGTGCACTTACCTTAATCCGACCTCCAAGGACCGAGGGGTAAGCCGGAACGGCCAAAAGGTCGGATTAAACGAAGATTTCAATGAGACATATGTTTCATAGTTAAAAGTGTGTTATAATTTTATCAAAAATTATATAACAACATTACAAAAAATAAAGGAAATAGAAACGTACGTTGTATACACTAATATAATATGTTAGCATTGATATGTTTTAAGCAGCTATTTATATATAGAAGCATTGGTCATAGTAACATTATATTGGTTTGTAGATTTGTAGCAAACTAATTAGCCTTTAAAATGGTTCATAACTAATTGCTAGTATGCCCTAACCGTTGTTTATAAGAACGTATGAAGCAAAACCGGGACAATTTTTAACAGTTTCCACTTTTTGAGAGAATTCAGAAAATTTGAAAGCTTATATCTTAGTGCCTATTAAAGCTAGAGAGCTTATTTCCTGCTCAAATTGGATAACATTTAGTTTAATTTTGAATAAAAGAAGGACTTCTTTAGAACCAACAGCATGCAGGTATTTTGGTTAATCGTACAAAAGAAAAAAAGTTTCGACGCTTTGACGCTACCAATTAGCGAGCTGCTGCGTTTCAGGGCCAATATTTGGATTTTAGCACACAAGCAGTTTATTAATAAATCAAAACTATCCGACTTTGTGCACAACAAAATGTACAATTTTACTGGACTATCAGAGAGTCCGCAAAAATATTGGCACTCCTTGGGACTCGGGGGGATGGTCGGATTACCCGGAGAGGCGGATTATCGATGTTCAACTATAAATAAAAAGATGTGAATGGACATTTTCGGCAGATTGAAGTTTAAGAATTATAAATATAAATTCTTAAGTTTAACTTTCCTTTTAAAGCATAATATTGGATCAGAGTGGTGCTTAATCCTCCAACAGAGAACAAACAGGAAACAATGTATGATATTTAGAAAGTTCCACGCTACTTACATAGGCCTCATTATTTCATAACAGCCGGTGTGATTCTTCGACGTGGGAATTCCGCCTTCGTCAACAGATCCCAATCTTTACGAAGTGATATTTAGCGGCAACGGGTATCATTTTTATGATATACCTCTCACTAATATCATATTCAGACATCGTAAACAGCAAATAGTGATGCTGATTAGATTGCATTCAGCAAACAATTTTACAATTGCAATAACTATGGAAGATCCTATTTATTCAAAATGAACTAAGCGAGAGTTCAAAAATAACATTTTATATATAAATAAAAAAAAATCATAACAATGCATATCGAAATACCTTTTACCATACGAATATATTTCATAATTTATAAAAGAAAAAGTAATGTTTACTTGGTAAGGAGTATTGAATTTTAATAGTTTATGTTTATGAAATAAAATTTTAAAATTTAGACAGGAAAATTTCTTATTCATTATCCAAAACAAAAAAAAATCATAACAATATACTGCTGACTATCCGCAGCTTTTAATGGGAAATTAACAAAGGTTAAACTGATTTTATGGATAATCTACGAAGTGACAGAAAAAGTACACAAATAAACACAATTTTTATGTGCTGTATGAGTGTAAATATAAAATTATGATTTAAGCATTCGCTACCTTGGAATCCATATGGACATTCGTCTTTCTTGAAATACACTTACGAGACTTTTTTTTTTATATATACATTTATTAAAATTTACAACTGTACAAAATATATACATCGAGTAAATTTATTGACAACGATTATAATAACATGTTAAAACTTGAAAAGAACTACTCATCAGTAGCACTTTATTATAAATTCTACACTAGAAGGTCTCTAGGCCATCTTTGTTTCAGACGCCTCGGAGTATTATCAGGAATGGATTGGGAAGCAACTTGAGAGGCTAAATCAGCAACATATGGAACATTAAGATCTTTATGGATAAGTTTATTGGTGACAAAGTAAGGAGCATTAAGGATTTTACGAAGGATTTTGGATTGTAAGGATTGAATACGAGATGAATTGGATGGTTTAGTGGAGCCCCAAAGCTCAACTCCGTACGTCCAAATAGGTCTAATCACAGTCATGTGTATGAGTCTTTTGTAATTATTTGGAGCTTTGAACGTTTGTCTAGTAAATGTTGGAGTATTCTGAAACTTACGAGACAACGACAAGAAACAGCACTTCGTTTTTGACTACTCCAACATTTACTTGACAAGCATACAAAGCTCCCAATTAATTACAAAAGACTCATTTAAGTGGCAGTAATTAGATCCTTTTAGACAAACGAAATAGAGCTTTGAGGCACCACTAAACCTCCTAATTGTTGTCGTATCCAATCCTTGCAATCCAAAATACTTAATAAAATCCTCAATTCTGCTTATTATATCACAAAAAAACAAAGGTCCCATTTATTGCAAAATTGGCCTAAAACAAGTTACCTACCCTTCCATAATGAGCTAGATACTCACTCAAATCCACTAATCTCCCAACTGGCTTCTGGCACAATTCCCGATAACTCTCCCAGGCGTCTGAAAAGAAAATGGCATAGCGACTTTCTAATATAAATTTAATTCAAGTGCTACTAAAGGGTAGTTTCTTCACTAGTGTCTGACATGTTATTGTAATGATTTAAAGTACCACACATTTATTTGATGTATGTCTATACTATTGTATTAAAGGACAAGCCATTTTTCGTTTGTAATCACTAACCGCGAAAAAAACTGAACCAATCTGTACCAAATTTTATCCACGTCATCTTTATAGTTTCATGAAGGTTTAGCTATAATATTATCTTCTTATCTTTTATCTATCTATCTATCTATCTTATTTTTTATTAATTTGCTATCTAAAATGTCAAAACATGTGGACAACAGTGGAATTCGAAAATTGACTGATAAGTGGCAAGCACCATTCTGCATGAAAGGTTACTAAAGTGCGGTGTTATATGGAGCTTGAAATTTATAATAAAACTAACTTTTATGGTTAAAAATTAAAATCCAACCAGATTAAATCAATAAAAGTATTTCTACCTGATAAAAATTAATCCCGAATCCAAAAAAAAGCTTACTGATATTGTATGTAAAACTATGATTCATTGTCCTTTAGTTGTAAGTACTGATAATACAGCACATTACCTACAAGAGTTTCTCAACAGTCGCTGCCAATCAATATGGATTACCAACTCATACTTTAAAATTAAAAATTGGATGTCTATTTATGTTTTTACGTTAACTTCAGCCATCTAATCTATGCAATGGTATAATTATAATAAAGGCTGGAACAGCGAATGGATAAATTGAGTTTATTCATAGAATCTCAATCATGCCTACTGATCTATTTTACTATTTCCACTCAAACGATTAAAATTCCCAAATAAAGATATTTTCCTCTTTCCATTAACAAACCTAAAGGTTTTATTATAAGTTGGACTTTTCAGGACTAACAATTACATCATTCTCATAATCTCGGGAGACAAAACTAGAAATGTAATTTATTCTGATATCTTATAGATTCAATTTTTTTTTCATTTTTCCATGATTTCTACAAGATTTTTATTGATAAATAAATAAAACTTAAATTATTAGATAATATTATCTATGATCTTTACTTATAAGAGCGGACGAAGCCGCGACTGGAGATGCTAGTATTGTATATAGTTGTAAATATCAATAAATAGTATAATTTAACATATTAATTTATTAGAGGACATTTTATATTTCGCTTAACGATTAATTATAGATCTCATTCTACTCTTGGAAAAATTATAATGCAAATAAAAAGAAATCTTCAACCGTCCGCAGGTGAACGAGAGTTTACTGTAAATGGAGTTCTGTCTCCAAAAGGCTGTGGAAGAAAGTTCAATAGCTTACGGCAGGAATGAGGAAGCTAACATACCGATGGTCATGTTATCTACTTAAGACTAGTACAGATATATGCAATCAGTTCATAAAAATAAAACTCAACTCGTAACCAACATATTTGAGAAACAAGAAAACCACAGAAAAACATGAATGACTCATAACTGATAATATAATTGTTGAAATATTTTTTGTTCATTCTTAAGATAAAAAATGAGGATAAATGTTTCAAAAATACTCCTATCAAGAAGAAGACATTAATAAAGCAAGTTCTACGGCCAGTTTGTCTAATACCTTTCTGAAATAATTTTACTTTTACCGTTTAGATTGTTCGTCAAATGAAGCTTACTATACCTTTTACAATTTATTACTTATATTTTATTATTGATTTGTATTGATTATAGTTTCGAGAATTTAAATTTTGTTTAAAATTTCAATTCAGTAAGAAATAAATGGGTCTTACACTGTTGTTTGGATACCCTGTATAATGTTTTACGAAATAAAATTGAGTTTTTTCTTTGTTCATTTTTAACAGCATATGAAAATTATTATATTTGCAACTGTATTTAATATTTAAATTAAGTAATAAAATTTGTATTAGAACGTCCCTATCGCAATTCTTTACAGAAGTCATGGAGGGAGTTATCGGGAATGGAATGGGAAGTAAGTTAAAATACAAGTCTTCATTTATAATCGTTCTGTACAAAACCTTCTAGTTCAGTTTTTCTATTTTGTTATATATTCAAAAATGATTTTTTAAATTCTCAAACATTATCCTATACAAGCATCATAACTAAATAAAACTATAAACCATTTATGCAAGTATCGGTCGTGCGCTAAATTCAAGTTATAACCGGTTGTTTATAAAAACATTTAAATCATACAAACCCTCATCCAGATGAGTACTTTAATTTTTTTATGTATTTATTGAATTTTACAACTGTATACAAAAACAAATGTAGTAAATGTGGTTATAGCGTTCAATATAACATGTTTGCATGTGAAGCAACTACCCTCTAGTAGCACTTCAACTAAAGTTCTATATGAGAAGGTCCTGGGACCATCAAAAGCCTCGGAGGGTTATCGGGAATGGATCGGAAGCAAGTTTAGAGACTAGAGGATTTGAATGTTCATGTAATTTACAATGAAAGGATGGGAATCTGTTTTGGGCTAAATCACCAACATACGGAACATTAAAGTCTTCATGGATAAGTTTCTTTGTGACAAAGCAAGGAGATTTAAGGATTGGATACTAGATGAATTATATGAGTTAGTGGAGCCCCAGATCTCAACTCGAATCGAATCTTATCAAGTCGGAAGACATTCGAGGGGGTATGATGCTTATCGTGAAAGGACAGGTACCTGTTTTGCGCCAGTGGTGTAACAAATGGAACATTTTTATCTTTATGAATAAGTCTATTGGTGATATAATAAGGAGCATTTAGGATTTCACGAAGGATTTTGGATTGTAAGGATTGTAGGGTTTAGTAGAGCCACAAAGCTCAACTCCGTATGTCAAGTAACTGTTCGATTTAGTTTAAAACAGCCAACAGTTTCTGATAGTTAAGTCTTGTATGAGGATTCCTAGTAGATGGAGTAAGGTAGCGGATCTGTTCAACTAGCGATCAGTGGAATATTATCATTGGAATATTCTGTTGGGCAGAAAGGTTTATGATGAAGGGTAAAGGTTATTTGATGATATTTGTTTTGATAAATTGTAATATTCTAATTTTGATACCATCCTTGAAGGTTTGTGATACAAGATTGGTGATGTCTAATAATGTTTTTCTTTATATTTTCACAAGTTTTAATCTCTGGTAGCTTAAGATATCATGGAGGGTATTTTTTTTTTCAAATATCTCGATTATTCTTTTCTGTCTGTCAGGGGACGATACTATGGGAAAAAACTCCATACCCAGACAATAAATATTTTACTAAAAATATGTCACGTTACGTAACGTAAAGAGTTGATAAACGATATTCCAAATAATGAATTCATCTATGTCAACTATAATTAATTGTGGTAATTGACAATATTAAAGATATGAAATAGATAACAGATACAAAGTACAAATACGCACTGAATTTTTGAGAACACACCTCTTGACCTCGTGTAGATTAATGATCAATATATATTTTTAAAAATACATAAGTACATAATTTAACGTCCCATAAACGTATTTTATTTATTTAAACGTATATTATACTTAAGTAAAAAGGTTAATTGATTTGAGATATATAAAAACTAACGCTTCAAAATGAAGGATACATTAAAATGCGCGTTCCTTTAAGTTAATATTTGGAATATATTTTTTTTTTGTAATATTTATAATACTTATTATTATTAATTAGTGATAGATTTTGAACTTAATTGAACTAGAATTTGATGTGGGAATTTCCTATAATAATTATTGTCCAGGAGTAGTCGGGTATATGTTTTTTAATTAAAGATATATTTTTTATTTTTTATATTTACGTCTGATAATTGATCATCGAAACTTTGGCATATATAATAAAATAATAGAAAAACATATCTGTCGGTTTAGCTTAAAATAAAAATTCGGAGTGTTCCCTAGCGAATATTAACATGGACAATTTTAATCATAGTTTAAAATTATATAATATTTTTAATCGGATTTAAACATCAGAATTAAAAATTATATACCATAAATTCCCGATTATCAGGATGACGGCGTAACTACGAAGAAAGGAAATCCACGGATAATTTGCAACAAAACAGGAAAAGAAAATTAAACCAATACAATTTTTTTAAAAGTCTTTTTTAAAGTAAAAATTAAAAATAAAACATTAGTTTGTAAATATTGTAGTTACTTATTATTTATCCACAAAAAGATCGGTTAACTGTATTTTGTTCAAGTGTAGTTTTATGGTATATATTTCGCTGTGATAATAATTATCGGCATAATTGGAAAAACAGTTTTACTTTACCGCGGATAATCAGTAAATTGTATATTCCAGCCGCGGATAATTGAAAGTTTATTATGTGATAAAAATAAGAACAAAATAAAAATCAACATAGGTTAGACAAAAAATATAAACAAACATGTTTCAGGTATTTTCCACTCGTCTACTTTCTTCATCAAACTTTTTGTGTTGTTCCAAATTAGTTTATGCTGTTGTAATTTAAATAGGTAGATAAAGTTCTTATTGTAATTGTAATCAAAGATTATTTAACACACTTTACTACTGAGTTATCTAATCACAAAACAATTAAGCATTCTATTTGAATTTGAATAAGTTCTTTTTTTCTTTTTTTTCAATTTAATCAATTCATCCTGAACAGGCACTTAAAAACTGATATCAGTAAATTTCAACATAAATGCAATTATTAATCGAATACACATAGAAATGAAACTACTTCAGTGCTTTCAAAGTGTATATAGATTCATGTATTGGAACAAATAATATTGTTTATTTATTATTATGTCATAAATAAGTTGTCATTTATTTAGATTAATACAATAAAAAAAAAATTGTTAAATCGTCCATTATATCATAGAAAGAAATTATCTCATAAAATTTCTCTTTCAAATCAAATGGATAAAATTTTTTCTCATTGTTCTCATTTGGTTTTACAGAATCGCTCCCCAAAAAATATCTCTGAAGATACTAATGTAATTATTCCTTATAATACTACATGTATTAATAGCCATATAATTTGGATAATATTTAAATATTATAATATTCAGATTTTTTACTAACAGATTTACGATTAAATTTTATGTTTTTTACGGTAAATTAAAAAACCACTCATTGCTAAATTCCACACCTGCTGCTATTGCTGATGGAGTTACACACTGTATCTTTCTATTGATTAGATAGTAGAAGTAATTAAAAAGGAAAAAAATATCAACATGCCAACACAGTTTGTTTCAGTGTTTCTATTTTATTATGTTTTCGAAATGATTTTTTCTATTCTCAAAAATTATTACCCAATAAGAGTATCATAATTTAAGTAAGTTAAGATACTAGTGGATTTGAATTGTCATGGAGTTTACTATGAAAGGACAGGTATCTTGTTTAGTCTGTTACTCCAGTCAATGAGTGCTGAAATGAGGGGTGTAGAGTGCATCAAATATGCAATTATTTTTGACTTCATAACTTCGTTAGGAGTAGTTAGAAGATAAACATACTAAAAGTCCCCGCCCCTGGGGGGGTGAGCTTACGGTGTGGAGAGGGTAGAAGGTCCCATTTCTGGGTTATTGGATTATATCTTCAAAACAATAGACTCCAAAAAATTATGTTTCAAGTAAAAATTAAAGCTAATTAAGTTTCCTATAAAATTGATTCTGTACATATTTGTCGAACTTCCAACGATTTTCGAAATATTATTGAAAATCGATAACTTTGTAAAAAAAAAAAATTTTTACCTCACTTTTTGTCAGACATTTTCTTCAAGTGCCAGAAACGTATATATTATATTAAAATAAATGTAAAGATCTACAACTTTATTTCTGACATTTTTTTTCTGAGAAACGATCGTGAAAGGCACTAGAAGCAAATTTTTGACAAAAAGTGAGGTAATTTTTTTTTTTCTCGAAAATTATCGATTTTCCATAGTGTATATCTCTAAAATCATTGGAATTTCAATAAATATGTACAGAATTAATTTTATAGGCAATTTAATTATCTTTAATTTTTATTTGAAACATAATTTTCTAGAGTCTACCGTTTTAAACATACAATCCAATAACCCAAAATGGGACCTTCTCCCTTCCACATCACCATAAGCTAACCCCCACAATATGTTATTATACAATATGTTTGTTGACTGGACTAAGTCAGCAACATATGGAACATTAAAGTCCTTATGGAAAAGTTTTTGTGTCAATGTAAGGAGATTAAGGAATTTATGAATTCCTTTAATAGATTAAGGAAGGGTTTATGATAGTTTTGCGGAGCCCCAGATCTCAACTCCGTACTCTTAGCGCGCCTGTATAGTAAATGTTGAAGAAGCCGAAAAATACAGGCAGTTTTTTTGTCTTTTTAATCTTGTATGCGGATTCCAAGATAAACGTTTGTTCAGTTAGAGTCCTAGGTAGTGGACCTATTCAACAGGGATCAGTCGAATAGAAGAGTGCTAAAAATTCAACATCAACGTAACTTATCTGAGAACTATCAGACAGATGAAAATAGGTTTATGATTATGTACTGAAAAATATTTTCTTTTTAATACAATAGCTTTATAATTAAATACAATCAGACAGGAGAAATGTAACCTTATTATTTCAAATATTTCAAAACATCCGATATTGAAGTGACAAATACATGATAAGGGCAAAAAAAAAAAAAAAAAAAAAAAAAAAAAAAAAAAAAAAAAAAAAAAAAAAAAAAAAAAAAAAAAAAAAAAAAAAAAAAAAAAAAAAAAAAAAAAAAAATTGAACAATCATCTAGTCAACACATGCGGTTTGTTTCAACTTAAAATATCTTCGATCTCAATAGTGTAGAATAGATATATAATATTTTTCTATTTATTTTAAACGCTTAAAAAAAATAATAATTTATAATAACGACAGGATGTTTGTTTTTATAGCTATTGTTGCGACTATATTTTATAATCTTTATTACTTTTATAGTAATCATTGTTAATCATTAATTGTTTTATACTTGAAAAACTGAGTTTTATTCTGTTATATAATATGCTTAATCGTTTTCACTCAGCATGATCACTAACCATTAAATCTAAATTTGTTTTTCGATATATAATTTTTATTATTTTATATTTAAATTGGAAAATGTTGTCCGCTACTTAAGATTCCATCTCGACGAACCCTTATTTGGAATCCACATAAATTCCAAAATTGCTCATCGTTTTAGACTTTCTTAAAATTTTGGCATACGGTGTGCTTTGGGGTTCCACAAAACTATCCAATTCATTCGTATACAATCACATCTCGTATCCAAAATCCTTCGAAAAACCCTCAATGGTCTATAGAAATAAACTTATCTATAAATATCTTAATGTTCCATATGTTATTGATTTGGCCCGAATCAGATACCTATCCTTTCATAGTAAACTCCATGGAATCCAACTCAGATCCACTTGTATCTCAATTACACGATAACCATCCAAGGTTTCTGAAAAGAAGACTATATTGTATATTGTAAGTACCAATAAATAATTTAAAATAAAATGGTAAATAAGTAAGTTCATAAAATAAGGTGAATTTTTGTCAATACATAAAAAACATCCATAATGATCTGAAAAAGGGATTCAGATAATATAGTGCTTAAAGATTCTTCAGAAGAAAAAAAGTTTAAAAACATGCGAATCGTCTCTTAGAAGAGATTTTTTATTTTTTAAAATTATTTATTAATATATACAACTGTTTTATACAAGCATTGATGTGTCAGAAAACGATTTTCGGTTTCGATACCTCGGTTCTAATATAAATTGTTATATAAAAAAAAATAAGCTAACAAAAAACAATAGAAATCTATTAAAAATTTTTTCCAGAAATAAATTATTAAACCGCTAGTATCATTTATTATATGTAGCATATAATATAATTTATTAATTATAATTCAGACAGTGTTCAATAATGCAATAAAATATAAAAATTCTTATTTACCAAGATAAACCTAATAAGGTTTCATTTATTGATTGAGGAATTAAAAATGTTGCTAAACCCTTTTACTGAACTTTGTAGTTGCACTGATATTTCTCTGTATTTGTTTGAATTGAGTATTAAGGTTTGAAAACCATTATGCACTTGTAATATAATGGAAAATAATCTTTGTTTCAGGCTAACAAAAATCCTTTATGAATAACAAAAAAATATAGTAAAATTGTACTATTATCGGGATGTATTTATTTATTTGTTTTGACAACGTTATCATAATCCTTTAATTTCCAATAGCAAATATCTTCAACATACTGAAGTTTAATTTTCAGTATCATGGGATTTGTTATTAATCTTGTACAAAGGAAGCATCGTCATTGGGAGAAGAATTGATACATTGTAATAATATAATTAGATACCACAAAACTATCGTAATCGTCAGAACTTTCGACTTTGTAGTATCGATTATTTTCTCAAGAATCGATGGAACCGAGAATTGACATTTGGAAACGACACATCCCTCGTATAAAATATAATTTACAATTAGTAAATGATTAAAAAAATGATTAAAATAACTTCGTAAAGACTATTGATTGGTAGCAATTTCAATGAAAGTTCTATGATATGAGGAACCTAGACCTTCTTCTTTTCAGACACCTAGGAGGGTTGTCGGGGATCGAGGAGATTTGTGGATTCGAGTGGGTATCGATTCACAATAGATGAAAATGAAACGAAATCTTAATTTTTCAACCAAAGGCTCATATGCTAATGGAAAGATACGTTTTTTTTACGCTAGGAATGCGAATTATTTCAACAGAAAGTATAACCTTAAGCTAAAGGTTGTCGTAACCTCAATGGTCAACTCTATCGAGCCAGATGTGTTTGATTGGGAATACGTAATTATACGTAATACGTAATCTTCCTACTCTCACTACAGAAACAGGTTTTTATCATTGCCCAAAATGTTTTTTTTTTTTTTTTTTTTTCAATTTCAACCTTACTTCGTATAAAATGAATCCTATCTTTAATTGACGATTGTGCTAAAATTGGTTATGACTTATTTCCAACCATGTTGCTGTATTAAGATACGAATATCGATCTGGTTCAAACTATGATACCCACCTTATTTAAATAACCTTTAATTAATATTATTCCGATTAAATACAAAACTAGTTCAATAACACAAACAAAAAAAAAAATTATAATGTGAGCCGAACATTTTTATTTTTGAACAAAACAAAAATATGAGTTTAAGGTAATTCGTGGTTAGTAAATAATACATTTATGCCTTGTTTTAAAATGTGTATTAATAAATACTTATAATGGTTAAATTCCAAACATATTATTTAGATTTTTTTCTAACAGTGCAGATTCTGGAAATGCCTGTTTTTTTATGTTTTATGTTTCTAAACACATAATTTTTAAGATTAAGTATCTAACTTTCAAACTAATATTCGATTCTAATCAGCGCAACTGAATTTTACTTTAAGAAACTCGTTAGAAATATCTAATTGTTAAGATAACAAAATATTAACTTTGGAAAAATATTCTCAAATTTTTTTTCTCTTTTAAATTTTTATTAACCCCGTTGGTATTGGAGTAACAATAAGTGAATTTGATGATATTGTAATACTACAGGCCTTGTAGGCGTGTGGGAGACTAGAACTCAAAAGTATCTTCTGGCATGGATTAAAAAAAAAAAAAAGATTATTTTTTGAACAAATCTCATATCCAGCTTCTTTTAAGCCTTATGAGAGTATTTGCAGGTATGTCGGTCGTGGCCTCCACATTATTGAGCATGTTGTTATGTCCATGAAGTCTGTCGTGAAATGGTCTATAAAGGTTATGTACATGTTCCTTTAGTGTGGGTACTTCTAAATCAGAGTGAAGTTTGTGGTTTGAAGTGTACCAAGGTCTGGTTTTAATGTCAACCGTTTATGAAGAATTGGATACAAAAGTTTTAATCTCTTGTTTAGACTGAGATGTTTTTGTTTTACATGTAGGCCCTAGGTCATTCTATCAAATGTTTGTCCTAAGTAATGAATTTCGTATGTTTGTGGTATGGATTGATTGTCGATGAAGACAGGTGGGCAAGAGTCATGTCTGAGTGTAGATGTGCTGTGATTTGGTGTAATTTAGTTTTATTTTCCATTGTTTGAACCAGTCTTGTAGAATTTTTATGTGGTGTTGAAGAGATATTATGCATATTAATTCTCAAAATAGCTACAAGATTGAGTAGAATTTTAAAAATAATATAAAATACATTAGCACACCGTAAATTAATTTATTCTTATTTTTTAATAGTTCCGTCTGTGGCCCTGTTTTTTTTTTTTTTTTTTTTTTTTTTTTTTTTTTTTTTAAAGAGTTGTCTATAAAATATTCCATAACATAAGAAAAAATAATTAAATAAGAACTGGTAAGTAATAAAAAAAAAAAAAAAAAAAAATAGAAATAATTTTAAGAACCTTATCCAACTCATGTCACTATTTAAATATCGACAAAAATGAAATGATCAGATTAATATAAAAAAAAAAATTTTAAAATATTTTCGCAACTGCCCCCTCCCCATCCCTTATCCACGGACCAAAAAGACTAGAAGAAAGCTCTAGTGCCAGCAATCGATTATAAAGTCGACCCCACTCCTGACGCACTTTCTCTGAAGAAGCTGGGCTATAAGATGACGCTATGATCAGTGAAACTCAAAAGCGTAAAATGGTATTTTATGTGATATAAGTAGAACGTAATATTAGTTATTTAAAACATTATCTATTTAAAGAATCAAACATCAAAAGCGGTAAAACTACCAGAATACCCTTTATTATTTTTAAAAATTAATTTGATACACATTCCTATCATGTTAAATTTTCAACAAAAGGAAGCAAAAATGTAAATTTCTCCCTGTGAAAATCAACACATCATGGATATGTATACACACACACACACACACATATATATATATATATAGAGAGAGAGAGAGAGAGAGAGAGAGAGAGAGAGGGAGGGAGAGAGTAGGTTGGAGTTTTAAACCCATCAGTCTTCGTATCACATCCAAATCAAATGTCCATTACATTTCAAAACCCTTCTCAACTTTTTCCTTTTTTTAATCAATTTACACTTTATAATTAAAATGATCAAATTACCTAAATTAATAATTAAAATAAATTAACAATTAATGATAATTCGAAATTGAAAATAGGGGATATCAAACGTCATTTTTCGTTCAAACCAATAAAGCTCCTAGCGACAAATGTAATATAAAAGAAAATATTTTTCATTGAATTTCTAATATGAAATATGTAAGCAAGGAACACTAACAGAGCTAGAACGTGTCAAATAAGCCCCAACAATTCAAAAATGTAGGAAAAGCATGGCTTTTTTCATTAAAATCAATATATCTCCATAACGTTAGGTCCTAGTGACAAATGTTATATAACAAAAACTATACTCCATTAAATTTCTGATAGGAATATTTTCTTTAAATTTTCGATACAAGCAACACCAACACAGCTAGAGCGTTACATTTTTTAGGGTGAAAGAAACGTTTAAAACAAAAAATAAATAAATAGACACCCAGGCAAAAGACATATCCATTTTAAAAGTAAAAAAAATTATTTTTGATTATGGCAAAATATATTAGAACACACATGTAAATGTATGGAAAAATTATTACAATGACTATTATTAATTATTACAATGAATAAAATGAAACTATCCATTTGTTGCACTATAATAAAATTTAAACCCAGGGACTTTCTAATGTAGAGAGAACATTTATTGAAGTTATATTTACTATACTCTTATTTATTATTATTGTATACAGTTATAAATATCAATAAAGTATATTAAAAAAAAAAAATAAAGAAATAACAATTTAAAAAATTCTTCATTGACATTCTTCTATAATCTGACTGTTTTTCTGTAGATTCTGCGTAATTTATTTATCATTTGTACCAAAAGGGCAAGTAGTGATTGCCCAATAATTGGTGCCGTAACAGCCCATTAACAGAAGACTAAATACTCTAGTTAATGGGCCTCGACTTGACTAATTACACAAACAAACAGATTGTTGGCTGCTCGGAGGAACAATGAAGAAGGCGCAGGTACCTTAACAGGGACGGAAGAGATATCAGATGTCAAAACAGTCTTTATATAAGTCCACGATAAACGTATTGTTGAAGTTTTAAAAATTACACCATTGTTTGAGATAAATTTAAAAACAAATAAAAAATATATTGTACTACCATCCACCTTCACGGCCCACTATCATAAGTAAAGAATTTAATAATTAAACTAATGATAATAAAATTAACTAATAATTGTAGTTGCATTAGTTTAACGAATCAAATATTGTATTGAAGTCTGCAATTGAAAATTATTTCTACAATTCTTTAAGGTATTTTCTAGCATAGCAGTAATTTTTAATATGGTTAAAATTGCACTTATTAGGTGTTTGAATATTCAGTAAAAGCGTAATTAGACATCCAATTTTAAATTTTAATCTATGAGTTAGTGATATAGATGGACAGATACTATTAAGAAACTCTTGGGGATAATGGACTGCATTTTCAGAGCTTAAACTAAAGTCCCATAAATCGTATTTTTACACACAATATAAAAAAAAAGGACATTTTGATTTGTTAATCATTTCTATACAGGAGAAAAAATTTTTATTGATTTTATTTGTTTAGGTTTTAATTTCTAATCATAAAATTATGTGATGGTGTGGCAAATCTAGTTTCTGCCGCTCAACATTGTACATTTAAATTTTTATTATTGTAGAATATATCATTGCTAAACCTACCTAGAACTATGAAAATGATTTAATTGAAATTTCGTAGTTTTCTACTTCTTCAACATTTACTAGACAAACGTTCGAACCTTCCAATTTACTACAATAGAATCATTTACATTACGATTATCAGACCTATTTGGACATATGGACTTAAGGTTTGGTGCTCCACTAAACCATCCAATCCTTCTCGTATCCTATCCTTACAATTCAAAACGCTTAGAAAAATCCTTAATGCTCCTTAGTTTGTCACAAACAAATCGTTAGAATCTTAATTTACCATAAGTTTCTGACTTAGACCAAACCAGATACCTATCCTTTCATAGTAAAGTCCATAACTATTCAAATCCTTTAATACCCCAAAACGCGTCCCATTCTATTTTAGATAACCTTCTGAAGTGTCTGAAAAGAAGATGGTCTCGAGACCTTCTAAAATTGGCGTAATAAAGCAATTGGCATGCTATTGCGAGCATTATTCATCCATTTACTAGATGTATTATGTATACAGTTGTTGGTTTAACTTAAAAAAAAAAAAAAGTTTTTGTCAAATCGAGTATGTGGATTCCATGTGTTTCTTTTTTAAAATAAAACCAGGATAATTACATATATATATAACTGTTGAACAGGAATTATGGCGAATAGTCGAAGTCATGTGCAGGTATAAAAATGAATATTTAATTTTTAAAAAACTTTCCATTAAATTTTTCTTTGATCACTAATAATGTGTCTACATTCGCAAATTTTCATTCTGCTTTTATTATAGTACGTACATAAATCTGATCAATTAGTTTTTATCAAGAAATGAAATCATCCTAAATTCACTTTCAAATTATTTTTAATTTCTACGAAAATTATATATTCAAACTATACCTGTAAAATATGTAGAACAATCAGGACATGAAGTAAGGTTGATAAAAAACTATTTTCCAGTTACTACATAAGAAGACCGCAAAACGTTCATATCAGACGCTTCCGAGGATTATCTGGAATTGACTGGGAAGTAAGATTACCACTGGATTTGTAGGTGTGTCGTTTACCATGAAATCATAGATCTATTCTTAGCCAAACCTATATAATTTATCAATGTACTAAGATTGTAGTAACCTTTTCGTCAGTAAAATGATGAAGCATGTTGAGGATTTTGGATGAAGAGATAACACAAGGAAGGAATCGAATGGTTTTGATGAGCTACGCTGCTCATGATCTATAATACCATTATTATAGTGATTCCTTAAAAATTTTTCTGAAAATATTGAATTCTATATCATATTTCCCATTCCACTGACCCCTGTTGAACAGATCCGCTACCTAGGACTCCACTTGGACAAACGTCTTACTTGGAATCCACTTATAAGACTAAAGCGACAAGAAACTGTTCGTCGTTAAAGACTACTTCAACATTTACTAGACAAACTTTCAAAGCTCCCAATTAATTACATAAGACTCATTTACATGACTGTGATTAGACGTATTTGGACGTACGGAGTTCAGCTTTGGGGCTCCAATAAACCATCAAATTTATCTCGTATATAATCCTTATAATCCAAAATCATCAATGCTTCTTACTTTGCTACCAATAAACTTATCCAGAAAGATCTTAATGTTCCATGTGTTGCTGATTTAACCCAAACCAGATACCTACCTTCCATAGTAAGCTCCATAACCACTAAGTCTCCGAACTTGTTTTCCACCCGATAATCCTCCGAGGCCTCTGAAAAGAAGATGGCCTAGAAACCTTTTAGTGTAGATTTGTATTGAAGTGCTACTAGTGAGTAGTTCTTCACAAGTTATTTACATTCCATTGTATTCACTATCAACACATTTACTTGATGTATATTATTTTGTACAGTTGTAAATATCAATAAATGAAAATAAAAATTAAAAAAAAATATATTTCCTGTCATTAGCTCCAATATTTGTTTTTTTATGTTAAATAGAGTTACAGTCTATATTATATATATTTTAAACATATAAATATTTTTATATATAATTCAGATTTATGAAGCAATCACATGAAATTACTTCATGAATGATATTACGCCCGCCTTATCTTTTCTAAAGATAAGATTGAATCATCAATGTCATCTTTAAAGTAAATGATTAATTTCTTTGTAAATTATTGTATTTTCTTTGGATTAGTGAATGGAAACGAAATCAGGACTCATGTACTAGCAGGAGTCAGAAAACATCCTTTTATCCTATATACATGATTTTTAATTTTAGCTAAAAATAAATTAATGTTGAAAATAAATTCCTGGGCTAAGGAACTTGAACTATTGTGAATCCAATTAAAATTTTAAAAGGACTTTAAAAATACGAAATTTTAAACTAATGTTGTTTATTTGAGTTTTGCATTACGTGGGGCATATCTTTAAAGAATTAATCCAAAATCTGTATATACATGTAATAACTCTCACAAAAGATTAAAAAGACAAGAAACTGAAGGTTGATTTCGACTGCTCCAATCCAATCTAGACCTATATGGACCATCGCATTCTTCCCGCGTTCAATCACTCAAATCCTTCGACAGATCCTTAATGCTCCTTTATTTATCACAAATGAACAGATCCACAATGACCTTAATATCCCATATGTCGCTGATTTGGCACGAACTAGATACATTTCATTTTATAATAAACTAAATACCTTCCCAAATCAACTTGCTTCCAGTTCCATTCCTGGAAATTTTCCGAGGTGTCTGAAAAAAAATGGCCTCCAGATCTTCTTCTATTGCAGATATTTTATTAGAGTGCTACTAATAGGTAGTTCCTCTACAAGTTTTTGTCATGTAATTATTTTGCATTGTGTACTGCATATTTACTGAATGTATTTTTGTAATGCAGTTGTAAATTTCTATTAATAAATTTTTTTTTTTGTTATATACATTTATTGAAATTTACAACTGTACAAAATATATACATCAAGGAAATGTATTGACAACGATTACAATAACATGTTAAAACTTGAAGATAACTACTCATCAGTAGCACTTTATCACAAATTCTACACTAGAAAGTCTCTAGGCCATCTTCGTTTCAGACGCCTCGGAGGATTATCAGAATTGGAGTGGGAAGCTAGTTGAGAAACTAACGGATTTGAGTGGTTATGGAGCTTACTATGAAAGGATAGGTATCTGGTGTGGGCTAAATCAGCAGCATATGGAACATTAAGATCTTTATGGATAAGTTTATTTGTGGCAAGTAGTAGGGAGCATTGAGGATTTTTCGAAGGATTTTGGATTGTAAGGATTAAATACGAGATGAATTGGATGGTTTATTGGATCCCCAACGTTCAACTCCGTACGTCCAAATAGGTCAAATCACAGTCATGCATATGAGTCTTTTGTATTTAATTGGGAGCTTTGAACGTTTGTCTAGTAAATGTTGAAGTATTCTGTAACTTAATAAAAGAATAAATATAAATATCACTTTAACATGTACCATTATTATATAAAATGACTTATTTAATTGGATTCGTTGAGGCACTGGTTCGGTACACTGAAATAATGCTATGCATTCGTCCTGAATCCTTACATACATCAATTCCATAACTAGGGTTATTTAAGAAAGAAGAATGTAGTTTCTTTTGATTTAATTGTTTTTTTTCTTTTTAATAATTTTAATCCTAAGATATAAGATACCTTCACAATGTCGGTAATAATTCTTCGCATGAAATCATAATTTAATAACAATAATTAATGCTCACAAACAGATAAATTTTTAAACCGAATCATAGACAAATCCGTAAGAGGTATATTATGTATTGAGTTAAGAATAGAGATCATAACTGATTTACATAAGGCAGTTTGATTTTTTTTTTTTTTTTCTTTTGCCGCAATGTATTCCACAATAGTTATAGGCGTTTTGTGGTTTTCAAAATCGTTTCATAATAAAGAACTGTTTCATACTTGTCTATGTATGGTTATTATGTAACAAGAATTAACAGACATTTGTCTAGGTGAACATACATTTAAAATTTTGTGATCAAGTACAACAGTTTATTTATTATTTTATGTTTGTCCCTGATGTTTGACTTATAAAACTGGGAATTCCTTATTAATATATAACTACGTACATCAAGATTGTTCTTGTCTATTTATACTCAAATATAATACCTATGGCACAAATGAAAGATAAATAATAAAAATGATAAAAACTGAGAAATAATATGTCATTGTGTAAAAAAATTATATACATATGTATGCAGATAGTTTAGCGAAAGAAGTTATAAGCAATGGGATAATTTAACAAAAAAAAGTTGATCCCATTATTATTGTATATTTTTATAAATATAATAAAGTATCATGAGATGTTGATTACTCTAGTACTAAAAGTTATTGATGGCTATTTGCGTAAGACTTTTATAAAAACTTTTTTTAAAAAATGTTTAAAAAACGCATTGGACTTGAGATGTCTTAAAACATTTGAATTAAGTTAAAGCTCGAAAGAAATACTCCTAGAAAAAAATTAATTATCAATTAATGATTATTTGAAATAAACAAGAGAGAAAATAGGGGTTTTAAATTCGTCTTTTTCTATTTAAACTGATATAGCTCCTAAACGGTAGGTCCTAGAGACAAATGTTTTAAAACAAAAAAAATATTTTCCATTAACTTACTGACCGGGAAACTGTTGGCAAGTTTTAGATCCTAGAAAACCAACAGAGCTAAAGCGTATCAAAATATTCCATTTTTAAATGTGAAAAAAACGTTACAGAAAAAAACTATAATCCCCCAACCAAAAAAAATTCATGTAAAAAAACAAAAAAAACAACTAAATTTTACTTCATTGTCCTCCAAAGAAATCACAATCTCAATTTTTTTCTCCAAAATGTCAATAATTCCTTAAAATGTCTGAATCAACTTTAAGATTAAATCATATATATATATATATATATATATATATATATATATATATATATATATATATATATATATATATATATATCAAATATATAAATCATGTAAATTGATAGTTTGTAAAAACATAATTCCTCTGTCATAAATTATCCTCAGGATTTAGCCGAATATTGATAGTTTCTTTCACATTTTGAAATGTGTTGTCGATAGTATTAAAAGTTTATACAGGTTTAAAAATGAAAAACAATTGTATTACTAGTATCAGATTTTCAAGTAAGAAATAATCACAGATTAGGATATGATCTCAGAAAAGGCGTGTAACAGAAAAATGGTTGATTCATCATGTTACGCATACGGTTATTGGCGATGCTGTCATAGCAATCAAATAAAAAAAAAAAAAAAAAAAAAAAAAGATGGAACTATAAATTCCTAAGATAAAGAAAATATTTGTAAAAAGTAAAAAAAAAAAATCAATTGTTATTTATTATTTGGATCATTAATAAATTAAATAGAGGTATTCTGCATCTAAGTATCTGAATACCGCAGATTCCTCAACAAATTAAACTTTAAAATATATTTCTGTAATTATTAATAATTTATTAAAAAGATTGGCATATAAAACCTTCTTTAAACAGAAAGTCGAACGAACTTCTACAAATGCTTTTGCTTTTAAGAATGTATTCGAGTCCGTTCTTCTTCGAAAGGTTTTTGCCATACATTGGTGAACTGTGAAAAGAAAGTTTGAATCATATCAGGAACCATTTACATAAGAACTGTAATTTACCAGTTTACTAATGTACTAGTTAATAATCACTGACCTAAAAATGGTTACATAAACAGACTATTCGATCCAAGGTTGCATGTTAATTGTAAATACAAATATTTACTAAACAATTACTTTAATGGCTTTTATTTGAATCTGAATCATGTCTCTGGGGTTTTACTATATCATAAAATAAAAATAGCCTTGACAGGTAAAACAAACAGAGTATTATCATCGGCGTTATCGCTGTGGAGCTTATCATCAACATCACATTTGGCTTTGCGCCTGATAAAGTTCTCCATGCTCCAGTGCCATTGAGAAAATCATGTTTATTAATGTGTGTGTGTTTCTTATAGAGCATAATTAATTTCATAATTATTTTTCACGTGTTATTATTTCTTTCAATACTAATTGCACTATTAAATACTTAATGTCACATTAAAGTGTGCACGGAATAAATTTTATTTTTCTTTGTAACATTCATTTATATATTATTTTATTTTTTGTACTTAGCTCGTCGTTTTGAACTTATTCCAAAATTTACTAGTCAAGCGTTCAAAGCTTCCAATAACTTACAAAAGACTTATCTATATGACAGTAAGTTAAGGAGTTGAACTTTCAGGTTCCACTAAACCTTCAAGCTCTTCTCGTATCCAATCCTTACAACCCAAAATCCTTCGTAAAATCCTTAATGCTCCTTATAATGGCACAAACAAACTCATCTATAAAGATCTTAATGTTCCAGAAAGTTAGATCTTTCATAGCAAACTCCATACCCACTAAAATCAACTTGTCCCCTTAACTTCACACCCAATTCCCGATAATCCTCCGAGACATCTGAAAAGATAGCCAAGAGACCTAATGTAGAACTATTAAAGTGCTACTTAGTGAGTAGTTCTTTACGTGTTATTGACAATTGTATACATTTTCCTCAAATTTACTTGTTGAATATAATGTATTCAGTTATAAATATGAATAAATATTTGGAGAAAAAAATTTAGTACATAAATTAATAAATTTTAAATAAAGTTATAAGACTAAAAAGAAAAGAAACTGCCTGTCGTTACATACTACTTCAAACGTTTACTAGACAAACGTTCAAAGCTCCCAATTAATTACCTAAGACTCATATACATGACTGTGAATAGACCTATTTAGAAGTACGGAGTTGAGCGTTGGGACTCCAATAAACCATCCAATTCATCTCGTATTCAATCCTTACAATCCAAAATCCTTCGAAAAATCCTAAATTCTCCTTACTTTGTGACCAATAAACTTATCCATAAAGATCCTAATGTTCCATATGTTGCTGATTTAGCCCACACTAGATACCTATACTTTTATAGTAAGCTTCATAACCTCTCAAATCCTTTAGTTTCTCAACTTGCTTCCTACTCCATTCCTGATAGTTCTTTGAGGCGTCGGAAAAAAAGATGGCCTAGAGATCTTATAGTGTAGAATTTTTAATAAAGTACTACTGATGAGTAGTTCTTTTCAAGTTTTAACATGTTATTGTAATCGTTGTCAATACATTTACTTGATGTATATATTTTGTACAGTTGTAAATTTCAATAAATGTATATAAAAAAAAAAAAATAAATAAAGTCATATAGTTGAAAATTAATGTTTATTATATTTCCCGTTTTTGTGTGTATTCTTCCATTTTCTTACGATAAAAAGCAAAAAATATAAAAAATAAGATTTCAAAATATATTTGGGACAACTTGCATTTTTTCCTTCATCCACAATTGGATAAAAGAAATAATAATTTCCTATCTTTATCATATTATATTTTTCTATAATTACTGTCTAATTAATTATATTAATAAGAATTATGTTAATATAACATATCCCAATTTAATGATAATTAACTAATATAAATCTTAGTTCAAGTAAATAATAAATGAAATTGAAGAAGTTTCGTTAAAACCATTTACAAAACCATATTAGATATAAAACTAATTTTTTTTTTTCATAATAGTTTACTACTAAATGTCCGTGTAGCTCCTGGGCCTAGCTTAATCTATCACACAGTGGGGGAGGGAACTGGCAGAGGTGTCCACAGCCAATGTGTAAATATGTATGTGTTTTTTTTTTTTCTTATTTAATATTTTATGAATTGATCTAATGTCATACATATTACTCATTGTCCTCAAAAAAAGGCAGGTTGAAATATTTATTCAATAAAACAATTTTATTTTAATTATATATTTTGTTATCATTATTTTTAATTTTTTTCGTTTTGACCAACTAGGCACCACGTGTCTTCCCAATTCCTTCTCATTTGTTGCTTTCCTTTCCTCCGATGTTCTTTAATCTTTTCACCATTTTTCCTTTTTCTTTTATCCTTACTTTGTTTTCATTTTACTTATTTTATTATATCCATTTATTTATTTATCTTTTACCATAATTGTATTCTATTTAATTATTTCTAATCTAAACCCCATCGAATACTGTTGTACTATGCAATGCACATAAGGGGTGGATGTAAAATTTTTTAATATAAAATTTCGTAAATTCAAAATTGCTTGGAAATAATGACTTAAATGTTTTTTTTTGAGTGGATTTTTTGTAATGTTTTTCTCACTTTCAAAAATGTAACACGCTCTAGGCCTGTTGGTTTTGCTCAAACCCAAAATGTGCCGACAGTTTGCTAATTAAAAATTAAATGAAGCTATATATTGATTTCAATGAAAAAAGTCATGTTTAAAACCCCTGTTTTCTCTCAACTTTGTTAATTTATTTTATAAGTATTTATTTTATTTAATTGATATCTTTAATAATCCTAATATGTTTTATATTCCCTAGTTAAAGTATATAGGGATTTTAAACACCTTAGAATAAAATGAAACTTTTATCTGGTAGAATTTTTGCCTGTCAGTGTATATGAAAGAAACGATTTTACAAACTTCACCAGCCAATAAATCAGTGACATTTATAAACACGGATAAATATGGATAAATAATTACTGTTTTCCTAAACCGAAAAGGAATGTTTAATACGCCATATTTTTCTAGTTTGAGGGTTGTAGTCTGTTTTGTTGTTTTAGCCGTGCCTGGAATGCGAAAACAAATTCACTGGAACTGTAGCCAAAAGTCACGTTCCAAGGCCGCTTAAGAGAAACGTTTGTTTCCGAAAGACCAAACGACAGTAGAAATCTAAAAAAAACATATAACATTTTTTAAGTAACACACTCCATGTTTCAAATACATGGCGGTTTATCGCAGACGGTTCTCTACATGAAAAGTAAACTAATTACAATTTTATCTTTTAACAATATTTTTTTTCCATTTCTTTTGTCCACTCTTCAAGATAACTGTCGTCATAGGAGTCTTAATGGCGGGCAATTGATATAAACATTTTCAACATTTTCGATAAGGTGAATTATCCTTTTTAAATTCCAATACTTAAAAAATCAATATTGGATTCTAGTCTCCTGTTACCTTAAATTTAAAAATATATATAAATGGCTCTAGAAAACATACACTGATAGGCAAAATATTCCATCCAATTGATTTTTTTATTTTGCCCCTTGTATTAATTGCGTCTTGCATTTGCTGTGGTGGTAAAGGTATATTGTGATTCTTGATAATTTAAAATTTCATAATTTTAATTTTAATTTTTTTTTTTATAATGCATGTTTTTATTTCATTAAAGTTTTTGATAATCCTTTACTTTTTATTTGCCCAGGATAAAAGAATGTGGGGACGTAAACACCTAAAGATAAATTAAACTTTAAGCCGAGAAAATGAAAAATTTTCACCTGTCAGTATATAACTAAATAATTTTCCAGTAAAAGTCAACAGCAGTTCTATATTTTTTTAATTGTGATCTACCATTATCAAAAATTTTCGGTTCTGGATAACGATCGATAATCGATTTTCAATACTAATAGCGTGATTTAATTTTTTTTTTTTTTTTATTACATTTTTTTTCCAATAAAGCAATTGGAAAAGCATAATACATATGAAAAGTAAAAAAAAATATATTATTATTTAATATCAAGTAACCTTTATTATCTACAAAGTATAACACATGCATTGGATTATAATTCAAACAACGGAGTAAAAAAAAAATTATTCACAATTTATAATTTAAGAAGACCAACATTTAGATATGTTATAGGTTGAAATTATTCTTTTGAAATCACAAAAACTCCTCTAAACTATATTTCTCCTGCCATTGTCCAACAGCTAATAAGTATCTACAAAAATCTGATGCTTGGCTCACAGTACCACTGTTTGATCTTCGAAGAAATTTATTTTAAATTATGGATCGAGGAGTGTTTATATACCACGAAATATTCAAATAAGCAAGTGCTTACACAAAAATGAATAAGGTGTCTAGAAGGTTTGTTACAAATTATTCAAAATTATTTTTTTATTGATCATATCACATGTGTTGGTCTTAATCACTAGTTGTTTACTGATACTCAAAACTCTAATTAGGAGTCTATTTGAGAGTTTGAGTACTAATAAAAAACCAAGTGATTCATACCAATCGATGACCTTTATTGAAAAAAAAAAAAAATGAAAAATATGTAACACATGCCCTTCTCCCGGACACCAATCTATATCATAGATACATAGAATAGAAAGACAATGAATTTATTATATTCCGCCTTGAATGCCGTATTTTTTTTTAGGAATTAGAAAAATTACATATAGTTACATTATATAAAAACAAGGTGTATAAGCAGGTTATATAAAGAAAACTAGAGAATATAACTCCAGCAACTGAATAATGTTACGTTTGTACGTACCTTTGATTAGGGATGTATCTACCTACACTCGAGGAAATCATCGATTTTGATAATCGATGATCAAAAGTTGATTCATACCGTTAATGGCCAGTTCGAGGTTGGCAAATAATTGTGTTTTCTTTGCGATGTACAATACTTTTTAAAAAATTACTTATAGTTAAAATTTATTGAATGAATGCTTACGCTTATGTTATCAGTCCTTGTTGAAGTATTCTCAATGTATTTCGTATTTCGTAGATGTTAAATAATTTATTTATAATTTTTTTTTAATCATATTGTTTTATTGAATAAATATTTGTACATTCATACAATACGTACAATGAAAATAGATAAAAACATATGAATAAAAAAAATAAAAAACTTGAAAAAAAATAATTATAGAAATAATGAAAAAAACTATTCAAGTCACGAAATATTGTAAACAATAATATAAATTGAATTAGGGAATAATAAAATAAAAAAATTACCAGAAATAGAGAAAGAAAAAAAATGCACCCACACCACATAAGAACCTGTGCAAGCATCCTAGGGAAACACCGAAACAAGCTTGTCACCCCACTTATGGGAGGGCAAGCCATGCAAAAAGTAATCCCAACGTTACTCTCTTAGACGCATCGCTAGTGTAAAGATCAAGTGGAGGCTGAAAGAGAGCGTATTTGTTAATAATTTTTTATTTATATACTATGATCTACGAGTGACATGTCAGTAACATGAAAAGTAACTAACTAGTAGCACTTCAATAGTGCTACATTAGAGGGTCTCTTGGTTATCTTCTTTTCAGACACCTCAGAGGATTATCAGGAATGGGGTGTGATGCAAATTGGGAACCTAGTAGATTCGAGTGGGTATGGAGTTTACTATGAAAGGATAGATATCTGGTTTGGGCCAAATCAGCAACATATGGAGCATTAAGATCTTTATGGGTAAGCTTGTTTGTGACATAATGAGGAGCATTAAGGATTTTGGATTTTGAAGATTGGATACGAGATGAGTTGCAAGGTTTAGTGTAGTCCCAAAGCTCAACTGTTGTATGTCCAAATGGATCTAATTATTGCCATGTAAATAAGTCTTTTGTAATTTATTGGGACCTTGGTACGCTTGTCTTGTAAATGTTGGAATAGTTGCCAAAAAAAAGCAGTTTCTTGTAGTTTAAATCTAATATGTATTTATTTAGTCAAAATTTATTTTTAAACCTAGTATCGTTATCAGATAATTGAAAAAGGTATTGACACATCACTGCTCTTGTTCATTATAACTGAACCCTCAAAAATAAACAGCTCTATAAATTGATGGAGAAAGACAGTGTTTACCATTTCCGCAATTAAGAAGTAATACTCATAATAGTTCCGTTCGAGGTAAATGAAACTGTATGGAACAGGTAACTGGAACTACTGGAAACGTAACAGCCATAGGAGGCATAAAATTTCTCTTTCAACATGTATCTAGCAGTTGGACTAGCCATTTTATTTTGTTCTATGCCTGTTTAAACAATAAGATGTCCAATCATCTAATGATCGGATGAAAGTGAATGACATCCTAGGTATGAGGAAGTACGGCACCCTGTAGCAGCTCTTGTCTGCAACGATAATAGTTCAAGTTTTCACAAAAGGATATCTTTCAAATGGTACCTTCTCAGTTTTCTCTTTCACTGATATAAAACAGCTAATTGTTATTTAAAGATTAAGTTTTGATATTTTTATTTTATTTAAGATCTAGTTTGTAGTTATCTTTTTTAAAAAATAAACAAAGAGAAAAGAGTCCAGATAACAACAAAAATTGATTAAAAATATTTACTTATATTGTTAAGCACATATAAAAAAAAATAAAGAACATACAGAATGTATTTGAAAAATACAGAACTTAATCATTGCCAATGAAAATTTCAATTTTCACATTTTTTTCAGCACTAACACGTCTGTCCACAAATCATATGAAGCTCTTTTTTGATATTATTTACCAGAACTTAAGTAACATAAACAGAAGTAAAATAAAGTGTACGGTATAGGAGACTGTAACCAACAGTTTGTTAACGAGATAATTTATTTACAAACATCTGAATGAAAAGGTTTATAAAATACCACATTGAATTACTGTTTGAAGATATTTATCTAAAGAATGACGAATACTGAAGCCGTACCTTTTTCGAGGTTACATACGCGAATCTATTATATAAATAATCGAAAACGCGTTTATAGACGCAAACGACTTGTGCACTTCATTTCATATTACAGGTAGATATTTATGTAACCATTATCACATACATAAACTAGATATGAAGAAAATATAACCACTATAATTCCATCTCAAACTCTTTCTGCGTTCAAATGTTCTTTCATGACCGGTTAACATTGCGCGAATTCAGGCATCGTCAAAACTAAAGAACAAAAATTCATATAATAATAGACAATCAAAGTAAATCTCAACTACAAAGTCAGTTAAAGACTAATGAAATAAACTTAGAACATCAATAACAGACGAGCCGATATACTGGGGAAACCGATGTATGTAATATCGTCTAATAAAAGCATACTAATTATTTTGGTTTATATTACACTATATTGATATGTTTATATATGTGTGTGTGTGTGTGTGTGTACACACACACACACACACACACACACACATATACGGTAGAACCTCTTTAACCCAAACCCCAAGGGACCGCCCAAGGGGTAGGGTGGAACGGCCAAAAGGTCGGATTATCCGGAGATTTCAAAGAAACATGTTTTTCGAAGTTAAAAGTGTATTATAATTATATTTAAAGTTATATATTAACATAATAATATTATATATTATAATATTAACTAATATATAATGTTTTAACAGTAGTAATTCTTTATTTTGTCGAATTTGTTGCAAACTAACTCACCTTTAAAATCGTTCGTAATTAAGTAGACTTTAAACTTCGTTTTAAGGAGGTACAGAGCAAAACTGAATAAAACAAATCACAATTTCCACAAATTTTTGAAAGAATTCCGAAACTTTGAAAGCTTGTATGTTAGTCTCCGTTTAAGTTACAAAGCTTATTTTATCCTCAAATTACAGAAAATTTAGTTTAGACTTATTTGTAATATAAAAAAGTTTTCTTTAGAACCAACCTTGCAGCAGATATTTCGGTGAAACGTTGAAAAGGTCTAAAGTTTTAAAGTTTTGACGTAACCAATTAGCGAGCGAAGGCACTTCAAGGTCCAAAACCTGGATTTTAACACACAAGCACAACACTATCAATATATAAAAAAATCAAAACTACCCGACCTTTTACACACTAAAACAAAGGACTCCGCGGGTGGGTCGGATTACCCGGAGAGTCGCACCAGCGGGATGCGAGGTTCTAATATATATATATGTATATATCCTATGTATTCTAGACCCCCTTTTTTACGTGGTACATATCCTAACTCACCCAGCACTCTCCTCACCACGTACGCCGTTGACAACCATATAATAACGGTTATGGATGACCCGCTAATTGTATACTGAGTCATACATCAAAAACTTTAAAAATGGCGTTAAAACCTAAGCATTATAATATAAATCAATAAATTTATTCCACAATATCTTTTAATAACATTCCACTTATTCAAGTAAGACAGATCACCTTCCAAGGACATTTTCTGGACAGGTGGCTAACATCCTCATTCCATACTAACTGTATCGACAAGGGACTTTTCGTTGTTTACGACGGCATCAATATTCATGAGATTAAACGCCACCTCCTAATTTATTACAAAAAGATCATCTATATGACTATAGTCTGACCTGTTTGGACGTACGTAGTTGGAGCTATGGACTACACCAAACCATGGAATTCCTCCCTGTGTTCAATCCAAAATCCTTCTCAAACTCCTCCTTATTATATCACAAGTAAAATTATCCGTAAGGACCTCAATGTAACATGTAGTAGATTTAACCCATACATGATACCATTCCTTCATTTATGGGAAGCAAGTTGAAAAACTAATGGATTTGAGTGGTTATGGAGCTTACTATGAAAGGATAGGTATCTGGTTTGGGCTAACTAAGCAACATATGGAACATTCAGGTCTTTATGGATAAGTTTATTGGTGACAAAGTAAGGGGCATTTAGGATTTTTCAAAGGATTTTGGATTGTAAAGATTGGATACGAGATGAATTGGATGGTTTAGTAGAGCCCCAAAGCTCAACTCCGTAAATCCAAATAGGTCTAATTACAGTCATGTATACGAGTCTTTTGTAATTAATTGGGAGCTTTGAACGTTTGTCTAGTAAATGTTGAAGTAGTAACGACGAGCAGTTTCTTGTCAACAAATATTTTAACATTATTACTTTTATTTTTAGTTACTGTGGCGAATCTCAATAAATTAATTAAAATAAATGAAAAATTAAAAAATACATCGTCGCTCAAGCCGTGAGAAAAAGTAACTCGAAAAATCACATTACAGGGATCGGGGAGAACATTTTAAAAATTCAGTTTCTTGCAGAATATATTTTTTAATTATTTAACCATCGATAAGAGCCTATACATTTCACAAGAAACTGAATCTTTAAAACGATCTTTTTCTATTCCTCTAATGTGATTTTCGAATTGCTAGCTCTCACAGCTTATGCAATGATATATAAATTATTGTAGTTGGTCTCACGTCTACTCAGGGTTAAAAGAACAATATTGGAAATTAAATTTCTTTTGACGGAACAGGAAACAAAAATATTTAGATTTTTGAACATAAAATGAAAATATAAATAATAATTAAGTTATTAAATAAATCGTATCGAGTAACCTTGAAAAAAAAAAATGTGTTATTGATAATTTTAAGGAATTTAATAAATCTAAACTTATTTGCATTCTTTACTAAAGAGGAATTTCAGACTCAACACCTATACAATACCTGCAAATTGAGTTAGCATGCCTATTTTAAATATGCAAGGTTTCTAGCAACTATAATGCTTGTTATTCTTACTGCGTATTTAGAATTTTACGAGGTGACTCTAAAATTGTCTTATTATAGAGTAACTAATTATTTAGAGGAGTTTAATATCTATAAACATATTAATATATATAAAAAGATAGATCAAATATATAATAGATTTAAATTTACATGTATGGCTTTAGGGTTTTAATCAAGACTTCATATTTCTTTAATTGTGAGCTATTTCATAAAATAGATTAAACGATACATAATCAAATATTAAATCATTTTCTAAGATTAAAATATAATGGGAAACGTGCAGAAGTTGAATTTTCTCCGTTCGCATTCCAAACATTCCTTGAAGCAGCGATTGCCTAACGCGACTTGAATCTCAAGAGTCCGCAGCGGTGCTGAGAATTTTGAAAAGCGCAGTGGGAAAGTACAGGGACGATCCAAGGCAAAACAAAAAAATAATCCAAATTCATATTCTATTTTAGTTTCAAGAAAACATTTTAACAGGCAACATGGGAAACTAAAGAGTTCTTATCTAAAATTTCACAAGTGGAAAAAAAAAATTATAAAAGAAATTTCAGCACAATTGAATATAAATATCCCTATCAAAAAATAAAGTAAGTTGAAGAGGCTTTAGTTCAATTATCACAAATCAAAAGTGCTATCAGAGTTCAACAATATATTTACTTTTTGTAATTTAAAATTTAAAATGAATGTTAGTTAACAAAACGAGAAGTTTTAACTTCTTTAAAATTTTTAAGCTTTGATTCCACTATACAGTTGAGCCAACTTAAAATTTAACACTATTATAATAATAACAATGTAGTTTGGGTATTAGTGAGAATTATATAAAAAATATACTGTAGTTGCTTAATAAAATTGTTGCAATTACTGAATTTTTAAAAATAAACCTTAAATATATTGATTATTTTTAGTTAATTTTAGAATGATAATTTAATATAATGAATAGTTTACGTAATGTGTTTTAAGCTTTAATTAAAATATATTTAGCTATTTGTAATCATATATATATATCAGTCAAGTAAAATATTTCATTAAAGTCGTATTATTAATTTAAATATAAATTCTAAAAAAATCACTTAATGGATACCTTCTTGATTATTATCATTAATAATGTCGTATTCTGTTCAAGATTTAAAATTACCATTGTTTTCAATTGTTAAAAAATATAGGCAGATTTTACTAATGGGATTTGATATTAGAAGCACCGTCATATTTTCAAGCACTCAATATTCCACTGCCTGATAAGGTATCGTAAACATTTTGTCAAAAGAATCAGTTTCTAATTTACAGTTTCGAGAAATGACACTTTACCGTGTTCGTTAAATTTGTTCATAATTAAATTAATGTAGGTAAAGATTAGCGATCGAAATTTACCTTAGGATACTTCTGTTGAAAGTGCTTCTGTAGGAAATTCGCAGACAAATAATTCCAATTGATTATGAAATATGTTTAGCTTAGATTTGATAACGAAAAAGAAGAAAAGTTACTCACACCAGAGACGAGCCGAGTTGTCCAAGTAGAAGGCACAAACTCAACTGAGCTCTCTGATAACCCCACCATCTTGGGCCCCACCACAGCTATCATTTTCGAACGCGCACTTGAAACGTTGTTGTTTTTTTTGTTTTTTTCTTTGGTTTTGAATGTTCATACCATCAATCTTCATGTTGTGTAACAGCGACCTATAGCATCACAAGGTATACTCGTACATTCCATATTTGACAATTAAAAAAAAAAAAAATTGTCTTTGAGATGAAATTTTAACGAATTAGCTATAAAGATTATGTAAAAAAAAAAAAAAAAAAAAAAAAAAAAAAAAAAAACCAATACTAAATTTAACTATACATACATTTCATATAGTCGCTACTTACAGGCCGAGATACACAGGTTCGATTCACGGAAGTACGTAGAAAAGCGAATGGTCAAGATATTGAATGGGCTTGGTCCTAGGAATATACAGGATGAGTACCTCTTAGTGTAAAAAAAAAAAAAAATTGATACTAGATCAAAAATGTAGAAAAATGCCTGCAGACCTCACCTTTCTATTCCAATCCGTTGCAGATAATACGATAAATCAAAGACTTTTTTTGGGGAAACCACGTTTTTTACCATATAAAAATGTAATATCTCCATTTTGTTTAAATATTTTTCAAACTTTGACCACATTTTCGGATTTAGCATTAAATTTTCTATAAGAGAAGAATACATGTAACCTTGAATTTTACAGACTTGTGACCTAAAGAACAGCTTGATCTTCACCTTATTTATGGAAGTTACAATATCTTATAGTACTTCAACGCTCACCGTTTTCAAAAACACTATCCACAAAACTGCAAATCTCACAAAAACTTGCAAATTTAATCAGCTTTCGAATGGTATGTTAAAAGTGATGATTCTGTTTCGATTTCATGGAGAAATTTACTTTTAAAACGGAAAAAACATGGTGTTTTCATTTGTAATACAAATCAGTTACTCGTGTAAATAAAATATTATGACAATCCCTTAATGGAAATGTGCATTTTAAACGTAATAAACTCTTCATTGGATTAAAAAGCAAAGAAAAAAATTATTGTTTAATTGAAAATAAAGGAAAACTGTCAATAAAGTAACACCAGATCAAATGATCTTATTTATTACATTTATTTATTTATTATTATTATTTAGGATTTATTTCATTTGATTTTTAATGTAAGGTTTAAAATCCTATGATAATGAACTTAGACTTCAATTCAATTAGCAACTGAATGCAGATTGTGTTGAAGAATAACACTTTTTGAGGTGAATTTTATAGGCAGGTGAGTCTGTTTTTACAGGGGAAGGCCGTTCTACCTATCCATGTATATCGTTGGTATACATATCATTTGATAGCTGATTAAATTTGCAAGTTTTTGTCAGATCAGACGTTTTATGGATAGTTTTTTCGAAAAACGGTGAGCGTTGAAGTAATATAAGACATTGTAACTTCCATAAATAAGGTGAAGATCAAGCTATTCTTTAGGTCACAAGTCTGTAAAATTCAAGGTTACATTTACTCTTCTCTTGTAGAAAATTTAATGCTAAGTCCGAAAATGTGGTCAAAGTTTAAAAAATATTTAAAGAAAATGAAGATATTACAGCTTCTATGGTAAAAAACGTGGTTTCCCCAAAAAAGTCTTTGATTTATTGTGTATCTGCAACAGATTGGAAAGGTGAGGTCTGCGGCATTTTTCTTCATTTTTTTATCTAGTATCACTCAATTTTTTTTTACTCTAAGACGTACTCACCCTTTGTAACTCTGTTATTAGACTCCAAATGGTAAACCAGAAATAGTTAAATCACTCCACAACTCACTTTATCTCGACGCAAGTTTTTTTTTTTTTTTTTTTTTTTTTTTTTTTTTTTTTTTTTTTTTTTTTTTTTTTTTTTTTTTTTGTAAGTATTTTATTGAATCAATATTACAAGAGTAATAAGCAATATTGATGACAATGAATCAATTCATACACTATGTACAAAGGGTAAAAAAAAAAGAAAATAATAAAGTAAAGAATTAACTCTGACGATACCAGATACAAAATATAATAAATGTTAATATAAGATAAATTAGAATAATACGAGTACTATAAGAAAAAGAATAAGAAGAATAAACATATTTCTCATAGGTTAAAAATCACCAATAAGTGTTGTTTTTTAAAATAGGAATTCCAATTTTTGAGATTTTTTTTTATTTATGAAAATCAGATTTGTTTACTGGATACCAGAATCCTAAGGATTAGACTTAGATTACCTTTTTTCTTCTGAATCTATTAAGTCTAAAACCAATGTAGTTATTTAATTAACTCGGATCTATCAAAATCTTTAGCAAGGATCTTCTTGATTTTTTTTTTTTTTTTTTTTTTAATTTTAATTAAAAACAAACAATTGGGGTATGTCTTGATACCATGTAAATCGATATTAATGTGTATATTTTTTCGACCATGAAATGAATCCACTTTGAAATAATTTCAGTAGCACCAGGTACTCAAACTGCGGTCCAGAATTACACGTAGTTCTAAATTATTGTTTCTCTATCCAAAGGGAACTCCAGAGACAAGAAATTGAGAAGAACATAGAAGCGAAGGTATTCCAAACACAAACATTATACATGCGCACGTCAGCTATCTGAACTCTATATGGTTGCATCCACGTCTTTTCAAGCCTTGAAAATCATTTCATGGCTCTTAAAATGTTAATCTTATGGTTTGGGTTATAAAGGTCGCAGTCGTGGTTTTGTGTATATATTTACTTTGAATTAATGAAAAACCAAAATAATAAAGATATATATAGTTTGTAGCCCGGTTTATAAATATTACTTCTTTATTTTTTATTTAGATCCCTTTTATTTAATAATAAATAAGGCAGGAAATTTAATTTCTGTTTCTTCGACTTCGGGGTCTGAAGATCCTTCTGGGGCACATCCAGTCTCAATAAAGTGGGCGTCCTTAATTGAGGGGAAACCTGGTGGTTGTGCGTGATAGTTGACCACATCACTTCCTTGTATAAACTTTGTTTTGTTTTTTTAGTTCAAACACTACAGTATAATTCTAGAATGAGGCCATTATCACCAGATTTTATTTTATTATTTTTTTTTTTTTGAGACTGACTTTACGAGTCATCCACTACTTCCTTATCCTTATCCTTACATCCTTCAGACTTACTAGAGCCTACTCCTATTATTGGGATTATTTTATTTTGTATATAAAAATTTATTTCAAATTTCATATTCTAGGATAAAAATTATATTCTTTTTTAGGAGTTTAAGACCGAACATACTTTAACTAAGGCATATGAAAGTATTAGGATTATTAAAAAATTAATTAAATAAAAGCAAGCAGTATTTTAAAAAAAAACCAAGCAATTTTAAATTGACGAAATTTAAATTAATAAGGTTTATATCCGCTCTTAAGGTTAATCCCTACTTGATTTTATTTCATTAATGTATGGAGTTGAGCTTTGGGGGTCCACGAAATCATTTAATTCATCTCGTATCCAATCCTTACAATCCAAAATCCTTCGAAAAATCCTCAATGCTCCTTATTTTGTCACCAATAAACTTATCCATAAAGATCTTAATGTTCCATATGTTGCTGATTTGGCCCAAACCAGATATCTATCCTTTGATAGTAAACTCCATATCCACTCGAATCCACTGGTCTCTCAACTTGCTTCCCACTCCATTCCCGATAATCCTCCGAGGCGCCTGAAAAGAAGATGACCTCGAGACATAGAATTTTTATTGAAGTGCTACTGATGAGTAGTTCTTTTCAAGCTTTGACATGTAATTGTAAAAATTATCAACACATTTCCTTGATGTATATATTTTGTTTTGTACAGTTGTAAATTTCAATAAATGGATAAAAATATATATATGCATATTTTTAACACTAAACCTACCAAAATTTCATATATGCCTTAAAAAATTAGAAAGTTATATATTTTAAGATGCTTAGAAAAAAAATTGTATTAGTTCCATTTAGAACATTAATAAAACACTTTTCTAAGTAAAAATTCTATCTCGTTTATCTATCAATTAGGAAGAAAATACATTGTTGAACGTAAATGGTATATAAACATGCTTTCATCGCATGTTTTGCAAATTATGGTATATAGTGACGCATGTTTTCCACATGCATATTTTTCGCATTTAAAACAGATGTTTGTAGTTTTTTTCATGGCAGTATCTTATTTGACATTTTTTTTTCGTACATTAGAGTTAGAACTTATCAAAGAAGTTCCCAAGTGATCTGTTTGTTGAACAAATTGAATTGAACAACTACGTATCATCCGAGAGAAGCTGAAGATAATCTGTTTTTATTTATAAAATGAAATTCCCAAATTTGTAAATCTATTTATTACAAGTTTGGAGATGACATTAAATGCCAGCCAAAATTTTATGGGTAATAAATATTATAATTATTATTACGGGTCAAATGACCCATTGCGAACGACAAGCCACATTAGATATCCCCGTAAAATAAGAAATAAGAGAGTAGTCGCTATTGGAAAACACTTTTGAAACATGTTTTAATAAAATTAATGAAGTAAAAAAGCAAATTATTTAATGTTATTTTCAAGAACTTCTTCCAAAAATTCCAGAAAGGACTTCTTCTTTTTTTTTAACTATTACTTAATGTTTACAACTGTGTACATAATATACAACCAGTAAATTTAAGTTAAATTATTACAATGAAATGTCAATAACTCTTGGTCATCTTCTTTTCAGACATTTGGAGGATAATCAGGAATTGAGTGTGAAGCAAGTTGGGAGACTAGTGGATTCGAGTGGGTATGGAGTTTACTATGAAAGGATATGTTTGGGCCAAATCAGCAACATGTGGAACATCAAGATCTTTATTAATAAGTTTGTTTGTGACAAAATAAGGAGCATTGAGGATTTTACGAAGGATTTTAGATTGTAGGGATTCGATTCGAGAGGAATTGGAAGGTTTAGTGGAGCCACAAAGCTCAACTCCGTGTGACCAAATGGGTCCAATTACTGCCATGTAAATCTGTCTTTTGTAATTTATTGGGAGCTTAGAACGCTTGTCTAGTAAATGTTGGAGAAGTCGGAAACGGCGAGCAGTTTTTTATCTTTTAAGTCTGGTATGTTCGTTTGATATAAATACTAAATCCTGTAAATCCGCCATACATGTGATTATGCATTATCTTTTATTCGGGTCGCCTCTACTCCTAGTAGTCATTGGCATTTCATCATTCACTTTTATTTTTATTTTTATATTCTTTTCGTCGTCTTGTAGAAGATTTTTCAGTATTGACGGCATTTCGAGTCTTTCCTTCATGGCTGAAAACCTTACCGATCTAGGCCCTTAACAGATACAAGTTATACATTACAACTTAATTAGTCATAAAATAATAATTTTTGAATAGTTCCCTTGTTTTATTTTTTAAAGAAGATAAAGAAAAATATGTCTGATTATTATTGTCATGCAGTTAAAATCAATAGATACCAAAGAGAATGACTTTTGATAAAGAATATTTTTAATCTTTTCAATGTAAAAGTTTGTTTAGGAAATCAGCTTTTAATTTAACGGGATATTAAAAATTAATGAAAGTCAATAATATCTAGAAACATTGATATCGTATAAAAGTTTTAGAATATAGCTTTTTATATTTACGAATATATTTTTTATAATTGTGGTGCCACACTATTATTTTTTCTTTAATTTACTTGTAAATTGAAAATGAATGTATATTTTACCACATTGTATGTATTGCCGTTTACTGTGGCTGATTGTATTAGCTATCAAAATAAAAGTTTATCGAGTGAAAAAGAAATTATGATTAAAAAAAAAACGACTGAATTCGTTGAAACTAATTTAAATATTTATGAAAGTTGATTATGTTTTTTAAATTAATATTTTATTAGATTCTGATGCGATTTGCTATCGTTTGCAGTTTTCAAAATCAATTTCATTCAAAATTTATTATGAACATAAAATTCTTACGACCATTTTAAAAAAAAAATCATGTATCCTAAAACGGCGTGACTTTGCACCAGTGAGTTTTGCATTACTTTTATTCTATAATTATTGTAATTTAAATATATGATATTCATTTTGCTCAAAATATTTGCCAAAAATCATGTTATGTGAAAATTAAATAGAATCCCCTTTTTGATATGAATTAGGAATCACTTTGTACCAAGTATATTTTGGCGCAAGGTGACCTCCCTGTTGGAAGAAGTCTTAGGCAACATTGCTCCTTCTAAACAAATCAATAAACGAGGATATTTTGAAGTTAAGGAGTTAATAGGTTGGTTAAAATCAAAATTATTTGGGATAGCGTTTTGCTTCTTGTTAATAAGATTTTTGTCATATATGTGCAAGTATATTGACTGTTAAAATTTTTCCTAGTTATAGCTTTAACTTTTTTCAAGCCATAGTGTTCGTTTTTATGTTATATTAATTTTTGTCTAACTATTGCAGATTGCATTTTTCCAAAAGTGTTTCTCTAAGAATCTGTGTGCAATTTATTTTATAGGTATTCTTTTGTTCCTTGTTTACCAAAATTATAGTTGTTTACGTTATTTAGGCATGTTTTAAGTCGTTATTTTGTTGGTATGTTCTTGTATTTTCTATCGTTCCTCAATAAACCTTTAAAAGTTGTGCAATTTCGTTTCTCATATCAATGAAAACATTGTAATTTACAATCGTTTCCTTTAACAAAATCCTTAGAAAAAGAGAAAAAAAAAAATCACTAGGCTAAACTCCAAACAATATTAAGAAATAACTTTGAATCTCATACCTACTATCAAGATTTGACTTTGCTCCAGAATACGTTTTTAATGCATTTTTAATTGAAAAAATGTGGTGGTGCAAAGTCACGGGTATCCGGTTGACTTTCCACCAAATTTTTAAAAAAATAATAAAATTAATAATAAGTTTTGTAATTTTTTCAATTCCAAGATTATTCGATGAATCAACAGCATTTTTAAGCTAATTATTCAAAGCAAATATTTTAATACATGCATTTTAAACATTATTGATAGTTAAATAATGAAGTTCAACAAAAGAGGTGCCAAGTCACGCCGTTTTACGGTACTTGCAACAGTCGATATTACTACAAATTTTTTATTTCTAGATCAGTAGTGCAATGCTACATGGTACTTAAATATGTTATTTTAAAAGGAATCTCTGAACAGGAATGTGAATAGACAAGAACAAATATATATATATATATATATATATATATATATATATATATATATATATATATATATATTTAAAGATTCTGATGGTTTGTCATTGTCCTATTTCAATTCAGCAAACGTCTATTTGCTAAGAAAATTTTAATATTAGGATTCTATTCATAGGATTCTATTCCTTACCAGACTAAAACGTCAAGAAAATGCCCATCGTTTTCGACAATTTATCGTACAAACGTCCAAACTGATTAATTACAAGAAACTCATTTACATGACTGTAATCAGACTTATTTGAACATTAGGAGTTGAGCGTTGCTGGGAGCTCCACTTAAACCATCCGATTCCTCTCGTATCCAATCCCTACAATCCAAAATCCTTCAAAAATCGTCAATGATCTTAAATTTTCTCAAACCGGATAACTATCCTTTCATAGTTTTTATATATATATACATTTATTGAAATTTACAACTGTACAAAATATATACCTCAATTTATTGACAACGATTACAATAACATGCTAAAATTTGAAAAGAGCTACTCATCAGTAGCACTTTATTATAAATTCTACACTAGAAGGTGTTCGTTTACACATCTTCGTTTCAGACGCCTCGGGGGATTATTAGGAATGGAGTGGGAAGCAAGTTGAGATACTAACGGATTTGAGTGATTATGGAGCTTACTATAAAATTATAGGTATCTGGTGTGGGCTATCAGCAACATATGGAACATTAAGATCTTTATGGATAAGTTTATTGATGACAAAGTAGGAAGCATTGAGGATTTTTCGAAGGATTTTGGATTGTAAGGATTGAATAAGAGATGAATTGGATGGTTCAGGGGAGCCCCAAAGCTCAACTCCGTACGTCGAAATAGGTCTAATCACAGTCATGTATATGAGCCTTTGTAAATAATTGGGAGCTTTGAACGTTTGTCTAGTAAATGTTGAAGTAGTCGTTTTAGTCTTGTTTTCATAGTGAACTCCATAACCATTCAAATCCGCTAGTACCATATGTCTACTTGCTTCCCGTTCTATGTAGATAAACGTCTGAGGTGTCTAAAAAATAAGATGACCTCGGGACCTTCTAATAAATAACTTTTATGAGAAACCATTGACCAGTCGCTTTACAAACAATTGACATGTCATTCATTATGAGCATTATCTTCACATTTACTAGATGTATTTTTATTTTATTCTATAAAACTGTTAATTTCAATAAATAGCTAAAAGAAAAATGTTGTCCTTTAAATTTAAATTGGGTATCCCTGATGAACCAAGCGGTCTACCTAATTATTCCCAAAACGTTTTTCTAAATATCCGCCTCAACCTTTTATGATATCCATTATATGATTACCTACGTCTGACAATTTCGTCCTAGGTCGTGTAAGTTATTACGAAGTTAATTGCACTACTTTTCAAACGTCTACGCACACTTTAATTTCAACACTATATTTTGAGAATTACTGCGTACTTTATGCTATTAATTTTTGAATCCTCAATAATTTTTCTAGCGTTTACATCAGCAGTTTTTGCTTTCATATCATCGGGGATATGAAAGGGAAACATATAAAAAACAAAACCCATTTCTTCTGAATATTCTTTAATATAAATAATATGAGTAATTATTCCGAGTCAAGGTGAGATTATGAGATTATTAAGGTGACAGTTATCTTGAACAAACAGTTGAATCAGTAACATTGTCACCGTTTGCTACAGTAAATTTAATAACGTCATACAAGATTTTTATAAAATTGAGTATTAACTTTGAAACCACATGCCGACTCCTTATTTTGTTCTTTTTTAAAATAAATTATAGTACTGTGTGCTCATTTATGAAATTATATTCCTCAAAACAATATGCGTTTAATAAATTACTACATATTGCAAAAAGAACCTTAGATAAACAGGAGCAGAATGTCACAGAGAAAATGCTAAACCGCATTCCTTTGTATATTTGGATACAATGAGAGGCTTTAAATAGTGCTTTTACTATTCAACAACAACGAGCCTATAATTATCGAGACAGCTTTCAAACGCACCTTAAAATTCTCCGAGCAAAAGAGAAGTGGGTCGGTCAGCTAATAGAGCGATTTTGAAGCCAAATAACAATTGACTATGAATATTTAGAATTTAAAAGTAATTATCATAGATGAAAATATATTTTAAAAGAGTGCCCTAGTTTGTAACACTGATAGATCGGTTGAGCGAAGTAGAGCTGAGACTATTCGTACCTAGACGCCTAAGATTTCTTGTTTGGGAAAAGGGATCAAAAAGTAACATTATTAAAACAAATATATCTGATAGCGAGTATTACCAAATACTTAAGCTACGATACAATGGCATTATTGCTAGTCATGCCTTGCCTCTATATCCCATCCCCATACCCCTTAGGTTGTCTGGAAACTAATTCAGGTTTTAAAATATAAAAAAATAAAATAAATGATCTGAAACAGTTATTATTAATCAATATTCTCTCTATTACTCTCAGCACATTTCTGCCAATGAGTTATTAACTTTTCTATGCTCTGTGAATGGAAATTCAAGTCTACGGTATCAACAAATTCTAAAAGCAGTTTCTATCCAAATTTTATTGTAAATTTTTTATATCTTAAAAAGTAGTCCTGGTGTCTAAACGAATGGGCAGTCGGTTGGCGAGAGTTAGGGAGAGTAGGGCGGTTGAGCCAGATTCATTTCAAAGCTCAAACAATTTCCGTGAGGTCTTACGTAAGACATTAGCGGTCAGTTAATGCTTGAGGTACCAAAGTTTCGAGCTTTTTTTACCTTTCCGATTAATTGCTTTGAGGTAGTGTTTTACAAAAGCTCTCAGAACATCTTCATTTAGGGGCGGAGTTCTTCTTAGTCCTTCGTTGTCTTGAAAGGCTGAAATCTCTCTCCCGAAATTATTTGATCAACCTTCAAACGGTGTGCATACTCACCAGCCATTACCCCAGACTTCGTTAAAGTTTCTGACCAGTACAAACTGGATTATATCCAAGGAGTGACGTGCTACAGAAGTAAAAACATGTTTTTCAGGAAGAGGATTATATTAAGACAGCCATACAAAGAAATAATTCGTCAAGCATAAATATTTTATTGTCTAAAGAAGTGATTTAATAAAATAACCTGTATCATAACAGCCCATGAAGGGTTTCGGGTTCAGAACTTAGATAAGGACGTAATGTTTCTAAGCCAACGGTTGTAAAAAAAATGCAGAAAAATTAAATCCTTCATTAAATACCGGACATTCCAATAATAAGGCATTATTTTTATACACACTTTAAAAAATAAAATCTAGGAAATGGAAAAAGAAAGACACACTAGTCCTTGAAACCCGGAATGAAACATTCAAAAAATCTTTCATTAAATCGTCAAACGAAAGTACATAATTCATTTGGTATTGTCCTCAACAATACCATTTAAAAAATCAGTGGATTTCACCTACTATCTATAATAAAAAAAAAAAAGGAGAAAATCCTGTACATTTTTTTTATAGAATTCAGTATCTACGTCAGGCATTAGTAAAGACCCAGTGTGTTTCGAATGAAGCATCAATTTTTTGGGGGAATCTATACTCATGTGGATTTAAGGTCCCTATGGGTCGAAGTGGAAAAGAAAATGGAGTGCCATTCCTCATAATAATATAAATTTTCAATATTAGATTTTTTTTTTTTTGTGGGTGTGTGTTTATTCACGTCCTATAGGCACAAACTAACACAATCGCAATTCAAATGAAAGCAAAAAATCGTTCAAACCAGCAGAGTTTACGCCAGATGAAAAACCTAATGGTTCGGATCTTATAGAATATGTTTCAAATCTGCTTTTACCAAAACCATTTTTCTAGCAAGACAATGGCCCTGTACATAGTTCACGCTCAGCCAAGGATTTCATAGAAACAGAGTCAGCGCCTTAGCACACCTCTCCTTTTATAAAGCCCTGATGTCGCGTCATCCGACATTTTTCCTGCCCGAAGGCTGAATTATTTAAAATTCAACAGTTGGAAAACTATTTAAATAAAACCCTAATTAAATATAAGTTTTTGACAGTTAGAAACTTAACAATGTTATGGCTAAAATAATAGAATGCAGTAAGTAATATACTGATAGGAACAACCTAGTTGCCATTTTATAATAATTTTATTATTTTCCACAAATTTATTGCTCTATATATTGTATACAGTTATGAAAACCAAGAAATAATTTCTTAGAAATATATTAATTCCAAAATATAAGTTTTGTCCTCAATTAGTTTTTGCGTCTTAGGATGATGAATTTCAACTTTGCTACTTTAAAAAACTGGTGCAGTTCGAAAATAAATGCTAAATTTCCATATTTTTTTTTTTTTTAATCCAAAACGCAAAAACACTCTTTTTTATATATAAAAATACAAATATATAAACTACATTACTTTTCATACAAGTCATTACTTTTTTTTAAACTGATTGTCGAATAAATTAGTTTATATAAATACATATAGTGAATTTATAGTGCAGTCATTTGATATTCGAATGGGACAAAAAATGTTTAACTTTTTTCTTATTTGATTTTTAATGTTTTGGGAGATGCTGTATCCAAATTTTAGCTTTATAATATCGAAAATTTGAGGCGTTCACTAATTTTCCCATTATCTTTCCATATTAAAAATGCTAAATAAAATTAAAATATATACGAAAAACAAATAGATTAAATTTACTGGTTATTTTAAAATTTACGTTTGCCTACTATTTTGGCTTGTGTACAATTGTTTATTTCAGTCCAGTAACCAGGAACGCCTCAGTTTTTTCTAGATGAAAAAGCTTAAATTCGAATTCAGCAACCCTGAAATATAAAAATCAATCGAGGAAAAAATCCTAGATGATTCTAATCTACCTGATTACTGGACTAAGTTCACTTGCCACTACCTGCCATTCCACATATTTTCCTAATATAACAATAACTTTCACAAAACGCAAGCCACTCGTAGACTAGCATATTACTTTGAATTCCGATGACGTCCCTTGGTCTAAATCAGTAAAATATCAGGATTTAAGACTTGTTTCACTTATCCATAATTACAATAAAAAATCCCTCAAAAGATACGCCTACAAAAGAAAAAAAACATGTACTCCTAACATAACTCATCGTCAGTTTACGCGTCACTTGATTATTATGTGCACATGTTTGATATATTCTGTAATTAGTTGTTTGTTTTTTTTCTACTGATTTATAGCAGGTTAATATGTAAAACTAAATCTTGTAGAATAAAACTAAATTAACCATATAGAATATGTAAGACATGTATATTTAAGAGATTTTTAAATTCTAAATATATAAAAATAGCTTTATTATTATCATTATTATATTTATCCATATATTTAACTTCAATGCATACTAGCACCTAAATAATTTATTTAAAATAAACCTATACATATTTGTACATGGTTATGTATAGGTTATTTTTTTTAAAACGAACTATTTAGGCGATAGTGTGCATTGAGGTTATACATATATGGAATGGCATGTAGTTGCTTGTGTACTTGATTAGAATTTATTTTCTGCGTTCACTATTTTGTTTTTAGGGATGCTTCATTCGAATTTTAACTTTCTCATCTAGAAAAATTAGAATGTTTCGAATTAAGTTTAGGTTACTGAACTAAAATGGACGATTGTAATTTCATCTTTCCATCCTCCCCTCTCACTGTATCTTTCGTCTCCTTTCCCTTAGTTTATTTAGTAATTATTATTTTATTTGTTTCATATACACTCGGAGGCTCCTCACCTTTCCTTTGAACCTTACAAGAATCCGAATAAGGTAAAAATATTCCACTTGTCCTCATTACCACTCTCCTTCCAATACCTATGGTTGCAAAGGTAACTCAGCATTATCGTTCATATTCTCTTGTATAATAGGGTTACTAATTTCATTTATCTGTTTCAGATTTTTATGATGATTCAGATTTTAATCTGTTTCAAAGATAAAAATAATTTTTAAAAATAAATAAATAAAGGAGAATTATTCACTAGCCGGTACATGCTATTCCATAAGTTTAACATCAAAGCAAACTATGCCATGAACAGTTCGTTTGAAAGAATAGCATCTATAATGGATTTAATGATTTCTTCAAGACTATAGCGACAAGATACTGCTCTTCGTTACAGACTACTTCAACATTAACTAGACAAACGATCAAAGCTCCCAATTCATTACAAAAGACTTATTTACATGACTGTTATTAAACCTATTTGGACTTACGGAGTTGAGCTTTGGGGCTCTACTAAACCATCCAATTCATCTCGTATCCAATCCTTATAATCCAGAATCCTTCGAAAAATCCTAAATGCTCCTTACTTTGTCGCCAATAAACTTATCCATAAAGACCTTAATGTTCCGTACGTTGCTGAGTTAGCCCAAACCAGATACCTATTCTTTCATAGTAAGCTCCATAACCACTCAAATCCATTAGTTTCTCAACTTGCTTCCCACTCCATTCCCGATAATCCTCCGAGGCGTCTGAAAAGAAGATGCCCTAGAGATCTTCTAGTGTAGAATTTTTATTGAAGTGCTACTGATGATTTTTTTTTTTTTATTTAACGTGTGCCTATATTATGGCTAAAATGATGGAATATATTAATATAATGGTACTAATATTCTGTTTGGCATTTTATAATAATTTATTATCTGAAATAAATTTATTTATTAAATATAAATATATCTTTGTACAAAACTCGCATCGGTCTTTTGCACAATACATCTCAATATGGAATTGTGTCCTTAGCCGTACCCTTAGGTACCGTTTTTGGGTCTTTTCCTTGACATAAAAGTCCTATTTGAAACTCTAACTTAAAAAATAAACTTTAAGAAAGCTCCAATGTATTGCCAGCATAGTTTAAAACTATTTTCAGAAGTTTTCACAGAATGTCACAAATTTGAATTACAGATGAAGACATATCATCGTATTTTAAAACTCTCAATTTTTTAACAAAAGGGATAATTTGAAACAATAAATGTATTTTTAAAATAGATAAAAATTTTAAAAAATGATAACTAATCTCTTAAATATGTTTTAAGCCAAACAATCAAGCTATTTTATAATTTTAAGAATTAGGAAAGAAAAAAAAAAGACACATTGCACTAAATAATTAGACAATGTATAGAATTCAAAGGGGTATAGAATTATAAAAAATTCTTTATATAAATTTCATGTTGTTATATTTATATTTTTCTATACTAGACTAATTTAATTTATCCTAAGCAATTTAATATAATATCAATGGAAACATTCAAAGTTAACTAACAATAGTGATTTTTGCTCAGTCAACAGTAGATGGCAGTTACTTCTGAAGACGACATAGAAATACGTTTATAGCACATTAATAATCCACACTTGACACATTAAATATAACTGCGTAGCTTAATGCGTATTTACATGAATAAATTTAACATTGAATACACGACTGACCTCCTTCCGATGTTATTTACAACCAATTCGCACCAACATGTCGGTATGGAAAGAATTTACTGACAATAAAATAAATGAACAACTGCAAGGATCCCGAAGGTCACAACACTACCTTGTCATTCTCAACATTCATCTCTCAGCTCCAAAGACCCATTGATAACTGGAAAAAAAACGTATATTTCTAGTTGAGTATCTTTAATCCGGACAAGATGGGTTATCCGGATTAAAGTTTCGGATCCCAAAAATTACATATTATACGGAATTTTCTGTAAATCCCCTTGTTAAATATACTAGCATTTTAACTACTGTAGTAGTAAACTAATATAAGATTTAAACGTCTTCATTTACGATACACTCTTATTATTTATTGTAAGTAAATGAATATCGTAAAGTAAAAATTTAATAATTTAAAAAAAAAAATGAACATCTAATTCTGAGCTCTGCTTGGTTTTTACACCAGTGATGCAGCTGAGAGAGCAGTGCTGGGATCTTCTAAGACCTGAATTATCCCTCCAAAAATGGATGAACAGGTTTGGTTCGTGGTTCCCTAGGCTGAGTGAATTATTTTATATAGAGTATGATTGTATTTTTAACTTTTTATTTAATTCAGTTTTATTTTTACTATTATTTATTTTACTTTATATATTGTATGGTTTGAGGTTCTTTATCCCAATTTTTTCTTCGTTTTTATTTATTTGAAAAAAAAAAAAATCATAAATGAAAAAATAAACTTTATTCTGATACTTACAGTCCCCTAAGAATAATAATAATGCACAGTTACAGGTACAATTGTCTGGCAGTATTATTTACAAATTAAATTCTTCTGTAATTACGGCATACATTTTTGACAGGAAAAAAATTAAATTAAATTTTAAAAAATATGAAATAATAATAATAACATAAAATACAATCGTATAAAAATGTATATATAAAAGAAAGAAAGGGAGAAAAAAAAGAGAAGTAATTCTAGGTATTTATTTAATTGTTTACATATTTGCGGAAGATTGATTGTCTAAAAGGTAAAGGAATAAATTATTTTTAAAGGAAGTTAGGGAAGCTGCTTTACGAATAGAAGTGGGTAGGGAATTCCAGAAGGAGGTAACACGAATGATGAAGGATTTATCAAAGGAAGCAGTTTTATATGAGGGGATATACAGGTTAAAAGGTCGGGATCTGGTGTTTAGGAGGTGGATAGAAGACCGCAGAATTAATAGATCAAGAATATAGGAAGGTTTTTTTGGTTTATTTTGGTTCTCATTTCTGATTGTACTGCGTGAATGGATTCGTTAAGCAATATTACTTATTGCTCTCAAATGAGGCAGATTGTAATATTTATCAAAGTTTCAGTTTCAATAAAAAAAGAATAAATAAAAATAAAATAAAATAAAATAAATAAATAATAAAAAAAAAAAAAAAATCAAATAAATAAATAAAAAAAAAAATCAATATCTCCCTGACTGGAATAATCAATTTATCATGGATATGACTACCTATAATTTACTGCATTCATATCTACTGCTTCTGACAAAGAAACTGTCGGCAAGTTTTCGACAAAAAAAGGCCGCACTCACAAAATGGAGGCAAAACATGACTTTTTTCATTCAAACCAATATAGCTCCTGAACGGTAGTTCCTAACGACCAATGTTATATGACAAAGAATATTCTCTATTAAATTTTTGATCTGGAATTGCAGTCAAATTTTCGATCCGAGCAAAACAACCATTCTCCATTAAATTTCTGATTTGAAAACCGTCGTCAAATTTTCGATTCGATGAACACCAACAGAGCTAGAGCGTGTCAAAATAATACATTTTTCAGTGTAAAAAAAACGTTACATATTTTAAGGGTGAAAAAAACGTTACACAAGCGACAAGAAACAGAGGTTACTTTTGAAGTTACAAAGGGCAGTCTGGTAGGCATTTTAATTGATGGTTCAGCAGCGGGGGTGGTTACCTGCAGTGGTGGTTACCTTCAGGGTAAAATTGTTTCCATAGACGTCCCTGTAGAGCAAAAAATGAACCACCACCGAGCCCCTCTGAAACCACCATCTATTTCTTACAAATTGCATCAGTAGAGACCAAATCGGTCTCAATGAAATAGTTTTTAGAAGGAGAAGAAGATAGTCAGGGATGCAGTCAAATAACACCACGTCAAAGAAGAATTCTTTAATACGTGCCAACGTATCTTCTTTGACGTGGTGTTATTTGACTGCATCCCTGACTATCTTCTTCTCCATTTATCATCCGGTCAACCATACTTTTATCATCATAGTTTTTAGAATGTAAACTGACAGACAAAAACGTCCTCACAACTTTCTTTTTCATTGTCACGGCATGTTTGATTTTTATTAAGATGTTCATTTCGTCATATTTTTTAACCAGGGGATATAAAACGTAATATGATTGTTAAAAATATTAATTAAATAAAAGCAAGCAGTATTAAAAATTAAAAAAAAAAAAAAAAAAAAAAAATTACAATATTTTAAATAAATATGATTTATTACAGATTTTAATTTGATGGGGCATATCCCTCATGAATTTATTCGATTTTAGATATTACTGGAAGACTAAAGCGACAAGAAACTGCTCGTCGTTACAGACTACTTCAACATTTACTAGACAAACGATCAAACCTCCCAATTCATTACAAAAGACTTATTTACATGACTGTGATTAAACCTATTTGGACTTACGGAGTTGAGCTTTGGGGCTCTACTAAACCATCCAATTCATCTCGTATCCAATCCTTACAATCCTAAATGCCCCTTACTTTGTCACCAATAAACTTATCCATAAAGACCTTAATGTTCCGTACGTTGCTGAGTTAGCCCAAACCAGATGCCTATCCTTTCATAGTAAGCTCCATAACCATTCCAATCCACTAGTCTCCCAACTTGCTTCCTCCTCCATCCCTGATAATCCTCCGAGGCGTCTGAAAAGAAGATGGCCTAGAGACCTTTTAGTGAAAATTTTATTGAAGTGCTAAGAGGTGAGTAGTTCTTCACAAGTTATTTACATGCCATTGTATTCACTGTCGACACATTTACTTGTTGTATATTGTTCTGTACAGTTGTAAATATCAATAAATGAAAAAAAAAAAAGAAAAAAAAAAAGGTATTACTGGAGTATATGCTGAAAATGAGCACCGTCTTTGCGGAGTATTATGAGCAAGATACTGGTGTGAAAGCATTGTCCATTGTCTCGGTCAAAACAATTGCAAGGTGAAAATAAGTGGTGTGTCAATTATTGAAGACAACACTGTATCAATTTTCAAAAAGATATCATCATCGAAAACATTGCTATTAAAAAATATTTTTTTAAAAAATGCTGAACTAGTAGTAGAGAATCCTGAAAAGTTGAAGAACAAAAAATTTAGCGGTTCCTACCACACCCCAATTTTCTTATTTTTTCCTCCCTTCCCCAGCGTCCTTGAGGTCTAATACTTCTATTTAGTAAGTTTTTTCAACACTCGTCATGTATATCCACTCGGAACTAAATTTACCGAGTCTCGATCAAGACCAGAAATCAAGGGTTTGCTGAAGAAAAAACTGGCAAACTTTTATTCTTTTAGTTTTTTGGGGTGCTAAATCCGAATATGAAGTTTACTAACACGGCAGACGTCGGCTTCATACCCAAAATAGTAAAACAACCGTCCAAAATACCTTTTTTTCGGATTTTTGCCTATAACATGAAAAAAAAGCTTTTTTCAAAGAAAGTCATTAAATATTAATTGTAGATGGAATTCACAGCGAACATATGGTCTTGGAAAAATTGTAGAAATTGGCCAACTGACGGTCAGTCCCACTTCTTCACGAAAACATGCTATCGTACTTTTTGTTTATAACTCCGAAACTATTTGTCCGATTCAAAATTTCTTTTTTTCATCATAAAGCTGATTAAATTTACTATTAGACTATTAAATATGAAGTTTTAGTAATGTCCCTTAAAAGCACGCTAAAAACCCCGTACTGTTGTAAACGTTTTTTAGCACATTTTACACTATAACTCTGAAACTATTCGTCCGACTCAAAATTTCCTTTTTTTATCTGGTGATCAAATTTACTATTTGACTTTATATATGATGTTTTAATCGAGTCTCTTGAAAAACACATGCCAGAACGCTAGAGATCCCGCACTTTTATGATATCCACGTTTTTTTGGCACATTTTTCGCTATAAATCTAAAACCTTTTGTCCGATCCATAATTTAATTTTTTCATCTCAAAGCTGGTCAAATTTGATACTACGAGTAGTTCATATGTATTTAATTTATATTAAATTACATGAAACACCCACGCTATCATGTTAAATTTGTATATTTTAGCAAAATATGACAATTATGACATGTTCAGTGGACTGGTATGTGTATTTCAAAAGACCCGATTAAAACTTCATATATAGAGTCTAATAGTAAATTTGACCACCTTTTAGATAAAAAAAAGAAATTTTGAGTCGGACGATCAGTTTTTCTTGTTAACGGACTTTTGGAGCCTTATTTTACTGGACTATTGTTTTGTTTCTTTTTATTATATATTATCATTTTTTTCCACAAACCATTCGATTGCCGAACAATACATTTTGGCAATCTTTGTACGAGGAATACTACGGGAAGGATGAAGGATGGGAAGGATAGTCAACTAAGAAACAAATCGTCAATAATTATTTCACAGGAAGAGGGTTTGATGGGTTGGAGAAGGCATTCCAATATCTAGTAGGCAGAACTAATGCAACTTCGTTCTATTTAGTCGCTTTTAGACATGGGGAGATCGTGCTGCAGTAGATAGATTGTCGGTACCTAAACAAAATAAAATTAGTAATGTGTACTTTTGTATACTACTGTTGCATACAAAATAATAATATATTTTTTTTAATTAAACAGATACATGTAATACATAAATTGTACTTCTTTATTTTTCCTTATGTATTTCCCTTACTTTTTTGGGCTCTCGATTAACCGAGGATTTGGTTATCCGAGCCTTTCTCGGTCCCAACCTAGTCGGTTAATCAAGCCCTAATTGTACTACAACTTACTAAAATTTCATTTATATAATTCATTCAATCATTCAAATTTTTGTTAGGTAAACGTACCTGCTTATTGGTCTAATTGTATAGATAAAATCCCGATTTTTAAGTAAAAAAAAAAGTATTGGTACCATAGGGAAGCAGCACATAGCGGACTCACCTGTCTAATTGCCATGAAATCATATATGTTTAGATTGAAAATTGTTGTCAGCAGAAGACATTATATATATATATATATATATTTATATATAAATATATATATGTTAACATTTCATTTCATAGCAGAAAATCAACATCTATGGTCCCTAGTTCGAGTTTCGTCCGCCCTCTAGGTATCTTCACTGTCCATTCAGTCTTTCATACGTTTTTTTTTAATCTTCTTTCTCAGCTACCAATGGAATGGCTATTGTTCCACGATAATTATCTGTTTAATGTTCATTTGTTTTTTGTTGTTTTTATTTCTTATTTCTTTTTTTCATTTCGTAGTTGATATATGAAACATGAAGACAAGATATTATACAATATTGATATTGATAAACAGATTAATGTAGGTATGAACAGTGTCTTCAACAGAAACTGTGTTACATTGTAAGCTATGAAATATGGTATATGAATGTTAAATTGAACACACTTTTTAAAATTGAATTTTAAAAATAGAAAGAAAAACACGTATGTGTTAAAAAACCTTTTAATGGAACGACGACGTATTGACTGATTTTCCGTCAAGATCTAAATTTAACAAAAAATTAGATGTGACCAAATTATTAAAAACACATAAACTAAATTACAAATGGATATCAAAAGAGGTAATATAATCAAGTATTACATATATATAAACCAAATAGCTGAAAAATAAAACAATACTGTAATAACGTCCATTGAAATAAACAGATATTTTAAAAATATGATACAAAGAATTAGAAAACAAGGACAAGACAGGAAAAATGAGAGAAAGAAAAAAATGATAATGACAAAATAAAATGTTTAAAATAAATAAAAAAATAATAATAAATAAAAATACACAATAAAGGAAAGGTTATATTTGATATAATTAGATTAAAACCAGGGAATAAATGAGGGAAATATGTTGTTTTCAACAAACATGAGGAAAGGATGAAAACAATGAAGAGATGTGAGAAATAAAAATAAACCAACGTACCGACCGAGCCAGTCCAGAGAAGTGACAAACAATGACTATAATAAAAAATAAAAACAGCTGGGCAGAAAAGAAATAATAATGTTGAAACATTTACTTTGGGGAATGTTACACAAAACTAAAATAATAATTAGAATAATACTTGTTTAATAACTGCGGAGCTGAACTCAATTCTGAATGGATTCTCGTTTTTCACAATGTATGAAATTGTGAAATGTATGAAAACGAATGAGTTGGAATTGCTTGTAGGCTGCACGATTCAACAAAAAGACCAAAATACGAATACATTTCTTTTTTCATATTAAAAAAAAATCTAAGATATATAAATTTACCGGAAACAACTCATCAATAAATGTGAATTTCAAGGGATTTGAAGACAACTGCAGAAGAACTAAATTTCTTCCTCTTTCTTTCAGTTACTCCCTAGTTTCTGTGGCTGCAATGCTATTCAATTAACTATGTTTATCGAACATAGGTCACACAGTTTCTCGCTCTGTAGACTTCTAAATCCTTCAATCGGTTCATATTTTTGGGAGCATGGAACCGAAGAAATTTTATTTAAAAGATTCATATTTCTTCCAAGCAGGTAAGACGGAGGTTGATAAAGACACTTTGGTAATATATACAAATATGAATAATTAATTCATCCACTCCTTAAATAACTATATATGGTAGCTGCTAAGACTAAACAGAATGAACCTCCAATTGGTTATCTCTAGGGATGGGTATGGTAAGAAAAATATCGATATTCCATATCGACGATTTTATGAGCTCTCAATATCGATACGCGATATATTGGTGACAAAATATATCGATATATTGTGATTTTTTTTTATTTTTATGAAATGCTATTTTGAATATTCCAGTCACTTTGCTATGATATTCCTATTTATTTTTATCGTTTCAGTTAATTTAGGTAACGACATCAAACCACTGTTCCACTAATTCGTTGAGGTCATTTCCGAAGCATCACTCCGTTTGTCATTTATCGATACTTCTTTCCTATAACTTAACCCGGAAGATAACTGGGTTAAGTTATAGGAAAGAAGTATTCCCTAATGAAAGGTGTAATATAATTTAAAAACGTCAGTTCTAACGTGGATTTAGTGTTTTACAAATTGATGTTTTCTTATTTCCTCTTCCCTAATATGATAAAGTGTAATACAATTAAAAAACATAACTTTCAACACGAATTTTGTGTTTTATATATTGACATTTTATTTACACTTCCCTAATGTGTGAAATTTCATTGTACATATTGTGTGAATGGATTCTTTATCACAGATATTACTTATTGCCTTAAGGTAAGGCAGATTGCAAAATCGATTCAGTAAAACGCTTCAGTCTAAAAACTAATCTGGGAAAGTTAATCAGAAGTTTGATATTTTCTAATATCCCCTTTCCTAATGTGTAATATTTTTATTATTGTTAAAGAATAAAGATTGATAAACAGGAACACACCGACTGAGATTCACAATAATTTAGAACAAACTTTTAAGTTTATTTTTAATTTTTAATCTCAAAGAACTATAACAAATGTCCTTAAAACCAATCAGAACTGATTAGATAAATATTTACATCATCAAGGTAAAACATAAGATATTTTACCATAAAAAGTATAGCCATTATTTTTAAAATTAATCGAAACTGTAATATTTAATCAAACCTTCTTTTTTTTATGACTGCATACCCCAACTATCTCTTCTCCTTATACCTAACAGTCAACTATACCTCATCAATATGAATTATTTATTTAAGTAATTTGATCCTTTTAATTCTAAAATGTAAGTTCAACAAAAGAAGGGAAATTTTTTAGAACGAATTTTAAATGTAATCGATAGTTGATTTGGTGAGTGATATAAAGACTGGTGGATTCAAAAGTCCAGCAGACGAACATGTTGGCTAGCAAGCCACTAAACTTGTTGAGGACATTCTGCTGGTGTGACCCAAATAGGCCCTAAAATCCGATTAAAAATAAATTTTGCAAGTAGATTATTTTTTCTTTACCTTCTATACTTCATCAATTTCAACTTAATTCTCTCTTAACTGAAAAAAGTAGTAAATTATAGATAGACATATCCACGATCTATTGTTTTTCCCCGTCAGAAAGAAATACTTTAACCCTTTTTCTGGCAAGAAGTCAAATGTTTGTAAATTCTTTAAATTAAATTAACCGATAACTCCTATTGATAGTCTTCTAAAAGCCATACAATGCTACCAACAATTTTACTCATATTTCCCTAGAAGAGAGGTATAGTTTATATATATATATATATATATATATATATATATATATATATATATATATATATATATATATATATATATATAAATAAAAAAAAGTTCTTTATTTATTCTGGGACCTTAAGTCCCTTAAGAATAAAAAATTATGTACAATTAGGGGCCTCAGAGCCTCAAGATGGTTATAAAATATTATTAAATATCATAAAATGGTAAAATAATAGCGTTAACAAATCAAAATTAAACTTAAAATATTGATTAAAGAAAACAGAAATATTTTGATTCATTTTGTGAATCAATTGTGTAAAAACAATAAAATTTCGTGTACAAAACTTTTATATTTTATATAACTATGTGGCTAATGACAGTTTTCATGGATCTGGATGGACAGTAGGTAGTTAAATAAGTGATATTTGAAAGCGGATAGGGTGTTTGAATGCCGAATGGTGTAAGGGATGGAGTTCCATAAGTGCGAGGATCGGATTAGGAATGATCTGTCGAAAGCAGCGGAGCAATGAGCAGGACTGTACAAATCTGATGGGCGGGAACGGGTTTGGCGGGTAAGAACGGAGGATTTGAGCTGAAGGAGTTGAGAAATGTAAAGTGGACGTTGGGATTTCACTGTTTGGTAGAGAAAGGATGCCAGAAAATACCGGCGACGGTAGGAAGGAAAGAGCCACTGTAACTCCGCGTAAAATTGTGAAACATGGGCGCTTCTGGGGATCCCGAAGATAAAACGAATGCAGCAGTTAAACAGTCTTTTGAGTCTGGCCTCAAGATCACCAGAAACACCCCCATACACAGCACAGCAGTAGTCGAAGTGGGGGAAGATAAGAGAAGATACTAGTAATTTGCGGGTTTCGAAAGGAAGAAGATTGCGAACGTAATTGAGACGTTTTAGGATTGGGATGGTGCGACGGGAAATTTCAGATACGTGGTTTTTCCAGGATAGGGTTTGGTCGAAAATGACTCCGAGATTTTTGACTGAGGGGTAGAATTTAATAGGATCACTGTTCAGGAAAATGGGGGGAATAGGAGGTATGGTTTTCAGGAGGTAACTCGAACCTATTACAAGCGCTTTGGTCTTTTCAGTATTTAAATTTAACTTGTTCGACACTACCCCGTTATAGATTCGATCCAAGTCTTCCTGGATTTTTCTAGTAGCTTGCAGTAGGTCAGAATTGGGAAAGGATAAATAGATTTGGAGATCATCTGCGTAAAGGTGATACCGGCAGTGACGGATGGAAAGGGGAAGGTCATTAATGTAAACAGAAAAGAGTGTGGGCGAAAGTGAAGATCCCTGAGGAACACCACGGGAAAGAGGTAGGGTCTTGGATGGAGGTTTATTTGGAATGACTACATACTGTGATCTGCTGGAAAGGAAGGATTTAAACCAAAGTAAGGCAGATTTGGAGAGGGATAGGTTTCGGAGTTTGGCTAGAAGGATGTTGTGGTCAACATTATCGAAAGCCTTTGAGAAATCTAAAAGGATAAGGATGGTAATCTCTTTACGATCGATTGCGGAGTGTAAGTCTTGCGTTATTTTTAGGAGGGCAGATTGGGTGGAGTATCCGGAGTATTTTATATTATATTATATTATATTATTAACCATTATTCTGGCAAAGTGTCACAGATATATATATATATATATATATATATATATATATATATATATATATATATATATATATATCTGTGACACTTTGCCAGAATAATGGTTAATGATTTTTTTTTTTTTTTTTTTTTTTTTTTTTTAATTTTCTGCCGAATGTATGATTTTTTTTTTATAGATTCAGTTACCAAACATACAATCAATGAAACAGTATTGAACCTTGCAGATATGTTAAACTATTAAATTCTTTCAACCAATCAGGGATCCTTGCTAAAATCCTCAATTGCTAGTAATTATGTCGCAGATAAATGCATCTACCCGTGCCATAGCGTCCCATGAGTTGCTAAATTGGACCGAACCAAATATCTATCCTTCCACGATAAACTACATATTCGCTCATATCTTCAAGATTCTGACCTTGTTTCCCATTCAATTCCTCCTAATCCTTCGAAGTGGGTAAAAATAATATGGTTATGGGACCAACTAGTATAGAATATTATTGGAGTTCTATCAATGGTTAGTTTTTTTTTCACGAATCGTCGGCACGTTGTAGTTTTAGTATTAATATTTAGTTGTTTACAGTCTTCAAGATCTGTTCAATTACTTGTTAGCGGTTTTTTTTTGTTTGCTTTTTTAGAATGATAAATTTAAGAGTGAAAATAGGTATAAAGTAGTAGAATGAAAAAAAAAAAAATTAAGATATAAAAAAAAAATTATTGTAAAAAAAAAAAAAAATATATATATATATATATATATATATATATATATATATATATATATATATATATATATATATACACAGGGTAAGTACCTCTTAGTGTAAAAAAAATTGGGTGAAACTAGATCAAAAATGTAGAAAAATGCCGCAGACCTCACCTTTCTATTCCAATCCATTGCAGATATACGATAAATCAAAAACTTTTTTAAGGAAACGACCTTTTTCACCATAAAAGCTCTAATATCTCCGTTTTGTTTAAATATTTTTCAAACCTTGACCACATTTTCGGATTAAGCATTAAATTTCCTATAAGAGCAGAGTACATGTAACCTTGCAGTTTACAAACTTGGGACCTAAAGAACAGCTCGATCTTCACCTTATTTAGGAAAGTTACAATGTCTTAAATTACTTCTACGCTCACCGTTTATCGAAAAAAACTATTTACAAAACTGCAAATCTCACAAAAACTTGCAAATTTAATCAGCTTTCAAACGATATGTTAAATGTAATGATTTTGTTTCGAATTCATGGAGAAATTTACTTTTAAAACCGAAAAAAACATGGTGTTTTCATTCGGCATACAAATAAGTTACTTTTGTTAATAAAACACATGACAATTCCTTAATGGAAATGTGCATTTTAAACATAAACTCTACATTGGAATAAAGAGCAAAGAAAAAAAATTATTGTTTAATAGAAAATAAAAGAAAACTGTCGATAATCATTACGTTGGAAAGCTGATTAAATTTGCAAGTTTTTGTGAGATTTGCAGTTTTGTGGATAGTTTTTTTCGAAAAACGGTAAGCGTTGAAGTAATGTAAGACATTGCAACTTCCCTAAATAAGGTGAAGATTGAGCTGTTCTTTAGGTCCCAAGTTTATAAAATTCAAGGTTACATGTACTCTGCTCTTATAGGAAATTTAATACTAAACCCGAAAATGTGATCGAGTTTTAAAAAATATTTTTAAAAAATAGAGATATTACAGCTGTTATGGTAAAAAACGTGGTTTTCTCAAAAAATCCTTTGATTTATCTTATATCTGCAACAGATTGGAATAGAAAGGTGAGGTCTGTGGCATTTTTCTAAATTTTTTATCTAGTTTCACCCAATTTGTTTTTTTTTACACTAAGAGGTACTCACCCTGTGTATATATATTATACGTGAGTATGTCTTTAAAATAATATCTGATAACACTAATAAGATGTTAACTCATTGAACTTGGGCAGTTTAAATTCATTTGATTAATAATTTTTTTAAATAAATGATAAGACATTGACGCAGATGCGTCGTAGAAGAGGGCTACTACCAAGCAGAACCTCTTCTTTATTCAAGATCTGTTAATAGATGTAAATGTATTTTTATAATATTTATTTTTGCATTAAATAGAAGCTGCTATATTATTAGTATTTTACTTTATTTATATCGATCTTCACTTTTTTCTGTATTTACTTGTACCTGTATTTTCAATTGTAAGGCTCTAAAGCCGATCTTTTATTGCTTATATTGTTAGTCTAGAGGGTATTGTCCCAAAAAAAAAAAAATAATAAATAAAGTAGTATTATTATTGCACTACTAAATCTAGCCACGTATATATTTAAAACGCAAAAAAAAAAAAAAAAAAAAAAAAAAAAAAAAAAAAAAAAAAAAAAAAAAAAAAAAAAAAAAAAAAAAAAAAAAAAAAAAAAAGGTTTTATTATATTTTGGTATTCATACAGTGTTGGGGGCATTTCCTCCTGATTATAATTCACAGGGAAGACAGCTTGGCATGCCTGGTAGAATGAAACACACAGCTTAACTAATTCATGTGACTGCTAATGTAGATAGGACATTCTTCTTAAAAAAATCTATTATTTAAAGTCAAAAATCACACACATAAACCAATTTTTATGAGCTACGTAAACAACGTGAAATAAGTAAAACGGGTGGATATTTGTTTGTTTTTTTTTTTACTTAACTGAAAAGGTTCATTCCATCCGGTAGTCAGGGGGCCAACATTTTAAAAATACTTTATCGTTATATTACTGATTTAGGTAAGCATAATAGAACGGGATTTACCTGTATTAATCATGAGAGTTATGTAATGATAATTTTTGATTACATTTTATATGATTTTTAATAAATAATTTTTTTTTTCTAAAATCTAGAAGACTCTATAAAAAGAAAACGATGTTAGACTTCAAACTATAAACTATAAAATATAAACTGTAATGTGGTTTAACAAACCGATTAAAGAAATATCCACTATTTGAAGTACTGTCTAGATTGCTATAGGTAATCGGAAACAGCAGTAATTATGTAAATAAAATATTTATAATTACATTTCTAGACTAGAAATCTTAATAAACTTTTAATCGGTACCTTCGTTTTAATAGGCTCAGTACCTTCATTTTAATGGGCTAAAAGGCCTGGCAAAAGTGGCCATTGATCTGAATGAGCTGACACATGGTATCTCATTGTCAGTTTCAAACAGCCAAGCAATGAAAATCAATTGTACAATCCAAAAATAGCAAAAAATGTGAGGTAAATGAAACATTTTAGAAAAAAATTCCATTGAGAACACACATTACATTATTTTAATTCATTTTAACCGTCAGGTTTGATTCACATTAACAAATAAATATTAATCAAATATTTATTGGTGTTCTTGTAGTAGTAGCAATAGACATGATGGTAATAGTAGTAAGAGGAGTAGGAGCAGTGTTAGCAGTAGTAGTGAGGGAGGAGGTGGTGCTGGCGGTAATAGTTGTAACAGAGGTAATAGCAAAAGCAGTTTCAGGAGAAGTATTAGCCTAAATTTTGGCAGATATAAGAGAAAAACTAAGAGCAGCAGTGGGAGCAGAAGTAAGACCAGTAGGAATAAGAGCACTACGAGTAACAGGAACAATAGATGCAGCAGCAGTAATAGGACTAGCAGTAGCAGTAACAGTAATGGGTCTATGGGCAGCAATGATAGGAGCATTAGGTATGATAGTAGCAGAAGTAAGAGCGGTAGCAGTAGGAATAGAAATAAGACTAGGAGTATTAGGGATGAAAGAGAAATAAGATAACGTTATTTATATTACTACAATATTACAAATACATACATATTTTTGTTATTGTGAAGGTATAACACAATTACCATTGTTATCTTATCCAGTAAAGTCAATTTATTTATGGTTAGAAACATTAATTTAGTATATTATGTAAATAAGTCTGCTTCACTTCGCAAATGAAGTACATTTTAAAACAATACTAATGCAGCAATTTTATTGTTAAAATTGTTATATAAATATTAATTGATAAAAAAAATAAATAATTGTTGTATGATGCACATCTAAACAATTTCAAGCTAACTTTAGTTAACTTATAATTATTTATATTATTGTATGTAATTATTATTTAATTACAAAATTAAATTATAATTCATAAGAAAAAAAATCAGCCTTATAATTTGTAATCAATTTGAATCACAAAATGAATAAATATATTTAATTAATAGATTTTTAAATACTATACACTTTTTCTTTGGCATTGGTTTAATCACAGTTCTCCGAAATCATTAATAATACCTATTATAAATTTTACAACAGTTTCTTAAAACTGCCAAAGCCAGATAGATTTTTTTTTTTTTTTATCTTTACAGTAGCAATGTTGATGGTATCGTGGCTTTGGTTTAAAGTTTTGTATTATGAAAACTTGTACAATGGAAATATTAAAGAACTAATGGTAGCGTTAAAAAACTTATTCGTCTAAATATTTTTCCATATAGAGGAAAGTCATTAAAAATGTATAAAATGCAGTGGTTATACTCATGTTTTCCGACTATATAAGTATATACATATGTACACGTTCATACATTATACATACAGATTAATACTGTAAACATATAACATTAATTTAATTGTGAGACACATAAAAGGTATTTCCATAAAATACATTATAACAGTGTTCAATGATAAAAAGCTAACATAAACTTTGATACAATAAATAGACATAATAGTTTTACCCTATTTCTAACATAGAATTGATTTGATGATTCTCTAGATAATTGAATGGGAGAGATTGAATTCTATAACCCGCTGAAATATAAATAAATGTAATTGATTCTACAATATAAATATTATAAAAACATTTTTTTCATAATATAATAAATGAAAGACAATTTTCTATTATTAAACATTTTATATTTTCTTGTATGAATTACTGTTATCTTTGACTTCTCTGAATGTAGCACACCATACAAACGGTGTGATAAATGTAAGAATCATTATTACACCAATCCAAGGCTTATAAAACAACCATACTCCACATATAATAAATGCCATCAAGACAGAAGAAACAGAAGTGCAAGATGAAATTCTTCTGTCCATTGTGAGGAATACGTATATTGTTTTGTATTTGAATGCTGCAAAACAAAAATAGAAGATATCGACTTAAGTGCAAACTCAAGATGCATTTAATTATTTATGGCATTTCTTTAATTTAATTTTTAAAAAATTAATTATACATTTTTAAAATGGTGAATTGATAAATTAAACTATTATTTCATGCTTTTAATTTATGTAAACTGAATTTATGATTAAATTTTAATTTCAAAATACATTTTTATGAAATATGAATATACGATAGGACTTTATTGGTGGTCTGATTGACAGAATACAACATAAAAGATAGATTTCAATGTATTCTCACATGAACTTTTATGTACTTTAAACTAATTAAAGATTTAAGAATTGGAATTATTATTTACTAATAAATAAATAAATTACCAATATAATAAAATAACGATTTGAAAAAAGAAGATGCAATGTATAAGCACACCCATCCACATGTTCTATAAAACCTTATCAACCACATATTCCAGTTGTGTTCCTTAGTAATCATTTCTTCAGGTGAACTTTTTCCTTTTTCCAAAAGCAATAAATGATTTCCACCTAATGTTTTCCCTGTTTGAGTCGCAATAATGCTAACCTAAAGAGCAACAATTGAATATGTAATTAGTGCTTGGAAATATTTCAACTAGCAAAGTGATTGGTTGGAAAAAATTTAATTATTTTAATAATGCAATGCTAAAAATATTTAACATACGTACAGCATCACCAGTATTTCCTGCATAAGAAAATTGTAAGCGAATGTCACCTACTTTCGGATCCCATACATCTAAGGTATGATAATAAAGTCCAGCATGCATCTTGATATCATGTCTTTCAGGACGTTCATCACTTGTTATTAAGGTAAAATCTCTAAACTTATTTTTTAACTCAGTACTAAGAGTAAAAGCTCCGATTTTGACATTGGGGCTGACATAGATATAACTGCTCACTGGAAATTCTCTAAAATATTATATTCAATTTGATAGAAAATAATAAAGTACTTTTTTTCATTTTGGAAAATTTATAATGGAACTTACTTTGGATTATCATGACTATTCCTGCTATGAAATTTAGAGCTATCCACAAGTTTATCCCTCCATTCAGTTTCATAATGATAAATCTCAAATGGCTGACTAGTACTTGATACAAGACTGTAATTAAAATGAACAATTAATGTTAACATAGAAGTTTGCTTCCCATCATTATAAAATTAAAGTCTATCAAAATAAACAAAAATGTATCACTTATTTTTAGAAAGAATATTTAATATTTATGGACGAATAATTAAATTTCCTGTTTCTCATGAAATTTTATAATTTGCAGCAACAAGCTTTGTCATGTTTTTCTGTTATATTTTATTTTATCTAGATTCAGTTGGGCAAATAAAGCAGTGATTATCTGCCCTCATGAAGACCATATATTTTGGTGCAAAACATAAACATTAATAATAATAAAAAAATAATGTAATAGCATTGCATTACTTTCACAGTACCAGACTGATCTCTTAGAAAAATTCATCATTCATTATGAGCTCCCCAATAAGTGAATTACAAGACAAACAAATTTTTAAATATTTAACTATTTCTACTAGACAGAAATTATAACTATCAGATTTTAAAGGGATAATAGTTAAAACTGCTTATTGCTTAAGTATGCTGATCATTAATTAGAAAGGCATGGTTTATTGTTTAAATATTAACTTTTGATTTCCTCGAATATGCAGCATTTAACATAAGTGTTTATATATATTTTTAAAATGACAATCTTTTTTATTACTAATTGGATCTTGTTCATTTTAAATATTTCTAAGTCGCTTATCATTCATGAGCAATTAGTTATTTATTATATGAAGAGTATGGCTAGAAAGGGGACTGTCCAAAAAAATTGAAACTGAGATTTCATTGCCACCTGTTAGCTTTTCCCATGTACTATCCCTCAAGGTGGTCTCATAGATGCTATAAAGAGGATTTTCACATGTTTTGTAGTTTGACCTTCCAGCGCCCAAATGTGCCCTGGATAAGAAATTTAGTCACTTTTGGTTAATTTTAGTTGTTTGGGCTTAAAATAGTCCAAATGCATTGAATGTGTAAATCTTAAGTTTTTTTTATAGTCCCTGAATCACTTTGAAAAGATGACGTAGTTAGTGATCATGGCCTAAACTATACACAGCATAATATAAATAAATATGTGACTCAAAAATTTTTATGAAGTATACTTACGGTGACTCTTCCTTTTTCTCAACCCATTGGTACATTTGTACACGCCGTTTTAATATAACAGCAGGGACAGATAATCCATACTCAGGCTCAGTCAAAGGTTCTTCCACTTCAATAAATCCATAAAGATAGACAAGTTTGCCTTCAAATTTTTGGTTAACAGTACCAATATCATTTATTTTATGAATATCTTCAATAACGGATGTAATTATTTTATTTACTTCAACAGCTTTCATCTACATTAAATAAAAAAAAAAAAAAAATGGTTGAGAAATAGTCAGTTTCATTTCTCAATATTATCTCAAATAAAAAATCAAAGTTATGTATAAAACTATTTTCATTTAATTAGTATATTTTAAATAATATATCCAAATATTCACGGAAATTAATTCAGATACAAATATAAAATAACAGATATTAGCAGTTTCAATAAATATAAGTTATTGATTGATTAATATGTATGCACTACAATATAAAATAATAAATCAATAAAAAATCACAGTTTTATATAAAACTATTTTCATTTAATAAGTATATTTTAAATACTATATCGAAATATTCACAGAAAGTAATTCAGATACAAAAATAAAATAACAGATATTTACAGTTTCAGTAAATATAAGTTATTAATTGATTTATATGTATATACTACAATATAAAATAATAAATCAACACTAAATATTGATTTAAATTGGTTTAGTTACCAATCTTTCCCAACCTACATTCTTGTCAGTATTCTAATAATCATGATTACAGACGTGGATTAGTCAATCTGTTCTAAAATGAAAAAACTGCAACTGTAAAAAATAAAAAAATTAAAACTAAGAACCATTAAAATAGACGAGCATTAAAATAGTGTAAATTTAACTCAGGTTCCGAAGGATGTTTTTCTCAATGGTTTCTTAATCCTCAATAGTCTTAATCATAATTCCTAATGTATTCTAATTGATATAATCCAATATAATCTGCAGATAATTTTCTTTTAATGACTAATTGTCACCATATTTATAGTTTCCCTTACCTTCCAGTTTTTTTTATTTGATCTAAAGGTAACCAGTTTCTTTTTAAGCAGCATAGTAAAGTAATTATTTGTCCTCTGACCATTAAGAAGCCTTGATTTTTTTAACACAAGCCTCTGAACTAAATTATAATTTGTTTTCATATAGTTGATGAATGAGGGTCGATCCCTATCGAGGGTGTATTCCACTGGAATGGGAGAGGAAATAAGGGTATCATTATTTAGTTTTTCCCGATTATGATTCTAAGATAATGAGCTATAAAGAAGCAGTTCAGCCCAAGAGGATACACATCCAGTCTATTATGTGGATCGCAAGAAACCAAATCCTGGGGTAAGGGTGAGGACTATGAAGGCTGAAAGAAATTGATCCCTCTCCCCACATTCTTATTAGTCGAAATGGGTATAGGTAAAATTTAGTTGGTTTCAAGCCTAATCTTTAGTACTGTTATACAAGAATCTATAGAATACATATTGAAAGAACCTAAATTAATCCCTATAAGTTAATAATTTAGATATTACACTTTTTTCTTTTTTTTTTCTCAGACTAGATTAAGTTAATTTATAAAACTGCTATTCCATACTCTCAACTACAGTTATTAAAGAAAATACTTAAATTAATAAATAAACATAAAAAACAAAAATATGTAATCCTTACTCTTTTATTGCTTACATTATGAAGTATGTTATAATCCCAAATATAGTTAACATCAATTAAGGACACATGCTAAGAATATTTAAAAAAAAAAAATAAACTTACAGATTTTGAAGAAAAAAAATGTATAACATGCAATTATAATTACTTATTACATTTTAACATCATAATGTGTCTCACAGTAATAAAATTAAATCCAATATAAATCTTAAGTTGATATCAAGTGGAGTTTCCTGAATTCATATGACAGTAATGGAAAATGGTAAATAATAGATAGGTTAAAATATTGTAGATCTTAAATTGGATGTTTACGAAGAAAATAGCAACAAATTTGGTTCCAAATATTTAGGGATTATTCAACTCATGATTTCAGTTGAAAATAAATTTAAGTATTGATTTATTTTAAACACTAAGTATTGACTTATGTTGAACACAATTAAAACATTAAAATTCCTGATTAGACCCACTGTTGGCTATGCTACCATAAATGGAATCATACTGTAGTTTTAGTCAGTAGGCATTGTGCATATATGAAAAAAAAAAATGACAGAAATTTCATTATAATGTTCAACATTACTGGAAATTGAGCTCAAAACTGATTTGCACTTACAACTCAAAAATGTGTAAGGAATCTTTTATTTTCAAAAAAGTTCATAAAATAAAAGGAGTAACTCATTCAACAATAATACAACCTATCAACAATATAGTAAATTATTTAGCCGATGGAAGACAATATAATTGTACTTATTTTCATTCCATCTTGTAAAACCCATTAAGTATTAATCTGATTGTATTAAATAGAAGTTTTCCATTTATATTTAATGTCAAATGTTGAGAAGAATTATGATAATTACATTTCGCTTTATTTTAAAACAAACCATAACAATTAGAATTATGTCAAGCTAAAAATTCAGAACATATTTCTATCAAGGAGAAAGGAAATGAAAATAAATAAAACTCATATAAATTAATATTAAAATGTATAATTTAATACAAATATTAATACAGTGATAATAAAAATGAATAACTTAAAAAGAAAACAATAATGTAATAATTATAAATGATTGCTTTATCCGATGTAGCTTTAAACAAATAAAAATATAACTATTTTAGAAAATACAAAAAATCATGAATAAAAATTTCTTTCATCTAAAAACTAAAATAATTAAAAAATGAGTATAAACAGATAACCTACTGGCTCACTCTACAAAAGACTAGAAAAAAATTAAAATGCTTATTTCTTTTTATTGTTATTTAATAAAATGATATCAAAAAGTCTGAAATTTGAATAAATGATAAATATGGTAAAGGAGAGAGGTTCATGAAACCACCAAACCCGAACTTCCTGGCAGGGATATAAAAGTAAACAGGTGGTCTAAAATTGGATAACAATCATGAAAAATTCCATTAGTTGAGTTGAAAATGGGAAGAAGTCGACCATACATTAACCAGCAGAGCATGTGTTACTGAAGGATAATAACTAAGAAATTCAAAATTGAATAGGGTCAATACTTTAAAAGCAATCAGTAGATAGGGCATAAATAAAAAACATATTTTTTCAAGGGAATATCTGAGTGGTTGTATTTACTACATAGTAAAATCAAATTTGTTCAACCCTTTTTAAAATCAAATTTTAGGAATGTTTCCCTATATATGCATTTGTCTATTTCAGATTCTAATTTGATATATTGTAATATGTTTCTCAACTCACCTCAACGATTCTACTATATTCAACTACTGTGTGTGCTCAGTTAGCTTATTATAATCTATTTTATTTCGAAATTCAAAAAAGTCTATCCTAAAATATGATAAAACATTTTTTTGCATTTTATCTACATTCCTTGTGAGAAAATGAAACTTTTAATTAGCTTTCATAATCTGCCAAATAATATGTAGCTGTGTATTGTGTATTCAAAATTATTTACCTTCAGTGCATATTTCTGCCTACACTATGTTGAAACATATGAAATGGTTTTACGTTACATTAGTCAATTAGTAGTTTTGTTTGTCTTTAACCATTGCTATGCATCTGATGGTAATTGTTTTAAATATGACTTTATGTAAACTCAATGATTTTTAGTAAATCACCCATATTTAATATCATCTTACAACCAACCTACATTATCAGATCGCAACTTATATAGGATAAACGTTCATGAAATTAAATCAGAAAATTACTTTTAGCTACTTCATTTACAACTAAAAGACTAGCTAGTTGCCCTCAACCCCTGGATATGTCTCAGTTCTTAACTCTCTTATATACTTGAAGCCTCCTTGATAGTCAAATTTGATTAATCAAATGATTTTTTTTTTTTTATTTAACAATGTGTATTTAATCAATGTCTGCCACTACACATGATTTCTCACCAGTTATTCAATAAATAGTAATTTTACTGAATAAGAATGCAATGTTTCTAATATATATCACTCTGAACAACTGTGTACGTACAGGGGTTATCACTATCCTTACTACACCAGCTCTTATGCCAGAGTTTTAGAGTTCAAAACTATTGAATGAATAAATTTAATGGTGAAAGAAGATGAAATATGCAGTCTGTGATTCCTTTAAACTTGACTTAAATCAAGATTTAAAAAAAAAAAAAAAAAAAAAAAATGTATGGTATTAGTTTAGTTTAGTAGCTAGTAAGGCTGAGCGTTTATTATACCCAATTGAAAAATTCAAACCTTGCACCATTTTCCCACCATTCCTAAGTTTTTTTCAGGGGAAGTTAGAGTTACCTTTGGTCCTACACCACACTCACCTACCTAAAAAGATGCATTTCCTCACATTAATTCATTAAATGTTATCATTTGTTGCTAGAGCTTGTATCAAAATAATAAACAAACAATAACCCATGACATCAATACAGTCATACATACACCTTTTTACACCTTGTTCACTCTAATAATTTACTTTTAACAAGAGTTGTTAACTACTACTGTAAAAAAATTATAAAAATAAGAAATTGCTCAATAATTTATTGATTTACTGCATAAAAGTTTCAAAATGTATTTTTCTGTGTAATAAAATTTGTTCTGGCTATTTTTACTCTACTTTTAAAATAACATTGAAATAGAATGTTATAACAGTAATTTTATAATTACAAATGTAAAATAAAATTGCAAGCTCCTTTCCATAGAATTTACAAACACTTGAATGAAAAGCGATTTCTCTTTGCACCCAGACTGCTTCGAAAAAACACCATGAAAAATAAGTTTCCCCACATTTATCAAAGCCACTAGACCATGATAGTCGAGTGTGTAGGGACAAGGTTCTCTGGGTGTAGGAACAAACCTTACTCTTCCAAAAAACCCGACAAAAATGTCAAAATAAATTAAGTGACCACCACAATAAAGAGAAAGGTATTTTGGGCAGAAAATATAGTAAATCTGCTATAATTAATAGGCACATGAGATCACAAAGAGTTAAAAAAATAACTAGCCAGAAATCAGATTCTATCATTTTAAAAAAATACTTTCTCCTACAGCAATAAACCAATTACAACCAACAAGTGATAACATGTAAGAAATAGTAACAGTAAAAAACATCAAAGCCAGTTCACAATTTAATCCTAAGCTTTAAATTTCTAATTCATATCATTGGAGTATTAGAGATTAGACACTAAAGGGGTGGTATTGGGGGTGGTTAGTTGATTACCCTGATTTCCAACCCAAAAACGATTTCTTGAAACAACACAGCGAACTTGCTAACTCCCTGATTTACAGCTAGCTAATATCAAATAGTCATCTTAAGTATAAGAATTTCTAGAAAATAATAGGAAAACGTTCCCAAACCTATAAAGCTTATAATTTGGAGGCCTAAATCATAGGAAACCAGCACAAACACAGCTATAAAAATTAAATTTGAATGGAAAAATTCAAATAATCGGAAAGGATATTAAAAAATCCTTTTATGCTACTTCAAACCATAAAGTGAAAACAATTCAATCTAAGGGAGAAGGAAATTATAGTAAACATGCATTTTAAATATGAACTACAAGCATCATTGTTTAAATACAGCAGATCAATTAGAATTCAGGTGTGTACTACTTCATTCCAAATCAGTAGACTGATCCCCAGAACAAATACTGAAGATGCTAAAACCAATCTGCTAGGTGACAGTTTAAGTTCTGGAATTCGTCTCCCCTGAAACATTCCAAATGTTGAAATAAATATGGAGACTAGTAATATTAACTATCCATATAATTTTTACCCGTAAAATACTTCTGTTAGGCATTATCAACATTTGGTCAAACTTAACTTAAAAAATCATCACATCGGGAGACCATTATTGAACGATGCGTTCAGAATTTACCAAGTAGCTAAAACTTTCTTCATCCTTCAATTATCTTCCGTTTTATAATATTGTTCTCTGAGTTGTGTTTTTATGTAGGATCAAGTGGGGTACAGTTTAACAAGGGGAACAGATTGTCCAGTTTGCACGATCATGATAAGCCGTGACAAAAATACCATTATTTGCTGGTCGTGTAACGAAATTTTTAACATTAAATGTTCCAGCATCAGTACTGGCGAAATAGAAAAATTAAATGCGTCGAAAAAAATTTGGCACTGTCAAAAATGCGAAAAAAGTAAAAAAAGTGTCCCGACAGGTGACAGGCCTACCAACCCCACATCAACTGATCAAGACTTTACGAACACGATTTTAGGCGCCCTCGTTAATCTAAAACTAGACATCGAAGGGATGAAATCTACTTTCATTGCTGAGGTAAAAGATGAAATGGAAGAAGTAAAATCATCCCTCGATAAACAGGGCCAAATTAGTTTTGAAAACATGGAACGTTTATCGAAAATTGAAACCTCTTTGGAGTCTCAAATAAAATACTTTGAAGACCTGTTAAGAGAAAATACTCTTCTCATGGAAAGAGTGTTTGAGCTCGAAGTCCGGCTAAATAAGGTAGAGCAAGGACAACTTTGTAGATCGGCCGAGATCCGGGGGATCCCGGTTCGCCCAGGAGAAACCACGGCAGCTCTAATTACGAACATAGGTGCTGGCCTGGGTCTAAAGATCACTCCCGAAGATATTGATATCGTGGAACAGAGAAGACCTAGAAAAGATGACCCACGTCCGCCGGTCATCATTGCTAAATTTGTTAGGCAATCAGTAAGGGACGAGCTGATTCGACTCAGAAAAGTGAGAAGGGACTTCTCGACGCGTGATATTGGTTGGCAGGAGAATGACTGCCACCATATCTATCTCAGCGAGGAGATGACTCCCACCAATAGGCATATCTATTGGATGGCACGATAAAAGAAAGCTGCAGGAAAATTGAAGTATGTTTGGTTTTCTGGCGGCAGAGTACGCTGCAGGCGGGAGGATGGCCATCCTGTCATTTTTATTAACGCAGCTAAGGATCTTGAGGTCTTCACCTGAAGCATCCACTCCTGTCACCTCATACCTGGCTCTGACATCTGGCTCTCCTCTCGGTCTGTCGCATCAGTCAAATTCCTGAATAGAAAAACACTTCGTTCATTAACTATTTTCTTTTCTTTATTACTCATTTTATTGTGTGTACAACTTATTACATCATGTTTGCTTTTCTCGTTTATTTCTTGGTTACTCTTCTATATTGCTTGTTCGTTTCTTTTTTCACATTCATTATTTAAATTACTTTTAGTTAATTTCTCTTTACTGCCATTATTTCTAACTTTCTACGTTTTCATACCATGTTATTGCTCAGTGTCTTCTGAATCCACTATTTCTTTCTTCCTTTCTCTTTTCCAGCATCCTTGTCATGACTAGCGTCCTAACTGTCTGTCATGTTAACGCCCAATCCCTCCCTGCTCACTTTACCGAATTCCATCAATACTTCTCTGATAATTTTTATCATATCATTGCAATATCCGAAACCTGGCTTAAGCCTTAAATTCCTTCCCTCAGTGTCTCCCTTCCTAACCACTGTCTGCTGCGTCATGATCGTACTAACCGCACTGGCGGAGGTGTTTGTATATTTGTACATAATAATTTCCGAACCAAAGTCCTAAGCCTATCCCCTTCTTCTGAACATCCCCACATTGAATTCCTGTTTGCCGAAATAACCATGGATTCTCAAACTATCCTAGTTGTAGTAGTTTACCGCCCTCCCAATGTTCCTTTTGACTCCCAGTTCGAAACCACTCTTTTCAACATTGTTCCTCTCTTCTCACATGTTATTATTGCAAGAGATTTCAATACCAATCTCCTCTCCGATTCCTCAGACAAGTTTTATCTTGAAAACCTTTTTTTTCCCTCAACCTACATGTGGTACCATTCTCTCCTACCCACCACACATTTACATCTAATACATGGCTTGATCTCCTAATAGTTGATTCTCCTAAAAGCCTTATGTCCTCTTCCCAGTTACCAATCACGTTTCTTTCTAATCGCGATTTAATATCCCTGACATACAATATCCAAACTCCAACATTCATCCCAAAAACCATTTCCTATCGCAATCTTGATTCCTTAACATTTTCCTAAATCCAAAATGATATTGACACTCTGGACTGGGACTCAATATATTCCTCCCAAACTATCGACAACATGGTTGACATCCTCACATCCAATCTCTTATCCATCCTTGACTCACATGCCCCCTAAGAACCATCCTAATCCGACGTCCACCAGCACCCTGGATCACAAAAGAAATCAAAAACCTACAAAAGAGACGAGAGGCCGCCCGAAGACGTTTTCGACGGACTAGACTTCAGGACGACTACGCTCTGTTTAAATCCCTTCGGAACCAGACACAAACTGCCATTCGAAAAGCTAAATCACAATATTTTCATGAAGCCCTCTCCAGTGCCTGTGATCCAAAATCAAAATGGAAAATTCTATCAAAACTTTCCTTCAGTAAATCCTCAAATGTTCCGCTTTCATACTCTTTTACTCCTAACGAAATGAATTCCTTTTTCGCTACCTCATCATCAAACTCTTCATCTCTTTCCGCCAGCTACGCTCCAAACGGTCCTCCTTTTAACTCCTCCAATTTTTATTTTTCCTATATCACACCCTCAGACCTCATTGATGCCATTTTCCAATGTAAAACACAAGCTATTGGATATGATGGTATTCCACTAAAATTAATCAAATTATGCCTTCCTACTATCCTTCCAGTCCTCCTACATATATATAATTATTCTTTGCAAAATTCCATCTTTCCTTCATCCTGGAAGAAAGCTAAAATACAACCCTTACAAAAGAAATCTAACCCATCTTCGCTTAACGATTTCCGTCCCATATCAATACTTTCCAATCTGTCCAAACCCCTTGAAAGACTAGTTCAATCACAAATCTCCAATTTCTTAGAAAACTCTCATCTCCTTAATCCGTTCCAATCTGGGTTCCCACCTGGTTATTCAACTCAGACAGCCTTAACAAAAATTACAAATGACATACATACTGCTTTTGACGAACGAAAAGTAACTGTACTTATCCTTCTAGACTTTGACACCCTAGACCATTCTATTCTCCTCACGAAACTAAAAGCCCTATCTTTTTCCTCAAGCTCTCTCCTCTGGTTTCATTCCTTCCTCTATAGTAGAACTCAAATAGTATCCATACCAAACCAGCCACTTTCCTCTTCTCTTTCGTTGACATCAGGGGTAGCCCAAGGTTCCAGTGTCTCTCCTACCCTTTTTTGTGCCTACATAAACGATTTACCAAATTTCATTCACCATTGTTCCTAACATCTATACGCGGATGATTTCCAGATATATCTATCCTTCCATCCCTCTGATTTAATAAAATCATTCTCCCTTATCCAAGAGGACCTTAATAGCATTTGCAAGTGGGCCTATGATAACAAGTTAAAATTAAATGTAGAAAAAACGCAGGCTATTATTATAGGGTCTAATACCCATTTGAGATCCCTTCCCCACCTCCCGATCATGTCTATGAACTCCCAACCTATTTAATTCCACTCCACAGTTAAAAACCTTGGTATTACCTTCGACCAAACCCTTTCGGGAAACCTCATATCTCCCAAATTTCTCGACAGGTTATATCCATCCTTAAACTATTCCATTCTTCTCAGGACTCCCTTCCGAAACCTACTCGTCAACTTTTGGTTTCTTCCCTTATCCTACCCCATTTTGACTACAGCTGTGAGGCATATGGTGGGTTGACGGCGGAACTCAAGAGTAAACTAAGAAGACTAATGAACTGTTTCGTTAGGTTTATCTTTAGGGTTCCAAAAGCCCCCCACACATCACATCTATATACAGAGTTAAAATGGCTTTATCCTTTATCCCGCAGAAATTACTTCCTAGCCTCCTTCCTCTACCAAACCATTAATTCTCGGAATCCCTCCTACATCTATAACATCTTCCAGTTCAGATCCTCGGTCTCCTCCCGCACTACAAGATCTCGCTCCTCAGACCTGTATACTTCTTCCCATAAGAGTACATCATTTGACCACTCCTTCATTTCCCGTGCTACTTCCTTATGGAATTCACTACCCTGTTATATCCGTAATACTCCATCTCTGTCCATATTTAAATCCCTTCTCTTTCAATACCCCCTTTCCCTCCAGAATGATACTGACTAGCAAAACCTGACTAAAAAAAAAAAAAAAAAAAAAAAAAAAAAAAAAAAAAAAAAAAAAAAAAAAAAAAAAAAAAAAAAAAAAAAGCATTCAGTAGATGTAAATAGGTTTTTATTTTTTCTCCTACAATTATTGGATTTTTGTAATTTTTATTTCATCTGTGTCTGTTTTTGTTCTTTATTTGTAAAATTGTAAATAGTTAACCAGATTGTTAATTTATTTTATTTCATCTCATGAAAGCTAGACTTATTGTATTAATTTATGTACATTATATTATTCTTAGGGGACATCGTCCCAGAATAAAGTTTATTTTCTATTCTATTCTATTCTAACATCATTGTAATAGAATAGAATAGAATTAAACCATATTAGAAAGTAAGGCTTTATTGAACTAAAATTTTACAATGTTTTTAACATTATAACAGCATTGATCTGTAACCTTTGAATCATATGACATATATACAAAGAATACCAATGGTTCCTGTATCACTCATGTGATAGAAGGAATACCAATGGTTACTATAACAACTTGCAGATGAAGTCTCCGGGGTAACTGGGGTATTTTCTAATACGACTTGATCTTTTTGTGGTAGCTTTATGCTCCTCAGTCTTTTCAAAGAATTCGGGAGTTGCGATCCATCTGTTTCATTAGTTTCCTTTGTTCTTTCTTTTAAGTCATGATCTTGGTTTGGACTAAAAATTTTAACTTCTTCTGTGGGGACATTTTGCTCATAAATGGGTGGTTGTAGTTCCTCCTCTTTCAAAAAGGTGCTCTTGCTGTAGTACTTCTTCAATACCTTCATGTACATTGCTTGTCTCCAATAGTTCACCAGGAGGCGCAAGATATCTTGTTGACGAAATAGTATTTTCCCACTAGGGAGCGAAACCAGCGCATACATAGGTTTTGCTTGTATTAGCTGGATCCCTTCTACCAGAGGATCGAACTTACTTTTCCTCATGTGATTTTCTCATCAAAACAGGTCCTGGTCTCATCAGCCATGATGGTACAGATATTCTTTTATTTTTATTTTGTGAATTTGTATTTCATTTATTTGTATTTTATGCATTTGTATTTCATTTAATTGTATTTTGGGTATTTGTATTTTATGTGTTTGTATTTCATTTATTTTGTTGTTGTTTTTCGGGGCTTAACGTCCTTATGTACTCCAACTAGAGCAGGAAGGGCGGGTTATCCAACAGGTTACCAACCTATTCTAGCCAGGGTGGGAAGGTAAAATTTTATTCATGGGTTCGCCTCGAAATAAAATTTAACCCGCCCAGGTGGGATTCGATCCCACGACCTTCTGGTTACGAGGGCGCTAAGACCCACGCCCCAACTCACTCGGCCATCGAGTCCCCTTTCATTTATTTTATTTTGTGAATTTGTATTTGTTTTTTAATATTTAAATGATATTTGATAATTAGGGTTCTTTCATTGGCGTAGGGAGGTGGCGCACAGTGGGGAAACCAGCCAGTGTGCAAAAGTCGTATTCTCCACTAAACCATACGTTTTGAAATCTCTTGTCTTCTAAACATGTTAAATTAAGCAAAAGCTTCATGGGTTATCAGTTTATTTAATTTTTTTAAGGGAAATAAAAAATCTATTTTGTACTTTTAACTATGAGCGTAAAATTTTGAAGATATTGATGCCACTATATTTAATAAAATTTCGCAATTTTATTGAAAATATTTAAGAAATAGCAGATAAAATGCCAAGGAAGTTATTAAGAAAAGTTTGCGTCATTTGAGTCAAGTTTTTGGATTAAAAAAAATCTAAGCGAAAGAAAATGTTCATCTTTAATTATTTTATGAATAAAATCAACATAGTATATTAATAAATAAATAAAAAATAAATCTATTAAATTTATAAATAATAATTAAATAAACAAAGCAAAATGAACATTTAAAAGATTTCATTATTCATCATCGTCGACATCATCACCATCGTCATATTCATCTTGATATTCGTCTGATTTCTGTCTTCACATCCTCTTCAATTACCGACGTTTTTAAAAAATGTTGGCCGTATTATTTTAATTAGATATAGAAGATACAACAGGGTCTGAAGAAAAAATAATGAATGCTACAAATCAGATATATTACTAAGGTGGGAACATTTTTTCCAATTATGTTGTCTGTATCTTCGCAGGTCCTTGTTAAAGTAACCCAATAGGAAGAATAGTGGACTCGACAATCTGCTCCATACTTCAGAATTCGGTGGATCCTGAAAGGCATGTAATACCAAAAATATAAGCTAACAAACAATTTTGCAGTTTTATTTGTGGTAACGGTTCGGATCGGCGACACCACCAAACTAGGTTGACCCGCGCTACACCGACCAGTTCGATCCTTACGCTTCACTTCATGTTTACATTTTTCGATAGTTCATTCCTATGACCTCACATGTAAACAATCACTTCTACAGTTTCAACTTGGATTGTGTTGTTTAGTTTGTTATATTGATATTTAGACTTCTTAAATGTAAATAAGTGAAACAGAAGTTAACAAAATGAGTTTCATAAAGGATTAAGTGTTTTATGAATTCATGTTTTCTTATTTCATCTAATCTTATGTGTAAAAGTGCTATAAAACTTAAGAAGATTAATTTGTACATGGATTTGGTGTTTTACATATTTATATTTGTTTTATCAATTTAAGTGATAAAATTTACAACTTGTAAAAGTGTTATGAAACTTAACAAGATTTATTTGTACATGGATTTGGTGTTTTATATATTTGTATTTGTTCAATTTCAGTATACATATTTTGTGAATGGATTCTTTGTCATCCATATTACTTTTTGTGCTAAAGTGAGACAGATTGTATAATTAATTCAATAAAACATATCAGTTTATAAATAAATTTGAGAAAGTATATCACAGGTTTTTTATGTTTTCTTATTTCCACTTCCCATGAGAAAATATAGCAAAAATTAACATCATCACTTTCAACTAGGATTCTGTCTTATATTATATAATGGCTTATAACATGGAGAATTGACAATGTGAAAATAATCACAGATTAAGAGGTAAATGACACATTATTATATAATTGTAAAAATATTGGTATAATGTTATAGATTAATGTGTTTTTAAAAAAAATTAGAAGCCTGATGATGGAACATTATCTTCGAAACATGTAGCTACAAATGTTAAATAAATAGGAGTTATGCCAAATAAATACTTAAGGATTCTGTCTTTTTTATATTTATAATTTGTTATTTTCACTTCTCTGACAGAAAGTTCATCAGGAATTAACTTTACTGGTGGTTCAGTAGTATATTAATTGTTGATTAAATTAATATTAATTCAAAATTGATTTAGTGTCTTATATTTCCACTTTAATATTTCCTTATTTCTCATTTTAATATTATAAATATAATTAACAGAAGTTAATATTACTTTGAACAGGGATTTAGAGTTACTCAGTAAATGTAGGAGAATAACCTTTCCCCTCTAAAAGCAGCGACTAGAACATCGAAATAAATCGGTACAAGGTTAGAATCGATAAAAGGTATTCTGAGCGCGTTCAGGGGTTGCTGTCGCCGATCCGAACCATTACCTTATTTTGTATATACTTAGACCTTATCGGTGTCAATATTGAATCCAATGGACATTGTATTTATTATTACACCAAACCGTCTTAATAGGTTAAATTTTGTATAGCGTTTAACGACTCATTCAACATTTCTACTTTAGTATCTTCGTCTTGCCTTAAGGCATAGAGTATGAATTCTCTTTCTCAGTTATTGGAGTTTATTGGATTGTTTTTTTCCGCCAAAATTCAAAATGTTTCCTTTTGGGAAAGCCTTGTTTTTCTTAAATAAAAATACAGAACTTTAAAAGTTGCAAATAGTAGCAGCTAATTCTTGTAAATATAGTTCTTTGTTCTATTAGAATAAGTCTGCATAAACGGCAGAGAAAATCCAGGCGAATCTTACAGGGAGTGCATTAATTAAATACAAAGGAAGAATTAAAAAATCATTATTTACATTTATATTTTTTAAGCTAATTATTTCTGTTACTTTCGCTTGAAGATGTCATTTTAAATTAAAAAAGGGATATTTAAAACGATTATTGAATAATTCTAGCAAAACTTCATCAATCTAGTTGAGTTTTTATTAAATTTGGCCGTAAGGTCATGGGTGGTACAAACACGACTGAGAGGTAAATATTAAAAATAATTTACACTTACCTATAAACAAAGAATTTCCAAGTGCGAATTCTCGTTTTCATTCTATTAGACACTTATGTTTACATTCCTAACCATTTCGGGCTCAAAATCGTACCTTCGATTTTTTACTTTTGCTCTCCTAGATTCTCTGTTTTCCCCAGTCATAGTACCGCAGATAATCACTGGTCGTCCAGGTTGGGGAAACTGTACACTGACATTCATAAATTCACACAGATTACAGCACACTACACTCACTACCACACTACATTATGAATTTGTTTTTTATGTATTTGTATTTCATTTATTTGTATTTTGGGTATTTGTATTCTTTTTGTGAATTTGTATTGTTTTTTTATGATTTCAATGATATTTGATAATTAGGTTTTTTTTTTACTCGCGTAGATAGTCACTGGCCCTCCAGGTGGTGGAACAAACTGACACTCTTAAATTCACACATATTACAGCACACTGCACTCACCCCTACACAAAATCCTAGAAAAACGACTTAAATCACTGAGAACCACTCTTGGTGTTTCTAGAGTAAAATTTATCAATATTAGATGATTTATAATATATATATATTAGATCATTTTATAATTGTTTATTAATTTTATTTTTAAGTTTTGCTTTCTTTTTTTTTGTTTTTAGCCCAGATGAAGGCCATCAAACTTTAAATTATTCCATATAAGCATTCGAGATATGAAGGATTTTTATGGTAGTTGTTGAGAAAAAAGAATCATAGCCAGGGAAGCTTCAATTACATGTTCTTCGAGACTTTACATCTGTTACACAGGTTTGATTAATATTTCAGTAATTATACTGTAAAGTTTATACATTATCTGTCAAGGACTGATTACTGCTGAAGAGAAATCACAGTTCTAGACATCCACTAGCTTTGGAGTGGAACAAATCTTCAAGGGGTCCTTATCAGTAAAAACTTCATACTTCAACCCTTTTCAGATCAGGCATACATAATTAAAATCATTTAAATTCACTGTTTTTTTGCTTATGCTTTTTCTTAATTGGTCTAATATTAAATAAAGCAGTAAACAAAACAAAAAAACTTTTATTTATTACAATTCTTTTTGTTTTTTAACCTCATTTAATTTTTTTTAATGGTGGGACCCCTACAAACAATTTATTGAACTATGGTGCACTGTAGCACTCTGTGACCTGAAAAGGGTTAAAATTAAGATATTCCAAAAGATCGAATATCGATCGAGATGTTCGATGAAGAATGCCAAAGAGTGTCCAAACAGAAGAACCTAGCCTATAAGTCAATGTTAGAAAGGAGACATACAAGAGGATCAGTGGAAGTTTTATCAAGAATTTAAAGAAGAAAGTTTTATCAAGAAATTAACAACAGCCGAAAATCATTGAAGCCAAGAATAAATGCATGCAGAGACAGCGAAGGTAATCTGATCACCAACAGAATGCATGTTCTGGAACAGTGGCGGAACTACTTTAACAGTCCTTTTAAATGATGTGAAAGAAGCAGAGACAAGAAACAGAGATGCCTCCGTAAGAATTAGAACCACCTGACATGGAAGATGTATATGAGGCACTGGAGCAGCTGAAAAATGATAAAGCACCGGGACTAGATGGACTCCCAGCAGAATTGCTCAAACATGGGGGAGAAGAATTTGTCAGATATCTATATAATATCAGAATGGACATCTGGAAGACTGAAGAGATCCCTTCAGATTGGTTTAAAACAGTGATCTGCCCGATCTAAAAGAAAGGAGATGTGCTTGACTGTCAGAACTACAGAGGCATATCTCTCTTGCCTAATGCTTATAAGGCTTATAAGGTGTTCTCCCAGATACTGTATAGAAAACTACTCCCTTTTACTGAGGAAAATATAGGAAGGTACCAAACGGGCTAGGAAAGTCTACCATAGACCAGATATTCTCCATCAGAAATATCCTTGAAAAGTGCAGAGAATATAATATCCATACATACCATCTGTTCATAGACTTCCGGAAAGCATATGATAGCATAAAGAGAAACGAACTGTACCAGTAACTTCTTGAGGTGGGAATACCACCGAAGATGGTACGTCTGATTAGGGCTACAATGAAGAAAGTAGAATGCACAGTGCGTATTCAGGGTTATATAACTGGTAGCTTTGTAACCCATAAAGGGCTGAGGCAGGGGGACTGCCTCGCTTGTTTACTGTTTAATCTAGCCCTCGAAAGTGCAGTGAAAAAATCTAGGATACAGGTCGGGGGAACAATATTTAACAAGTCCAGCATGATTTTAGCATTCGCAGATGATGTTGACATAATTGGAAGAACTCCTATTGATTTGAAAAATAGCTTCCTCAGCCTTCAGGCAGCAGCATCGAGATTTGGTTGGGAGGTGAATAAAGAAAAGACAAAATATATGTATGCTGCCCACGACTTGATGGGCAGGAGCCGTCACACTTAGTTGCCAGAGGCTTTTTGTTTGAAACGGTGAACGAGTTGAAAAGAGTTGTTGCGCCATTGATGAATGAATGAATAGATCAAAACATTGCAAAGTCAACATTATGATGATCAACTTATTCAGTACTATAAATTATGTATTTAATGGGTAGTCCCTATCCTCCAACAAATATCGAATTTATTTATATAAAAAGCATATTCAAAAAATATTTAATGAAATATAAATTTATTAAAATATAATTATAAATGATTCTCGAGACATATTCTTCCACAAGAATATTATAGTTAATAATACAATCCTTTTTAATTATTAACATTCCGTCACAAACATAAATGTAACTAATAACATAATCATACAGGATGGAAGAAAATTATTCCATAAGAACTATTAATTAACTAATTTGTTTGTTATTTCAGTTCTTATATGATATGTAAAATTATTAAGGCACAAATAATTTACACTTGTCCATTACTAAATGATAACATTAACACATAAAATGCAACAAAACGTAAAACATCCTCCATCCAAATATTGAGAAAATCTAATGTTTCCCAATAGATGGAAGTAGAGGATCCTATTGTACCAATGCAGAATGACATATTCAGTCAGCTCTAACACCATATATGCCCTTGAATCAATCTAGCAAATCATTTCAAACATGTCCTCATAATTTATCAAAGAATCCTACTGCTCTTATTGTATAAATTAAATATATTTTCATAAAAGTCAAGAGTATACGCATTACAAGTTGGAGAACAAAGCTTTTCACCAACAAAATTAATCTTGGATCTCTATTAACCAAATTTAATCTAATACCAAGACATACAATATCACTTATTCAGAACAAATCTGTAAACTCAGATATACTACAGCAGAGCTAAGATAATGGAAAAATTAAAGTATAAATTATATATGCCTAACAAATTTTGCATATCACATTAGATCCGTTGCTAAAATTATTTGTCAAGTACATTTAATTTACAAAAGCGCAGAATGAACCATCACATAAATTTTAAATACAAATATATTTTAAAATATATGAAATATAAATAAAAATCTTAATAATCTTAATAATTCTTGCAAAATTTGATATTAATTTGTAAATAAAAATGTTAGATTGACTTTTAAAGAATTCATGTCAGGTAAATCATAATAGTACTTTAATTAGAACATTTTACCCAGCCACCTTTTAAAAACAAAATAAAAATCTTACTAAGCTTTCAGCAAGCTAGAAACATTTCATTACGACTTCCTACTCAACTCCAATACTAATAAATACACTTTTCACAATTTTACTACACAATAATAACACTGTACAGTTCTGCTAATAAGCAAATCAGTCTGGCAATGAAAATCATATGATTAAATTATTTACATTCAACAGGAAACTTAAACTCAAAATCAAACTCTAAAAATAAATCTAGATCAGAAAGGTTATAAAAAAGTAAACCATAGTGATGTATTTCTGTTTTGACTGTTAATGATATAAGGCTTCTACAACTACAAAACCACATGGTTTTAAATAGCAAATTACTAAATCAAAAATCAATCAACAAGGTTATTTACTTTAGAAAAACACCTATTGTTTTATTATGGGAGTTATTTTTCATTTATATCAAAACAGTTTACTAACTTCAAAGTTACTAGAATCCTTCATTACCATCAAGGAATAAAGTATTAATACAAAATATAAAATATATATATATATATATATATATATATATATATATATATATATATATATATATATATATATATATATATATATATTATTATTATTATTATTATAAAAAAGAAAAAAGAAGGTACACTGTATATTTGAAAGATATTAAAACTTCAAATAAAATAAAAATACATCAAATAGAGAATATCTGATAATAATCTTACCATATTAACAGTAAATACTTTCATTTTTAATATAATTTGAAATTTCATGATGCATATTTGTTGATTTCCATGCTTCTAAACAATATTATATTTCTAATGAAAAATGATTTTTATAAAAATAAAAAAAATACCATTAATGAAAATATATACTTTTATACAAAAATATCTATCTAGATTGACTAGGGAACTATTAAATACACAACTTTCAGATTATGTTTCAAGTGTAAGATATTAATATAAGATAATGAACAATTATTGGGAGAAAGAAAGAACTTCAAATTAATGATTAAAAATTGGACAGATAAATAGTGTTAAAAACCATAAGTTTAAAAAATAATATATTAATAAGTTCAAAACATGAATATTACAGTAAAGTGGTCATAACTAATAATCAGAGAGAGATAGAGTGAGAAAGGGAGGGAGAGAGAGAGAGAGAGAGAGAGAGAGAGAGAGAGAGAGAGAGAGATAGAGAGAGAGAGAGAGAGAGAGAGAGAGAGAGAGAGAGAGAGAAAGGGAGGGAGAGAGAGAGAGAGAGAGAGAGAGAGAGAGAGAGTGAGAGAGAGATTTAGAAGGAAGAAAAGATCAAAATAATTAAGAATTACAGATTAAATAAAAATTTCTTTGCATATTTTTACACATGGAATGTTAACAGATGCTTTGAAATCATTACACAATCAAAGCAATGAAACCAAATTAAACAAATAAAATTTATATATTTCCTAATTAAGGTTACATACAACAAGAGTAATTCTCATACTTACACAAACAGATAGAACATATCCCAACAATTATGCAAATGATTTTGTTAAATATATGCATAACCATGTTTATATAAAGTACATTCCTAAGGAGCATAGTTAAATAATGAAGAATATTTTTTAAGGCACTTAGTAATAATTATTCTAATGCAAATAAACATACACAAATGTTACCAATGAAATTCATTGTCTTCCATAATACACAAATATCCCAAGCTATCTTCTTTCAACTGAGTAACAAAAAAAAAAAACCAGGAGTGACTAGAATTTGATTTAAAATTTTGATGGGTAAATCATATATCACAATCCTAAAAATAAAAATAAAAAAGAATTAATTTTAAACAGAATATAATAAATTATTAACTATATGTACTGTGAATATTTTCATAATTCTTATAAAATAATTTTCATAACATTTCATAAAATCGATAAATGTTTACTATTTCGTTTGATAATTTTTTTTGCTTTGAATTGCATTGTAGAAAAACAACACACGGGTGTTCATTGTACTCTTCTAGAGAACTGAAGACTAACTGGGAATATGTTTATCTGTAAATTTGGGCCCTTCTTTGTTATTCCTAGAGAGGATTACTGCAAAGGATTATTGTAATGTTATCACTTTTGCCCCGGCCTATATGTATGCTGGTTCAATCACAACATTATTCCATTAATATTTTTTAAATGAAATCCAAGGTGCACCAGTTTTTTTTGCACTCAAGTGTATATCTGGTCTCGGCTTCATTGATCATTAGAACCATTAAAGCCATAGCTAACTATAATCTGAGTTGGTTCCCCTCATGATCCACCACACATTTTTATCACTAAAATAAACAATTTCATGTCATGAAAGAAATGATACTATATCAAATAGCCAAACTTCCATTGTTTTTCAGGTATTAAAGCCATAAACATTAACCCCATCAAAAAAGAAAACATGAACCAATTAAAAGAAAAGAAAGCATACAGATTAGTTTTATGGAGTCTTCATACTACCACTCATTACTGACCTAGTAGCAATTGGGCCAATTTGAGACAGATAATGTGTGCTTCACACGTCAGAAAAGTTTCCATTGCCACTACTTCTGAGGATTTACAATTGATCTATAAGGATCTACCATACAATTGTTTGTTAGTTAGGGGTTAACGTCCTTATGTACTCCAACTAAGGCAGGTAGGATGGGGTATCCTACAGGTTACTAACCTATTCTAACCGGGTGGAAAGGTCAAGATTCATTTCGTGGGACCGCCACAAAATAAATTTTAACCCGTTCAGGTGGGATTCAAACCCACGACCTTCAGTACCGAGTGCGCTGAGACCCTTGCCCCAACTCAGTCAGCCATCGAGTCCCCTAACATACAATTTAAACAGCCAAAACCAGTAATAGTGCACTGCACAAAATGTAGAACATACTATGTCCAACTGATACTACCAGACCAAGTGGCAGAAGTTGTGTGATTTGCCTACTAAATGTGGAAAAAACCATCCAGCAATAGAGGCTGCATAGTAAACTAAAATTTTACAAAGCCCAAAGTACAGTTAATATAGCCTTAAAAAGTAACTTCAGACATGTAGCATTTAGTACCAAGTAAATTAATACTTTCAACATCTAATACAAGAGTAAATCAGAAAAATTGTTTTTCATCAATTTAAATTATTATCAATTAATAATAATAACCACACCTTAAATAAATTATATGTATATTCATATAATAATTTAAAAATGAAATACGCTATATATTATTTAAACAATTTTCTGAGTCATCGAATATACCCTAAATATTATTTAATTAGAGTAGAACTTACATTGATGTAATTTATCATCAATTCTTTATGCATCAATAGTATTGTATCCAGAAGAACTGGTTTTTGACAATAATGCTGAAGAGGCAGATGATGATGATGATTCACGAACACCCCTAATTTGTCTGTTGAAACTGCTAATAGAATTTCCTGGAATAAACAAAAAGCAGTTGTATATTAATATGTTTCTCATTTAAAAGTTAAACATATAGGCAACTAACCACGCACACACAATACTTCTATAGCCTAAGATTTGCAAAGAAGAGGGTAGAACTAGTCAAGAATCTAGGCCAGCAGTTGGTCCCTGGTGATGCCTTAACCTACATCATGCCTCAAGGAAGGTATGGATAGAACCAAACTCTGTCAAAAATTTACTGAAAATAGTGATCCAGCCCTGTGAGTAGAGAAAGGTGATATTGTATATTCTTGTGGAGGCAACAAATCTCCTGTAAACAACATCTTGTAATCACAATCAAGGCCATAGAACTCCAACTCAACACTAACCTCTGAAAATTGAGCAGGATCTTCTCTGGCAGATTCTGTGCAATTTAAGAATTGATGACATCATTGTCTGTGAGCAGTAAAGAATGGTTTGCATAATTGAGGGCAATGGTTCATGGATTCTGATGCCATTGAAGGGGCTGCATTCTGGGCTAGTGATTGAGGAAACAGCAAAAGCTCCACCAACTGACTTAGTTTTGGTTAAGATGCACCTACACACTCAATTTTAGGAATCCCATTAACTCAGTAATATCACCCTAGATTTTAGAAGCTCCACAAAAAATGGGAGTCTCTAAATAGCTCAGGAATATCATCAGCGATTATTTTAAATAATCTATCCTATAAGGATAGAATTTTGGTATCTGTGACTACTGAAACAAAGTGTTACAGAATAAATGGCAAAGTGCTAGGATTTAAGTGCAGGAGACTCCTACTGAGGAACACTATGTGTGATAGTCTTCAAGTTTAATTTTCTAATAGTATGATTTTCTGATGAAATCACTGTACTGATCAAGGCTAAATTCAAAGAGGAGATGACACAACAAACCAAATCAAGTGTTGCTCTGAACTACAACAGGCTAACAACAGGGGGAGGATGTACTTGGTGTGCAGCATGACAGAGACCAATATAATTAATAGCAAGAAAAAAATGTCACTAAGACAGTCAGCAGAAAAGTGATTCTACTATAAGATGTGCCAGCCTATATATTGGACTTAATATATATTAATATATATGTATATATATATATATATATATATATATATATATATATATATATATATATATATATATATATTAATAATTGGAATGTCATGATGGTCATTAGTGTATTCCATTCATTACTGTAAAACAAACGCCACCGATTCTGCTGATTATTAAGGAGAAGGAACCAATTGTACCAAATCAATGACAGGATAGATACTGTTAAAGAATAGCAATCATGCTGGTATCTTGCATTCTGTGGACAGACAAGACACAAGTTCTGTTGAGAGTAAAAATAGATGTAGAGAGATAGATTTAGGGGATAGGAATCACAAGCTATGTACAAGCAAGTGTTCTTAAAGATTTCCCCATTCTTCGTAAAAAAAAATATACGAATAAATAAAATAAAATAAACAAAAAATTATATGTTTCAATAAATGCTTACCAACGACTCCAAAATGTTCCTTTAGATCAGCTTGTACATCCGACACGTCCCACATAGCTACAAATGCATCACAAAGAGTGCGTTTTTCCACCAGATCATTAACATATGGTTCAGTTGAAAAGCTGTAGTGGTGTGCTATTGCAGCCAAAAACATTTCAATACAAATCAAAAAATTCTAAAAAAAAAAAAAAAAAAAAAAAAAAAAAAAAAAAAAAAAAAAAAAAAAAAAAAAAAAAAAAAAAAAAAAAAAAAAAATGCAAATAACCTTTAATAATGTCATACATAAACAATGGGAATAAGAAAAATAAATTATAGTTGAATTCATGTATAAATATTATATTATTAATGCTTTTAAAGACCATGAAAAATAATTCACTAATATAAAATTTCAGATCAAGTTCTTTTCTGTAACTCAAATTTTATCAATCAAACATTTACAACAGAAAAATACTGGGGGAACTTTGGTATTCAAAAATAAAATTATATGATTAAACATTAGGGTTAATATGAGTCAATTTAGCTGAGGGAGGCGCAGTAGCTCAGTGGGTAAGGCACTTGACTAACATGCTCCCGGGCCCAAGTTTAAGTCCGACTGAAGGCAGAAAATTTATTTTCTGTAATTTCGGCCATGGATCGAATTAGAGGTCGGGAGACCCTCCTGGTGCACACCCAGCCTCATAAAAAGTGGGTACCCTTAGTCGGGGAAAAACCTGGCAGTTGAGTGTGAATTCTAGCCAAATCCCCTCCTTTTACAACCGTTGGATCAGTAACAGAACAGCCTACCCAAGTACTGAACCCAAGACCCTTAATGAGTTATAAGTGGAACAGGTTTTTTTTTTTTTTTTTTTTTTTTTTTTTTTTTTTTTTCCTTTATGAGTAGATTTACAATTTCAAGATAAAGACATCAAACTAATAATGAAAAATTACAAAGATTATAAGCTGGGCTTTCATTCCAACTGACAACTATTATTCCTAATCAGTCAATTAAAACAGGATTCTACTGTATAAATGTAAACATTAAATTAAGTATGGGGAATAGCAAATAATCAAAACTTATACAGCCTTACCTAAGAGCAAATAAAGTTGCTGCTGGGAGAAAAATAATATATTTTAAATTAAAGTACCTGAAGTTTGTTTGCAAGAGCAGTAACACTATGATCGCTGCCAGGGTCGTATAAAAAATCCAGAACACCGGTGTTTACTGCAATCGCTATTAGCACTCCTTGGCTGTAATTAAAAAAGTATTACATACCTACTTAAGTATAGGAAAGATTTTAATCTTACTATAAAATAATTAAATCTTAATGATAATTTAATAATAAATGATAGTAAAGAAACTTAAAAAGATAGTAATTTAGAGAATAGATATAAAAGATTTTAAGTTAGTTCAAAGTAATAAAATATTAACATATGAATATGCAGATTAGTATTTGTAAATACTTAAACCAGAGTAACTCTTGGACTGATGTCATGACGTCTTTTAAAAATTTGTAACCAACCAATACTGGCAGTGAAACTCATACTACTCATTATTTGTTGGTGAAACTGCTGAGCTTTTTCACCAATCATTTGACTGCTAATAGGAACATGCAATCTTCCCTGCTGAATGAACCAAATAAAAACAGGATTGTCAGCGGGTCAGGCTGTTTTAGCGATATATAATTACAAGGTTCTTGTTCTGTTTACGAAGGTTTTAATTTTAAGGACACTGTTTTTGATGTCACTAATAGTGGACAGTGGAAGCCCGTATTCACATAGCAATCACCAAATAAATCATACCCTTTCCTATTTAAGTCAAGGATTTCAGCCTTGTCCTTCAATGTAACTCTCTTATGTTTAGGGGGGTCATTAATATATCACTCACTTTTAAACATTGCACTACTACATATAATTCTAAAAAAACAAAACAATTACACGTGTTGGAAAAGGTAGAAGGAGAAAGAAAATATATGGTGAGGGTTAGCAAAGTAGAGGAGGTGATCTGGACTACCACATCCTCCAGATTATTGAGGTCTAACTGTGTATGTAAAATACACTTAAATCTTTAAATACTTTTTTTTTTTAACTGCATTATAAATATTTTCCTTTATGATAACTCTACTGAAGTTCAAATGCTTCTCCTCTCCCTCCAAAAAAAAAAAACATTTTTCAGTCTGTAGGCCTAATAAACAAATCCACCATTTTAATATGAATTTTAACCTATAAATAAACTAGTTGTAAATACAAGTAAAAAAAAAAACTTAAACTACATTATATTTGTACTATCTCTTACAACTTACAAAAATGAAAAAAAAACAACAGCTTTAATGCATAAAAATTTGCCAATCGGTTCCATAGGCCGCAGTTCTTCTTTATTTGCTTTATAAAACAAAACCAAACAATACATGGCCATAAATTGAGAAAGATTGTTGATTGCAATGATGTACGGGAAAGCAACATTTGCACTGAACTGACCATCTCCATAAACATCCTTTAACTCGCATAAACTGAAAATAAACAAAATAAAATAACATCAAATTATAAGTTAACATCAATTACTAAATAAAAATGTTTACTTTATAAGTAAATATTCCAATTTATTAATCTAAATTAATGTATAAGGACTAATATCATGTTAAATCTTATTACTGAATAAAAATCGTAGGAATAATTTGATAATTTATTCATACAATGAGTATTACTTTTGCTAGCACACAAAATGTTTCAATATTAATTCCTCAAGAATATTTTGTTTATTAAATAGACCCTTTTCAGATAACAAGAATATCAACTATGATCCGTGACCTAAACCTTCTCCCTATAAAACACTATTACAACCAAACCAGAACATATGTATTTTATAAAAACAACAATCAGAAAATCCCTTATCCCAGAAATCGGTAAAAAGACAATAAAAATCACTGTGAGATACGCTCAAAAAAGAACAAAACATACACTCCTAACATAATTCGGTTCACACATAACATGATTGTTATGTATACATATTAGTAATTATATAATTACTATATTTAATTTATATTGAGGATATAAGGCCAGCTTAAGAGAGTTTGTAACTGTAAATATATAAATAAACCTTTATTATTATAATCATAAAAGTTCCTTATTCTTAATTATTATGTCATACTTACAAAGCAATGCCAGTAGTAAGCGGCCTAATTAAAGTATATTGAAGAATGCCATGTTTACAATTATGTACAAGTTCTCTAAAAACAAAAATAGCAAATTAAGAAAAACAAAAAACAACAACAAAAAATAAAAGATATATCATATTAATCAAAAGAAAAACGACCAAATTTACAGTTTAAACAATACTCAGATTTTATTATATCAAGGGTATTATCTAAAGTTATTGATGGATTTCACACAACTTTTGCTTTTAACGTTGTTTACTGTAACTTCCATTGTAACTTAAACTTCTATTATGTTAAAATCTTCTATAGGTTTTTATTTTGATATCTTTTTTTGAGGGGGAAGGGAGCCACACAACTACCAAAAATAATTTATAACTTGCTTTCACACTTAGTATTAAAATGTATGTATGTATGGAACTTGATTATCAAAATTTTGATAGTAGGAGATCAATGTTCTTATAAATACTCCCTCTTCCAAAATAAAAGAATTTAAGGCTGTCTTATGTTGATTGGTAATCTAGGAAAATTTGAGTTCAACTTGACATTTGAATTTTAAATAACTCCATAGTTTTTCTGCATTTGTACTTCTGTGATAAACAACTTAAAACAGTCTATATTAACAAAAAGTGATATATCATTAATTTCATATTATTAATTATTGTAAATGGACCTATATTATAACTAAAAAATCATTTATCTCCCATTAGAACATAGGTAGGTACTTGAATTTAGCATATAGAATTATGCTTTCTAACTTTTAAAGAAAATAGATTGGGAGGGGAATTATTATTTTATTTTTATGCTGTGAACATTTTTTTTTCTATTTTCATAACTTCTTAAATCGTGTAATGGTTTAAATGAAATGGAAAATAAAGCACTGAATTGGTTAATTTGTTTCAGTTGGTTTTCGAGTTCCAATTAAAGTTGGTTAAGAATTTTCTAGTGATTCATAGTATCTACCTTTTTAGAAAGACACTTTCTTTTTAATTGTTTTTTTAGCTTAAACTATTATCCTAATTAGGTTTGTGTATTTTTAAATCATGATTCTAAGTCGCATATACATCAGTTATTATACTGTTTAAATGTCAATTAAAAATACCGTTACCCTTGAATGTTTTTTTACTCTATAATACTGATCTTGTAATGAACAATAAATAATTTTTTTATTCATTTCCCCCATATTCATGATTGGGGGGAGGGAGAGGGAGGCTAAGTTATATTAAGGGTTGACCTATTTTTGGGTAAATACGGTTAATAAAATATTTTGATTATTTCTTTTCCTATGGTTCTACATATCTTAATCTCCTACTTCACACATGTATTATTTATTCATTTTTCTCTTTTCCATTCTGCCTGGTATAAACCCTAAGCACATTTAATAGAGAGTAATTGATGAAAACAATAACAACCCTTTCTGTCTATTTTTTACTTATTCAGAGAATGGAAAAATGTGTAAGGCGCGAATCTCTATAGTCTATTTCCTTCACATATTTATCATAGATTAATATTTATCCCACAATGAATGGACCTTTCATTTGAAACAACTTAATAGCATGCTTAACTTTGCCACAAGTTTTATACAACATTAAATTAGATAGCACCTTAACTGCAAAATTTAATAAGCATCTATCAACAAGTTCTTAAAAAAAAAAAAAAAATAATAAAATGTTTTAAAATCTCATAAATATATAATTTGCAATACAAATTTTAAGATCAAGAAATCAATATTTAAAAAAAAATGATAGCAATTATCAGCCAAAGTTTGTGTAGTATAGAATAATAATAAGATGTAAAATTTGTATGTATTTTTGAAAAGACAGTAAGCAATTTCTTTCTCACTTATAGCCAATTCACAACAGAGTTGGATGACATTTAATCAAGATTAAATATTAGACAACTAATTTCCTGAAATCAATTATCTAATTGAATCATGATTGTTGATCTTTTAGTTGATTTTTCAGTGAACTAAAACATTAATTAACTAACACATGACCTGAAAAATTTAATAATTTAATTATATTATTAAAATATATATATTATTAATTATATTACAGAAAATTAGTTGTAAGATATTTAATCATGTTTAAATTATGTTAAACTCTGATTCAAATGAACTCTCACACACATTTTTAATATTTTTTAATGTAATTTCACAAAAAAAAATTTTTTTTAATGTAGTTTCATGTTATAAAGTTTTTCATGAACAAGAAGAGAAAACAATAATTAGAAGAAGTTAAACATGCTAGTAACAATAAGCCTTAAATGTAGTTCAATGATTAATAAAATGCGTACCTAAAATGAACAAAAGATATAAGTAAAAGAAAAATAGAAATACTTGCCTTCCCATCTTCCAATTACGCATCCAACAAAGAGGAAAATAATGCTTGATTTGTGGTTTTAAAGCAAGATTAATTTCTAAATCCATCTCTTCATTTAGATAATTGAAAAGATATACTAAGAAGTTATATATTACATATGCCTCATAGCATTCTCTAGCACAATCAACATATATTCCTTGATTAGGGTACACAAGGCCAAGCCACTGACAGCATATGAAAAAAAAAGAGTTGGGTTTTTAAAAGAAATAAATACATATTAATCCATAGTTATCCTAAAATTGCAATTAATATAGAAAATATAGTATTTAGCTTTTTACATCACATAACAGGGAAGAAAAGTATATCAAGGGAAATATTGCATTATTATCTTTCTAAAAAACCTGTTTATTGTTGGAAGTCTATTTCTCACTTAAAAAGGCGGTTTCAGGTGTTCAAATCAATCAAATCAGATACCAAGGACAAGGAACCTCTAGCACAATAGAAAAATTTAAAAAATGGATTTTTCACAATTACAGTACCCACCTAAATCTGTAGTTGTTACTAGTGGCCAAATATTACAAATGATTGATATAGCCACTGGTAACTATTAGGCCACACCAAAAGGAAACTAGAGATCATGGCGCCATACAGCATGGAGCTGTCTTAGGTGGGAATAAAAGAATCGGCCAGCCACAAAGAAGATGACTTGATTACATCATGGAGCTGAAAAGCTTTTGGTGTGTCCAGAAGGAGGGAAACAGACCACAAACAGAGATTTCTGGAGCCTCATCATTACAAAAGCCATCAAGTAATTAATAAGAAATTTCAAGAAATGATATATATTAAACAGTTTTTCTAAAGAAATAATGCAATGTATGAGCCAGTCATTGCGACACTACACTTGTAGTATGAATATATAACCATGGTAAGATGAAAGGATCCATTTCAAAGGAAAAGGTTGTCTATATTTCTTATTTCAAGGTATCTTTTGATTAATGGGCTAAAAATTTAGACTGGTTAGGGGTAATTTCATTGTAAGTAATTAAACCCAATCATAATAAAAATATAAATGAAGCATGATAAAGCACAAAAAGAACATTAGCAATAGAAAATAAACTTAAATAAAATCCTTAATTATTGTAATGAAACAATTGAAAACAAACTTATATTATTTCAAGGTTAACAAACAATAGAAAAAAAAAGAAACTTAAAATGTCCTTTGTGGTATTAAAAAGAAACAAAAGTAGTTAAGAATGTGCTCTTGTAGCATTGAAAAGAAAGTTAATATTTCAAGATTAGTTTATGAATCAACATTTAATCTTTAAATTTACAAAACACTAATACTCACCGCATTTAAAGCATAAATAGGAACCATCCATAGAATCCTACAACATTTAAAACAATAATTAATAGATAAAATAAAAAAATTATACCTTACAACAATAATTAAATAATCTTTACCTTATCACATATTTCTGTAAGGAAGGGCGTGAATAATAAATCATATGCTGTGTTATTCCATATATTGAAATCGGTAAAGCCAGTATCACAAAAATTCCTCCAACTAACGCAGTTTTCTCTTGTTTTTTTATTTCTCTTTGAATGGAAGTGATTATTAAAGCTGGTAATAAGACTGTTAATATTAGAATGTAAGTGATTATGTGAATAGAACGTAAACATTGTTTAATATTACACTTCACACACGACATTATTCTTATAAATTAATAACTATCACTTTGCTGTAATAATTTACGAAACAATGACCATTTAGTATCTCCTATCTTGAAACTAACAAAGCAGATAATCATAAAAATGACAAATACATATATAAGATTGTTTGATAACCTTCCACTTTCACGAAATGTCATAACAAAGCCACCGAGGTAATATTATGTTTTTATTCCTTACTCAGATAAGAATCTAGTTTAATAGGATCTTGCAAAGATTACTTTCAGTCATTAAGTTTCTTTCTTAAAATATTCGGCCCTTTCTCCACAACTCTCTACGAAAATCAAAATCAAGACCAGAAGCAGGTGCAGATGACCTCTACGCGTTTACTGATGCAAGCTTCTTTTCTCAGTGGCTCGGCTACACAGTTCGATACAAGAAAGGAAAAGAGGACAAGAACGTGATTTGTCCCACTCGGCCACCAGTCGCCAAAACTAGCGAGTCACCAGAAATGTCAATTTATTTGGAAGTTGACGTTCTGTATGCTCAAATACTGCTCCAGATCTCAAGTTTCTCTATCACTGCAGATACATCCGCCGAGAAAGCTGCGAAAGACCCAAAGTTGCAAGCATTACAAGAGCAGCCACAATTATAGCTCATACGCATGTACACTGTCTGGGGCAAAATGTTATTCCGTTCCGATCGAGCAATAATTATAAAATTTCTCCAACTGCCAACTCTGCAACAGCTTCAAGCATCACATTCAGAAATAACAAAGATGAAACAACTTACCAGGAGATACGTTTACTGGGAAGGATTGGACAAGAACATAAACGTACTATGAATAGCTGTGAACCTTGTGCCAAAATCCGTCACAATCCGCTTAAAGTCCCAATTCATCCCAAGGACCAGCCTGATGAGAATTGAGAGAGTGCACATCGACTAAGTGAGGCCTTTCGATGGCCATTTCTTTGTGGATGCAAAGTCGAAGTGGTCGGAAATTCGCATGATCCGTGATTATTCGTTCTCTCTTGCAACAATCACTCTGCTTGAAGGCGTCTTCTCGGTGCATGGTTACCCCTAAGTGCTTGTTTTAGACAACGCTACCATCTTCAAAAGTGAAGAGCTCCAGAATTATTGCAAAGAACGTGGGTTTTTCCAAAATTTAATCGCTCCACATCATGCCACGAATGGTCCAGCTGAACGCAGCATCCAGACCTTGAAAAGAAGACTCGAAGTTGCTGCTGATAATCCTGCTCCGCTGTGTTCCAAACTACAGAGCATATTGTTCCGCTGCAGGGCAACACCCTTAGCATCAGTTCTATCTCCTGCGGAACTTATTTTAACCCTTAAGAGAAGGATCCGTACTCGTTTCGACGCTCTCCTTCCATACAGCAATCTCTGGCTTCAACTGGACCTACTGCATTGCGAGTTCGTAGTCTCCATGGGGGGGGGGGGGAGAATGCAGGCGAAGATTCACTTAGGAAACCAAGACGTTTTTGAAGTTTGGCACCGTCATGGAAAACTCGGCTAGTATCATTATATTGTCGAGTTGGATACGGGACGCATCCTGAAGCGCAATATCAATCAGTTAGTCTCCACCTTGGTTCTGAAAAAAAAGTCTCCTTCGGCCTCTTGGTTCCATAGCACAGAATGGGAATGCCATTCATAACAGAAACTGCATGTTTTCCACTTGACCACTAATCACCACCTACACCTTCTTCGTCGTATGTGAGAGTTCCATATGTTCAGTTTGTTAAACAAGTGGGGGAAATTATAGTGAAGAAACAGAATAGGTAGCATGTATGACGGATATTAATAACCGGCATATAACCTCTCATATGTTTTCACTTTCATTTATTTTTAATAAAGTACTGTTGAATTTTTCAATCATAAAATGTGTCTCAGTATTCGGCCCATTGTCACACCTAGGACTCACAGTGTCTGTCAAGAAATTTTATATCGGCTAAAGCTCAGCCGAATACCTTGGCCACAAAAAAGATTCTTAAGGGTTACATGTTTCTGGGAATTTAGGAAGCCCGAAACCGAATAATGTTAAGGAACTCAAGCGTTCTTAGGGAGTTGTAAATTTCGTGTCAAAGTATTTGCTGGATTTAGCAACAACTCTATTACCACCCTGCTGTTTGCTGAATAAGGGGCATCCGTGGAAGTAGAGTGGAGATTGTGAGCAAGATTTTGATAAAATCAAGAGGCTAATTTAGAAACATTGAAGTATTGCAAATTACAACCCATAATACCCATTTAGTTTTAATTTTATTTTAAGAATATCACTCTCTAATAGTTCATCATTTTCCCATCGATAAAAGCCAATTGTCAAATACAACATACACCTACCAACACGTATAACATATACCAACACGTATAATCTAGTAGTAGATGTTCTGTTTTTCTTCGTTTTTTTGCCTCCACATTTTCTCTTGCCTATAGGACCCAAACAGCTTTATTTTTGTTTCGTAACTGAATTTTACGTCATCACAGTAAAACAATATTTAATATTTTTGTTTTTTTATTGCATTCTCTTCTTTCTATCTTGTTAACTAATCGTCTGTTTTCACCTAGGTGTACTCCTGTGAAAATTTACTAAATTGTATTTTTTACAACAATTTGTGATTACAATTAGGATTGATGAAATAATTGCCACTTCTATAGGGATTATTTTATTAGAATACTAGTTTCGAATGCTAAACATTCATCTTCCGTTCTAAAACATACAAAATTTTCAACACATCAGTACTATGTTACATGGATTATATATGTATACTACAGTTTATATATACTTAAGTTTGGTATATTCAGGAAACCCAAACACACAGATGTAGTTATACACAAGAATGCCAGGAGACCACTAACACTTAAGCTCGCAGCCTTTAATAGCACGATTTACTGCCTTTTAAACATACCATTAAATGAACAAAATTATACAAAAAAATCTGCACCATATACACTATAGCCAGAACGGATACAATAAAATCACGATCAACAATATTTTGAAAAACAAATTCATAAAAAAAAAAAACTATGAATAATATATACATAACACCCCCAGAGGATAAAGCTACCCGAAGAAATATATTTTATTGCCATATTACGGCCCAAAATCAACGAAAGTCGGAAAGAAATTAAAAAAATTAGGTATAAACCCTGCATATAAAAGAGATAAACCATTGTCATCATTAGAGACCGGATTTTTGTGCAGTAAAAAATCAAAAAAACTGCAGTAAAAAACTCAAAACATGCAAAATCGAGCAGTAAAAAACTCAAAACGTGAATTTAAAAACTTAATACATGCAGCAATCCATTTATTTACACACATATGCAAAACTTAACCAGCCTTGAATAAACTTAAGAACATTTCGACGAACGTTTCGTTTTAGAGTTAATTCAATCTAAAATACTTTAAAATTTGGGAAAAAAAGGAGATGAAAAAACTTGTTAATTAAAATAAATATAAAATATCTTTATTAAAATTTCCTTTTACGTGGAATCAAAATTTAATTAAATGTTTTTGGAAAATAAATTAGTTTTTAAAAGTTTCGTAAAAATATACGACATTATAAATTTCAAAATATTTCTCAGTAAAATTATGCCGCCTCTCACTTAATAAAATGTTCTTTAGCAAAGAAAAGGAACGTTCTACATCTATGGACGTAATGTTCCGGAGATTGTTCCTCTGTCCGTCTTCTGTCTTCTTCGAACACGGGACTACAGCCTCAAGCCTGCTATCAACGCCATGATCCGGCAAATCACCAGGCTAATGAGCGATTGGAAGACGGCTTTGTGGCATGACCGGACCCATAACGATCACAGACAGTTCTGGAGATTGGTCCGAACCTTCGTCAACAAAAGGCGTGCGGTTTTCATCACTGACGATGACCAGCTTCTAACACACGCTGGACAGGCAGAATTCCTAGCCAGAGCATACTCAGCAAAGGATGCTGAGAGGACGGCTGATGCACCACGTACCTCTGGCAAGTCCTAATGAGATGCCCATCTTCTCTACTTTCAAGGATCTTGAGTCTGTTCTCCGCTGCCTGAAAGGGAGAAGAGCATCCGGACTGGACGGCATCCCTTCAACTATGCTAAAGATGCTTCCTAGGAAGGGTAAACCCCTACTAAACATCTTCAACTCGTGTTTCCGGATTGCTTATTTCCCCACGGTCTGGAAACGGGCTGTGGTGGCCCCCCTCTTAAAACCTAAGAGACGTGGTAACGTAGCGGAACATTACCGTCCTATCAGCCTCCTCTCTCACATCAGCAAGGTGTTCGAAAGACTGGCTCACTACCATATCCTCGACCACTGTCGCCGTGAAGAAGTCATACCACCTGAACAGACCGCCTTCCAGCGAGGTGTTGCCTGCGAACACCATCTGGCCAACCTTCAGGCCTATGCCATCGACCAGATGCGTAGGAATAAAGCCACTGCGCTCATCTCGCTGGATTGCACACAGGCCTTTGATTGTGTCTCACACCCCCTACTACTCCGCCGACTGGAAGAATACAGGTTCCCTACCGCCCTATGCCGACTGATCAGAAGCTATCTTAGCGGTCTGAACCAGTCCTCACCACCGGTGTACCACAGGGGTCAGTACTTGGACCAATCCTGTTTAACATCTTCACGGCTCCACTGGTCTCCATCAAACACTCCAAGGCAGTAGTTGCTGCATACGCAGACGACGTAGCCGTCTACGCCTCCAGCCTTAACCCTGGCCGAGCACTCGACATGGCTCAGAGGGCAACCTCCACCATTATCGAAGCTCTAAACACCTGTGGAATCAAGGTTTACCCCAAGAAAACTGACGCTATTGTAATGTCCTTTGCCAAATTCAGGAGATCCCAGAGATTGCCTAAGCACTTCACAGTAGACAATGTTGAGCAACCAATATCCAGCTCCATCCTATATCTTTGGGTCAACATTGACCGACACCTAACCTTCTCCACACACGTGAAGAGCAGGATCAAACAGGCCAGGGCAAAGACCTACCGCCTCTATCCCAACTATCCCTCCGCCTCAAGCTCCAGATATACAAATCCATAATTAGACCCACCCTACTCCATGGAGCTTCACTGCTGCACCACATGTACAAGAGTACACTACATGCCCTCCAAACGTTCCAGAACACCGTCCTTCGGCGAATCGTCCGTGGTACCAACCTTGAGAGGGCCAAAAAAACAGTCACATCCTAGAACAGCTGAGGATGCCTTCCATCCCGACCTACATTGGCCGCCGGTACATCAAATTCTTTGATGGGCTGAAGCACTGTTCCAACCCTCTCTTCAGGGACGTAGCCCCGCCTCCTAGGCCTGGGAGGTGGCAAGGTTTGACCCCCTTAGCGGACGTACTCGCTGAGGGAAGGGGTTCAGGCTCAACAGACTGACCCATTAGAACCACCACCGCCAGCAGAGTGACTCCTCCTCGCTCAACATAGAAGAAGGAAGACCATCCGTCAACGGAGTGGATCCAGCAGCTGCCGAGGACACCCATCTTCAAATGCCGCAAGGCAATCCAAGATCCTAACCCTAAATTCCTTTCACTTCCTATTGTATATTGTGAATAAATGGAGGATTAGAAAGAAAAAAAAAAAAAAAAAAAAAAAAAGGACGTAATAGGACAATTTTTGTAGCATGCGATTGTGGATGGATCCAGATTATCAGTTTATATTTCCTTTCCGTTGATACGATAATTTAATTTTTTTTAACGAAAGTAACCGCAGTTTTTCTCAAGGATTTACTCGAATTTTGAAAACAAACATCTTCCCTTTTCATTTTCAATTTGTTTTAAGCTTTTTTCGAGAGTTTCGAACAAATATCAGCTCTGGATATTCATCTGTCCATTGTTTCAATTTTGTAGAAACATTCGCGGACGTTTTTGGCATTTTCAAAGTTGATAGTTTATAATCTTGTCAACAACTAGCCCTTTGTGCTAAATCAGAAGTGGGGAATGAAATGGGATGCGGGGAGTAAAATTTTCTGAGGAAACGTCTTAGTTCTAGGAAGTACGTCGATCCTCAATGTTTGCCTAAATCCTCAAAGCTCCTAATTCAATATGATCATTAATAGATCACAAATACATTTAATTTAAGCGACTTTTTACTTTCAATTTAAAACTAATTAACTTATTTAATATAAATAATTATTATAAATGTTACCTAATAATCGTAAGTAAAATTTTCAAAAAATAAATGGTTAATTGAATGAAATGAGGTGAATTTGGTTCAATTGTGTAATTTCGTGCCGTAAAACCCGAATTCGTGCAATTAAGCTCAAAAAGTCAAATTTGTGCAATTTCGTGCAAAATAAAATTTAAGAATAAGAATCCTTAGGTTATAAATGAGATAGCTACTTGGGTTAGAGAGCGCTAAATCAAAGCGAACTAAATGTGCAATAACACAGAAATCCGGTCTCTAGTCATCATGCTTCAAATAAAGACAAAATAGACCCTTTCCAAAAAAGCAGTATATACGAACTAAAATGTAATAACTGTGAAGCAAAATATTTGGGAAAAACTGAACGGTCGATAAATCAAAGAGAAAACAAAACATATAAGAGCATACGATATTAAGACCCAAAATTCCAATTTCGCTATCTATCTAAATAAAAATAACCATACATTTAATAAAGACTCGGGAGTAAAAATAATACATCAAGTAGAAAGTAGCCTAAAATTAAATATTAAATTTATCTTTAGAAATAAAAACCGAACCAGGGATTTGTTTAAATGGCCAGATAAACATTTACAATAGCCCCTTTTAAAGTTTGTTTCCAATAGGAACGGAAAAATTCAATGAGTCGTTAGGGAAATCCCATAGTAAACCCCAAAAATTTAACCTACTTGCCCTCTTTCCCTTTTCATGATGGTTATTTTTCAGTTATCTTTTAGATCTCCTCATGTGAGTGACAATGTTTGATTTCTTGTCTTCCATTTTTGAAAACTTTAGTATATATAATCCATGTAACATAGTACCGACTTGTTAAAAATTGTGTATGTTTTAGAATTGAAAATGAATGTTTAGCATTCTAAACTAGTATTATAATAAAATAATCCCAATAGAGGTGGCAATTAATTCATCGATCCTAGTTGTATTGATCCTTCTATTCCATCGTTCGTACCTCAAGTGACTTTGTCATTATTTTCATTAATCTTATTAGCACAATTTATTTCTACAAAAATTAAATATTTGGCTGTTAGCTTTTTAATAAAATTTTGCATTAAACAATTGAGCTGTATATATTTGTAATTTAAGAAAATTTCTTGATCCAATGTTACATTTTAATTATATTCTACAATATCCTTTCTACCTCTTTGTTCATTTTTAAAAGGTTATAATTGGTTATTTTTGGAGCTAATTTTGTATTTATTTAAATATGATAAGAAAACGAAAATGTTTATATTATTTTCTTATCGGTTGGTTTTGCTTAATGTTATATTTCCTCAATCTAGATAACAAAGATTCTATAGTTTTAACATTCAGCATACCAATGTTTATATTAGATTTAGAAGTAATTAATGAATTATCTAGAGTTATTGGTTTTGACATATTTATTATTGATGGACATTTACTCCAATTTCTGCGGTTTAAAAACCAATCTCTTCAATTTGAATCACCCATTATTCTCGGGATAGATCATAAATTTCTTGATAAGTTGCAATTACTACATGTAAGTAGACATGTTAATTTTGTTTTCAAAAGTGTTTTTCTACCCATATAATTTAATTGTACTTAATATTATTTAACGTCGTGAATTCTAAATGACGTTTTTATTTTCCCACTTTCTAAACATCTTTATAATTTATAAATTAAAATTTGTTGATGGTAGTTTGAAAATACCCCATACTTCTCCTATAGTATTATATAATTCTCAATACTAAGACAACATGATATAACTTTAAATAATGTACAATTTAATCGTTTTTAAAACTGATTCTTTTAAAGATTCTCCTCTTTCTGTTTTGTTTTGGATATAAAATAACAATAATGAAAAATAGTAGTATTAATAACTTTGATTGAATGACATTAAGTTTTTTTTTTCTTTACTGATCTATCCATTATAAATATAGAGGAACATCAATCCTATGCCACCAGTCTTCTAAAGCTACTTCATTTCTGTGAAGGTTTTGCCTATATCCTCCCTCCTGTTCTCTATATGTAATCTTGATTATAGATTGTTGGACTTTACCTGTTGATGTAGCATTTATAATTTTTCTTAGACCAACGTAACGAGTGTCATTCCTAGTAAAACAAACCTTGCCATAAATCCTCTTACCTCTTCTATCTCACTCAGAACATCATTGGTTCTAAAGCCAAAGTTTTGGAAACAATAACCTTTCATGACTCTACCCTGATATTTATTACCCCCATGTTTTATTATGTTATGAAATATTCTTAATATTACAGTTTAGTATTAGTATTTTGACTCTGATTAGTATTATTAGGGGTTAGTTACATCAAAACATTGAATTATTAAATAGGTGTGCTAGGGTTGACAATAGGGAAACACCTATTGATGAATCTAAAACTCAAAGTGAAGGCTTGAGATTGATATCCTGCTATAATATGGGTCTATTTTGGTAGAGTTGGGGTTGGTTATTTGTTATCTCTCTACATCTATTGCTTCAAAGGTCATCTTTATGCGATAATATCTTATTATGACTTTATCTGCTTAGGCTAAGACTTCAGGCATCCTTGAAAATATTGTCCCTTCGTTATTCAGAACTTCCCTATTGAATAGAGTTCATTGAGCAATTTTAACTTGGGAGGAGCTTTTGTGTTCTCTTGTCTTAGTCCAGGTTTCTATTATATGTACATAGTTTTATTTTTATATATTATAGTAATGATTTATATTGTTATTTATGAGTGTTTTTTATATTGTTTTACAATATTTTCAATTATAATTTTAAAAACTGAAAAATATTTTATTATTATAGATTGTAGTCTTTCACTTTGACTTATGGTTGTTTAAAATATAAATTTGTTTTTATTTTAAAATCAGCATGTGATCAGGTTGTTTTAGCATTTAGAATTATGTATTTTAAATTCATGATTGCTACGAGTTATTTTTTTAATAGTTTTTTTTTCCTTCTATGGTGTTATAAATATATAATAAACTTAACCTATTAGTGATTGAAAAAAGAGAGAAATCTATTAAAAATATATGAAGTTAGTATAAAAAAAAGGCTGTGTACACCCATTATTGAAATACTTATTTATGTTGTTTTTAAATTTAAGTAGCTTTATTTGGAAATTTTGTTATGGATGTAATTCAAATGAATGCTCATACACATCAAACAATTTTATTTTTCATAATTTCGGAGTCTGTGTACACTGTTCATAGACAGAAAATATCCAATCAAAACTTGTTAATCCTCTGGAGGATTACTGGCATTATACTCCTCTGAGTTATTTTTAGTCTTCTAATATCTGTTGCCATGAAAGGAGGTATATTAAAAATTATTTTTGTCCAAAAAAACTTTAAAGAGACATACTTGACAAATTTTGAAAACTATTTACAAAAACCAGTGTCGCCTCCATCGCTGGTATTTTAGAAAATGATTATTACATTTAATTTACAGTGTGGAACATAATAATAAGTGCAGGATATAACTTGCAGACAACTAGAAAATAACCTTTTATAAGTAAAGTGAATTGGGTAAAACGTCTATATTTTTCAAAATAATATGTTAACAAGTCAAATAGTTTCTTTGAACAAGTTTATTTAGAAACAAATGTAAATTTAATGTTTTTTTCATCTGATGGAATTGTTAGGGTGTGTCAAAAATCAAAAACTAGCCTAGAGACTAAAAATTTATGCTCCACTGTTAAACATGGATGGTGTCATGGTCTGGGGGTGTATTAGTGCATCTGGCGCTGGAAAACTTAAAGTAATCGATGGAATAATGGACCAATAAGTTTATTTGGACATATTAAGGCATAACCTAAAATTAAGTGCAGTGAGTCTTGGTATTGGATCATCTCTTTCTCGCAGATGTACCTTTTGAAGTTTTTTTTTTTTTTTAATTATGAAAGTTCCCAGTTTGTTCAAACCCGTTGATGATTTTCAAAAATTATTTTGCCTATTTTCCCCAAAACTTTTCCTTCTTTTTTCTTCTTTAAAATTATGACTAATTTTCTGATTCCTACAAACATCTCCATAATGAGAATAAATATTATTTTTAATTTATTTCCTTGCATGGCAACAGATATTAGAAGACCAAAATTAACTCAGAAGAGTACAATGCCAGTAATCCTCCAGAAGAATTAAGTTTTGATGATTATATTTTTAGTTATGTATTTGTTTATTTATGTGTGAAAAAAAAAAAAAATGAAATCCAAAATATCCTTTTGATTTTTAAAGTCTTTAATGAATATTATATTTCTTAAGGGAAATGCACCTTAAGTTTTTTTTTCAAATTAAATAAAATTGAAAGTCTAAGGAACCTCATATAGATTGCATTGTCTAAAGTGTATGGAAACGGTATAGATTTAATATATTATAATGGCTGACCAAACCTTACAAATCACTTTCGAACATACTTGCTAAGAGTGACTGAAAAATCACATCACACTTTATCTTTTCCCCAATTATTGTTCCTTTAGATTACCGCCATTCTATTTCATGCTCTCTTTCATGTATCACTTGCATCATAAACCACACTCATTCGATAAAACAAGCCTGCTATCAGAATATTTATTTTAAATGTATTGCTGTGATAATTAATGATAATTGTCATAAATTTTCATCAGATATTATGATTATATCATTTACTGATTGCCTTTTTTTTGTATGATATAAATTATTTTTAATTTATTTTAGACAAGTGAAATTTTAACGATGCATAATGTTAAAACTGAGTTATTCTACAACGAAAAACCATTAATGAATGATTTTGGATTCAAACTGGACTCCCCTTGCGCATTTGTTCTTCAGAGAAATTATATTTATATTTTTTATATTTTATATCCTAGAGAGGTAATTTATTTTAGTTTTTTTAATATAATTATAGGTTTTTTTTTTGTGTGTGTGTGTGAGAATGTTCTATAGTCACAATTAGTATGAAATATTAAATTATCACTAGTTTCATTGCTTTTATCATTCATAGTCTGGTCATTTCCATAGATAGATTGTTTATTACTTTTTAAGGAAACCGTCATTCAAATAGATTTAATACCTATATACTGCGAAAACATTTATATATTTCTGAGCTATCACAAAATCAGTCTTTATTTTTTAATCACTGAATAATAAGCCACTTCTATGGTACTTGATTCATTAGAAAACTGGTTTCCGATGTTACACGTTAATCTTCAGTTCTAAAAATTTAAAAACATTCAAAACAGCAATTTGAAGTGCAGATTATATTTATTATGTCAAAATTTAGGATGCGAAATTAAGTTAAAATTCCAATTGAAATGAACAGATATATAAAAAAGTGACGATACAAATAAGGTAAGGTAAGGATAAGGACAAGAGAGGAAAATCAAATAAAAATAAATATACATAAATAAATAAAAAATCATATAATTATAAATACAACAATATAACAAATAAATAAAAAGAAAATTTAAAAAATCTTATATTTTATTTATATTGCCTTAGAGATTTATATATACTAATAAATAAAAACACAAATTTTCTATTATTTATTTTCTTATTTCTAACAATTATTATTTTTTGTTTCCGATTTTTGTCATTTCCTTTATTCCGAAAAAAACATTTTTACAATCATTCTTGTTATTATAAGTTTTATTAGTTTTGTGAATTATTATTTTTTTATTCAGGTGTTATTCAAAACAACCTTAAGTATTTTTTAAAAACTATTTTATGTGTAATTTATATCTTTCAATGATGTTTTTTTTTTTTTTTTTTTTTTTTTTTTTTTTTTTCAGGATAATTCCTGGTGGTATGGAAATTTAGCAAGTGACAGAGATTGTTCTAATAAACTTGAAAAGTTCCATTTAGTGAGACCATATTGTAATTCATCATTGTTTTATGAAAGTTTGTTAAACAAGTTAGTATAGTAATGATTTAATTTTTTCGTCTACTTTATTGAAATGAAAATATTATGTTTTATATTAAACTTTTTGTTTCCCTTCCTCCTTGTGCTTAATGTGGGGGTCCCCATAATGGAAATCTCCTCTGGACATAAAACAATGGGCATTGCTGCAACCAGGCTGCTGCAGGAGGGGGGGGGGCAAATCTTCAAAATTATTGAAATGTAATGTAAAACTCCTGTTCACCATTAAAAAAAAATATCAATTTACAATATGGGCATTTGCTACAAAATCTAGAGCATTACGTTCCTTTATCCATTTAATAATTGAAACTGAAAAAATTTTGATTAGATACTGTCCAAAAATTACAAACAAACTCAATTGCCTCAGGCATAGGCAGCAGATTCTTGCCAAAGTGCCTTATTCTCTTATAGACAGTATTCTTTAGGGATAGTATGCTCTGCATTTTGTTCCAGCCTTCTTATTAATTTTATAGATAATTAATTTTTATGATGTACAATGTCCAAAATCAATTAAAATGAAAAAAGAAATAATGAGCAGGGGAACTAGGAATGAATAGTGAGATTTTGAAAACAATGTGAACTCACAGTCATCAAACTAAGCAAGTGATTCTGATACTTTCCACTGATTTTCTTAAACCAAGGTGCCTTCCTTCTTTTTATATAGATAGATTTGTATTTTTAAATTTAAATTTATTTTGATATTATCAATTTTTGGGATATCATTAGCAATACTTGGATGTATTGTATGTAACACTGATTCAACATTGGTGAAAATAAAAAGTTGAATATCTTCAAGAAAAATAATTGGATTTAAAAATATGAAATCCGTAGTAGTTCATAAGTTTACCCTGAGACCTTTCAAATTAACCTGGTTTCTTTGATGGAGTCATGGTCCATTTAAAAATTGAGGCCTTACTGTATTTTTAATTTAATTATTAATATGTATTTTTACACTTCTCTAAAAAGACTGTGTTGTAGGGCCATGGCAAATAATCTATCCTAACTACGATACATACAACAGTAGGCTGATTATAGGTTCTTAATCAAGCACTTCTACTTCTACTACCCCCCCCCCCCCCCCCCCCCCCCTTAGTTCCTCACTGGGCTATTTCAGATTTTATTTTTATTTATTGTGAATATATAAATATATATTTAGATATTTAATGGTTAATGTTTATGAAATTAATGGTTTATATTGTCTATATTTAAGAGGGCTGCCTTTTGTTTCTTTGATATATTCTTTGTAATTTTTGCAGGTTTGAGTTCATTGCTTTTGATCATTACCAATCTGTCTTATCCCATATTTTAATTCCCAAAGATGAAATCAGTTTTATTGCCCAGTCAATAAATACCAAGTTTGTTGAATGTAATTATTCAAGAGCAGAAATATTCAAAAAGAAATATGAAGAGAGGCAGACAAGTGGTGCCTTACATTTTAAACACAAAGCTTGGAAACTTCTTTCTAAAACTAAAACAATACTAGATCTTTTATCAGTGCCATTTTGGATTAGTAGTGGAACTTGTCTAGGTAATTTTAAAAAATTATTATTTTTAAGATTGTGTGTATGTGTGTTTGTATGTAAGATTATATATATATATATATATATATATATATATATATATATATATATATATATATATATATATATATATATATATATATATATATATATATATATATATATATATATATATATATATATATATAGTATATATATATATATATATATATATATATATATATATATATATATATATATATATATATATACTAGCATCCCCGTCGCGGCTTCGCCCGCCCTCATAAGTAAAGATAATTTCAACTAAAAATTAAAGTTTTATTTCTTTATCGATAAGATTCTTCTCTTTTAGCATGTGGTTGAGCATTATTTCTTCAGTGATTTTTTCACGCATAGTATTAATTATTAATCTAGTTATAATTTCACTGAATAGGTGGTTGAAGATTTCGTAAAAGCACCATTAGACATACAATTTTTAATTTTAATGTATGCATTGGTAATCAAGATGGATAAAGACTATTGAGAAACTCTTGCGGAAAATAAACTGCATTATCAGTGCTTACTACAAAAGGCCCGTGGATCATATTTTTACACACAATATAAAAAAGCAAAGGATCGACATTTTGATTTAGTATTAATTTGTATTCGGCAGAAATAACTTTATTGATTTCATCTGGTTGGATGTTCATTTTGAACTATAAATGTATATGACAGTGTGGCAAACCTCAGTCCTGCCTCTCAACATTTTACATTTAAATTTTAGTTATTGTAAATTTTACCATTGCAAAACCTTCCTAGAATTATAAAAATTATTTATTTAGATGTCGGTACAGATAGGTTCAGTTTACCATTGTAAACTCTTTTGTGGAATGGCACTATACACAATCAGTCTATTTTCAAGCTTCACTGGGATCCACATATCTCACACCATATTTAAATCTATTTTAATTATTTTCTTGATAGTTTAATAAGTAAATTTTATCATCGATTTCAAGCTCTTTTGTAACCTCTCCTGTAGAATGGCACTCACCAATTATCGGTCAATTTTCGAACTTCACTGTTTTCCACATATTATCTTTTTTTAATAAAAAATAAATTAAAAATCAGTAGATTTTAATATTGCTAAACCTTCTTGGAACTATGAAGATGATGTAGTTAATATTTAGTACAGATTGGTTCAGTAGTATTCGCGGTTAGTGAACACAAACAAAAAATGGTTTGTCCTTTTATATAATAGTATAAATAATTATTATAGTAAATTTTCTAATTGTAAATCTTTCAAGAACTATGAAGATGATGTAGTTGAAATTTGGTTCAGATAGGTTCATTAGTTTTACTAAAATGCTATTGTCGCTTGCCACATATTTATAGCTTTTTGGATAACAATTTAATTGAATTAAGTAATTTTACTATCAATTTCTAGCTATATTTAACACCGGATCATTGTAACCTCTCTTGAATGGCGCTCGCTTTACTGCACACCACATATTTATCTCTTTTTAAACAGTAATTTAATAGAAAATATGTAAATTTTATTATTGCTAAACCTTCCTTGAACTATGAAGATGATGTAGTTATATTTGGTACTGAATAGTTCTATAGTTTTCGCGGTTAGTGATTACGAACAGAAATGGCTTGCCCTTTTATATATAACTTCATCATCCCCCGTCAAGGCTTCGCCCTCTATCATAAGTGAAGATCTTTGATAATTTTAACTAATAATTGATTTTTTTTTATGTTTATCGATAAAAATCTTATATTAAAGTGAACAACTGAAAATTATATTTTTGATGATATTTTCATGCATAGCAGTCATTATTAACTTGGTCAAATTTAGATTGATTAGGTGTTTGAAGATAACATAAAGCATAATTTGACATCCAATTTTTAATTTTAATATATGAGTTGGTAATCCAGATTGACAGAGACTATTGAGAAACTGCTGCATATAATGGACTGCATTATCAGTGCTTACAACTAAAGTTTCAAAATTCATATTTTTACACACAATATTAAACAGCTTAGGATCGGCATTTTGATTTGTAATAATTTTCATTCGACAGAAACAATGTTATTGATTTGATCTGGTTGGATTTTAATTCCTAACCATAAAAGTATGTGATAGTGTGGCAAAACCCGTTTCTAATAATCAACATTGTACATTTAAATTTTTATTGTTGCTAAATCTAGAACTATGAAAATGATCTAGTTAAATTTGGTATATTTCACTCCATATAGCTGTTTTAAAAACAATTTAATTGAAAAAAAGTAAATTTTATTATCAATGTTCAGCTCTATGTAACACTGTACCTTTTAACCTTTCATTTAGAAGGCAATTGCCGCCATTTTTGAACTTCACTGTTATCTACTTATTATTCATTTTTCAATAAAGAATTAGTTGAAAATCATTAGATTTTACTATTGCTAAATCATCCTATATAGATGATGTCAAAATTTGGTAGAGATTGGTTTAGTAGTTTTTGGCGGTTAGTGATCACAAATGAAAAATTGCTTGTCTTTTTATACAATAGTATAACCTTATACCGCCATATGTTATAGAGCTAACGGATAATTGTGACTTGCAGATAATATACAAATAATATTGTGACTATAGATTAAGATATAAGCTATCCTATCTTTCTTGTTGGATCAAACTGCACACAGTGTGCAAATTTGACTAAAACCGGTTCAGTAGTTTAGGTGTCAGTGTGGCCCGAGAACATGATACGTAATTTATATATATATATATATATATATATATATATATATATATATATAATATTATATATAATTCTTGATTATTAGAGATAGAAAAGATTTAACCTCGGTTGGGATTCGAACCCAAAAGGGTTTCCCTGGTTCGGATACGAGCTCAAGGCCTAGTGGATAAGGCGCCACGCTAGAGAGGTGGAGACTTGGGTTCGAATCCCAACCGAGGTTAAATCTTTTCTCTTCAAAAATAAAAAAAATATATATATTACGACGATTCTTTATAATAATTATGAAAATATATATTTAATTTAATATGAGACAAAAATATACGAGCATGGGTTATAAAAAATTCAACCATGCCTTTCAAATAATTATATTTCAATTTCAATGACATTTAACATGAGCAAACTCAGGTGGGTTCACGGAGGGCGTCCTTAACAACAAAATTCCCCTAATTCTCAATTAAATTAATGCTCATTAAGAGCCACACTAGTTGGGCGCCGATTATGACGATTCTTTATAATAATTATGAAAATATATATTTAATTTAATATGAGACAAAAATATACGAGCATGGGTTATAAAAAATTCAACCATGCCTTTCAAATAATTATATTTCAATTTCAATTACATTTAACATGAGCAAAACTCAGGTGGGTTCACGGAGGGCGTCCTTAACCTTTATACTACAATAATATTAATTTTTAAATTGACAAACATTCTTTTTCTAATAATAACAAACCAAATAATTAAATTTATATCACCAAATTGTGGTACCGCATAGTCTCGAGCTTTTACCCTATTACTTCTTCATATCTTGCTTGTTCATGGGTTTCCTGGGTCCAACCTGAGGGAAGGTGTGTCGATGGACAGCTCTGAAGATCAAGTGGCCGAGTCATTTCTGGAAGCCCCCAGACATCGGCAAGTGGTGGGGATGCCCATGCGTGTTTTCGATGGCCCACCGATCGATTCATCGATCACTCAATCGAACCTTCCCATTTATCAATTTATAGACAATATTAATCACCACAATATACAATATATATATATATATATATATATATATATATATATATATATATATATATATATATATATATATATATATATATATATATATATATATATATATATATATGCAGTGCTGTTCAGAAGTTTTCAGTCACTCAAAAATTTCATCTTAACCTCTGTTTCATATGTTAAAATTTTGGTTTAATTTATTGTAATACAGGATTTTATTAGAAAATTAAAAGTTTTCTGCAAAATCATAACAAACATATTTGAACCAAAACATAGTAATTTTTAAATGTCTACATTTTTTTAATCTGCTCTCTTTTTACTTTTTTTAATCTTTTTTTCAAACTCAAGAGATAAAATATGAGTTTAACCATGTTATATATTTTTTTAAATATATCACTTAAAATCATCTGATCAAAATCAGTGATAGACAGTTCAGAAGGTTCCCTGGTAAGAAATAAGAATGTAATAGACTTGTATTTGTTAAGGTGGTGGGTATTTTATTTCTGAATAGAATGTAAGGATTAATGAATTTAGTTGCTCATCTATGTATTAAAAAATATATATTAACAAACTTATAAAACTATTAAAACTAAAGGCAAGTGTGTGTTTTTTTATTGTAATATTGATGTTAAAAATATTAATAGTTTAGATTCAAATAGTTTTGACTCTTTTTTTAATCTTGTTAAATGTGCGGAAGATTTTCAATATAGTCATTGTTTAAAAATGGTTAATTTGTTGAAAATTGTATTTATTATACATTTTTTTATTTTCAGGTTTTTTTCGTGAATGTGATATTATACCTTATAGCAAAGATGTTGATATAGGAATAAGTGCTAGAGATTATGATGAAAGAATAATATTACATATGGAGGCACATGGACTAATTTTAAAACACTGGTTTGGACTTCCTAATGATTCATTAGAACTTTCATTTATTGATAATAGAGGTTTGAAACTAGATATATTTTTTTTTTACGAAGAAGATAATCATGTTTGGAATGGAGGAACACAATTAAGAACAGGAAAAAAGTTCAAGTAATTACATGAAACTGATATATTCTTTATTCTTGAGTTTAGTTATGTTCACCAGGGCTGCTGGTGTTTTATATATGTCTGTCACATTCAGTTTTGTTTTGTAGAAATGGTTGTGTAATAAAAACCTTTTTTTTTTTTTTTTTTTTTTTTTTTTTTATCTGTGAATGACAGTATAATCAAGTTATAATATATTATATTGTACGCACAGTATGTTATAATTCAGCTAACCTCTTTGTCAGTTTGAATAATTTAACAAATATCAATTTTTTTTTTAATCGATTAAATCTATATATTATATAGGTAGAGTTTATTAATCTATTAATTATAACCATTCCCTGAAATATACAACAATGGCTAAGTAAAAAAACATTTGTCTTAATTTAATTAAATTAATGGTCGAGACTGGGAATATAAATTGGTAACCTAGAGCTTCCTGACATGGAAGATGCAAAAGAGACAATAAGATTCCTCAAAAATAATAAGGCTATGGGAGTAGATCAAATCTTAGAATTATTCAAACATGGAGGGTAAGAGCTCATGAAGTTTATGCATATTATTATCTGGGACATATGAAGCGAAGAAGAAATACCAAATGTTTGGTACAAGACCTTATTTACATAAGAAGGAAGATATCTTGATCTAAAACAATTTTCACAGGATATCTTGGCAGAAGCAACTTTTGTTTGCGGAGAGAGAAATACGTGTATTTCTGGCTCAATTTACATAAGGAAGATCCACTATTGACCAAATATTCAAAATTAGATTAATATGTGAATACTATCAAGCAATGATCTATACTAGGATTTACTAGAATTGGGTATCCCACCTTAACTTGTATAGTTTATACTAGTGACAATGAGGATTGGATTTGCGCTAAGTGGATGTGGAAGGAAAGGGAACAGTCTTTTTTGTTAATTTAGTTTTGATTTATGTCAATATACATTCAGTTTCTTTTGAATTTATATAATATGTGCTCTAGAATATTTCAATGCAATTGTTTGTTATTTCTCTGTTGTTAAATTACTCATTTTGTTTCTTCTGTTCAAAATTCAGAAATTAAGAGTTTTAAAGACTATTATGCTATCTGGTTTTTATTCATGCAAAACAAAATATTTAATATTTATGCTTAGATTAAATTTTATTTCAGATTATTATTTTTTTTTTTTTTATATGATACCTAAAATTTATTTTTATAATTGGTTTGATATTTTTCAGATATATTTTTCCAAAATTTCATTTATGTTGGACATTATTTTGTGGGCTGAAACTAAGAATACCTTGTGAAACAGAATCATATATAGTTGCAAATTATGGTGATAACTGGTTTACACCAATTCATGAGTGGGATTGGAAATCAGATCCTTCTAATGTAGTACCTAATGGGTTTTGGCCTTCATCTGTCCACAAAACTCATCTTATGAAGGTTTGTTTATTAACCTAATAATTAATTTAAATGATAAATTGAAAGTTCTGGAAGATAGTTGCTATTTGGCCTGTTGGCTATTTTTCAATATTATATCTCCTGTCTAAAAATATGATGTTTTTATTTAAGTTACTTATAAGAAATATTAATATTTTAATTTTTAAAAACAGGTGCTTTCATATATTGATCATTTCTTGTTCAGCAGTTGATTTGCATAGGTGAATTTAGTTGTATGATATAGGTGAAACTTAAAAACTGGTATATATAAGATAAAATATGCATTTATACTGACATATTAGTTAGGGGAGGTTAGGTAACCTTCATGTATGTTAAAAGAACAGAATGATTTTTACAATTTGTGTTCTTATATTTTTCAAAATCTAGTTGTACCAATTCAATATTCATTCTTTTTTTCAATCCTATCTCATTTTTCATATCACTTTTAACAATATTTGTTGAGAAGTCAGGGTTTATCTATAAAGAATGTCCAAATTATTATTGTTCATAGTAATATATATTATAATTTTTAAATTTCTGGAGCGTAAGCCTGAACTGAGTAGTTTTGTGACCGAGAAATAGCAAGTATTTACCGGCTGTTAATTTTGCCTTTATTTCGTTTTAAATTTCATTGGTTTGCTTATAGTGCCTTGATATGGTAGGCACTAGACTGAACTGCTCTCCATATTCAAATTTAATCCCGGAAATATCTATATCATCAAAATTATCGCCGTTTCTACTATTAACCATATATTTTATTTTGTTATTAATTACTAGTATTACTACTATTAATTATTAGTATTGCTAGTATTAATTACTTGTATCATCAGTATTACATACAAGATCCCATCTCCGATCTCTACGCTCCATCCTACACCCCATCCTACAGAACAACTGCATTCCAACATTCCTTTCTTACCCGTTCCGCTATTCTTTGGATTCTCTTCCTCCCTCCATTCGCAATGCATCTTCCCTCGGAATTTTTAAAACACACCTCTTCCACCACCTTATTTCCCTCCAGACGGATGCTATTTAATCATATGGATGCTTTATAATGAATGTCATTCCAGCATATTAAACAAAAAAAAAATTTCAATTCTTTTTATGATAATGTTTTCACTGTTACTCAAATATTTTTCCATTTTTATTTTTTCTTTATCATTTTCGTCTGTTCCCTTTCAACAAATATTATTTTTCTTCATACTTCACTCGGCGTAAATCCAGAAATTTCATGTTTCAATCAACTTTGTATATAATATTTTTTTCCTTTACCGAATGTATATATGGTTTAGTGTGTATATAAGTGTGTTTGTTTATATATTTGTTTATAGAATTTTTTCTCTTTAAATTATTCTATTATAAACTTGTATTTACTTTATGTTATCTTATTTCATTATTCTATTTAAAATATCTTGGCCAGATGTGATTTACTTTTTATAATTCATTTGTTGTTATTCTTAAGGGACTTTATCCCAAAATAAAATTTATTTTCTATCTATCTATCTATCTATTAATTACTAGACCAATTTTATTTTCGACTTTTATAAACATTGTGTTTAGTTTAATAGTTTCCTCATCTTCACCCAAGAGTACCTAATTATCAACATAACCAAAAACAAATATTTTATCATCCATTTCTCATACACATTACCTTCCTAATGATTTATTCCTGTGCTACGTTAAATAATACAGAAGAAAGAGAATATCCCTGTTTTACACCAGAACATACCTCAAACTTTCTGGAATAAAAAGTACTGATTCGGTCTTTATTAAATGTTCCGGACATAATCATTTTTCCCACATCTTTGCTACTAATTGGTGTATTTTAGAAACTCCTGCTTCTTCGCACGCTTAGATTCTTTTTGTCGTTTTAAAGGATTCTAAATTTACGATGGCTATTTCAACTTCTCCCTTATTCTGTTCTTCTATTAACGGTTCCACACTAAGAAGGAAGGAAATTTATGTTATTTTCAAGACTCAAAAGCATATTTAAAAATGTTCTGAACTTTTCTAGTTTGTCTACTGGATTAGCCATTATATTGCTAATTTCATCCCTTATTCCCTTTATTATGGTCTTGAAAAGTTTACATGATCCATTAATTAAACGAAGAGTTTACAATTCCTCATGCTGTTTTTGATTTTATTTGATTCTATTTCTCTAATTTTGTTTTTAAGGTAATTTCTTTTTTTATTTTTGAGGAACCCAGAAGTTTTATTTTTTAAGCTTTGGAAGTGGGAGAACGCCTTCTCAGAGCAACACGTTCTTGCTCATATTATTGAGAGCTTCTAATTTAGCCGTTTTTCTCTTTTCGCACATGCCTAAACATTCATCATCAAACCAAATAAATTAAATTTATTGGAGGAAATATTTTTCTTTCTCTTGTTTATTATAAGCTTTTGATGCACTATTTGATTTTATGTTAATGTGTCCGGTGATGTCTTAGTTTACTTATGAATATCTGTTTGTTTAAAAGTCATACCTTTGATTATCAAATCCTTCAATATAGCCGTTTATAAGTCAGGTTCCTTTCTCATTGCTGTATTCATGTAGACTCTTTTCCACTGAACCCCACATCCATCATTCATGGGACACTCGCCTACGCTGTAATGAGATCCGTGCAAGTATTAGTTTTATACTTTACCTACATTAACTGAAACAGTTTTTTAACAACACATTAAACAGTAAAACTTCCATCTCATTTGTTTATATCTTTATTTGTAACCTATCTGTTATTTCGCAATTATTTGTATGTTTATAAATTTTATTTTAATTTATATTTTAATAGAAATTATTTGCTCACAAAAATAATACATTTATAAATTTGCAACACCATTGGTTAAAGTCTACAAATACAGGAAGCACAGGGTTTCCAGTTCATTAGCAGTATCCGTATTATATAGGTGGTTTCATTTTCCCTTGGATCCTTGCATTGTAAAAATTATACAATCAGTCCTTTTTATAAGTCTCACTTGACCACTTGATCAAATTTGGAAGTTTCAATTGTGCTTTTAAAATCAACCATGAATAGCAATTCAAAATTCCTGGGGTGTATAAAATTGCAAATAAGTAGCAATTTTAATTGTTATTGACAATTTCAAATGCATTACAATTAAATTGTAATGGTTTTACCGTGAAGCCTAGATAAGAAAATATTTAGAAGGTTATTGTAAATGAGCTTCTAAAATAACCTTCCCACCATTCTTTATTAACTAATAAACATGCTCAGTAAGAACTATAAGTGACATTCGAAAAATAAATGCAACTTATGTGAGAGGGATTGAAAAAAATTAATCAGGTCATTTGCCTAAACTCTCAGAAACCTTAAAACACAGTATTATTCATTCAATTTATTCAAGCGAATTTGATAATGCTGTTCAAAAACAACATAAATTTAGGTAGTTTGATCATATCAACATCAGTGCTGAAGGGGCATGCTGTGTCTTGAGGGAAGCTGGCTTACGAGGAAGGGCTAAGATTAAAATATCCCTATTGGTGGTATATAAAACTAAGATTAGCATTCCCCAAAAAGTATGCTCATTACACAGAAAATGACTGGTCTGTTGAAACCATAATTAATAGATTTAGATCTGATGGGAAAGAGTGGATATAGGCGAAATCAACAATTATGGGCAAGACATGTTAAAACAATTAAATTTCTAATGAAAGTATTTGGGTCTAAGGATTCTTTGAGATTCGTGTTTGAGATTTTTTGCGAATGCTTTGAGATTCATGTGATGATATTTCGGGGTTGATCTCATTGAGAAAATAGAGAAGGGAGAATGACCACAGTCAACTATGTTGAGATTTATTGTGTTGCTTGATGTGAATTTTGGAAAGCTCAATAAACATAAAACAGATATTCTTTTCCACCAACCGCTTTTGTAACAAAAACATGGCTAAATGAAATTTGGTTTAAATACTTAGAGGATCTCAGAGCCCAGCTGAAGAGATCTGTCCCTGATGTCAATGCTTAGCATGCAATACTGTGAATCTGTTATCAATGCTAACCATTTTTAGTGGTGCTATTATCTATAAATCTAATTGTTCCTTCAATTCATTTGCAATATGCTGTTTAAAAAATCAAAGAGACTATCCAAACAGTTTCTTTGACGTCTTTTCTAGTATCTATTCTTATGAATCTGATTCCATCATAAATAAGTCCTCACAGACTTATCTATTACTCCTACATTCATCATTGATATTTTATTCAATGATATTTGTAATAGTTTTAAATTTAATACTACTTAATATTTCTATGTTTTAGTAAATTTATGAAAGAATACTGAGGAAGATTACATGGCATTGAATCTGCATAAAATTCAAACTCTTCCCTGCTAATTAAATGTTTGAAAACCACTGTAGGAAGATTGGTATGTAGTGAGGTATGTATAGTTAGGTTGATTGTTATAGTTTCCTTTTGTTCTCTCCTAAAATGGTTTTATGTTTTGTTATAAACATTATAGAAAGCATCTGATATCTTTTTTTAATTTATAGAAGATAGATTTTTTAACTTGATGGTAAAAATATCATTATTGCATTATACTATGGGATTTTCATATAAAATAATTAATTTTTTTTTTTGAAGGGCTGAAACTTTTTCCAATTTTTTGTTAGTCTTATTACCTTTGTACATTATTAAACAGCAACTATAATAATCCTCATAATATCCCAAATATAGGCTAGAACTTAACACATGAATGCTAAACAACAGATAAAAGTATGAGTATTTTATTTCCCTAACATAATTTTCATTAAATGAATAATATTAACATTGTTCATGTTGGTAAAATCATTAATAAATACTTTGTTGTTCATTCATCAAATTTTTCTTAAATAAAAATCTGATAATTTTAACATATGGAATGCTTGGTAAATGCAACCACAAGATTTATTTCCTAGCTTTACATGTTAATTTTTTTTACAATACTTAATTGAATACAAAAATGGGATATCTGATTAATCTTCTTTATTTAATTTAATCAATTTTAATTTTTAATTGATGAATTATTATTAATTGTGTAGTCATTATAGATTTTTATTTAGAGTTTTACATTGGTACTTTTTGGTTATAACTAAATTACAAATATTTTTTGTTGTTATTTTTGTGTTCTTTGAATATGTAATATAAGAACTACTGCTAATAAAATTAAATAACAAGGTGAAAAGACATATATTCATATTGGTAGTTTTATATGAATAACGTTTATATAATAATTATTTATAGTTCATAACTAATGATTATGAAAAGCTGATAGTAAAATGTGTTTAGTACAAGTGATGGTTCCATTATAATTATTGATTCTGTTTTATTAACAATAAAAACTTTTGCCTCAACAACCCATTAAGGGTTTCGGGTTCAGTATTGATTAAGGAAGCATTTTTTCATGACTAATAGTCATCCTGCAATATGATTATACTAGATCAGGATTCACATTCAATCTCCAAGTTTTCTTCCTAGCCCAATGAAGAAGCAGGTATCCACTTTGAGCAGATGTATGTGCCCCTGGATGATCGCTAGACCCCAGAAAAAATCAACCAATATATCAAGGAATAATTTTTCAGTAAAGAGCTGAACAAATCCAGGTTCAGGAGTTTGAAGTTATTTGTTTTATCCACTGTGCTACCCCACTCTTTACTAAAACAAAAAAAAAATATAATAATATTAATGAAATTCTAGAATTCACTGCATAATTCTAAGTTCTGAGAAAAAATAAAGTCAGAAAATATGTTTTCCTATTTCATTATCCATTCCCTTGGCTTCAGCTACTTTTGAATCATTTTTTGCTTGGTCATAAATTGACTAGACTAGAAATAAACCATAGATATGTTATTATACTAAGATAACAAAACATTATGATTCAAAAGTAGGTATGTGGTGTTAAATTAAAACTTTTGTCTTGTCTTGGGAAGCAAATTTTTCAGTGCAATAACATTTTTTATTGTTTCTCTCCTATAAAATGAATCAGATGTTTATTACTTTAAAACCTCCTGTTAGGTTTTTTTTGGGTGGATATCAATAATCATGAAATTGTGTTCTACTTTCATATCCAGCACTACAGTTTGATGTGAACTTTAGCCTCAATTCTGTCCCAGGTATTCTGACCTAACACCTTTGTCCACCATATGTTACTCCAGATTGTCCATATTGCCATATGTTATACATATTGTATATGTTCTATATGCCATATGTTATACATATTATATATACATATTGCCATATGTTATACATACATATTGCAATATCTTACTCAGATTGTCCTGGAACACTGTTCTGTTTCCATCAAACTCCTGAGTTCAATATTTTTGTTGTCATCAGTCCCTCTGGTAATGAATCTATATTCCCTAGCTAACTTCACTATATTCTCAGGTCCTATGGGTTCTCAAGTTCTCTATTCTTTCTGACTTGCCATGTACTATGTAAACAAACGACCAAATATGCCTGTAATTATCATTATTTAAATACCCTTAGGGCCAACTGATCTGAAACTTTCAGGGTCAATATTTCAGCTGCACAGCACACTATCGGCCACATCAGAGATTTAAGAAGAAGAAGGAAATGAACTTTATTCTGGGACAACTTGTTCCCTAAGAATAACATATGAGTACAATGCATGGGACAATCGTCTGGCTATGACAATTGATTAATAATTAAATTATTAGTTACAAAATAAATGAGAAATCTTGTAAAAGGATACATCTTATGTACACTATTATAATGTATATTACATTAATATTTATGTGTTACATTTGCTCGGAATATTAAAAATTCAGGAGATAAAGAAATAGATGATGTTTAAAGGAAGTTAGAGTGGAGCATTTTCAAATTGAGATGGGCAATGAATTTCATAAAGAGGAAGTGCAGTTAATAAAGGAATTTTTGAAGGATGCAGTTTGATGCATAGGAGTGTACAGGCTGATGGGTTGGGTTCTTGTATTTAAGAGGTGGGTGGAGGAGTGCAGAGTAAGGAGGTTATGAATATAGGTGGTGTTTTTTTTTTCAAGGGTTGAAATATGAGTGCCCCTAGGAAGTATTGAGGTCGGAAATTGGGGTAAAGCCACCCAATTTCAGAATACCTGTGAAATATGTGAGAACGTCTGGAGATCCTGAAAATATATCTAATAAAACAGTTCATTAGTCTTTTACATCCCATTTTGAGCTCACCAAACAGTTTTCCATATACTATGCATCCATAGTCAAAGTTGGGAAAAATGAGAGATGATACCAAAAGTTGTTGAGTACTTAGTGGTAATGAATCGTGGTTTTGGAAAAGTTGCTTAAGAATAAAAAAATATTTCCTCTTGGTTTGGGAAGTATGATTGTTTCATTATTATTTAATTATATTGATCAAAAGTAACTACCAGATTTTTAATGGAATTTGGGAAATGAATTGGACCATTTTTTGGGAAGAAGCAGTGGACAGGAGGGAAGGGCTTTTAGGTGAGGTCCTGACCCAATGAGGATTGCCTTTGTTTTCTCTGGATTCAGACTCAACTTATTCTCTACTGCCCATAGGTTTAGGTTATCTCGTTGACTGCGGATGACATGAACGCTCATGTCACTTCTCGTTTCTAACCCAGGGCGGGTGAATCAGAAAAAAAACTTATTGTGTCATCTGCCATTGGTTAGAAAAATCATCTACCAGGCCTGCAGTGAACGTGTTAATGCTAGCGATGCCTTTCTGAAGCTTATAAATCACTTCTAGCAAGTCTGAATGATGAAAGGATAAATATATTTGCAAGTTGTCAGCATAAAGATGATATTGTGTGTAGTGGATGCAATTCGGCAAGTTATTAATATAAATAGAAAATAGAGTAGGTAAAAGAGAAAATCCCTGGGGGGCCCCTCGTGAGAGTGGTAGTAGTAGTGTGTTTTTCCAGGTATAATCACTGTTTATTTGGGAACGGTGAGATAGAAAGGAATGAAGCCAGCTTAACACACTATTAGATATTGAGAGGTTATAGAGTTTGGAGAGGAGGATTGTATGGTCAACAGAATCAAATGCTTTTGTAAAATCAAAGAGGATCAGAATTTATACATTTTAAGTTTGATTTGTATAGTTAACAGACTTGATTTCAAAAGTTTTTGCCGGCCAAATTAGGTTCTGCTTCTAATCTCTTCACATCTCCTGTTTTCACAGTTTAATTCTACTCCATGGTACGTAAAATAATCAACAACTTTAAAATTATAATTACCTACAACCAAGTTACTTAAGCCTTAAGTCATGCAGACACCTCCATGTATTTAGTTTTTGCTTCGTTAATTTCTAGGCCAACATTTTTACTTCCCCTGTTTAATTCAAGAAGTATCTCTTTTAGATAATTTTCGCTTTTGCTTAGTATGAGAATATCAACTGCATATCCATCACTTTGCCATGTATGACTTGCGAGGTTACGATTCGAGGCAATTTTTCCAATAGCTTTGTGAATAGGATAGTTGATAGGACATGTTCTTGCTTTACCCCAGCATTAAATGTAATCTCACGGCTGGTTTGATTACCAATGAGGACACTAGCTTCTGTTTGGGTCATAGTCATTTTTATTAAGTCTATTAACTTAAAGAAATTTTAAATTATTTTAGTGCTTGGAAAAGTTAAGGACTAATGAAGCAATCAAAGGCCTGCTTATAGTCTATGAAGAGCATCTAAGCATTCATATTATGCTTGTAGCCAGGGCCGGTGAGAGCCACACTGGGTCTGGGTCCCTTAACCTCCCCTTCCTAACTTCATCCCAAAAATACAATTTATTTTTTTACTTAACTAAACTTTAATAAACTATAATGTTTGAATAATTCCCTAATACGATTAATCGCGATAGAATCGGTTATATAAAGCAATACTTGTTAGTGGTCACCTTATCACTGGCCCCCCAAGAGCCCGGGCCTCAGGGATTTTGCGTCCCCCCCCCCCTGCTTGTAGCACTTCTCTAATATCAGTTTAACTACAAATATTTGGTCTGAGGGTCCTCTATTGGGCAGAAACCCTCATTGATAGCCATTAAGTGTTCTTCAGAGTAGACTTTGAGTCTCTCTAATCGGAGCCTTGATAAAATCTTATATGCTACATTTAGCAAGGTAATACCTCTGTAATTTTGGCATTGGTGTTATCCTCTTTTTTGAATATTAGAATGATAAATCCAGTACACGAGCTGGAGGACATCTTCTCATTATTCCAGATCTTATATATCAAGTTGTAAAGCCTTTGATGTAGATTTCCTCCAAATTTACACAAAAGCACATTTTTATCTTAACCTAATAAAATGTCTGAACCATAACCAATATAATGTCTGAGCCATAACCAAAACTGTGACAGTGCCAGTCCATATTTATTTTTTTTATTTACGTTTTAGTAATGTTAAATTTTAGGTATGTTAGATTCACGATAGGTAATTAATAAAAATAAATTAATGAAAAAAGTCCAATTGTTTTATTGGTCATAAAAAAATACGAAACAATATTTAAATATAATGAAAAATTTGGTTTTTGACTGTTTGTTCATAATTTTAATATTTTTTGCATATTCCGATGTTCATAATTTTAGTGAAGTTGGCTGTAGTAAAGATGAAAATTTTTCAAAAGAATCACTAAGCTATTTTGAAGTCAATCATAATTCTTATTGAGTTGTGAGCACTGTTGCTGTTTGAATTTTTATTTTTAAATTTTGAGGTAAGAATGTGATTTGAATTCCATCCCATCATTGAAATATCATCAGGACATTATGTTTAATTAATTAGAAAAAATTCAAGGTATTTTAATAAATTCCAATCTTTCAATGTTTGATTCGCTAAATTGGCTAGTAATCTAAGAAGACTAAAATTATCAGATTGATATTTGGTCAAGGATCTCACAGATACCATACCGGTTTCGGTGTTATTCTAGAAGGGCCAGCAAAATAGTGTTAAATGTCTGATTAGCTATTTAATTGATTTATGAAGGATTAGTAATGAAAAATGATGTTGATAAACTCAATTGTTCAAAAATTTTAGTTTAAAATCTTTATATAAATAAAAAGGCTTAGTGAACCTGAATTTTTAATGCCGACACCACCAATCGTTGACCACACACCTCCCTCCAACCCACTCCTTCAAAACCCAAATCTCCAAGATCGGCCCTGATGCAATCATCCCATCTTTGTCTCAATCGTTTACCTGACCACTCAAAACTGATTATCTTTTTTGGAATTCGGTCATTACTAAACCCAACTACTTTACATGGCTATATTAACTTTCACACTGCTATTACCTGAACTATATCTACTGGATATTACTCCTGCAGTTCTGCATTGTGGATCCTTCTAAATTTCCTGTTTCTTCATCCTTTTCTGGGCCAAATATTCTACGGAGTATTAATTAATAGACCAATATCGTTACCAGATTTGATGAGCGTACTTGTGTTTAATTCAATAGCTTCATAGAATGCTCTTTTAAAATGGATTATTTGATTAATTAAATAAATTTTAAGATTTTTTTTTCATAATTGACTATTTTCTGTGTAAAATAAATTTTTTTAAATTATACTTTCTTTTTTTTTTATAATTGCGAAATAGTATTATAAGTTATTAAAATTATTAAACCTTTGTTTTGAAGAAAAACTTTGTATATTATTTTTATTGGTTCCTCTATTCTGTTAGTAGAGTTAATGAAAATTTGCTTATTATTACAGTGGCCCTTGAGCCCTTATTTGGACAAGTTTGGAATCTCTATTCCACCATACTAATGGTAAAACTTTTAAATCTTGCTATTATTGACCAAATAAGGCATTGAGAACAGTTAGTATTTGTACGATAAATTTTAATTTCAATCATGTTCGGCAAATTTATTCTCATAACAGAATGATTAAATGAAATAATTTACTTCATTAAACATTTTAAATGAAACAAAGGACCTAACATATTGTCTGTAAATAACAACTTAGGTTACAGAGGAATCTATCACAAAAACATTGAAAGATTATATGTTGTAGTAGAGGAGAATCTTACTCTATTCCTTAGATTAAATTTAATAAATCATTTAAAAGCTTCAATTAGCCTAAAATAAAGGTATTTCATTAATAAATGCATTCTTATTGCTTTGTATCAAATGTAGCATTAATTTATATCAATCATTTTGGATTCAGGATACATGAAAGAACTAATTTGATCTGCTCTCTGAGGTGGGTTTTGTAAGTGTGAAGCCATAGGATAGGAGCTGAAATGCAACATCAAACAGGATTCCAGAGAACAATTAAGCTGTTTGTTTACAAAGGGAAAAACTCCACATAGAGTCAAATATCTAATGGGGATAATCGATCTTGCTCAGCTGTGATGTCCTCAAAGGTACTAGAGTTATGTTATTCTTTGAGAATAATGTTTCCATGATTAAAGATTATTTTAATTTGATTTCCAAAGAAGGCATTTCTAATGCACCTGATACTTTCAGAATAATGTTTCTATGATTAAAGATTATCTTGATTTCCAAAGAAGGCAGTTCTAATGCACCTGAAGGTATCCAAATTAACATGGTTTCTCATTTTTTTGTGCTTAACTTCCTTAAGTATTGCCATTATAGAAAAGGTTATTCTATGGATTATCATCCTATTCTTACAAGATTGTAGTCGAGATGTATCCATGCTTCCATCATGAAATAAATATCAACCCACCCTTACAAGCTTCATATTGGCACTGCTTGGGTCTCGAGAACGCTAAAGTGCCAGACACCTTAACAAACTTAGCCATCACAGTCCCCTTAACAGACACATAATTGATGCTTGCCAGTGAAAGTACTATGAAAGGTGGTACTGCTACAGTTGGAGAAACCTTAACAGATAAAATTATTGCTTGCCAAAGCAAGTGCCACCTAAGTGGCACTAATGAAATGAAAATAATAATATAAAATACTCCACCAACACAAGACAATATTTTTTTAATTTACAAATGAAAGATATCCTGTTAAGATGCCCTAATTTCAAACCAGTTACCTGAAGCAGGTATTAGAATTCAGTCTGCAGAAAGTAATTATTTGGCCCATAGGGAAATCTTGTCTAGTCAGTTTAGGGAATAGTGATAATGTAAATACTGCACAGCTGAACTGAACTAATTTGTTTTGTTACAAAGAAATAATCTCAGTTAAATTTATACACTGTAAACATAACTTGTGCCATGTATATAATTTTTATTTTTCTGTAAATATTAAAATATGTATATACTAAGGATCCTTATAATTTACTTACATTATAATTATTGAATTAATAGTAATATACTGCTTTTCAGTAAGAATATTAATTAAGTATTATGATGCTTAACACGTTGACTGTGGATGACGACGTGTCGTCATGGGTAGTAAAATAAAATAAAATATAGAAGAAAGTATTTATTTTAAAACCAAAATGTTTGGATGTTGCTAATAGATTATTGAAAGCAATTATTTACTCCATTTTTCTATTAAAAACATCACATGTTTTTGTGAAATTAAAACATGTGGCGACTCCTTGTCTTCATTCGTTTTTTTAAATAGAAAAACACTAAAATATTGTGAAGTTATTTATTCTAAGTGTAAAACTGCCAAAGTAAAGCATAAAAACTTTCAGCATAGAGAAAGGACCATGGTTGAAAGACTCTGCAGGAGCATGTTAATTTTGTAGCTTTAGTTCATATTAAAATTAGGGCTAATTGTTTTCTCTCAGATTTTCTTTATTCACGTCACAAAAACTAACACAATATGTGAATTTGCTTTCATTCAATAGTATGTAACTTTAAGTAAGATTTTGACAAGAACATTGCTAATTTTCATAATTTAATTTATTGTTATGATTTTCATCAAAATAATTTTCTAATCATTTCTCAGTACTGAAGATTGATTATTCCACCATAATAATCTAAAAACTAAGCTTTTATATTATATTACTGAATGATATATATTTAGTTAATGTTTCCTAACTTTTATTGCATGATATTAAAACATATATAAATGGCATAATTTGTCATTAACTATTATTTTTAGAGGTAACAAGATCTTGAAGGTTCTTTGCACCAATCAATGTTTTTCTAATGCAAATGAAGCAGTAGTGTGAATAAATATGCATATATGAGCAAAAAATAACCCCATGGTCTTCATTGAAGATTTTGAGAAGAGTGAAAATTTTAAAAAAGCGTTACTGAAGAAGCAGTTCTTGAACTTTCTGGATGCTCTTGTAAACAAAATTATATCGCATAAAGACCAAACAGAATCATACAGATTATTTATCTTTTTTATTCATAATTTGTTTCACCATCACTAGTTGAGTGAATATATCATATTCTAATCCAGCAAGGAATCAAACTCTTGTTTCTGGTATTAATCTTGTTTGACTTTTACTTGATCATATTTTTTTTCAGTAGGGCTCATTACTTGAAGTGACACATTGAGGTAATACTAAGCACTATGACAACTCATCACAGATTATGTTTATATTGATATATCATAAATGATAAAAAATATATTTAGTTTGTATTTTTATACATAATTCAAAACCTTTGTAAGTCAATACCCCGAATTAAATACAAGCTGTAATAAACCCTAGAGACCAAAATAAAATATATTAATGTACTTACTAGCTTCTATTTAATTTATATATTTAATATTTCTAATGTTCCATATTCCCTGTTACATATCCTAATGTGAATTGAAACGCTAAAAAAAAAAATTATGCAGGTCTGAAATTTGGAACAATTAAGCAGAAAGCCTTAATAACTTAGTCATCATTAGTAACAATAAAGTTTTTCTATAATTATATCTTTCTTTCTTTTGTTTTTTTTTCTGACTTTTCTTTCTTTATGTTTGAAAATATGTATTTGTTTTATAAATGTTGAGCTCTTTGTCTTAAATTAATGCCTATAACAATATTACCACCACATTATACTTTTTTAGGATTAAATATACCTCCTAAGTTTTGAACAGCGAATTTTTCACTGTAATGAAACTTAGATCATCAAGGAAATTAAATGCAATCCACGTTTGAGTATACCCAAAATAGCCACGGAACTATCTAAACACTTAGGTAAGCCAGTTAAGTGCAGAAGCAGTGTGGCGTGTTCCAAGAGAAAATGAATTTCATGGATGAGCCGCTTTTTTTCTTTCTCTTTACTGGGTGTATAAATTTCACTGTGAGCCACGTTACTTACAATAGGAAAATGTCAATTAATTCTTCATTTAAAAAAAAAAAATTGGCAAACAGTAGAAAAGGATTCACAAAACAACTCAAGGTTACGGTACTTACAAGGTACGAAACACCTTGCAAAACAATATTATACATTATTCTAAATGCAAATCCTGGTTACCATTAATGATGCAAAAGTTACCAAATTAGATCAGATGTCATTACAAAATAAATATTCATTTAGAAAATAAATTAAAAAATAACCCAGAAAGGATCTTGTGTTCAGCTATTGGTAAGAAAGTATTGTTTCATGAGCTACGTTCAAAGGAGGTGATGTGGTCAGCATTCCTGCTTAACCTTCAGGATTTTCTCCTAATATGTAAATGGTCAGGCTGGTTGTGCCCAGGGAGGTGTCTCAGCCTCTAAATCAATTCACAGCTGAGAAAGAGAATTTATTCTATGCTCGAAGCTGTACTCTCAGACCTAGTTTCCTGCCCACCAAGTTAGACTTTAAGGATTCAGATAATTTTCATTCAATATTCTGAACTATATTGTGCTCTTTGAAAAGTGTATTTAGCACTACTCCAGAGTCGTTAAAGCAAAGAAATGTATTTACATCATATTTATCCAAGGAAATAAGATTTCTTAAAAATTTACAGTAAAAGATGGCTGATAAGTATATGGCGATTTTCCAAAATAGAAAATATTTTATTCAATTTAGTTAACTTTTGCCATGATTATTTGTGGACCCTACCTTGTTCTTGATCAAACTTCTTCAGATATTTCTTTGGAGTTGTAATAAAAAGTGATACACATTCAAAACATACCTGTATGCCAAATTTGTTTGGGCATAAATTTATAACAGTGAGATGAGTCACATTAATGAATTTAGTTTTGCCTTGATCCCAGTTGCTTTTCTTAAACACAAGAGACAAGCAATTTTAGGTCACAAGTTTTTGAGGTTTAGCTATTAATCTCTAAAAAAAATAAATGCAGCTGAGTTTAAAACTATGTTTCAGTGTATGATTTACCAAACGGAAGTCAGGGATAATGATTAATTATAACACATACATTTAAGATACTGGCAAGTAACATAAGACTGCTTTACAATCATCATACATAAAACACATACAAAACCATAAGTAAAGGGAGAAAATAGTGAAGTAATAGCCATGTTTAGTCCATTTAATAAAGATAATACAGAGTAAATGAAAAAAAGAAAAGGAGCGACAATAAAATAAAAAATGCTAACATCACATTTAAGGATTTTTCCCATTAACAGGTATTTCCAATATTCTTGGGCCATAAAGCAACACATAAGCAACATGCCAATCACCTGAAACAATAAAAAAATAGTGTTTATTAATTTATAAACTTATTTCAATTCACTTGCAACTTTATATTCAATTTAAATATCAACATGCATTAACTTTAGGTTGATATTTATTGAAACCCATCAGAAAAAGTTAAATCAAATTAGCTGATCCTGCACAGCTGGAAATACAACCTAGAATACACCAACACCAGACCAGTACTTAGATATTGTTTTAGTCAGGTAACTAACTACAGGTACTAATAATTTCATTTTAAAACAGCTCAAAAGTCTAATAAATTTACTCTTAATACTGCAGGATTACATTCAGCAAACAATAATCATTAAATAAAAACAAAGTAAGTAGGAGCTTTTGATATTAAGGTGCCCACACACTATCAACCTGGTTGTCAACTTGTCGACAACTAGCAATGTTGAAGACGGTGTTGAGCATCTTTGGGCTGGTTGACGGTTGAAATTCTAGTGTGTGGGCAACAACCTCAACACTGTTGACAACCAGGTTGATAGTGTCCCTTTAGTCTAACATACAAAATAGTACTTGAAAGGTTGAAAAGGTAACAGCTTATGCATTTCAAGAAATTTACAGATATTATGATTACTACCTACCGCCTCCACAAAGTTTCAAAATAGATTCTTTAGGTACTGGGGTAACTACATCATCATCACATTTCATCCAGGTGTCATCTGTATGTTTGACCCAAGCAACATAGTGACCACTAGAACTAGATCTACCACGGTGTGTTAAGACTGCTTGAAGAGAATATAATCCAGAATTATTTGAACCTAAATCTGAAAAAAAAAAAATAAATGAATAAATAAAACTAAAACAGATGAAAGAAGAAACGGAAAGATTAGGTATAACGGACCAGGACTGTCAGGACAGAGAAAGATATAGAAACAGACTTAAAGAATTGAAGGTTGTTGTGGGCAGAAGAAGTTCAAAAAAGGGAGTGGCGTGGACAGAAGAAAGAAAAAAGAGACACGGAGAAATAATGAAAGAAAAAACGGAAGGAAAGAAAAAACAAGAGAGGAGCCAAAAATTGATATTCGCGTGGTCTCCAAGGCCGTTTCGTAAAAAAAAAAAAAAAAAAAAAAAAAAAACTAAAACTAAAATTCGCATCGACAAAGAAAAATCATAATAAAAAAAAATCAAGTACAAGTGTTATTAACTTGCACTAGGGACTTTGGAAACAGCTACCCAGAGCTTCTCTCTTAGTTTTATCACTATTACTGAAAGCCAGAAGAGGCTGATTGGGAATACTAAATCCACAGGGTTCTACTATCCACCTGACCTTTGTATACAATATTTGGCTGAATACATTAGCCATTATAGATAGTATACTATATCAAGCATTGACTTCTTTATAAGAATAAAATAAACATTCAAAAACTATTTACAAAATGATTTTACAAATTATCCAGGTAATTATTAATAAGTTGAATGAAAATTCATCTCAAAATAAACAATTTTTTTTTCAGTTTATTCATTAGAAATTAATCTGAACTAGCTTAGAACATATAAGCATAAGAGAACTGAATAGACAGAAGAAGATTTAATAACATTATTAAAATAAAAAATGTTAAGGTTTGAACATATTTGTTAAGTCTTTCTGTAATGATAGTGTAGATTAACTTGGCATTTCTTTTTATTGAAAGAAAGTTGGAAAAGAAGTTTTTAAAAAAATTACTAGTCCTTAAAAAACTCAAACCCCCCTCCCTCTAATCTAAGAAATACAAAATTCAATATCCTAGTCAACAAAAAAACCCTGTAAATAATAAATACTAGCAGTTTTATAGCACTAGTAATCAAACTTGATAACCTATCCCTGGTTTGATGTCTAATCATATAGTTGCCCCTACAAGCCAATTTAGTTTTCAGTCTTGGTATTTCCATCAATTCTAAAAAGTTAATTATTTCCATAGGAAACCTAACATCTCTAAAGTTTCACTTTGATTAATCCATTGACAATCAGCAGTATCCACATCAAATATATAATGGCTAAAGTTTAATATTCTCAAAATACCTTGCTTCTATGATTAAACAACCAATAATATGGATAATTAAAAAATCTAGAGTAAAAACAGTTAATGAGTAATTATAATTGATGTTAATTAAATTTTAATAAAAAAAAAAAAAAAAAAAACCTGTACCACTTACAACCCATGAAGGGTCTCGGGTTCAGTACTTAGGTAGGCTGTACTGTTTCTAAGCCAACGGTTGTGAAAGGAGGTGATTTGGCCAGAATTCACGCTCAACCGCCAGGTTTTTCCCCAATTAAGGGTACCCACTTTTTAAGAGGCTGGGTGGGCCCCAGGAGGGTCTCCCGACCTCGAATTCGATCCACGACAGAATTAACAGAATATAAAATTTCTGCCTTCAGTCGGACTCGAACACGGGCCCGGGAGCATGGTAGTCAAGCGCCTTACCCACTGAGCTACCGCGCCTCCCTAAATTTTAATAATACAATGATCAAAATAAAAAATATGACTAACAGATACAGATTCTGAAGATACTGCTGCAAAACAGAAATAATGCTGAATTCATAGTATTAACTCAAAAATAACATAAAGGATTTATTAAAGTTACCATTCTCGAAACAGAAGGGTTGCTTTTCAAGATCTTCAGTAGTATTACTATCTTCTGATCCATTGAGTTTTTTTGACTTAGCAACCAATGCCTTTTTATCATCATATTCCTGCAAAAAATTAATAGTTCATAGATTATAAATAAACAGCAACTTTACATAACATACGAGGGTAAGTCAATAATTATCCGCAATATAGTTATAAAATTTTATTGAAATGAAATAGGAAACTTACAAGTACATCATTTTTCGACATAGTCCCCTTGCTTTTCAACGCACTTGGTCCAACGTTGTTCAAGTTTCCTGATGCCCTCATGGAAGAAGGTTTTGGGTTGAGATGCGAGCCAGGAATGCACCGCTTCTTTCAATGCTTCGTCCGAGGCAAATCGACGGCCCCTAATTGCCTGTTTGAGTGGACCAAACAAGTGAAAATCAGATGGAGCGAGATCGGGACTATATGGAGGATGATTCAATACTTCAAAATTGAGTTTCTGAAGCGAGCGTTTCTACAGTGTGGGCAGCTGTATGCGGACGGGCATTGTCGTGCAACAACACAACGCCTTTTGACAGCAGTCTTCGGCGTTTGCTTCGAATTGCAGGCTTCAGCTTAGCAGTAAGCATCTCACTGTAACGTTCACTGTTTATTGTTCACTGTGTTTTGAATTTTTCAATCCATTCATAGACACTCCGTTGTGGCAAACAATTGTTCCCTTACTGTACCAAAAGTCTTCGATGAATTTCGGCCCCTGATACACCTTCCGACCACAAAAAACGGATCACTGAACGTTGCTCTTCTTTGGTGCAAATAGAAAGTGGAGCGGCCATTATTAACAGCACGACAGCGATAACAAAACTAACCTACCAGCTTGATACGCACATAAACATAACAACGAATAAACAAAGCATGCGCCATCAACACAAAAGAACAGTACTGCCAACATAAACAAAAATATAGCTATATTGCGGATTATTGACTTACCCTCGTAATAAGATCATGTACGTTAGAGGATACAAAACATACAGTGTAATTTGCTAATAACTATCTTTAAATGACTAAGGAATCAGATTTTCATACCTAAATATTATTATTATTGAACACAGAATAAACAAAAAAAATTATGAAAAATGGTTAAGATAGATAAAACTATCTTATTAAACTGGTTACTTTTCAACATAGTCCCCTGCAACACTTAATCACTTGTCCCATCTGTCTACTAATATATAAATGCCTTTTGCATTAAATTATTTGGGTTGATCTCGAAGCTACTTTTGCACCTGATTTTTGACCTTTTCATTAGATTGAAAATGTTTCCTTCGTAGACCCTCTTTAAGGGGTCCAAACAGATGGAAATCTGATGGAGCGAGGGCGGGGATGTGAAGGATCTCCCACCCCAGTTTCTGAAGTTTTCCTTTCGTCTGCTGTGCCATATCGCTCATTGCTGCAATGGCATAACTCAAAAAGTTCAATTTTGCAGGACAGTATTGCGAATAAAGTACAGGACTATCTCTAGGCATACAATGGTGACTGCTGTCTCTTAGTGAATAGTTGAAGCTCAAATATAATGTTCTACCGACTAAAACTACATTCATGAATGATTCAATATAGAGTCAATAGCTCGGCATAACTCAAAAGCTTGTTTTTGAGTTATGTCGCTGTTGCAGCAAATGAGCGATATGTGGACGGGCTTTGTCATGAAGCAAAATCACACCTTCAGTCAAGAGACCGCAGCGTTTTGTTCAAATTGCAGACCTTATTTTATTTTCCAACAAGTCACTCTAGTACTGGCTATTGATTGTTCTTTGGCCTTCAAGAAAATCACAGTAAATTGGCCCTACCTTTCTAACCTTTTGTGACTAAAAATCTAATCATGGCACGCTGTTCTTCAAAGGTGCAATTCTCGAGCTGACTCCACACCGTTAACTGAGTAAATATGAGGCTATGCTAACAAAATATGATTGAACAGCTGATCAGATGTCATTGGAAGGTTGCCAACTTTATGTTCTGAAAGTTTCATTTGGATCAATTCAGCCGTTTTTGAGCAATAGTAATTTGTCTCGTTACTTATTGAATGACCCTCATGTGTGTATATATATGACAGAATGTGTCATGAAAATAAAATAATTTCTAGATACTTCATAATAAATTTCATTAAAACATAATATTTTTCAACATTTGAGGTTTATGCTGTCGTGAACTATAGTTTGTTACCTTATCAAGGCTAGTTGTTGGATACTTTCACAATACCAATCTTAAGAGTTTCAAAGATAAGAATTCTATAACTATATTTGAACCTCATCCAGAGTTGAAGGTTTTTCCTTGAAGACAGAGATCCTTTAAGTCAGTAAGAAGTTTAATCCCATCCAGTTCTGATTAGTGATGGGCCATTCTCAGAGCAGAGACAGAGCTCGGCTTCTTCTTTTGGATTCAGAGAATTGAACCATACTAGGTTTTACTAAATATGAAATTAAATGATTTATTCGCTATTTTTTCAAAAACGAATGGAGCTGTCACAAGAATTGACTCCTCATTTTTTCTCAAAACCAATGTTAGTGGAAAATTCTCGCTCAATTGTGCACTATACTTGAGCCTTTCCAAAAAATTAGGGAAACCCTCAGCTCCCAAAAATTCCATACAGCGTCAGCTCTTATAACCAACCTATGTCAAAGAACCCTGAAGTTGCAGACTTCGATTTATCCACAAAGAACCAGATTGCAAAACTCAAATATGAATTAAATCAACAGGACAGATTTAGTTTTCTTGAGCAAAGCAAGACACTGTCAGTATGCACGTTCCTCAATCGCAGCTATAAAAATTTGGTTTGGAAGAGTCAGAACCAAGCTGAACATGCAAAAAGTCTTGTAATGGTTAGGTTGACTGCTTTGATTAGTGTTGTTGCAACATCAGTGCATTCGATAGGATCTTTTTGAAAGCAGGGATGGTCTTAAGCAATCGCCGCACTAGCCTTTCAGCTAATAAAACTAAAAAACTTACATTTTTTAATGTTAATTTCCAATAATAAATCTGTTAATCTTTTCTGTTTGATTTTCATATTTTGTTTTTCCAAATAAAACTATTTTAAAAGTATACATTTTTTTAATAACTATAATTAGCTATATATACCTTCCTAATATTATAGTACCTATAAAATTTTTAATTATAAAATAGGAGGAGAAACAGCCTAAAGCCATAACAAGGGATGGAACAATACTGAATAGTAAGTAGGTAGTAGGTTAGTCAAACTGATGTGGAACAAAAAGTGGAACAGACCATAAAATCTCATTCCGCTTTTAAGTCGGAACAGCCCTTCACTAGTATGTAGAAGGTTCGTCAAACTGATGTGGAACAAAACGAAAACTGGAACTGGTTTCAATAATGAAAGGGAATGTAAAGATTCATTCCATGTTCAAGTCAGAATGGCGCTTCACTAGTTCTGATTACAAACACATTTCTGTTTACAAACACCAGATTCACATCATAACTGATTACAAAAAAAAATAAGTTAATGACACTGACAAACTTTACTTGGCATTGATGATAGCTATCATGATAACCTAAATAACTAAAATGAAACAATGTAAAAAAAAAAAAATCAATTAATACCTACATCATAATTATTTTGATAATTATGTTGAAATAATTGACCTATTTTTCCTATTATTTATTCCTTGACCAGTTTTCATGTTTATCTACAGAATCTTTAGATTTCCATTGCTGAAACACCCTATTCGGTATGGGCTGCATGTTTGATATCACCATAATATACAAGGATACTCCAGGAATGAACAGCTGCAACGTTACTCTGATTTCAAGCCAGTAGCTTTAGTTTTGCCGCATCAGAAAAATGGATTCAGAAGTTCAAGTTAAGGAATGCAATGAGAAAACAAAAGTAATGAGATACATCCAACTGAACTATGCCTTGAGGGAGTAGTCTGTATTTAAAAAAATTAACAAATATCAGAAACGTGTGTCAAAGACACCCTATTCATTTTCAATACAAAAAAAAAAACTGGTAGTGAATATGTATACAGGAAAAAAAAAAAATCATTGTTTGATGAGGAAAAAACACTCAGGTCTTCTTGCGCAAACCATTACAACAAAACATATGCCATCTGCGCAGTAGGTACATTAATACCTAAAGTAGGGGCTGATTTTGGATATCTTAACATCTACTCCTTACCATTTCTGCTCATCTAGAAATAACAAAGACCCCAGATAAATGATAGTAGCTCAACCCACTGGCAAAAGCCACGTGTAAGGCCTAGGATTTTATAAAAAAATTATGTGCAGAAAATTGATAGTAAAACCTCTCTAACAACTCTCTAAAAACAGCTCTGCAGGGACCATGAAGCCTGTCAGCAGTGGAATGAAACCTCTCCATGCTAGATACAGCAACAGGGGGAAAATAAAGAAGAATCTTAAACTTATATTTTATAAAACATAAATCTAAAAAAAAAAATAAATGAAAAAATACCTTAAAACGGTCTCTCATTGGCTTCAAAGCATTTTGAAGCTGAGGAGTACAAAGATCATATGCATCAAATTCAAAGGGATACTTTACTTCTTTGAGGATCTTTGCATTTATAGCCTCCTTCTCCTTGTAATAAAATCTAACGAACTGAACAGTAAGATAAGCTGGTAGTCTTTTTATTCTTGACTGAAATAAAAAAAAGTAAACAGTTAAAATCAACATTTATAACAGACTAATAAAGTGGATCTATATTGCAATAACACAAATGTTTTTGTACTCTCTCTGAAACTATTTCCATAAACCAATGTAAGAAAGTATTAGATAATTCATAAATGAAAGAAACCATGCCCTGTAGCCGTCATTAAGTAGAATGAAAGGAAGAAGGATTGGAATAAAGGAGACAAACCTTACTCCTCCAAAAGAAATGACAAAAACATTAATTTAAATCAAGACAAGGTCACAATCAAGAAAAGGGTATCTTAGGCAGAAAAAGGGGTGGTGTCAGGACATCATAATAGTACCAATAGATACAATGATGTAACTATCATACTAATATATTATTGAGAGTTCACTGAACTAATAAAATTAAAGTTCTATGTTTGGAAATAAAACACTAATATTATATTTTAAAATATTTAAATAAAATAAAAATATATACGTGTTTTTTGTTGTTTTTTTAAAATGAATTTTATGATTAGTAATCTTATGAAGGAATAAAATTAGAATCAATCTCCAACATATTTAATATTTTTATTTTACTTAGTTCTGTCTCCATACAAGTAATTAATGAACTTCAAAAAACTAAATTTTCTTCATGATTCACCAGAATTTAAAATAAATTGTCACTAACATTTTTGGGAGGTGCCATGGTTGTTTATTAGATTGTTTTGGTGCCACAGAATACCAGGGGTTAGGCCATAAGCACAATTGTAAAAACATTTCAAGAAAAAAAATGGCTGAAAGACAAATATGAGAGAAAATAATCTAAAAATTATAAAAAGTAAATGTATTTTGAGGGAGAAAAGGTGGTACAAAGCTGTGGCGTGTAAGTTTAACTTTATGATGAAAATGAAATTACAAGTATACAAAACAATGAAGTATGACAACAGTGATCAGGCTATCTCAGCATAGATACAGTAGAAGTAGAAATATAAACTTGACAGCAATCAATAGCAATTCTTATTATGATTTGCATGTGAAACCCCTTGAGATATTACAAAAGTGTAAAACTCACTTATCCAGTATCAGATTTTTTTTTTAATGCAACAAAATGGAGATATAGTTGAAAATAGTATCAATCACCAGCTGCATGCTAGATGCAACCACACCATTGATGGTTATAGTGATTTTTTTGTCAAAGCTCCAAGTTTACTAGTTGAGCCACTAGAGAGCAGTTAATTCGGAAATTCTGTAGCAACAAAAGCTGTTTTAAATGACAAAGTTGCAGCATTTTAAGGTACATTTTATCATTCTTGTACAACATATATAACAAAAGAAACCATAACTGATATTTAGAGTAGTAACTCCTTTATAAGGGATGTACTTATGGAGAAATCAATCAACAATACTGAAACTGCACTAGATTACTAACAAACGACAATAACTGTCAATGTGAAACATATAAAAATCAGTTAAGGTATACATGATAGTATAGAAAGATCTATACAATTAGGAATTGATGAATTATTTGCCACTTCTAGGATATTAGTTTATTAGAATACAAGTTTTGAATTGAAACATTCATCATCGGTTCTAAAGACATAAAAACATTCAAAACCTAAATAATTTAATGTACAGATTATACTTATTGTAAAAATGTAAGACAAGAATTAACTCATCAATTCCTAATAAACTGCTAACATAATAAAAAATTAATAAATGAAAATTAATGATACAAATTTTTAAGGCAGTACAAGCTTTATTTTTTCAAAAGTAGGCGAGAAAAAGGTTAAGTATAAACTACACACATATTTCTAGATAATGTAAGGAAAAAATAAAGTTTTTTAAATACTTTACTTACTGTTCTGGTAAAAATGGCATCTCGATCAAGTACTTTTGAATGTTTTGTAATCTTTTCTTGCAATTTCTGAAAAATTATAAATGAATAAAAAAATTGAAATAGAAATACATGAAATTTTTTACAGAGAATATATACAAGATGAAAGGTTAGGTGACTATCATATTATAACTAATCAAATATTTTGGGTTCAATTTCATTTCACTAATACATTGAAAATAAAAAAATAACATTACAATAAAGATAATGGATGAATAAATGACTAAAAAATATATATTTATTTTAATTTTATTTATATTTATTATTTATGTCAGTCAAATCAGATATTACCAAATAAGAACATTCATAACAATTAAAACAAGAAGTACTGTTTTAAAAAACACAGAAATAAATTAATTTATTGCAGATAACAACTACAAAACACGAATTTCAAAAGGAAAGACACTCTGATACTATTAAATTGCATTTCAATTACAGACAAATTACTCCAACATATATTGGTTAGAATGGAAGAGTAAAACAGATTATCATATCATATAAAATCATTCCTGATTATTTACAGAGGTTAAGAACAGCATTGGTAGAAATGTGGGAGAAAATTTCACAAGATAAAGTAGTGAATCTTGTTTGAAGTATTCATTGATGCTGTCATTAAAGCAATAAAAGGTAATAAATATCCTTTTCTTTTTAATAATTAATAGGCATAAGTCTTTTCACAGTAACAAATCTTACACCATAAAACTTATATTCACATAATCAATAAAAACGAATATATGTTATAGAAATATAAATGAAACATAAAATGATTTCACAAAAAAAAAAAAATTAAATTATAAAACATTAAGTTCTGGTATTGTAAGCAATCGTAAATATGACAGTTATCGGGATTCAAGAATATCTATCTGAACATATAGGTAGTGTAGGAAAGAAAAATTGAAATTGAGGATTTCTACATAAGTAGTAACATACTAAACTCCCCGTCAAAAGTATTGCAACACCCATAATTCTTGAGATTTTCCTGATTTTCACCTTACTCCATGCTTGGCTTATATTCATATTAATATTATTTATTAAACATGAGACATTAAGGATTAGACACATCAATGTTTTCCCCTCTTAATAACAAACAATGGAATTATAGATTATTTTCTTCAAATTTCCTTCAGTCCATGTTTATCATTCGTTTCGTTATTTAAAAGTATGCCAAGACTAGTGTAAGCAGTCATTCAAGCCAGAGGGGGAAAAATGTCTTATTAAATATAAATTTAAAATTTAAGAGTTAAAATTGTAAAAAAGGAAAATTTTAAAAAGTAAGTTTTTTAACTTTTTTGTTTATTGGAAGAAATATTGTAATTTATTTTAATAAAAATTGTTAATGTCTAGTTTAGGAATGTTTATTATACACTAAGAAAGAACCTTTCTTTTTTGTTAAAAAAAAAGAGATTTTTGTAAAACTCAAATATTTCAAGGTGTGATACTTTAAACAGGGAATTTATTTAAATTCCCTTAAAGTCCCATAACTTGAATGTTTGTTAACAAGTGTCACAACTATCTATTCATAGGCAGTACAAGGCATTTGGCTAAAATATAAAGGTTTTATTTTGAAATATAAAGGTTTTATTTTGAAATAAAAACTTTATATTTACATTTGTAAATACCTTTTAATACAAAGAAAGTTGTATTGTTTCTTTGTAGGAAAAAAAAAAAAAAAAAAAAGTGCAGCACAAACTGTAACATTTCAATTTGCTATACAATGTCTAGATTGAGTATGCTCCTCCATCAGGTACAAGAGAATATGACAGTAAAGAATGGAAGAAATAAACCTGTACTGCACATTGGCACACTAGTGGACAAAGCTTTTATGTGAATACCAAATTAATTAATCGAACATCATAAAATGGAAGAAAGGAAGCTCTACATTTTAGAGGTTAACTTAAAAAATGAACGTAGTACACACACCCCCTAGCCAAATTTCAGTGAACATTTGGAAACTTCAGCAAAAATGTATATTTATAATACTTTTCAGCACGAATAAAAGCAAAATACATTGTTTCTAATTGGTTAAGGAAATTTATAAGGTCATTGACTTATTTGTGATATTCGTTCTGAATGTTTTCTTAACTTGATAGAAAAAATGAAAAATAATAAGCAAAACCCTGGCCAAATTAAAGTGTACAAGTCTTATTTACCAAGTAAACAATAAACATGAGATGTAATCAGTTTTATTCCTTAACTGTGAAAGGAAATTAACGAAGATGTTTTAAACAGATAACTATTGAGTCAAAAATAAGCATATTAAAAAAGAACAATCAGAACACTTCCTAAATTTGGAATCAGGAGAAAGAAAATACATAAAAAGCTACCTCTCACCTGAGTCCTTAGCGAATTTCAAATGGCAAAAGCTCAAAAATGTCTGGCCTTCAACTATTTATCCTGATAATTAAAATTTTCAACAATGGAAAAGGATTTTCCAGAAGTGGTCAGGCTTATGAGTACAGTTACATGGAACATGGCCCATCCATACCATTAAACCTGTTTAATGTGTTAAATGTGGTCTGGAAACCTGTTGCTGTTTCAGCAACACAAAGATTTCCTGGGTGTTAGATGCCTTAACTAATAATTCCATCCAACCACTCCAAATTAGAACCTTCCTGTTTATCCAGTTGCTCGGGTAAAAAACTTTTTTACCAAGTGCATTACTACTACGCCACAGTACTAATTTTTTTTTCTTTTTTTTATATATATATATATATATATATATATATATATATATATATATATATATATATATATATATATATATATATTATAATCAGTATGTGATCAGTTATTAGCTTTTAAATTCATGACTGCAACAGGCTTTTTTTTTATCTACGGTATATATATATATATATATATATATATATATATATATATATATATAAAAATATGAAACACACTTAACCTATTAGTGATTAAAAAAAGAGAGATAAAAAAGAAATAGAAAATAAAAAAAATGGAAAAAGAAATAAGTAAAAATGTAGACATCATAATAGTAATTATACAGGGTGAGTAACTCTTAGTGTAAAAAAAAAAAAAAAAAAAAAAATGGCTGAAAATAGATCAAAAATGAAGAAAAATGCCGCAGATCTTACCTTTCTATTCCAATCCGTTGCATATATACGATAATTCAGACTTTTTTGAGGAAACTATGTTTTTTATCTGAAAAGCTATATCTCCACTTTGTTTAAATATTTTTCAAATTTTGGCCACATTTTCAGATTTAGCATCAAATTTTCTATAAGAGCTGAGTACATTAACCTTGAATTTTACAAACTTGTGACCTAAAGAACAGCTTGATCTTCACTTTATTTAGGGAAGTTACAAGGTCTTATATTACTTCAATGCTCACCATTTTTCAAAAAAACTATCTACAAAACTGCGAATCTCACAAAAACTTGCAAATGTAATCAGCTTTCGAATATCTTAAAAGTAATGATTATGTTTCGATTTCATGGAGAAATTTACTTTTAAAACCGAAAAAACAAGGTGTTCTCATTTGGTATACAAATCAGTTGTGTGTAAATAAGATATTAAAATAATCTCTTAATGAAAACGTGCATTTTAAACATAATAAACTCTTCATTGGAACAAAAAGCAAAGAAAAAAATTATCGTTTAATAGGAAATAAAGAAAAACTGTCCATAAAGCGACACCAGATCAAAGGATCTTATGTTATTACATTTATTTATTTATTATTGATATTTAGGATTTATTTTATTAGATTTTCAATCTAAGCTTTAAAACCTGAATGTAGGTTCTGAATGTAGATGATATTGAAGAATACCATTTTTTGAGGTGAATTTTATGGATAGATGAGTCTGTTTTTACAGGGGGATGGCATTTCTACCTTCTAAATTTGGCTAAATTTTAATATGTGGTCAAAATTTTAAAAATATTTAAACAAAGTGAAGATATAGCTTTTCAGATAAAAAACGTGGTTTCTTGAAAAAAGTCTTTGAATTATTGTATTTCTGCAATAGATTGAAATAAAAAGGTAAGATCTGTGGCATTTTTCTTCATTTTTGATCTAGTTTCACTCAATTTTTTTTTTACACAGAGGTACTCACCCTGTAAGTAAATAGTTCTTGATGCAATTTATTTGTATACTCATATAATACTATATGTTTCTATAAAATGATAAGTATTATGTGTGAATTGTAGTAACACATTTGAAATGGACAGCATCAATTAATAAAGTGTTTCTATCTCTCTTCTCATATCTCTTCAACCTTTCCTTTTGTTCAATATTATGTCAAACTTAATTTCCTTAACTTTCTATCATATGCTTCATCTTGTCTAATATTTTCATTATATTCATTTAAAAACAGTCATTTTTTTTCTCTCATATCTTTCCTATCTTGTCCTTGTCTTTACTGTACTACTTTATATCATAGAAATTTTAAGTATCTGTTTATACTAAAAATTTCATTAGGCTTTAGATTGTTATAAAACTATAATAATTAAAAATTAGAATATTCAGATAGATCATGATATTTGTGCCATACTTAATTAAGTAATTACAAATTTTGATGTTAATTTGCAATTCAGTTTAGTTTATTTGTTACTTTTTGTTATAATTCGGTCACAGTCTAGTTTTTGTTATTTTTAGCCCTGAAGAAGAAGCAAGTCAAAATGTCGGCACTCCATAAAAAGTTTTTTTAACTTGGACATCTTTGTTCTTACTCCCAGACTAGCTTCTTCATAAAATATAATCTATAGTCAACCCTACTATTTTTATTAAGAAAAAAATATATATCAATTTTTCAGCCTATGCAGATAAACCATTATACTAAATTTGTGGGTAGATCTGATCAGATGGATAAAGATAAAAGAAGAATAAGTATTCATGGGAAGAAATGGTGGTGACCATTATTTATACACGACTGAATGAAGCCTTTATTTATTTATTTATACATGATCACAAAGAATGTGTGGTAAACATAAAGGAAAGCTGAACATTCAAGTTGTCAAAAGCTATAGTTCAAGGAAGCAATTGTTTTGTGATGCTTGGAAATATATAAAATAATGACCAAGTCATCAGGGCCTTCTACATCTTCAGGTCTCAGATCTTCACAAGTTCCAATCGATTTCACAATGATCGAATGGATCATTTCATTTTAACCAATCAATAAGCCCAAGAGAAGTGAAAGTGTAATTTGTTCAAGAACTTAATATATGTTAATACAATTTGTGCCAAGTGTTATGTGGGATTATGCATAATAGATTTCCGTTCCTATCAAAAAAGTGAATCAAGTTCAGGGTGCCGGTGTCTACAAAAGAATATCAGAGTTTTGAAAAATTGTAGCTCAGGTAGTTTTGAACGTAGCACAGAAAATTGAGTTTGAATGAAAGGGGAAAGGAATGTTTCACATATAACGCAAAGTTAATCATCACAATGTTTGGATCTGGGGTAATGAAAATCAATTTAAAAAACAAGATGGGGCACCACCTCATTGGACTCTTCAGGTACATGAGTTTTTGAACAACTTTCTACCACACTGATGGATAGGTTAGAGTTCTGTAGAAGACTTGGTTCTTCACCTGTGGCCTCCTCGTTCTCCAGATTTGGCACCATGTGATTTCTTCCTATAGGAGTATATAAAAGACACTGTCTTTGTACCTCCCTTGCCAACAATTTGGAAGACCTAAAAGCTTCCATAGTAGCTGCAGTGGCAAATGTGACAACTGACACATTATCGAGAGTGTGTTATAAACTGATTAATCATGTCGATGTGATTAAAGTTTCCAGTGGAGTACATATCGTACATCTATGATTAGCAAAAAAACAACTATGGAACTTATCTTTTATTTCCATATTTTTTCAATTTCCTAAGTTGATTACTTTTCTGAATATAGAATTTCAAAAGTCTCATATTCTTTTTAGACACCCTGTCTATATTGCAAAAAATTTTACTATTTTTTGTACTTGTTTAATACATGTTCTGATGAAAATGATCTGGCAAGTTATTATTTCTATCCTAATAAAAATATTAAAATTATGCAATTTGAAAAATATAGTAACCCAAGAGCCATGGGTGACATTAATGTCACACCTTCCTATAGCATCGGTATGATTGACAATTTATTTTTATTATTTTTCTCATGTTATATTACAACATAGGTTAAACTGGTTGAATTTTTATTGCATTTTTTGATATGAAACCAACTCTACAAGGGCAACAAACTTAAAATTTGGATTCAGCACCCCAAAAAAACAAATAGGAACATAATAAGTATGTAAAATACTACATACAGATTTTATACCCAATTTTTTATTTACCTTAATGTTTTACAAAGTGCTAGGACTGCTTGTTAGAAAATTAAAGTTCACTAGTGCAATTTGTAAAAACTATTGTCTACTTTAATTTTTAATATAACCTTAATCTTGGGAAAATGCTTAGTTTTCCATATCTGTAAATAAGTGAAAATTTGAAGAAAAAAAAATTGTGATTTTCATTGAGAAATTGGCCTTCCACTAGTGAGTGTATTATGAAGTGTATTATACACAAGATATTAAGTATGATATTAAGAAAAACAATAATTTCACTGCACCAGGAACTTAATATGATGAGAATAAAACAAATAATATCTTGTTTCTCCAGCTCTGTAACAAGATACTTAATTGATTCCGTTTAAAGAAGTGTACGTTTTCACTTTAATTTTTAATTACAGACCCTATTGACCATTCTCTTATAAATATAATATTTATTAATTTATTTTTAAAAAAGTACGAAAAAAATGTTTACTGTTTTTTGTCCCTTCTCTTGAGAGACTACAGATATTCCACCCACCACTGTCAATTTATTCAAGAACTACTTATTTTAGCACTGCAAATGAAAAACTAATCAGTTTAAGTAAACTTGGGTCTTCCAGCAAGATCCTAATAATTCATATAGTCATTAGCAAACTTGTGTTAAATTGAAAATTAGAGACATCAAAGTGTACAACAAAGAAAAAGACACAAAAACTAAATAATACATCAGTTTAACATATCCTTTTCAGAGAGCTTAAGTTGTATTTTATCGACAAAATTTTAACTAATCCCAGGAAATTTTTAGCCTTTTAGCAGTTATTCAGTACTTTAATTTGCGATAAATATTTATATCATTTTTTCATTACAGATGGTATTAATAGAAAAAAAGGAATTTAAATATGATGCAAATAATCAATATCACTCATTTTATACAGGAAACATGTGCCTATAATGATGTGATAACTCATCAATAACATATTATTTACATAAAAACTAATACAACCAAGTCAATAATAGTAAAAACAATTGTAAAGCATGAACAATAAGTTAACAATGTAATTAAATCCTATAAATCACCCACCTTTCATTAATTGGTGACCAGGAAATACAGTTTCAGTAGGCACATTCATCTGTAATCAAGACAATAGTTCCTTTTAACTATACCAAACAGGCTTGAAAAAGTTCAACTGCAGTTCTACTTCCAAGCACTGGTTTTACAACCAAATCCAACAATTGGAACTATTATAAATTTATTGACTTGATAATTCTTATTTTCATTTAAAATAAGTTATAATTGTCACAGAAATTCGACGAGTTTTAATTTTGACATAGTTAATCACAATTTTAATCATCATTTGACCATTAATAAGAATAAATCACATGTTTCAGGAAAACAACTAAAGGCATCACTGTAAATAACCTACCAATAATCATATTACCTGTATACCACCTTTTATCATTTTGTGACAAAATTAATTCTGCTAATACTTATATACATATACTATACCCTCCAATAGCATGTACACACATAAAACAAAAAGACAAGAAACAACATAACTAACCGATAACAATCCTGTATGCATATGTTTAACATCTTGGGAGATAAAACAACTCAGCTGCAAAAAGTTTTCCTCAGATTTTGATACAGGCTCACTTTCAGCTTCATCACATTTCAGTTCAACTTCAAATACACCACCAAAAAATTGGTCTACAAAATACCTGTCAAGATTAAGTAGTTAATTAAATTTAATGGAAAAGTAAGATAACTCAAAATAACTTTTTAGGCAACTTACTTATTAGATGATGGCTTATCATTATTCTCAGACTCAAGTTTCTGCTGTAACATACGCACTATCTCGGTCCAACATTCATTAGCATCCTAATAATGAAAAAAAAATTTATTAAAACCAATAGTAAATGAAAAATCTAGAAACTAATCAGTAACTATACATATAAACATACCAGTTCATTCATTAAGGTTTTAGGTTTTCATGTTGCTTAAAGGGTCATGTGTCAGTATACAATTAAATTAGTTATTTGGTTGTCCATATTAGGTATGAAATAGTTTCAATTTGTAATGTATGATTTTAGTTCTATCATAATTCACTGGTTGTAAGTTATTTATTGATTTATGAGATGTAATGGGTGTGATGGAGTATCTTTTGTTTCATATGGTCAGTGTTTGGTCTAGACATCAAGCACTTCTATTTTGATATATTTTTTTAATATATGTTATGAGATTTAAAAAAAAAAATATTATGAGAAAGGTTGTATTTGTTGAGGCTGTTTGGCCAAGTTGTCAACAAATTTTCCAATGTTCTGCCTGCCTATATATCTTAACTATTCAATTTTGAAATCACTATTTAATAGGCAACAGTGTTTCATCTTATTTTTTCATTTTGGTTGTTTTTTAAAAATTTGTATCTGCCCAAGAGTAATATGTTTTCATTTAGAATGTTGTATTGCACCATCATATCTGATTAAGTTTGTAAGTAGACTGTATGTGGCCTTCATACAACTGTGTCCTCAACTGTATTTTTAATCAAAAATTTGGTCAAAGAGTCAACCATTGCTTCCTTCTGTGTAAGTACAAATGGTGGGTACCTATGTTGTGAAAATGATTATTACTAAAATACTGTTTTTTTACCCTGTATATTTAGCAATAAAATGTTACTGAAGAGATCCCTTCCACCTCCTCAGTCCTTGATCAGTTTGTCAAAGCCTAATAATGTTTTTTTTTAAATTATTTAAATACATTATATACTTATATCTCCCATATAGATAAATAGAAAAGGTCTGCGTTATAACTTATAACATATATGCTGTATCCTCATTGTTTTATTACTTGCTGAATAATGGCCAAAATAAGTACAAAAAAAAAAATTAATCATTTTCACTGATTACTTTAAGTAACATTTCTTAATTTTTGTCTGTGTATTTTGGAGGAACAGCTATCTTACCATGGTGTCTTATCGATTTCGGTAAACGAAATTCCTGACTTTTTCAAGAATGTTTCGGAAAATTCCAGACTATAAACATTTAAATACTCTTAGAATAATAATCCAAACAAATAAATCAATGCATACTTTTTGAACTTTGCCCATTGAAATTGTAATACTGAATTAATATTTTAATTTCATTGAGGGATTGACTAACGTGAGCCGACACCTATACTAGACATTCAAAGACACCACTTTTGATTGGCAATAAAAGATAACAAATAAAAATTAAAAGTTGGAAATAATAGCTGTTTATCATCAACTAATGTAAGCCAACCCACCGTCCTTCATGTTGGAGGAAGTCAATCACATAAATAATTGCGGTATTTCCGTTTATGACATATTATAATATGTATTTCAGATTGAAACTGTGGAACCTGTGGATCCCCAACACAGTTTTTTTTGTTCTGTTGGCGCATTGAACACCAGTGCTGATGCGCTGCATCATCGGATCCTCATCAAACTAAATACATTCGTTTTATCAAGTACAAACCTAAGAGAAACAATACACAACATGAGATAGTCAGATATAACCTCCGATGTTGCATGATTACAAAAGCCAGTAGGCCCAAAATTGCAGCCTTTAGCGTTGAATATACATACAGAAAAATGCATTTTGAGTCGAAGATGAAGTCTCACTGCATTCAAAATAATATTTAAAGAAAGTTGTTTAGAGACAAGTGCCTATGTGTTTTATTAGTAGGCCACATGAACCTTTGGAAACTAAAAAAAATTAAGTTTAATGTCAGCTCTGTACTCGTGGCATATCATTTGTCAAACAACTTATCAAATGTTAGTGAATTTTCAAACCTGAAGGTTTAAATGAACAAATGGGACATGTACACTAGTGGCGACCATCTATCAAATCGTATGCCAAATGTTTGAGAATATGTGTGGTTTAAAAAAATTTAGACAGACCTGATTTTTTTTTTTTTTTTTTTTATCAATACCTGACTACTTTCAAGGAGCTTGACTTATTTGAGAACAATAAATTAAAAGAAAAAAAAAAAAATCATCAAGCGACCACTGCTTTTACTTAAAAATATTTCGTGAATGTCAAAGATCAGGTGTTGAATAAGAAAAATTAGCTAATTTTTAAGAATTAGTAGACAATTATTGAAATATGATGAGGAAAAAATCACAGAATTTCAACTATAAATTAAATTGACAACCAAATGTTAGCTGCCATAGAAAAATATAATAAAGAAAATCATAAATGGTCAAACCGAGCACACAAATTCAGGAAAAATGACCCTATCAGTTTCCAAGCTATGGTTTATATATATAAACTATATATATATATATATATATATATATATATATATATATATATATATATATATATATATATATATATATATATATATATATATCATTTAATGTAATTTTCTTAATTTCCAACATTTAGTAAATGTCTGATCAGAGGGGTAAACTTATTTCTTGGTGAGGGAAATTTCCTTCAGAGGGATGTCCATTGCAAAGAGTGAAAATTCTCTTACAACAGATCGAGATATTTAAAAATTGTTCTTAAAGAGAGGGATTAGGCGAGGTTCCATTGTATAAACACATAAATAAATAAGATTACATATAAAGAATTTCTTAATTTATTCATACATACATACAAATTAGTTAAAATGATAATTGGAAAAGAAGATAATCAGGGATGCAGTCAAACAGAAACATCGCATTCAAGTAGAAATACTTCAATGGTGTGCAAATGTTCCCTTGCAAGACCTTGCAGGTCAAAACTTTGGCACACAATTAAAGTATTTCTACTTTGACATGGTATTTCTGTTAGACTGCATCCCTGATTATCTTTTTCTACATTCATCCTAACAGTCAAATATACTTGTATCATTATAAAATAATAATAGCTTACTTACTTGCTGAACAAAAGTTCCATTTTCATTTTTTTCAGCAAACCTAGGAAAAATCATCTGTAGAACTTGTAACAGCATAATAGGAGGAATAGACAAGCCTTTATCCATCAACTCATACAAATCTCGTAGAGCAGCGGTCACAGTGTGAGCAGAAATACCAGACATGCCTAATAATCACAAAAATAACTTTTATTATTAAAACCGACATATATATAAATATATATACATCTAAATATGTGTATGTGTGTGTGAGTATATATATCTGAGAGTATATATATACACACAGACAGAAATCAAGCATTACACTAAAGGTCTAAATATAAGATTATGAGTTAATAAACATTGTAGTTGCATATTACTTTTTCACAAAAAATCATGTTTCATACTTATGTGGAGATCATATGTTTTGCTGCATGTTTAAGGTATAAGGTATATTAAAAAAAAAATATTGAATACAAAAAACTACTGCTGTGGATTTTCTTGTTTTAGGAAGCCTGCTGATAATCTGTAAACAGGATAATCCATTGAGAATATAATAAAATATTCCTATATTTTTTCTGTGTTATTATTATATTATATTCTTCTGCTATTTATATAGCTTGCTATACTAAAAAAATTGATTAAAAAGAAAAAAATAATTATAACAGTTAAACAGCAATATTTAGAAAAAATATTATGAAGCTTATATCAAATTCTAGATACCCAATTAAACAATTTTATCTTAATTTATTTTTGTTAAAGATAAATGAGATTTGACTAAAGAAAAAGGGTCACAGTCACAATGTTTATTCTTGAGCTTAGCTAAAACCAAAGATAGGCATAAGAATATGGAAAATTCATCTTTTTTTTTTTTTTTTAACTTTAACAAATTACAAAGTTTTTTGTTTTCCTCAGAAGTTATTATTTTTCCTTAAATAAGTTTAATTACTCAATAATTATAGCAATTATCTTTCTAATAAAATAGCAAACTAAAATATACAACTGTAATATATATTACGAAGAGCTCTCTCAGTCTCAATATAGCCAGTCAGAAGCATAGGTTGGGAGCAATTCTCTTAATTGGCTCGTTTTAGCCATTTACATAGTAAAACTATATTTTAAGTCCTGCAAACCTTTGATGAATAAAAGACATCTTTGATGGTGTCTAAAGATAAAAAATATCTTTACAATCAGAAATGAGAAACTAACTCAATAAGGCAGTGTTTTTTATCTGTTACTTAAAGCTGCTTAATTGTTCTAGATCAATAACTAAAGAACGAGAAAATTCTTGATTGATTCTGGTATGGATATTGCCATACAGTAGCTTATATATGTGGATATTATTGTACAATAGAGTCATCAAAAATCAAAACAATCAAAATTTATATGGGAAAAAGAAATAAAACAACGATGAAAAAGTTTTAAATTTAAACTTAACATAATAACACAAATTGTTTATAGAGTATATTTACAAAAAACTAACTTGAATTAAAGTCAAGAAATTATTGAATTAAGCTAATATTCTCATGATCAGAATAATTTTTTTTTTTTAAACAACACGCATAAAAATAATTTTAAATACGAATTAACGAGTTTTTATGAGTGACCATAGTTATAAAAATAGAAATATAATTTGAATATAGAATGTAACTACAAACATGACATAATCATATTCAACTTCATTTATATCGAAAAATTGTTTTTTGCACTATGATCCCTTGGCTTTTGAATGTGTGTGAATGAGGTGGATCCACAAGTTCATTTGCCAATTCTTGGCAATTCTATCACAATACTTGGTCCAATTTCGTTAGCTGCGTGCAGTAGATCTTCAAATGATCATTGTCCCTCAAATAAGCAGCCAGTGAAATAGCACACCACGATGATCACACCACACAGGGAATAAAATCTTTCATGATCTCCTGCACTCTACATTGTTGTAGATTCCACGTTTTGTTGCCTGTCACTATTCATTTGAGCACCGTTTCCGTTTCATTCAAACATTGAGGTAAGACATATAGATGCTTGCTCAAAAAACATCAGAGGGCCAACAGCTGCAGGATGTACGAAACCTATATCTCCAAAATTTAAATAGGCAAACCATTTCCAAGCAGCAGGTTCGGTTAAAGTATTGTCCCTAAATACGCCAAATATCTTTCGATGGGCCTCTGCAGCTTATTGCCTATTTGGTAATAAAAAAGCAAAATATGCCAAAAATGCACTTAATCCTCTGACATTTTCACTGTACTACAGCACAAGCAAAACTAGTTCTAATGAAACCAAATTTAATAGAATCAAAAAGTGAACTTTAACCTTTCTGATTGTATCATTATTGACAGATAAGGGAAGAACCTGAGATATAGGAAAATAATGCTCATTACAAAACAAAATTCATATGGATCCACCCATAATCAATAAATAATACTTACAAAATTACTAATATATATATATCAAATATATATATATATATATATATATATATATATATATATATATATATATATATATATACTCTATATATATATATATATATCCATATATATAATATCCAGAACATTATAAAAACCTTATACGTCCATTTAAGATAGGATAATCAGGCACTCTACAATTAATGTAGAGATTAAATGTACAAAATAAAATAAATAACAAGTAAATTAAATATACTGCATCCATATATACATAAATTATTTGGCCAGAAAATCAACATAGTACAAACTAATGAAGCAAAGAGGAATTTCCACAAATACTTACCACCTTTAAAATTACGTAAAGCATCCCGAAGTTCTGGGACAGTTTTTAGACACTGTACAGTAGCATTCATGTAACAAGTATTGCCAAGATTAGCAAGACCTGCTGGTACATTGGACTGAAAAAAAGAAAAATTAAATTTTGTACCTACTAAATGTTTTATTTGCAAACACAATGATTAAGCAGTAAGTGTATAATAAACATCGAGCAAAAACTGCAAATCTTGGAACTTTCCACTCACAACTGCCCAGTAAAATTCAACTTTGATGTAAAAATAAATAAATAGGGGAAAGCTGAATTTTACGTGCGATTTGCAAATTCTGAAAACATACACCTAAAAAGTTCTCAAGAATTTGAATGGCGAAACACATTCAAATTCATCAAATAATAGCAGGATAATAGTTAAAAACATTAAATTTTTTTTTTAAATCATAGACGTCAAACCGCTTCAATACAAAGTAAAATTAAAATATCTACAAAATTTATACAAATCATCTTTGAAGAAAATCAAATAAAAATGCTTGAAATTGAATTGAAACTGGTCTAAAAATCAGGATTCAGAAAGCTAAAGCCAGCAAGTAAATCCATCCTGCTCTAGCTTACTTATATATTCTATGTAGAATATTCTACACACAATACACAATTTAATTAGACTTTTAATTTATAATAATAAATAAGCAGGTATAATTTAAAATTAATTCAAAATGAAAAAATAAAGTAAAATAAATTTTTGATTTAGTATTAATTAAACCAAACACTAGAACAATGTTTTGCAATCTTTGAAAAGTTCTTTATTATTTCCTGTATAAGTGAGGATAAACTAGGGTTAGGGTGTCACAGTTCCTCAGTCTACTCCCCTAGGACACTGTCTTACTTTCTTTACACATTCTGTGGATCCAATAGTTGAACCCCATTCACTACTTGTTTAAAAAATATAATTTTTCAACTTAAAATTTTGACCACTAGTAAAAAGGCACTTATAATAATGATGATAATGAAAAATAATCTTTATTCTGGGACACCTTGTCCCCTAAGAATAATATAAAAGTACAATAAAAAGGTATTATTATCTGGCTGCGTGCATATAAGGCAGCAACTTAAATATAATGTAAATTATATACATATCAATATATAAGGTGAAATTTTAGATTTAAAAACAAGTCTTTGGGTTCATATGAGAAAAACAAAATAAATAAATAACAAAATAAAAATAAAATAAAATAAAATAAAAATAAAAAGAAAAAGAAATATTCTAATGCTAATATATTATAACATAATTTCAGAAGATTGATATTGAGGAGGTAGATGAATAAATTATGTTTAAAGGAAGTGAGAGAAGGAGCATTGCGGATCGAAATGGGTATGGAATTCCAAAATAAAGCTGCACGATTAATAAAGGATTTTTCAAAGGAAGCAGTTCGATGAGAAGTGATATACAAATCTATAGGCTGAGATCAGGTGTTCAAAAGATGAATGGAAGAACGAAGGGCAAGGATGTCGTAAATGTACGAAGGTTTTTTGGACTTTAAGGATTGGAATAGAAAGGAACCAAGGAAGTATTGTCTCTGAAAACTTGGACAAAGCCACCTTAACTCAGAATACCAGCAAGTAATGTGAGAACGCCTGGGGATCCCAAAAATGAATCTTATAAAGGAGTTCATTAATCTTTTCAGCTTCATTTCAAGCTCGCCAGACAGTCCTCCATATACTAAGCATCCATAATCGAGGTGGGGGAAGGATACTAACAATTAACGGGTATTGCGAGAGAAAGATTCATGGAATCTTAGGAGCTGTTTGAGAATGGAGATGGTTTTTCGGGTAATGTGGGAAATATGGTTATTCTAATACAGATGTTGATCGAGTACAACTCCGAGGTTTTTGACAGAGTTTGTGAACTGAATAGGAATGTTATTGAGATAAAGAAGTGGATAAAAGGAAAGGGAATTAAGGGAGGGTTTCGATCCAATTAGCATTGCCTTAGTTTTTTCTGGGTTTAGTCGTAACTTATTCTCCACTGCCCATTGGTTAATGCTATAAATGTCATCTTGAATCTTATGAGTTGCCTCAAAAATCTCAGAAGGATGAAAAGATAAGTAGATTTGAAAGTCATCAGCATATAAATGATATTGGGAATTACGAATAGCGTCTGTCAAATCATTAATATAAACTGAAAAGAGAGTTGGTGAAAGAGAAGATCCCTGAGGAACACCTCGCGTTAGAGGCACAGATTTTGAAGTAGGTTGGTTAGGAACAATAACTGTGGAGAGATAAGGACTGGAACCAGCTAAGAGAACTTATACACACCATTACTTAAGTGCGCTACTTCTCCCTAAGACCAAGTACACAATAGTAGACCATATTGCGAAATTTGTCTATAGGTGGTCTAGAGCCGGCATATAGACAACAAGCATCCACACTATGATGTGGATTTCTCAAGATCATCTTCGCAGTTCACCATAGAAGACATTGTTTTGTCTTTTTGTCTCATTGGAATGAGTTCTTGCTTAGTGCTAATTATGAATTTTATTTATTATCTCCACTATTCTCACAAATTTTGATTTGCAGCCATAGATTTCTGGCACATGTCTCATCTTTAGATGCCAAATGGTGTTCACACCGTCAAAATGTGAAAAATATCAAATGTTGCAAATGGTCTCCCATTCCGATCGGGAGGATTTAGACCTGTGCTTTTGGTCTCGCAATGGGCTCGTAGATGGCGTTTGGTCAATAAAAATGTCTACATAAACATCCTTAGACACCTCTATAGACCAAAATCAAACATGTATACTAGTGTGGACTAGGCTTAAATATTTTTTTTGGAAACACCTGAGCAGTATTATTGCAATATTCAAACTTATTAGAAAATAATACAACTTTAAGTAGAAATTTTAAATAACCTTTCACTAGGCCAGCCATAAATAGGACAAATACTGGGTTATTGACTAAATGACAGGGAAAAATGATACTTAAAAAAGTAAACAAAATACTTTTGTTAAAAGAATAAAAATTATGTAATATTAATATAATAAAGAAATAGTAGGCACATAATAGAACGAACAGGAACGGAGAGAGACTGATCGAACTATGTCAGAGGGCTGAATTCAAAATCATGTCAACCTTTTTCAAGGCAAAAATCAGCAAGAAAAAGACATGGGTCTCCCCAAATAGTCGTATGGGGGAATTCCAGTTAGATCACGTACAGAATGTCAAAGTAAGGAAATCAATAAACGTGGTATCAGATCACTACCCCTCACAAATCAAAATTAAAATGACACCCAACAGGAAAAGAAACACTGGGACCACGATCAAAGCTAAAAGAATAGACAGAGAAAACCTAGTTAAAAACAACAAGGAAGCATTCAGAGAAAAACTGGAAATACCTGAGAACTGGGAAGAGGTCACAAGAAACATGGTAAGTCTAGCAGAAAAACTGGCACCAGCCAATAAACGAAAGAAAAAGGAATGGTGGAACTCAGAGTGCGAGGAAAAAATCAAAGACAGACTCGAGGCAAGGAAGAAATGGAGTCAAAGAAAAACTATGGAAAACCTCAATGAGTATAGCCTGAAAAAGAAGATCGCACACAAGACTCTGAGAAAATGCAGAAGAGACTTCCTGAACAACCAACTAACGGAAATAGAAACAAATTTTAAAAAGAACGACTATGGCCTCTTTTACAGAAGCTGCAAACAGAAACTTAAAGGATACACCCCCACCGGATTGACACTGAAGAGAAAAGATGGAACACGAGCACAGACCAACGAGGAAAATTGTGGGATTTTTGCAGAATATTTTGAACAGTTACTAAACTGCGAAAAACCTGTAGAGAAAATAGCAACAGAAGATAACACCCTTCCAGAAACCGAGTCATACCCACCAGATGACGAGGAACTGGACGACATAATTGCATCACTGAAAAATAATAAAGCCGCAGAAGATGGAGTACTAGCCGAAATGTGGAAGCTAACAGGAGACGACTTCAGAAGGGCAGTCATGGAATTGATAATAGACATCTGGAATGAGGAAAAGATCCCTCAAGAATGGAAAACGGCTCTAATACACCCTCTGAAAAAGAAAGGAGATAAAACCGATGTGAACAACTATAGAGGAATCTCACTACTTCCGGTGACATACAAAATTTTCTCCAAAGCCTTACTAAACAGACTTTATCCTCAGGTGGACTCCAAAATCGGGGAATACCAGGGAGGATTCAGAAAACACAGATCATGCATGGAACAAATCCTGAGCCTTAAGCTAATCATTAAACACTACAGAACCCGAAACAAAAACCTCTTCATCTCATTTGTGGATTTTAGGAAAGCGTATGACTCGGTGGATAGGGAAACTTTGATTGAAATACTAAAGGAATACGGCGTGGACCAGAAAACTAGGAACTTAATAGAGCTAACGCTAACAGGAACAGAATCCAAGGTCAAACTACAGAATAATGTCAGTAAGCCTTTTCAGATTAAAACAGGACTTAGACAGGGGGACGGACTGTCTCCGGTACTGTTTAATATAGTGCTAGACAAAATCATGAAAGAATTGTGGAAGGTCAATAACTCAGGCGCAGTGCTGGGAACCAAAAACAAACACGTTAAAATCAGATGCCTAGCATACGCGGACGACCTGGCCCTTCTGGCCGAAACCGAAGAAGAAGCAATCGCTCAAATTGACACACTGTCAGAAATAGCTGGGAAGACAGGGCTACAGATATCATTTGAAAAGACAAAAATAATGATCATGGATCCAAAAAATGACAAAAGGAAATTAAAAACAAAGTACGGAACAGTCCAAGTAACACCCAACTTTAAATACCTAGGAGAAACGGTATGCAATAGAGGACTAGAAAAGGAAAGCATGAGAGAAAGGGTTGCCAAACTGGAAAGGCTTTTCTACACTACACGACAACAAAAGGAATTTAGCTAGAGGAGCCAAGATAAGACACTACAACATGGTTATCAAACCGGTATTCCTGTATGCCACTGAAACCTCATGCCTCCCCAGCTTAGAGAAACTCTTGAAAATAGAGAGAAAAATCCTCAGGAAAATATATGGACCCAGAAGAACATCAGAAGGATACAGACTGCGTTCAAATGAAGACATTTACAAAGAAACAACAGACATACAGACTGATATCAGAATAAGAAGATTAAGATTTTACGGACACATGATGAGAATGAAGTCCGAAAGACTAAATCAACAAATTTTCCAGAAAATAAAGTCATACAAAACTCCTACTGGATACTTCAATCAGATCAAAAACGACATGAAGCAACTGGGATTAGCGGACCAGGACTGTCTAGACAGAGACGAATACAGAAAATCATTGAAAGGGGTGAAGGTCCTTATGGATAGTAGGAAGCCAAGAGGAGGAGGAGCGTGGTCGGAGGACAGGAGGAGGAACCACGGTGACCGCATGAGGGAAGTATGGAATGAGAGGAAGAGAAAGAAAGAGGGAAAGAAGCACTAAGCTCAATGATATTCGCGTGGTCCTCAGGGCCTTTTCGCGTGCAAAAAAAAAAAGAAAAAAAGAAATAGTATAGGATTTTTTTTCTTTTTAAATATAATACTAATAACAGACTACTTTATTTCCTTTATGATTTTTTCTAGTCTACTCTCTTTCAAATGGTTTCATTATTCTACCAGAAAAAAGGGTTAAATTAAGGATAAGTAGAGAAATAATAATGAATTTAAATTGAGAAATTAATCATAAAAATAAATACTCACAGCAGAAGCAAGCTCAGAATCATTCATATCTTCCACAAAACGTGGCTTTACAGCAGGTTCAATGGGTAGATCTTCCTCCTTGCTACCCATCAATAGAACTGTACAATTCTAATTATTAACACAAAAAATAATGAATATAACAAAAATAATTAAAGGGAACTTTTTAAAAATTTATTAATAATAAATAAATTCCTTGATTTAATACTGTCAAAGTATTCATCAACAAATTAAATAGATATTGACACTATTTAACTGAATATTGATCATGCAAGTTAATCATAACACAGCACATCCTTAGCTATGAGATCAGTGGTGGTACCACATTATCAGTCACACTGTATTTATAAATGGTTAAACCATAAGTTGGACAAACTTTTGCTATATTTTAGACAAATAAAGCAAAAATCAGCAATTTACTTAACTCAGCTTGGACAGTTAATTGTTGAATTTGGATTTCAATCATGCCAAAAAAAGACATCGTCTTTAAGGACTTTATTTGACGAGCCTATAATATGTATAAAACACAAAAATAGCCTAAATGTAATTGAAAATAAACATGTATATAAATTTCTAAAATAGCAGTTTTCTTAAGTGTTCCTACATTTATATTACATTTCAATTAAGAATTAATATTGTTTAATTACGACATAAAACTAAAAAAAAAAAATAAACTAGTAGGTTAAGTAAATTCTTTGTTCAATACTATAGTATTATCTAAATTATTTATTTTTACAATATCATATCCTTTCTAGAAGTTCGATAATAAACCCTTTGACGAAAATATAAAAAAAAAAAAAAAAATAATAATTCCTATTCCTGGATTAAAGATGAATCTAAAATAAAAATTATAAATCACTAAAACAAGATGTCAATAAAGAATACATTAAAACTTTTCCAAATTGTGTTAAATTGTGACCATACCCCAACCTTTGTTGCAATGAAAAAATTAAACAATACATGGATTTAAAGTTTCTATAATATTATAAATAACAATACTTGAATATAAAATAAATAGTAACTCACGTTTTCAACTCTAATACCGTTCCATGAATCATCTTTCAGTGATGATCCTTTAAACATTACTTTTTGTCGCTCCGGTATAACTCCTGTAAGTGCATAAAGTTGAGCTTTGAATACCAGAGGATCTTCATCGGTATTGACCTCAACCTCCTTGTAGGTCTCTCGACCCCACTTAATATTAACTGTAACACATAATATAACATTCATATTAATTAAGTACTATTAAAATTGTTAACAAGAGTGATCGACTATGTAGTAATATCAAGGGTATCATAAATTTGGAAACATATGATGATAATACCAACTTGTCATTAGTAAAATGCATTAATAATCACAGGTCCAATTCAATGTTTATTTCTCTGAAACGAATACGAATCCAGTCATTTAAGGCTATGCGAGAAATAAATAATAACAATACTAGGAATATTTATTAATACACAAGTAGGGGATCGATTGCTGAGCGTGTTAGGGTAAAGAATCTCAGCATACCTGGTACAAAAAGTAATGGGTTCAAATCCAAACTAGGAATGAATCTTCACCTTCCCAACTTGGGTAGAATAGGTTGGTAACCTGTAACTGGCTCTGCTTATAGAAAGTCAAGAAAGCTTATAGAACAATGTCACACGAAGCAGTGCAGGTGCTGGCCAGAGTGATGCCCCTGGGCGTCGTCCTCAAGGAAGTTAGAATTAAGTATAAAGTTAAGAGGCAGGGGCTTAAAGCTCTACTAGAGGGACTCCAACGGCGAATAGGCGAGACCCCAAATCAATAGAAAAGAATGCTGAGGGAAGACTCGATAGAAGAGTGGAATGGGCAGTGGGTAGCGCAACAGATGGGTGGCATGCTGAGAAAGTTCTTCCCAATTAAGATTGAATGCTAAATGAGTTATTTTGGACAATTGGGTTTTGCATATCTTAATCCAAGAAAAGCTCCATGACCATGGCAAAAACATTGACCATCAGTGCCTGACCTGTGGAGTCCTAGATACAGCCGAGCATATGGTTTTATCTTGAAATGCAGTAGGACACAGTAACAAGTTGTTTATAAAAGCTGGGATTTTAACACTCGTTGAGGTGGACTTACCCTATCTGATGGAAGAAGAGAATTATCTCTTCTTTAGATATTTCATCTACGGATGGAAGTTGTAGGCCCTACACACTTCAGCTTGGGAAGGGCCCCTTCCACTGTAAGTAAGCCACCCTCATAGAAGGAAAAGGAACAGGGAATCTGATGACTGGAGCAGGACTAGATGGATGTGAACCAGGAGGGCTGGACCAGGTGGGTAGGACCAAGCAGACCAGACTGATGCTGTAATGGAGGACAAGGTGCGGTCGCTATGGTATGGCTGGGACGCAGTATATAAAGGTGTGATTACTAAGGCTTGATAAGGCATGGTTGGACTGCTCCACAGAATTGTATCCAAAAATAAACAATTCCCCCAAAAAATGTACAATAAAAAATTAAATAAAGTAAGGGTTTTAGTGGCAGTAGTGGCAAACATAATACCCATATGTTGAACCTGCAGCTGACGAAACCTTGTAGGCCTGAAAAGGAAGCTTTACAGGAAAGGGAGGGAATTATGCAAATAACTAAATTATGTTAAAAAGGCTTGAATAAAGGATGAAAACCATAGAAATAAACGATAATTTATAAAAAATCGAAGCAAAGAAGTTATTTGGTTTATTGTGAGAGAAAATTGATGGTACTGGCTCAGTTAACGCAGCTAGTACATGATAATAAGAAATTTACAGCTGATATTAAAACCTATTGATGGCTATCTGTTGGGTACTATAAAACATCTTAAACCAAGATTCCCCATTCTTCTATCCACAGGAACTTTAATGGCTGCGACCAGATACTACAATACCCAGTAACTACTTTACTAAGGTCCGCAGCTATTTAGATACAAATTTACAAATAAAGGTCAAATATCAAGGTGTCATTTGAAATTAATAAATTCTGTGTAAAATATATTTAAAACACATATTTTAAATATATATTATAAAATAAGATTATAATATATAAAATATATTATATACCTTTACCTCATGTGAAAAAGGTATACTGGGATGAAAAGTAAACCTGACCCGATTAACAAAATTTCCTTCAAGTGTGTTAAATAAAAACATAAGCATATTAGAAATCAAAATATAAAATGAACTGATCATGACAACGTACCCCAGGTTAAAATAGGTTAATGACTCCTGCTTTAAATCTGAACTCTGCTAAAAATCATTTCTGCATGGTAAGGTTAAGTTAAGCTGATAGCTTTAATCTAACAGAAGCTATAATAGTTGTATACTTGTATAAAAAATAGTGATATAAGTTAATCAAATTATTACATGTTTTATAAGGTATATGAGAGAATACCAACAGTAAAGAAAGTATAAATAAATGAAAGAAAACGAAAAAACTATCATTGAATGTTGCTTAAATAATGTTTAGAAGGTGGACATAATAAACTGAGAAGTCCAATAGGCTTATGAAGGTTAATATACAATACTTTTATGATAAAATCAAGAAACTGGCTTAAGTTAAATCTATTAACAGCTCATATTAATTATACAATAGGTATTCCAGCTAAATTTGTGAAAAATTTGGTTCTGAAAGTAAACATGATAAACAGAATTCTCAAACAAGACAACACTCATCAATAAATGACAATTTCTAAACTGAATATAAAGTTTAAAGAAGTGATTACAACATTAGTCTTTAAGACATATTTTGTTAATAAAAAAAACAAAATAAGTAGGCAACAAATTAATACCTACCATAACAATAACTATATTAAATTGATTAATTTACAAAACTTAAAATTAGTTTTTGGTAGTAATAGGGTAGATGCATAATTTATTTCACAGATACTATTTTTTAAAAACGTGGTTTAACAAGAAATAATATTTCAGTAAATTATAAACATAAAATGCATGTCATACTTCATAAATTGTTCCCTTACATGAATTGATTAGGGAAATTATTTAATAAAATCTACAGTTCATTTAAAATTTCATAATTATAATTCTAAAGGGGTTTTAATACATTTTAATAAACATTAATACTACCTTTAAATTTGGGCATTGGCTTTTTGACTAACAATTTTGATTCAACTAAAAATCAACGAACGACTATAAACTTCTCTGAAGAGTAACAAAGACATACCAGTTACAGCAAATGTGCTTACTTCATCGGAGTTTGTAAAACTTGGCTTTATGACGTCATATGCTTGCTAATTTTCAAAATGTTTGAACCCAATAATAGAAAAAGCTATATGTCCTTTAAAATACATCAACAACAGCTAACGGCTCACAGTGGGCTGCCTACAACAATCTAACGGATCTAAAGTTAAAATTAGAAGAACTATAATTGTAATAAAATTTTAGTTTAAAGTATCTATTCTACAGATGACCACGAGACACAACAAGAGGTTTCCTTGAATAGAGGGGGGAATACAAAAGTTCAGACATGCCAGATATATAAATAACTAAAAATAATGTCAGGAACATGACAAATTGGAGAGCACCTGGACCTGATGGAATTCAAGGGTACTGGATTAAAAAATAAAAGGCCTTCTCTCAAGTTTGATGACTGGTTGGACAACTACGCTTAAATTTGGAGGGACCTATTCTAAAAGCCAAATTAAGATCCTCAGAGTACTTTATCAAGGGGATTGTCGATCAGTGACAGTTGGTACATGGATGACCTCAAATTATACGCAAAAAATAAAGAACAACTGCAAATATGGTCAAAGCCGTGTCATAATACCATACCACCATACCGGTGACATTAGTATGTCACTTGTTTTAGAAAAACGCGCCGTGATTCATAAAAACAGGGGAAAAGCGATATGCATCAAAAATATATCTATTAATGAAGGTGAATGCATTGAAGAACTAGAAACGAACTAATGATATAAATATTTAGGAATGCAGCAACATCTAATAATTGCCCAAAAGGATGTGCAAAAAGAGCTTCTGGGAAGATTAAAAAAAAAAGGTTGAACGTCGTATTATAAACTCAGTTGTCTGGAATGCTAAAAATTAAAGCCATCAACGCCTGGGCTATACCAACTTTAAGTTATAGCTTCGGTGTTTCGCATTCTTCCAACACAAGTCTGCAGGAGGTTGACCGTCTTGTAAGAACGACTCTAACTCGAGAAAGGGCCCACCATCCGATATCCTCCACAGCCCGGCTTTATTTGCCAAGAAAGGAAAGAGGACGTGGATTACTAAATATCGAGGAAGCGTGCCGAAAGCAGGAATAGGCCCTACATCAATATTTCCTCTCAAAAACCACGGATATTCACCTCGCGATACAAAGATTGGATAATGGTAAAACGCCTCTTAATTTGAACATATAAAGAGAAAAAGAAAAAAGTGATCCTAAGCTGAAGATGTTAGGACTTGTCTCCCACCTCAGTTCAAAACCTAATAAAAAATAAATAATAATAATAACCCGTGTAGATTCGCTAGTCTTCTATCGGGCGCCTCCCTAGATGGCGAATAGGGGTACGCTCACCAGATATGGTGGGCACCGGGGATATAAAATACCCAGGGTGGATCAAAACTAGCTCAAATCCAGGTGCGGCTGAACCCAGAATGGGCGGCATCCTGGTCAGCGTCTGATCCTCATGTTAGAGGCGGCTGGTCAAGTACCTGGCAGAAGGTATAAAAAGCAATTTCCCATTAACAATTGTGCGTACTAGAAGACAAGCCTCGGACGAATCTGGAATGAGGGCTGCTCCGGAGGGAATTATTGTTCAGCCTTCGACGTCGGCTGGTAGTGCGAGCGGTGCTCCGATGTTGTATGGAACCGTAAGGCGGCTTTCAAACAGGCTTACCTCGGACTTGGGCTTGGTGGCTTTACAGTCTCCCGCGCATCGAAGTGCACCCTCAAATCCAAGTGGCAAGCAGAAGCGGATGAGATGGACAGGAGAAATGAACATCACTGTCATCCGTGCTTACAACTTGGCAACTAAAAAGGAGACTGACATGTCAGGATACAGAAGAAGACTACTGCCATTTTGGTATGAAATATACCCTGATGTTATAGTCACAGAATAACGCATCGCGGACCAAATAAAAGTAATGTTCCGTAACAATTTCTTGTCCGCAATAGAGATCTTCGTTTTTTTTTTCTTTTACTACCTCCTTTGTGCCTGTCAGCGTAGGGGTGCCTCGACCCAGATCGATCAAGCATCACGGTCCTTCGCCAACACCTTCATGGCTTCCAGCCGTCTTCCTCTCTTCTCTCCCACGTGATCCATTTGGTCCACTTATGTCTTCCGTGGTCTGCCTGTAGGTCTAGTTTCAAGAAACTTGCGTGGTTCTCGGTTTTCACTCATTCGGCAAACATGGCCAAACAACTTTACCTGCCTCTTTTCTAGGATCTCACATATTGGCCTAACTCCTAGATAATTTCTTGTTTTTTCATTCCTGATGAGATCCCTCCTAGTTCTGCCAACCACCATTCTAAGGTACTTCATTTCTGCGGCAGTGATTCTGCTTAGATATTTGTCAAGAAGGACCCAACTTTCGCTTCCATATAATAGGGTGGGAAGGTAAATTGTATTGAAAATGTGTAGTTTTACCTTTTTATCCAATTCTCGTTCCCGAGAACTGTGTTGCAGATTTGGTAATATACATTATTTGCTTTTTTAATTCTCCGCAGACATAATCATGTAGCAGGAATCCTACATCAAGAACTTGGAAAGATGTTTGGAATGGTAAAAGAAGTGGTCCCTCATTATAAATATAGGCCCATCAGAATAATGACATCAGGGAGATATGAACTATATTGGGACGAAAAAATAATTACGGACCATACAGTTCTCCACAACAAACCGGATATCTTAATAATGAATTTAGAAAATAAAGAAGCAAAGATATTTGAGGTTTCAATACCTGTTGATGACAACATTCACAAAACCATATCAACGAAAATATGCAGGTACCAAGAGCTGGCTGGTGAGTTGAAGACAATGTACAATCTTCAAAAAATTTCTGTCCTGCCAGTAATAATATCATGTAATGGCCTTATACCTCAAACGACAGTGCAATCCTTTAAAGATGGAGGTATTTCATTGAAAAATTTAGAGGATGCACAGATGGCAGTCCTACTTGACACGACATCAATAATATGAAAAACACTTAATATATAAACTTTTGGTTGGTACCAAACCCCCAAACGTTTACATTACCATTCATGTGTGCTTCAATAAAATGATAATAATACATCTATTATAAAAAATATATAAATATAAATATAAAAAAAGCATAAAAAATATATCTATTAATGAAGATGAAAGCATTAAAAAACTAGAAACGAACCAATTATATAAATATTTAGGAATGCAGCATCTAAAAATTGCCCAAAAGGATGTGCAGAAAGAGTTTCTGGCAGGATTCAAAAAAAGATTGAACCTCATATTAAAGACGCAGTTGTCTGGAATGCTAAAAATTAAAGCCATCAACGCCTGGGCTATACCAGTTTTAAGTTATAGCTTCGGTGTATTACATTAGTCCAACACAAGTTTGCAAGAGGTTGATCGTATGGTGAGAACTACTCTAACCAAACTAAGGGCCCACCATCCGATATCCTCCACAGCCCGGCTGTATTTGCCAAGAAAGGAAGAAGGACGTGGATTACTGAATATCGAGGAAGCGTGCCGAAAGCAAGAATCGGCCCTACGTAATACTTCCTCTCAAAAACCACGAATGTTTACCTCGCAATGCAAAGGCTGGATGATGGTAAAACGCCTCTTAATTTGAGGTGAACTGAAGACGTCATGATTATTTCAGAAAAAGAACGTGTAACAGAATGGAAGAATAAGTCTCTACATGGAAGGTTCTACAATCAATTAAACGAGGCCAGCGTTGACAAGCAAGAATCATTAATATGGCTAATAGCTGGGAGACTGTTTTCAGAAACGGAAGGCTTCATCATGGCCATCCAAGACCAAGTAATTGCTACGAGATCCTACAGGAGACACATTCTTAAGGACACATCCATTTCGGACAAGTGTCGACAATGTTCCGCGACACTGGAGTCGATCCAGCATATCACTGGTGGATGTATAGTACTAGCCAATTCGGAATATTTCCAAAGGCATAATAATGTGGCCAAAATTGTGCAACAGTCCATAGCCAGGAAGTTGAACCTATTAGAAAAACAAACAACATATTATAGGTATAAGCTCGATAGGATGCTTTAAAACGGGCCTCTGAAGCTATATTGGGACGAGTCTGTTCTGACAGACCACACTGTGCGACACAACAAACCATACATATTACTTATAAACCTAGAAGAGAAGACAGCACGGATAGTTAATATCGCCGTTCCCAACGACAACAATATGACTTCCGCCGTTGGAGAGAAGTTACGAAAATATCAGGCACTGGCCGTTGAATTGAAGCAATTGTATCGTCTAGAAAAAGCAGTGGTGACGCCAATTGTAATATCGACAAACGGGCTGATCCTGACTTCAACTGTAGTTGGTGTTGATGATCTGAAGTTGCCATTGTATGTACTAAGAGAGGCTCAACAGGCGGTACTCCTGGACACGGCAAGGATTGTTCGGGAATTTTTAAACATATGAGGAGAAAAAAATAAAAAACTGAACCTAAGCTGAAGTTGGCTGGTCTTGTCCCCCACCTCAGTTCAGAAACCTCAAAAAACGAGATAAAAAATAAATAAATATAATAATCATAATACTTAGTGAACTAGAAGGCTCGATGCCAACACCACGGTATGTATACAGTTAATACATAATCACTACTACCTGCGGAAACCTTACTATAACCTGTAGGTTGAACCTATTTTGTTCCGTTCGTTTCCGAAGTGATGAGTGTCCGGACATGTGCTGATTCATCTGATTTTGGTAAGGAGATATAACCTTATTCATAATGTTTTCCTGATTATTTATGATGGTTTTCGAGTATTCAAATGATTGTTCTGCGAAGTAGAATTATTTCCAACTTATCAATCCAGAAAATAGATCGTTAGATTGGATATTTGTTTTACAATAAGACCATTCAAACACTGGAATTTCAAAATGGCTTGTGGCCCAGAAATGGGATGGTTGTTTTATCACTTTCACCAAGGCTTTTGCAGATGAGACTGCTCACTAAGTGCACCCCAGGGTTCAATGGTTGATTTGTTAACCAATGATGAGAGAAATGAAGGCCTCTGGTTGAAATGTGGAGGTTCTTTAAGAAAAAAAAAAAAAAAAAAAAAAAAAAAAAAAAAACTGTGATTTTCCAATATGGTTGTAGCCTCAGAAGGGGGAGACAAGCATGGTGGGAAAATCTTGTCTCCCCCATTATTTATGGGGAGGAACAAGTAAATGCCTGTGACGAGTGCAATATTCTCGCTAATGAGATATCCGATTATAACCATTGTAATGTTCTTGATTAGAGTTTCCCAGCCCATTTCTTCCAATTTATCCCTTGTCAACAATGCGGTGTGAGGCCTTGCGTTGTCACGGAGAAGGATGGCATCTCTAATGGGCACACCTCGTCTTTTGTTCCGGTAACTGGTTTTTTTGCTGACTGTAGCACCTGGCAGTAGTAAGCCGCATGCACTGTTCGTTGATCGTGAAGAAAATCAATGAGTAGAACTCCCCTTGAGTCAAAAAAAATTGTTGCAAGAACTTTTCCGGCTGAGAGACGAGTTTTGGCTTTCACTGGGCAGCCTTCATCCTTCCTTCGCCACTCCTTACTTGCCACTCCTATATAATTTTCGATTCGGGGGTGTAATGGTGGACCCACGTCTCATCACATGTGACGATGCGCCTCAAAAAATCTTCACCTTCTTCTTGAAATCGTTGCAGAAGTCTCCCAGCAATCTCCGACCTGACCTGTTTTTGATTTCCGGTCAACAACCTCGGAACCCAGCGAGCACTAATTTTTCTGAAGCCAAGTTGGTCTGTGATTGCAGACTGAACACTCCCATAGCTGATACCAATTTCCGACGAGATTTCTTGAACAGTTAACCGGGTGATCACCTTCAATAAGCTGTTGAACCGCACTAATGTTGTCATCTGTAAGACTTGACCTTGGGCGTCGACCGTGACTTTCGTTTTCAACACGTTCTCGGCCATCCCTAAATTCTCTGGCCCACGTATACACTCGATTTTGAGACAGAGTAGTGTCCCCAAACTGTGCCTGCAAACGAGTAAAATTTCCGAAGGCTTAACACCTTCATTTGTTAAAAATTTTATGACGATGCGTTGCGCAACAGATGGATGTACCTCTCGCTCGGTCATGGCTGTACTGAAGGCAGATCACAACGCTAGTGTGAGGCAAGCAGTTTCCCCCCCACTCCTATTAAGCAACACTCCAATCGCCCACAGTCGCATCACGTCCGAACGTGTTTGGTACAGTCAACAGCAAAATTACCGTTTATATTTGATTCACCCTCGTATTTCCAAATTCCAAATTTATCCAATCTAAAAGAAAAAAATATATATATCACCATATTCTGACAGACTGTGAGAAGATTTAAAAAAAAAATTGAAAGATTTGATCAAAAGCTGATTCTATAGCGAGAATTTTATTGGCCCCCTTAAGTATCCAACTATTGGGCCGCTACCCCATAATATCAAGATAAGATCTTTCCTTTTCTAATTTGATTGTGGTGTCTCATTGTATGACTTGTCAATCTCTTGTGCCCTCATCTTAAACAGCTCTCATAGGACGTCAAATTGCTGAGTGGACGGAAGAATACATGAATTTATGTTTACTGAAAAAAAACCCAAACAAATATGTGGACAACTTGGTTTGTTATATATTGTTCTTTTTGGAAAATTTATAATTTCTGGTGAGTAAATATGAAATCTTCATTATTTGGTGTTTGAATAGAAGGAGAAGTTTATTGCAATTCATAACCAATATAATTTTAACAAATTTTAGTTTTGATCAGTCGGGAGTTGGGCATTGTGTAACATGTTATAATGTACATCCTTTTATTATATATATATATATATATATATATATATATATATATATATATATATATATATATATATATATATATATATATTAATGTTTCATACTAATATTAACATCGTTTTATGAATTGAAATGCTAAAATAAGGATAGGCTATGAGGGACAAACATATTTAGCATCCTATCGAATTTATAATTTGGGAAAAGTCACTTTAACCTTCAGGAAATGCTGAAAATAAATAACAGTTCAATAAGATTTTGAGTTTTGAATGTTGTTCTCCAGAGATACATTTATAGAACATACAACCATCAAAGTCGGGGAAATTGAGCGAAGAGTTGGCAAAAGCTTATAGGTAGAAGATGGAGGGGATAAAATGACTGTCATAAGATGGAGATTAAGCGATGGGATATTTCAGACGTATGTTCTTTCCTCAATAGGTTTGATTAATCATCACTCCCAGGTTTCTAAAGGAACAAAATGGAATGTTGTTAAGAAAAAGGCAAGAAAAGTGCGGAATAGATTTGAGATAGTCGCTTCAACCAGTAACGGGTCTTTAGATTCACTTGGTTCAAAGGAAAGCAGGTTGTTGATGACTCAATTGCTAATCCTATTGTTTTGCAGCTTGTCAATAACTGAAAGAAGTTCAGATGAATAGAAGGATACATAAATTTGGCAACCATTCAAGTCTAGAAGATCATAAGAGTGGAGGATACATTTAGGCAGATTATTTATGTAGATTAAAATGACGATTATTAATGTTGTGACGTCACCATATTGTACTAGTGTAAGTGCTCAGACTGCTCATATCTCTTTGCTTTACATGAACCTCTCTGTATAACCTTCTTATTTTTTTAAGTTAAAATATATCAATCAGTGTTCTAACGCCGTTTTTTTATTTCATCTACCTAGTACCCACGTAATGTCTACAAAATGGGAATGATTAAATAGGTAGAAATGGAACCTCTTAATAATACTATTGGATAAAGAAAGTGAATGAAACTTTGAGAAAAGAATTCAAGGAAATATCGTCAGGACCAGAGTTATTTATGCGGTATCTGAGTTAAATTTTGAGGAGTTCTTCGGGGGAAATATAAATAAAAAAAGGTTTCTGAGTCAAAATGGTTATGATAATGATCGTTATCGGAGGGGAAGTTGAGGATGAGCATATGAGGAATATGTGTTAAGTCCATCGGGAGAGACTTGAATGGGATCTGATTTTTAGTTTTTATTAATGATACTTTACTGAGGATTTACCATATTGACTTTGGGTAAGGAGCCCTGGATAAGGTTTCATGAAAATATATGGATTTAGCCCGGCGTACTGGACTGAAGCGTTGGAGTTTTGAGTGTGGTGAAAAATCGTCTGGAAGTATGTGTTTATTCACGTCTTGCTGCATATTTCCTCCATATCTTGTCTTAAATGATTTCAATAACCTCGAATTTACTAGAGCATGGGAGTTTAAGACGGTATGAAGGGAAGATGTGGGGGGGGGGTTGACTACAAATATAAAGATGTCCAACCATGGTTCAGAAAATTGGAGATTATAAGTTGGAATGAATCAAGATGGAAAGATTAGCTAATTACGAATACGTTTTTTAACTAGGCACAATCAGCATACTGTGAAAAGAGTTTGGTGTAGAAGTCTCTTGTCAATAAGGTAAGGTATCTCCGTCATGTGTGACGTATTTGTTTTCTTTATTCATTATATATTTATTTGTTTACATTCAAAATTCTACTTTTATAATTTATTTTATTTCAAATTGTATTACATTATTTTAAAGGAACAGCTGGTAGATTGAGTGAGCACCTGAGGAGGTTATCCCTTCACCTTGTAAGCGTTCAGTCTGATCTTTACTGTGTAAGTTTTATTTTTAATTTAATAAACTTGATTAGAATATAAAAAAGTTTAGTGCTTAATTTAGCATGACACCTTTAAACGGAATAAAAGTATATTTCGGGAGAATAAGGGGTAGTTCTACAACATCAGTATCTACTTATGTAACAAGTAACGTAAAATAGGCAAGTTTCTGATTCGTAAATTCTAAGTGCATTGGTCCTTCTATAACATCATTCATACCTCAAGTTTGTAAGTGATGTTCAAACGAGATTCAAGGATGCGGTATACCACCATGAAGAGGAGTTATGAATACCATATTGTTTATAAATTTTAAGATAAATTTGATACAGCTTGTGTTACTTGTTACATAAGTAGATACTGCTAGTGTGCAGAAATTAATACATTAATTGAATAGTTGTGATGAATTTTACATGTTTTAAAAAATTTAAGTATCGTTTTTTAAACAACTAGTTGTTGTCAAATTTATTTAATTCTGTCCTCATGACCACGATATCTCATTATTGAAATACAAATAAAAATATTTGTCTTCAGAAATAATTTCCGATAGCCTGATACTTACAATGAGGTTCGTCAGTGTACTTCTTAATACATCTCTGTTCACCTCTTTGTAATATCGATATAGTGATCAGTAAAGTAGTTGCGTGTTTATTTTACTTGTTCAAAAATAAAAACTTATCCTTTAAATTACTGTTTTTTGCTATAGCTTTTATGCAAAGTTAAAGCTTACCAGTATTAAGTTTATACTTGGAATTCCACTAGTTTTTGTCGGACATTTCATGATCTTCCCTGTTAAACTGCTTTAGAGGCGTTAGAGAGCAACTGCAAACTAAAATGGCAGCTGAAGCATTGGAAACTTGTGGGATGTCAATCGTTTGTGATTCTGATGTTGTAGATAACCCCGTTAAAGATAGCAGTGATTCTTGTAATGAAAATGTAGCGATTTTAGGATTATCAATGGATGCTGTTGATAAGAGAAGTATTGCGCGCTTGAACTTTCCTGGGCTGTTGGTGGATTCACAGAAGAGGGAAACAGAAATTGAAAACAACATAAGCGATGGTTTGGAAGACGGGAACGACTCTAATTTTGTGAATGTGACAGATATTGTGTGCAAAACTGATATAAGTTTTAATGGTGATAAGGGTAGTGAAAATGTTATTGAACCCAGTGATTCTTTGGATTTTGATACTCAACAGTCACAATTGAGTGCTGTTGAAACAAATAAAGGTATGTACTTTTTTTTTTAATTCTTTTTTTTTATTGCTTTTCTTATTTATTTTTTATAGTATTAATTCCTTTGTTTGCATTGAGTATTTTTTGTGTTAGTAAATTTTGAAAGGATAATTAGTATCAACTTATTTATTTGTGGTCTACTCTAGATGTTGATTACTGTTATTGATTATTTTTGTCCTAATTGGTGTGTTATTTACATGCCCCATAATATTTATGTATGCATGTCTCAAAGAATCTCTATACTCAGACCAACCAGCATTATTTTTTAATTGTCAGTCATTAAGTCAAGTTTCTTCAAAAACATTATATTTTATAAGTACCATTTCCACTGCAATGGTTTCATGTATTGTTAATAACAAAGAAAAAACTTGATAAATATTTTGACCTTTCAACTGTTTCTTTTGAGAATGGTTATATTATTGTTCATTAATAATATTAATGGACATCATACTATTATTTTTGTTCTATTTATTTTATTATAATTGTTTTGTTTTTATTATCTTAATACATTGTTTTTTTTTATATTTTGAAGACATGTTATATTTAGGCCTATAATAAACTATTTTATTCATCTTATCTGATATTGAATCAAATGGCTAGAAAATTATGTCAATTTTTATTCAAATATTTTTCCTGACATACCCCTTAAAAGAGCTGAATTCTTCGCTGCGTAGAATTGGTATTCATCGCCTAAATACAATCCGGTTAGCTATCCAATTATTATAGTAAAATTCCAGATTACTTTTGTAATGTCTAGTATCTATATATATACTGTCTATTTATATATATATATATATATATATATATATATATATATATATATATATATATATATATATATATAGCAGTATTTTACTCAATAAAAGTATAATTAACAAATAAGATTAACTTTTCCTCAATGTGTACTTAATGTTTCTTAGAATCCTTCCATTGCTGAAGGGTAATTGCTTAAAAATACAGATTTAATCCAAGGTTTTGGAATGATTTCTTACTCTATATTAGGTCCATAGTAAATGTTTGTATAAATGCTAAAGTATTGGATTACTTAAGTTATTTTAAATTTTAATTACTGCTCATTTATTTTGAGGATTTCAAAATTGGTACACCATTCCAAGTAAAATTTGGAACACTACCTTGAGGGTAAAATTATTTTTAATCTACTATATCGTCAATTAGAGTGTTGCAGTTTTGTGGATGAAGCTGTAGTTATCTGGACCTGTCTTCAAAATATTTTTTTTCTTACCATTGAATATAGGTATTTTTATTATAAAAAATCTCAAATGTTCTTTTAAAGCTTTTTATTTCTATTGTTAGTCTTGCTGAAAAATTTATGACCTCAAACATTTCTTTTACTTTAATGGTTTGGGAAATTTTCTGTTTTGCTTATTATTTTATTTTTTATTGAACATCTCTCCTTATTTCCGAGTCAATTAAAAACCCATAATAATTTATTTTAAAAACAAAATTAAAAAAAAATGTAAATCAGAGTTATATTTTCAATTAGTTATTTACATCATTTATTCCATACTGTAATGCGTTTATATTTTACCTGCAATCCCTCATAATGCCAATAATTTTGAGTAACCTGAACATATCATTAACTAATGTTAATGAATTGGGTATTCAATCCGGGTTCGGTTTTTTAGTAAGTACCAATATTTTGAATAACAAATGATATAGGTGTACGTCTCATTAGGATGTAGTGAAAGTAAAATAGCTTGGGTTTAATAGATCAGTAAAAACAAATTTTAAATAAATAAATTGGTTTCAAGAAAATAATTATGGAAGATTTCAATGCTGTTTGACCAATGTGTCCTATATCTTCCTCTTTCACTAATTAGTTTACTAAAAAAAAATAATACTCAATTTAATAAATTTAGTCAATCTGTTTTGTGTATACTAGAGTGATTTTGAGTATCACTTAAGTCAAATTGTTGAATTATCATAATTCAAGCACTTTGTCTTGAATATTTTAAAGCTTTTAAGTATGTTATTAACATACAATAATAATCCTGAAGATACAACGAAAAGAAAACTGAATTATAATTATTTATAATAATTATATATAATTTTTTCCTTCCCAAGACCTACCTTACGTTATTATTATAATTAATTAATGATAAAACTCTGCTAAGTAGGCTCCACTGATAAGCCGTACCCATAACACACCTTTGTATATATATGTGTATATGTATGTATATACATATATATATATATATATATATATATATATATATATATATATATATATATGTGTATATGTATGTATATACATATATATACGTATATATACACACATACATATACATACACATTTGTATGTATATTTGTTTATTTACAGACAAGAATTATTGTAATCCCCACTGCTTTATTTTAGATGAAGGTTGGCATAATGCCCTCTTTCATTTGGCCTTTTATTTATTTATTATTGCTCATGATATTGTGGTTGATGCATAATATTGACTTATTCATGTATAATAATTCATGGAAATAATTAAGTACTGAATATTAATCCTTTGATATTGTACTGGGCTAAATTCTATATATATATATATATATATATATATATACTCAACTGTTGTTAATCTGCTTATAATTGTATTATATATATTTATCTACACTGCCCAACAAAAAAAGTGGCACAAATCAAAAATTCAAATTTTTTGAAAAATTAGTAAAATGTTTTCTGTGATAATGGGCTGTGAATATCAAGGAAGAAACTAAAAAATATTAGAAAAATTGGTTTTTAGAAATTATGCAGAATTAATGTCCATATACCCTCATTGAGGCATTGCAGAACAACCCTTTCCGCATGTGGTCAGATATTATCTTTTATGAAATTGTGATTTCCACATTCAAACAATTCAAAAATGATAATGAATAGCCGGATAATTTCATCCGGCTATTCGTTATCATTTCAGTTGTAGCTGTTAAAACTGATTCCTAAGTGTTCAATAAAATAAAGTGATCATTCCTTGGCTCTTTCATTCATAGCCGATCTGAACTAGTTTTGAGTTAGCCCAAAAAATGTCTCTTAATGTCTGATTACTCTCCAAACTGTAGATTCAGGTAAAGCCATTTAACTCTCAAGTAAAAAAAAGCCATTTATTTCAATAGAAGTCCTACAACACTGGCCTGGGTGGGAAGGTCAAGATTCATTTCGTGGGTCCGCTACGAAATAAATTTTAACCCGCCCAGGTGGGATTCGAACCCACGACCTTCTAGTGTTTATTTTGACCTTAAATTTCTGTATAATTTTTTAAAAAATTCTCCAAATGCTTAGCCTCATCCTTTATCTATATTTATAGCCTATTATAAATGAAAATATTTAATGTATACGCAACTAGTTCTAGAACTGATCTTACACTCCCCAAAACAATTTGAAGCAACCACCTATTTTGTTTTTTATTATTGTTATATAATGTATTACTTTGATCACAGCCAGTAAATACTGATGTAAACACATTGATACTTGGAAAAACCTGTTTGTATTGTGTCCTGATTCTTATTTTAGGAATATCTAAAACATCAATATTTACATGCGACAAAAGAATAGATCAGTCTCAGTTTTTATCTAAACCTCGTTCAAAGTGCAATGTTATAAAACATCACTGCTTCCTATTTCTTCTAATTAAATTTAATCAAGCAATGTCAGGAGGGAAAGAGTCGTCTGATATTTAAAATGACGCAATTAAAACATTACGTAATAGAAATAGGAAAATAACGAAAATTACTCGTATTATGAATAGAATTGACTTGAGGACTTTCCTTAGGCTGGACAAGGAATATGGCCGAAAGAAAAGGACTTGTAAGCCTTTAGTAACAACTGTCCGAGAACAGCGAGCTTTTTTACGCAAAAGCACCCAGCTCTTTAGCCATAGCTGATAGAGATTTGAGAACAAGCTCGCGTCCGAACGAACATCAATAATATACAACGGATTTTGCTCAAAACCAGCCATTTAAAGCATCTTAAACTAAAGACAAAACCTCCTTTTTCAAAAGCACATGAAGCCAACAAAAAGAAATTTGCTTTTGAACTATAAGAAAGTTATCTCCAGAGATTATAACTTCCTGTTGGATTTCGATACTACTTGTGAAGAGAAATAATATTTTTACGTTAACGTCAAATGGAAGTGGTGTCCTTTTTTAGGCTGGGATAGGGTACTATGGGAAGACAAATTATTATTTTACTAAGCAAAAATTAAAGCAGGAGTGTTTAGACTTCATCCAGTAACCGATTGCTCAATAAGAAGAGTTGACTTGAGTCGGGTCTATCGCTTGGTAAAGCTATGCATCTGTCCACATACCCCGTACTGTAAACGAATTTTCCATTTTACCCTGGCCTGTCCCATCTTCGTATCTGAACCCTATAAACACTCGAGGGAGCGGTGTCAATGGGAGATCATGTGCCCTAACTGTAGAGGCAGTCTTCAGATCAAGTATTGCAACGAGGCAGCCTACATACCAGGTGTTACCAAGTGTTCCTACTGTATATTCAATATATGTTTACATCAAGAAGGATACAAAATAGATATATGCGAAAGATTCAGCGCTAGATCGAAAATGAGTTTTAATGATTTTACTGTGTAACACGGAACTTCTAAAGATCAACTTACTATTGAATCATTTCATTTAAAAAGAAAGCATTGATATTATTCTCATTCAAAACCTTTGCATACGATACTAAACCTAGAGCTAAAATTATATTAAACAATAAGACTATATATTAAATGAATAACTCCAATGATAACTTCTTTGAAAATATTTTAAAATCTTAGACTTATAAACAAATCATCGATTACCACTTCCAAAGGGCCCTGTTGTAAAAGTAATAAATATTGACTTGACTATTTGGAAACCTAACGCACCCAGATTCATAAAAAAAAATAGAAAATACTCAACGATACTAACTTTGCCGACCACAACTCTGTATGAAACAGCGCACAGTGGTCACTTTTACGGATCTGGTCGATCTAAATTATTCCAGTAGGAAAAAGCAGTATTATGACACAGTGATATATAGTTATAAATAAACAAAAAATAAATGATTGAATAAAGTTATTCGAAAGATCATGCATGAAGTAATACATTTTAAATAAATTTATAAGTTAATTAAAATTCATAAATAACCTCCAAAAAGTATTTAAAAAAACATATATTATAAAGAGAAACGCTTACACATTTAAATGGAAATGAACAAAGAATTGAATCAAGATTTTTAAAAATCACAAAAGTGAAAGAAAAAAATAAGTAAAATTTTATTTTTCATAAATCCTTTTCGTTATCAGTACACTCATTTTCCACACACAAATTCATGTTCAAGGCCTCTTGCAAGGAGTGATTCTTTTATACGATATGAGAAACCTAGACTACGGACTATTGTCGCGTAAACTTCATTGAGTGAAATTCTCAATCGTCCTGGTTCCGACCGTATTTTAAACCTAAAAAGGAGTAGAAAACCTGAAGTTGCTCATAGTTGCAGCTGGATGATAAATATACCATTCTCATGAAGTTATTAAATAAGTTAATGCAACTCGACAAATCCGCACCAATCTTGAGTTTTCTAGATTCACTAACGCGTGTTTATTTAAAAGTAAATATTCATTTATCGTGAATCGTATCATTATGTGGAATAAAATTATTAAAGTTAGTACCCAATGAAACATACTTACTTTTTTTTTGAAGTCCAATAAGGGAAATAAAAATAAAAACACCTAATACTTAAACGCACCTTTTAAGTTGAAGACTAGATATTGATATGACATCAAGCACTGTGTCATTTCAGAATCGTGTTGACTCTTGTCTTTCCACTTCCCCTGCTGCATTTATTTAATTAAATTATTGTCACACAGGCATTTAAGATAATTTTTAGCTAACTTGAAATAAAACTTGAACGGTTTATGACTTCCGATCGCCCAGATTGGCTAATATGACCACTGTGCAACGGTGAAACAAACACCCAGTTCACTTATAACTAAAAAAATACTAAATAACCAAATCTAGTGACTGGGCACATTTTGAAAAAATATAATTGTCATAAACTTTTTAAATGAACTCTACACTTGAAACTGAAACGAAGATTATAGATACCATATCTAATTACAATGTGGAAAGGATTATGAACTGTTTTAATAAAGAAATAGTCAAAGCCTGTTATAAAACATTTAAAATGATCTACAGAAACTTTACAAGTAACACCGAACAGTACCTTGGTGGTATACCTACCTCCTATAAATAAATCTAAAATTATGTCTTAGGGAAAATATATTGTCAAAGAAGTGAATCCATGCAATTGGGCATATTAATTACATCTAATACTTTTAAGAACCACGATATTTATAAAAGCGACTGGAATATACACATCAGAACACGTAAAATTAATAGCTAGGCCCAAAATACCATCTAATTCCGAAAATGATAGTCCACTGGAACGGACAAAAAAATGTATAGGTCACAAAAGGTCAAAACATAATAAAGCCATTGGACATTATAAAATTAATACCGCAATTCTGGAAAAAGACAGTCATACCAAACACTTGAAAAAAGGAAACGACACATATCAAAACGAGACCCAAATAAATTGCGACTGATAACAATATTATAAATCGTGAGCAAAGTTCTAGAGAACCTATACAACTGCCACATCACTTAATATCAAACGAAATACTTTCACCTAATCAGTGAACACTCTGAAACTTCCTCCTAAACAAAATGTTTGAGTTAAATCTCTCTGTAGGAGCACTGATATTTTCTAACGCTGATGACATTCCCTTACTTCTGACAAACTGTTTTCAAAATTACAATTACTAACGAACCAATCTTGTACCATTTAAAAAAAATGGGCAATCGTTATTAAATTATAATTCAACTACTACTAAGACAAAATATATGATATTCAGTAGGAAACATAATCTACCAAATTAAAATAGACTCTTCTCTAGAACAGTGCAACAAACAGAAATAATGCCTTATCTAGGCTTAACTCTAGATAAGAAACTGAACTGGAAAACATACATTGTTGTAAATAGGGGCTCCCAGGAGCACACACGCAGACCTTGTACAGTATATGAACGAACTATAAATCCTTCTCTAGTAATTGCTGACATATACACAGATGGAAATAAACAAGAAGACAATGGAGGCTGTGCATTTACGACATTGTTTATGAAATATTGTACGAACCAGGACAGAACTGCTCGAATAATCAAGCAGAAAAATTGGTAGCATTGAAATCAACTGACTAAATGTTAAGACTAACTGAGAATCCAAATTTTACTTATAATATATATACCAGCATTAAAATAGTGATAGACTCCATAAAAACAAAAAAAATATTAAACATAGTTACAGCACATATAAGAAACAATCTAATCAAAGTAATGGAGAGAGACGTCAGAACTTACTTAAAAGGACATAGTGGTGTTACAGGCGATAAGAGCTGACACGTTGGCTAATACAGCTGCTAATGACAACCATTTATCCTATGGATACAATTTAGTTCCTTTTACATGTGTCAAAAATACATACTGTTTTATAATCGAAGACTTAAACTGACATTAGCAGCAATCTACTACGACCACTACACAAACATATCCCTAATTGCAACAACAAAACTACTACCTCCTTGGGCTTACTCCAATAGGGCTAAATAACTGTAACTTGCTCGAAGATGAGAGACTTAGTTTTCTGAAATCATTTCTAAAGCAAGGGGATACATGACCTTAACAACAAAAATTTTTATATGATACACAAAAATGAACAGTTTGAATACAGCAACCAATTAATAATACACCAAAGAGTTGACATGGAAACTATTTGTGTGTTTTATATTGACATTTAAGGTTTTATCATTTTTTTCTTTTTGTTCGTTTGTTATACTTTTTTTTTTTTTTTTTTTTTTTTTTTTTTTTTTTTTTTTTTTTTTTTTTTTTTTTTTTTTTTTTTTTTTTTTTTTTTTTTTTTTTTTTTTTTTTACTAACAAGGGGAGGACACACTCAGTCTCTCACGGATCTTGTTGGCAATTTTTTTGGAGGTTCCTGGTCAAAAAATATTAGACACGTATTTTGCCGTTCCGACCAATGGGCCCTAGAAGCCGAAAAAAAAATAAAATAGCATTAAACTAATTTATTTTTTATCTCGAGTTTAAAAAATGATATCGACATGATTCTTGCACCAAGATTTTCAGTTTTGATTGCGAATTAAAGGAAAAATACAGTCGCTCCATACATTTTGGTTTAGGTTAATTAAATTCTAAAAAAATTATTAGTTTTTCAAGCAAACAACCTCTATAGATTTTTTCACAAAAAAATTGAGGTCAGATTCTAATTCAGTACCCTCAAAAACATTAAAAAACGGTTATTCAACAAAATCAAAAAATATCATTTTTTTCTCCCTCTTCCAGGAAAATGAAATTGTAAAACCGATTATTGGTTACATACCTCTAAATCGTCATTACTTTGTCATGCAATTCACTGGTTGGTATCGCTGGAAAGAGGAGAGTCTCGGCTTTCTTTTGATGTATATAAATGTAAAATTCGATGAACAAAAACCTATTATAAAAAATTGGAAAATCTTTTTTTTTTTATTGATATCTATATATATACATACGTTTCCTGAGTTTTGAGGGTGCTGAGATGGAATTCTAGGGCTAAAAGAATTTTCTATCACATTTTACAGTGTGTAAAAGCTAAAATTTTTCAAGTGAAGTATATTCAATATAATTTTGTCACAAGAACCGATATCGGATTCGAATTCAGCATTCAAGAGAACCCTTAAATACGAAATTTCATCCAAATAGAAAAATAAAAGTTTGTAAGCTTCAAAGTTTGCCTGACCAAATAATGGTAGGCAACTTTTGTTTAAATTGATAAAAACATGAATTACGCTTAGACGGTTTAACGGATCAACTTTACTTTTTTTTTACACAAAATATAGGGTGGTAATACACTTGAAATGTATTTGGTTTCATCATCCTATCTGGTTTCAAACTCAAGTTAAAAATCAAAATGTTTTTCGGATTTTCTAATTTTTTTAATAGGTTTTTGTTCATCGAATTTTACATTTATATACATCAAAAGAAAGCTGAGACCCCCCTCTTTCCAGCGATACCAACCAGTGAATTGCATGACAAAGTAATGACGATTTAAAGGTATGTAACCAATAATCTGTTTTAAAATTTCAGTTTCCTGGAAGAGGGTGAAAAAAATGATATTTTTTGATTTTGTTGAATAACCGTTTTTTAATGTTTTTGAGGGTGCTGAATTAAAATCTGACCTCAATTTTTGTGTGAAAAATCTATAGAGGTAGTTTGCTTGAAAAACTAATCATTTTTTTAGAATTTAATTAACCTAAACCAAAATCTATGGAGCGACTGTATTTTTCCTTTAATTCACAATCAAAACTGAAAATCTTGGTGCAAGAATCATGTCGATATCATTTTTTAAACTCGAGATAAAAAATAAATTAGTTTCATGCTATTTTATTTTTTTTCTCGGCTTCTAGGGCCCATTGGTCGGAACGGCAAAATACGTGTCTAATATTTTTTGACCAGGAACCTCCAAAAAAATTGCCAACAAGATCCGTGAGAGACTGAGTGTGTCCTCCCCTTGTAAGTAAATTAACAACTTTAATGACATGTAAAAAAAATATATAAAAATGCTTATAGTACTCCATATAATACTAGTTTTTGCATAGTATATGCCAGTCTAAAATATACCCCTCTACTTTAGGGTTTATTACAGAAGATATATTTATATAAATATATGATTTATATTTATCTTCTGTTGCCCTAAAGAGGAAGTTGTACTTTGAATCTTGTGCATACACCATGCAAAAAGCATATATGCATTCCAATGATAAATGTCATTCTATATATCAATACAATTTTGAAATCACTTCTAGAAAAAATAAAAAAAACGTCAAAAAAGAAAATGAAATAACACTATAACCCATTAAAAGTGAAGATAAGAAACACCATTAGTTTTCTAATCAAGTATAATACAATTTCAACTGTTTGCAGTATTCCAGCTATTCTTTTTGAATTAGTTCAAGTTCTGTAAGTAATTACGTTAGTTTATGATGAGTAACTTTGGGTATTTTATCGTTTCATGAAGTTATATTTGGGATTTATTTGTATTTTTTTTTGGACGTACAGAGTTGAGCTTTGGGGCTCCATTAAACCATCCAATTACTCTCGTATCCAATCCTTCGAAAAATCCTTAATGCTCCTTACTATGTGACCAATAAACTTATCCATAAGGACCTTAATGTTTCTTATGTTACTAATTTAGCCAAGACCAGATACCTATCCTCCCATAGTAAGCTCCATAACCACTCAAATCTACTATTCTCCCAGCTTGCTTCCCACTCCATTCCCGATAATCCTCCGAGGCGTCTGAAAAGAAGATGGCCTAGAGACCTTTTAGTGTAGATTTTATTGAAGTGTTACTAGTGAGTAGTTCTTCACAAGTTATTTACATGCCATTGTATTCACTATCAACTCATTTACTTAATGTATATGTTTTTGTACAGTTGTAAATATCAATAAATGAAAAAAAAAAAATTGTATTTTGGTCCTCGTTTGGTAGATTGTTGTTATCTGTTTCAATCCTGAATTGAGTTAGTAGTTATTGACGTATGTAAAAGAAACTGGATTTTATTCCTAGGGTAAGTGGTTATCATGCGCGTTTTTCTTTTGTATATTATTGTCTATGCTGTTATTCTGTAATGTATTGGTGATGTTTAAGTTTTTTATTTATTAATTTGCATAGGACTTGATCAGTAATGTTGCTATTGGTCTCAATTTATTAGTCTAGTTTTGGTGTTTTTTGTCAATGTTTTGACTTTCTATGATCTCTCAAATCTATGTCCGTTCCAGTAAAATGTCATTTTGGGTGTTGCATCTACGTTCTGCATTTGCCTGTTCGAGTGTTTTGTTAAATGTTACATCTTGTTTAACTATAAGCACATTTTCCAAAAACTTTTAAATATGATGTGTGGTTTTTACCATCACTTAATAATGTTCTCTAGATATCTTAATTTTTTTATAGTGTTAGAATCATATTTCATTCCCGATTCTATGGATTCACTTCTGTATATCATTTTTCCCAAGACGTGATTTTAGATGTAAGAGATTTATGACGGCTATTCAAGTAGCCTTGCTTACGCTTTTCTCTTGAATGGTTCTTTTTTAGTTTTTTGACATAATTTTCTAAGCTTGTTGGTTTTTTCCCTTAAATTTGTTTAATTATTGTTCCAGCAAGTTTCAGTTCGATGTCGGTTGTTCAAATATTCTTGTTTACGTATTCCTTTTGAATGGTTGCCTGTTTTATTCTTATCTTGTCAGTCATTTTCCTTAGGTTTGTTAAATCATTGTTCCACCAGGGTACAGTTCTTTGTTGCTTATTTCTTGTAAAGTTCCTGTTGGTAATTTTAAATGTTTTGTTACATTCTTTGGTTATTGATTTCATAACGCAGTCGATAATCCTTTCTACGTCATGGTCATGTATGGTATCAGTTATTTTCAATACATTTTAGAATGTAGAGTTCATCTCATTAACTTGAACTTAACAGTTTCTTTTAGTCGGTTTGTTTTATTTTTCTCAAAATGTGTAGAAGGTCTTAAATAAATAAAAAAATGTAAGAAATTAATGATCGCAAACTTATAAAGATTAAGGAAATATTATTATGTTCTTAATAATAGTAAAAACTGCAGGTAGTCGTGGTAACGGTGGCCGGATAAATAATATTTGAGTATAAGATTTAGATGAAAGAAGAAGCATTTTAATTAGATCCATATTTGTACCAATACGAGAGGTTTTTCTTGTACTGTGGTACCTAATGGCCTCGTTTCGGCCCTCCAATGCTTCTGACAATCTTCAAATTGGAGTAATGTAGAAAGAAATAATATCTGGACCATGGAAAAGCAAAATTATGGAAAGATACTGGAATACAATGGGGTGTATAAAAAAAAAAAAAAATGACCGTTTTTGAAACAAATATTTGTATTATTATTTCTTTGATATAAAATACAATTAATACTCAAAGTATAGTCCATTGTTATCTACCGTCATTACCCATCTGCTAGCCAAATGCTCGATGCCACGCTGATACCAATCCTTGGGATAGCTGTCAAAGAACTCTTGGACAGCATTTTCATCTTCCGCAAAATTATCAAATTATTTCCCTTGAAGGAAATGGGCCATGGATCGAAACAAGTGCGCTACTAACCCGAAGGTGCGAGGTCTGGACTATATGGTGGATGAGGCAGAAGTTCAAAACCATGAAGTACTATAAACTTTTCTGCTAATTGTTGAGGAGTAAGTTCGTGAGTGACCTGTCTACAGGTCTTTTTCACCTTCCCCATGGAGAGAAGATGGCGACTAACAGTATCTTTCGACACACCACACTCCCTGGCAAGTTCGCAAGTACTTGTGGACGGATTTGACTCAACAGCTTCCTTCAGAACCTTATCAATATCCATTAATCGCCGCCCGGAGCCCTTCTTCCTTTCCAACTTCGTATCTCCACTTCTAAATTTTTCAAACCAACGCCACACAGTATGCTATTCAAGGTCACCTTCCCCTTCATATTTGATAATTTCACGAGTTGCTTCAGCGGCTGTGAAATTTTTTTTCCAGTAATGTTTTAAAATTACGAGAATTTCCTAGGACACTGTCATGTTTCTTCTTTGAAATAAATAACTGAACTGAGGCTTTTTTTTTTTTAAGAAGTCCAGTGTTAGAAACTAGCTTAGGGAATGCTATAAAGGGATTATTAAGTATTGGTAAATAATAAATAGCATTAAGATATTTACAGACTTTTGAACTCTGGAATTTGATAAAACGGTCATTTTTTTTATATAAGCCCTATTAATACCACGAATAATGCCTCAGATATAAATCTTTAGTGTTAGCAATTAACTCAATGAATTTCGGTATATTGATTTTCCACTAGAAACTACTTTTAAAATGGTGTCCAATAAATTATTAACGTTTCTAATTTTACTGAAAATCTGCGACAGCTGACCAATTTTTTTTTTTTTTTTTTTTTAATATCCAGGCAAAACAATCGTACCAATTATCTTGTATTCTACTTAACTTCTCTCAAAAAGTCTTATATATATTATATTCTTGCAAGATTCTATCAAATAATTAAAGTCTTACAGTTGAGATTTGGATTTGAAAACTAAAATCACCGTTAAAGGCAGCCAAAGGCAGATAAACTTGGTATCAAAATAATTGTGAAGAAATGTACTTTTTATGGTTAAAATATGAAAAAAACGTTGTCTTTTTTTTTTTTTACGTTTTTTTAAATCATGACTTTTTTTTTTTAATTATCCAAATTTGAATAATGTTTGAAAATTTCTTACACAATCTTAAACAATAGAACTGTCTGAGGTTTCGAGATATTTTATAATTCTTCCGCTAGAGTTACCGTTTATATCATTCCATTAAAATGATCGACTCTAAATTATTTATATTTTTCTTATTTTTTAATGATTCCTCAACCTTGAACAGTTTGTTCAATGTTATTTATTTTCTTCACTTTTAAAGTGACGAGAGAGGGGAATAATATTGACTTGACTGTTTGCATTTTTTAAAGTAAAATTTGTTCCATTGATAATAATTTGAACACCTCAAAAATCTGAGTCACTGTGTTGGGTTGGTAAGATTGCTTGCATGGATTGGATTAAGATGGATTGCATGGATACACACCTTTATCCAATCACATAACCGCCCCTGTTAACTGGACTCTCGGTTTTTAATAAAATCATGGTGCTAATATTAATGTCTTATGCCTTTTAACTTCGTGATCATATCTAAACATGAAAATAACAGTAAACCATCATTACCATATTTGTTACGATTTCGATTTCCCTACTGTAAGGTTACGAGAGTGACCAACCGATGTATGTAAAACTCGATGTGAAAGGGCGGAATCGATATGTGGGCGCTTTGTTGGTTTAAAGATTTAGGTTGAGTCGTTTTTTGATATCGTTTGCTGTTTATTGTTATTATAGTATCGTGCTTGATAAAGATGCAGTTGGTTTGTATTATCTGTAACTAACGAGATGATCCACAATGTTCCTCGTATCTTCTTCATCAACATCTTTAAAAATTAGTCTTATTTTATCTAGTTATGTTCTAGTTTTTACAAATTACCTATTTCTATTTTTTTGGAGTCAGTTTCCTATAAGATTTTTTTATAAAGATTTTATTTATTCTAATTTTCAAATCTTAATGCTAAATGAGATTTAAAAAACCTTTCTTATATTTTTCTGAATTCTTTTAAGGTATTCTCTTAACATTATGGTTAAATAAGGCTGATTTTTGATTCGGTTTATTTCTAATTGTGAATTAGAGGGGGTTAGGTTAAGTTGAAGAGGTTCAGTTTTGAGGATTGATTTTCGCGTGATGAAGTTTATTCACCTACTCAGGTATCGGATCAATTACTTCAAATAATGCTACCTTAAGTTCATTTCACAAGCTCGGAATTTGTAATTTTAATAAATGTTTCTAAATTTTTTGTTGATTATAGCTTTCCGCCATCTTAGTCCTCTATGATTCATGCGTGCGTTTGTGGGTGTGTTTATTATTGAGTAATTAAGAATTATAAGTAAACTCTTGATTGAAAGCAGGGTTCTTTTCTACTTTAGGTACGCCTGTTACTATTGATAAAGAACAGTGATTTATTTTAATACTATGTTATTATTATTGAATAACATATGTTGTTTATTTAAAATATATATATAGAACTAAACAACCTTTATTTAACTAATCAAACTGTTAACACCCAAAAGAAGGGTTCCCACAAGGGGACATAACAATATTTTATTTGTGTGGTCAATAATTTTTTAAGTAGATTTTAATATAATTTCAAATAATTCTTGTTTTTAATAACGTTTCTTCCAAACAAATTCACACAAATAAAAGTCAAGGTGACTCCTTCTGGCCCCACATTCACTTTTATTCCTTCTCTTGACGCTGGCTCAAAGCGACTCAATTCTCTGGGTATGATCTTCGAATAAACTTAATTATTTAATAACTTCTAGGATAATATATAGATCATTTGGAATAATAATAACTGATATTACAACAAGTGATTATATTACTAGAAAAAGTAACTGGCGTATCTTAAGTAGAAAATACCCGAAAGCACTCGAACTACAAATTACTTTTTAGGCGATCAGTCAGATATGAAAATTAGAGATCATACTATTCTTATCCTTCAATGTATCAAGACAACTTATAAAAAAAACAAAATAGGCTACAACGGGCATACGCTTAGGAAAAAGTCATTCTTATCAAGCAAATATAAATAAAAACATTTTATTAAGATTCAGAAGGAAGTTAAATCGCCTTTACCATGCTGGGTTCTTGTTACATTCGCAGATAAAGTTATATAGCAAAACATAATTTAAGGAATGGTTGAACTATTAGGGATAAGAAACTAGTTTTGGATTATACCTTTTTTTATGTTTTTTGTTCTGTTTAGCGTCCGTAAAGAAATAGAAAACTGGAATGATTTCAAAATAAAAAACTAAAATGGCTAATGAACTCTAGTTAATAAGCTGGTTAGGTATAAGCTAAGTTCTGAAGTAACAAAAATCTTGTGAGAAATAACTGGACTTCTAGAGAAGTGATTGAAAATAAAAGAGCTGCATCTGATTATAAGAGAACATATAAACCCTTGAATATATATTTGTTTTCAATATTTATTCTAAACGAATAGTATCATATTTATAGGCAACCTTAAATGCCTTTGAATTTTAAATAATCATTTATATTTTACTAAAATTTCTATGATACACACCGAATGAAATATGCACCTATACAGCTTGAAGTTAACTCGTTCATCCTTAAAATCGTACCAAACTTTTTGGACCCTCCAATTTTGACAATAGTTGAATATAGTCCTGTGAAAACAATTAACTCAACTCAAAAAAACTTGTTAAATCTGTTATTTTAGAATTTATGTAAATGAAATGGATTGAAACATAATTTAACTGTTGTTCATTTATTATGCAAATTAGTATGCATGAACTGTTTAAAAAAAAAAAAGTGGACAGAAGGTTACATTTTAGATGTAAAAAAAAAAAGTCAGTAATAACTTAAGAACCGAATTTGAGATTGCCCTGTTCAGGGGCGGATCGGGAATTCTCGGCACACCGGGCAAATGCTCTTGACCGGCCCTCAGGGGCCAAACCCTCCCCCTCTCATCACATCCACAAAAGATAACCCTGTTCACAATATGAACAATTCTAAACATACTCACTCTTTCATTTTATGAGGGCGTCGAGAGGTATTATACAATCTAATTCAAACAACAATTTTATTATAATTTTACCAAAATCTTATTTCTCAGTTCCTGTTTTAGCTACAGAGCTCATTTTCTGTTTAAATTGTTGCTAATTTAGTCTAGTTTAATTTTTGAAAATAACTTTCTTATTTTAAATCAACTCTTCAACAAATGTTTTGTTAAAACGTAGTGAAAGTCGATATTTTTCTTTTTTTTTTACGCTTTACGCTACCAGTTAGCGACCGACGGCACTACAAGCACTAAACTTGCATTTTAGTTCACAATCACAATACTAACATCATAGTTAAAAATCGTAACTACTTGATTTTTTTTTTATATATCAAAATCTTTAGTTTTCAATGGATGATGAGTTTCTCTTATATATATATAAAAGTCTAGTAATAAGTGGTTATTAATCATGGATAACAAATTCAATAGATTTAGGTAAACACTACGATGACTGGTGTTATTCGACTGTTCCAAGGCAAGATTTCCTCACTCACGAGCGTTTCATCGCCTCGTCGCTCCATAAACATCCACTCGGTTTTTCACTATCGGTCGCTCCACAGTCCATTTGGCGTGAAATAGTTAGATCGGAACGGTCATCAGTGGCAAACTTAAGGTTTTTAACCCTTTTCCTGGCAAAAACATAAATATTGGGATTTTTTTGAAAATCACTTGGAAACACCGAAGTTTGGCCTTCACACATACTGAAATGATTATCCAATACGGTCAGAACTAGTTTTAATTATTTTTATGGTCATTTATAATAAATGGGAACTGTAGTTTCCCTTGCCAGGTTACTGTAATGTTGCTCTTGCAACAAAAGGGGAACTGCGGTTCCCCTTGCCAGGTTGCCATTTAGGAAAGTTAGGAAGGTTAAACATATAAAAATCAATAATCTATATATTATATTAAAAATAAATATCTCTTGTTTTCTGAGATTTTCTCACCCTACTTCTAGGAAATCACAGCACAAAAAAAAAAAAAAAAAAAAAAAAAAAAAATTTCAGTCTTTCAAAAATCACATTAGTTGTTATCACTGGCGCAACCAAGGGGGGAACTTGGGGGCTGAAGCCCCCCCCCCCCCCCCAGACGACCGAAATGACTAATGTTTTTTAGTCGATAACTATGATTTTCATTTATACAGTCTTGAACACCACCCATTCCTAGTTTAACTAAAACATAAAAAAATATCTTTCCCTCTCTCTCTCTCTCTCTCTCTCTCTCTCTCTATATATATATATATATATATATATATATATATATATATATATATATATATATATATATATATATATATATATATACAAACCCAGCCCCCCCCCAGATAGTAATCCTGGTTGCGCCACTGGTTGTTATCACTATGACATCAACCCGAATGCCACATTAACTTAAACAAAACGTTTTAAAGACTAAGAAACTAAAAGTCTTAAATTAAAAAAAAATAAATAAATAAAACTTCTTATGAAACTAAAAAATACAAGTAGGACGACTCCTTACGTAAATGAAAGAAAAAAGAGGGCTATTGTTTACTTGGCACTAGTGGTACTGGAGGTGATGTGGTACTGTAGGAAACAATTTATTTTAGGAACGAGACATAATAATTTATCACATTTTGAGCAGATGAAAACCGTTTTATTGATTTGACACAGGCGACATCTTCCTTTTCCTGTGAACTTCGGAAAATGATCACCACCTGCTGATGTGTCATCCAAATTACAGCAGGCACTCCATGATTTATTTGGTTGATGTTTGCGAACGTAGCGCGACGAGGCTCTAATATTGGATCCAGCCACAACTGCGGCTCAGATGAGCTGTTGGGCGACGTCTGATTTAAATTCTTTGAGGGATAGTTCACGTCCATCAGTACTTGTTTTGAATTCTCTTTTTTTTGTTCTTTGGTTCGACCCATTCCTAAATTTTCTACATCATTTTTCTCGAATCCACTCTGTTCCTCGAGTTTAGATGCATCTTCCATTGGCGACTTATCAACTGTTTTCAAATTTTTGACCCGTCCTCAATCGCCTTTCTTTGATTCTTTGCTTCTCCTTCTTTAAATTTTTTTTCTACCTCCTTCTTTTCACTTCCATTCCTTTTATTTCTCGCAGGTTTTTTATGTCCCTCCTGTACAATAACCTAGCGTTGTTGGTGCAAATATCTAGCATTTGAGCAAATATTGGTAAGTACCGCCAGTGGGGTTTGAGAGGAGTACGATAAAATGCAATGAGCATGTCCGATATGTCTACTCCTCGCATGTTAGCATTATATTCTTTGATAAATTGTAGACATTTAAGCTGTAATATGAAATAATACATTATTCAACGGTATAATAAAATAATAGTACAATATTAGCTAATTTTTTTAAGTAATTAATGAATAATTAATTAAAAGTATAATTTAGTTAATGTATAATTTTTTGTTTTATTTAGTCAAAATGTAAACTTTTTTGGAATATTGGTATCCAAGCAAGGGGAACTGAGGTTCCCCTAGTAAGTATACTGGTAACCTGGTAAGGGAAACTGTGGTTCCCATTGAAGTTTACTGGTATCCTGGCACGGGGAACTGAGGTTCCCATTGCCAGGATAAGGGTTAAAATTGTTGCACTTAGTTAAGTAAAATGTTTCGTGACTATATCAGAAATAAAAACTACTTTTAGTAACATTGTTCTATATGACATATATTTGTTATCAGTTGTTATAAATATGTTGCTACGGCTTAATTATTTTGGCTGGAAGAACGTATTCGCACATAATATACTATAACCTATCAACCATAACAACATATCAAGACTACCCGACCTTCTGCAAAGCAAATCTTTTTTTCATGACCTGTAAAAAAAAGAAAAAAAAAAGACTAAAGCGATCGCCATCTCTGGACTGGACATCTTCCGGTTCACCGTTAGGCCAGCGGTCTGGTACCAAAAAAGGGTCTGGTAAAAAAAAACATTCGTAACCTTTTTAAAATTAGATTAAATTTGCTACAATTTGAGACCAATTGCAGCTTTGTTGGTTTAATAGATTCTGGGTTATGTCCCTTTGAAAATTGGTGATTTTTTCCAATAAGTCCAAAACAAAAACTTTATATATAGGGTCTGACAGTAAATTTACCCAGCTTTCAGATGAAATAAATAAATTTTAGATCAAACAAATAGTTTCGGATTTAAGAGTATCAACAAACGTGTTTTAGAGGAATAGTGCGACTTACCGTAAGTTAACCAATTTTTCGCCCTCAACAGTTCTAAAACTATGATCTGAGCAAAAAAATTTATAGAACCAAATTTATTGCAAATTTTATTTGCTTTAATAATGTATAGAACACAAAATATGTTGAAAGCAACGGTTTCCGAGTTATTGTATCAAACTGCTAAAAACATACAAGTTTCAAAACGTTTCCCCGATTTTACATTTTTTTTAATTAACAAGAGAAGTATTATGCCTACACTGTGCTTGCTTGGACTGTGCTTAAATTAAAGCTAATTAAAGTTACTACAACTTATCAAGTACAAGCTTAAGCCTAACTAGCTTATCTTTGGGCAACTTATTTATCATGACTTTTATCGTAGGATCACTCCTTCGGTTGGTGTTCCCCACGAAAGTTGGCCAAAACTTAAAATCTGTACTTTTTGGAAAAAATTACCAATTTTCAAAGGGACGTAACTAAGAATCTATTAAGCCAACAGAGTTGTAATTGTGTTCAAATTTAATCTAATTTTAAAAATTGTGACGAATGTTTTTTTACTAAAAACGCAGGATCAATTTTTTGCGACCTAAAAACACCAGGCCCCTGGCCTACGTAACGTGTGTGCCCGGCTCAAAGGCGATATCCCAAGTATATACATGTGATTATTTGTAAGACCTGGATAAATCTGTGGAACAAAAAACATTTAAATATGTCATGAATAACCCCATTACCATATGAATTATAAATAACACGCCCTAAAAAGTATGGTAACATGTAAACAAATCGTTAAAAAGGGTAATAACGGTGGAATACTGAGCCATAAATATTAATATTATTTTTTTATTGATGGAAAAAATTAAATAATTGAAAATATTTATAGTATTCTATTGCAGCCTTAATATATATAATCGTCAAACTTGGGCAAAATACGCTAATTATAAATTTGCTTAAAAGTTTTACAACAAGTTTAAGCACGATGTCGACTCATGTTGATAAAAAAAAATGAAAAATATATATATGCACTTACATATAATAAGGCTTAATTGTATGTGAAAAATGTTTGTAAAAATTAAACATCTTTATGTAGAATGCGGCTATTGATAAAAGTATTGATGTTTCTTATGTAATCATTAGATATGGTATCATTATGTTTTAAAAAATATCTGTTTTTACAGTTCTGGTTTAAGCAGCAGTAATGGGTAATATACTGGTTACCAAAAATTTTCATACTTTATTCAAAACATCACAATAACGTTAATTACCAATTATTACTTTTAATACTTGCCGACTGTGTTCTAAAACTTAAGCACTTATCCTGCATGATTTGATCGATCAAGATTTCTGATTATGTATGCAGTTCAGAACTACCGTAAAACGGCGTGACTTTGCAACCAGTGAGTTAACTTTGCACCAAGCTCACTAAAATGTTTCAGTTGAGGGAAAAGTGTTTTGCTGTTGTCTAAATGAGGGATATTTTATATTCCTTACTTACTTAAGACTCTACTGATTGGGTCTATGGAATTTTCACGCTGATCCTAGTTACATCTCATGTTTTATAACAATTAGTTGATTGTAGTGTTTCAACAGGTGTGATTCCTTTGTGGAATAAAGTCGTGCTTTCGACAACTAAATATTTCTCAAATCGATTAAGTTTTGCATTAATTTTATTCTATAATTATTGTAATTTAGATATAAGATATTCATTTTGCTCAAAATATTTGCCAAAAGTCATGGTATTTGAAAATAAAATAGAATCCCCTTTTTGATATGAATTAGGAATGACTTTGCACCACATATATTTTGGCGCAAGGTGACCTCCCTGTGGGAAGAAGTCTGGCAGCATTGCTCCTCCTAAACAAATCAATAAACGAGGATATTTTGAAGTTAAGGAGTTGATAGGCTGGTTAAAATCCAAATTATTTGGGATAGTGTTTTGCTTCTCGTTAATAAGGTTTTTGTTATCTATGTGCAAGTTTGTTGACTGTTAAAATTTTGCCTATTTGTAGCTTTAAATTTTTTCAAGCTTCATAGTGTTAGTTTTTATATTTTAAAAACTTTTGTCTAACTATTGCAGATTGCATTTTTCCAAAAGTGTTTCTCTAAGGATCTTTGTGCAATTTATTTCATAGGTATCGTTTTGTTCCTTGTTTACTAAAATTATAGTTGTTTAAGTTATTTAGGCATGTTTTAAGTCGTTATTTTGTTTATATTTAATATTTTGTTGGTATGTTTTTGTATTTTCTATCGTTCCTCAATAAACCTTTAAAAATTGTGCAATTTTGTTTTCATTTCAATGAAAATATTGTAATTTAGTATCGTTTCCTTTAACAAAATCCTTAGAAAGATAGAAAAAAATCACTACGCTAAACTCCAAACACTATTAAGAAATGAATTTGCATCTCATAACTACTATGAAGCTTTGACTTTGCTCCAGAATACGTTTTTAATGCTTCTTTAATTGAAAAAATATGGTGGTACAAAGTCACGGGTATCCGGTTGACTTTGCACCGAAGTTTAAGAACATTAAAATTAATCATAAGTTTTGTAAATTTTGCAACTCCGAGATTATGCGATGAATCAACAGCATTTTTAAGCTAATTATTCAAAGCAAATATTTTACTACATACATTTTAAACATTATTGATAGGTAGTTAAAGAATGAAGTTCAACAAATGTGGTGGAAAGTCACGCCGTTTTACTTTATATTAAATGAAGTGGTTAAAAATAAGAGAAACAACGTTAAAACAAGATTCCATATTTCAAATTTTGGATTTATATACCGTTATGAAACAACAGAATTGTAATTATGTTTAGGAAAACTGATATAGAAGCTGTATGAGTATGTCCATACAATATTAATGAATAAAAAAATATAATTATTTAGGAATCAAAATAATGGTGCAAGTAACGTTTTATTTTATTAAGGAAAAGTACACCTTTTGTATTATGTTAGTAAACCTTATGGGAGGGGTAATCCTGGAAAAAAAATTATTCTACTCGAGCGAAATTCTATATCTGGGTACGTGATATCCCAACAGAACTCTGCGTCCCAACTGACAAATAAAATTCTGTTTACGTTCCATGGAAGCTTATTATAATAGGTATTGGCAGTGCTTAGGCTGTCCACTAAGTGTTAGTCAAGATTAAAGATGGCTGACACCATAGTATTAGGATGAGGGTTGTGAGAAACATCCCTTGATTCAGTCATCTTCCAGTGCCAATGTTAAAACTATATTGAAGAGAATAATAGTGCAGACTGTAATTGTAGTTAAAATCATGACTACATTTATTCTTATATCAAGACCGGTCTGATTCACGATATGTTTGTAAAATTTAAGTTTCCATTCTTATATTTGTTCCGTAACATGCTCCGGACCGTATTTTTAACATTTTCTGGATACTTCCTTTTGTGGGTTTTGTTATTTTAAACACAGAAAAGAGACAACAAATAACATAGGCATTTTATAATTATAAAATATCAATGATGCATAAGATGATTAGGTCACAAAATATAATTCATCTCGTTAGATATCTCTTTTTGAAGTTTGAAATATGTTTAAACAAAGTTGAGATATTACAGCTTTTATGGCAAAAAACGTGGTTTCCTCAAAAAATTCTTTGAATTATATCGTATATCTGCAACGGATTGGAATAGATAGGTAAGGTCTGCGGCATTTGTCTTCATTTTTTTTAAACTAGTTTCACCCAATTTTTTTTTTTTACACTAAGAGGTAATCACTCTATATAATGATATAGACTTGTAAATAAGATGAGTGAAGTTGGCCCTTATTACTGACATTGAATAATTAATTTTAGTTTGGTGTGAATCATGGTTGCTTTCTGTGACTTTTAGTTTTTCTTGTGCTTAGTAAAGTTTCTATTTTTTTATCTGATTATGGGGATTATCGTCAAGGGATCCCTTTCAATCCCACTAGGTATATTAGCTATGTACACTCGGAACTCTACTGAGTCTTCTATTTTTTAAAAAACTCTTTGTATGATCATTACTACGGGGAGGATGGAACTTACGGAGGATGGTTTGCTAAGAAAGGAATCGTCATAATAAACAATATAGTCCAATCAATAAACACATTGTAGAGTGCATGAAATATGCGATAATTTTTGACTTCTTAGCTTCGTTAGGAGTAGTTAGAACGTGAACATACTAAAAGTCCCCGCCCCTGGAGGGTGAGCTAACGGTGGGGGGGGGGGGAGAAGATCCCATTTTTGGGTTTTTCGATTATATCTCTAGAAAAATATGTTTCAAATCAAAATTAAAGCTAATTACATTTCCTATAAAATTTATTCTATATAAATTTGTCGAAATTTCCACGGTTTTCGAGAAATACATCATTGAAAATCGGTGATTTTCGGTAAAAAAACAAAACAAATGTTACCTCACTTTTTGTCATACTTTTGCATCTAGTAACTTCCACGATCGTTTCTCAGGAAAAATGTCAGAATAAAAATTATAGAGCATTAAATTTACTTTAATTTTATATATACGTTTTTGGCATTTGAAGCAAATGTTTCGTGTATATGAAATTGAAGTAAATTTAATGCTCTACAATTTTGTTTCTGACATTTTTACTGAGAAACGAAGGTACTAGAAGCAAAAGTTTGACAAAATGTGAGGTAACATTTGTTTTTCCCGAAAATCACCGATTTTCAAGAACGTATATCTTGAAAACTGTTAGAATTTCGACAAATTTATATAGAATCAATGTTATAGGAAATTTAATTAGCTTTAATTTTTAATTGAAATATATTTTTCTTGAGTCAACTGTTTTCGAGATATAATCGAAAAAACCCAAAAAATTGAACTCTTCCCTTCCTCCTACCGTTAGCTCAACCCCCAGGGGCAGGGACTTTTAGTATGTTTACTTTGTGCACTCTACACACACAGCACTCATTAACTGGACTAATATCTTAGGAGGAATGATTCTGTTCGGTTGGTGAAGGTACTTCAATATCTGGAAGGCAACGTCATTCGATTTTATTCCTACCTAGACAGAACGACATAAAAAAATGTCAATAATTAAACAAAATTAAATCAGTGATTTTTTCAAACCATGAACTTAACATATGAATAATGTTACTTACGTATATCATTATTTTATACATTTTTTTTTTTTATACAATTTTTACAATTCACAATTTTAAATGCTGTACCAAAAAATAAACCAGTCTCAAACTTAAATAAAATACTATTAAACAACTTAAGTATATGCTGATATAATCATAATTTATAATGAAAGAAAAATATACAAAAAAACTTTCAAAGAATAAAAAGAAAAAAATATATTACATCCTAGTAATAAAATAAAAAAAATTGTAATTATACATTCTTAAATGTCTATATATTTTTATACATACTTACATACACACACATCTAAATACATACACTCACACCTAATACATACATATGCAAATACATATACATAAACATGCATACACAAGTATATTTAAAATAACAATAAATATAATATATTTGTATACTGCATTAATAAATGTCTAGTTCTTTTATGTACATACCGTTTTGTACTATTTTTATTATAGTTACCAATATTTTTTATAAGTGGGTTTTTATTTCATACATAATAAGTATTATTTTGTTGTTAATATTGATTTTAGGTCAACTGTCCTACATTATTTTTTCTTATGTTTTCCCTAACTTTTTTGAGGTCTCGATTAACCAAGGTTTTCGTTTTCCAAGCCGAACTTGGTCCTAACCAACTCGCTCATTCGAGTTCCAAGTGTTTTTTTTTTTGTTTTTTTCCTGAAAACCTGCTTTGTTAACCTGCTCAAGGTTATAACTGTGAAGATTATTTTATGGCCGATTAAATATTGTCCTAGGTCAGGACTATTGATGCTAGGCTTTACTTTTAACAACTCCAAAGAGTATATGAAGTTAAAAAGAGAAGTACTCTGCTTTGTTCCATTATAGAAATAATGGAATATTTCTGTAAGAAAACACCTCTGTCCATCATACATACTTGCTTAGTCTGAAAAATCTTTGAAATGGAATCTGTGATCTTGCTCTTTCCTCCTTACAGATTTGATGCTACACTGTCTGGCTATGATGTTTTTCGATCTTTATAATAATTTTTAAGAAACCTTCAAAAAATACAAGGATTTCAAATCAGGATGGGAAGAGTTAAGCCTATATAATATCACTAATTAACCCTTTGCACTCATTAGCCGGTTATAATCCGGCAAAATAAAAATGCAGTTCCACTCAGATTATAAGTTCCACTTCTCTGGCACACGACTCATAAGCTGGGTACAGACTGGCATTATTTTTTTCAATATCTTCTCTTGAAGATAATATTGTTTTATTGATTTTTTAAAATTTGTTTGTGTTTATATTATATTATTGTACTTGATGTAATATAAAAAAGTTTAAACATTTTTTATGCCTTTTAAAAAAATATTATCATGCTCCCAGCCACCTGAGTGAAAGCCACGAAAAGAATTGCCAGCTCATACCTGGCATATGAGCTATGTGCTAGGCATTGGGTTTGCGGCTTCGGAGTGCAAAGGGTTAAACATAGATTGTTAAAAACAATTAACAATGTTAGATTTTGTACTAAAATTTAAATAGAACTTATTTGATGCACTAAGACTTTTGACGTAGTAGATAAGAAAAACATTAAGGAATGCCTTGTTTATATTTTTTTTTAATAGTTTTATTGTAATTTTTAGGTACTGTATATATAAAATATAATTGCTTACTAAATTCTAATCGCAAAGATAATAACAACTTTATGATAATGAATAAAATGTGAAAATTAAAAATAATTAGTTGAAAAATGAAGCTCAGTTCAGAGATCAGAGATCCTTACTTCATATTATTTCGACAGTTGTACTTTCAATTGGAAATTAATATGATTTATGATTAAAGCAGTTTTGATTATTGAAATTTATCTGCATTTTTATCTTAATATTTTTGCCCCTCCCAATATTTCAATAATTAATGTAATTATTTTGTTATTGTAGATCACAAGTTCGAACAAATCATTCCTTCAAGTAAAAAATATAAAGACAGGGATAAGGAAAATGGCAATTTGGATTTCAAAAAGGTAAGATAAAATGAAACATATTAAATTTTAAATTTTAGTTGTTTAAAACAATATTTAGCTTATGGTTAGCAATTTTTATCATCATTATTGTTAATAAGGTTCATAATATTTTTTTTTTTTAAACTTTACTGATCAACATATGTTAAATATGAATTGACCTTGTGTTTTGATTTATTTTTTAAGTTACTCAATGTAGTTGTTATATTGTCCCTCTTATTAAACTTTTTAAATGTGTTTATTTCGTTTGATATTTTAGAAGTTTTAATCCTGATATCTTGTCACACTTTTTAAAACATGTTTATTGGTTCTTTCGTAGTGGAATGTAACTAGTTATGTTGTTTTATTGATCCTTTCCCCTCCCACCCTAAAACAAATAATAAAGAAAGAATGAAATGGGAAATCCAGAAGTTATTGTCTACCTTATTATATCTGAATTATGTCAAAAAAAAACCCTAATATTTCGCCATTTTCTTCCACCTTTATTGGTTTGCTAAGGGTAGGGAAGGGTATGTAATGTAGTGTAGCCTCCCAGGTTATTAAATTGTAATGTAGGTATCTTGGTTATTTTCTTTAAAAATGAAGATACCTAAACATAATAATAATAAATAATAAAATAAACCGCTCTTTTCTAGTTAGCTAATTTTATAATGCAATCAATTTAATATGTGTCTTTGTGGAGTTTATATATTTGTATGTGAGAGGAAGCTTTGATCACGATAATTATCCTAATTAGAATTAGTTCTCGATTCACTCTGCCCATATTTATTATATTTTATTATTTATTATTTTATTTTAAGTATGAGCCATTGTAAAAATGTCTGTTTTTTTCCCCTAAGGCTGTAGTGTTATTTTAATAGTTATTTTCAGTGCTACCTATTCTTCATTCAATAATGCTTCTGTGTTTTTTTGTTCTTGATATGTTGATGGTTTGTATAAAATATTATACATTTTTAAAAAGCTTTAATGCATGTATGCATTCTGGATTTTATTTTTCTTGATATGTTGTAACAACTAGCTGAAGAACTCATGCATGGCCAATTATAAAGCGAAATAAAAACTAAACAACCTGTATCATTTTTTATGAAGGCTCTATTTTCAGGATGTCATGATTACCCTTCTATCCGGACTGGTCCCACTTCTTTTAATCTTGGACTATGATACTTCTATTCTCTTTCAGCATTGTGAATCACAATTCTTCTTATACCAGTAAACTTTCAGAGTCATACTTTTTTCTTCTGGAAGTTAAAAAGTCAGTTAAAAGGGTTCTAATGGTCATCAAATGCACCACATTCATATCATGCGTTGTGGCATTGGCTACTTTTAATGTATTCAGTCCATTTACTGAAGTTCTTTCCTCCAATAAGCATTTAGTGAATCAACCACACACTGGTGTAGTGTAAAGTAGTAGTGTTGTTTCAACTGAATTAACAGTTTTCTTTGACTGCTTTATCCACCTGTGTTCGACAGTTGTCAAGCTGAGTTAACTTTGCAGCTTTATGGGAATATGTTCCAGGTTGCTTGTTTGTTGCGGGCTGTTGTTTCTTACTCATTGGACTCTCGTTTATTAAACTCTAGATACCTAGTGTTTCGAAGAAAACTGGAGAGAAAAGAAGGTGGTAAGTATTGAGGAATTCTTTTTACCCTCACCATTTCTGTCAGCACTGTTTGTTGAAGAAGTTTCTGTATTTACTGAATGTTGGAAGTTTTAAAATGTATAAGGCTTTTCCTGCTGAAATCTACTTGATATTTAGGAATAATATAATATTTATCCCATTTTAATACTTTATAAAATGTTACCAATTCAATAAAAAAATAATAATTCTTTATAAATTTAAATTATATCACAAGTCTTAACTGTGCCAGTATTTTCCACAGCTATGGCTATATCTACAAAAGGTCTTGGATATTAATATTTTTTTAAGGTTTAGGAGGTTAAGAGATTTTCTAGTACACTACTCAAATTTATCCGTTTTAAAACAAAAAGAGTACTGACTTAAAACTAAATTTATTTAATTTGTATTCAAATTTATCCTTATGCTTGTTTGAAAAAATACATATGAAATGTTACCAAACAATAATTTTTCTAGAATGTTGATTATTAAAATTTATTCTGGATAAAAGTTTTGGAAAAATTAAGGACACTAAAACTATCTGTAGTTGAATTGTGATTATTGACTACTTATTTGAGCAGAGGGTTTAGTTAAGTGGGTCAGTGTTAAGGATAAAAGTTAAATATTGCTCAATTTGGTGGTACTGATTTTAATTTTTTCTTAAAATTTTTCTAGAAGCTTGAGAAAATTTTTTTCTCCTTTAACTGGTTATCAAGATGATTAGGCTAGAGCAGTTGAGCTGGCCAATAACTGCTTCATGCATGTGTCTAGCGAGTAATAGTAAAAGTTACTACAAAATACCATAAAATAAAAATAGCTGACACTGTTGGCAACTAACCATTTTATGTATCCCAACTTATTGGGATACATATCTTCTCAATATCTTTAAAGTCATTGAATTATTATCACCTTAATTTAGTTAACTTGTTTATATTTCACTTATTTGTGATAGTATAGAAGGATTAATCTAATAATAAAAACGATTTTCCACTTCTATAGTATTTTAAATAATATAATATTAAATATCATTGAAGTGGTGAATTGTTTATTAATTCCACTTAACATTTTAAAATATTAATTATTCAAATTCTTCCTTTTCCTCTCCATTAAAGACCTCATTTCATTTACTACACAAATGAAAATTTTAGTCATAAGAACATTCTGGCATGATCCTCATAGAAATCTTCTTCATTAAAACGTTCTAAAAAAATCTTCAGATATTCTCCTCTATAATTTTCTTAATTATAAATTAATAAAATAAATGTATAAATGGTCGTACCTAAATAAATTTACAATAATGTAGTTGATTATTTAAAAAATTCATCTTCACTGTAGTCATTTGTTGAATAATCCTAGCAAAATTGTAATTTCTTAGTTGGTACTCTTTTTTCAGTCAAAATGCTACTGCCCGAAACCACATGCTATGCCACTAATTCAATCTTACTCTTGTTTAGGTCACCTAAGTTCCAAATAGCTTCCATGTAGTTTTTCTTTCTGTAGGCTCTAGTACTTCTGTAATGATTTTTAATTACTTGAAATCCTCTGTCTGGTAAAATATGTTCAGGTTAGTGGTGACCAGTCATTTTCTTAGAGTGTCTTCGTTCTGAAGACTTATGTTATTATTGCAATGAACCATCAAAATCATTATGGGGTTAATCTTGTGGGCAAAGATCAATTTTAGTTACATTTACTGTTAATTTTTACACATTTAAAGCCTCAATCATATTTTTACATCTTAGATTCATTATTTTTTTTTTATTTATTTATTATTATTTTTTTTTCCACGAAACGGCCTTGGAGACCACGCGAATATCAATTTTTGGCTCCTCTCTTGTTTTTTCTTTCCTTCCATTTTTCTTTCATTATTTCTCCGTGTCTCTTTTTTCTTTCTTCTGTCCATGCCACTCCCTTTTTTGAACTTTTTCTGCCCACAACAACCTTCAATTCCTTAAGTCTGTTTCTATATCTTTCTCTGTCCTGACAGTCCTGGTCCGTTATACCTAATCTTTCCGTTTCTTCTTTCATCTGTTTCATATATCCTCCTGAGCTTTTATATCCACGGATTTTCTGAAATATTTGCTTATTTAGTCTTTCCGGGACCATTCTTATGATATGTCCATAGAATTTCAGTCTTCTGACCCGGATTTCCGTTTCTATGTCCTTTGTATCTTTATAGATTTCCCGGTTGGGTCTAAGCCTGTATCCTTCTTGAGTCTTTTTGGGGCCATAGATCGTTCTCAGAATTCTCCGTTCAATCCTTAGTAGTTCTTCCAGACTAGGAATGCAAGTGGTTTCTGTCCCGTATTAAATCACAGGTTTAACGACAGTGTTGTAGTGTCTTATTTTTGCTTTTGTGGACAGGGTTTTTTTTGTTGTAAACAATAGTGGTTGCAAAAGATAGTTTCTGTAGTTTAGTTATTCTTTTCTGTAGTTTAGATTCATCATTAATATATTGATACGATGTTTAAATTAAATTTTGTTGTTTTTTTTTTTTTTTTTTTCTGTATTTCAATAGCTGATGGATTCCCCACAATGGGCCAATATTTTTGGCTAGGTTTTTATTTATCTCAGTTATTTATTCTGGACTCACGCTTACTTTTCAACCCTGATCGTTGAAATTCATCCCTAGGTATTTTAAGGTATATTTCCATTAGGGCTATCCTATCCTCCCTAGGTATTACAGAGTCTTTGTCTCTCACCATCCTGCTGATATGCCTGAACCATCTTAACCGCCAATTTCTGCGATTAAGATAGAACTTGGAAGTCTGAATTATCTTGATATAAAGTTCAGCACTGTACAGGATTATTGGGTGATATATTGTCTTATACACAAGTAGCTGGTATTTTTCATGTAACTGTTTTGCATATTAGGTAGTAGGCATAATTTAATTTTCATATTTTATGAGAAATTTTTGTTATCTACTTTTTCTGTTATATTAATATTTTTTTCTAATAATTTTTATCTAATACTAGTTCTAGTTCCTTATCATTACTTTTTATTTTTTTCTCTTCTTAGTTTGGAGGATTTGGCTTTTTGTTACATTAATACTGATACCTTTTTATTCTGTAAAACAACTGTTGTAGCATTACTGGGAAGTATGGATTGAGCACTATATTTTCGGCATATAATTAATTCTGAATAACTACTGGTTGAATATTCCATTTTCCTTTGTAATGTTTTTCCTTTTCCTTTGCATTTTGTGACAACTTCATCCTTTTAAAGTAAAAATTTTGAAGAATCAAGCTGTTCTAATCCTTGATGTACATTTTTCTTTTTTAGGGACAAATGAAGACGATTAGGTTCTGAGTCTAACAGTGATTTTAAGCCATTAAAACCTGTTATTATCCTAAGATATTTCATAATGAAAAGATGTGATCTTGGATTTACCTTCCTGATCTGAATGCACCTTTTTTCCTTTCCAATTATTCTTTATTCCAGAGGTCTTAGACGATTTTCTTGATCTACTGTCTATATTTTGTTAATAACTGGAATAGACAAATAGGCCTATAATTTGTGCCACCTTTCTATTGATTGCTTAATATCGTATTGCATTTCTAGTATTGTAATATTCTCTTTTCCTATTGTTTACCTTTTGGAATAGGTTCAGTACAGCTTTCTATTTCCTTAACACCCTACTTCATCAACTTTGGAACTATATTCTCTTCTGTTGTTTTTTTCGTCATCTTAAATATGGTTTGTTATACTTCACCTTTCTTTATAATTTTGTGGTATGCTTCTTTGTTCCCATCATTTATCTGGATTTAATCCATTCATAAAAAGGAAAAATGTCGACACTGTCAATTCAACAATAATATTACAAAAAATAATGCAGCTTATTATTACCGAGCTTATCACATTTTATCCTCTTTCATTTCATCTGACTGAGAAAAATGCAAACAATAAGGTAACAACCAGATTATTTTTATTTAAGTAAACAGAATCTGGGCAAAAATAAGATAGAAATATATATAGAATTCTAGTGCTAACTTTTAAGAATGTTCATGAACTTCAATGGTAAGCCTATACTAATTACATTTTACTAAGAGCACTTTTTGGCAAATTTGTTGTTGACCATTGTTATTTTTTTTTTCCTCCTTTAAGCCTCTCTTGATGATATCTTTTTTCTCAGTATAAGCTTTTCAGCATAAATGCATTTGTTTCAGATAGGTTTCTCTGTGACATGTCTTGAAATCATGTGACTTCGACTCTCTAATGTTTCTTTGGTTTATATTTTCTTTTCATTGTTATCTGTGTGTCACCCAACTAATTCCTATTTCTGCTTCTCGAATTACTCATGTCAGTAAAATATCTCCTGAAAAAGTCAATAGCTATACAGTAATTAGTCAATAATTTCATCAGCATTCCTGTCTAGGTTTAAAAAGGTAATGTTATGATTCTGTTTTTGTGAGTGGAATAAGCTTCCTATAAGATTACTATCAATGCAGAATTCCAGCTTCCTTTTCTTCTGAAATAAAAATTTGTAAAAGGAATTTTAAGTTACATACCAGATATCGTGGATACTAAATGCTCTTTACTGTTTATCGATTTATTCCTTGTAAAATATTGGTTTTTCAAATAGATTTGGTTTGCTTTTATAGCTCTCATATGGATTATTTATTTGTAATTAAAAATAATTTTTAAACTAAGGTAATGTTATCAAAATTTGAAAAGTTTTATATATAGTAATAAATTTTGGCTCATTTCTTTGCTTGCTGAAAAAATCTTTTTTATGGTGTAAATGTAATTATACACTGTTAATTGTCTAGCATCTCTTATGCAATATTATGTTTTTCAGTATAGTTTAATTATATATGGTTATAGATATTTTTTACTTTTTCTTAAAATAATAATTACAGTATGCTAATTTATTTTTCAGGAAAATTATATTGTTGATGAATTACGAAAAAGTGATTCCAGAAGTGGAAATAAACTGGAAAATGGCGGACATAATAAAGCAGAAGATGCAAAAAGTAATGAAAGAAGGAAATCTGATCATTCTGACAAGAGGAGGCATAGTAGCAGTAGTTCCTCTAAAACAAGGCGTTCAACCAGTGACAATTGTAAAACTGATGACAATAAAAAACATTCTAGCACACATAGCAAATCTTCATCAAGAAAAGATTATTCATCATACAGTAGTAAGTCCAAGCATGATAGGTATGAATCCAGTTCTTCCCGAAAAGATCACCATAAAAAGGATGAAAAGCATGATTATAAGTATTCTGACAAAAAATATGTTTGTGAAAAGTGTAACAGGACAAAAATAAAACGTTGTAATATTGGTGTGCAGTGTAGGCGTGATAAAACTGTTGGTCGTTATTTAAGTAATGAAGTTTCTACAGGACTTATTAGTTCATTGCCTAAAATTATCTCTGTGCCTCACCCAGGATTAGAGAACATGAAATATAGTAATTTTATGAAAATAGAAGTTTATCCTAATGGTGGTGCTTCAGTTGTTCATATGTTTCAAGATGAAATTGATTCTCTACCTAAGTCTGAAATACCTGAACTAGCTAAGGAGTTTTTTAAGGTTTGTGTCACATTTAATATAACGTAAATTAAAGTTATGAACAATAATAAAATGTTTGATCAAGAATTTATAATATATACACATTAATAACTCTTAAATGTATTAATTTTTCATGCAGTCCTGTTACTTTCTGACTCATATAGTATTATTTAAATAAACAGGATCTTATCATTGATCAAAACTGTTAAATATTCACTAGCTATCTTCAAATGTGTTTTCTAAAATGGTTATTAGAACAAATTAAATATTGATTTATGAAAGTATTTCTTTCTTAACTTTATTATTTTTTAATCTTGTTTGTAGTGTAGCAAATGTATTTGTTTCACCCTGCTCTCCTAAGTACTGAGTAACTTATAGATTTGTTTTCCTTACAGGTGGTATTTGCAGAGGATGATTATGGTTCAGCCTATCATGTGATGGGCATTGTGCATAATTCAGCTAATTATCTTCCAGATTTGCTTGATTATATGGCTGATAATTATCCCAATTTGACTGTTAAAAACGGTGTATTGGGAAGAAGCTCTGATATTGAAACAACTACAATGTCTCAATATAGGGATCAGGTAGTTTGAAATTTAGAATGTTTATTTGCAAAATATTTTAATGTTAATTCTATCTTAAGTCAATATTATCCTTTTAAACTGAAAATTTATAACTTACACAAAATCCTGTATTGTTCTCCCAGTCTTGACACAAATTAGGCTTTTTTTTTTTAAAATCATTTCTGCAATATTTCTTAAATTATATTTAGTAAATAAATATATCTAGATTATTTTAATTCATAACTTATTAGAGAAAAAAGGATATTGTTGAATGCAGAATTTTATTGAGAAAGTAATCAGGGAGGAATGTGGTTTGAGCAGCTGAAAAAACACACCCAGGTAAAAAAAAAAATGTTTTTGGAGTGCTGACATTTTGTATGATGATATAAAATAAGACTTAATATGACCAAATGGGGTATATAAGAATTTTATTATTCCACATTTAGTCACATCTTGTCTTGTTATTTTTAGACCTAAGAAGGCCTTCAAGGCAGACCAAGACATTGGCTTTATTTAAAGGTTTTTTCAACCTGGATTTGTTTTTCAGTTTTCCTTAGTGGATCCTTGATTACTTCAATCAAAAGAAAAAATAAAATAAAATACATTGTTATAAAAGTTTTTATGTTTTATTTTAGGTATACAAACATTATTCATATGGTACTGTTAGACATGGCCCATTGCATCAAATAAGTTTGGTAGGAACAGTTACAGAAGAAGTTGGAGGGTTTTTCCCTGATTTATTGGATCGATTAGAAGAAAACACATTTCTTAAAATGGTATTATGACTTCAGTGATTGTTTTACTATTATTATTTGCCATATTATGCCAATCTACATCATGTTGTTTATATTGTCTCAGGAAATAAAAAATGAGGATTTGCTATATAATAATGATGCCATATAATAACTGGAAGGTGGCTGTAGTCATAATATTAACATTTTCTTAATTTAGTTATATATATTTAGATAACTATTTAAAATATCTTTTCATATTCAATATAAAGCATTTTGTTGAAGCAATAATAAATTTTTTTTATTGTTAATTTTTGAATTTAAATTGTATTTGAGGGGGTATGATGGTATAGAAGGATCAATATAATTAGGGCTGATGAATTTTTTCCCACTTTTAAAAATTTTTGTTCAAAGACTAGTTTCAAATGTTTGTTTATTATTTCGTTTAACGCCACTTTATGCTGCTATGGCTAGTCGGACAATGCTATGGTGGGAGTCCTAAATTTTGCCTGTCCAGGTATAATTAGGATAGGGATCTTTAACGAGTACCTGACATCGCACAGGCTCAGGACCCCCATTTTATGTCCCTTCCGAAGGATGGCATAGCTAAGGATTTTTTACTCCCTTTAAAAAATCCTAAGGTCATCTGCCGGGTTGCGAACCCACAATCTTGGGTTTAGAAGGTTGCTATGCTAACCACTACACCACAGGTGACCCCAGTTTCAAATGTTATCCATTTATGATCAGTTTTAAAAATTGCTTTCACTTAGTCCATTTAGTCCAGTTGTATTGCAGTAAGACAGCATAAATGGACTTAAGTGAAAGCAATCACAGTTTGTAAGTATAATTTTAAGTATAATTGAATAATATAAATTTGTACAGTTGATATAGTGTTGTAGATAGATATGATTAAAGTTTTTAGATCCTGAAAATGGAACCGAGGACTCTGAAACATGTTGAGTGAAATATTATTGATTAAATAGGAGCTATACCATATAATGATATTAAATTTTGTTATTCCTTATGATGCGTAAATATTTAATTTGGGACTATTTTCTACATGATGTATCCTCCCAAATCTTTGTTTTATTTATGGTTATATCCATTTAAATTAATTTATTTAAACTGAGTTAACAAAATATTTTGAGTTATTTATGAAATAACCACAAATCCAACATCGAATCGGTAGTGAAACTAATACATTACTAGAAAATAGTCCAAAATTAAATTTTTACAATTCGTTAGAAATTAAAAAAAAATTTAAAACCAATCCAATTTTTGTTTAAATGACTTAATAAATTATGCAATTGTTCTTTTTCAAAGTTGTTTTCAGTAGGAACAGAAAATCCTGGTAGTCATTAGAAAAACCTATGAGATGGATGGTCTATTTACTTGATTATTTAACCAACTACCTCTACCCTCCCTTTCTTTCTATTACATCTCAGTTTAATCCAAGAACTGATAGCTTTAAGAAGTCATTCTGCTTTGCCTCTTTTGGAGAATATCAACATATTTGAATTCTTGGCTTACATTTTTAAAGGTTTATATACACACACTCGAGATTCTATTAACCGAGTTTCGATTAAGCGATGTCTTGATCAACCGAGCCTTCTATTTTTTATTTAATTTTATGTATTATTATTTGTTTATAAAACATTTGATTGCTAATCAAATCATCAGGCAATCTTTGTATGAGCAATAAACTGTGCAGAACTGATGCAACATCGTTTAAACATAACATTATGTTTAGAGAATGGAGAGAACATGTGGATAGGGTGTCGATACTTAAGAAGAAAATTAATGATTTTTTCAAGATATAAAGTCTGTTGAATAACATAATGTGTAATAATGTTACTTATGTATATTATTATTGCATCCATAATAGCTATTATTTTGTTATTATGTATATATATGCATTATGTCAATTATTTGACTTTATTTTTTCCTATTTATTCCCCTTACTTCTTGGAGTTCTCAATTAACTGAGGATTTGGCTATCCAAGCCTATCTTGCTCTCGAGCAAGGTATCAAAGTACTGATTTTTCGAATTGTTTATATGTTTTTTGAACTAATGATGAATGAAAAAATCTGATAGAAATGGCAAATAATTCATCAATCCTAATTTTATTGAAATATTAGTGTTCATAAAAGTGCATTTTGAGTATGCGATTTCCAAATTTATTTTTCTTTGAAAAATACATTAAAAATCTACCATTATTTTTTAGTATGTATGATAAACATACTTGTAAAGACCCTTGAATTCCAGATTGTAGTAGGAATAATAAGTATTATAAATGTTATTTTTATAAATGAGATAAATTTAATATTTAAAGTGCAACCAATAAATATTTCAATTGCAATTGATGACTTGCAATTGAAATAATTAATTGTTACTGGTACATTATATGGATTGTAAGCAATTTTTGAAGTGAGCTAGCTCTCAACTCTATGATTTCACTTCTTGACAATGCTATAATTTGTTAAAAATCTCTTGTTTATTAATTAGCAGGGAATGTATTTAAATATTCTATACCAATGTTCATTTTCCTCTGGGTTTTCTTATTGAGATGTACATTAGCTCAGATCTATGCAATCTATTCTTTATTGTATACCATAAATTTTATGATCACAGAATTTTGATTTTGGTTTATTCTTTATTTTATGAGTTTTATTGATTTTTTTTAAATACCTAATGTTTGGACTCCCTGGAATCAATCATTTATTTCTCATTTATTTTTTTGTAATTAATTAATTTATATTACAGACTATGCCTTGGGGTCCCCTTTCGATAGTGAAAATGCAAACGCCAGAGGAATCAAATGATGGACCCATCCTGTGGATAAGACCTGGTGAACAGTTAGTGCCTACTGCTGAATTTAAAACACCACTTAAAAGAAGAAGGTTAAATTTTAAATTGATTTTTTGTAATACTATTGCCATTGAATTTTCTGATTTTATTTTGTTTTCAATATGATAATGTTGGTATAGTTGTGGTGTGTGTCTTGTTAAAAATGTTAGTTCCTTTTATTATTATTTTATTTTATTTTTACAACTGTACAATTTTTAGATATTACATATCCTATAATTTGATATGTAAATGGGATATTTACTAAAAAGAGAGAGTTTTTTGGAAAAAATATAAAGGACTCAATCTGTCAGTGTTCTTAACCCTTTAACAGGCAATGTATCCTGGAGGATACCCATATTTAATGCCTTTTATTCAATAAATGACATAATGTCCAATGCTTTATCCTACTCATTACCGTCTAATATCCTTTATTCAACCTTGAATTTCATGATACATGAGTGGGGGTTAGCGTGGCTATAGCCATTCATTGGAAAAAAAAAAAATAATAAGAAATGTATTCAAAAATCCCTGGCCCGCCCTTAAAAGGTTAATGTGGTAATAGATTTGGGTTACAGAATTTGATAACATTTTAAGCTAATTTAAATTAGATTTTGTCAATTGAAATTTATAACATAGTTCAACTAGCACTCTAACCTTCAATTACTTACTAAAGCGCCTTTTTTGTGACCATGAGAAAAATCAGTGAATCTAGAATAAAAATATAAAAGTATGTTTCTCAATTGGTTTTATGTTTCTTGAGGTGCTGAATCCAAATTACAACTTTGCCATCTCAGAAAATAATGTTAATGTTTCTGTTTTTTTTTTTTCTTCCAAATTTAAGCCATCAAATTTTTTTAAGAAAAAACATACATATACAAAAATAAACTTCATCAAATTTCCTACAAATTATTTTTCATTTGTTTCTTTGTTTAACTAAATGTTTTGGTTCTGCGATGGCTTTAAAATAATAAAGTCTTGTTAGATAAGCAATTATACATTTGCCTACTGACCTTTTTAAAATTGATATCTCTATCAATTATCTACAGTCAAACATTTACCAATCCTTTCAATAAATAGATTTTTTAAAATAATCATTATTATTTAAAACACCTGTGGAGCTCATGAGAGTGTTATTAAGTATATTAAGCGCTTTTTAGGCATGAAGTAGATAAAGAGTATTACCTAGTCTTGAATGAACTTAATGGTGTTGACATGTTTTTGAATTTATGAGGAAATGTAGGACAGAATAGTTATGACCGCTGGTCTGTTGGTTGCTGAATTGTGTACTTTCTTCCAAAATTATGTTAGAAAGTAGTGGTTATATGTTGATGTAGTTTTTGTGACATTCTGAGGTGGATAGAGCTAGGTCTATAATGTATGTAGGTTTGTTTGAATGATGTTTCTTTTTAGCACATTTCTCCTAGATGCTTGTTAAAAGCAATCATTTTTTTCTTTATTGGGAAATTGGTGAAGTTGCTGAAGTTATGGATGTACTACTCAGTCTTGGTTATTGGTTTGATGAGATCTGAGTAATGTTCATTTGGTTAGCCTTAATTAATATCTTATTAATTAATAGATCCTTTTCCTTAATTAATATCTTATCTTTTATCACTGGTGGTGATGAGTCAAAAGAACCAACTACTTCACGGTATTTAGGATATCTTTTGCTCCTTTTTTTCTCAGATAATCTAAACATTTAGCATATTGTTCTGTGATCTCATAATTATTTGTTTTGTTTTTTACTTGCTTATTACGTTAAACGTCACTTTATGCTGCTATGGCTAATCGGACGATGCTACGGTGGGAGTCCTAAATTTTGACTATCCAGGTATAATTAGGATAGGGATCTTTAACGAGTACCTGACATCGCACAGGTTCGGAACCCAAATTTTACGTCCCTTCCGAAGAACGGCATAGCTAAGGATTTTTTACTCCCCTTAAAAAATCCTAAGGTCAACTGCCTTATAATTATTTGTTGACATAATTGTTTCACCATTATGTTGAGGCTGACTATTAACAAATATTATCATCTCAAAAATGTATTATTGAAACATCTTTCTCTAGGAGTGATCCACTTTAAAATCAATAAAAAGTGCAGTAACTCAGTGGGTAAGGTACTGGACCCCAATTCCCGCGCCCAAAGTATGGCTGAAGCAGATAAATACATATTCTTTTATATCAGCTGAGGATTGGCCTGAGATACATCACTCATTTTAAATAAGGTACCCTTATTTGTGGGAACAACCTGGCAGTTGAGCGTGATTCATTCCAATTCATTTCCTTTCACAACTGTTTGTGTTGGAACATTCTCAATAAAGTACTTTAACTTCTTATACCAAGACCATTATTATTTTATTCTGGTACAGAACATTTTTCAACTGTTAATTTTATGAAATTTGCAGGAATATATCTCTCAATTTATCCAAGCTAATATTCCGTAATATTGAAATTCTTCAATTTCATTCTGTGCGTTGCTATAATTTTAATTCAGTTATGTTTGTTAATGAAGTTTCAATCATATAAGATTGAATTTCTTGTTCAGTTAAACATTACTGCATAATAACTAAAAAATATTTCTGTGTTTATTTCAACCATAGGAATACCCTTAAAGTGATTTTGCTGTAAAATATCATTTCCTACCTTTATATTTCTAGTATTGTTCTTGGGATGACAGGGGATTCCGAAATGTTTTTTTTTTTTTTAATTATTCATAAAAAATTATTATTGATGAGACATTTAAATGGTTCAATTGTATGTAAACCTTTTAAGTTCATATTTTAATTTTTACCTTTGCATTCAGAGCCGGAATCAATGAGTTGCGTAACTTACAATATCTCCCAAGATCCTCAGAAGCGAGGGAATATATGTTTGAAGATAGAACAAAAGCTCATGCTGACCATGTCGGTCATGGGTTAGACCGGATGACCACAGCAGCCGTTGGTAAGTTTTATTAAATTATCAGTTTAAAAAAAAGTTTTAATATTAGAAATTTATTTTTTGTCATTATCGCATTTACTGGATGTATGTTTTTATGTACAGTTGTAAATTTCAATAAATAGATATTTAAAAAAAAAAAAAATACTAGAAATATTGAGCTTTTTAACATACTATATAGGTTAAAATCGACTTTTTATATTATATATTTTCATGATTACTGGTTCATGATCCAACCCACCACCCTATCATAAGTTTAACAACCAAATTTCATTCATTTATTGTCCAAAAATTTTGGCTTACAATTTTATTGTGTCCTTTATGATTGCACACCCAAACCATTTCATTCTTTTTATTTATTTTTTTTTGTTTTGCATTAATCATTTTGTTATTATATTGTAAACAGAAAGGTAACTTAATCATAGGCTGATTTCTTAATATCAGTGTACTTATTAACGTTGAACTCCCTTAGATTTATTTAACTTAGTAAAAAGTGTATCTCTCAGGGGATTATGTTATTTGTAAAATAAATCTATTTGTGTTTAATTGACCACTAAATAAAAAAGTTATTAGTGTTACTTTAAATACAATTGAAAATAGGTCTCAGCTTCACCAAGATTCACCAGCTGAATGTGTTTATTTTAATAACCTATACCTGAACAAAATTTATTTTTTACCTAGTGTACAAAATATTTAACAGTTTTTTTTTGTTATTATGATTTCATGATAGATTTTGATCTCTCATCCTTTTAATTTTTATTAAAATAATCATGATTAATATTCCTATTCATTGTAGGAGTCTTAAAAGCAGTTGCTGGTGGTGAAAAAACTGAATTTAACAGAATAACAAAAGATGTTGTAGCATTTCACGCTGGTGATTTCACTGAATTAGTTGAAAAACTACAGTTGGATTTACATGAACCACCAATATCACAGGTATTTTTGGTTCATATCATATTAATTAATTTTATTAAATAGGCTGTGAAAATCTGACCCATTTAAAAAGAGAAACTGAGTCATTCAGCTCCTGGTAAAGCTAAAAATAAATAAAAAACCTAATTCTGTTTAATCGAAGTTTAATTTCTTCTTCTTCTTCTGAATATAAGATGAACAGGGTGTCTACTAGTCAGGAAATTCGGGAATATGTCGGAAATTTCGTGTGGTCGGGAAAAATTCGGGAATTTACAGCAAATTTATGAAAGTCAGGAAAAAGTCGTCGTTAATGCTAAAATTTTCACAATTTTTCCAGTTTTTGCTCAATATGTGAGTTAAGGAAGCGTCTGATTGGTATAGTCACTCCACATCCTTTTAAAGTAAACTAAATTTGCTACAATTTGAGATCAGGGTGAGCTCTATATAGCCATTGGTTCCCAAGATACAGGGATATTATCATCGAAAAGAGGCCATTTTTTCGATATGGTCACTTATTTTGTGAAATATCTCCTGAAATACATCATTTGAGACCAGAATGGTACCTGAGGGCCCAGCTGTTCTCTCAAATACGGCAGATAACAAAAAACAGTCAAAAGTGGGTTCTATATATACTGTTATATATATATATATATATATAATATACTGTTCTGTCTTTTTATGGTTTATTTATCAATTAAATTAATTTATTTTTGTTATTTGAAATAATTGATTGATGAAAAAGAAAAAGAAAATCATTTTCACCTCACTTTTCGCTAAATGGTCGTGGCCGGCGCTAGATTTGCTTCTTCTGCACTCAGAGGAATGGTCAGAAACAAATTGATAGAGCATTAAATTAAATATAATTTTATGTATAACTTTGCTACTTTATTTTTAACTGGATCTATAGTTCAACATTTTTTACAGTTATAACTTTTATTTGAATGTTTATAAATCAAACAATAATAACGAAAATATTTACGTGTACTAGGTAGGTAATTATAATTATAAAGTTAATTATATAATAAAGAAAAATAATCATTCAAAGTTTGTCATCGACACATTAAAGCAAATCAAATTTGCTACAAATTTGATTCTATTCATTTTCTATTCTGCGCAATCAGTAGTGGGGAAGGGAAAAATACAATATATAGTTGAAAACTGTAAAACGTCACATTAAACTTACTTTTTAATAATATTACATTAAAATCGGTTCAGCGGTTTGGCCACCACCAATGCCTAAAGATTGGTGGTTAAGTTGTGGTAAGTAACACTCTTTTGGCTATAAATCTATAATTATTTTTCTGATGCTAATTTCTTTTTTTCATCTGAAAGCTGGTCAAATTTGCAATAAGACCTCTTATATGAAATGTGTTTTAAATCCCATGAAATACCCATTCCAGCACGCTGAGAATCCCATACCATTGTGAAAAACTTTTTTTCAGTACAACCCTCGTAAATAGTTTCGGAGTTATAGCGAAAAATATACTGAAAAAAAAGTGGATTTCACAAGAGTATGGGGTTCTCAGCGTGATGGCGTGAGTATATCATGCTACTTGATCAAAATTTCATGTATGAAGTCTCATAATAAATTTAACCAGCTTTCTAATGGAAAAGAAAAAAGAATATTCTGATCGGACATATATTTTTGGAGTTATTTTATCCGACAACCTCATGTAACCTTTTAACTATTTTCAAACAGAATGGCAATACTCGACATTGATGTGTTTCTTCAAATTTATCTAGAGTAATCTGAAATATAAAAAAAAATGTTTTTTTTTTTTTGTTTAACTGTGATATGTTAAGTAGCAAAGTATGCATAGATTGATCTGTTTAGATTATTATTGAAACACTATTAAAATATCGATTGGCTAGAATTTCTAAAAAATTTTTTGAAAAAGTCGGGAATTTCTAGAAAAATTCGGGAATATTGGTAGACACCTTGATGAATTACAGTTATTTACCTTTGTATACTTATTTGTTTCATATTTTGTTTCTTTGTAGTGTGTCCAATGGATTGAAGATGCTAAGTTAAACCAGCTGAGGCGGGAAGGTATCAGATATGCCAGAATTGCCTTGTGTGACAATGACATTTATTTTCTTCCACGGAATATTATTCACCAATTTCGTACTGTTTCTGCTGTCACTAGTATAGGTGAGAAAATTTAATTTATTATACCATTCCCTTGATTCTCTAATTTTATATGTTTATGAGTTAGGCTTTGGTTTGACAATAAAAAAGATTAAAACTATTTTCGATTTTATTGCTTGTGGTTTGTAATTTAAGTATGATATTCTCTTTCTTTCAGAAGAGGGAGATTTATCATGCAACTAAAATATAAGTATTACCTTTTTAAAATTCAGGTAGTGTTTTCAATCTTACTCCATTTTCAGTTGTTTTAAGTTAGTTTTTTTTTTTTTTTATATTACCGATCATAGGTTCTTTTCAGCAGTTCCCATCATAAATCATCATAATCGTGAATGGAACTATAACATATGAAGAGTCAGGAACTTTTGCAGTTTGGTACTTCAGTCTTGTGTACTAGTTGCTACCTCTCTAGTAATGCATCCTGAGATAAATCACATCAATTGCAACTCCTTCAATCCATCAGTGTCTAAGTCTCCCCTCATTTCATAAACTTTCATATATTATTTATCGAAGAATCTGGTCTATGGCCATTCTAACTTTGTGTCCTGCCTATCAAAGATCTGCTAGTTTTATTACCCTTACTCACAGTCTCCTAATTCAGCATTGGTGTGCATTCTCCAGGTTCCATTGGTGCACACTGGGCCATAAACATTTCTTAGAATTTTCCTTTTAAGTCTTAAAAGAAAAGCCTCCTTTGTACCAGATGATCTAATCAGGATTTTATATATTTATACTTTAGTTAGTGGTCTGAGACATTGTTCTGTTCTATGAATGCTTTATTATATTTCCTTTTAGTATTTTGTCATTATTTAATGTGATTATCTACCATTCTGCCATTAGTGTTTCTTGAAGTCAATCTAGATTCTGTCATTCCTAATGGCCTTCATAAATTTTAAAATGCTTCTTGGATTTAGTTTTACAAGTTTTAGGGTCTGCAATATGTTCAGTACCAGAGGGCATGAATCATTCTATGTTAAATCTCCACACCAACATGTGACTTAGCTGCTTCATTTTCTATCAAGTACTCGGCAGAGTGGATACTTTAATCCTCATATTACAGCAGTGTTAGATTAGTCTTCAGTGACTCTTCTTTTGTAAAGGTGTTTAGCAGCTCCGTTGTTGTTTTTTCTTTAATTTCGTCAACTGTTTTGAAATCTTTGTCCTTTCAGGTGTCTCTTGAGCTTCGGGAAAAGAAAAAAGTCGGCTTGAGCCAGGTCAGGTGAGTAGGGGGGCTGAGGAATGACAGTCATTGCGTTTTTTACACAAAAAGGCCATCTTTAAACCTCTTGAACCACTGATGGCAGCATGATCGGCTTAGACATTCTTCACCAAAAGCCTCTTGTAACATCAAAAAGGTTTCAGAAAACGTTTTGTTCAGTTTCACACAAAACTTCACACAAACACGTTGCTCTTCTTTCACGTTCATTTTCATAAAATAGCTAACTCTATAAAACTAACCTCAAAACAAACTGTGCTAATGTTACTTTCAGTGATGTTATGATTGATCTGCAAACACAGCTGTGTTCCTGTTGAGTCAGGCAATACAATGCTGCCAACTGCATCGCTGTGAGACATTGCATTCCCATAGTATATAAAAAGTCCTGGAACTTTTTGATCACACCTCGTATATATATATTTATAATAATTGAAAATATATAATTATATACCTAAATATAGTTAACCTACAGTAAATTCTTTATAGTGACTATGATCCCTTTTTATTTTCAGCATGGCATGTGCGGCTATCACAGTACTATCCAGATGCTCAGAAAAATGAAACAATCCGCCATTCTCGTGTAGTATCAGGACTAAGCTCCCATGTTTTTCGTGAAAAAAAAATCAAGGTTGAGACTGATGAAAAAGAAGACCTTGTGGTATCTGAGGATTCCCCTTCTTCCCAAGTGGCATCTAGCAATATTGAACATTGTAAGAGAAAATTAAAATTACATTCTGGTGATACTTCCTCAAATCATAAGAAACTTAAAGTTTCAAATTCAGTATCAGAGAGTGAGCGTAAAGAGCGTCGAAAGGATAGCAGTTTACCTAAAAATCGTGAAAATAAAAATGAAAATCATAAGGTTAAAGAGGAGAAAAGTGATAAGAAAGAGGATGATAAACACAGGAGCCCAAAAAATAGCCATGATTCAAATAGTAAAGAAAAAAGTAAAGACTCAAGTTGTGTGCTTGATTCAAAATGCAAAAAGTCTGAAAGCTCGGATAATACTCAAACCCCTGATGTTTCCAGGGACAAGCATAAATCTTTAACAATTCCTAATGTAGATTCTAGAGAAAAACACAACTCAGATAATAGTTCTAGCAATAAAGATAAAAATCGAGGAGAATCGCATCACCACAGTTCACAAAATAAAGAAAAAAGTAAAAGTAGTCATGATAATACACATTCAAAAGACAAAAGCAGTTCAAGTTCACATAATAATAGAAAAGAATCAGAAAAACATGAGCACAGGAAAAAAGAAAGTCATAGAAAAGATGAAAACACACCATCAAGTGGTAAAGGACATGATTCTTTAAAAAAATGTTCCAAATTTCCTCCAGACTTTCCAAAGACTAAGGTTAATATAATGGATGAAATATTGGCCAGCATGGACAACTGACATTAAGCCTATATATGTATATATATGTGTGTGTGTGTATATATATATACACATATATACACAACTATTAAACTTTGTACCTGCATTGTTTTAGTTTATTGATTTTTCTTCTCCTATTAAGGAGTTAAATATTTGATATGTGATAAATAGGTAATTTTTTTTATTTTATACTTAATATTTGTAAAATAGCAGCATTTAGAATAAATAAATGATTGGTTTTTAACAATGTAAATATAATATTTTAGTGAAGAGAAGAAGTAAGATTTTACATATTATTTGTTAGTATCATGCTTTTTATATAAATGTATATATAAACTTATAGTTTTAATTGAAACTAGAGTATGAGAATCTAAGGTATTTGTAGAGGATATATCCAATGATTGTTATTGTAAATATTAACTTCTTCTCTTTTCTTAAAACTAAATGTATATTTTATTATAAAGTAATTCATTTTACTGCAAATTTGTAGTATAATTAGTATATAGTTGGGTCATATTGAATTCATGATTGAGCCATAATTAGAGTACTCTATAGGTATTTCACAAGTTTTTTAAAAGGTTGTTCTAGAATCTATTTTTGTACATATAGCATTTTGAAATTTTTCACTTTATTTTTTACCTTGATAAGTAGTATTAACTTTTTCACTGTATTATAATACATATTTTTAACCAAACAACTTTACTTATTTTATTTTTTTTTTAGTTCTTAAAGAAAAACAATTTTTTTATAACAAAGGCTATAGTATGATTACTTTAAAATAATCGTAAATAATTTGTAGAATTTATTTTATAAAATTAGTAAGGTAGTGCATACAATTTTATTTTATGTTTTTTTAGTATTTTATTGTTTGAAATAAAACTTTAGATAATTGTGCAGGCTTCTGAAAACTGAGCTTTTTTTTTTTTTAATTTAAAGTAAAAACTGATTTTTTTTTTTTTTCAATAATTTTAATTAAAATATTTTGAAATTGTTAGATTTCTTCTTTATATACTTATAAAAAATAAATTGACAAATAATACTTGATAAATTTAATCTTAGTCTATCCAGTTTTGTTAATTATACCGGAAAAAATGCAGATGATTGCCGACCAGGTGCCTCTTATGATCATGCTCATGTTTACACAATTATATTTTCTTTTTTAAGTAAACTTGAACTTACTTATTATTTTACTTAAGGAAATATTCCTTTTTGATTTTTTTTATCTTTTTAGTATTCCCTATTCAGGTTTTTGTCTATATAGACATAGTACTAGTCCATATTAGACCCTCTATAAAAGATATTGCCATTAATTTCTTATTATAAAATTATGGAAGTGTGGTTGGTTGAAATTGTAACAATATTAGTTAAAGACTCTTCATTGTACAGTCACACATATAAGGTGTGTGGTCCTGTGTTAATATGTATACATTGTATTTAATTTTCGTTCTTTCTTCTTTTTTTTTTTTAATGTTTATTTATTGAAGTATGAGTGAGAATTAGTTTTATTAAGGCAACTTTTTTTGTTAATTAGAGTTATAAGAAACATTTATTTTGATCTCTAGCTAGCTACTGATTAATGTTTAGAAATTATTTTAGTTGGGTCAAGCTTTATTAATATTTAATTTGTTTAGTGGTGATAGTATTTTAATGTTTGTTTATTTTAATTGGACTGTTGACATATCAGCAATCTTGAGACCATAATAAGGCAACTTCAGTCAACCCTAGATAACTGAAATTCTATTATAACAAAACTTGTCCCCATACTGTATCATAAGCTGATTGTACAAATCTTATTGTTAGGATGCCTAATTGATTTTTTTTTTTTTTTTGTTATTTCTAAATAGTACCTCTATACACTAGCATATAAATTTTTTAATTTGTATTGTTGCACATTAGTTTGTTAATTATTTATTTTGTTTGTTTAATAATAAATAAATTAATAAGAATAAGAATATCAAGTAACACATTGTTGAACACTAATAGATCCACAAATCATACATACATAATTCTACATAATAATGTGCTCTGTTGTATGTTTCTTCTTATATTTTTAAAAAATATCAAGTGTCAATGCAATCTGATATTTATGTTTTTGTATTCCAATCATTGTAAAATATAAAATAATTTAAAGAACTATGTAACAGACTGTTAACCAATACTTTAACATGTTCTTTTGATTCAAAAGTTAATAATCAAACTACAAAAAGTGCCTCTCTAAATGCTAGCAGAACGTCCTTTCATTGAGTTTATTTCAACCCTAAGAAACTATTGTGATATTTCTTCAACATCACACAATAATATTCTGTTCAGATGTTATTTTAATAAAATCTATGTGTAAGGGACTGATCAGTGTAAATGATAATAGTGGATAAAAACTCAGGGACCTCAGAAATGTGTAGTTGTGAGAAATTTATATTTCATTTTTATTCATTTTTTGTTGTTGAAACACTGTTTGAATCTTGATGTTGTATAAATTCTTATTGTTTGTCACTACATTATTAAGTAAGTGAACTCTTTATTACCCTTCATCACAGTTATATAGTTATCTTACACATTAATGTTTTTAAGTGACCTCATTTATAATTATTTTATTTGAGTTATACATTTCTGAGCATTTTTCAAGACATCTTAACTTCCCTTTCATTATTTCAACAGAATACAAGCTTTAAAAAAATGAATATGGTTTAATACAACTCTTAACTGTGTATGTGTGATTTGTCAATAGGTTTAATTTTTATTAGTGAATAAAGATGGTATATTTTGGTGGCTGTTGTGAAGAAGTGGATAAGTCAAATTATCTTGAAAATGAGTTGACTATTACCCTTCAAAGCAGGATTTTTAACATTTGCGTTGTGAAAAATTGGTGAAGTTGTGCTTCTTAATAAGGCCTTAAAGTATATATTTTGTTGCGAATGGAATTTTTAGAGTAATTACAGGATTTATGACTTATCCACTTCTTTATGACAGGGATTTAATAGTTGAATTCAGTTTTTATTGACTTGTGAGATAGATTGTTTAAATTGCACATTTATTATTTGTCTCCTTCCCTATCCATTTTTTATGGTTATGTTTATGCTACTGAGTAATCTTATTATTATTAATATAATTTATTTTAATTAATTGAAATAAACTTAATTTATGTATTGTGTGTTATTGTAAATGTATTTTATTTATTAATCAGGAAAATCTGAATAAGTTACTATTTCTTTCTTTCTTTTTTTTTTCTTTTTTTTTATTTGTGAAATACTACATGCTTAATACATCACTTTATTGTTGGTGTTACTAATAGTTGTTAAATATGGTTTTAGTATTACTGATATTACCATGTTTTGAAGGATTAACCTTAAAATTTAGGGTAATAAAGAGTTTTTTGTTTCACTTATTTTATTTTAAAAATAGAAATAGTACAAACATATCTATCACTGATTCTGTTACTATATATGTATTTTTATCATATTGTTATAAATAAAGTTAATTTATTTTTCAAAAGCAGATTTAAAAAAAAATTGTTTTGATAAATCAGGTTGTTTTTTTTTTTTTTTTTTTTTTTTTTTTTTTAATTATTTATGTGAATATGTTTGTAATGAATGAGCAATAAGATTACTGAAATATGTTTATTATAAATATCTAAACAGTAAAAAAAAAGAAAGAAAATTAGTACTTAACTGATGTAAACAAAGTTTGTACAATGTTATTTTCTGTTAAATTACAATTTATATATTTTATTATTTTTTCAATTTATTTATTTTAGTTTTTATTCATACACATCAATAATTCCTCATTTACTTTTAATTATGAGCCCTTGTTATTGTGATTATTAACATATGTTCTTTGAACCAACAATTTAAGTTTTATTATCATTTTGTTCTTCTGATTTGATCCTTTTTTTTTATAACTTACAGTAAAAATCTAAGCTTGACCCATTGGCTCTTTTGTTGCAAGGATACTTAGATTTTAATAAACAAGAGAAAAATTGGCTACTTATTGAATACTAAAATCAAAATACTACTAACTTAATTTGGAACAAATTAATATCGGTTTTATAAGAAAAAGCCTGTTAATGTGGAACACTCCTGGAGTGAATTATAAAAAGAGTAGGATTCTATTATTATTATAAGGTTTTATCCATCTTATGAAAATACTATGACTAGATAATTTGGGTTATGTAGCCTTAACAGATCAGCATTTTGTCACATTTCAGTGTTGTTTGGGCTCTTATGGGAATAAGCTTACTTTTCCCAGATCAATAAGATAATTATTTACTTTATGCAATTTTTCCTTCATCTCAATTAGAAAAATATGCGAAAATGAAGTGCTATTGAGGTATTAACTGTTGAAGTTAATTTTAAAACACCTCAAAAAAAAAAAAAAAATTGTCAATTGAGTTAGCAAAGTATATAAATATATAGTGTTGATATCCTCTCCTTGATGGCAGATTGGGGTTCGGCTGTAGAGCAGGACTGCTTCATCGATATTACAACAGGAATCTTCAATACTTGAAATTTTATTTTTAATATAGAACTGCATCAGTTAGGGTTTTACTTAAAACTGTTCTAACAATTTTTATTTTTTTTTTTTGGCCCAAGACTTCCATTGAAGTCTTATACTGGCCTGGGTGGGAAGGTCAAGATTTATTTTGTGGGTCTACCACAAAATAAATTTTAACATGCCCAGGTGGAATTTGAACCCACGACCGTCTGGTTACGAGCGCACTGAGACCCTCGCCCCAACTCACACGGCCATTGAGTCCCCTTCTAACAATAAAAAAACAATTTTATTAATTTTTTGTTGTTTTAAATCGAATATCTTGTCTTTTTATGCTGCTGCCCAGTTTTAACCCAACCATCACTCTTAAATTCATTATTGATTTTATGGTTCAAACCTATTTTGTTTCAGTTCTGCATTATTGAGAAAACTTTTGAAAAATAATTTATTTTTAAGTGATTGATGTTTGATTGTTGTTTGTTACTTCCAAATATTTTTTCCCCAGGAATAGGTCAGGTGATAAATACAAAACAAACAAATATATATATTTTTTTTTATCCTGACAAAAAAGTATTACATATTCAATTTAGATTTTCCTTGGATTAATGAAAAAAATAATATGTATATTATTTACTAGTCTTAAAAAATATTATTACAAAGTAATGCTGGTTTTCAACAACACTTGTAATTATAGATAATTTATAGGGGAAGTTGCCCATATTGGACCTCTTGATGTAGCTTCATTTTAACCATAGCTATAGTAATAAATAAATAAAATTACTGAGAATTGAAACAAATTTACCATAATATATCACAAATTTTACTCATTCAATACCAGTTTTAGATTTCTTAAAATGATTTTTCGCGATTTGCGGTGAAACGGTACCCTGGATAAAAAAAAATTACCGTATAAAATCGATTCAAAATTTGATTTTCTATCGAAATTCGTCGTAAAAAAATACTACATCCCATTGGAAATTCCAAAGTTAAGGTCGCTGGAGAAGGTTGGAGAGCAGACTATAACCTGAAAAGAAACTTTATTTGACACAGTTAAGACCCTGAGTGTTTCGTTTCAAAATTTCAATAGCTGTGGAAAAAAAGGGGGTGGCCAGGGGCGGATCGGGAATTTTCGGCCCGCCGGGCAAATGCTCTTGACCGGCCCTCAGGGGCCAAACCCTCCCCCTCCCCCCATCACATCCACAAAAGATAACCCTGTTCACAATATGAACTTCAATTCTAAACATACTCATTCTTTCATTTTATGAGGGCGTTGAAATGTTGTAAATAATGCTATAGCATATAATGTAATTCAAACAACAATTTTATTATAATTTTACCAAAATGATAGGTGATTTTAAGAAACTTTCAATATTCTACAAAACTTGATACGAAGCAGTGTTTACTTAGACAATGCACGTCAAGAAATTTCGTTTTAGGGGGCCAAATAGGGCCTCAAGTCTCGAGTGGAGTTTTTTTTTTATAAGGATTTAGTTTTCCTATAACCGATAAAACGTAAATATTTACTTTTTTCCCTTTATTTCCCGGCCCCACCGGCCCTTTCCCTGTCCGGCCCACCGGGAGATTTCCCGGTATCCCGGTCCCCCGATCCGCCCCTGGGGGTGGCCTTCGAATTTTATTGATTTTGATTGATTAATATTCAAATAATTAATAAAAAAAAAAAAAAAAAAAAAATCCGTTTTTCAACAAAAAATTAATAATTTTTTCTTTTGTGTAACAAAATTAAGATCCAACATGTAACCCTAACCCATTGTGGTGCGCTTCCATTACTCATCTTTTAACCAGATACTTCATTACATGCTAGTACCACTCTTTGGGATGGTTATAAAATACATTCCTGAACTGTTGTTTGACTTCTTGAAATTTATTTCATTTTTCCCCTTTCAAGAAGTGGCCTGCTGTTCGAAATAAATAAAAATCTTATAAAGCAAGGTCTGGACTCTTTGTTGGGTGTGGATGAACTTTTTACAATCAAGATTTTTAAGTTTTCCCTAGGTCTGATAGGGAGTATGTTGCCGGGCATTGTCTTGCTGGAAAAGAACTCCAGTGTAACTGCACATTCCTTGGCAAGATCACTAATACTTATTGATGGATCTGATCCTAGTTTGCTGAAAATCCTGGTCAATCTCGAGTGATGGTCACCATTAGTCCTTTCGTTTCAATGATGTATCTTCTCCACTTGGAAAATTTTTGAAACCAAAACCAACACCAACACCTCACAGTTGACTCGTCAAGAATATGTTCTTTAGTGTTGTTGATTTCACAATCCACTCAGAATGTCATAAGATACAATAATGTTGCTATTTCAATAAAAACCTTTGAAATAACTATATTCAGGCAGTCCATTGTTGATAAATAAGCTTAGGTTAGTGTTCTAAAGAGAGAATACATTGTTGGTGAACAATAAATAGGAAAAAGGTGTGCAATTCTCAGGATTCATGCATTTGACGAAACAGTCATTACTTTTTATACACCTTATTAGAAATGAAACAGATTATTTAAACTATAGTTAAATAATCATGAATAATGCTGTTTGACTTCTTAATGTATATGGTTCATTCTCTTCTATAAGACCAATTATTTATCAGAATAATCTCATGGTTCATTCAGTTCTCCACCCCAAACTTAAATATGTGTTCTACTAATAAGTTTTAAATCATTGCCCGAAAAAATATTTCTTAGGGTCATAAGGGTTTGTACAATAATCATCTTTTAAATAGATTAAAGTTTATGAACATGAAATTTGATTATTTGACACTGAAAACATCAGATTTGAATGTAATCTTATTTATCAATGATTGAATTAATAGCCCCATGGATTTTATTAAAAATTTAAAGCTGATGTGAACTAAATTAGACAATGGGTAAAAAGCTCTTATGGAAAATATATTAACAGATCCTGTTATACTATGGTTACTTTATAAATACATACCATTACTAGAATCAGGAATTAGCAATGGTGATCTGTCAGCAACTTCTTATAGACCCCAAAAGCTATTATGATTTTTTAAATCTGAAGAAAACTCATGCAAGAAATAACAAGTCATACTTCATTTAAATGTCCCAAATCATTAGTAACGGAAGTTCATCATGACTTGACTTTATTTACTAATTAAACACCTACTAAAAGCAAATGATGACAATGTCTTAATGATCTGAGCATACAGTGAATGCAGCATGTCTTAGAAAATAAAAAATCATACTAAATTCTTTTTGACTCTGTTACATGAACAATATTAAAGTGTTTTTAATCACAGATTTATCACTCTATACTGTTTATACAAATTGTTTAAACCATTTTACAAGTTCATTATAATAAGTAAGGTAACTCTTTGTATATTTGTATGGATGGTACTTGTGCTAGATTGTTTTAAAAGTTCAAGTGGCCCTATTAAGTATTGTTATTTATATTGTTAATATAAATTGTTTTTTCATTTAAATTTGAAATTTACAACTGCAACAAAATACATCAACAGCCCAGTCAGATAAGGATTCCATCTTGGAAATGAATATAAAAGACAGTGATTCATAACACTTTTTTTTTCACTAAAGGCAAAATTTCCATCTAAAGATGTTTGATGCACTCAGTTTATACTTTAATCATTATACATGTGCCACCAATGTTGTAGTTTCTCTACAACTTTTTGTCATGTCATTATTTTTGTAAAACAGCAGATCTACTTGTAGCCCAGTCAAATAAGGTTTTCACCTCGGAAATGAACCAATGAAGCTGAATTTTTGCATATACCTTTATTTTGGTCTTCTAAAAAAGTGGTAAAATGTCACAGACCACAGCACCTTATCTTCATTAGATATTTAAGGTTAAAGGTCACAAAAATCAGTTTTTTTCAAATATCTCAATTTCTATCCATCGGCCGTCAATCAAAACTTATAATAATAAAATTCTCTACAATTTTGGGATTATTCATTTTTATTTTTGGATTAACCGTTTTCGAGATATAGCGCGGAGAAGGAGAAGTGGGCAACAATTCCGATAAACACTTGCTTCTAGTGGCTACCAGGATCGTTTCTCAGAAATATTGTCAGAAAATAAATTGTAGAGCTTTAAATTTACTTTAATTTCATACATAGGTTTCTGGCACTTGAATCAAATGTTTGAAAAAAAGTGAGGTAAAAATATTTTTTCTCTATAATTATCAATTTTTAATAACGTATATCTCGAATACCGTTGAGAGTTGGACAAATATGTATAGAAACAATTTTATAGTAAATTTAATTAGCTTTCATTTTTATCTATAGTTTATTTTTCTAGAGTCCACCGTTTTCGTGATATAATAGAAAATCCCAAACATGGGATTCCTTTTTTTCCCTTGGGACTCAATTCCGGTCTCTGGAGGATCGGGAATCCCCAGCTTATGGTGGGGGAAGGGGAAATGGTCCCATAGTGGGGTTTTCCTATGATATCACGAAAACGGTGGACTCTAGAAAAATAAACTGCAGATAAAAATTAAAGCTAATTAAATTTACTATAAAATTGTTTCTATACATATTTGTCCAACTCTCAACGGTATTCGAGATATACGTTATTAAAAATCGATAATTATAGAGAAAAAGTCAAGTTTTGCAACCATTTTGATTGACGACCAATGGATAGAAATCGAGATATTTGAAAAAAACTGATTTTTGTGACATTTGACCTTAAATATGTAATGAAGATAAGGTGCTGAGGTCTGTGACTTTTTGCCTCTTATTTAGAAGACCAAAATAAAGGTATATGCAAAAATTCAGCTTCATTGGTTCATTTCCGAGGTGAAAACCTTATTTGACTGGGCTACAAGTAGATCTGCTGTTTTACAAAAATAATGACATGACAAAAAGTTGTTGAGAAACTACAAAATTGGTGGCACATCTATAATGATTAAAGGATAATCTGAGTGCATCAAACATCTTTAGATGGAAATTCTGCCTTTAGTAAAAAAAAAAAGTGTTATGAATCACTGTCTTTTAACACATCATTGAGAAAAAAACACTTTCAATAGATTTAGCAGTGCTTCAGTTGACTAGACACAATAATTACAGTAATTTTAAAAAAGTTATGCTCCATATTAGGGTGGGATTATGTATTATTGTTCTAGGTGGCATGTCTGTCTATGGTCTTTGTATTCAAATAATTAATAAAGCATATGAAGTTGTTAAAGGCATAAGAATCACACTTAATCAAATCAAAGGAATTGATCCACACCCCGGTTGGAGTAGAATAATTAAATCTCCTGAACTTCCATGATTTGAAGGCAACCAACGGGACAGTATAGAACCATTTGTGGAAGATTACTTAAGAAGGCTAAAAGCAACTTTCTTCAGATTTCAGTACCATACTAAATTATATATGAAATTATTTATTTCATAAGCTCACTGTTTTTTAATTACCATCTCTATACGTCTTTTATGAGTTTAAACCCTGCATATCAATATGGTTTGGGCTATTATGAGATTATGTAAAATCTTGTAAATATTAACCTTTGCATGATATATTCATATATCTTTATTGGTTGTTACTACATATAACTCTTACTTTCTTTAGAAGTCATATAATTTTTGAAACATTTTAAATTTTATTTTAAGTTTAATACATAGGATATGCAATGATTCACATTATTTTTTTCTTTACAGAAACTAACAATTAAATTTTTGGATTTCAACATTCAAACTTAAATTTAATAGAAATTTTAAACTTAAGAAAGACAACAGTTTTTTTTTTTTTTTTTTTTTTTTTTTTTTTTTTTTTTTTCAATTTATAAGAATTTTCTCAATTTCAACTTTTACATCAAAGATAGATTCTTCGTAAGTCTGTTGGAGATGTTATCATATTGCATTGAGGGCACAGTTTCTTAGCTCCCTAAAAGAAAAAAAAAATTTGTTGAAATGAAAATGTCAGACATAATAAAGAAACAAACACAAATAAACAACTTAAAAATTAATTATGGATACAATTTTATCACTTGTTAACTCGTACTAATCATGAAAATAATATACACTATTCAATAATGAAAAAATGTAAAATAATATGAGATCATATTAAATAATTTTAAAATATACATACATTATTAAACAATGCATTTCCTTAGAAAGGATTGGGTTATGAATAGAAATCAAGCTCTTGGAGGTATTTTTTATGGAGCCACAACTGGGATTATAATCTATAATAATTATAGTCATCTGGCCCTGTGCTTTTCTTTGTTAACATCTTTTCAATAGCTGAATTGAACTCAAAGTGAATGTAAAGTAAATTCTCTGATTTTTTTTTTTAAGGCAGGTTTATGTTTGTTTAAAATTAGTTGGCAGCCCTTTGGTTCAGTAAGGCAGCTGCTGGCTTTTGAATAATAAGAACAAAAAAGCATAGAAATATTTAACCCTTTGACTGCTACTGACTACTATATGAGTCCGGTGGTTGCAGTACCCTGGGTGCTATCGACTACTGTATGAGTCCGGCTGGTTTGACACCAAACTGCTACTAACACTTATTGTAGTTCTTTTTCTATTGCCATCTGTGGACTGTTTATAGAAGATGTAGAGCCTCTTCAAGCCAATAGATGGCATATACAACTTCACTTTCGGTATATCACTTCAATTTCACGGACCTTCTCTGTACCTGTTTCGACCCTTTTTTACTGCCCTGTACCATTTCTCTTTACCTGAAATTTTGCCTGCATATACTTCAGTATATTTTCTGCTTTTGTGGTGAATAGTTGTGTGTTATGCCTAAAAAAATTTATTATGATGAAGATTTATTAGAACTTTTGGCGGGTGCAAGTGAAAATGAAGGAGGATCTTCTTCAGATCATGATGACAGGATTTTTTTTGATCAATCTGGTAATGTATCCATTAGAGAAATGTCGGGAACTAGTGGAATATCAAGTAATAAGAGAAAAGGAGGATGGATTTATCACAATCTATTTTTTGATTGTTTATAGGTTATCAAATTAATTTATAGAAAGGTTTTGACTAACCCTCATGGAAAAGGTTTGCCTAGAATTCAGGCAGGGAACCAAGAATTCTATTAGAACCACAAATTTATTACTTGATCATTTTTTTTTTTTTTTTTATGAATAATAGACCCATTGAAAATTGTTTTTATCACATTTGTTAAAAAAATAAAATAAAATAAAAAATGTGCAAAAATGCAATGCTGTGCAGTAAAAAGTAATAACAAACAGTTTTGTGCAATACTACTATAAGTTAATGTTACTATAGCAACTTAAATTATTTGTCAAACTTTCCAGTTGAATAAGTATACAAGGATTAAATGAAAGCAAAGACTATAAATATTTGGGAATATCCAACTTTCTGAAGATCAAAAAATATTCTAGAGTTCAATTGGAAAACACACTTGTCTTAGAGAAAATTAATAAAGTCAATAAATATTTGGGCCCAACTTTTGTGAATTTACTCATTTTAAATCCTCAAATACTCTGCAGGGTATTGATAGATATGTAAGGACAGAGATGGTCAAAACAAGAAAATGGCTTCTTAAGTCTTAAGTGAACCATCTGTACCTACCAAGGAAGAGAGAAGAGGATTTTTAAGTACTATTTTATGTATAGGAGTTTAGAGACAAACCTAAAACATTACTTTTGAAATAGCTAAACAGGAAAGTTCCAGATCCTTAGTTTGATTTGAATTTGAACCATGAAGAAGGGCATAACTCTACGAAACCATAGTACCAAGCATTAATTAAAGTATGGAAATCAAAGTCTTAACATATCAAAATTAATTATTCATAGACTTAAAGATATGCAGTTTAATAATGTTATAAAAATGAATAATAATAATTATAAAAAGTATTACCAAAGTATGAAGCCAACACTGCTCGCAATAGACATGCCAACATCCAATTGAAATTAATGGTTTAACATATTGATCCTGCAAAATAAAATTTAAAATTTATTTATATTTTACTAATGAAGAATGTTTTGTTGATAGTGACAGAAATCTGAATTTTATAAACTAAAATCAAAATTATGGAGTAAAGCATTGAGAAACATAGTGCTAATGCCATCTTCATTATTCTCACTGCTGTAATGGTTGTGCCTCCCTAATGAATGCTAAGTCTGTATACTTTAAGTTAAACTTCTTTCAATAGTACATTCAATTTGATCATATATTGAGGACCAATTCATATTTTTAGTGGTCCCTTTATTCTTAATCATTTACGAAAATTATAGTTATTATCAATACATTAATTTAACAAAAAATACTAGCTTTAAATCAACATGGTGGCAAGGATGTAAGGTTGTTGCTCTTCTAAAATCTTTCAATAGTTTGCTAAGACCAAGTGCGATGTCAGAACAATTTTTCCAGATTTTCCAAATTCCATCATGTGATAAAGAAATGAAAAGATTTATAAAAAATAATTGAGGTGTACTATACATCAAAAAAATGTAAGAAGCCAAGAAGCTAAATTTAATCTACATAATCCAGAAACATAAATATTTATATCTTATAATTTTTAGTAGATTTATAAAAATCAAAATATTTAGCTTTGGTAATGAAAGTTTGCTGAATCTCCAGATGGGTGTTGACTTCACAGGAAATCTAACTGTTCGATGATTGGATAAATTTTCAATTCTCCAGAGGTTCACAAATGTTTTATTAAGTTTTATATATATATTGCATTGAATTCCAATGGTTAAAATATTAATTTAAAAAAATATATATTTAAATTAGTGAGTGTTTGATGGATAAAAGGTGGTTATGAAAACTTTATACTTTCTATCAGACAGTAGTGGGAGGGGAGAAAGAGGTGAAAAACTATAAGCCAATATGGTCATCCTATTCTTTGGAATTATTAATCAATTATTGGACTAGGGAGATCACACCAATGACTTACGCTTGCTGTGCTTATTAAAGAGATTAAGAAACCCCCAACGATTTCTTTCCAATGTCAATGACCAATCCAAGTAGGAGTGCTTCTTAGCTTAAGTGAAATAGATAGTTAAGTTCCATATAAACCTTAAAGCACCTAAAGTTTTTAAATTACATAGCATATTACAAACAGAAACATTTTAATGCGGTGTATCTAATTAGCTTCATATCCCATCAGCAATGACCATTTATGCCTCATTTTTTCTTTGTTTTAGCACTTATGCACCTTACAAAAAAAAAAAAAAAAAAAAAAAAAAAAAAAAAAAAAAAAAAAAAAAAAAAAAAAAAAAAAAAAAAAAAAAAAAAAAAAAAAAAAAAAAAATTATAATAAATGTTTTCATGGCATATGCAATGTTTCGCTTAAGAACAAAAAAATGTGACCCAAGCAAATGGTAGCAACTAGGATTTAAAGCTATTTCAGTGCACTTTGATATTTCATAGAGAACTATTTACACACTTAACCACGATTATAACTAAAAAAAATAATCAGATTTTAGAGTTGAGTACTTAATAAATACATTTGCTATATACGTATGAAACAAGTTTGTATACAACTGAAGATATAAAACTATTCAAAGTGAACACTTATATGCATATAAATTTGTAGAATGATGTGTTACCTTGCAAATAAGACACATAAACTTCATTTCAGATGAATGCCCAGCTTCAAGTTGACGAATTCTGCTTTTCAGAGCATCTATAATTTGCTTGTTTTCAACAGAATCAGTTTTAATAGGTTCTTCATCTTCAGGTGAATTCTCACTCTTTTTTGAAACATTATTGCTATCTTTCAAGTGAGCAATGCTTTGTTTCGTCACAGTGCTAAGTAATAGAATTAATATATACATAAAATTATTATGTATTATCATCACCACAGAATCAAAGAATAAGATTATTGATTGGAAACACAATATCAAAATATACAGCTAAATAATTCTAATGCATATCTCACAGAAAGGTGAATTTTAAAGTTTCTTTTGATTTTTCATTAAAAATAAATTGAATACTAAGTCAAACAGCTTTTAACTGGAGTTACAATGCACCCTACTAAACCCTTGGAATTGTTAAGAATATTTTTGTTAAAACTGTGTTATAACATAATCCATTTTTACTTACTGACTCTAATATCACATATTGTCACATTTATATGATAAAAAAAGAATTCCAAGCAACTAATAAAATGAATTACATATAATTAATTACAAAAAGAGGGGGAAAAAGGAGAAATTTTAAAAGCCAAAAATAAATATATTATGAATAAGTGTGAAACCTTTCTAATAATGATTTGTCTTTCTCTTCATTATTATCCACAGCAAGTGAAATAACTAAATCAGCATCAGTGTACTGTATAGGACCATAATGGGAACTTTCATCCCGATCAACAACTAATTCTCCTACACCTTCATCTTCATCAACTTCTGAATTTTGAAAACTTCTTTCACATACCCCTATAAAATAAAATTAATAATTAGGAAAATCATTTGTTATAGCACACTAACATTCAATAAAAGATCAGATGTAATTATTTAATGCCTAAGTCTACAACCTTCTTCAAGCTTCAATCATCAATCAAAAGAATTACTTTTATAGACCTCTTCTATTGTCATGTTACTTTTATCCAATATTACAATGCTTGTATCTTGTTTGAAATTATTTATTATAGACAGTTTTTTATTTTACCTTTGCTATGTACTTCCTATGTCCAGTCTAATTTATCCGTACTGATTCTTGATAATAAATAAAACTAATAAAATTCTTTTTTTATTCTTGGACAAGTCCTTTTAGAATAAAAATATAATTAACACGAGCAGAATTTTAAATCTTAAAGAAAGAGAGAAATTCATTTAAATTAAACAAATAGAATAAAATAACTATGAGTAAAAAAATACGTAAGGAATTGATGAATTATTTGCTACTTCTATGATATTTGGTTTCCTTAAAGACTAGTCTTTGAATGCTTAAATTCATCTCACCTTCAAAAAACATATAAACATTCAAAAATTCAATAATTTCATTTACATGCTATATTTATTATATTAATGCCAAAATGTAAGACTAGAAATCAACTTTGTGGACAGATTTGCGTTTATCCCACTATCATAAACTACAGAAATTTTAGAACAACTAATCTTTCAGTCTAATCTATAAGCATTAGTACCATTTGAAAAATTAGATTTTTACAATCTAATGTCAGTTTGTATTAATCATGATTGTTGAAATTTGATAGTATTATTTTTTTTTTAGCAGAAAGAAAGCATACCGACGGGATCTCCTCCTTTACTCCTTCTGGCAGACCTATTTACGGACAAATTAGAACAAAAATCTTGAACACAGAAAACTCTAAATAAACCATTCATATCATATGCTGGTATCAGTATGTGGACAACATTTTATACCAATGGTCTGAGATGAACAAGCAAATCATTATGTTTTTAGTTTATATAAATAAAACCCACTCCTTGATTAAATTTACATTAGAACAAGAAAAATACAAAACGTTAAACTTTTTAGAGTTAGAAATTTTGATGGAAAAAAAAACATAAATTAGGAATATATAGAAAACACAGCCATATGGTAGTAACAATACACAATAAAGCTGGGAGACCATTAGCACATAAACTCACAGCCTTTAATAGCATGGTTTATCACATTTTAAACATACCACTAAATGAAAAAAATTATAATAAAGGAATTTATAGTAGGTACAAGAGCCAGAAATAGATAATACAATAAAATCTTTATTGTATACAGATTAAAAAATAAATCAGTTAAAAATCTATTGATAATATCGACACAACAAACACAGACTCTTTGCGAAGAAATACATTTAGATTAGTAATTACGGCCCTGAATCCACCATAGCAGATAAGGAATTAAGAAAATTGGGATTAAATTTTACATTTAAATTAGAAAATCATTATCATCTTGTCTCCATAAAGACAAAATAAACCCTTTCAAAAAAAAAGCAGAATGTATAAACTACATGGAAATTTTTAGATTATACATTCTATAGCATAAGACACGATAAATTAATAAAGCAATTCCAACTTTGCAATATATCAAAATTAAAATAATTATAAATTTAACTGACTTGGGAGGAAAACTAACACATCAAATTGAAAGTAGTCTAAATAATTACAAATTATTTAAAATAATAAAATTGTTTAAAATTGACCCCAAATTTTGTTTATAAGACCAAATAAATATTTCCAACAGTCCTTTTTTAAATTTATTTCCAGTAGGAACAATAAATTGATCTCTCATAGGGAAAAACCTTAAGGTTCTTTTTTCACCTGATTACCGACTCCCTTCTTTTTGTCTCAGCATCATTCACTCCTCTTCAGAGCTGCAACAAGTTATGTTTGTATTTCCTCTTCCTTGGAGAGTATCAACATACATTTATTTTCTTGTCTCATATTTTTACAGAAATATAATCTGTTCATAAAATTTCTGATGTCTTAAATGTTTGTATGTTACATTTGAAACTAGTCATCTAATAAACTAAATATTATAAAAGTAGCAAAAAATTAGTCAGTCCCTTATTGGCCTTCTATATTATCACACATAACTCAACTGTCAAGCCATATATACATAATTGAAAATGAACATAGACTAAAAGGTAATCAAGTGTAATTATACAAAATAAACAATTATGATAATTAAAATTATACTGAGTATAATTGTACACACCCTAATCTGCTTGAAAATAGGTTGTCCCCCAATTTGAAAATGTTTTTCAGGAGAAAAATAAAATAGAGGAAAATTGAAACTATAGATAAGAAATCAAATTTTCAAATTTATTATGCATAATGAAAACTGATGATTTCAAGTGAAGAAGTTTGAAGATGTGTGGTAGACATTGAGACTGAACGACTTGGTAAAAAAAAGATACCAGAAAAGATTATCTTAATACATATAAAAAAAGAAAAATGAACAAAATCATAATCTTATAAGAGCCAATCAGGATTTTTTACCTCCATATCTTCCTAAAACAACTGGAGATACTTGTAACCTCCCCTGTCCTGACCATTCATAGTCATCATAATCTCCCTCCCCTTCTACATCCACAGTTTCTTCTTCATCTTGGACATCAAAAGATCCATGCTATATGAAATAAAAAAATCTGTTATCGTAAACTGAAAAATAAGATGAGTGCTGTGCATTGCCAGTTTCAAAGTGGTTTTAAGGAATTGAAAAGAAAGACACCTAGGATATTTGCTGTTAAAAAGTATGATAAAGTTACCGTTTTTGCACAACACGGCAATAAGAGAAGATATGAGAGCTCCTGGGAACCCTAAAGATGAATCTAATGATACAAATCATCAGCATTTTCATTTTTATCTTAAGTTTATCCAAGTGCCCACAATAATCAAAAAGGAGTAGAATGAGAAGGAAACTAATCTCTTTAAAGGTAACTAAAATTCTCGAGGTTTTTGACAGAATGTCATAGAAACTTGTTCCTCGTATTGGGTTGTCTGGACATCAATGCAGGTTTATGATTTTTCAAAGAAAACTATAAAATAAATTATTAGAAAACATTGTTATTAATCAGGCTACCCTTCATTTCTTTCAGGACATTTCTGCTAATATGTAGTTTCCTCTGAATAGAATTTTGAATGATCAATATTAATCATTTCTAATTTCCATCAACTTTTGATCAATAATTTTTTTAATTTTTAAAGCGTTAAAAATGTTATTTAGTAGACTAGAGGTCTGGAGAGAACAGCAGTGGAGGCAGAGATACAGCTATGCACCAATAATTTCATAACAAAGTCCTTTCATAAGGAATTTTTATTTTTTGGCTGCTCGATGCCTGAGCTCTTTCAATTTCCTTGAGGTGGTCAGTGTCATTTGGTTTGCTATAACTATTTTTACTCTCCAAGTTTTTAAACAGTTCTGGTATTTTCATCCTCCAAAGCTCACAGAATATTGTCATCCAGGGAAGAAGTCCTGCCACAAACCTCCATGTCTTCAAGGCTTTTTAAAACATCATTGAATGGTGCACACTCCCACACTGTCATTACCTCACACTTTACTAATGTTTCTAGCTCTTAGAGACCTGTTCCCACTGAATTTGACATCATAAAACGAAACTATAAAGAAATCACTTGTAAACTTGTCAGCTTGCTAAAAAGGTAAAAAAAACATCATTGTTTTGAAGAGGAATAATAAATACCGACATTCATACAAAAATTAATCTATTAAATAAAATAGTTTATGACACAGAGGGGTAATTTAAAGAAAACAAGAAAGCGTGCATCTAATAAATCAGGACAACCCAAAAGCAGATTTTCTGGACAACCCAATAGCAGGCACCTTGATGATGTAATTTACTATATTTAATATTAACATAATATCTTGTTTAATGTGTATATAAATTAAAGTAATCATATCTATACTATTATATAAAAGAACAAGTCATTTTTCGTTGGTAATCACTAACCATGAAAACATCTGAACCAATCGATACCAAACCACCCCATCATTTTATAGTCCCAGGAAGGTTTAGCAATAATAAAATCTACTGATTTTCAATTAATTTGTTATTAAAAAAACAATAATATGTGGATAACAGTGAAGTTTAAAAATTTACCGATACGTGGCGAGCGCCATTCTACATGAGGTTACAATGTTACGGTGTTATATAGAGCTTGAAATTGATAATGAAATTTACTTACATTCATTTAAATTATTAAAAAAGATTTTAATATGTGGTGTTTCAATTCCAGTGAAGTTTGAAAATTGACCGATATGTGTTACTATTCTGCAATGTGGGTTACAATGGTAAAACTAATTAACCAATCTGAACCAAATTTTAACTTTATTTTCATAATTTTGGGAAGGTTTAGCAATAATAAAAATTTAAATGTAAGATATTGAGTGGCAGAAACAAGGTTTGCCACAATGGCATATACTTTTATGGTAGAAATTAGAATCCAACCAGATGAAATCAATAATATTTCTGCCAAAAAAAAAAATTATTACCAAATCATAATATCGATCCTTTGCTTTATGAAAATTTGTGTAAAAATATGATTCATGAACATTTAGTTGTAAGCACCAATAATACAGTCCACCAGAGTTTCTCAATAGTCTCTGTCCATCTGGATTACCAACTTATAGATTAAAATAAAAAATCGGATGCATAATTATGCTTTAACGTAATCTTCAACTACCTAATCAGTGCAATTTTCACGAGGTTAAAAATTCCTGCTATGCGTAAAAATATCATTAAAAAAATAATGCTCAATTGCATACTTCAATACAAGATTTTTATTGATAAACAAATAAAACTTCAATTATTAGTTAAAATTATCTGATTTCTTAACTTCACAGTGCGGGTGAAGCCGTGATGGAGGGTGCTAGTATAATATACTGAGTGTTCGAACAACTATGCACATTCTACTTTTTTTAATAGAATATAAAATAGAAAAAAAATATAGATCCCATTAACTTTTTCAATGGTTTAAGATTCTGGCACTGATTTTTTTTTTTTTGTATCCATCAAGATAACTTCAACTTAATTTTTTTTGGAATGGGAACACCTATTTTTATATTTTTTTGGTGAAAGGAATTTTTTTTTTGTAAAAAAATGACACCCTAACTCCATTGGCAACTATTTGAGGTATTAATTTTATTAATATATAATAAAATTAGAAAAATAGTTTTTCCTATCAGAAAACCAAAGTTTAAGTCAGTCATCAAAACATTACCCCATCTGCCTTAAGAGGGAAGGTAGGGGGGGAAAGAAAAAGTCTTCATAACAATTAATCAGTTTCAACAACAAATGAATCATGAATACATTCATTATATAATTTTAATTTTAATCGCCAATACCTTTCTTAAACATATTTCGACATGGTTATTCAGTTGCTGCATATTTCCATAAACATTCTCATTACAAATAGGACATATAACATCATCAGGTTTTTTTTTGCGAGTTTTCAGCCTAAGTCGGCAATGTCGATTAGATTTGATTCTTAAATAGGCCTGAAAGAAATGTAAACAATATTATATTTCAATGAAAATATCTCAAACATATGACTTAAACATTGATATTAAAAAAATTTAACGTTAGTTTGTAAACTGTTACATTAACAAATACATGTATACATATCAATAAACAACTATTATTAGAAATGATGATTTAATAGTATTGCTTACATATTGAAAATTTTCAAATGCATGTGCAGTGTCTTATATTCAATCAAATGACTGTCTGACATGATTTGAAATTATTATATAAAAAACTAGTATGATAATTAGTTTTTTGGTAATTCATAAAAGACAATACAATTATTTAAAATGCCTAACATTGGTAAGACAAAAATGAATTTAGGTCCCTTATTACCACCCTTTAACCAATTATTTTCAAAACGAAAACGAAACTCATTTATGTAGAAAACTAATTCAGAAATGATCACTTGATGGGTTTGTGGATGGCATGATATCTTAAGGATTGAAAGAAATTATATTGAAAATTTAGAAATATGATTAAGTAGGAAATCAAGGAAATAAAATAACCAATGACATTTAATTTCAACATGATAATGACCTAACAGATTGATAATTCAACTAAACTGTTTTTTACCGCTAGTTTTTCATTCAGTGTTCCCCATTTTTATTTTTTTTATTTCCCTGCTCTTGTGAACCTCAGCCTTTAAGGCTCATTGTCCTATTGCGCTTTGATGTATCTAAGGATGGTACCTGGATCCATGTTATCATCATCATTAAGATTTATTACGAGTTCTTCACTAAAGTATAAGAATCTCTGCCTTGCCAGCATGTCGCAACTGCAAAGAATGTGGTAAGGTGTTTAATTCTCCTTATAGCAGATTCTGCAATTCGGGGATGTTAGTGTTCCCCATAAGATCTAACAATTTTGGTCAAATCATACTAAATTAGAGAATTGTTATTGTATTAGCAGTGTTAGTTAAATTTGAATAGAAGTTTCATGACCTGTTGAGTATGTTTGAGTATGAGAGAAAAATCCCTAAATCAATAAAATTAGAAGCTTACAAAGGCAGTAGAAATATAACTGGTATCGGGTTGTAGCAAAATAAATGCATGCTTTTAAAGAAGTTGCTTGTTTACATCACAATTTTAAGTCCTACAGATTTTTAACATTACATTAATTATGAATAAAACCATTGAATAATTTCACAGTTATGATCCATAATGATAAAAATATAGTTGACTGGTATGATAAATGGAGAAGAAGATGGTCTTCTTCTCCATTTCACAGTTACTTTCTTTTAATTATAATAAATTAATTTTTAAGCCATTGAAAATAAAGATTTTTACATGATTTTTCTTCAAAAGTTTAAACTCGGCTGTTCTGCAATTGAAGCTACTTGAAACATCATTTTAGTTAGAAACATCTTCAGGGAAGATTTAACAAGTGAGAGGAAAATATGTTGTTGGTTCACGAAGTTTAAGTCTGTAGATTGCAATTTACAAGACAAGGAAAGAAAAGAACTTAAACCAATCTTGATAAAGAAAATATTGAAAACCATTGTAAAGTTTAAAACTTCACAAATAGTTTAGGAAATGTCTACTATAGCTGGATAAGAGGTGCTCAAGCTATTACAGAACAATCTGCACTATTGTATAACAGCAAGTGGAAGACTACAGCAGAATATGAATTAAAAGAATATTGAAATTATCTTTGTTCAATAATCTTGCCTATAATATGAAAGACTAAATGTGACAGATAATAAAATTAAGACTGTATCAATCCTTGGCTTCTGTATAAAACCAAACCAAAGTCACAATCACTCAGGCATCTCCATTATATGGATATATCAGCAGCCAAAATAACCCTTGAAAAAGGCAGGAATTATAATAATTTTATAATCATAATCTGCTAACTAGAAAGCTGAGTTGCTCTGAGAATTAATAATTACTAATCATCTTCACAGCTTTAATGCAGAAAGTGGATGGAGATGAATATTCTCACAAAATTAGTCGGGCTCATAAAATTTAATTAATTTAATGAGGTAGTATAACAAAATATTCCTAGGTTTTGTAAATTTAAACACACAGGGGAACTTTCGGAATAACATTAAATGATAAAATAGGATTACCTAATTATTTTCATTTCACTCTTCAGGTACACTGGTGGAACAGCACTTTGTCTCGTAATATTAATAATAATAGAATAATACCTAGTCTTGCCATAAATTCTGTCACACGCATTTTAAAGGTTAAAAGATAAAATAATGTGTTATATTAAAATATTTTATTACAGATATATAATACATTTATAAACAAATAAAAAAAAATAGTTCTGACTCAAAATGCTCCCCCTGGCTTTGAAACAAGATTTAATTCGGTCTGGCCACTCGTCAATTTCAGTACGCAACTTTTCTATAGAAAATTATTCTACTGCCTTGATCAGGGATTTCTTTAGGCCATTGGTGGTGTTGCGTCTTCTTCTGCAGGCCATGGCCTTCAATTCTGGCCACAGCTTATGTGAGTGGTTCTTGCTTTCTGAGCTGGTGCAGAATCTTGTTGAAAGACCCAGTGCTCTCCATTGAATTACGTATACTTCAAAGGTAATACAATGCCTTTCAAAATGTTTATTTTGACCCAAGATTCACAAAAATGTTGTTTTGTGACCTCGTTCAAGCTGACTCCCCACCATAGCATAAAATAACATATAAACTTGACACTTGTGTAATAAAAAAAATAGTAAAAAGTTCTACTCCACGGCTACAATTAAAAAAAAACCTTGAAACCGACCAATGGGAGCTCAAATGTCAAGGTTTTTTTGGAATTGTAGCTGTAGAGTTGTACTTCTATCTTTATGAAATAGGCCCCTGGTGTCAATTTAAAAATGGGTTCATACGTCATAGAGTGGACCAAATTAATTGTCAAAGGGCCTGGGATCAAGTAGGGAATTCCCGGTATTCATAACCTCACGGACCATGTTAATTAAGAGTTAAAACGGCTTAAAAATGCATCATTTGACACTTAATTTTGAAAATTTTTCTGAGACCCCCGCCCTACCCCGGTACTTTTGCTGTCCCGTATGTCGCTCAGTCAAAATTTCTTAAAATATACACTGCTCCCCACCCACCATCACAAGTGCAGGATGGTGGCCTCTTTAGACCCTTTTGACGATTTGAGAAGCTTCTCAGGAAGTTGTAGTGTATACCCTGTCATTTGTTGGTTGAATTTTTCTCAATTGTAAAAAGTTTTATCAGTAAAAAGAATTTTCCGATGTTTACTCTACCGATGTTCTTCTAATTTGTTTAAGACATCAATGAAGAGAGTGTCCTATACACCGCCTGTAGCCCCATAATCCAAGGACTTCCCTCAATAGCCAAGAGATTTTTTGTAAGTGGGACAGAGCTACCACAGAAGCACGATTCTCTTTAACAGAACTTTCCATCTCAAGAAACAGATTGTAACCGAGAAGCTTAGAATTATTTCAATACATTTCCATGTAAACAGAGAAAGGATTAAGATTAGAGGCCTCTAATTGCTTTCAACAGTACAATGGTTAGCATTTTATATTTGTAACAGAACTTTTGGACGGACAAGGTAATTCTATCTTGTAATACTAATAATATTAGAACATAAAACCATTCATAGAACCATCCTTAAATATGGACAAAAATACTGAACTATGACTTAAACCAATGAGATCTCACTCCTCAGGTGTGGGAAGAAATTACTTCAAACAAGTTTTAAAGCAATATGGTATGAGGAAAAATTGAGAAGTGGTAAATTTATAATATTACGATCTGACATGGTCATATTAAAAGAAGAACAAAGAAGAAGAGAACATTCTTTCTGTAAAAAGAATCACTTGGGAATAGTAATTGAAGTTAAAAAAACAAAAAAAAAAACAATGATGCATGCTTTACTGAAAATAAATTGGAGGATTATTAGAGGAAAAATATAAGAGATAATTTAACAAAATTACGATTAATTTAAAGAAACATAAACCATTACCTCCCATCTGTTTTCTAGAGATCCATCAGAAACAGAATCCTTATTCCTCCGACTTCTATTGGAAGAAGTAATTTTGTAAAGTTTTTCTAGTTCTTGGATAAAATGTGAATCAAGGTCACCAACTCTAACAGACAGACCACACACAGGGCAGCAAGAAGGGTCAGATTTTTTATCTATAACAGTAGGATGTATTACAAGCAGTAAACAAAACAAACATAAATAAAATTGCAATAAAATAGCAATGTAACTGTATGTGCAGATGAACATTTGACTGTGCATGCTTAGACTATAAAATGTATAAATGTATGTGTTTGAAAATAAGAGACAAGGAGAACATAAGAATCAATTCTTAGAAAGAAAATATACATTTAAATAAAAATTAATGTTATGCCAATATTAAAAACTAATAGCAGTCAGAAAAAATATTTAAAAAAATAAATAAATAGGCAAATGTGCATAATTTACTTAATCAAATCAGTTTTCTAATTTATTCAATTTATAAATGCCTGTTAATTGCAAAGTGATTATAGAACATAAGTTTGAAATTTTCTGTGAAATATATAAATAATAATTTATTGAATTATAATTTTATTTTTTAAATGCATTAAATTGAAGAATAAATTTATGAGTCAGAAAAATAAATTACAGTAAAAAACTAGTTTATTAAAATGAAAATTAATGAATCCTTCAAAAGAACACAATATCCTGAAATAACAATGCTAGATAATTTCAATTTTGGAAAATTCACATATTATTTTCACATCACCATAATACAGGCTATTATTATTATTATTATTTCAAAATTTAAATTAAAACTTTTATCAAAATTTTCATAAACAAATAGTGTAAATAGCACAAACAACTTAAGCAAAGGATACTTTACATGAAAAAAGGTATTTAAATTATTTGCCTGTAAGACAGGGTCACAGATAGTTTTAGAATGAATATGTCTTCAATCAGTATCTTCTTCCATCTCCATTTTTTAAACAACGTAAATTTAATACCTTTAAACGAATAAATGTCAGGAAAATAATATGTTGGACTTCTTGAATATGATAGGTTACTGCTACCCATCATACCTGGTAGAGAGACAGCAGCAAACTAAGGGTGAAAGGGACAACCAACCTAGGGGCTCTATTCAAGTCCCCTACCCCTAAAGTCACCCTTGTAAATAGCCAACGCTCTTTGTTATTTTTACGAGCATAATTTATTTTTCTAACTAGCAAATATTTATACTTATAAATGTTTGAAAGAAAGTTCATACGGGATGATTCAACCGGGAATCATCATAAGTGGTTAAATGCATATACAAAAAAAAAAAAAAAAAAAAAAAAAAAAAAAAAAAAAAGAAAAGAAAATTAAAAATATCTTTATCATTATATGTTTCATTTTACCGAAATGACAATTTTTTTTTCTCAGAAAAATATAATGCTTTGTAACATAGTAACTTGAAATCCTAGTTGGTAAAATAAGGCAAAGGAAACGAGATTCTATTTTAATAATTAAACTTATTAAGTCAGATGTTTGCACTTGTAACTTAACTATTAAACCGCGACTGTTTGTTGAACATCAAAACATATAATAAAGATTTGTTTTTAAGGAAGTAAATGACCCGTTATATTATTAATACTCTGTAGAAAACGGTGTCTCTTAATACAATTTTCTTGAAATTAGAAAACCAAACCTAACAATGAATGCGAAGTATGCTCGTTATAAGGGGGGGGGGGTAGGCTAGTGAAACTTGAGTGTTAAAATCTCGCAACTTATATGAAATGAAAAAAAAAAATGTCATTCTAAGAGGTAAATTAAATTTTTGTTTGTGTAGTAAACAAATAAACAAAAAAATGTAACATAAAAAATATTACACAAATAAAATTTTGCTTTGATCGGAAATATTGCAATGAACGTTGAATTTTGATAAAATGTACAAAATTGTATAATAAAATTTTTAAAAAGTCACTAATGAGAAGAAAAAATATTTAAATTCTTTGTGATTGGTAAAACGAAATTTAAACATTTTCTTAGAATATTAATGGATTTATTTGTAGTCAGTATAAACCTGGAGTTAACTGTTAACAGTTGTTTTCTTTTTAAACAGTTATAATACATATTAAACAACAAATGAAATCAAAACACGTATAATTGCTATGTTATACGTTTTAGTAATCATGATTAAAGTGACACAGTTCAATTAACTACATAATTTTACTTGTTTATAAAAATAATTTTGTTAGTAATATTTTATTTTGGAAATTCCGATAATTTATGAAAGGGCAATAAAATCCTAAAAAACAAATGAATTTGACATTGACTGAATAAAAGCAGAGAGACTCTTGACCAAAAACATAGAAGTATGTAAACCAATTAAAGTAAACAAAAATTTATGGCTACCTAATATACTTATTTTTCTTGAACTAGTCCTATATAGTAAAATTTAATCAATCAGTAAATTTAATAAAGGCCAAAACCTTAAATGTAATATCACAAAGACTTCAAATATAAAAAAATTGCAATTAAAGAAATAAAACTAAAATAGCAGGTTTTACATTTGCATAGATTTTTTAAATCATAGTTTTAAGATGTTGAGCATAAGTGGATTGAATAAAATTGGAAAATTTTAAGGCTTTATTAATTTTTTTTGAATAGTTTTAAATTATATTATTGATTTTTTAACAGTACAAAAGGGAGGAGGTGAAGGCAAAATATAGGAAGGACTAAGTAAATGAATGAAAATAATACCAAGAGAAAAAATTGTAAAGAAAATGGCCGACGGACACGCCCCTTGAATACCGCATGCGCGGCCCCTCCTTGTTTTCTAATAGGAAAAACTTTTTGGAAATCAGGAGATCACTTTATTTCCATGTTTAAAATTAGACCCTGTTTTTTATTTCAAAGGATATACTGTATCAAATAATAAAAAATATATTCTATGTTATGAGGAATCCCGAAAAATATTTCGACTTTCATAACTCATATTATTATATACTTAAATTATTTAAAGTTATAAGGTAAACAAAACTATGTACTAAAAATAATAATTATACTGGTTTGTAAAGTTTATTCTATTTCTTTCTTAGACAAAAACACAAATGATAAGGACGGGGGGGGGGGGGGGGGTTAAGTTCTCAATATTAAACGTTTAATTTCATAACCATTTTCGGCTTGTTTTGTAAATGCTTTGATTTTCCTAAGGACTTAAAAATATATTGTTTAATGTAAAAAGAAAAAATATTTTTCTTGGTCCTCATGTTGATCAGAACCTCCAAAAAGCATATATTTAAACGAAATTTTACAGTTAGTAAAATAAGGCAAAATAAACGAGATTATTTTTTATTATTCAAAAGTCAAATGTTTGCATTTGTAACATTTAAGTTAAACTTCAAAATACACTATAGAGCTTTAGTATGAGTAAACCGTTATTTTATAAACCCTCTGTAGCAAATTGTGTCTCTTATTTTATTTTTTTGGAATTAAAAAAACAAATCTATCCAACTACAGTTCTGGGCAGAAAATTAACCTAATAGGAACAAAAATAAGTAAATCTTTTGAAAAAAGGTCACAAGTTGTAGTCGATGAAAGTAATGAAAAATAATGGATTTCGGTAAATAACCATTTGGAGATGAGTGTGAAATATAGCTTTTTAACCTTGGAAAATATAATACATCAAAAATATCCGGAAAGAATGTTGTAAAAATGGATAAGTAAAGCGGATAAATTATTCTTACTTTAAAAAAGGCATGCAAATCTCTTTGCACTTTGTATTTACTTGTCAAATAGAAATTGATTCATACAAACCATTGAAGTATCACAATATCAAAACTTCGAACCGACAGAGAATGATGATATCTGCCATGACCAACCTCGTCAATATGTTCACTTTAGGTTGAAAAAAATCTCATAAGAATAAACAGAACAATCTAGGAGACCGAAAGTGGCATCATACGAAATATTTCCTTCCAGACAAAGGTTTAGAAACACGGACTACTTTAAAAGTGGAAGGCGGATAATTACATATATTTTGATAAGTTTACTAATAACAGTACAACTAGTGAAATCAGTGAAGAAATTAAGCTGATCGTTAGGCAGGTCATATGGCCAGAATGAACTCGAGCTGTCGTTGGAAGTTAAGGGTAGTACCTTGGCACGGGGCTTCCTTAGGCCGCACAAGATTGCCAGAGCGATGAGACTGCTACTAACGATGCGAAAAATATTAGATTATATATTTGGAAGGCAAATGACAGACACCATGGATTGGTGACAGATGCTGGAGTAACAAACGAACTGATTATGGGGTCTTAAGTTGTGATTATAATGGGATGAATCATAAAAACTAACAGATTTTCGAAACAGTGATCAGATTGATGTTTTAATGAAATCTAATCAAGCTTTGTATTTTTCGATCCCTAAATGAATTCGTGACCAAAATGACATCGGCTTGCCTGCAGTTTTATCTTAGCATTCGGTTGAATAGTATGTCACTAAAATTTGAAATGTTTGCAATACCTTCCCATTATTGGAAGTTTCCCGTTACAGGAACAACATATTTGGTATGGTTAAGCGAAGAACAGGACGCTCAAAGAATTGAATGTGGTTCGGTGGTTCGAAGTCGAGTGAAAAGGGTGTAGGACTAAAATTACCATTAGATCAGAAGAACTGAATGACTGTTGAAACAGACTAAACGAAAAATGGTCGGGAATCAGAAAGAGAACTATGAGTTTTTAAATCCACTATAAAATGTGGACTGCATTAAAAAATATGGATTTGGGTAAAGTAAATCTCCCACCAAGAGCGGATTCCCAAAAGTTGGGCACAGAGCGGGCTAAACAGGCTTTTTCAAAACTCCGTTGTGTATTGTTTCATTAAAAGCATTGTAATACTTCATTATGTATATACAGGGTGAGTACCTCTTAGTGTAAAAAAACTTTTTGAGGTGAATTTTTTGGGCAGATGAGTCTGTTTTTACAGGGGAAGGCATTTCTACTACCTATTCATGTATATCGTTGGTTTATATTTGTATTACTTTCGAATAATGTGGAGGAGCACCATGATGTTGGAAATCATATTTTGCTGAACTGGAATATCGTGATGAAGTTGTGGTAGGATATTTTGTAACAAATCTTATTGTAAGTAATTCTCACTATTCAATCTGTTAGGCCAACTATGATTTTTCCAACACTATCCGACAGTAATATAAAAATGAATAAACCAACGATACCCCACATGGAAAGGTAGAAATGCCTTCCCCTGTAAAAACAGATTCATCTGTTCATAACATTTACCTCAAAAAGTAGTATTCTTCAACATCATCTGCATTCAGAAGCCAACGGCAAAATTAAGGTCTATGCTCATCATCATTGGGTTTTAAACCTTAATTAATTGAAAATATAATAAAATAAATCCTAAATAATAATACTAAATAAATAAATGTAATAACATAAGATCCTTTGATCTGGTGTCGCTTTATTGACAGTTTTCCTTTATTTTCTATTAAAAAATTATTTTTTTCTTTGCTTTTTATTCCAGTGAAGAGTTTATTATGTTTAAAATGCACATTTCCATTAAGGTATTATCATAATGTTTTATTTACACAAGTAACTGATTTGTACGCCAAATGAGTACACCATGTTTTTTCGGTTTTAAAAGTAAATTTCCCCAAGAAATCAAAACAGAATCATTACTTTAAACATATCATTCGAAAGCTAATTAAATGTTCAAGGTTTTGTGAGATGTGCAGTTTTGTGGATAGATTTTTCGAAAAATGGTGAGCGTTGAAGTAATGTAAGACATTGTGACTTCCCCAAATAAGGTGAAGATCAAACTGTTTTTCAGGTCACAAGTAAAATTCAATGTTACATGTACTCTTCTCCTATCGAAAATTTAATGCTAAATCCGAAAAAGTGAACAAAGTTTGAAAAATATTTAAACAAAATGGAGATATTACAGCTTTTATGGTAAAAGAAAGTGGTTTCCTCAAAAAAGTCATTGATTTATCGTATAATCTGCAACGAATTGGAATAGAAATGTGAGGTCATTTTTTTTTTTTTTTTTTTTTTTTTTTTTTTTTTTTTTTTTTTTTTTTTTTTTTTTTTTTTTTTTTTTTTTTTTTTTTTTTTTTTTTTTTTTTTTTTTTTTTTACACTAAGAGGTACTCACCCTGTATATACACTGGGCAAAAAAAGTCTGGAAATACTTTCCAAAATCTTACGCTCATGCTTTCTCCTGTCTAAAATAGCCAATTTCGCATAGTGAAACTACTCTTATTTTACACAACAAACATTAATCTATAATTTTAACTTAATATATCATCGAATGCATATCAACAGCAATCAAAAGAAAACGTTGAAGTAAAAAAAAATATACGCTTATAACAAAAAAAGTCTGGAATCACTTGCCTAATTAAAGAAAACAAAACATTTCAACAATAACAACTAATTATACTCGCTATGGGCTTTAAGGACAAAGGTCAGAAACAAAGTCTTATGATTAGAAATACTTTTAGTCTGTGATTAGCATTCATGATGGAAGTGCCAAAAGCCATTCACGAGTTAATAGTTTCTTTACGAAATCAAGGCAACGCTGTGCGGGAAATTCGGAGGACTGTTAATAAAAACGTGGGTACGGTATCTAAAATTATAAAAATAGATAAAGAATTTGGCTGTGCATCCAGCAGATCACGGAACGGGGGTCCACCAAAAATAAATAAATTGCTCAAGCGGAAAATTTTTAAAACTGTCCATGACAAACCGTGCTCAAGCGCTCCGTATTGCTCGTGGCTAAGGTATAGAAGTTACCGAAAAGTGATTTATTTGGTCGAATCGCCGGGAAGAAACCATTCAGCCTCCATCGTTCTAGGAATCAGTTAATTTCTCGGACGAAAGTCGATTTAACATTTTTACCTTGCATGGCCGTCAAAACGTGTAGTGAAGAGCGATATGAAATATTGGATACAAAAAACCTGAGGCCCACATAACCAAAGGTAAGTGTTTCCAGACTTTTTTTGCCCAGTATATATATATATAAGTGTCTTTAAGTCTGCCTATATCTATATATATATATATATATATATATATATATATATATATATATATATATATATATATATATATATATCCGTATTTCATTAATTAGAACGGATATATTCGAGAAGGTCAATTAACAAGGTTCAATCTCCTTACTTTATCTGTCACTAAGCCAATAAAATTAGAAAAAAAAGACAATGCTCTTGGTACTAAGAAGGTATAATTCTTTTCATAAGGTCGAAACATTGATTTAGAACTTTAAAATTATAGTTATCAAGTACGTATGATGTTACTTTGCAGTTCTCGTTGCCCAAAATACTTCCATTTTAAAACCCGTTGGGATTTTTTCTTTAGCCTAGCTGTCTGGTCCGCACATTCCCGATAATCATTCGGAAAAACTTAAGATTCTCTAGATGAGGTTCAAAATCACAACATGTCAAGTAAGAACCTGTGTATGATTTGAAGGGTGATGTGTAGAATAATCCGGGACAACCTTTGTTTCATTGTTTCTAGCAAAGCGTCTCCTTACATATAATATAGGAGCTTTTATAGACAGGTTTTGGTTATGTTAGAAAAATTAAAAAAAGAAATATGCCTTTGCATACCAGATTTTCAAAAACATTTTTTTTTTCTTTCGAAAAATCCTTTTTGGATTTTTTAGTTATGATGGTTCTGTCAAATATAACGTTGAACGAAAATTTCTCGGTGTTCAAGCCCCAAAATTGAAAATACGACCAAAAGAATATTCGTTTTAAGACATAATAATCAATATTCTCCTGCTGGCAAGTTTAATGAACAAACGTTGTTTAAAAGATATCGAATAGTTCTTTCTAATGATATTTCAAAAATCCTATTCCAGCACCGGATTCAGGAGAAATTCCAGCTTAAAGCGAAGTCACTATTTTCAGGAAACAACCATGAAGAAACAGTATATATCAGAAACAATGATTGAACTATTATGATGTTACAATAACTTTTTTGCACAGTTTTTCCCTATTTTGTTCTTAATTTTTATATTTTCTAGTTCTTTATTCTTTTTCTTGTCTTATATTGAATTTATAATACATGTACATTGTACGAGTATATATGTATATATAAAATAATAAAATCCCTTCCAACAGAGTTACTGCTGGAAGGAAAAAACTAAAAAACTAATAGTAAAAAAAATAATAAAAAATAAAAGGAACTACACTATTTTTTGTCCATTTAACTATTTGTCCCTCTATTTGGTTAGATTTTTGGGTGTTTTGGCTATCTATTTAGCATATCCTTTTTCTTTATGGTTGCTTCCTATTGAATATAGTGACTTAAGCTGGAATTTCTCCTTCTAGAACAAGTTGATATCTTTAATTTTTTATGAAACTAAAATATATATATTTTTAAGAAATTCCCTTCTTCAATATTTTTCACATGACGTTTTTCATTCTCCAACATTACAAAATATTTTAAGCCATCAACTTAATATGTTCTATATCTTAGATATCAAATTTGATAAATTAATATAACCAACGCTCGCAGATTAAAATTGTATAAAACCTTAATTCGGCCAATCCTAACGTATGGAGCAGAGACGTGGACTTTAATCAACGTAATGAAAAATCATTTAAGTTTGTTTGAGCGTAAGCTTTTGAGGAAAATTTATGGTCCAGTCCACGATGTACAATCAGATACGTGGAAACTTCGATCCAATGCTTGTATTCCTTATACAAAGATGTAAATGTGGTATATTTAATTAAAATAAGGCGCCTGGAATGGTTGGGTCATATCACAGGAATGCCAAGCAAACTTTTGCATGGCTCTATAATTGGAAAAATAAGAAGGCGATGGCTAGAGGACCTTGAAGAAAATCTAGGGATCCTCAGCGCTACAGCATGGAAACAGAAGGCTAAAGATAGAGATAAATGGCAGGACATTGATCGGGAAGCAAAGGCCTACACCGGGCTGTAGTGCTACGCAGTAAGATGAAAATTAGATATGGACTGGCTATGACTTTGGCTGACTGGTCATCAGCCGACCAGTCGACCAATCCGATCATTGCTTCGGTTGGAATTCGGGTGACATCGGCAGTGTTCGTGGGGATTCGTTTATAGCGTTTTAGCGGTGTGGAGATGTAGCTACAGGTTTTAGTTTATATTATATTTTTTCATCTGTTTTTCTACAAACGGGACGGAGTAGTAACTGAGAGTTTTTTTTTTTTATAAATAAAAATTAAATTTATTTTACTCAGCTTAGATAGTTAGTTGTGAAATTCGAAATTTAATCTCGCCGAAAAAGACATCGTGTTAATGCGCTTTATTTGATAAATCTGAAATTTATATATTTAACACAAAAATAGCTAACATCTAATTGTAAATAAACTCGCATTTAAATAGCTAAAATAGAAGTTTTATTTGTCGTGTTCCTACTATATTACATTTCAATTAAGAATTAATATTTTTTTAACTATGACATGAAATCAAACCTGTGACAAAAAAAATAGTCGGTTACGTAAGTTCTTTACTCAGTGTTGTAGAAGTTATCGAATTTGTTTTTTTTAATATCATAATCTTTCTTAAAGAACGATAATTGATTACAAAAAAAGAGTACCTGTTCCTACGATAAATGACAAACTGTAAAGATGAATTTAAAATAAAAATTGTAATCAATAAAGGCCACGTTTTCATTTCATTCGACCTATTTTTTTTTTTTTTTTTTTTTTTTTCTTTTCATTTATTGATATTTACAACTGTACAAAATAATATACAACAAGTAAATGTGTTGACACAATACAATGGCATGAAAATAACTTGTGAAGAACTAGTCACTAGTAGCACTTCAATAAAATCTTCACTAAAAGGTCTCCAGGCCATCTTCTTTTCAGACGCCTCGGAGGATTATCATGGATGGAGGAGGTAGCAAGTTGGGAGACTAGTGGATTGGAGTGGTTATGGAGCTTACTATGGAAGGATAGGTACCTGGTTTGGGCTAAATCAGAAACATATGGAACATTAAGATCTTCATGGATAAGTTTATTGGTCACTAAGTAAGGAGCATTGAGGATTTTTCGAAGGATTTTGGATTGTAAGGATTGGATACGAGATGAACTGGATGGTTTAGTAGAGCACCAAAGCTCAACTCCGTACGTCCAAATAGGTCTAATCACATCATGTAAATGAGTCTTTTGTAATTAATTGGGAGCTTTGAACGTTTGTCTAGTAAATGTTGAAGTAATCATTTTTAAGTTAACTAATATAAATGAATAAAAATGGCCGTCTAGTCAGCGCTTTTTGCCGACTAATCGCCAACTAGTCGGCCCATCTCTAATGAAAATACTTCGGTATTATTAGAGACGAACATGGTGCGAAGTATTTGAGGAATGAAAGCATACATTGGGGGATGATGGTAAAGTGTATCGCAGTTCTAATATTGGATCTAACAAAGGTTGCCTTGATTGCCCTCCTATGGAGCCTGGTCTTGATGAGGAATTATTGTAATATTTCACGCCTGGATGATTAGAATTAATATCGCTCGCCGCAGGAATGTATATTGTTCAAGGCCCCTCCCCAGTCAGTATTCTTTGAAAGGATGGTGCACATCCAAGAGGCAATCGATCTTGCAGCTTTATGAGTAATGTCGCCATTAGATTAAAGAACATCATAACTCAAAAAATATCACTGTGGAGGAATTCCCAATTGAAGCTTTAGGGTCAAGTGGGGGAACCGTTTAACCAAAAAAATCATTTTTTATTTTTAGAAAATAAAACAGCCAGGATACCACTAATTGAGCATATATCTTCATATATGCCTTCGCATGAACAAAATTATAATAAAGAAATTCAAATCATATACACTATAGCTAGCGATAACGGATACAGTAATATCACGATTCACAATATTAAAAAAAAAAAAAAAAAAACTGAATAATATATACAACACCACCAGAAGACAAAGCTTCTGAATATGAATATATAAGAAATATATTTTGATCAATAATAAGACCCAGAATTTCTACTTCGCTATCCATTTTAATAAAAATAACCATAGATTCAACAAATATATACGTCTTATAATTATTTACCATAAAATAAACTCAACTTTCATATTAGGTTTGAAATAATATCAAAATTATACTTGGAAGCCACTTATTTTTTTAGTTATCTGAAATCATAAACAAGTTGTTACAGTGTGCCTCAGGGATGGGGTACAGTGTGACAGGCATAGGAGTACAGTATGACAATATGGGATACACTATAACAGTAGACTAAAACATACATGGAAAAAAAAAAAAAAAAATTGAAAAATAGAAATCCGAATTTTTTATCTTTAATTATTTATCCACACCTGTCACAATATATACCGACAAACAATGGAATGTTTGGCTTGATGAAACAGTATGTAAAAAGTGACGTGTCAGGCATGCGGAAGAACGATACCCAACTTCTTCTTCTTTTCTCCTTCTGTTCTTCCTTGGCATTCATGTGAATATTATAAATATATATTATATGTGAATATTATCTTTTCACAACCTAGATTTATGCGCCTCAGAATTATTTCTGCGAATGAGTAGCAATCAGCCCGACTGTAGCCAGATCCGGTTCTAAAGGAAAATATTATCGGATAAAAAAAAAAAAAAAAAAAAAAAAAATGAAACAAGCCGTTTAAGCTGCAAGTTAAAGGCAACGTAAAGGTTTCTCGGGTAAAAGGTTTGAAGACATTTCCTACAAGTGGACTAGGGTGTTTTTGAATAGATGTGTGAACATAGCTGTATTTTATTTGTATACAATGTTATACAAATGGTATGTGTAAGTCATTGCGTGTTGTTTAATTTGATATGTAGCATGGTGCCATTACTATTGTTTCAAGTATTTGTACTGTAGTTGTCTAAGTAGATGTACTGATTGTATTTTACGAATGTTTTTGGGTTTTGCAGAGTTCTTAAGTTCTGCTACGTATGTCCAAACAGGTTTCAGTATTTTTTAATTAATTAGTTTATGTTTTTATAAGTAAAGTGGTGATTGTCAAGTAGATGTGTCAATGTGATGTAGCGTTGTTTAAGTTCTTATTGATTATTTTTCGTAAATATATTCCAAGTTAGTCTACGGTCTTTCTATAATCCTAGATATCTGACAACGTTTTTATTTGTCACTGTCTTATTATACAGCAAAACTGTTGGATAGTTGTTCTTCCTCAAGGTGAACGTTATGTGGTTTGATTTATTAGGGTTTGGTCAAATTTTCCAATTTTCGAACCATTTCTCTAACATGTAAATGTGATCTGAACAGTGAAGAAAGGGATCGTAGGATCATTGTGTGTTGATAGGATAGCAGTGTCATCGGCAAAGGTATAAATAGTTGTGAAACGGTGGAATATCAGTGGTGTACAGGGAGTAAATAAGGGGGCTCAGTAAGCTATCTTAAAAATAATTAAAAAATAACTCAAAAACAATATAAATAAAAAAAAAATGAAATATTTTTGTTAGAATTTAAATTCATGTACCTAATATTTCTAAATTTATGTTTCTTTCTCATCCCTCGTAAATTAAAGTAAGTGCAAATACGTATTACCGAATCGCTAAAATTAATAATGCACTGAATTCTCAGTTATTAAAAAAAATACATATATATTTTATTTAATAGCCTTCATAAAATCAGTCCACCTTTTTTTGTTTGTGTTCTTTTATTTCCTTTCAACTAAAATAAAACGGTTCAGAAATAAGTTGCTAATTTAATTTCGTTTGTAATATTAGCAAAAACATAATAAGCTTCTTTTAAAGTAAATTTTGGCTTTACTGTATATTGATAAGTTATTCTGTCTTTATAGGTAAACCATAACAAAGAATTTTTTTCAAATTTTTATTTTATTTTTTTTCAAAATAAATGAATAAGTAGAGTGGATTCATTATTCATTCTGTTTTTTAAAAACACTCATTTATGAGATCTATAGTTTCAGTCCGTCCGTAATTAATGAGAGATTTCATGTTTTCATTAAATCAGCTCTCTTGATAACAAACCGTTTACGTTTGACGGATTATTTGTTTTTATGGTTATTTTCCCCCAATAACGGCCACTAAGATCTAAGAAGTCTGAGATGATGGCAGTGTGAGTGCACCGTTCTATAGAAACTATAGAACTTTAGACCCCCAGCCAAAATATCCATGTCAAAATTCAAACATCAGAGGCTTAACAAAGAAGAAGCACTAAAATATTTTTCAAAGAATCTAACTCATCGAAAGAAGGTAATGTTCACCATTTGGGCTGATTCACTACAGTTTTTTAAACCCTGGTGAAACAATGAATGAATGAATGATGAATGAAATAATACTGTATTTTGTAAATTACAATTACAGGAGGTCTGGCTCTTTTGAAGCAGATATAATATAATAATATATACATAGAATAAAACCTTTCTTTTTTTTTCACTTTTATGCAAAAAAAAAAAAAAAAAAAAAAAAAAAAAAAAAAGTTTAAACTCTAACAGACAATACAATTATACTCATAATCTCCATGTAAATAATAGTATGTTAATATCAAACAAAGTTAGTACATATCAACTAAAAATTACAAAAAATAAAAAAGATGAACAAAAGAAGAGATTTGAAATAATATTAATCACATTGTTTACTATTTACTGACTTCAGTATGCTATAGAAATTAAAAAACTTTTAAATACAATTCAGGCAATCCTTCTGATAGTACTGATTACAAATAAGTAAATACGGCAACGTTTCTAGCTATTTTACAAATTATAATTCATTGAGGCAGGCTGTACAATATAACAAATAATAAATGATATCATCTATATCATTTGAAGAGCAGTGTCTGCAAGGATATTCACTGTTGAATTTTCTAACCTTGCCGTTGACTACAATCCGTGTGACTTTTTTGCTTGCAATGCGCAACTGGGCAACAACTCTTAATCTGATTATTGTAATATTAGGGGAAAAAAATACGGTTCAGGTGGTCCTTGGGTCCACCTTGGGTCCTTGGTCCTTGGGTCCTTGGGTTGATATTGCTGTAATATAAATTAAAAGTAGAGTTAGTCACTTGATAGATATCTAAACCTATCAGATGATTTTTAATTGACTCTACGAGTTCACCATAACACCTCCTAATCTGTTCTACATCCTGAGCTTCCCAGATGTCGTTCACAGCAATAATATAAATTAAACTTCTAATTTCTGAAGTCCAGTGGAAGGGGACAGTGGTGGTATTAATAAGTGAAACAATCAATGTCGAATTGTATTGTTTTCAATTTGGTGCAATGCGCCAGAAAAATGGCATTAATGAAGCTATTTTTGGTAAATTGGAAAGGTTTCTTTTGCCTCAATGCTCAGCCCCTTGTCTCAAGAAAAAAATTTTAATTTGTTTTTGAGACTCTGCCTCATCCACTCACTTTCCAGACCTTTCGCCAACCGACTTTGTTTTTTAGACACCTGGACTACATTTTAAGAGATACAAATTTCATAATTAAAATTCTATTGAAAACGCGTTTTTCCACACCAAAGAATAAAATTTCTATACACATCTAAAAATGTTTTAGATCATTTATTTTATTTTAAAACTATATATCTGTATAAATTTCCGGACGACCGAATATATTATTACTAAAAAAAAACAACCTTTATTTTTTATTTAGTTATCCTCAGTGATACACACAGATTTATACACATATCAATATAGGCATATGTGTGCAGTTGGCCTTAGAAGATGAAGAGCAGGACAACTGCCCAGGGTCTTGCACAAAAACTCGGTTAGAAAAAGTTTTTAGTTCAGAAATTTGATGAAGAATATTTTTTGTTACATAATATTTGTCGCTAAGACCTACCGTATAGGAGCTATATTGGTTTGAATTAAAAAAGCCAAGTTTAAAACCCTTATTATCCCCACACATTGTTTATTTCGAATAATCATTTATTGTTAATTTAATTTGATTATTAATTTAAATAACTTGATCCTTTTAGTTCTAAAATATTTTGACATATTTATTTAAGAAAATTTATAAATGAAGGCAGCTTCGAATGCGGACACCCACCAGCGACTGGGAATTGGGTTTCGGGGACCGAACATAGCCACAGGCGTCTGTCATCTGGAAGTCCACCCAGTCGGAAAAATAACCTGAAATCCGTTTAGACTTCGATCCGTCTCACCCTCGACTTTCCGGGTCGGCTTACTTATAAAAAATGAATGTGAGAAAAAACGTTGCTGTAAGTTTTGTAATCATGGTGCCCTACCGAAATGGTTTAAATTATTTAGTAAATCATTTTCTGATTTTAGCTGAGGTTAATTTGAATAAAAACCAGACATGCTTTCGGTCGGGAAAACTAAGTTGCTATTTAAGGAATAAAGTAGAACTCTTTGAAGAATCACATGTTGTTGATCACATCTACATGAGTGACATTAAAGCCTGGTTTAAGACATAACTATATTATAATTACTTGAGGTGCGCATGATGGTATAGAAGAATACAAATAGAGTTGATGAATTAATTGCCACTTCTATTGGATTTTTTTTATTCAAAGACTTATTTAGAATGTCAAAAATTCATCATAAGTTCTAAAAAAAATACAAAAAAAGCTGTAGACTGATGTCTAGTTAGAATAATTTTCTCCGTGATTGGAAAAAATAATATATCCTGGATATGTCTGTCTATATTCTACTGCGTGTTACAGTTCTTGCAAAATCTTATTTAAACGGGGACCGGATTCCGTTTAAAACTAATCCAGAATTTTGATAAATCACCAGATGAATATTTTTATCTTTTATATTTTAATAGTCCCATTTTAATTTTTTTTCTAGTAGGAACAGAAAAACCATCCAGTCATGGGGGAAACTTAAATGACTGTCCATTCACCTGAATAATAAATGTAGGGATCAAATGTATTTACTTAACTACCAAACTTCTCCTTTCGTCTCTTTAAACTTACAATTAGTCTAATCCAGGTCTTGATATCTTTTAGAAGCTCTTGCATTTTGCCTCCTTAGGTATCAACATGTTATGTAACATTTTTAACTCTACAAAAGGACAAGTCATTTTTCGTTGGTGATCACTAACCACGAAAACTACACAACCAATCTGTACTGAACCAAATTTGAACTTCATCATCTTTATAGTTCTAGGAAGGTTTAGAAATAGTAAAATTCACTGATTTTCAATTAATTTGTAAATAAAAAAGTGATAACATGTGGATAACTGTGAAGTTTGAAAATTGACCGAAAATACTTGAAAAATGAAAATACTGGGCTTATAAACTTAGTTAGAAAAGTTCAAAATTTGCATTAATTTGTGAAAGGAAAAAAATGTTTCCTGCAAATAAATTGGAATGAGTTGAAAACTATTTTTGGCCCTCTTATGGGCCATTACCGGTCATGATATCTCAGAGAGATAATGATTGAGGTGATATCTCAACTCGCTGTCAGTTGTTCCTCTTCTCAACAGTCTTGGTGTAGACTCATTGCTAGAAGTAGAAATAGAAGGAACTATCATCAAATATATAAAATATATATATATATATATATATATATATATATATATATATATGAATTTATATTTACAGTAAATGACAATATTCATTATTTAGTTTTCGCATTTTTAAAATTTTCTTATAATTTACATGAACTCTTTAAAATACAGAGGAAAATTTTAAAATTCAATCATCAGCAACACCAGGGCCTTTATAATTACTATATACAGGGTGTCCCGAATTTAAATGGCAAAACTTCAGGAACTTATAAGGGACCGAAAAACTAAGACAAAAAGTCCTTTAGAGATTTGCTCGTTTTTGCTTAGTTTTAGAGAAAATCGCAAAAAAAGAAACAAAACAAAAATGTTACAGGTAGCGATTATCACCTTTTAAAGTTCGTCAGGCTTGGCAGTAAAATATGTAAACACTTAATGTTATCCTTTACATTCTTTTATTTGTTTACATTTTGGCTTACTTAGGATTATAATTCCTAAATCAGACTTCAGTCAGTTACTCAGATATTTTTTGTGTGAATAGCATCAGCCACAATACCGCATACATATTCTAATGTTGAATACGCTGATATGATTTTTGTGTATGGTTTCTGTAACGGTAATGCTTTAGAAGCGGTGCGGGAGTATGCGCGCCGATTTCTAAATAGAAGAGTGCCTAATCGACGAGTCTTTTCGTTAACTTTTTAATAGACTACGAGAGACTGGGTCATTCATAATACGCAATGAAGGCGACCAATTCCAGGCAGCAATAAGAGCAGATTATCGGAGAAGAAATTGTGTCCAACGCCACTTCGATAACAATCCTGAGACTAGCATCCGAAGAGCATCTGCTGGATTAGCAATATCGCGGCAAGCAATATAGCGAACTTCAAGGTGATAATTTACATGGACTCTTTAAAATACAGAGGAAAATTTTTAAATTCAATCATCAGCAACACCAGTGCCTTTATAATTACTATATACAGGGTGTCCCGAATTTAAATGGCAAAACTTCAGGAACTTATAGGGGACCGAAAAACTAAGACAAAAAGTCCTTTAGAGATTTGCTCGTTTTTGCTTAGTTTTAGAGAAAATCGCAAAAAAACAAGTTTTCATTTTTATACTTATTTATTTACATTTATATTTATGTTATGTTCTTTTTCATGTAAATACTGCCCAAAATGTTGTCCTCTTGCACCAATGCAAGCATTACATCTAGCACTCACTTGATAAATTGTAGCTAAACATTGTTTTGATGATATTTGGTGCATTGCATCTATGATTCGGTCTCTTAATTGCTCTCTTGAGTTGATTGACACCGAATAAACTTTCTGCTTCAAGGTTTACCATACGAAGAAATCCATGGGTGTCATATCAGGTGATCTGGGTGGCCAAGGTACAACTCCTCCACGTCCAATCCATCGTTGTGGATAATTTATATCCAGCCAAGCTCGAGAAACTCTGCTATAATGAGCTGGATCCATCGAGTTGGAACCACATTTCAATCCACTGCTGTAAGGGAATGTCATCTAAATAATTAGAAAAGTCGTCAAAGTCGTCTCCAAAAAATGTGTAAATGTGATACCATTCAATCTTCCAGGTAAAAAAATATGGTCCCACCAGTAATCCGTTCCAAATTCCAAGCCAAACTTTAATAGCAAATTCATGCTGAAACCTATTCTCTCTAATAGCTCTGGGATTTTCAAGAGCCCATACATGACAATTTCTTTGATTAACAATTCCTCCTCTTGTAAAGCTCATCGGTCCATATAATTTTTAATGGAAATAAATTATAATCGCGAATTTTGTCAAGAAACCAGTTACTAAAATTCAATCTCTTGACATAGCCTTGAGGTAATAAATCTGAACTTTTGGAAGATGGTATGGGTAGCGATTATCACCTTTCAAAGTTCGCCATATTGCTTGCCGCGATATTGCTAATGCAGCAGATGCTCTTCGGATGCTAGTCTCAGAATTGTTATCGAAGTGGCGTTGGACACAATTTCTTCTCCGATAATCTGCTCTTATTGCTGCCTGGAATTGGTCGCCTTCATTACGTATTATGAATGACCCAGTCTCTCGTAGTCTATTAAAAGTTAACGAAAAGACTCGTCGATTAGGCACTCTTCTATTTGGAAATCGGCGCGCATACTCCCGCACCGCTTCTAAAGCATTACCGTTATAGAAACCATACACACAAATATCAGCGTATTCAACATTAGAATATGTATCCGGCATTGTGGCTGATGCTATTCACACAAAAATATCTGAGTAACTGACTGAAGACTGATTTAGGAATTATAATCCTAGAAGGAAGCCAAAATGTAAACAAATAAAAGAATGTAAAGGATAACATTAAGTGTTTACATATCTTACTGTACCTGTAACATTTTTGTTTTGTTTCTTTTTTTGCGATTTTCTCTAAAACTAAGCAAAAACGAGCAAATCTGTAAAGGCCTTTTTGTCTTAGTTTTTTGGTCCCCTATAAGTTCCTGAAGTTTTGCCATTTAAATTCGGGACACCCTGTATAATCAACATCATAATAACAAATAAAGGGTTAGCGAACCCGAAGGTTCGATGCCGACACCACTAAACGTTCCCTCCAACCCACTTCCTCAAAACCCAAGGAATTTTAAAAATTTAACGTTCCCTCCAACTCGAAGGACTTTGGATTGGAAGGATAGAATGATTTCAAAACTGTCTCCCCAGTTCAAGTCAATAGGTTTAATGATGGTTTTGTTTAGGAAGTTTGTTTTTATGAGAAAATTTAATTTAACTTTTATTATTTTAAAAACTAAAACACCGCTAGTTGAGCCTCTCTTGGCAAGTCAACTTGCAAATTTTTTAAAATTCATTTATTTCACCTTATATATGTTGTACAATTTTTTGATAAATAAATATAACCATAGTCAACGGGTCTATAGTTATATTTATTTATCAAAAAATATATATATATATATATATATATATATATATATATATATATATATATATATATATATATATATATATAATTATACAATTAAAAAAAAAAATCATATATACAACTTTACTAAAGGCTTATTCTATTTGAGACGAGATCCTTGGATTTAAAACATAATCTGGATAATTAAGTGAACCTTCTGGGATTTCTTAAACCGGTAAAAAATGGTAAAATATTTTATGCCGTAAATCTGATGAAAATATTTAACGACGTGTTTGGCTGACGATAAGCCGGGGATTTTTTCGCTTGATCCGCTGCTAATGAAATTCGGGTGGAAGGAGAAGAGAGCAGCTGAGGCCAACTGTCCCCCTCCTAATTGCCTTCCCAGGACAAGCCTTAAATCAAAGACAGATTCCATGGCGATGATTTAGGAGATCATCACGGGCCATTTTGTCAGATGTGCTTACGTCTTTGTTAATTTTCGGTGAGTAATTTTTTTGTCAATAGTTTGAACAGTGTTACCCCCGTAAAGCTCATATTTTTAAATAATATAGGTTATTAAGAGCCATAATCATATTTAAAACAATAAATTGTCAAATGCAGAATCATATGTGAAAAAATAAAATAAAATAAAACGAGAACCGGTTTAAAGTAGCCTTGCTTCCGCGGACAACATAGCAATTACCACAGACAACAGAACTGAAGCTGTTCATGCAGTGGAGAAATTACACGAAATCGCACAAAAACAGGACTACAAATCTCTTATGAAAATCTCATTATTTGGTAAGATGGCCAGAAAAAAAGTCCCTTTTAATCTCAAAACATGGGGAAATCATGCAAGTCCACCATTTCTTGGGGGAAATCATACAGTCCTCGGGACTAAACCGAATCGCCAATGAACATGTAATCAGCAAGTTCCAGAGAGCGTACAAGCTAACATGAGGTTTACTACAACAAAAAATGCATTTCGACTGACGTGAAATTAAGATATTATAAAACTGGCGATTCTTTCAGAAGCAACCTTCAGCCGAAACAATGGTAATAGGCGGTCATTCCAAAATTAGAGAATTAGTAAAGTTTTTAGGAAGATTTACGGAGAAATTAATAGAGATGGCATTTGGATGAAAAGATCTCAATGAAAAGAACTCTATGAAACACAATAACAGAAGAAGTCAGAAAACGACGAGCAAAATTTTACAAACACATCTACAGAATGAATGGATCCAGAATACCATAGAAAATACTCGACATTATTACAACAAGTAAATGCGGCACAAAATAGCTTAAAAAGGTGCAAAGGGACCTACAACAGATTAACATAAAAAATCTCGAAGACTGCACCGAGTGCCGTAACCAAATAAAAAAAATGCAAAGTTTGAACTATAAATATTGCGACTAACTGGGAAAAAGTGGACAGATGAACGGGAGAGTATGGAGGGTTTTTGGGAGATGAAGAGGAAGAGCATAAGGAATGTGAAATCATGAGTTTAAGTTCAATCGCTCTCCTGAAGGGGAACAATTGCAATAATAATAATAATAATAATAAAATAATAATTAAAAAATAAGGTTTTAAACAATTCTAAAATATAATATAATGAAAATATGAAAATGATCTGAAAATGGAAATATTTGTTAAAATGTGAAAATACAAATTTTATTGAAACGGTGAAAAAAAAAATATAAGTAATAAATAAATAAAAATATATAAGATAAAGACAACAAGTAAGTTTAAAAAAATATAAATTATTATATTATATAAAGAGAGGTTAAAATAAAATAAAGCAAAATAAGTTAGATAAAAAGTGATAAAAAGAGTAAGTAAGATGAAACAATTGCAAAAATAAAAATTAAAAATAACTGGTTACAGAAAAAGGGATAATGAAATGTGGCATATTTTACTTACATCTTTTTTATTTTTATATGTTGATATAATTTCCAATGCAAATATTTCCATTATGAGACCATTTTCTTATTTTCATTATACTATATTTTCTAATAGTTTAAAAGCTTATTTTTTTTTAATTCAATCATTTGCGACGCCTATGCCTTTATAATTTCCAACACAAGTATTACGAATGACACCCCCATTTAATTCAAAATTTCTTTATGTGAAACTGAATCGTTTGATTGCGAAAAAAATTATTTTAATATATATTTTTTTTACCAAAGATGACTTGGTTTTTGGCATGATTCTAACTGTATCTTGACCGACCAAATCAAACTATAGAGACTGTTGGTTTCTATTTTATTTATATGTTATCCCTGTGTTATTTGTGTTATCCCATTATAGGGTATTTTATCAGAAATGATTTGTAGTAATTAATTTTGTTCTATCCAAAATTAAAACTAAATAATTATTTATTTATTGTCTTCATATACCTGTCAGTACTTCGAACTCTATATTTAGTATAGGCCAATATTCAACATTTTTTTTTTATTTATTTAAAAATTTAATCATTGGTAATAAAACGTAAAACATCATCGACATTATGTTAAATATTAATTCACATTAAATTTTATTTATTTAATTTTTTTTTCTCTTCTGGTTCTATAGTTGAAGCTTCTATAGGTGTGGCCAAACGTTGGCAAATTAAAAATATTTTTTGCTAATTTCAGCAATGCTTATTTTTTTTAATCCAATTGACCGATCCATCTCCATAACCTAGACTCATCCAGTCATCAAACACACCTCTGCAATCCTATTTGATCATACATCACCATAAAATAACTTTTTTCATTGAAGTCGGAAACGCTGAGTTTATTTAATAAAATAATAGGGATAATAAAAAAATAAAAAAAATTGTGGGTTGAAATTTTTCTCTATTGAACTTTATATATTTCGAAGAAGAATATTTTTAGTTGCCATCTATAACCCAGTTCTATAAAATACCGGTTATTTTCGTTATAGAGCAACAGCCACGCTAGCACGCTATATGTGTATGTTTTGGCACAATATGACAATTGATTTAATATAAATTACATATATAGGATCTAATAGTATATTTAACCAGCTTTTACATGATAAAACAAAATTTTGAATTGGACAAATATTCGCGGAGATAGAGCGCTGAAAACTGTGCCATAAATACTTGGATTTTTCAAAGTAAGGGATTTTTAGCGTTGCAGAATATGTATTTTAAGGGATCTGATTAAAACTTCATATATGAAGTATAATAAAAATTTTATTCAGCTTTTAAATGAAAAAACGAAATTGATTATCGGACAAATAGATATGGAGTTATAGTGAAAAATGTGTCAAAAAACTTGGAATTCATAACAGGATGGGTTTTTTAGCGGGCAAGCTGTGTGTATTTTAAGGAACCTGATTACAACTTCATTAATAATAGTAAATTTAACGATCTTTAAGATGAAAAAAAAACTAATTTTGGATCGGACAAATAGGTTTGGAGTTATACAGAAGAGAACGACAAACTTTATTGCGCGAAGTGGGACTGACCGCAAGTTGGACAATTTCTACAATTTTTTAAAAGACCGTACCTTCACGAAAAATGTTCCAATTTCGGAGTTGTTTATTTCATTTTGTAAGTACTTGTTCCAGCTACAGTTAATATATAAAGACTTTCTTTGAAAAACGCTACGTTGTCGAAAATAATCTTTATTTATGGAGTTTTTTTTTTTTTCTTTTGCAATATTGGGTCTTGCCGTGGTAGCAAACTTCAGATTCGGATTCAGAATTCAAAAAAACATAAAGATCAGTTGAGAATAATATTTCGGCTGTTTTTTCTGTGAAAACGGCTTTTTGGACCCTTCTTTTACTGAACTACCTCACCGTCCCGACGTTAAAAAAAAATCTCTTCTACGGTGATCACGCGTCGGTTTATTCGGGTTAGGTTCTTATTCAACTCAGCTGTACATTTTCTTTTCGCAGAATTATTTTCATACATTAACATCATTTTGAATGAATGGATTCCGAACAAGTACTGCAATTTTTTACACGTTCTTATATCACTAGATATTATAATATTACCATTAAAAATATATTAACAATAACAACATTGGAATGAAGACAGTGAAGAAGAAATTTCAATAAGACTAATAAAAAACAGTCATTTTCTTTATTCACCCCCCAAATTATCCTCTTTTTCAAAGGGATTGTTATAACACCACAAAAAAAATTACATGAGGACATCTGTATGCCTGTACAAGCCATTTACATAAGAGTACCACATTTTTAACACATACCGGTTTCAGGGAAAATCCTTGAAAAAAAAAAAAAAAAAAAAAATCCACCCTTAACACCGTGAGGGTCGAGGGATTTCAGGAGATAGGGGTGGCCTAATCCCAACATAAATTTGACTTGTTAAAATGCAAATTGATAAAAGCACTATCACAGATGTGGGCAGGCTTCGTTCTCGATTCTTTTATATTGATTGCTAATTTTATGGACGAGTTTAACATAGATTTTTTTTCCCCCATTTAAGAGGATATTTATGTACTATGGAGGTTTATCCAAATATGCTTTCCATCAATATTTTTAATTATAAGTTTAATTGATTTTCTTATTAAAATTAAGACATTGATTGAAAAAAGAAATATATATATATATATATATATATATATATATATATATATATATATATATATATATATATATATATAAATATGCATGTTTATAAATGTAAACGGTAATAATAAATGATAGAAAATATTAAATAGAAGTATGTTATTATCCATGTTTATTGAGTAACTAGTATCCCCGTCGCGGCTTCGCCCGCTCTCATAAGTACAGAACTGAATTTTAACTAACCATTCACGTTTATTGATAAATACCTTGTTTTAAGTATACAATTGAGCATTATTTCTTCAATGATATTTTCACGCGTAGCGGTCATTTTTAACCCGGTTAATACCGCACCGATTAGGTGTTTCAAGATAACGTAAAAACATAATTGGAAATCAAATTTTTAATTTTAATGCATGAGTTGGTAATCCAAATGGGCGGAGACTTTTAAGAAACTTATGGACTGGATTATCAGTACTTACAACTAAAGGCCCATTAATCATATTTTTAAACACAATATCAGAAAGCAAAAGGATCGATATTTTGATTTTTTTATCATTTTTATTTGGTAGAAATAATTTTATTGATTTCATCAGGTTGGATTTTAATTTATAACCATAAGTATATGACAGTATGGCAAACCTCATATTTGCCACTCGAAATTGTACATTAAAATTTTTATTATTTTGAATTTTGTAATTGATAAACCTTCCTAGAGCAATGAGGATAATGTAGATAAAATTTGGTATAGACGGGTATAGCAGAATGGCGCCCACCTATAGGTCGATTTCTAAAGTTCACTGGAATCCACATGTCGCTACGCATATTTATAGCTTTTTTAATTACAATTTAATTGAAAATCAGTAAATGTTATTATTTATAAAACTTCCTTGAGCAATGAAGATGAAGTAACTAAAATTTGGTACAGATTGGATCAGTAGTTTTCATGGTGGAAAATGGATTGCCTTTTTAAATAATAGTATAGATAAGTGCACGTCTATAGTCATCGGTTAGATGGTCGGTATTATGGTTGTCATAATAAACCTTAAATACGCACTATAAATGTTTTAAGATAATGTCTTAGATAATAAAGAATTCTTTGATATGATTCACCTTCGGGGTCCCCTGGCTGTTCCACGTTGTGTTATTTTTGTTGAAGCTTAGCAATGGTCTTCAACTAGGGACGAAAGGACGGGTTATCCTACAGGTTACCAACCTATTAATTGATGTATTTATATACAGGTTTTAAATTGCAGTGCGGATATCATGACCTCCAGGGAAGGACAGTATAGAAAAATATATACAACCTTGCGAGATTTTGTATCTGAGAGGTGGCCTTATAGGAACAAAGGTTTGAAAGAAAAGTACTTGTAATAAATAGAGCAGCGGTTTGAGGTCCGGTTAGAAAAATATGTAGGGTTTATCTACCGATAAAATGAAATATCACACGAGATGTTCACAAAGCAATAAAATACCAATGCACGAGGGTGGTTTGAAAAGTTCTCGGAATCACCGCTAGATGTTAGTGCTACAGCAACGAGGCTCCGGCGCAATAATCACATATCCTTTGTGAGTGAACACGAGGCGTGAGTGGTAGTGACGACTCTTTGTTGTTTTTTGCGTAGTGATTTTTGACAATGGAAAAAACTGAGATTCGAGCAGTGATTAAGTACTTTGTAAAGAAAGGTATGAAAGCAAAGGAAATTCATGCCGACTTTTAGGACACACTGGAGGACTCTGCTCCTTCATATTCAACTGTTGCCAAGTGGACCAGCGAGTTTAAATTTGGTCGGGAGAGCTTAAATGATGATCCGCGTATGTGGACGCCCAAAAAGTGCTACGACCACAGAATTTATAGCAAAAATGTATAAAAAGGTCATGGAGGATCGTCGACAGAAAGTGCGAGAGATTGCTGAAGCTGTAGGGATGTCATCTGAACGGGTATATCACATTTTAACCGAAGAATTGGGAATGAAAAAAATATCCGCAAGATGGGTGCCGTGGCTCATGACATTGGACCATAAAGGCTCATGAACTGAGGTACGAATTGTTACCACATCCACCTTATTCACCTGATTTGGCTCCATCAGACTTTCATCTCTTCCCCTAGCTGAAAATGTTCCTCGATGGGCGGAGATTTCCTACAACGGAAGAACTGACAGTCGAATTGGATAGGTATTTTGCAGGTCTGTAGGAATCTCATTTTCGAGATGGGATCAAGGCATTGGAACATCGCTGGACCAAATGCATTAGTCTATTGGGAGAGCATGTTGAAAAATAAAAGCAGTTCCACTGAGGTAAGCCACTTCTTCGTAGTACATTCCGAGAACTTTTCAAATCACCCTCGTAGTTGAAAAGAGAGCCTACAAGACAAAATAATAATACCACAGACCATCATGTACCGATTTTAGGTTTGGGAAGCCATAGAATAAATCATAATGAAAAAAAAAAAAAAAAAAAAAAAAAAAAAAAAAAAAAAATTAAAAAAAAAAAAAAAAAAAAAAAAACTGTAATGATTGTATTTCTCTATTCAAAGTACATTTTGATTTCTCAATCTGTTTTATTTATTTATTATTTGGAGTTGATTCATTTTACTGTCTTCATTTTTTTTTCTTCCTTTTTGCTCTTCTTTCTTCACTTATCATAATATAATCACAAAAAGAAATTTTTCATCAATACTGAATAATTATAAGAATATTTTAATCACTTCAAATGTGACGTTAGCACTTATATAAATATTTAATTTCAATGAAATATTACTTTAACTTTCATTTATGTAACAACAAGTGATAACTACATGCTTTACGTGTTTATAAAGTAGTTTTAAAAGAGTTTTCCCAGGCCTCATCCTCTCAATTTACCTACAAAACAATAAAGCCATTTAGACACCTTATATTGGCATTTATTAATTAATTAAAACAAATATGATTTAATGACTAAAATTTGATTAAATATTACATAATCCAGTTTCGACAATGGAGCCGTACTGCTGATGTTTTACTTTTTAATTGTTATGTGTATTTTCGAATATTGATACCTAAAAGCAGGCAGTGTCTTATATAAAAATGCATTTGTTACTCTCTGAATTGATTAATAGCATAGAATTAGTTCCATTCATAAAACTTCAAAACCGGGGGAGGAAAGAATGGAAGGATGTATACATATAATTCCGAGATTCAACCGAAATTATTTTTAAAGAGAAAAGAAAAATGGTTTTATAACCTTTGAAAGTAGTTTTATGTTTTAATTGAAATTTATTAATATTGATTCGATTTGGTAACCGTAATTAATTTAAAACACACACACACACACACACAAAAAAAACAAAAACACAATACAAGTGTTTTGAGCTTTGAGCCTTCATAAAAGAAAAAGGGCGAATGTAAATAAAGTCAGAGGTACGAAATATAAAATAATTATGATGTAGAAAAATGAATAAAATAGAAGGATCAAAAGAAATATGAATGGATAAAATTAATAAACAGAAATAAATAAACAAGGAAACATATAATTAGTACATAGCAATATTTGTTTTTAAAATATCAGTTATCTTCACCCGTTTTCTGTAGTGTATATATATATATATACATATATATATATATATAAATATATTAGCTCTGAATGTATGCCAAAACGTCTGCAAAATAATTTGATACACTTTTAATGTGTTTTAAATGTCCGCACAAACCAATTACTTAAAGTTTTATTATTTCTAAGTTAACTGCAACTTCTTTGAAGTTGAATAATTTATATTTATGGCTAGAACGCTGGAGAAAACAAATAAGCATTATTAGGAGGGATTCATTAATAATATCATATATAAAATATTATTTTTACTGTTTTTTATCAACAGATTAATATTTTATAAAACAATTTTTATAGATCAATTCAACTTATAATTCTAATAGTAATTATTGTGTTTAGAAAAATAAATATAATATGAACATAAACTTAGTAATTGCATTCACTTTTCATGCTCCTTTGAGAAATGAATCTTTCTTAAAATGCTATGTTTTTATTTACAAAAATATATTTTATAAAAATAACATTCATTTTTATTTACAACTTATTGATGTTACTGTGTTTCGACAATGCGCAGCTTATCTTCTCCGGCAATAGCGCTCTCAATCTAAAATCGTTTTTGATACCAGTGATGCATATTTAGCATTTTTTTTTTTTAAATGTTCGAATCTATTTCTGACAATAAAATATATTGGCATCTCAAAAAGAAACTTATTAGGTTAGTTAGACTAACTATAAACAATATTAAACGAATCATGTACGTCCAACGTAAACGACTTACTTATAACCCCCATACAAGACTGAAGAAATTGCGCTTCGTTTTCGACTTCTTCAACAGTTTCGAGACAAACGTTCAAACCTTCCAATTAATTACACATTTACATGATAGTAATTAGCCCTTTCTGTACATACGGAGTTACTCCTCAGTACTCCTTACTTTGTCACAAACAAGCTTATCCATAAAGATCTTAATCTTCCATATGCTGCTGAATTGCTCCAAACCAGATACCTATCCTTCTGTGATATGCAATCTGGACTGGATCAAACTGGAATCCACAAGCCCCTCAAAGTGTTTCCCAGTCGATTTCCGATACCCATCCGTGGCGCCTGAAAAGAAGATGGCATAGGGACTTTTGATAGGTTGTTGATTTAACCCTAACCAGATACCTATCCTTTCATGGTAATCTACATAACCATTCAAATCCGCTAGTATCTCAGCTTGATTCCCATTCTACTCCAGATGACCCTCCCTGGAAAGAAGATGACCTTGGGACCTTCTAATATAGAACTTTTATTGAAGTTCTACCAATGAGTAGAAGCTTTACAAGTAATTGCCATATCATTATGAGCATACCATATTCACATTTACTAGAAACGTTTTTATTTTATTGTATAAAGTTATAAATTTCGACAAATAGGAAAAAAAAATAATTTTAGATCCCACTTCACACCTGAATTTGTGATTTTAAATTGAGTTTTAAATAAACAGAGATAAAAAAATAATCTTAATTATTAGTAAAGTTGTGCCAATTGTTTTACAGAATGTTCTGGGCTGGTATCAAATAAGACAACCTTGGGCTCAAAGGGGCAGGCCCGGATGGGGGGGGGAGAGGGGTGATGGGGGGGAGAGGTAATACGGCAAGGAAACGCCCACCTTCGGTATTATCTCGCTGAACCCAATGTTAAGAAATATCTTTGAAGACCCACGTAGGTTTTGCCACCGGCTGCAACTCTACTTATTATTCTTGACTTAGGCACCTTGATTTCTGCTCGGGTTGTGGCTAAATGAGCTGTGTGAACAATCATTCCTGGATTTACTTTTTCCACATTTCCCCTAAGTATCTCGGCATAAACGAGACCAAGCTGTGGCACAGCGTATGTTTCTGATATTAAAAAGGACAAAAAAAAAACACAAGAGGCTAATGACGACAGTCCGATTTCCGAGGGGGAATGATGTTGACCGCTTAAGATATTAGTGTAACGATACGAATAAATATGAACATTATATATAAGAATAATCATGAGCATTAGTTAGTGATTGATAATGCAGGGATGGTAAATGCTATGACAGATATCAGATGAAAATTAAGGAAAGCCGTAAGACATTTTTTTTTTACCTACCTCAGGTGTCGATTCAGTGCATCATTGCAACAAAAAATTCCATGTAAACTATGGTTAGATTTTCATCTGTTTTGTCCAAATTTTAATTGTCATGTTTTTTCAATAAGTTATTAGACACTTATTGACAAATAATTGTTTATATTTTAATAGGGTCAAAATATCCCTCCTATTTTTAAGAGGGAAAACATTTTGAAGAATTATTGTATGTTATACCAATTAATGTTACTTTCTGTTAAAAGAATTTTAATTAAATTATCTTAAAAGTTTCTTAAATTTCAAATATTACAGAATGGCAAATAGCTACATGTGATTAAATAACTTTTCTATTTATACATAATGAAACTATCAAACAATTTTGAGTATTAGTATTCCCCGAAATGACGATGTCATCTCCATTTTTTTTGTAAATAATAAGCAATTTTAGCATCTATTTTAAATTCGATAGAGGTGATAATGGTTTACGTACAATATTCGAAAGGTGTAGACGTTTTTTGGAGCAGTGCACGTTTCTGACAAATGTAATGTTTTTGAGAAAATAGCAGGCAAAGAAATTAGAAACTTACTATTTCTGATTTTTGGACCACGAAATTCAATACTAAATGTGGATATTTCGAAGTCTAAATAAGCTTATTTAAAAAGTAATTTAATCTTCTTTCTTATGAGCGTATTGAAGTTGATCTAGCTTTTTTAGTTCGGGATTATTTGTCAAAAGGATTATTTTAAATTTCTTAAAAATATATAAAATTATATATATGTATATATATATAAAAATATGTATAAAACGGATGAGAATCGAGCCATGTTCTTTAGATTTTTTTTTTTTTTTTTTTTTTTTCAAATGATACTCAGAAACGACTCCGAAGTTACTGCAGTCTTATGCTGGACCATCGTGTACGAGTATATATGTATACATACATACATATATCTCTTATTTAGTCGACCCTTACAATTACAAATATTCATACATATTTTATATGGTCGGATATCAGCTTTTTTTTTTTTTAATTACAAATTTTATATCTCCTTAATCTTATTATTATTTTTCTACTTTGACGTTTCGGAACCGAATCTTTTGGGATGGGATGCTCTTCAATAACATGTAATTTACACATTTTTTCAAAAAATGTATTTTAAATCGAATTTAGGATTTAATAAATTTTTTTTTTTAATTTATAACTTTGTTTGGCAATTGTAAGAAGTGTATTGCATAAATAAGATTAAATAAATGTGTCAAGTGGATTGCCCAATCCACCGCTCAAGACCTAACTTTTGTTACCGACCGTTAATACTCAGACCCTGCTTCTAACTAAGATATTCAACATTCCCCTCGGAGCTAAACTGGAAGATATCCATCACATGAGAAGGGAACAATTTAGACGGGTATTAAGATCCTGGAAGAAGGAAAGACAAAAAGGAGAAATAACTGGTTCTTGCTAGTTCCGTATTCAGTGATCTATGAGATAGCATGAGCCCCCGCTTCTACTCCTACGGCCTGTTGAAGGCACTGTTTAAGGGTCAGATAAAAGGGGAGAATTCCAGGCCTTTTATTAAACTCAACTCAAAGAGGAGAGGGGCGCCAGACGGAAAAATTTCAATCAGAGTGTCAACTGGAGCTTATCAAATCGCCCATGTTTTCCACCGATGCACAAAACTTTCGTGGTCTCTTTATACCTGCCCATAATACCGAAATCTATATTTTTATTGGTTTTTCTGGTTAAATGGTGAAGTATTGCGGAAAAAATGAAAAATTTGGGGGAGGGTTTTGTAGGGAGAACCTAAGTCCAAAAATATTTTTGATATATAGTGCCAATAACTAGGCATAAAGCTGTCCAACGTTTTAAAGATATTAGAGTATAATGTACTGTGATAATACAACATTTAAAATAAGCATTTTAGCTATAACAATTAATAAAATAATTGATAATAATTATCCAACCTTATGCAAGACTACTTTCGGATTATACAGGAATCAATTTATGTTTATACACCTAGTGTTTATTATCAAACATAACAATTGCAAATCATATAAAATCTTGGCTTAACTTGACACGGCTGTTATATTTTTTTCAAATCAAAATAAATTATGTTATTATAAAAAAAAATATTACAGAAATTATTTATTATGGGTTTTGGATTTCGAAATTCAACGTATGTTTTAAGATGGAACCAAAAAGTCATTAAATTTCCTTTTAACCTGTCTCTTTCTCCCAGCCGTGGTTGGAGTACATCGGCGATAATATTGCCGTAATAATTTATATTATTAAAATAAAACTGTGCGACTTTTGAAAATTTGGAATTATGTATGCTATGGTGGTATTGGAAAGAACATTGTTATATGGAAGGACATACATTGCCAGTCGAATGTTTGAGACCACCCTGAAACTATATCAGTAAATTTAAAAATTTGTTATTCAATGAAAAATAAATTGAGATAAAATTCAACACAGATATAGTTCAGGCCAATACCTTTGAAGTTAATCTGCCTTTAAGGGAAAAAATTAAAATTAAGTTTTCAATACGTAATTTAAAACAAACCTTCTCATGTTTATACCAACAGTTTCGTTTTCTAGTAGAAAAACCTTGGATTAAAAAAATTGAATTTACAGCTAATAAGAAACAAAAGAAAATCTTCTAGAGGTGTTAAATGAAGGCAACATGATGTTTTGTAGAGCTACTTTAAATTTAATTAGATTTTTATCAAAAAGTTCCTTTTTTCCAATTTGGAATATCTCGGCATTTGTGTATTGTGCAGAACAATTTTTGACATGTTTGAGATGAAGAGAGAAGGGGAAATATTAAACTTTTTAATTTACCTATTTTGGCTCAGGGAGGTCTTAAACAATTGACCGTCAGTATAGGTTCAAATCCTGAAAGGCATAAAATTGTCCTAAAATAGATACCCGACATAATATTCCTAATTGTACTATTATGAAATAATTTTATCACTGCACTCATAGAAGCTCTTGATTTAACTGGAAAATGAGTTCGTCATTATAATCTTACTTCCTTGAAAGGATTTGTAAAATATTATGAAAAATATAACAAGATACAGGGGGCAGTAGGAAATATTTTTATAAAAATAGGAAGTAAAACATAGAGTAGAGAAAAAGTGGGTGAAGTATCTTCCATAAAACTGATTTTATTGCTCATAAAAATGATACTTTTTCTCTATATATATTAGGGGAAAGCTGTTAAGTTTTATGGACTTTGAAAGTACAGATTTTTTTTTTTATTAAAAAAAATAGAACAAACTGCTTATTTATAAAGCTGTTTTAGGTCACCAATAACATAAATATAAATTCAGATACGAAGTTGACATCCCGACTCATCCTAGCATCGTAGACATCATTAGGTAATAATGATGGTAGATAAAAGATGGCATAGGGGACTTCTAATCTAAAAGTTTTATTGAACTGCGATCAATAATAGCTTTATAAGTTAAGATATTATTTTGGTAATTGTCCTACAAATTTACTATACTGTATATCCGTACATTGTATACAGTTGTAAATATCGATGAATAATATATATAAAAAACAAAATTAACTTTATTAACAAAAAATAATATATTTTTATCTAATGTTACGTAAAATTAATAATAAAGATATAACCCATTGCGGTGGACTGTCATGTCCTATCTTTCAGCCAGTTGCTTGATCCCGTGTAGGTATCACTCTTTGGGTTGGCTGTTGAAAAATTTCTGAATCGTTGTTTCGTCTTGAAATGCATTATTTTTTTCCCAATTTAATAACTAGGCCATAGATCGAAACAATCTACATATACATACAAATCTGATGGAGAATGGTCCGGACTGTAGAGTGGGTGTGAAATAGTTTGATACCTTCAAGATTTTTATACTTTTTCCGGTATCTTCTTTCTGCAATAGAACTCCTTTGCGGTTCTATTCAAGGTATCACGTTTTACTACATTATAAGTAACTTTTGGCATTAAGAGATCAGAGTTTATTGCGCATCCATCAAGAACAAATTCATAGTGGATTACTCCTTCGTAGTTCCAAAAAACGCCCTTCTTCTTTCCAAGAACATTTCTCTACAAGAAAATTATTGAAACCAACCCCGCGCGGTTCGCTCCTCAAGGGCATCCTCTTTCGTTTAGTTGATTTACGAACCGATTCGGTGGCTGAACAAGATTGTTTCCAATAATTTCTTAAACTTCTAAGAATTTCCAAAGATACAGTCATTTAACGCTTTTGAACTAGCGCTTTATCGGGGCAGTCCATTGTTGATCCATATTAAATTAGTGTTCTAAAGAAAGATTACAATTTTGGTAAAACATAAATAAGATAAACGTATTTATAGTTCTTAGGATTCATGCATTTGATGAAACTTTTTTTTTTTTTTTTTTTTTTTATACACCCTTTTAAATAAATTAAAAAAAAAAAAAATTGTTATTGTTTCTCCCGAAACTAGGCATACAGAATGGATCCTTTTAATGGGTTATTTTGAATCCTCGCTAACTAGTTAATACTTCAAGAGAAACAATATAATGTAAATAAAGTTGCTCCATACTGTGTATAAGGTCTCTTTATGGCAACAATCTATCGACTAATAGTTTAAAGCATCAAAAATTTATATTTTATAATTGTTTATATCAAGAATGAGAAAAGTAAAATAATTAAGTGATACTGGTCGTGCGAAATATGTGTTTCTCTATAATTATTAACTAACTGGCAAGGATGGAGAATGTATCCATTTTTTCAACACCACTAGTTTTGGAAGTAATATTTTTTGGAAGGGCTATAAAAATTAAAAGAAATTAAAAATCATCACCATACAAGACCCTTAGACCCTTGATGTAGGACGATGTCCTACATCGGGGGAGCGGTGTTTGTATCCGAGTTTCTGGAGGTCCTTTCGCCACTTACAGGTTGTGTAAGTGGTTATGATTCTACACCAGTAGATGACCCCAGTTTACTTACATGAAACCCTACCCCTCCATAAATTGCTAAGAAGCCGATCCTATATACCTTAAGTATATAAGCGAGAATGTTAGGCTGTATGTAACGTCTATTACAGTCCATTAGCTTAACAAATAGAACTGAGAGGCTGCAACTGGTTGCAATGTGTGTATAATTGACACCAAGCGTATAGACCCATTCCCTGTCCACTACCGGATCTCTGTAGTGGTCAAATGCATTCGCAGAGCGCTCCATTAGATTTGATGTAAATATATTACCATATTCATGTTTGTCTGTCATGGCTATGTTAATGTTGACAAATTCAAGCTAATTAAGTTTCTTATCCTCCTCGATATTAAAATTTTCAGATAGAGAAAGATTTGTCTACTCTAATCAGTGAAAATTCCATGCTTATGGTTAAACCCATTGGGTAGCAACCAGTAGACCATCCTCCGAGGCGTCTTGCAAGAAACTGAGTGATGGACTGGCCACAATGAAAGCTATATCTATCCTATGCATATCCGTACATATACGAATGCTAATTATAAAAATATTATATACCTTATCTGAAATCAACCTGGATAGGTCTAATTTGAATAAATTCTTGAGGGAGGTGCCCTCACTAATTCAAAACTGTGAAAAAAATTCATATTAACTAAAAATTTCCTAACTTTATTTTTCATTGAAATACTGCTTGATTGTGTGACGTAAAAACATGAAAAATAATGAAACGTTTAGAAAAAAAATTACTGAATATTAATTATTTAACACAATTTACGATTTGATCCGTCCGAAGTGCTCCCTTTATAGAAATTTATAATTGGAAAGTTTACTAATTTAAATATCCAAAATACTGGCGTGCATATTTCAGGTTTTGTCTTTTAAGTGTTATTAAGGTCCCTTCAAATTTTAGCTATATAAATATATACGGCAGATTTTTTCTATCGGATACCCAGGCTAATAGGTTTCTTATATACATTTACATGTATCATCCCAGTTATTTAAGTTAATCTCTAATGTGTATTACTTAAAAATGAAGTACAAACTCTATAATCCGGTCCTTCTATAGTCCGACACTCTCAGTAATCCGGCCCTTTCGCGAGAAGCCCCCTTCCCTCCTATCTGCCACTGCCGGCAAGTGCTTGTGCGGTTTATTTAAGAACGTCGGCAATAAGCACCTATTTACGGAGGAAATTTTAATGAAAAAGCTAGAGTGTTCTACAATAAAATCACTGGAGAAGACAAATTTTAGGCTAGCGATGAATGTCTAAATACATTTAAAATCCAGATTCAGATAAGGTTTCTAGCAATTATAGTAAAAAAAAATTGATATCAGGTCATTCAGCTGTCAGAACTTTCGAAGATGAATTATCGTCTAGAATTCAAGAGTTGCGTCCGAAACAACAAAACGCCAAAGATTTAACGATCGTCTGACTTTCATGTCGTGTGCCATAAAATAGATCTGCATAAATATATTTTTTATTAAAATATTTTTTTAATATTTTTTAAATCTAATATAATATAATAATAATATAATTCTAAATCTAAAGATAAAAAGAGATAAGTCTCTAGACGACTAGATGGCTTGCAAAAATGCCGATTAGTCGGCCAAGCCGAGTTTCCATTGGAATTCGGAAGACATCGGCAATGTACGAGGCGCTTCGTTTGTAGCTTTATAGTCGTCTGTATATCTAGCTACAGGTTTTTGTTAATCTTATTTTTTCTTTTATTTTCTTACTAACAGACGGTATATATAAAAGTGTGTTTTTTTTTTTAAATAAAGCAAAAGTTAGCCATTTACTATATTTAGCTTTGGTAGTTAATTGTGAAATTTTTTATTCAATCATGCTGACAAATATATCCTGTTTATAAACTTTCTTTGACGAATCTATAATATAAACACACAAAAATAGATTGCATGTAATTTAAATAAACTTATGACAATTGCTAAAAAAATGCCAGTTTCCTTTTTGTGTACTTACGTTTGTATTACATTACTATTAAGAATTAATATTTTTTAATTATGACACAAAACCAAAACTGTGGTTAGAAAAAATAGATCACGTAAATTTTTTGTGCAGTATGTTATCAAATTTATTTTTTGTTATTTAATCTTTCTTTTTATGTATTTGATTACAATATTAGGTGCCGTGTACATCTCAGGTTAGAGGCACCGTGAGTAACATTAAACTAGATAAAACAATTTTTTTTTTTTGAGGAGAGTAAAGAGTTTATTCAGAAGTTAAACCATGCTTCTCTGGCAAAGGTTGAATACAGATTTATATTAGTCGTATTGTATCACATTAGTATTGGGAAAAGGGAGCACGGTTCTTGCTCATCATGATAAGGTTTTCAGATGTTTAGAAGTTTTGGATTGGCTAAAGAGCGGAGTAAAAATCGCTGCTGAGATCAGGTCATTCAGCTGTCAGAACTTTCGAAGATCAATTATCGTATACAATTTTATTAAAAATTGTCTGCTGTCCATTGTATTAATTAAATTCATATGTAGATAAATTGCAAATTTCTCAGCGGAAAAGATGGAATAAATGTTTGGAAGGTAGTATCGTAAAATTTCTGTGGGTAGAACCACTGAAAAGCTCACGCTCATTTTATCTTTTGGACCGTCCAATCATTCTTAAAGTTCAATCATTGATTTAAAAAAAAAAAAAAGAATCTAAAATAACAATTACAATTAGCAAAGGCCATGTTTTCATTTTAATCAACCTCGTTCTAAGCGTAAATATATAAATCAATAAAAATGGCCGACTAGTCGGGGCTTTTTGCTGACTAATCGCCGGCAACAAAAGCAGTAGACTAATTGGCCCACCTCTAGCTTATGTGCCATTTCTTACGTTGTTTTTTTTTTCCTTTATATCCAGAAATCCACCATTTTCGGTAATCCAGCACTCCTCTGGTCTCATATTTGTCGGATTATCTTGAATTTACTCTAATGTATAAATGAATTGCTTGATTTGATAGGCAAGGGTGAAGGACCCACAGATCTGAAAGTAATAAATTATATTTGCAGAAGTGGAAAGCCTTACAGAAGAGAGGGCAATTTTTTGTAAACTTAAGTCCTACATTAAGTCGAGATAAAAATAAATCACATATAAAAAAAAAAAAAAAAAGAAGAGAGAAAAGCTGTTCTAATTAGGAAGGGTAAGGGGTGAGAGGGTGATGAATGTGGGCTAAGCCAGGTCGGGGATACAAATGCGATAATCGGGATAGTGGGCTATCCGGGCGGTAATCCTTTGGGGTTTAGCCGGCTCAGCGCCCCTAGCCAATACGTGACTCCACTCAAGGACCCAGTCGTCGATATAAAACTACTTCTCTTTCACTCCTCCGATCTCTTGCCTCTAAGTTCTGATCCTTCTTCGCTCCACGTCAACGGGGTAAATTACCATATATGGAAGTAATTAAGTGGTCCGAAATCTTATTGTCACGAGGGGCACTAATTTACTCTACAACACGAGGTTTTAGGCTTCGATAGTGCTTTTACCATCAGTCATTAATTCAGCTTTTTAATTTTTTAAACTCAGTTCTTGTTCACAGATTCCATCCATCTTCGCACAGATTTTCATTCTGCCAATGTATTCGTCGAGCACATTCTAGCTGTCTTCTTGGTCCCAAATCACAATTTCGTCTAGAGCATTACTTCTCACGTTTTTTTTTTATTAGTTTCACCAACCCTTAATAATTTATGTACCATTCTTTCTCACAAGGGGACGTTTTGACTTGTAACTCATAGATTTGAATGCCGATTTTTTTGTGGGTAGTAGGAACGTATAAATGTGCAAAACCAGAATTATAGCCGCCAATCAGCATTGGGAGCCAAGAAAAAAATATGAAAATCACATTTTTTTTTTCTCATAAAATTGTAGTTTTTTATGCTTTTTGAAATAAACATACTTTTAAAACACGACCCGGCGTCAGGGTGCTCAAAACCCCCCAAAAAATGACAAAATTCCAATGTAATCCGCTGTAAATCAGTGGGAAATGTTTTTCATGGAAAACTGACCTCAAATCTAGATTCAACGCACCAAAAACCCTGATATGTAAAATTATTTACATAAATAAATTTATTTAACCCTTTCGAAGAAGTTAACATTTTTGAACTCGGGATTTTATCAACAACTTTTAACGGCCATAACATTTGCTGTGCTCAACCGATTAAAATAGTAATGTCATCACTAGAATTAGCGTTCAATCACTAAAGATTTTTGCGAACAAAAACTGATTTGGAAAAAAAATTCCGAGGTCAACTATATTTAAAAGCCCTTAAAATTTTAATCGGTGGCGAAATCTGTGAGATAGCGCAAATTATTTACGTTTTCAACAAATTGACCACCTCTTCTAAAATCCTACAAAATCTTGGGGGAGATACAATTTTTAATTTTTGATTTTGACCAAATTTGGCTTCTACATGTTTTTGAGATGAATCTAAAAATTATATCAGTTTTTAGTTTAGAAATTTAATAATATATATATATATATATATATATATATATATATATATATATATATATATATATATATATATATATATATATTCTTTTTCTATGTATAATATAAAATTATTTTTCTAATCTATGTTATTTGGATAGTTTGAGACGAAGAATCGAAGCCATTTGTTGAACTTCAAAAGTTTGCTAGCAAACATAGTTTTAAGTTTCCTTTATATACATAGATATTTAAATTTAAATGAATCCACATGAAGGACTAAAACCACTAGAAAATGCTCGTTGCTTTAGACTTCTTTAACATTTACTAAACAAAGCTTCTAATTAATTTCATAAGAATTATTTATATGACAGTAATCATAGGTATTAGGACATACGGAGTTTGGATCCATATCCAATCCTTTCAATCGAAAATCCTTCGAAAAATCCTCAATGCTCTTTACTTTGTCACATTTAAAAGGTAAGATATTGTTTCCACTCATCATTCTCGAATTCGACATTCGTGTGATTATCCAGGAACTTAAACCACATGGATGTCGATGTATCATTGAATGTACTTTTGATATGGATTTCAAGCAAAGTTTCCATAGTCCTAGATATATGCCGTAGGTGAAGATGTCCGAAATGAAGTTACCGTATGTTATACGAATTTTACAAAAACTAGGCTATAAATAATTATATAAATATTCTATATATTTTTTTTTTTTTTTTTTTTTTTTTTTACAGTTCACTCCGGTGTTATAACCTGCTAATTGTCTGAGGGATTCTGCCATTTCTAGATTCTAATTCCGATAGCTTCATGTGAAGGAAGATGAGATAAGGAAAGAAGAAAAGGAAATTAGATTAAAAAATGTAGGCGGGGCAGAGGAACCGGTCCTTTGTACTTTTTATCTGAAATAAGGTAAGTTGGTTCCTCTGGGGCAACCCCCTTATAAAGGGTTTCCAAGTCGCCTAACTCAGCGGGGAAGAAAAAAGCTCATTTCTGCCGTTCCCATGTTATCAGGGGGTAGATTAGAGTATTTATTCATATCGTTAGGCTGCGGCAATAATCTCATAATTGAACTAAGATGGCTCCTGATTTTTTTCACCTTAGATTAAAAAAGAAAAAAAAAATATTATGTGAAGAAGATATCCTGGAATGCAGCCAGAAGTAATAAAATGCACGTCCAAGTTTAAAACTTTATACGGACCAGAGTTGGGAAAAATTTAATCATGATTAAATATTCGAGAACTAATTTCCTGGAATAAATCATCTCGTTTAATCATGATTAAATCCTTCAGTTAATTTTTCATCGAACTAAATCATTAATTGACTAAAAAACGAACTGAAAGATTTAATCATGATTAAATGAGGTGATTGATCCCAGGAAATTAGTTGTCAAATTATTATTATTACAAGCGAATTGAACGCTTAGGATCTCGCAACAACTTCATTTTTCTGGTGCGAAGTTGCCTCTGCGTTCATTACTTCTTCATGCGTTCGCTGGCCTGCTTTCTCTGCTCCAGACTCTTCCGCGTTTCTTTGTCGTTCCTGTGGCTTCAATCCCTTCCAATTTATTCAATACAAGCCTAAATCTATCTCTGTCCAATAGTTGGTCTTCTGAGATGCTTAATCTTTCCATATCCATTTTTACTCAGTGCGGTTTATATAAATATGTATCATGGTATCTTTAAATGTTTTCTTCATTCAATGTACATATAGACTTAGTTTTTTCTTATTTTCTCATGCTTATTTTTTTTTAGTTTATTTCATTTCTCCTTCTTATGTTATCATATTTACTGAAGTTCTTTATACAGTTAACTGTATTTGCATGTCTCATGTTCCTCATATATAAATACCTTTGTATGGAAATATGCAAGCCAGACCATTGTACTATCTTTTGATACAATTTTGTTATTCTTAGGGGACAATTCGTCCCAGAATAAAGATTATTTTTTCATTTCATTTCATTCATCTTTCTCTAGCCCATTCGCTTGTATGGTCTCGCCAAGCGTTGTAAAATATTTAATCATAATTAAATTTTGTCCAACTCTATATTTTGTTGTGGACTGCGGACGTTTCGACCTGCCTTACAGATCTTCTCAGGGATAAAAATAACTAAAACTAGATGTGACCAAATGATAACAAAAATAAACTGATTTGAATTGAAAATTATTATCAAACATTGTAATTATATAATTAAGTAAGGAGATACATTTAGCAACCAAGAAATTCGTTGACAAATATGTTAATTAAGCAGAATTGACTTTGTCTCTTTTTTCATTTGTAGTAAAATATTTTTATATATCATTGATCTGCTGTGGATATATATATATATGTGTGTGTGTGTGTGTGTGTGTGTGTGTGTGTGTGTGTGTGTGTGTGTGTGTGTGTGTGTGTGTGTGTGTATGTGTGTGTGTGTATTCATATTTTTACTAAATCTGAGCTCTAACGGAAGGTGAACAATAAAATAAAAACTGTCTAATTGCTTAACAAAGTCGTATGATTTTGTAATATTAAGAAGAGTAAGAAAGACCTTCCGCCTGTAGAAGACACCAAACCCCTACTACCCCTGCAACATGTGTTGACCCCAAGTAATCAGGTCCAGAGGGAATTTTTTTCGCACCTGCAAATGTAGATAAGGATAATTTATTACATATTCATTTTGCTAATCCCAGGACGATTTTATTTAATATATATTTTCATTAATGTTACAAAATTTAATCAACACATGATATGATTAATTTAAAAATTCATAGATATAAGTTTTGAATTCCAAGGATTGGTATACATAAAATTCATTTTAATTCAGGATTCAAGTAAAAGAAAAGACGACAGAAAGATATATTAATTTAATTTTCAACCTAATAGTAAATAATTTCATTATAAATTAATGATTCTAAATATAACGGTATTGACAATTAGCTGAATAACGTATTAAAAGGTATTAAAATAATAAAAAAACCTATTAATGCAATTGACTACTTTTTATTTAAAAACATCGTAATTATATTAATTTTAAGGATAGTAGTTATATTTATTAAGTTTCAAAGAACGTTTTCAATAGATTGAAGTCAAATCAATGACTCTCAAGCACTATGAAAGTATAACCACTTTGAGATGTTTCCTTTAAAAAAAATTGAGCCAGATGGCTTAAAAAATGAGGAAATAAAAATCAAATTATTTAAGCAGCTTATAAAATTTACCGGTTTAGACTGTAAAGATGATAAGTGAGTTGAATTTGAGATATTCATAGCAACATTGATAGCAAAAAGATGAAATGTGGTAGTTCCATGAAAATGGTTTTGACAAACTTGAATTATCCTCAACACATCATTTATTTTTGCTGAATAGTGGCATATTTGTGATCAGATTGGGGTTCTTATTGAGCTTGGACGATTGCCGAATTTCAATCCTGCTAGTCTATCACCGTCTGCTGTAGAAAACCGATGAGGAATATTTAAGATTTTTTTTTTAAGTTGATTATTTTACATTTGTAATCAGGATAGCCCTCAAATACTAGTATGTGCCTCTGATGGCCAGTTTTTACACATTACCGTTTGGCGGTTCTGAAACTATGAGTAGTTTCGTTCGTATTTTGATAGCCGTTGAAGTCTGCTAATGACAAAACTCTTTTTTCTTCTCTTTCTATGTGCGGCTAATTCTTGTTTTAGCCCTTATGATGGCCATAAATGATATGGCTGAAACGTTGGCAATATAATAAATTGATGATTTTGTTAATATCAAACAATGTCGAAAATTTATTTGAAATATCCCTCCCAACATCCTAATCTATATAATATTCATCCAGCCATTGAACACGACTCTTTAATTGAAATCTTATAGTTTTTATTAAATTAAAAATAAATTATTTGCTAATGAATTCGAATTTCAGGGAGAGATTTTTACTCACGTTGATTATATTTCGGTTTACATTCAATAAATATTGACAGGCAAAAAATCTAACTAAAAATTCCAATTTTTGTTTAATTTCCTTGGCTAAATGTTTCATTTTTCTGTAGGTGTTCATATTCTTTAACCAGGCCATATTAAATCCATTAGGACTATTAAAAGCATTAATTAAATAATCTGTATTTAATAAAATCTTAAAGGCCCTCTTGAAGCTGTCGGCTTAAAGAAAGAATAACATGGAATAAGTTTTAGGTGACCTTTTTTATTCAAAGCAATATAGCTCCTAAACGCAGCTGCTAGTGGCAAATCTAAATAACAAAAAATATTCCCTATTTATAGATATAGAAAATGTCAAATTTTAGATCCGACCAACATCAACATAGCTAAAGCGTGCCAACGTAAAATGGCCAAAAGTAAAACATGTTCTATATTGAATCACGAAATTTTAAATTAATATGATTTGTTATAGTTTAAATTTAGTAAATATGTATGTATGTTAATGTATGGGGCATATCCCACAAGAATTCATTAAAAATCACATCAGACCTATATAACATCGAATGTACTGAATGTAAACCTTATAAATTCAATATTTCGTAAATTTAAAATTGCTTGGTAATTCTTTTTTAAATACTGTATGCTTTTATTTGATTAATTTTTGTTGATTCTACTATGTTTCAAATACCCTGTTTAAAGTATATGGGGACGTATAACCATAAAATATAATGTTTTCTAGATTGGCAAACAAATCTGCGAATTTTCTCTTATTTTTTAAAACCGTACTTAAGTCGAATTTTTAACGGAAAACCTTACAACATAGAAACCAATTTTTAAAATTTTTATTTATTATGTTTTTGTACTGTATCCTTTTATTTAATAAAACATAAATCCCTAAAAAATATAATCTTTTAGCCAAAAAAATGGATCCAGTGGAATGTTTGCCAGTAAATACAACATCCACTCTTCTACCTAATAAACTTATATATTTAAACAGCAAGCTGGTGGTAGCAATGTTTTGAAATCAGTTTGAGTGTAGCCTGCTGTCATGACACTTGTGACATTTGCAGATGTCAACTCAAATCCCTTCTGTTATACAGTTCCATTAAGTGTCATATTGATCCTGTCAACGCGGTATTGTCCTCTTGACGCCTCTAGCCTTGAGAAGAAAAACAGGTTGTTCTATATATGTTTCATATTTCATATTACGATAAAAAAACATTATTGTATTTATATTGGCATGTTAGTTAAAGAAACTTTTCTTTTACCACTTGATTGTTATCATTTTCATTTTTATTTTTGGTTTTCCAATGATCTTTTTTTCTATTTTCACTAATTTTATCTCTGTGATGTAGTAGGAATTTAATTTATTTTTAAGTTAACTCCATAACCATTCAAATCCACTAGCCTCTCAACTTGCTTTCCATTCTATTCTCGACAACGCTCCGAGGCTTCTGAAAAGAAGGTTGCCTAGTTACCTTCTCATATAGAACTTTCATTGAATTTATACTAGAGGGTAGTTTCTTTACAAGAATCTATTATTAGAGATGGGCCTACTATGACTTAAGCCGACTAGTCGGTCTAGCCAATCATTTCTTCGGTTACAATTCGGGTGGAAACGGCAATGTTTTAGGCGCATGATTTATAGCTTTATAACCTTCTATAGATTTACCTACATATTTTTATCTTACATGTTTTCCTCTATATTTACATAGGCCGATATATAATGGAGTATTTTTTTTATAGAAAATTTATATATATATACATAATATTTAGTTTATAAGCTGGATCTTCAATTTCAAGACTATACACCTCTTTTGGATTGCTACAAAATTGGCTTTTTCAAATAATAACAACACATGTTTTTTTAGATATGCCTTCTGCCTTTAAACATCATTTACATATATATAATTTATGTTTTGTTTCATTGCATGAATGGATTCATTATGCCCCTATTACTTATCATCCTTAAGTGAGAGAGATTGTAATATTGATTCACTAACAGTTTTACATGTATTCACTAATTTGTTAACATACGATGAATCAATGAAGAAGAGAAACAGAAGCGCTAGAATCTCCAAGAGTTCTGCTGACCCTTAACATTGTGAGGGGAACATGGTTAGGAAACATTTGTCTGGACGTAAAAATTGTAAATAATTTGGTAAACTATGTTTTATTATTATTTGTGTTTATTTTCTTTTAAATATTTTACTTGTGTTTTATTTTATTTTTTGTACTATTTTTTTCTTTTTCGTTTATATCATAATTTTTTTATTTATTTATTTAATCATAACCTTTATTTTATAATTTATTTGTATGTGAGTCATGAATGTGTTATTCAGGATTTAATTAATTATCAACTTTGATTGTGGCATATTGTAATTTTCTTAAAATAAAAGTTTTATCATTTTTTTGTTTTCAAAAACTCTTGGAATCGTTATATCATTTCTTTTTCTTGCAGGCTATTCGCTAATATTATGAAAAAATGGTTTTTATATGGTATTGGATTGGCCAACATAATTTAAATAAATTTATTGTGGTTTATAATTTTGAGAGATCAACACTTCTCTCGCAATGTCCCGAGTAGTTTTGCGAGGGATCTCTTTTACCAAAGTCCTCAGATGATCCTGATCAACAAAAGGTCTACCGCGGCCTTCTTTGTATTCGAGATCAAATTCTCCTAGGCGAAATTTTTGGAACCATCTGCTGCACTGTACATTGAAGAAAGCATCAGCTCTTTAACCCAAATAACTTAGATGTTACGTGCGGTTTGAACAAAGTTTAAACTCTTAAAAATAAATTTGACGAAAATCTTGTTTTGAGGTGGTGATTTTCAGAGCTCTTTACTCATAGAAAATGAAACAAAAAGGAGACTAATCTTTGAGGAAAGACGACATTGATAAACAATTTTAATAGTCCATTCACTATACTGGGGGATTATCATTGTTTGCTTAACAAGCACATGCCTAAGCAAAATGAATATTCAAAACCTGCATTATTTTTGCACCAACCCGATGTATTAGAATCTGTTTCAGTGTGGAGCTAACCTTGTTATACTTTTAATATTTAATAGTAAAGAAGGGAATACTGGTATCGGATGGAACTTCTCTTGCTTCAAGGAGTTTTAGGACGGAAGGAAGTGGAGGTCCAACATTTCTGCCTGACACAAGAATTGGTTCCAGGAAGGCTACCTGCAGAGGATCGACAGTCAATGAGAGGACAGGAGTCAATGAGGTGTAGGCCGTTAGGTTCACCGGCCTCCTACACACCTTTTATTCTCCCCCCCCCCCAAAAAAAAAAAAAATAAATATAGTAATATTTTACGAAAAGTAATTAAGTGTAAATTAAGAAAAATAATTAATTAAAACTGGTCAAATAATAATTAATCGTTTAAATAACAATTAATGACAGCGGCTATGATACATATATAGTTTTACTTACTTACCAGGCCGTTTCAAAAGTTCTGTCGTTTTCCCATTAATTAAGATTCATATGGTCTGCACCTTTTTTGTTATAAATCTATTTTCAATGCAACCTTTTCCAATGTAAACAATATTGTTTATTGTCTTTGAAATAGGGATTACATTTTGATCCAGTCACTGCCAAAACGTTTAAAGAAATATATCAAAACGGTGAGTGTTGAAACTCAAATTCGGTAAATTTTATTATATGAATTTAAACTTGGCTTGAAGGCAACCGAGGCCGAAAAATATGCTCCGTGTTTAGGGAGAAGGTACTCCCTACACGTAAAGCTCAATTTTGGTTAACCAAATTCGATGAAACGCTTGAAGATGATGCTCGTTTAGTCCAGTAAAATAAGGCTCCAAAAGGCCGATTTCAAGAAAAAACTGCGGAACTTTTATTCTCAACGGATCTTTATGTTTTTTGGGGTGCTGAATCCGAATCTGAAGTTTGCTACCACGGCAACTATCGGCTTAATATTCAAAATCGCAAAAAACCGCCAAAAAAACCGTTATTTTTGTTTTTTTATCTATAACACGATAACGAAACTTTTTTCGAAGAAAGTTTACAAATATTAATTGTAGCTGGAACTAGTACCTACATAATGAAAAAAAGAAATCCAAAATCGGACCATTCTTCGCGAAGTTACGTAATTGGGAAAAAAATGGAGAAATTATATTAAAGCCTGTAAACTACCCAAGCTAGCACGCTAAATGTGTATGTTTTGGCAAAATATGTAAATTATGACATGTTCAGTAGACTGGTGTGGGTATTTCACGGTGTTAATTAGAAGTTACATATATAGGATCTAATAGTAAATTTAACCAGCTTTTTGATAAAAATATTAAATTTTGGATCGGACAAATGTTTTTGGAGTTATAGCGATTAATGTGCCAAAAAAACATGTATTTTACAAAAGTAAGTGATTTTCAGCATGATAGCTTGTGTATTTCAAGAATTTCGATAAAAATTTCATATATATGATCTAATTGTAAATTTAACCACCTTTCAGATTGAAAAAAAAAATTTTGAATCGGACAAATACTTTCGGAGTTATAATGATAAATGTGCCGAAAACCGTGGATTTAACAACGGTACGGGTTTTTAGGCGTCTGGGATATTATATTATATAGGCTATTGTAACTCCGAAAGTATTTGTAAAGTATTTTTTCAATCTGAAAGGTGGTTAAATTTACAATTAGATCCTACATATATATAGATCCTATATATGAAATGTTTATCAAAATTCTTGAAATATACAAGCTATCACGCTGAAAATCACTTACTTTAGTAAAATACATGTTTTTTTGGCACATTATTTGCTATAGCTCCAAAACCGTTTGTCCGATCCAAAATTTAATATTTTTATCAAAAAGCTGGTTAAATTTACTATTAGATCCTATATATGTAACTTCTAATTAACACCGTGAAATACCCACACCAATCTACTGAACATGTAATAATTTACATATTTTGTCAAAACATACACATTTAGCGTGCTAGCTTGGGTAGTTTACAGGCTTTAATATAATTTAAATATATAGCATCTGATAGCGAATTTAATCAGCTTTGAGATAGAAAAAAAGAAATTTGGGATCGAACAAATATTTGAGGAGTTAGAGCGACAAATGTGCCAAAAAACACTTGGATTTTACAACAGTACGTTTTTATTAGCGGGCTGGCATGTACATTTTACGGGGTTTGATTAAAACTTCATTTATAGATTATTATAGTAAATTTAATCAGCTTTACGATGAAAAAAAGTAATGTTGTATCGGACAAATAGTTTCAGAGTTATAGCCAAAAGAGTACGACAAACGTGTTTTCGTGGAGCTGTGGGACTGATGGCAAGTTAGTCAATTTCTCCATTTTTCCCCTATTACGTAACTTCGCGAAAAATGGTCCGATTTTGGATTTCTTTTTTTTTATTATGTAGGTACTAGTTACAGATACAATTAATATTTGTAAACTTTCTTCGAAAAAAGTTTCGTTATCGTGTTATAGATAAAAAAAACAAAAATAACGTTTTTTTTTGGCGTTTTTTTGCTATTTTGAATATGAAGCCGTTGGTTGCCGTGGTAGCAAACTTCAGATTCGGATTCAGCACCCCAAAAAACATAAAGATTCGTTGAGAATAAAAGTTCCGCAGTTTTTTTTTTCGGCAAACCCTTATTTTACTGGACTAGTTATGGAAGATCTCAAGTTGCCAGCGAATAGGAAATCCGAGAATGAAATGAAAAAATAAACTTTATTTTGAGAACTGTGAGAATAAAAAATAAGAATTGGGAAAAAAAAACCCTGAATAAATGGATCCCTCACAAGTTGTCAGAGACGAATAAGCAACCACAAACTGCAAAGTTGAACCCTCCCACCATATTTTCCTGACCCACTGATTATCACCTTTTCAGATCTCTGGACAATTATCTCCGGCAGAAATGTTACCAGCAAAGACTAAAATTGGAATATAATCAGTTTTTTACCAGCAAAGATCAATCGTTTTTTAAAAACGGTATTTGGGATCTTGTAGTATGGTTGAAGAAAGTTATTAGTCTTAGTTATAGTTATTGATTTATTGAATTTCTACACTATCCAAAAACTTTTGAAACGACCTGGTATATAAATTATAAACTGAAAAACAAAATGTAATCTGTAAAAAAAATAAAAATACGAACAAAACAACGAAAAAACAAGCATATGTTCAGGTAACCATCATGAGCTTAATATCACTTTTGAAGAACAACTGTATAACGGACCGTTTCTGCTAAATTTCTCCTTCCAATTCAGTAGACCACGAAATGAGAAGCTAATATTTCAAGGCTGTGAAAGAAAACGAAGGGAATGCGATTTTCAAAAGGGCCCTTTTATGCACTGAGTGGGCCCATTGTGAAAACGGATGTCGTTTAGGCGTTGTCATCCTTTACTTGAAAAGGGGGCTCGCTTTCATTAAACCAAGGGTGAAAAATCTGATAATTCAAAAGAAACTCTTTGATCTGGAGTCTTGGATGTAATAACACCGAAACGTTTATTTTCCTTTCTATAAATTCTTTAAAACGTTATTCTTGTTGAAAACAGTATTTATTTTGAGATTGAGGATGGTTTATATTGTTATATAAACGCTTCACTTACATCAAATGTACGTTTTCAAAGGAAAAATTATTTAGTAAACCAACTTTATGAAATCAAGATATTTTCATTCATTATTTACTAACGCTTTTCACAACGTGTTATTAACTTTTCAATCCCAGAACATCAATATTCCGGGTTTGGGGATCAAATGAAGTCATAAAATACGTTTTTAAACTGATAAATATTTTCAAAAATTTTACCTTTAAAGAAGTTGTCCAAATTTAAGAACCGATGGAAATAAGTTGGTGGTAGGTCTGGCAGATGTGTGTGTGGAAGGACATGAACACAGCTCGTTTAATTTCTTCTCAGTCATGAAACATGAAGACTTGCGCTGTCGAGTAAGAGTACAGTTCTCTTCCGATTAACCAATGCTTTTTGATTAGCAAGGTTTTGATTAGTTATCTCAATATCATTGTAGTACGATGTGGATGTTTGACCAATGGTTTAAAAGGAGAAATGAATTATTGCTGCCAATTATCTCCACACAGAAATAGTGTTTTGGATGAAAATTTGGTTTTGACACCGGCGAATGGTCTGTTCATTACAACACCATTCCCAAACACTGTGGTTATGATTCTTGCAGGTTGGACAGCTGAGTATCCAAGTTTAAAGGCATAAAAAAAATCGTGTGAATCCATGATCATATTTTATGGCATACTAAAAGATCAGTTGGAGTGACAGTAAATATTATCATTATAAAGATAGGATTAATAACGGCTCATGACAATCTGTAAACAACAGAAGTCCATTGATCCCACTTTGATTTTATAAAATAATAACACTTTACAACTTATTAATCTCAATAAAAATATTTTTAAATTGTCTAATTTTACAACCTGTCACTTTGAAGGGCAACAGTAGTCACATAATAGGTAAATCCATTACTATTTAAAAAAAAAAGACAAACAATAGTTCGAGTTTCTCATAAATCCAAGCCTTATAAAACATTTTATTTTTAAATCTATAACATAATATATTTGATTTAAATATCTGTCTAAAACATAATATAACATAATAATAACATAATATAACATAATAACGTAATATAAAAATTTAAAAATCAGCGATGTGCTTTTAAACAAAAAGAAAAGGATAGAACGATAAAATGTGAGGCCCGATATCAGTACCCATTTGTTCCACCTCCTGACATGATTTCAATTTTTTTTCTCTTTAAATGAAAATATGCTCTTTAAACACTTTGATTTCATTCATTTTAATTTTTCATAATTGTTTTGTTTAATTTTCCCAAATATTTTTGAAAGGATAGGAAAGGAGGATATATTGACTGTTGGTAAATATGACTTGTGTTAAATACAATTGCCAATAACTACTACTTTAAGGACTCCATTGTCATATTTAACAATAGATCTCGAGGTTACTGCCTTGTAAATCATCTTGGAAGATTTGGGGATGAATAGGAAAAGTTTTACGTTAGTAAAAAACGGATTTTGACTTTACATGACTTTAAAAAGTTACCCTTACACCGATCTTATACTATCACAACTGAAGAACATATCCATATAACGTAACATATGTACAGGCTCAAACCTGTACGTTAAAATCGATTGGAGGATCACTAAGTGGCTTTTTAAGAGATCTCTTTTAAAAAGAGATCACATTTGGCAATGAAGATACTCTTGCTTGTTCCTCTATTCGATTACCAAATCTTTTGATGCTCAAACTTTTGATTCCACACTCTACCCTGAAACCACCATGTCTTAAGGTATAGGCTGGAACTTGCTTGCATTAGCTGGTTTATAAAATTAGGTTGAAAAGTTTATTAAAATGTGTATGGTGTATTGCTAATTTATATAAATACCTTATTTACTAGTGGACCCAGCATTAAAAATGAAACCAAAACTGAAAGGATGTTAGCATAATATTCATATAAAACTGATTGGGAAAACAAAACAAAACAAAACTGGAGTATAGAAATGGTACAAAAGTTGTAAGAAAGTACAAAAGGACAGTGCATTTCTATTATTGATAGTTGTTTTTTAAATGTTATAAGTTATATTTGATTGATCTATTTATAAAGTACGATAATGAGCTCCAATTTCGGCTATATTCATCATCATCATCATCTTATGGCGCTTATGGTCCTTGTAGAACCCTGGCCTCCTCAACAATTTTCCGCCATTCAAACCTTTCTTCGGCAACCCTTCTCCATCCTCTCACACCCAGAGTTCGAAGATCGTCTTCTACATCTTCTAGCCAACGGAGTCGAGGACTTCGGCTATTTTAGCTTTGAAATATACAGCTTTATCAATATTTTTTAAAATAAATATTGATTAAAGATGTAGATTGTTGGGGTGTGCAGTCATAGATAAACAGCTATTAAACATAATATCTTAATTTATAATGCCGACGTTTCGACTTGCATTGCAAGCCTTCATCAGGGTTTCTGAGGGAGTGGCAGTTAGAAACTGATGCATCAGAAGTCGAAACGTCGGCATTATAAATTAAAATATTATTTTTAATTGCTGTGTATCATGACTGCACACCCCAACAATCTGCATCTTTTAATACTTCTCAGTCAATTAATACCCTATCAATATAAATATTGATTCTATTACTTTTATTCTTTAGTTATCATTTTAATAAAATAATGTAGAAGTTGTTTAAATTTAATACATATTTTTGTTATGAATTATTATTAACGATTCCAGGGCTTGAGAATGTTATTTAGCCGGGAAAAGTTTCAGACATTTTCAAAAAAAGTATTTACATCAGGAGCTATGTTTACACTTTTATTTACTATTTATCAATACAAATCTTCTAACCATATATATATATAAAATAAAAGAAATTGTTAACTTGAGCTATTACTTATAACAGTTATTTAAAAGTAACAGGAACGATTGTAACTCTTGATTGAAGTTAATGTTTCTTTTGATCACCAATGATTAAATTAAATGTTGTTATTAAAGTTTAATTAGCATACGAAATTATTTTGGGAAGAATCATATTTATATTATTTTATTAAGGTTATCAACGATAAAAATCGGTGTAATGTTTGAGTGATTTGTACAGAAATGGCAGTAACAAGTCTGGTGCATGTCACTGGGTGATATACGACTTGGGCCAAATCATTTTATCATTTACAAGCTGTCAACGGCTTTACAGCTGCGCTAAGTATTGCTGCTTCAGGGAATGGCGAATGCACCAGACCGGTCGGGCCAGGAGGTAGGCCTAATGGTTATTAATTTAATTTCTTACAAATTTACAAACTATAAATGGCATGTTATTATTTTCATTTTATTATTATATCTTTATCGCATGTAATTAATGGCTGACCTGATCTTTAAAAAATACACACAAAAAAAACAAAACGATAATATATTCTGCACTCTGATGACAAGCGTTATAAAGATTCCTTCATTGCATCACTTTCACCCCAATCTCATATCACAAGCCTCCAAGAACAGTGGGAAAACTGGAGGGTTAAAATTTTTTAAAAAAAATTCAACTAAATAACTCTTAATTATAACATTCGAATCCTTGTCTTACAGTGTCTTGCAATAATATTCCACTAACCTCCGTTGAACAGATCCGTTAACTAGCACTCCATCTAGACAAACGAATCCATTTACAAGACTTTTTTTTTTTTTTTCATTTTAATTATTATTTTTATTTTTATGATCAGTGTTAGTTTTATTTTTATCTTTTATTATTAAGACTAAAGCGACAAGAAACTGCTCGTCGTTACAGACTAATTCAACATTTACTAGACAAACTCGTTAACTCCCAATCCTTGCCTGCCCATTTTGATGAATTCCAGCAATATTTCTCACATAACTTTTATCATATTATAACTATTTCCGAAACTTGGCTTAAGCCCCACATTCCTTCCTCTTTTGTCTCCCTTCCCAATTACTCCTTTACCCGCCATGACCGGGCTGGCCGGACTGGCGGTGGTGTTGGCATATATGTACACGACAGCCTGAAAACAAGAATCCTCGATTTTTCCACCTCATCCATACATCCTCACGTTGAATACCTTATCCTAGAAATTTCTGCCGGCAATCATCACCTACTATACGCTGTGATATATCGTCCTCCTATGGTTCCGTTCGATCAGTCCTTCGAATCTTCCTTATTTAACCTGGTTCCTCTCTATTCCAATATTATTATCTCCGTCGACCTCAATACAAATTTGCTAGCTGACTCCAATGATAAACGTTACCTGGATAACCTGTTCTATTCTCTCCGCCTTTTCATCGTACCTTTCGCTCCTACTCACCATTCCCGCTGGACCGACACATGGTTAGATCTATATATTATAGATTCTCAAAAAAATCTCCTCACAAAGCCCCGTTTCATTTTTATCTTCCCATGACCTAATCCAAATATCCTACGATTTCCAAACCTATCCTTTTCCTACAAAAACCTTTTCCTACCTCTCCTTGAAACCCTAGATTGGAGTGAAATCTACTCCTCCTCCTCCATAGACTCCATGGTTGAAATCCTCACATCCAATCTTCTCAGAATCCTTGATACCTACGCTCCTCTTAAAACATCTACCTTTCGTCGTCGAACTGCACCCTGGATGTCAAAAGAAATTAAAGATCTGCAGAGAAAGCGTGAGGCTGCACGAAGACGATTGAGACGAACGAGACTCACGGACGACTATCAAGTGTTCAAAATACTGCGTAATCAGGTGCAAGTAAAAATTCGAAGTGCAAAATCTTCCTACTACCACGAAGCCTTATCGTCCCTCTCCCGATTCCAAGTCAAAATGGCAAATCCTTCGAAAACTCGCCCTTCATAAACCCTCCGGATCCTCAACCTCAACCAACTTCCCAGTTTCGCCTAATGACCTGAACGCCTATTTTGTTTCATCATCTCTGACCTCTCCATCCCGTTATTCCAGTTTTTCCTCAGAAACACCTTTCAATGACAGTAACTTTTATTTTTCCGACATAACCCCCACAGAAATTATCTCCTCTATCATAAAATCTCATACCAATTCCGTAGGCCCAGATGGTATCCCTATTAAACTTATAAAATTATGCCTCCCAGAAATTTTACCAGTCCTTGTCTTTATCTATAATTTCTCCCTACAAAACTCTATATTTACTTCCTCCTGGAAAAAAGCTATTGTTCATCCCATCAATAAAACTCCTAATCCTAACTGTCCTGCAGATTATCGCCCGATCTCCATCCTTTCAAACCTTTCAAAACCCCTTGAACGATTGCTGCAATCCCAAATTTCCCATTTCCTGGAAGATTCCCATCTACTCGATCCTTTCCAATCCGGTTTCCGTCCTGGTTATTCTACACAATCTGCACTAACCAAAATCATAAGCGATATCCACGCTGCAATAGATGAAAAAAAAACTGACCGTCTTGATACTCCTAGATTTTTCTAAAGCATTTGATTCCATTGACCATCGTATCCTTTTTACCAAATTAAATGCTTTAAAATTTTCCAACAGTTCAATCCACTGGATCCGATCCTTCCTCTCCGACCGCACTCAAGCAGTATCTATCCCTAATCAACCCTTATCCGACTTCCTACCTCTGTCTTCGGGAGTAGCCCAAGGTTCCAGCATTTCACCCCTCCTCTTCAACTCCTACATTAATGATCTTCCCCAGTCAATTTTACATTGTTCCCATCACCTTTATGCAGACGACTCTCAAATTTATTTATCCTTTCCTCCTAACGAATTACATGAAGCTTTATCTAGGATCCAGGAAGACCTCGATAGAATCTGTTGTTGGGCTAACTTGCATAATTTAAAGCTAAATGCAGGGAAAACTCAAGCCATTGTAATCGGTTCAAGTCCCCTCCTCAGATCCATTACCAACTTTCCTACCCTAAACCTGAATGTTCAGCCTATCACTTTCTGTTCCTCTGCCAAAAATTTAGGAATCATTATCGACCAAAACCTCTCCTGGAAGCCTCAAATCGCCCAAATAGCCCGAAAATCCATAGGAATCCTTAAATTATTCCATCGTTCCCGTCATTTCCTTCCTCAATCCACGCGAAAACTCCTAGTTTCCTCATTCATTTTTCCTCAGTTTGATTATGGTTGTGTGGTGTATGGGGGCCTCTCAGTGGGTCTCCGGGACAGATTACAACGAATCATGAATAGTTTTTTTAGATTTGTTACCGGTACCCCGAGACGTTCACACGTATCGCACCTCTACACTGCCTTAGACTGGCTCTATCCATCCTCCCGTAGACAATATTTCCTAGGCACCTTCCTGAACCAAGTCATTAATAACCATTGCCCACCTTACATCTATAACCTGTTGAAATTCAAGTCTTCCCTCCACTCCCAACTCACAACAAGATCACGTTCCTCTGACCTATATACTCCCCTCCACCGAACAGCATTATACCAACACTCCTTTTTATATTTTTTATCTTTCTGAATGCATTGTGATTATTATATTAGTATATTAGTAGTATTATTAGTATCTTTCTCATGTATGTATTCATAATATGGTTTTATTTTAAAATAGATACATATATCATCTTTTGTATGTATGTATATGTGTGTGTATGTGTGTGTATGTATGTGTATGTTTTATATATATATATATATATATATATATATATATATATATATATATATATATGTATGTGTGTGTGTGTGTGTTTGTATGTGTATATATATACGATGGTATTTTAAGCTATAATTATTATTTCATATGTTTATTTTTTTAAAATTAAATTAAATTTTTTTTTCCATATAAAAAGTGTATGCAGTAATTAATGATGCATTTAATTTGTAAATAACATACCAGACTATTGTACTTTAAACTGTGCATTATTTTTATTCTTAGGGGACAGTAAGTCCCAGAATAAAGTTTTTTTTTTCATTTTCATTTTTTTTCATTTTCAAACGATCAAACCTCTCAATTCATTACAAAAGACTTATTTACATGACTGTTATTAGACCTATTTGGACGTACTGAGTTGAGCTTTGGGGCTCTACTAAACCATCAAATTCATCTCGTATCCAATCCTTACAATCCAAAACCCTTCGAAAAATCCTAAATGCCCCTTACTTTGTCACCAATAAGCTTATCCATAAAGACCTTAATGTTCCATATGTTGCTAATTTAGCCCAAACCAGATACCTATCCTTTCATAGTAAGCCCCATAACCACTCACATCCATTAGTATCTCAACTTGCCTCCCACTCCATTCCCGATTATCCTCCGAGGCGTCTGAAAAGAAGATGGCCTAGAGATCTTCTAGTATAGAATTTTTATTGAAGTGCCACTGATGAGTAGTTCTTTTAAGTTTTATATGTCATTGTAATCGTTATCAGCTCATTTACTTTATGTACATATTTTTATAGTTGTAAATTTCAATAAATTGATATATATAAAAAAAAAAACTTTTATTATTAGTAATTGTGGATGTGTGAGTGTATTTGTATATATGGTATGAATAAATACATCATTATCTCCTCAGTTACCTATTGCCCTTCACTGAGGCAGATTGCACATCTATTCTCCAATAAAAGTTTTCAAAGATAATGGTTTATTTATCGATAATTATAACTGTATAAAGTACCTGAAACATGTAGCAACATATTTATGAATAAACTAGATTGAGTTATGCCAAAAAGATTTTTTTAATCGTCAGATTATATTTCATTACTTTACTCCACTCTCTTAGAAACATTTCTTATTTCTGTTGGGAACTCAATACTTTTTTTTTTTTTGTCTTTATCCATTAAAATTAAGTTTCTTTAAGTGGAAGACCGACAACAATCCCCGGGAACTATGGATATTAAATGGGCAAAGTAGAGGGAAGAATAAGCGGTAAAGAAGTTAGGGACATTCGGCTTAATTAGAGTTGCAGGTCTTGAGAGAAGACATTTAGAGCCGTCAGGGAAAGTAATAACGGAGATAAGTGAAGTTTGCAGAACAGCTTGTACAAGTTTGGTTAGTTAAGGCAAGCTGGTGTCAAACCATCGTTCAACAGATGCCTCAGATCTCCCCTCCCTCTTTTATTCTGCGGATGGAGGGAGGAACCAGGCAGCCCCTTAACAACTTCAGAAGCTCATTAAATCAAGAAGTTACTTCGATGTTGGGTAGTTTTTTGTTAGATGCTAACAGTTGATGTTTTCTTTCTTATAGAAAGTCTAGTTTGATTTACATTGACAACGAAGACACCTTCGCTGTGCCTTCCAATATAAATGGATGTACTAAAGGCAAGACGTATACAAGTTTATTGAGAATAACTATGTTCTAGATAAAAAAACAAACCATATCTTCCTTAATAGGAAAAATAATAGATCATGGATATGTCTATCAATGATATACTGTTTCTCCTAATAATCAAAGTTAAGAAAAAGTAGGTGTTTCAACCGTGATGTTTTTCATTCAAACAATATAGCTAAACAGTAATTCCTTGTGAATAATGTTATATATCAAAAACTATTTTCCATTAAATTTCTGATAAGAAACTATCGACTAATTTTCGATACAAGCAACATCAACAGAACTAGAGGTGAAAGTAACGTTTAAACCTGACTTTTTTCATTAAAATCAATATAGCTCCTAAATGTTAGGTCCTAGCGACAAATTATATATATATATATATATATATATATATATATATATATATATATATATATATATAAATTTATTGAAATTTACAACTATACAAATATGTAGATCAAGTAAATGAGCTGATAACGATTACAATGACATGAAAATACTTGAAAAGAACTACTCATCAGTAGCACTTCAATAAAATTCTACACTAGAAGATGGCCTTCTTTTTGGACGCCTTGGAGGATTATCGGGAATGGAGTGGGAAGCAAGTTGAGAAACTAATGGATTTGAGTGGTTATGGAGCTTACTATGAAAGGATGAAAGGATCTGGTTTGGGCTAACTCAGCAACATATGGAAGATTAAGGTCATTATGGATTAGCTTATTGGTGACAAAATAAGGGGCATTTAGGATTTTTCGAAGGATTTTGGATTGTAAGGATTAGATACAAGATGAATTGGATGGTTTAGTAGAGCCCCAAAGCTCAACTCCGTACGTCCAAATAGGTCTAATAACAGTCATGTAAATAAGTCTTTTGTATTGAATTGGGAGGTTTGATCGTATGTCTAGTAAGTGTTGAAGTAGTCTGTAACGACGAGCAGTTTCTTGTCGCTTTCGTCTTAAATTTTATATTTAAAAAAATATATATTTTCCAATAAATTGTCGGCAAATTTTCGAATCGATCATAACCAACAGAGCTAGAGCAAAAACGTTAAACTTAAAAAGACCCCCAACCAAAAGAAATATATATAAATAGACAGGAGAGACAGGGACATCTAAAAAATAAGAATATTGGTTTGCCCAAGAAATAATGCAGGCGTTCTTATTTTCTGTAGTAAGAAACTGATTATATTAAAAAAATTATTTATTGATATTTGCAACTGCAGACATTATATGCAACAAGTAAATTTGAGGAAAATTATTACAATGACGTCCCAATAACCTGTCAAGAACTACTAACTAGTAGCACTTCAATAAAAGCTGAACATTAGAAGGTCTTTTGGCCATCATCTTTTCAGAAGATTGAGAATTGAGTGTGAGACTAGTGGATTCGAGTGGGAATGGAGTTTGCTATGAAAGGTATCTTAGGTTTGGGCCAAATCAGCAACATATGGAACTTTAAGATCTTTATGTATAAGTTTGTGACATAATAAGGAGCATTAAGGATTTTACCAAGGACTTTGGATTGTAAGGATTGAATATAAGAAGAATTGTAAGGTTTATCGGACCCCCAAAGCTCGAATCCATAAGTCCAAATGGGTTTAATTACTGTCATGTAAATAAGTCTCTTTTAATTTATTGGGAGCTTTGAACGCTTGTCTTATAAATGTTGGAATGGAAAACGAAGAGCAGTTTCTTGTCTTTTAAGTCTGGTATGTGGTTTCCAATTGATTCTTTCTGCAGATCCAGGTAGCGTATCTGTTGAACGGGGATCAGTGGAATATTTGCGTAATATTATTAAGTATTTTTTTCGGTTTTCCTTTATTGGTAGGAAATGATTAACATGATGAGGAGATGATTGATATAGATGTCAAACAATGTTTTGATTTTAATTCATAAAAAGTGTTTTTCCATCTTTTTTTACTATAGGTTTAAGTTAAGGATTATGGGGAGAGAGATAATAAAGATTTACCAAAAAGATATGGTATGGCAAGAGATGATTTTCCGTCGGTTAACTTATTTACCAGGAATAACAAAGAACCTCTGTCATACTGTCACTGATAAGCGATTTACTGCTGACAACTTGAAAATGTTCATTAGGTGAGCATTATATTTTTATGTTTGCTAGTGGTATTGAGTATTTCATTTCTCCTCAATTCTATGGCAGTTTGGTCAGTAGGTTTTAACTGGCGTTCCTGACCTTATCCGAAAATTTTTTGAATGACCTATTTGTTATTATTTTTATATTTTTTCCTGTTTATGATATTCCTGTTTATTTTTTCGTTTCAGTTAATTTATTATACAACTTAAATAAGAACAAAATTATTTCAAATGTTTAATGTATTTTTGTAATATAGAGAAAACGATATATCGTAACGTACGACAAATATTTGAAGGAAAAAATATCGGACTGACTAAGGAAAATATCGATATATTCGATACCTTTATCAATACCTACCCTTAATTACAGAATTTAGGAAAATTAGCTTCAGTCTATAACATCGGATTACAGACAGATTTAAGTGCCGTTCCACTGACGTTGAACGAACTGTGCAGAAGGCAAATCCAGACTGTCCAAGAGCCCTTTGGCTTACAACCGTGTAAAAAAGTTGTCACATAGGCCCATTAATCTTCCTTTGAAATTATCTTGAAAAGATGAAAAAAAAAATTCTCTCATGGCAGGTCTAGGGGTAGTCGCCCCTACCCTCAGCCACCCCCCCCCCCCCCCCCCAGCTTGTAATATCCCCTTGAATTTATGTTCCACAAATATTAGCAGGAACCCCATCGTGCCCTGTTATTAAAATCACGACGAGATTGATGTCATCTCTATTGATAAAGTATTCGGTATGTTGCCCACTGGCCTTTTACCGCACGCATTCTCTTCTTGCTGAAGAAAGGGTAGAGTGTTCTATTAAGTTTCTCGGACGCTAGTGTTGTAAGGTAATTGTTAGACTGGTCCAAGATAAGTTCAAAAATGATAAAAGTTCGGCAGATAAATATTGGTCTGATGGCAATATTGTACAATATTGGTTATGAAAACTTTTTTTTTTAAGATGGAAAACAAAATTAAAACGTCATTACATATAATTGATTCAACAAAAAAAATATCTTAAAAAATAATTTTTATATTGATAATTATTTTTTACATACCAGACTTAAAAGACAAGAAACTGCTCGTCGTTTCCGACTACTCCAACATTTAATAGGCAGGCGTTCAAAGATAAATTACAAAAGACTTATTTACATGGCAGTAATTAGACCCATTTGGACATGCGGAGTTGAGCTTTGGGGTTCCACTAAACCTTCCAATTCTTACAATCCCAAATCCTCGTAAAATCCTAAATGCTCCTTATCATGTCACGAACAAAGTTATCCATACAGATCTTAATGTTCCATACGTTACTGATTTGGCCCGAACCAGATACCCATCCTTTCATACAAGCTCCATGCCCACTCCAATCCACAAGTCTCCCAACTTGCTTTTCACTCCCTTCCTGATAATCCTCCGAGGCATCTGAAAAGAAGATGGAGAAGAGACCTTCTAATGTGGAACTATTGAAGTGCTACGAGTTAGTAGTTCTTTACATGTTATTGACATGCCATTGTAATAATTTTCCTCAAATATACATTTTGTATAATATGTATTCAGTTGTAAATAACAATAAATATATATTTTTCAATAAAATATATATTTTATTAAGGCACTTGATTGTCAGAAACTCCTTAGTACGCTATTAACTGCATTACGGATCAGACCCAGATTACACGTTGCATTGAAAAGTGAATTCATTATTATTGCAGAAAAGTGAATTGGTCTTAAAATAATGAACTCAAACTTACAAACTTTGAAAAAAAACAAAACAATGTTATTGAGGAAGTCGTGCTGTTCAGATTTGTATTAGAGGATCAACTGTATCTTACAATAAAATAATTTTTTTTTCTAATTAAGGCTTCTGTTATTTACAATGTTTATGTTTACAGATTATAATGGGCCGTTATTAATCTTCTCTTATTTGATAAAATTTACTATCACTCTAATTGATCATTAGATAAGTATGGCATCAAATAAGACCATGAAAACACTACTACTTAAGAGTATTTTTTTTAATGACCTTCAACTTGGACACTTGGCAGCCCAAGCTGGACGAAACATTACCAAGGAGTTCGGGGAAGGGTGTTGCTCGACAAAAGACCGGGACACATTCCGAAAACGAATTAGCATCCATAAAATTCATTGGTTCCTATGTGGTTGTCAAGGAACAATTCATTTCTCAACCATAAAATCCACATCGTACTACAGTGATATTGGCATAATGCATCAAAAACCTATCTAAAACACAACCTGAATTGGTTGTTCGGAGGGAACCTTTACTCTTACACAACTCCAGACTTCATGTTTCACGATAGTGTAAAGAAACTAAACGAGCAGTGTTTTTCAACACTTCATTCACGAAGACTTCCGTCTATTCAGAAATTCGGAAAAATTCTTTAAAATTAAAATTTTTGAAAATGATTCTCAGAATAAGAACCCATTTTCTGACTTTCACAAAACCCAGAATTATTCAATTTAGAAAATTAGTGTAAATATTTTGAATACAATTTTTCTTTTTAATTTCATAAAGTTGTTTTAATGAATACCCTACCCTGAGGAAACGAATATTACATACGAAACAATCCAAGACATATTGGGCAATATATGTGTGGTTTAAAATAATAAAATGGAAAAATTTATTTTTAGTACAATATTTTTATATCAATTTATTTTACTTAATTCTGGACATATGGAGTTGAGCTTTGAGGCTCAAATAAACCTTCTAATTCTTCCCGTATCCAATCCTTACAATCAAAAATCCTTCGGAAAATCCTTAATGCTCCTTCCTTTGTTACAAATAAACTTATCCATAAAGATCTTAATGTTCCATATGTTGCTGATTTAGCCCGAATCAGATACCTATCCTTCCATAGTAAGCTCCACAACCACTCCAATCCACTAATCTCCCAACTTGCTTCCCACTCCATCCGTGATGGCCCCCGCCCGCGAGGCGTCTGATGGCATAGAGACCTTATAATGAAGAATTTATTGAAGTGCTACAAGTGAGCAGTTCTTCGCAAGTTATTTACATGCCATTGTATTCACTATCAACAAATTTACTTGATGTATATATTTTGTACAGTTGTAAATTTATTTCAATAAATTTATAATATATATATATATATATATATATATATATATATATATATATATATATATATATATATAAATTACTTAATTAAAGGTATGAAAATTAAGCATTTAGACTTTTTAAAAAAATTAAAATGCAAAAATACGAAAAATAAAATCACCTGGGGACCAATTCTTTATGAATATTGAAATAATTTAGGCTTTAAGTTAATTTATCAACTCATTTCATTTAACCCCCTACTTGGTTCACGGAAAGCGTAATATTCATGCCATTGTAAGTAATTTGTATTTTAAAGCGGTATTCCGAACTGGAATAATTCTTTTTCTATCAGAAAATGAATCGCGCCTTAGTGAGTAAAAGCAGTAAATCTTTTTTATAGCCGTGAACTGTTGCTTTAACTGCAGATAAATCCAGTGAAAGAAATCTATATACGAGAGAGGAGCAGGATTAAATTTGTATTAGGGGTCCGAAGGAGGTTTCTTCATGCCCTTTGAAAACACAATCACTCCAACATACATCTTCGGTATAAGGCTTGAAATAAATTTAACTTATTAGACAACATAAACTATTAATTGGAATATGTACCAGTTTTGAATGATTGCAACAGGTTACCACCTTAGGTGGGGGGATGAAGTCATTAAGAAAAAACTATAGGTTAGTTTCAGAATACTCTTCCTCATTCAAAATAAATGGTTCAGAAAATAAATAAACATTAAATATGTAAATCCTAAAAAAAATTGTAACTTTTGAAATTCTAAACAAATCTCATCAAATAAATTTTACCCTTTGTCGTAAACCTACAGTATGCTATAATAATATTCCACTGATAACTGTTAAACATATCCTTTACCATTCCATCGGGATAAACGTCTAACATGGAATCTACACATCCACAAGACAAAAACGACAAGAAACTGCTAGTCATTTTCGCCTTCAACAATTACTAGATGCTCTAAAATAGATATTAATTAAAAAAGACTCATTTCAAAGACAGTATTTAAACCTATTTGGACATAAGGACTTGAGCTTCGGAGCTACACTTAATCTTCGAATTCTTTTCTTAACCAATCCTTAAAATCCAAAATTCTTCGTAAAATCCTCAATGCTACTTAGTCATAAATAAACTTATCCGTAAAGACCTTAATGTTTCATTTGTTCCTGATTTAGCCCGAACCAGATACCTATCCTTTCATTGTAAACCATTCAAACCTACAATTCTCTCAACTTGCTTCCCATTCTATTTCCAATAACCCTCAGTGACGTCTGAAAAGAAGAACTTTTGTTGAACCTCTAATTTAGAACTTTTATTGAATTGCCTCCAATGGGATTTGTTTTAAAGCAATATTATTATGATCGTTATCTTCACATTTATAATAAATAAATAGTTCAAATAGGATATAAAAATAATGTAAAGACCTAAAAAAAAGAAAGAATAAATCAAATTCAATCAACATAAAATATAGTTACAATAACATAACGTAAGTATAAGTACTTTTAAGTTAATTATAAAGACTAAACCGACAAGAAACTGCCCGTCGTTACAGACTACTTCAACATTTAATAGACAAACCTTCAAAGCTCCCAATTAATTGCAAAAGACTCATTTACATGAGTGATTAGACCTATTTGGACGTACAGAGTTGAGCTTTGGGGCTCCACTAAACTATCCAATTCATCTCCTATTCAATCCTTACAATCCAAAATGCTTCGAAAAATCCTCAATGCTCCTTACTTTGTCACCAATAAACTTATCCATAAAGATCTTAATGTTCCATATGTTGATGATTTAGCCCATACCAGATACCTATCCTTTCATAGTAAGCTCCATAACCATTCAATTCTGTTAGTTTCTCAACTTGCTTCCCACTCCATTCCTGATAATCCTCCGAGGCGTCTGAAACGAAGATGGCCTAGAGAACTTCTAGTGTAGAATTTTTAATAAAGTGCTACTGATGAGTAGTTCTTTTCAAGTTTTAACATGTTATTATAATCGTTGTCAATACATTTACTTGATGTATATATTTTGTACAGTTGTAAATTTCAATAAATGTATATAAAAAAAAAAGAAGTTAATTATATCTGGAATATATAGGTATATGGATAGTATTTCAGTGAGTTTTTGTTATATTTTTCCATTTAATGAATTAAAGGAGGTTCTGAGATTGTAGATTTCGGAAAAATATGTTACCGTTTGATTTAAAACAAATTTCTGAGTCCTAAATCATTAAGCATAGTTACTAGTTTAGTCAAAATATGAGAAACATTTTGTATATTATTTCTTTAATTTCGTCTGGTAACCAATTTATATAGTATCACTTGTATTATTCAGAAGCAATTTTTTAAATTTTTATTCTAAAAAAAAATCCGAAGGTAAAATAAAGTTATAAGACAATTCAAACAGAACGGAAACACCAAGTAAATTCAGCCCAAGGAGCAAATTGGAAGAAGGGTTGATAACAGGATTATTGAAATCAGGATAAATTTGGAAGGAATGGTTAACCAACCCCTTCTGGGTTTATCAGTCTACTTTAAAATTATAAGTGACCCCTAACTTTGGAGTTTTCAAAGTTTACATTAAAAATTCGATACTTCTTTCGAATAAATAAAATGAAATTACAAATACTCGTTTACAAGGAGGATATGCAAACGAGTATTTGTAATTTCATTTTATTTATTCTTTTTGCGTAGGTTTTTATATAACTATTCCTAACTGTAAATATTTAACATGTAAATAAAAGTCATTCCAGAAAAACATGTAAAAACATTATTTTGCTATATGTAAACTTCTTAATAAATAAATCTTTACAACTAAAAAAACTCTCAACAGAAAAATAAATAAATAAAAAGTAAACCATGCGGTGATACAATTAAGAAAATATTTAGATTCTGTTTGCCAGAAGTCGGATTGGTCGATAATGAGAACATTCTTTTGACGTAATCATAGCAATAAACCTTGTCAATCAAAGACCCCCCACCAGCTACTTGATGAACCTAAAAGCAATCAAAATATCATTTATCTGTTCTTATCGTTTATTACAACCATTCCAGAGAAAGAATGCCAGACCCTGCTGAGTGGGGACTTGTCCCCTTCTCCCCCACTCTTCCCCGAGTTGCAATTATACCAGCAATATTTTCTAGATGACTAGATCCAACTAACCGCAAAATGGAATAACTTTTGACTATTCAGGTTTACATATTTGATATTAAGCGAAGGGATGCAACAGTAAGTCAATAATTCAACAAAGCAACATATGCTGACTAGCTGGACTAGTTCTAACCACTACCAGTACTAGCGTGCATTGTAGTCCAGTCAATTTTTTATCTATTTTTTTTTTTCAATTGATTATAATAACTATTAAATATTTGTAATTGTATACAACGGCTGGCGAACTGCCAATTTCTTTTGACTATAGTTTAAAATATGTAAAAAACATTATACAAAAATTAACTGCGTTGTTTTTTTTTGATGCAACAGTAGTCCAAAGGAATTGACAATTATTCATTAGCTGTAACGTCCGATTTCTCATGCTGCATCAATGTGCACTAGAAACATTGCTAATTTGACAAAACAAATTTATACAAAAACAACTCATTAATATTTTTTTCCTCACATTTTTAATCACAAAAGAATACAAAAAAAAACAAAACAAAATTCAGTAATTAGATTAACTTAACTTTGAGGTTATAATTGGTTTATATGTGTGGAACTCAATGTTGCCAGGTTACCAAATGTTTTTACAGCACTCAGTGTTACCAGGTTCACATAACCTGGCACTTAACACACTTTATACTACTCTTAACACAACAGCACATAACAATTAAAGCTTTCTACAACAAATAATAATGACATACAGAAAACTCAGCTTCTTCACTGTAAATTCAAAGTGCTCTAATCCTTAAATATTTGATTTTTTAATAAACAAAAATTATTTGTTGACAATTCAATTTTCATTGTGTTTTTTGAAATATTTAATAAAAATGCTATTTTAAAAGTTCGGATTCGACTCGCTGAAAAAAATAAATTTAATTGAAAACTTAAATTTTTTAAACCTAAACTTAATTTTTTAAAAATAACTTTTCCCTCCAAACTACCTGAATAATAAACTATTAAGACTAGCACATACTAGTGGTGAATCGGAGCGCAGCGCGTTGCAGCAGGTTTTCAGTTTTTTTTCAGTTCAGGAAAAAGTGATTATTGAGAAATGGCGATGGAATCTAGTATTAATATCCTTATGTTTGGTTGTATACCGGAACGTAACTTCTTAATTATTTTTTAAAGTTTGATTTGGTTATGTTAGGAGGTGCGGTAGCTCAGTGTGTAAGGCAGTTGACTGCCATGCTCCCAGGCCCAAGAGTCCGACTAAAGTCAGAATGTTTACTCGTCAAAGTCAGTTATTTCGATCGTGTACAACCAGCCTCAAAAGTCGATATCCTTAATTGCGGAAAAAAAAACCTAGCAATTGAGCGTGATTCCGGCCAAATCTCCTCCTTTCACAACCGTTGGGTTGTAGTTTTACATTTTTTTTTTTTTTTTTTTTTTTTTTTTGGTTTATATAAGAAAATGCGCTCCACTCTGTGCTGACATAATGTGCTTTGCTGCTGCCTAACCTAACCAATTCCTCTCCGATCCCTGCGTTCCAATCTGTCATTAGTGTGTGCTAACATCAAGTGTCCTGTATTAAGTCTTACTCTTTTGGGTTTGTCGTCTGTCTAATCGCAATCTGTCATACTTTATGGCTTTGGGTAACCCGACCCTGGAATTTAAGACAAACTTCTCCTCCCTTTAAGATTAAGTTAAATAATTTATTATTTAAGGAAACGTCCTTAAAAATAGTATAGACCGAACATTTTCAACAAGACAGTTTTTGAGTTTAAGAAAAAATGATTTTTGAGAAATAGCGGTAGTAACCGAAGGCATCTGGGAAGAATATAATTGTTTGTTTTTTTTTATTGCAGTTTTTAATTATTTTTTAAAGTCTAATTATGATATTGTTTAATCCATGTATATTTCTTAAATTTTTATAATATATATATAATTTTGAAGTTAATTGGTTCAGTATCCATGGTTGACCCTCTCTATCCCTGAGGGTGGAGGTGGTTCGGGTGCCTCTTGGTTAGGCCGGAATCACACACTTCCCCTCTGACCGTAACTCATCCCATAGCCCTCCTAACTTAATGAACAGGGGGTTTAGAAAATAAGCTGTGCTTATCGAGGAGCGCTATTGCTTACCTTAAATAAACAAAGGGGTCTTAATATGCCTTATTTGGCGCCACGTACATCATTTAAAGAAAGTGAGTTAGTTAAAAAAAACAACAATAAATGGATAAGAAACTTAGAAGTAGAAATGTAGAAGTAAAATTAGATATATTTGAAACATAGTATTAAAATAAAATATATTTTGGGACTGGTGTGATAATAAAATACTTTACAGGAAATCGATAAAGAGGGTGAAATACTAATATAAAGCTCTTTTTTTTTTTTTTTTTTTTTTTTTTTTTTTTTTTTTTTTTTTTTTTTTTTTTTTTTTTTTTTTTTTTTTTTTTTTTTAAATAATTTCTCTTTTTCAAATATTTACTAAATGGATATGTGAGACATAACCACACAGTAAGAAATCTACAAATTAAATTGATTTGGATGCCTATTTTATTAACATTTACAACAATAAAATTCTTACTTCTTAACAACCCATGTATCCAATTTTTGTTTTATGAAACGACAGTTTAACTTTGACTTCGTTTTACTCTCTTAAAAAAAACACCTGAGTACTTAGCTTTAGTATTCATAACCTTACATACCTAAATTTATTGACCAGAGAGGTCACACAGATAACATTGGCTAATATAGCCAATATTTGGATCAAGCAGTGCAAGCGAGTATATTTAGAACTACAAACGGCAGTAATAATTATTTCTGAATTCAGCGTTTTCACTCTGCCTTCACTGGCTCATCAACCATCTTGAGAGAAGCTTGAGGATCTCCTGGAGTCCTCTTTTACCCCTAATATAGTAGAGGGAAATCTGGTGTGAGAACCCTTTGCCTAAATGTAAATAGGTATGAATGTTTTATTTAATTGTATTTATTTATCTATTGTATTCATAATGTATTTTTCTTTAATTGTACCATAAGTTTATTTTATTCTGATTGATCTGCCTTTATTTTAATCCATTTGTAAATAAGGCAGTACCCATGAAGAGGGTTTACAAACTAAGGAGGGAAAAGTTTGAGAGAAGAAATACTAAGGTTAGATGGAGGGGATATACTCATATTCAAGATGAACTCGAGAAATAAGATGATGTCTTCTAATGGAGGAAGAAGATGCCGGAGGAACGAATCAAATAGGAAGCGGACCATGAGATACATTAGCTAATTAACCATATTTTGTAAATAGGGTAGCTTAAGAATGTAAACTATGTGCCGGCCCATGAATAGATCGAGTGTAGTATATTCCATAGATTCACAATATTAAATCACTTAACTAGCTCTAATAAGAGTTGAATAGGTTACATGGTAGGATAGTGAGAATTCAATAACACGGACACCAATAGTTGGTGGCTATTGTGCCGCAAGGGACAAGATAATTACTAAAGGTAAAAGGACTTAAAAACCCCAATATATGGGTAACAACATATCATGTACATATTTATACATTATACTTACGGTATTGGGAAACTCAGTAGCGATAAATAACAAGTCTTGGGTAAACGCTGATTAGTTTTTATCAAATGATAAGTGGTATCGAGATCATAGATAATTAATTTTAAAATATAATTTATATCTTATAATGACAAGAAATTTTTCATATATCAGATCAACACTGCAAAATTTAAAACATTCCCTTGAAAAATGAACAAGCATTGCTACTGCATGCCGAATATCGAGTGTTTGAAGATATTCACTCTTGGAAAATCAAGAAAAGGATAATTATTTCAAACTTCCAAAGCTAAACCACTAAATAAATTATTGCGGTCTGACAATAACACCATTTTATTACACTTTTTGTTATTCTTAGAGGACTTTTATAATCTCAGAATGAAGATTGATTTTCATTTCATTAAACACTCATACTGCCTTTCAAACCCTAATGCACAATTAAATTCCAAATCCAGAGAAATATCAGTGCATACCTTTATTTATAGTATTTTATGGAAGATTTTAGTTGAACATTTGCGCTTCATTAAGTAATAAATGAAATCCTAAACCTTCCGTATATGCATCTTCTTAAATACTAGTTATTATTATGAACAATGTTTTGTGCATTGTTTGATATGCATTTAACTTATGTATCGTATTTTGCGGTTAGTAAATATTTGCTGCTTGCTAATTTATTTCTTAGGTTATTATTGATTTTTTATCAAGATTTGGCATTTTTTTAGCTCTCATATCGCTGATTTTATTTTTATTAGAGATACCGAGAATCGAGAATCGATTTTTTGGAACCGATACCGGTACAGAAAATCGACAAATGTTTGTGCCGAGTTATTATTCTGTTCTGAAAAAATCATATCAACATACAAAGTGGGCCTCCTAACTTTACCAATTGAAAAGAAACAAAAGGTCATAAGAAAAAAAAAAAAGAGAAAGCGGAGACACTTTCAAGAGGGTAGATTAAATAAGGAGGTGGGTTGTTTGGAAGCCTGTTTTTATCTGAGAGTCACCCTAATTATACACAGTACCGTCCGTAATTCGCTGTAATGAAATTCTCTCCTTTTCGAGAAAGAGGGGGGTAAGAGGACTGCTCACCTTTTCCAGGAGGATGGGCATAAACAGACAGAGCTTTTAATTTCATTAAACGCCCCTTCACAGATTTAGCTATAAAGCCGGAAACCGGGGGCGAGGGAGGGTATTAAAAAGGTTGATATTAAAGGAAGTGACAAGGGTTGGGTTGGGGGGGGGGGGGAGATATCACCGCCTTACCCCCACAATCTCTAACCCTCCCGAGGACAAAGTTTCTTAATTGCGAAAACACCCTCTTTTTAAATAGTCTCCGTCCTGAACGCAATAATTTTTCAGTTATTGCCGCCCTTAAGGTTGGAGATAATTTAATAATAGCTTCTCTTAAAGGTCCTACTTATCTGCTGCTAAGATGTCACTTCCCGGGGCCATCTTGGGGGATTATGTGGTCCTTCTTAGTGAATGTTTGAAAATTTTAATAAATATACCTGCGGAAATAACTTTAGGGGGTATCTCGGCTTCATACCCTTGAATGCCTTTTGAAGAGATAAAGTGTAAGAGCCGTTTACATTTAGAGCAATGTTTTAATATCCCTAGAATCATAGTTAACGCCCGGCATAAAGTCTTCAAGAGAACCTTACATCATGGCCTACGTTATTAACAGGTAGTTTTTTTGGGTAATTAAAAAATTCAGTGAACCAATACTAAACAATCCCCATTACAACTAATAACTTTATCCCACCGTGATGCAATATCCCAAATACCGTTTTAAAAAAATTATTGATCTTTGCAGATAAAAAACTGATTTAATTCCAATTCTAGGCTTTGCTGTTTACCAAAACATTTCTGCCACAGACATTTGTCCAGAGATCTGAAAAGATGTTAATCATTGGGTGAAAGATCCTAAGTATATGGTGGGCAATGTTTCCTATCCAATCTCCATTAATTTATTCCTAGTCAACTTTGCAGTATGTGCACTTCTTATTTGCCTGTAGTAACTTGTGAGGGACCCATTTATAGAATTTTCCCCCCATTTACGTAGGCATCTTCAGGCTGGGAAATACAAAACTGCTTACCTATTTACACACATGTTTGACGTGGATCCGAACCAATTAATTTTCGAATTTCCTGATCGTTGGCATCTTCCAGAACGAGCATTATATTCAAGAGTTTCATCGCCTTGACGATTCCCCCAGATGCTAAGCCAGTAGGCCCAGGCTACCTTAGCTTCCAATATTCCCAATTTAATAAATATGTAGGGCCAATAATAAATCTTCAGTGGAAATGTGCTTTGAGCCAGTTATGACCAGCTCTTAGTTCAAAAATGTTAACTTGCTTTCTAATGAAAAGCAGGTGGTACGGTTCCCGGGATTTGAAATCTATAAATAACAGTATTTTATGATTTTAATAATATTTATAATGATGATTTGAGGTAATTTGGAACCTTTCTTTGCAACTCTATCAACCGTTTCATTCCCCTGTGTGAGTGTATATTTAATAAATAGAAATATTTAATAGTCTTACACTGTTTCAAGAGAGCTATAAAAAGAGACAACTAGGAGACATGAAGCATGGTTCCAGTCCGGCATAAGCCTTATCCGAACCATATATTCTTGAACAAATAAACTTTCTAGATGGAGGATATAGGGGTTATAACTTCCCTCATAATTGGTATCAGGCCCTAGGTCATCAAACGGAATATGAAATAAACTTTTTAGTATTATAACAATTTAATAAGAAAAATAACAGAGATAAAAATAACACCAATAAATAAATCAAAATAATAATAAAAAGGAAAGAGGCAAGGACTTCGAATGCAACCTTAAATCTTCAGCACATAAAAAATAAAATTAGTCGATTACACCACCTTTTATTAATTAATGTAAAGACTTGTTCCACTGTTAACACCCAAGTAATACTTCCCATTCAGACAGTATTGCCAGTGAGCTATAAATGGTTTAATGCCACTTACAGAAGGTCAGTGGGTTACGCTGCACCCCAAACCCCCTGGGAGCGGGGGAGTCTGGAATTAATTCTCCCTTTCAGTAATAATACTCGCATGCTATTAACTTCTCAACACGATACCATTCCATATGTTTTAACCGATACACGGCAGTTATTACAAATATAACCACTTGACCATAACAGAACTGTTATAATTCCTTGCTTAAAAAGAACAGATTTCCTTAATTGATTTTAACGAGACATGGTTGAGTGCCTCTTAGTGTAAAAAAAAGTTTTCCTTTATTTTCTATTAAACAATACATTTTTTCTTTGATTTTAATTCTAAATTAATTCTAATAATATTTTATTTACACAAGTAACTGATTTGTATGCCAAATGAAAACGCCATGTTTTTCCGGTTTTAAAGGTAGAATTTCTCCATGAAATCGATACGGAATCATTAATTTGGTCATATCATATGAAAGTTTTTGTGAGATTTGCAGTTTTTTTGGACAGTTTTTTTTTTTTTTTTCGAAAAACGGTGAGCGTTAAAGTACTTATTATAAGACTTTGGAACTTCCCTAATAAGGTGAAGATCAAGCAGTCCTTTAAATTCCAAGTTTGTGAAATTCAAGATTACATGCACTCTTATAGGAAATTTAATGCTAACATTTGAAAAATCGATTGAAAAGATTAAAACTGCTGAAGGATATTAGATTCAGATCTGCCAGGATCTGACGATTTTTGAAGGTCGCAGGATATTCCGCCATTGCTGTCCTTTTGAAAATTAGTGAAATTGTTTCCTTTTTTCAAAGGACACTCTTTCTTTCCGTTTAATCCATTGGATTTTCGTCCTTTTCATCATTGTCTTACATATTTGCCAATTCTAAAATAAAAATAAATTATTTGAAAACTAGTTTCGAATGCTAAACATACATCATCGGTTCTAAAAACAAACGAATAACTCAAAACATGAGCACTTTAATACACAGTTCATATGTATTAATTTTAAAAATATTCATAAATTGTTCCCATCCGTAATTACTTAGAAAGTTTCTTACTTTTTAATAATTCATAAGTTTTATACAGCCATAAATATAAAAAAAAAATTAAAAGAAAAAAGTTTTATGTATATATATATATATATATATATATATATATATATATATATATATATATATATATATATATAAAGAAAAATAAAACACAAATCTGGATTAATTCTACGTATCAAATCGAAAATGAGATCCCATTTGAAGTTTTACCATGTAAAGGCCATAAACGAGAAAACTCTAATTAGAATTCCATTCGGAAAGGAATGACTTATGAATTGTAAAAGCTAATAACCCAGCCCTCACCAGAGCGACTGCATGCAGATGATGTTATTACCGATCGTAAAGTCTGTTCTGTTCGGGGAAAAATTTTCACTAAACTGCTAAATCCTGCTTGTTGGTGGGTGCCCTCTGTTCGGGAGGGGGGAGGGGGAGGGGGTAGGATTAATTCATTATTGATTGCTCATTAATCACGGCTGTTTGTAACACTCGATAAAAGCCAGTTAAAAAACTCCAATAAATGGATTGAGTGGTGCAAAAAGTGCCCGTGATATTTCCATGAGCTGGCTATAACTGAAATATAATGCACTATGAAAAATAATAAAATAATAATACTAAATAATAAAAAAATAAAATAAACACTTGATTAATTGTGTTTATAATTGTTAATTATATCAATGAATTTGAAAACTGTTTCCGGTTATTTTTATATTATAATTTTTAATAAATTTAATTTTTTTAAAAATATAGGGTTAAAATTAATTTTAAAAAAAAAACATCTACAGAAATAAATTCACAGACAGGCAGAACATTACACCCTATGCATTTTTTAGTTTCTCGACTAAAAGTTTCGTTCTATTTTTGGTGCTTACGTCCTCATATAATTTAGCCAGACAATGTGAAACATATTAGAATTAAAAAAATAATTGATTTAATAAAAGCAGGCAGTAAAAAAGAAACAAAATAAAAAACAAAACAAAAAATTTTAAATTTACGAAATTTTCAATTAATGATATTATACTCCTGCATTCATTACGATTTGTATTCAATAAAGGTCTCATGTTGATTTTGGATAAATTCTTGAGGGATATGCCTTATCTAATGTAAAAAAATTGTAATAAATCATTCTTATTTAAAATTTCTTAATTAATTTTTTAAAAAATATTGTTTGTATTTGATTAATCTTTTTTAATGATCTTTATAAGTTCCATAAGCTCTGCTTAAAGAATATGAGGTCGTAAAAAGCTACAGAAAAATGAAACTTTTAGCCAAGGAAAAAAAAAAAAAAAAAAATTATAACGGAATGTCAGTACATTTTTGCTGAAGTATTTTTTTTTGTTGCAGTTCCTGCAGGCTTCATTTAAGACATTTTTGAAGGTCTTTGATGGATTTTGAAAGCATCCCATGTAGGAATATTAACAGTACATGAATAAAATAATAGTTTATTAGAAACTACTGTTTAGGTAGCTATCGTTAACTAAAATATTTCTTCTATTTAATCATTATTATTTTCTATGATTCGTATATAGGTTACCGGCAAAACCGGAAATTAGTTAAAAGTGAATTTTTCTAGGTATAGCTAGATTGTACAAAGCTCTTTTGTTAAAACTGGTTTTAACTCGCCAATACTAAAATTATCCATGTTCATTCGATAATCCTATTTACCAACAATTTTAACTATTTAACCCATGTTTTTTGCGAACGTGCTTTGTTAAATCTAGTTCTACCAAGAGAATTCTAGTTCTCACTAAATTTCAGGGGAAGATATTATTAATAGAGAAGAATTTCATTATAAAATTAAAATTGTGAAACAGGTAGAAAAAATTAAAACTGGAAAGAAATGGACAGAAGAAAAAAAGAAGCAGAACAGTAAGTTGGTAAGTTTTTGAAGTGAGTTTTTGGGAAGACAACTGGGAAAAAACATGTGAAAATTGTGTTTGGTTCAAGTTCTCACGCCCTCCTTAAAAAGGAATAATTGGAAATAATAATAATAATATGTATATTTTATTGTTTCTTTCGTCACAGAAAGAATTTTATAATTCTTGTAGTTATAACTTCTTTATTTTTAATTTTTTACATAAATTAATTTATTATCTTTCTTTTTTTTTTTACCAAAAGCCTATCGTTTTTTTTTTTTTTTTTTTTTCTTTTTTGTTGTATACCTATCCAAAGATTCAAAAAGAAGATCAATAAATACTTAAATGTCGCTTGTTTGACAGTAATGAGTATTAAAATTATTGAATGCGATCAGACTTGTACGATCACATTATACTTTTGTATAGTCCATAAGGGTATTGATTATATTCCATTTCATTTCCCAGCTAAAAAATTAATTTACTAATGAAATCTTGTCCTTCAGCATTCTGTGGTTATATTCCACTGATCCTCGTTCCGCTACTTAGGACTCGATCTGGACAAAAGTCTAACTTGGAATCCTCACACAAGACGAAAACGACAACAAGCTGCTTGTAGTTTTCGACTGCTTCAGCCTGAGACAAAAAACTAAGATGCCCATTAATTACAAAAGACTTATTTACATGGCCGCAATAATTTTTATATACGGATTTGAGCTTAGGTGCTTCAATTCATCTCCTTACAAACCAAAATCCTGCAAAATATCCTCTATGCTCCTTACATTGTTACAAATAAACTTATCCATATGTTGTTGATTTAACCAAAACCATATAGCTATTTTTTCATAGTAATCTCCATAAGCATTGAAAGCCACTAGTCTCCCAACTTGCTCCCCATTATATTACCGATAACCCTCCGAGGTGTCCAAAAATAAGCCTCGGGAATTTCTTTTATAAAACTTTTATATTTTATATCTATTATAGTTTTAGGCTAACTGTTTATTATACTATAGTTGTTTTACAAGCAATTAGCATGTTATTATGAAGCTTATCTATATATTTATCAAAAGTATTTTTATTTTTTTTCATTCGTATACAGCTGTAAATTCCAATTAAAAAAAAAACTGAACATAATATTTTAAAGTAATGTTTGTAATTCATCTAAATAATTATGATACATCAAATATATGAATAACATTTTGGAAACCTAAGGGAAAGTCAGAATACCACCTTAGTAACAAAAATAAGCTGTACGTTTTTAATAATAGAAATTTTTAATCTGTCTGCAGTATTGAAACTGACATCTGAAGTTGAATTGTTATAAAGTTATCCCAGCATAGGTCAGAGAATAATTATGTTTGGTGACAGAGCAATTTGGACGGTGCCAATCATATGCAGGCACATGCGGCTCGACACCCAAATCGCTACGGTCTCGCCCTCACGTGTTCAAATCATTTCTGGACACTGCAAGCTGCAAGCTAACTCTCAGTGGATGTGACAAGGGGTTAGGTAATTAATGAAGGGAAATGAATTAATGACAAGAAAATATAGATCTGAAAAAATAGACACACACGTGACATTTCTCAGGCGTGGAAGTAGCATGACATATGACTATTAAATAGGAAGTTAAAACCAGCAATAATGAAGTGTTCATCTCATATCAAAGAATTAAAATTAATTCTTCTAATCCATGTTTTTTAAATACAAGTGACATGTCATTTTTAGCATTATCATCACATTTACTTGATGCATATTTTTTTTTATATGGTATACAGTTGTAAATTTCAATAAATTTATAAAAAAAAAAAAAAAAAAAAAAAAAAAAAAAAAAAAAAAAAAAAAAAAAAAAAAAAAAAAAAAAAAGAGTTTCAGTTTACTATATATTCTAGGTACAGTAATTCTTCTTATTTTATTTTTTTTTATAAAGGTCTTTTTTTTGGCAACTATAGTAATTAAATTCTTACTTTCTTATTTACTATCTAGAAATAAATTACTTATATTTGAGTACGCATCATTCATTTCTAACCTATTTATTTCCTCTTATTTAAAAAAAATAAATTTGGAACCCTTTGCTAAATCCAAATCTATTTCCTGTAACAGTCATACCACCGAAATCTATTTTTTTTTTTTTTTTTTTTTTTTGCTGGTGAGCATACTTCTGTCCTTTATTTTATTATTATTTAATTTTATACCGCTGTCACTCCATTGGGCTTTGATACCAATGACGCAGCTGGAGAGCAGCGCTGGGATCTCTTTAGGCTTGTCCTTTCATAGGCTGAGTGTATATTCTGGATATAAAGTATGATTGTATTTTTAATTTTTAATTAAATTTTATTTTTATTTTTAATTTTATGATTGTTTTTCAATCTTATCACTCCATCCTCTGGCTCAATCTCTATCCAATTTTAACCATCTCTATAACCCTCCCTGAAGGTTGAAATGGCAAGGGCCCCAAGATCATTTGTAGTGTAGAGTTATGTTGGAGTCCTGGTAATGTCCAGCTTCTCGACTCAGGTCCTATCTGTGACAATAGCGCTCCCACTCAGCCGCCACTAGATATTACCAGCGATGTAGCTGATAGAGCAGCGCTGGGATCTCTTCGGGTCGAGCCTTGACACCCGATAAGTGGGGGAACAGGGTCGATTCCGTGTTTACCAGGCTGAGTTTGTCTGTTTTATACATATAGTATAAATTATTTTAATTTTAATTTTTTTTTTTATTATTTTTGATAATTGTAAGATAATTATTAGAATAGAATAGAAAATAAACTTTATTCTGGTAGGATGTCCCCTAAGAATAATATAGTGTACAGAAATAAATACAATGACTCTGGTTATGAGATGAAATAAAAGGAATTAACAATCTGATTAAATATTTACAATTTCACAAAAAAGAACAAAAACAGATACAGATGAAATAAAAATTATTAAAATCCAATAATAGTACGAAGAAATAAAAACTATGTCCATTTACTAAATGTTTTTTTCTAATTTAAGTTTTGCTAGTCAGTATCATTCTGCATAGAAAGGAGGAATTGTGAGTATTAGTTTTATTTTTGTATTTTATTATTATTAACTCTGTGTGTCTGTATTTCTGTGTGTGTGTGTGTATATATATATATATTTCATATATTGTTTAGTTAGATTTCATTTCATTTTTTTTTTTTTTTTTTTTTTTTCAAAACAATTAGATGTCAAATCTAAATAAGGCCAATCTAAGGTCAAAAAACGAAAAAGAAAGTGACTGCCTTCAGATATAAATGAAAAAAGTTTTTTGTTTATCCTAAAAAAAATTACTTTTTTGAAGTTACGAGATTTTCTAATCAGACTCATAAATAAAAAATAATATTCTATTTTTTCAATATATAAAAAAAAAGGAAATAAAATCACGTATAATTTTTGCGGTTGGACGTAGACAGATGGTTGATTTAAATTTGGGAACAAGTGCGGTTCCCGGGGGAAGGTTTTTGGGATAAGCCTAGCAGAAAAATGGAAGAAGGGTGTCGACTACCCCCTTGACAGGTAGGATCCAGAATGAAACAAAGTGAGGCGTTTGTCAGGCTTTTTCCGAGACCGGGGATATTGAATCAGGCTGACAAATACTTACAATAAAACGGTTCACCGGCAGACCTGGGACCATATTTCCAGGCCATGGTCTACGCCTAAACTGCCGTTGGTTTGAAGTGGCAACAATATGGTAGCCACTAAACAGGTCACGGAACATATAACCATGGCTTTATGAGCTGTAATAAATAACCTCAATGGGATTTTGTCCTTTTGTAGGTCCCCCTCCCACTCTTCCCCCACGTCTCCTTCCTTATTTAGCTGTTTCCCTCCAACAGTAGTAATATGAGCCTTAGCGATAATTTGAATGGATTGTTGTGGATATTTATAGAAAAAATATATACCAAAAATATTTTAAAAATAACGATTACAATAAGTAATACTAACGACACAATGCACAATTCTTTACTCTACTGAAAATTGTGGAAGGACAATACTAAGAGTACTAATGTTTGATTTCTTATCCCTCATTTTTGAATATTTTGTATGTTTTAGAACTGAAGATGAATGTTTAGCATTCAAAACTAGTATTCTAATAAAATAATCCCTATGAAGTTGCATTTAATTCATCAATCCTAATCGTTAATTTATATTTTGTAATATATTTTTATGTTTACTTCAGGTAGTTTTTAATTTTAATGAATCAAGTTTATTTTATTTATAGTATAATATATACCTATGCTATAAAATCTTTAAGGGTAATTTCACTATTGAACTAAAAGCAAAAGTCCTACAGTCTTGTATTTACCTCTCAATCCTGTATGGCGCTCAGACTTGGGAAATGACAAAAAAGGAACAGGCGAAACTAGACACCTTCCAAATGAAACTTTTAAGAAGTATGGCGGGAATCCGAAGAAGTGAGAACATTAAGAACCGAGATATCCTAACTCGTGTAAAAGTTAAAAGTTTCAGTAAGGAAGCCCAAAAACTGAAATGGAGGTGGGCTGGACACCTAGCGAGGGTCAAGGACGAAAGATGGTCAAAAAGCAGCACCGAGTGGACACCGATCGGCCAAGTGAGAAGTAGGGTAAGGTAGTACATGAGGTGGAGGGATGAAATTACCCGAAAAGTGGGAACCAACTGGATGAAAGTGGCCAGGGACAGAGACTGTTGGTTCAAAATTGTAAATAATCTATAGAAAGAAAAAAAAAAGTTTTGTTTTGTGTTTGTAGTTTTGTTTTTGTTTTTGTGGTTTACAAAGAATATTGTATATTTTATTTTATATTTTTACAACTCAGTTTCTATTCTGTAAAATTATTTTGGAGCTGAACTCCATTTTACCTTCCAAGGGAGAGGCTTTTGTCATAAATATGATGCCAATAAAGATTTACTATTATTATTATATATACTATAGACGTGAAGAACCAATCACAAATGTCCTTTTATTATATTTAAGTTTCCATTATTGATCGCAAGGATTAAAAGTGAAATATAAGTAATAAAAAAATATAAAACGCAGTTTTTTCCGTTCTTGATCCATTGTGCGGAATAAGCTTTTGTTTACTTAATAATTATCATTACCAAAGGAAGTTTCAGACATGGTTATTCCAGCAGTTTAGGGTGAACTAACTGATGTCCGTCATTTAAATTCAGCATTAGGAGGCCAGGGAAGGGTTAAGAAGAGCCGGCAACACGTGGGATATATTAATAGGGGTGAGTTCTTGTGACTGAAACACGTGCTGATGCCCATTACACTGCCCTAATCTCCTCCCCAACCACTCCTATCTTTTCCGCATTAGCCTCCAGCAGACACGGACTTTAATTGGTTCCATCAGGAGTTTAATTTGTCTCCGAGTCACTCCGCTCGGAATATATATCTCATGTTTGGGTTCCTTCCACCTTTCGGAAGAGGTTCCAGTCACTTCACTTAGATATAATGGCTCCCCCTTCTAGAACATCTGTCCCAGTATCTATCACTTTCGGTTTATACCAATGGGTGCGCGAAACAAATCACACTCAATCTAACTAAAAGAGATTAGTATAATATACGATTCAGGACAATGCATTACCGTATTTACTTTATGATAGGTCGAACCCACCATTTCGAAAATACTTTCAAGAAAGAAAAGCGAGAAGAAAAATAAGAAAACAAAATTAAAAAAGGGTCAAGGATGATACAAAACAGCAATGGGAATGTAGTCCAGTCACTAAAGGAAAAATAAGTGAATCTAGGATAAAAATATATAATGTGTTTTTCAACTGATTATTGTTTCGTTTTTTTTTTAATTTTATCTTTCCTTCCTCGGAAAAACATGAATTATTCGAAAAAAAAGTCCTATTTTTTTTTTTTTTTTTTTTTTTTTTTTTTTGGTAATTTTTAGAGAGGCGCAGGAGCGCAGTGGATAAGAAAGTACTACACTGCCTTAGCCTCCGGGCGAGCAGAAATAATCCGACCGAAATCAGAAAATTTATGTTCAGTTATTATTGGTTAGGATCCTCAATTGGGGGAAAACCTGGAGGATTTTGGCCAATTCTCCATCTTTTACTAACGCTGGCCGAGTAACTGTACATCCTTCCAGTAATGAACCAATGACCCTTCATGGTAGTAGTAAAGGTTTTATTCTTTTTGATTCAAAATATATTTCGTAAAGAAATATGTAGAATTGTAATAAACAATGTTGCATATGTCGAGGCCGACACTTTAGTATTTAGTGTAGATTTAGTTTAGGCTTAAGTTTTTGAATTATTTTTATTATTGTATTAATCACATGGCCTCATAAAAATTTAGCTTGAAACTGTATCTTGCAACTTCGTTGATCTTCGGGCAATTACGTGAGTCACGTGACGTGCTACAAGGCCCATAGACATCAGTGTGCGACAAGACATTGAAGGAAAGAGGCATGTCTACCTTGGAATAAGGTTATGGCGGACGAGGGAGCTCTCTCGCTACATGCTTTTACATTCGGAGCGCAAGGCTCGACAATCCAGATGTGATACTAAGAAACTATATAGCATCATCTGTAATCGTTTTACCCACCACGGGTCTCTAAAGGGCATCTACTATCATACATTCACTCACAAAGTCAAGCCATCGTTGAACCATAGCTTGTTGAACTTTACCATGGTAATTTATTAATGTTTATTGATTATAAGGAAAGGCTATATTTATATGTAATGTTAAATTAGTTATAATTGTTGCATATCATAATAATTTATAAGCTTTATTATTTATTTATAAGATGATTAAAAGAGCCTGCATGTTATTTAAACTAACCTTGTTAATTATGAAATAAAGTTACAGGCAAAATGTTTATTTAACGATATTTATTCTATTGAGCTACCAGCTTCACAAAAGCGGACGGTTTTCGGCTGAGTTCACTACGAACCCCTAGCCGCCGCAACAGCATACTTGATTATGTATAAAAGGAAAAAGAGTTGCGTTTAGGGTTGCCATCTCCTTAAATACAAAAGCCGGACTTGGCGCTGTATTATGCCGGACATTTGCCACAAAAGCCGCACATTATCTTTAAAAGCCAAACATACCTTTTATAAAACCGGATGTACGTTTTTAAAGTTGGAAATAACGTCAATAATAAAAAAAACTCTGTCAAGATAAGTTACATAATAATTTTTAATTAATCAAAGATATATTACAGAATTTATAATAATAGTTTTTAGTTATAACATTAACCACTTATTTATAGTCCTATCCTTAATCTTTTGATCTTAATGTATGGCATTAAAATTAATAACTACTTGAAACATTTTCAGTCTTCTATAGACTTCACTTATATAAAACAAAAATAAATAATTTACAGCTCCACTTTGGCAGTAAACTAAAAGTTTTCATTATACAAATATAAAAATATATGCACTCTTCTAAGGAGAAAATAAATAGATTAAAATTAAAAAGCCAATTATAAAGCAATCTGAAATGTTCCTAAAAATAATAAAAATCCATAAATTCTTAGCCTGCTAGGAATCTTCATTTTATGTTTTTCGGTTTTTAAATGCTTTTTTAAGTCAGCTTTGCCCTTATTAGCTATTGAAATTATTTGGTCACAAATTAAACATGTTGCATACTATGGCTGTTTCCCAGATTTAAACATCTTGTACTGACTTTGTAGGGTATCAGAAAATATACATTTTCTTTTCGGCATAGTGAGTTCTGAAAGAAAATAATGTATGTTTTACTTGTATTTGAGGTTTTTAAATAACATAACAGTGCAACGTAAAAGAAATTATAAAATTAACTCACCGAATATTCGGTCTCCACTGACTGAATAATGCAGAAAACACAAGAACTGATTGTGTTACTTAATCCTAGTGGTGAAAAAAACTGCGCGCGAGTGCGTAGTTCAAAAGGTAAGAGGGGAAACAGTTTCTAAGATCTGAACACAGTCTCATTTCCGCCACGCCATAAAATTGTTACTTTCAACGAGAAGACGAAAAAGCCTAACAAATGCCGGACTGATATGAATTTAATTTAATAGTTTTTTTCTATTGATATATTAAAATTTACGAATATTCATAATAAATAAATCTAGTGAATTGAGATAATGGGTTTTAGTTATTTTTGATGAAATAAGTGAGAAAGAGAAATTTAAGGAGGGGGTATTTCGTCTGAAGCACTTAATACAACTTGAATTTAAAAAACATTACCCTTCGTCGTAAACCTGCAACTTCCTGTCCTACAGTATCTTTTAATGATATTCCACTAATCCCTGTTGAACAGATCCGTTACCTAGGAGTCCACTTAGACAAACGTCTTTACAGAAACTGCTCGTCGTTACAGACTACTTCAACATTTACTAGAAAAACGTTCAAAGCTCCCAATTAATTACAAAAGACTCATTTACATGACTGTGATTAGACTCTACTAAGCCATTCAAATCATCTCTTATCCAATCGTTACAATCCAAAATCCTTCGAAAAATCATCAATGCTCCTCATTTTGTCACCAATAAACTTATCCATAAAGATCTTAATGTCCCATACGTTGCTGATTTAGCTAAAACCTTTCATAGTAAACTCCATAACCACTCCATTCAACTAGTCTATCAGGTTGCTTCGCATTCTATTCCTGATAACCCTCCGAGGCGCCTGAAAAAAAGATGACCTAGAAACCTTCTGGTGTAGAATTTTATTGAAGTGCTACTGATGAGGAGTTATTTTCAAGTTTTGACATGTTATTGTATAATCATTATCAAATATATGCATTTACTTGATGTATATATTTGGAACAGTTGTAAATTTCAATAAATGAATAAAAAAAAGTTAAAAAAATTTAGTAATCAGTTTATAGATACCTACAGCTGTAATTCGGGATTATTTAAATGTTCAACATATGAATTAAAAAGCTTTCAACAAGTTCCTGAGAAAACGATGTGAAGACACACAATACAAGTTCTTATGTTTTCTGCCAAACAGGGGCAGTAGTGATTTATGAGGGACAACAGATATGTGTAGCCAAGGAGGAAAGGAATTCATTTCTTAGTCGGATAAGGGAAGTTGGCGAAGGGGAAGAGGAAGTGGTTAGGACGGGATTAGGGTTGACAGAGCTGGCTAGTCATCCATCTCCCACCCTCCCCTCTTCCTATTATCGCCGAGATAGTTTTTAGGGGACAATTTTCCGTATGTTTACCAAAATTCGTTTCAACGTTTACTTGAAAGCTTAAATTGAAGGATCTTGTGCGACAAGGAATTGGAACGAGTGAAATTATAATTTAAGTAATTAGGAAATAATATTTATACAGTTGTAGTCGAGTCTCGCTAATCATAACTAATTAAAACCAGGGACAGTGAACAGTTTGGATAACCAGGGTGGATCAGGGTAATTTCAAAAATAATAATAGGCGCACAGTGTGGAATCTGCTTGTATGAAAGTTGTTACTTATTAAAGGTGTGAATTTATGATGTATAATAAGCAACTTTTACATTACCTCGATTCATTACCATTAAGCACTCGACAACTTTTGGTATCGTCTCTCGTTTTTCCCAACTTTGACTACGGATGCATAGTATATGGAGGACTGTCTGATGAGCTCGAAATGAGATGTAAAATGTTGCAACTCATAATTTAACTATTAATCAATTTTATTACTATTGATGATTATCATAGCCAGATGATTGTCCTATGTACCATAATCATATGTTATTCTTAGGAGACAAGTTGTCCTAGAATAAATTTCATTTTCTTCTTTCTTATTCTTCTTCTAATAATTACAATAAGTTCACAAAATTGCAAAAAAGTCAGTCTTATGTTTTTTTATTGTTTATGAAACACTAAAGTCTTCCTTCCTTAGCTTCTCTCAACAGAAAGATATCGGATCCCTTGCCTCTGGGAATTGGTGAATGCCCGTCACCACAAGCCTTGATTTTGTCAGTCAATTCAGGGTTTAGATTTTTTTTAATTCGTATTTATTTTAGACACTTTCCATAAATCGATGTATATGATCCCATTGTTGCCCCCTCAGCTGCGACACTTTCATGAAAATCCAGCGGAGATCCTGATTATTACCGCTACTCCAATATTATTTTAATCTGCGAGGTGGGGTATAAGGATCAGTGGAACTTGACAATGAATGAGTCAGATGGTTGGAAAGATTTAAGTGGAATTGTAAAAAATTAAAGGATTATGAAGTTGATAGAGGAAAGATATATTGAGACAGTTATGTAAAGTTTTGTTGGAAACATAATATGGAGTATCCGCAAAAGCATGGAGGACTTTTGCTGCGTTTGATATTCGAATGTTTTACTGTTCCCTGCACTTCAAGTACATTTGAAAACAAAGTGACGATAATAAAATGTCTTGAGGATGGTAAACCAGGCGAAACATCAGCTAAGCAATTTAATGTTTGGAAATCCACTGTCTCTGATATTCGAAAAAACAAAAAATACATTTTTTTATTCTATGTAACAAGGTCCAATCACAAGACTAAGAAAAAAAAAGGAAAAGTGACCACAGCACTTAATTCATATCAGGGCTAATTTTAAAAGAAAAACAATGTTCTCTAAAAATCATATATTTTCATATATCAATTTATTGAAATATACACCTGTACAAGTATATACATTAAGTAAATGAGCTGATAACGATTACAATAAAATGTCAAAACTTGAAAAGAACTGCTCATCAGTAGCACTTTATAAAACTTCTACACTAGAAGATCTCTAGGCCATCTTCTTTTCAGACGCCTCGGAGGATTATAGGGAATGGAGATGGATGCAAGTTGAGAAACTAATGGATTTGAGTGGTTATGGAGCTTAAGATGAAAGGATATGTATCTGGTTTGGGCTAACTCAGCAACATATGGAACATTAAGGTCTTTATGGATAAGTTTGTTGGTGACAAAGTAATGGGCATTTAGGATTTTTCGAATGATTTTGGATAGTAAGGATTAGATACGAGATGGATTGGATGGTTTAGTGGAGCCCCAAAGTTCAACTCCGTACGTCCAAATAGGTCTAATCACAGTCATGTAAATAAGTCTTTTGCAATGAATTGGGAGCTTTGATCGTTTGTCTAGTAAATGTTGAAGTAGTCTGTAACGGCGAGCAGTTTCTTGTCGCTTTAGTCTTGTTCTCTAATACTAAATTCCATTCAGAACTTGATTTACTTAAATTCAGAGATCAATGGATTTTGAAAAAAATAAAAATAAATAAATAAAAGATTCGGCCGAATTCTAAATAAAAAAAATAAAAAATAAAAACCTCAGATTTTTTTTCCAAGTTACTCACATTGCAGAGACTGGATGTGCTCCAGTAGAATTTCCCTACTTCAAAGTCGAAATAAATAAATTTTCTGCCTTCAGCTGGACTCGAATTTCAAACTTCCAATCAAATACATTTTTACAACTACACAAAGTTTTATTATGAAAATAAGAAAGAAAATCCTGAACAATGTCTGCATAGATATTTTAAAGCTGTTACTATATAATTTTTGTTTTTACATTGCTTTTAGTTTTATATACGACATGCATGTTCAACCTGAATATATACAAATCCCCATTTGGGACAAGGTAACTAGAAAACCGTTGAATCGGTGGTTTCAGTGAATACAATGCTGGTATTAAATATTTTTTGATTTTAACATCAGGTTTGGATTCTGATACTCTAAAAGTCGAAATGGCACCTGAACTTTAAGTGTTTAGAGTTAACTTTGAAGTTATATCTCTCCATATAAATATCTGAATTTTCCTCAACGGATTTTGATCTAATTTGTCACTATTTTTAGGGTATACTAGATTATTCAGTAAACTATTATTCAGGAACAGGAATTTATTATTAGATTGAGCCTAATTCTTGAACCGGACATTGATTACTCTATACGTTGCTTGCATGATCAAAAAATGAATTTGGAATAAATTGACATTAAAAAAAAACCCACTCAAACATAATCATTTACTAATCGCCAGTTGAAATGTATATTTGAGAAATCTGTCACCATTCTACTTCCCTGTCCATACATTAATATTTGATGAAACAGGATTATGTTATGATTTAGTTAAGAAATAAAACTTTTGTATTAAACAAAACAAAAAAAAAAAATTAAAATATAAATTAAATCGTTACAGCAACTCCCATTTTATTATAGGAGCTGTAAAATTTAATACACTGTAAAAAAAAACTCTAGATACACAATTTTTAAAATATATATGAAATATAATAAAAAAGCCCCATAAAAACCAGATCACATAAAAGTTTATTGCTTCCTTGTATTTTACGATTACACGGCAGTAAAATTTAGTCCAATATAGACATTTTATCAACTTTAGAAAAGTATTTAGGTGGTAGGCTCTTTTTTTAATTTCTACTATAAGTTTCTAGAATCTTCGAGCATTCGGAAAATTACAGAAATTGAAAGTTCTGTTGCGCTCAGCATTTTTATATTTTTATTTGCATTTTGTTTCTTAATATTTTGATAATATATATATTTTTAGGTAGAAAACATATATATACATATATAACACTTGTAGCACTAAAACTTGTGGAAAACATTGAGTTAAGTATTTGAAAAGAAAATATTATTCCTTCACCAATAGATGTGGTCAGCATAAACGTATTGATTAGTACCTCTTTGAGTTGCTGCCAACATGAGACCTCTGATCTCAATAACACTTTTTAATTATCACGGCTATCTTCAGAACTATCTTGACTTAAGGACTAAAAGGACTAAAACTTTTCCTAAGTTTTGAATCTTTCCTAATACTGTGATTTGTTTAATGAATTACACATCAAAATACAAATATTCTTAAGTACAAACATATTTATTTACGATATTAAGTTTTTGTAATCGACTATATATATTATAAAGTGCTTCGAAATTTGTTTGAGCTAATAATCTTTTAACTGAAAAAAGCCCTTCACATTAACATAGAAATGTTCCATATTCTGCCTTTATGTGATGGCCCACTTTTGCTAAAAACTTTCCTCTTAATTGGTTATTTCAAATACACGTCAAGTCTTTTAATAAGCCTATTGATCGTCATTCATAACGTTTGAAACAAGTGATTGCCTATACATTATACAATTTAGAAAACACCTTCCAAACAACTAATGACCCTAAATATTCCTAACAACCAACAATTCCCAGTAACGACAATAGAACAAGTAACAGAATTTGTCTATTCAGGAAACCTCGTTGGAGAAAACAGCCAGGAAAAAAGGGTGCAACATGGGCTCTAGAACACTGGTATGATAAAAAACACTTTTCAAGTCAAATGTCTGTTTACATTTCATTAAAGAAGAGAATACGGGAAATGATTGCCATGAACAATGCATGAGAAACATGGACAACTAATAGTTGCATAAAACAGAAGCTAAGCATTACAATGAGAAGCACGGAGAGATATATGGTGGGGATAATCTGAAAATACAAAAAAAAAAAAAAAAAAAAAAAAAAAAAAAGAATAACTGGCTAAGGGAAAAAGCAGACATGACGGATATTTCCGTAAAGAAAATGGAAATGGCCTGGCCAATTAATAACAAAATGAGACAATTGTTTCAAATATATTCTACAATGGTGTCAAATAGGATACATATGACGTCGCGACGCGGATATGATATATAATGACGCGTCCTGGAAGGCCAAGAAGAAAGGGGGAAGAAGAAATGATAACTGTGTGTGGTGTAGCAACCTGGCCTGTAGTAGCCAGAGTTTTCAACCAAGAGTACAACTCCTCACGAGACCAATAAGACTCAAAACTGGAAGTATATAATGTATGTAAATGTATATAGCCAAAGAACAAATTGGCTTCATTTTTAAACTGCTTTGTATATATTTTGTAGAAACAAAAATTATTATACGTACATATAGGCTCATCCAGCATATATAAAGTGGGTATCCTTATTTGGGGGAAAACTGGCGGTTGAGTGTGGTTTAGACCAAATCTCCTCAATTCATAACCTAAGGCCCAGTAACAGTACATCCTTCCTAAGTATTGAACCCGAGACCCTTCATGGGTTGTTGTGGTACAGTTTGTTTTTATTAATTCTATAACAATTAATATTTTGTAAAGTTTTTATTTTTATTTTTTTAGAGGATTTTTTTTTCTTCTTATTTAATTGTATATATTGTATGAATGAATTATTTTTCATCCATATCACTCATTGCCCTTTAAGAGGCAAATCGTAATATTTATTTAATTAAACATATTTTAAACTAAAAAAAAAAAAAAAAAAAAAATCTATGATAAAAAATGATCCAAGGTAATTTCTTTTTCTGAAATATATTGCTTATGTGTTCAGTTAGGAAAGCAATGGATGAATATTTACTCAATATTTGCACTATATATATACATGGATAATTTCTTGACTGTTATTATTTGATGTTTAATAATAAGGTTCTTGAGGTTCAATAAATAAAGACAACTATTTGAGAGGGACAACCTTCACCTTTTTTTCAAAACTTCCCCTGGACAGTTGTGTACTAAAATTGTTAAATTTAGTAGTAGATACTAACTGCATATCCACGAGTAACATTGTGAGTAGTTTCCTACCCCTCCATATTTTGTAATTATATGTAGTTAATAATTCTAACGCATGTTTTTATATATTTATATTGTAACTAACTTTATGTTTTGACATAATCTGTATGACTCATATATTTTTATTGCAACCTGTTTTTTCACTGTAGTGCATGATAATGAGAACATCTCGAAACGTCGCGAAAATAGTTGTTTTATTTATTACTTTAAGATATATATATACCTTATTTATCATATATATATATATGTAAGAGCATTAGAGCTAAAAAAAAATTAGGCTTTTCCACTAATAAAGGAATATTCCTTTTGGGATTGGAATAACATCCGATAAAATTCGAAGTAGTCAGAACCAATGATAAATGCTTCGATCGTGAAGGATGCGATAGCCGCTTTCGTCACAAAAGAGCTTCAATTTATTTTCAGCAACAGCCAACCCTCGCACATTAAGAGGGAGACAAATTTATCCGCCCCCGAACAAAAGAGTATATTTCAATAAATCAAAACTGGGAACTCATAAGAGCGACCCCACTGCATACCTTTCTGCCACAATTCACTTTAATAATTGCTACTTTCAGAATTATTGCCAAGGCAGGCCGAAACAATGTTTCCTATACTCCGTATAACTCTCCCACATAACTTTTCTAAACTAATAACTATTCAGTTATTTTGGTCGATGAAGGCTAAATATGTGGATACTAGAAAATAATGAGTGTCAATTGGGATGCAACTAGAGAATTCGATCCTTTTTTTTATTATTCCAGGATTGTGGGACAAACATAATCCCAAGATGGCGCGACTTGGAATTATTGACAGGTAATAAAAAGTATAAATACTACATAGAAATCAGCTTTTCAATCAATATTGACAAAATAATTAAATGGTCATCAAATAAGCAGGAAAAAAAAAAAAAGTAAGAAATTGAACTTCAACAAAATTAAATCGAAATACCTTTAAAAAAATAAATAAAAAACTTCCAAGACTTTGAACACTAAAACAAAAGCCGACTCACAATCAGTTAGACTTGAATGTTTTACGTTATTCTTCTATAGAGATCAATATCAGTCATTGACTTAACTAAACATAGTTAGTTACATTTTAAGTCGTCAGAAAAAGTAAGTTTATATCGTATAGAAATATTTTGAGAGATGAGTAAAGCGATAAAAAAAAAATATGATTTGTTAAGAATAGAAAAAAAACATTATTTTATTATGCCGACATTGCAGTCATAACATTGACGACCATAATCAGGTTTAAAAAATAAAATAAAATCATAAAAACATATTAACCTGTATCACTACAACTCTTGAAGGGTCTTGGGTTCAGTACAATGGAACGAATTTACTGTCACTAGGTCAACAGTTGTGAAGGGAGAAGGGGGCCTGGGGACAAAGGGCGCGGTCTGTCGCGGCGGTCAAAAATTTGGCTACGTCACACCGAAAGCGATATGTGTGAGCGATCGAGTCTTAGTTTTCCATGGAGCAGGTTCGCAGTAGGTGCTTCAATCGACTACAGTACTTTGCAGATTTTTCAAGGAAAATAAGTAGTTATGATGAAGAGGAACTCCTACTTCTTCAAGCCAGCTTCTTATTTTATTTCATTTATATTATTTTTATTAATATTTTATGTTATTTTTTATTGTTGTTTCATACAAAGCACGGAGACCCCTCTCCGATAAATGGTAAAGTATAAAATAAGATAATAATAAGGCCATACAATAATAGGACGCAGCATTCAAACTTCCCTATTCATTTAAATGAAAAAAAAAATCAAGAAACTAGGGAGTTGAACTCCTGTCAATAAAATGAGTGCATTTTTTTTTTTTTTTTTTTTTTTTTTTTTATGCAATATTTTTACAACAATTTTTGGAATATTTTGTTAAACCCGTAAACCCCAGGATTCGTGAAATTTAATCTCGAAGTTTCCACAAGTGTTTATTTTCCTGGCTGTATGCCTCGCTTAGTTTTCTGCGTAGGAAAAAAAAATACATCACAAAAATTTATGATTGATTATTCCTGACTTGAGAAGGAATACTCTTTCTTTGATCCATATTTCTCAATAACCCTTTGATTCCCGAAACGGAATTCTGGGAGGATAAGAGGGCACACAGACCCAGGGAGACTTGAAAAATAAGGGGGTCCGGTTTAGCTGACTATAACCAACATTTCGTTAAACCGGTGCATATTCCACAAAAAATCTAAATCAAACACTTTAAAATAAAAATTAACATTAAACCTTGCAATCTAAGAATATACTCATAGAAAAATAATTCCACCCATTTCATTTTTTTCATTCTCACGGATGAACGTTTCACTCAGGTGTTTATTTCTCCTTATACTTTAACCATGGCATAATACAAGTATTAGGATTATTAAAAATATTAATTGTGCTATACTATTGTGCTCAGTATACAAGATACTGTCAACTTTATTGATGAAACGGACTTTAATGAGAGCGGAAGATTTTAATGAAAGAATTTAATGGGAGAGTATCAATGTGGATTCCGCCCAGGAAGATCAACAATAGATCACATCTTTGCTATCAGGATGATTCTTGAAAAATACCATGAGTGGAATGTCGAGCTACACCATATCTTTATTGATTATAAACAAGCATATGACAGTATTGAAAGAGATGTCTTATATCAAAAAATAGAATTCTTAGGATACCCCATAAAGCTTATCAGGCTTATTAAGATGACACTGCAGGACAGTAAAGGAGTGGTGAAAATCCAAGGACAGCTTTCAAAGGATTTTAAAATTCATAAGGGATATGAGACAGATCCGCACTAGGTCAGGAGGATGAATATACCAGCGACTAACCCAACAGATGTAGTAATTACTAGAAGAACTAGTAATGCGCTCCTAGGAGCTTTTGAGGAGTGTGAAAAAGCAGCAAGAAATGTAGGACTCACACTAAATAAAGAAAAGACCAAATACATGGTAACAACCAGAGAGGAAAGAGGACATAGATACATTGAGGGGGCTGGATATTCCTTTGAAAGAGTGCCTAAGTTTAAGTATCTGGGTGCTATTGTCACTGAGGACAATAGTATCAAAGAAAAAATAAAATCAAGAATAATAGCAGGAACAGGTGCTATTGGTCTTTAGTGAAAATTTATTAAAGTAGAAACATATCCTGCAATTTCAAAATAAGGGTATATCGAACGATCCTTCAGCCTTGTTATGTACGGGAATGATACATGGACCCTAACATCACATGAAGAAAAATTATTAAACACGTGGGAAAGAAAAATCCTTCGCAAAATATATGGTCCAACCAAGTATGGACCGAATCTCTTGCGAATGAGAAGAAATAAGGAACTGAGAACTCTATATGCTGCTCCAGATATTGTAGCCAACATAAAAAGAGGCAGAATTAGATGGCTAGGGCATTTGCAAAGGATGGAGGCAAGTAGGCTCCCTAAAATGATGTTGGAGGGGCAGCCGGGTGGAATGATAAGGAGAGGAAGGCCTCGACTTCGTTGGCTTGAAGATGTAGAAGACGATCTTCGGACTCCTGGGAGAGGATGGAAAAGGGTTGCCGAAGAAAGGTTTGAATGGTAGAGAATTGTTGAGAAGGGCAGGGTTCTACAAGAACCATAAGCGCCATAAGATGATGATGATGAAAAATATTAATAAAATTAAATAAAGTTTTATTAAAAAAATTATCAAGAAATTTAAAGTTCACTAAATTTTAAATTAATAAGATTTGTATTTCCATTCATTAGGCGTAGTGTTATTTTGAATAAATTCTTGAGGGTTAAGCCCCATCTAATGCAAAACTGAAATAAATGATATTAATTTAAAATTTTGTTTAAATACTGCTTGCCTTTGTTTATTTAATATTATAAGTAACCCTAATACGCTTCATGAGCCCTGGTTAAAGTAATGCTTCTTTTTTCACAGACTTCAAAAACGAGGAGGTTCTCAATTCGTCTGTTTTTTTTTTTTTTATTTGTAACGCGAGTACTCCATCAATTATGAATTGATTCTTTTCTTGATCAGTAGGTCATACTTCACAGGTGGTCCCAAAAAAAATCAACTCTTTTTTTCATCATAACTTGAACTCAAATTCAAAGAATTTCATGGGTAATTTATTTTCCTGTTTTCATTTGATTGTCATTTAATTCTCTTTGTCTCGAAGTAATTAAAATATTATTTTTTACTTTTCAGTTCAAGTTTGAACATGTAGGTTTAGTTTTGAAGTCGGTTTTTGTTTTTTTTTCTAAAAATTATTTTTATTTAGTGTAATATTGTTAGGCGATGGATGCGAGAATATTACGTCATGTTAGGTTTTACCTTTCAGAGGACCAATTACAATGATTGTTAAAAAATAAAAAATTGTTATATTTTGTAAATTTAAGCCTGTCATAACATTGTGGACAAAGTTTATTTATATAGCAAAAACTATAGTTATTATTATGTGTACATATATATAAAATATCGAAACCTAAATTCATACGTTGTTGTAAGCTAAAATCATGGTTACTGAGGGCTAAAGGGGGACACAGAAATGGGGGAGTATCGCAGTAATCTCTGAGCCGCACCTGGGTCTCTTTTTCACTCCAACCACGTCTTCTCGATCAGTTGTTTTTTCCTTCCCTGATAGTCAGGATTGCCAAGATTACACCAAACTTCCTACATTTTTCTTATATCGCGAACTTTATCTACAATAAAGATCACCAAAAAAGAAAAAAAAAAAAAAGATAAAAGCCACTATTCAACATGAGCGAAACATAAACACTGGGCAAAGTGATTTTGTCGTTAGATAAGATAGAGTGAAATTAAATACTTTACGTATCACGCATACTCAACACTGTTATTAACTGTGAACTGTTACTTCACCATCGAGAGAACTACAGTACACCCCTTGTATGACGGCCCTCTCGTGAGAATACACCTTCAAACCGCCACTGCCTAGGAGTCCTTGTTTGAATGGTTGATTAAAGAATGAAAAAACTGAAGTGTTCTATAATAAAATCACAGGAAAAGACGATCTTAAGGCTTGGATGGATATCTAAATAAATTAAATTTTTTTATTCGAATAAGGTATTAGGCTTATATCCCAGAATCCAAGCTCCTACCAACTCCACATTAAAACATTCATCTGATCAATCTGCTATCAAAGCTTTGCAAGATAAATTTTCGTTTAAAATTCAAGAGTTGGGTCAAAAACAACTCTACGACACCAACGAGAGAAACTACTATCTATGATCTACTATAACTATAACTAGAATAAAGCTTTCTTTATTAGGAATAGGACTTTCATGTTGAGGTTTTCCTCATAATAAGTCTTAAATATTATTTATAAAAGCAATAATTTGTCATTTTTTATGTTATTTTTTTTTCTTTACATCCTGTTATCTACCATTTTCGGTAATCCGGCACTCCTCTAGTCCCATATGTGTCGGATTATGGAGACTGAATCGAGAGCTAACTAAACTGGGATGCAGTCAAACAGGAACACCACGTCAAGTAGAAATAATTTAATGCGTTCCAACATTTCGACCTGCCTTGGATGTCTTCTTCAGGGTGAACCACACTGGAGAGGAGACGAATGAAAAATACAAAAATCCTTCTCCCATTTAAAATCTACATTTCCCCATCATATTCCCCATTTCGACCTCATTGGCCATCTCCAAAGAAACCTTGCTGTAAAAATTGAACAAAAGGTTTTCCTTCTCAAATGCCGCTCCCATTATCTGTTCCCTAAATTCATAGTAAACTCATTTCAAACAGTCATCGTTCCTCTCCTAGCTTATCTATGAACATACATTGTTTTGTTTATATCTGTATAATATGTGCAATGATCACCTGTTCGTCAGTAACTGTAGGTTTTAGAAAATAATAAAATATTTATTATTATTAACCTGGACGAGGGTCACAATATTAGTGTGAGTTAAAAAAACAGTGTATATGAACTAAAAAATAATAAATGTGAAGCTAAATAAACAGGAAAAAAGGACATACTATAATAAGATGTAGAATTCCAACATCGCTATACACTTAAATGAGAATTACCATAAAGTCTACGAAGAGTAGGGAGTGACACTATTTGATCAAGTATAAAATAGTCTAGAATAAAATATTCTAATAGAATAATTAGAAATAATAAAATCGTTCTAAACCAATCCACATTTTTGTTTAACTGACCAGATAAATATTTCCAATAGTTCCATTTTAAATTTGTTTTGAGTAGGAACAGAAAAACCGCCGTCATAGGGAAAATCTAAAGTACAACTATCTGCCTCACCAATGAATGAAGTGTAATATATTTTTACCCTGTCTGCTCTAGGTCATGATATATTTTAGTAGCCCAAGAATTTTGCCTCCTTAGGTTAGTATCAAAGTGTTTGATTTCTTGCCTTAGATTTAAAAAAAATTAATATATATTATCTATGTAGCAAATTTAGGATGTTTTAAAATGTTCTGTTTATTTTTAGAACTATGCTAGAGCATTGATCGCCAGTCTTCACGGTCCAGTTTTTGACTCCAAATAAAGTTATTGCATTATAGTACAGGAACTGACTAAGTTTCATATATAGGATCTAATAATAAATTTAAGCAGCTTTGAGATGAAGAAAAAAAATTATAGGGCGCTTTTTTGCGATTTTGGGAAGGAAGCTTAGTTAAAATGTAAACCTTGTCTATTTAAAATAGAAATAGAAATAGTAAAACAACTTTATTCCGGGACAAAGTCCCTTAAGAACAACAGGCATACTTACAATTATATCTGGTCAGAGAAAGATTTAAAAAAAAAATATATAATATAAAAAAATACCTAAATATTGTAAACAGATTAAGAAAAATTTGTATTAACTGGAATCTAAATTATAAAAAAAACTCCAACAATGTATGGTAGTTCATAAGGAACATGAGGTTATTCAATTGGGTAGTAGTCCTGTAAAATAAGGGGTTGGTAAAGAAAAAACCCCACTGAACATGTCATAATAGTCATATTTTGCTAAAACGTACACATTTAGCGTACGAGTGTGGGTGTTTTACGGGATATAATATAAATTACATAAATAGAATAGTAAATTTTACCAACTTTGAGATAGAAAAAAGAAATTTAGGATCGGACAAATATTTGCGGAGTTAGAGCGAAAATGTACCCAAAAAATTTGGATTTCACAACAGTTGGCGGTATTTAGCGTTCTGGCATGGGTATTTTACGGTGTTTTGTAATTGAAATTTTATATATGGGTTATATGGATTCTAATAGTAAATTTAACCAGCTTTAGGATAAGTAATTTTTGCTATAGCTAAAAGAGTAAGACAAATGTGTTTTCGTGGAGAAGTGGGACTGACCGCTTCTTGACCAATTTCTACAATTTTTCCCAAGACCATAACTTCATAAAAAATGTTCCGATTTCGGAGTTTTTTTTAATTTATTTTTTAGGTACTGGTTCCAGCTACAGTAAATATATATTCTGCGAAAAAGCTTCGTTGGCTGCCGTGGTAGCAAACTTCAAATTCGGATTCAGCGTCCCAAATAACATTAAGATCTATTGAGAAATAATGTTCAGCAGTTTTTTTCCTGAAAACGGCTCTCTGGAACCTTGACCCGTTTTTGGAAACGGCAGCAGTGTTTTTTTCTAAAAAAATAAACATAAAAATTGATGAACTTTCAGATAAACTTTGTTTTGTTTTTTTTGGAGACCTATCATGACAGGTTTAGTTTCGTCGGCTCCAATATCTTGCCAATCAAGCAGCAACAATATCTTGCCATCGCAAGCAGCCCTGGATGGACTGGACAAGGTAGCATAAAAAAAGGTCAGTTTAATATCTAATAATGTTATTTAGATCATCTCCATTATTTCAGAACAGGATTTGTAACTTTAATAGAAACCTTTCATGCGATACCAACTTACAACTTGATGAGACCTATTCTGGCATATGCCTCTGAATGTTGAGATTCCAGATACGAATTCTTAAAAGCATTTTTGGCCAGTTTTCAGAGGCAACACTTGGGAATTCAAAACCGATCATAGATTAATTTAAAGAGATTAAAGAGATCGCACAGCTATATAAAAATTCAAATATTATGGCAAGGATGAATTCAGATTGGGTCCCCAAAGAAAATCTTAGAGGAAAAGATACATGCAAAGAGAAGAGTCGACAGACCACAGCTGAGAGGAGCCGATGGAGTGGCGGAGTATGCAAGGTCGATCATGGGAGTGATGAACTGGACAGCAGGAGCAATTTTGGAACTTTAAGATGTAGCATCGATTTGTATGTATTTATTTATAGTTGGACCGATAATCACGCAATATTAGTAAAAAGATATATATAAAAAAAAAAAAATTTCTGCAATCCGTTGCAGATGTACGATAATTCAGAGACTTTTTGTGGAGACTACGTTTTTTTTTACCATAAAAGCTGTAATATCTCCATTTTGTTTAAATATTTATCAAACTTTGACCACATTTTCGGATTTAGCATTAAATTTTCTATAAGAGTAGAGTACATGTAACCTTGAATTTAACGAACTTGGGACCTAAAGAACTGCTTGATCTTCACCTTATTTAGGGAAGTTACGATGTCTTAAAACGCTCACCGTTTTTCGAAAAAAACTATCCACAAAACTGCAAATCTAACAAAAACTTGCAAATTTAACCAGCTTTCATATGGTATGAACCATATGATTTTATGATTTTATGATCCGTATTGATTTCATGGAGAAATTTACTTTTAAAACCGGAAAAACATGGTGCTTTCATTTGGGATACAAATCAATTAATTGATAAGACATAATGATAATCGCTTAATGGAAATATCCATTTTGTATATAATAAACTCTTCATTGGAATAAAAAGCAAAGAAAAAATTTATTGTTTAATAGAAAATAAATATAAATGGATAAGTAGAAATGCCTTACCCTGTAAAAACAGACTCATCTATCCATAAACTTCACCTCAAGTGGTATTCTTCAACATCATCTGCATTCAGAAGCTAACGGCAAAATTGAGGTCTATGTTCATTATCATTGGATTTTAAACCATACATTGAAAATTTAATAAAATAAATCCGTAGTTTCCTCAAAAAAGTCTTTGAATTATCGTACATCTGCAACGGATTGTAGAATAGAAAGGTAAGGTATGTGGTATTTTTCTCCATTTTTGATCTCTTTTCACCCAATTTTTTTTTTTTTTTACACTAATAGGTACTCATCTTGAATAAGAAAAAATATTTTCCATTAAATTTTAACCGGGAAACACCGTATTTTCGACCCGAGCAGCATCGAAAAAGCTAGAGCGTGCCAAAAAAGCCTCAGCACTTAAAAAATGTAGGCAATTTTTTTCATTCAAACCAATATTGCCCCTAAACGGTGGGTCATAACAACAAGTGTTATATAAAAATATATTTTTCATTAAATCTTTAATAAGAAACTGTTGGCGAATATTTGATTTGAGCAAACAAATAGAACTAGAGTGTGGCAAAATGTTACATTTTCGAGGTAAAAGAAAAGTTACACCAAAAAAGTATAGAAGCCCAGTATATCCATACTTTGTCACCAATAAACTTATCCATAAAGACCTTAATGTTCCATATGTTACTGAGTTAGCCCAAACCAGATACCTATCCTTTCATAGTAAGCTCCATAACATCTCAAATCCATTAGTTTCTCAACTTGCTTCCCACTCCGTTCCTGATAATGCCCTGAGGCGTCTGAAAAGAAAATGGCCTAGAGATCTTCTAGTGTAGAATTTTTATAAAGCGTTACTGATTAGTAGTTATTTTCAAGTTTTGACATGTTATTGTAATCGTTATCAGCTCATATACTTGATGTATATATTGTACAGTTGAAAAACAAATATCAAAATAAAACATCCATTGATGAAGAGGCCAACCGAGCCCCCTGTTACATGTTTCATTGTTTGTTCTGTTAAATAAGGCGATAAATTTCTTTCTGTGGAAACCATTGAGGTATTGTCCATCGAGTTCCCTAGCAGCCTTTTTGGTTTACAGAGCATTCAAACACAATTTAAGCCATAAAAATAGATGAGATCAAGTAACACCTAGGAAATCCAATTAACGGCCATTTCCCTCGTTGAAAAGGTGCTACCTCCCGGGGACAAGGGAAAGATTAGTTAGATTAACTAAAATCAGAGAGGATTTCAGGAATGGTGGCGGTAGACCATAATCCTTGTTAAGACTTCGGGATTAGAGGAATGGCAGGGGGGAGATTTACTGCTACTGGAGAGTCGAGAGGAGCGGGTGTAATGAAACGGCCAGGGCGAGGGCAATATTTTAAACAGTGTAATCTGTCCGCAGTAAAGCTAAAAGGGAGGAGCTACTCGTCGTAAAGGGTGTACGACCTATAAAGAGAATCCTGCACTTTTCTTCCCGGGCCCCTCTCCCTCTGCTAATCGGCCATCTCCTTTATCTCCTTTCTTCACATATTCCACCAGTCTTGTTTATCGTATAATTTGATGGTCGGAATCAATTGAAATCCAGGCAGTTGAATGAGTTACTGAAATTAAGGGGAGGGAAGTGGGTTTTATCAGGCAGGGGAAATGTTGCGCCTGATGTTTATATACCAATAGCCATTGAGGGTATTTCAATCGGTCCCTGAAATGAATTGGATTATTTATAAGAATAGAATGGACATTATAAAAAATATAAAATAAAGCTTATAATTATTTGAAGATTTCAAGAAGAAACCTGTAGTATCTCAAATAAACTCCCCATGAAAAGTATTACAACACCCATAATTCTCGAGGTTCTCCTGGTTTGTATCTTATCCATACTTGGTTTATATTCATATTAATATTACTCATTAAACGTGAGACATTAAGGATTAGATACATCAACGTTTTTCTCTGTTAATAACAAACGATGGAATTTTAGATTATTTTTTTCAAATTTCCTTGAGTCCATGTTTATCATTCGTTTCGTTATTTACAAGTATGCCAATAATAGAAGCAGTCATTCAAGCCAGATAGGGAAATATGTCTTAATTAATATATATTAAAAAATTTAAAAGTTAAAATTGTAAAAAATGAAAATTTTAATAAGTAAGTTTTCAAACTTTTTTGTTTATTGGAAGAAATATTGTAATTTATTTTAATAAAAATTGTTTATGTCTAGTTTAGGAATGTTTATTATAGACTTCAGAACATTTCTTTATTATGAAAAAAAAATACGTTTTATAAAATTCAAATATTATTATTTAATAAGTGTTGCGATACTTTTGACGGGGAATTAAGTTGTAAATAATCTGATTTTTTTTTTCATATTTCATAGATATTTACAACTGTATGTATGTATGTATATATCGGAGACGACCGTAAAGCCAAGTGGTTTTTGAAAGCAAGACCGAAGGGCAGAACACCTAGACTCATGTATCTCAAATATATCGTGAGGCTTGATTCGGCAAGAGATATTTTACCATACCGGCGATGAGAAGGTTAACTCCGAAAAGGGGCTTTAGCACCTCCACGCTCAAGATGGTCGAAGTAGTAAGTTCCGATGGTTCCGATGGATTCGAGTGGGTATTCAGCTAGTCATGAAAGGATAGGTATCTGGTTTGGGCTAAAACAGCAACATATGGAACATTTTGATCTTTATAGATAAGTTTATTGGTGACATAAAAAGGAGCGTTGAGGATCTTACGAAGGATTTTGGATAGTAAGGATTACGAGAAGAATTGAAAAGCTTGGTGGGCCCTAAAGTTCAACTCCGTGCGTCCAAATGTGTCTAATCATTGGAAGGTTTGAACGCTTTTTAAGAAAATGACTAGCAGTTTCTTGTAGTTTAAGTCTATTAGATGAATAAAACCTTTTTTTTTTTTTTTTTTTTTTTTATTTCAGACACGTTTAACTGAGCTGTCCTGAAATTAATGCAGGGTATCATGATTTCATAAACTTCTTATGTTTGGTGGATTGTTTCTTTGTATGGATTTCTTCATTTATTAATTCTCTTTCAAACATGAATGTTTGCTTACCTCTGCATTATATCAATGCTTGGATATTATCTAGTCTGTACTGTGAAGTCTAAGCGTGATTTTGGCCTAATTATGAAAAACAGTTTTTCCAGCGTATATGATTTCGGCGATTGTACAGGAATCCATATGTCTTGGCCATCTTCCACCATAATTCACATGTTTTATCTAGTTTTACATTAAATGTGAATATTTTATTTTATTTTTTTATGAAGGTAACAACTATTACAGACGGATTCAACTACCGATGCACTCATCAAAATTTAAATCTTTTAAAAACATTTTTTTTTTTTTTTTTTTTTTAGTCAAATCAATAAATCAATACGAGTTAGACAATACCAACCAAATTCGTTTCCTCTTCGTATTATAAGCAAGGTTGAAATAATTAATTAAATTACTTCATTAAGTAACTGATTTCATTCCTGAATCATTACATATTCCTCATAGATTTCTATAAATTACCTCTATTTCTAGAAGGTTTATTTATTTATTCATCGAATAATAAAATAATTAAAAGTATAAATAAGTAACAGTGAATAGTGTCTTCTGAAATCCCAAGCGTTTCTTACGGTTCGTCATTGTCTCCGCAATGTAAACGAACAAAGGCATTGAACTCACTTTCGGCTGTTCGGTGACAAATATTTCCATCTCGAACTACAGTACAACGCTGTACAATTCTATTGTATTAAGAATCGCTATAAAATAAAAGTGATTGAAGTAAAATGTATTAATAAAATATAAAAATTCCATTATGTGATTGAAATAAAAAAAAAAAAAATTGAAATTTTAAATACTATTTATTTTTTTCATAATTTAAGATTCGATTAGAATATCAGATTTGTTTTTTTTTCAAGTGGGAACACCTATTAACAACAAATTTAACAAAATCGGTTAGAAGCTTTAAATCGTATAAATTTGTAAGAAGGGTATTGCAAAATTGGTCATTAAGATCTATTCTTCGCCACGTATTTTCGTCCACAGCTTTGCAGATTGGAAATAATTTATTAAAAATTATTATTCCCATTTATTTTTCCTTATGTCTACAGATTAAGAATCAATAATTATAATTTATTTTTCTAATTACGTGAGATAACCGACGTCAACATAGTTTTTAAAAAAAAGTACCCGCTTTTCTGTGAAAGAAGATTTTAGATAAACATTATGAAATAATCGTACTGATTTATTTACTTGCACTGATTTTACGGTTCGTATAAATAAAAAAAAAAATTATTTGAGTTCAAACCAGTGACTTAAAGTGTTGTAAATGGCATATAAATTAGATTGACAATATTGATGCCTTGATGACAATATTCACATTTCCTACTTACTAACATATTACAAGGTGTTTTTCACGAAAAGAATCTTTCAAATAATAATCATAAAAATGGATGTTTGCATTTAAAAAAAAAAAAAATAATAGTTTGTCCTCAGGGAGGTTATTGTGAGGTATATATAAAACAAATAATGAGATTCTTAAAACAAAAAAAAGAAAAAAAAGGGGGGCCTAATTTTTTAAAAATTTAATTACGAGAAATAAAGATGATGAGTTACTTGTACATCTTGTATTTGAGTGTGTATGTAAATAGACAAAATGTTGAATTTTTGTAATTCTTGCCGATAACAATCCTTAGTTTTAAATTAAAATTCGATAACCTTCCATGCTTCTCTTGACTTTCTTATTTTAAAATTCTGGTCATGGCTTGCAAGTTTGCAAGGTCTTGAATTATTTCTTGAGCATCATCTGAAATTTATACATCGAATTCATTAAGTTGGATTTTATTTAGTTTTTTATAATAAAGTATCACAACTAATTTTCCGAATTCTTTAAAATCGAATTCTAATCCCTAAGGTGTTATTATATTAAAAAATATATTAAAATTAGATATTTTTCAACGAATTTAAAATTAAATTCATCTTAGAAAATAATTTATATATTTTTTAAACTAAATTTTTGAAATAATAATTAGATGTGATAACTAAAAATAAATAATTTAAATGGCAAATGACACATAGAACGGTTGAAGAAATCGATAAATGTCAAATACGTAGAATAACAAGGTGATTAGGGGCCCCGTGCCGGCAGATGGTGTGTAAACTAAAACCATTACAAGCACACGCTGTTCTGTCAACAGAGGACCGATGTTCCAAACAATTCGCATTAAATTTACAAATGGGTTTAAAAATTTGAATTTAAATTCTAATAAAAATAAAATTTAATTTTAAATTATTGTTTTAGAAACTTATGAAATAATAGATTCTATAACATCACTTAGTTAAAATGTAAACCTTGTCTATTTAGAATAGAAATAAAAATAGTAAAATAATTTTATTCTGGGACAAAGTACCTGAAGAATAATAATTACAGACATAAATACAATTATATCTGGTTGGGGAAAGATAAAAAAAAAAAATAAGAGTAATGAAGATGATGAATACGTAAGTACTAACTAAGATATAGAGATGAAAGAGAAAAATAAAAGAACACTCCACAAATGAAATAAAAAATAGATTCCTGAGGTACAATGCTTAATGTATAATAAAAATATCTAAATATTGTATACAGGTTAAGAAAAATTTGTATTAAGTGAAATCAAAACTATTAAAAAAACTCCAACAATGCATGGACACAATTCATAAGAAACATGAGATTATTTAATTGGGTAGTAGTCCAGTAAAATAAGGGTTTGGCAAAGAAAAAAACCCACTGAACAAGTCATATTTTGCCAAAACATACACACTTAGCGTGCTAATGTGGGTGTTTTACGGTACTATACATTATATACATAGAATCTAATAATAAATTTAACGAGCTTTGAGATGGAAAAAAGAAATTGAGGATCGGACAAATATTTGCGGAGTTAGAGCGAAAAATGTACCAAAAAAACTTGGATTTCACAACAGTTCGCAGTATTTATCGTTTTGGCATGGGTGTTTTGCGGATTTCGATCGAAATATATGGATTCTGGTAGTAAATTTAACCAGCTTTGAGATGGACAAAAAGAAATTTTGAATCGGACATATATTTTTGGAATTATAGTGGAAAATGTGCCAATAAAAAAACAACAGGATTTCACAACAGTATGGGGTTTTATGAGTGCGTGTGAATTTTAAGAGACTTGGTTATATGGATTCTAATAGTAAATTTAACCTGCTTTGAGATGGAAAAAAATTAATTTTGGATTGGACTAAAAGCTTCGGAGTTATAGTTAAAAGAGTAAGACCAACGTGTTTTCACGGAGAAATGGGACTGACCGCTCGTTGGCCAATTTATACAATTTTTCACAAAACCATAACTTGGCGAAAAATGGTCCGATTTCGGAGTTGTTTTTTTTATTTTGTAGGTACTGGTGTCAGCTACAGTTTTTATATATTCTGCGAAAAAGCTTCGTTGTCGTGTTATAGGTAAACAACTGTAAATAACCGGTATTGTGGGCGTTTTTTTTACGATTTTGGGTATGAAGCCGACGGTTGCCGTGGTAGCAAACTTCAGATTGGGATTCAGAACCCCAGAAAACATAAAGATCCGTTGAGAAAATTAGTTCACCAGTTTTTGTTTCTTGAAAACGGCCTTTTGGAGCCTTATTTTACTGGACTATAGGTAGATAATTAGCAATAAGAATCATCTTGAATAAGAATGATGTATTAATTATCCCGAAATTTTTTTACAGTGGAGTTAAGGAAACATTAATTTCACTATACTAATGCAAACTAGTTTAAATTTAGATTAAAATGTTTTATAAGTATCTACATAATTTATTAATAATACAAATAGTAGACATTAATATATGAATATTAATCATCATCATCTTATGGCGCTTATGGTCCATGTAGAACCCTGGCCTCCTCAACAATTATCTGCCAAAATATTAATATTTTTCATAATTATTCTTTAGTTGTATTAATATATGATTGAAGAAGGGCCGCTTTTTTTTTAGACCTGTTCAAACCATTGATATACACTAATGTTATAGTTTGAGTAATGTACGTACTCTATTATCAGTGGTGGTACCTGACACCTGCAGAGATCATAAAGTTGTTGGTATACCTTTCTGGGAAGGAGGCACCATAAAATCATTAACGGTAGAATAATGAGGACAACCAACAGGAAATATTTCATCAAGACCTGCCAGAAAAAAAATAATGAAATTTCTTTTCTGGGGGAACAAAATGAGAGATTGAAAATGGGTATTTAAATCGAGTTTTTTTTTTGTTTTGTTTTTTAGAAAAATACTTGTCGAGTAAAATTTCATGAGATGGACACGGCAACGACGCCAATGTCTCTAAAGAATAGAGAATTCATCCCCCACGAGATACACCGAGCATCAGCAGTTTCATTGTAAATTAAAAAATAATATGATATGATTAATAAACGTTAACGGATACACTACTACGTAACACCCCTACAAAAAAAAAAAAAAAAAAAAAATTCAAGAAGAATTAAAAGCAACGTCAAAAGCGGTAAACGTCGGCAGTATTTTCCTATCGCAAAATTACATGGTTCGAAACTGCTGTCTTAATACCAGAAAGCAAGGAGTCTGGGGGTGGGGTAATAATATTTTCGCAGAATACCTAATTGTCCGTACAATTATACTAAAATTGTACATTTTTTTATGCAAAAGGTATTTTGAAGCGCTACCGCTCGCTAATTAACAGTGTCAACCCGTCAAAAATTGCAAAATTGTCTACTTTTCACGATATTATATGCTTTAAAAAATTGCAAAATTGATCTAGACTAAAATTACTTTAATTTGAGCAAAACATAAGATCTGTAACGTAAACGGGGACTAAGAGACAGTTTTTGCTCTGCTTCATTAACAACGAAGCACAGTGGGACGAATAACCAATCAAGGAAAACAAAATCTGACTCACTAAAGTATACATGGCAACCTGATTTACATAAACAATAGAGTTGAAATAAGGTAAAATAAAACCACTCAAGTCACAACCATTAGGAAAATACTACACAATAGACTCCCATTTTCCGTGGGTCTGATGGGTCACTGAAGGTTTAATTTTTCACCATTTATTTTATATCTATCATTGTAGGATTGTTCCTAACAATTACATTATGGGTAATTATTTCTAGTTTTTAAAAAATAATGAATAGAAAAACACATATGACATATTACAAATATTTAATGCTACTTACGACGAAGTGTGTGAGAGCCATCATCAGAAATTTCGGAGCCTGGTGTCGGGTCGTCAGCACTTTCTTCTGGTGAAGGAGAAACAGAGACACTTATGGGAGACAAAATCTGCTCCAACTTCAGGCTCTTCAGCGGTGGCGGAGCGAAGGCTGAAGGGAAAGGACTTGGGAAAGGGGGTCCGAACAGCTGCTGCTGCAAGAAGTGAGAAGGAAGTCCAGGGTAACTCTCGATCAACCGGAAGCCACGACCACCGACTAGGTCTTTAGCCTCTTGGACCTGAAAAAACAGAGGGTGAGACAGTTCAAGAGTTTTAAGACTTTAAATTTTTAAAAATCCATTTTTTTTCACAAATATGTTAAACTTTTAACTTCGATTATAAATACGTTAAATATTTATGATTTTATCACCGTACATTTTAATAGAGTTTTTGGCAAGTGGCTCATGTGTCAAAGATACGAATTCCATATGGTTCAAATCATAGATTAATTATCAATTAAATCTTATACTGTTGGTTTATGTTAAATACCTGTTGTAATTAAATTATAACCAAAACAACTTATTTTTTAAAATGGAATTTTCAAAGGTGACAAAGTTGTATAACATTTAAATTTTTCTATTGACCTGTAAATGCAGTCATATATACCATACCTTTTTCTCCTCGCTTCGGTAATCCATACTGTTAATTTTTTCGTGGTGTCTCAACAGAGGAAGTCATTTTTTGGCTTATTGTTTTCAATTGACATCATATATTCCAGAATCTTCAATGTTTTAGAACTATTCTATATAGCAAGTTAGCGATCAAGCCATTTCATGAGTTCAGAAAAGAATTTCTGAAGTCATGCAGCTATATTATTATTTCCCCGCAAATTTTCAAGTTATTACCGTGGCCAGGCATTAGGAGTATTTCCGTTTAACTTAGGAAGTCGTTCAAATGACCTGAAATCGTTTATTCCACTATTCATTAGAACGCTCTGAAGTACAATAAGTGTATAATATAGAATAAAATAAATTAAAAAATACAAAAATAAAAATAAAACTGAAAACACAAAAAAATATAAATAAAAATTAAAACAAAAAAATTAAATAAATAAAAACAAAAATAAAATCACAGAAATAAAAATAAAAACACAACTTTTTTTTTCTTTATTCACAACTGTCAAATACATAAATTGACAAACAGAGAATGTGATGCCTGTAAAACAATGATAAGGTTCTAGCATGAGAAGCGAGATGAGGAAGGAGCATTGTTCAATGGTACCTCCATTTCTCTTTTTAATCATTTCATTTTATTTTAGGAGATCTCTCATCCAGTACTTTTTGGCCTTGGTTTAATTTAGAATGTCGTCCGATTAGAGAATAACGTAGCCTTAGATTTGTTGTGGCCCAGTCTTATTTTCCATCGTTTGCACTAGTTGTTTATTGCGTGTATGTTATGTTCTGAAGTCTGAAAGGCGTGCTTGTAGCCACGGAGTCTCGTAATAATAGTAGTGCCATTCGCATATGTAGCTGTCAGAGTGACATTTGTAACGGGTATGTCATGCATGTACGTTATGTATAGCAATGGTGCAAGAATCGATCCTTGAGGCACCCCGGTGAGGATTGGTCTTATGGATGAGATTCCTGAACCCTTTAGGACGGGGAAAATTCTGCCAGAAAGGAATGAAGGGAGAATTAGATAGTAAGTGGATGGTAATATAGTCTTGAGGTTAAAGAAAAGTCCTTATTGCCAGACCCTATCAAATGCCTCAGCAACATACAGAAATACACGAGTCGCGTACATGTTTTGCTCTAGTGCTGTTCCTATGTATGCTCTAACTCTTTGTAACTGTTGTGTTGTAGAGTGTAAAGGACAAAAGCGAAATTGGTGGTCCGGTAAAATTTGTTGGTCAAATAGAATGGTTAAAAGTCTCTTGGCGCAGATAACACAAAAATAAAAATACAGAACTGGACACTTAAGAATTCTAAAAATATCATTCTTCTAAAAGTATATCAAAATGAATTTTCATAGGAATGCTTTATTTATTAAAACTATATGTTTAATTAATAATAATCCAGACATTAAATTATTTTTTAAATAATATATAAAGTTATGCTGGAAATGGTGAGTTAAGATCAACCAATAAATGCAAATAAAAGATATGTAAATAAATCATGGATATTTAGATACCAATGTTCCGGCCATAAAATCATTAGGGCTACAAATTAAATAAGCATATAAAATAATATGATAACAAAACAAATAAAATATATTAGTTATATATAAAGAGAGTTAATGAAATTATATAGAATATAAAATATAAAGCAAATGAAAGCTTAATATCGGTAAGTTGGTGAAAAATTGAAATTTAATCAACATGTTGGTAAAATAAATTCATATAAAAATAAGGCATCTAGGCTAGTTCCATAAAATGAAAAAAATAAGACCCGTTTCTGTCAGTGTCTAGTGTCTCTTTTTATTTTTATAAAACTAACCTTATTTTCTTTAGTTTCCTATCTCTTATGTATTTTTATCTCACATATCTGCTTTATTGCCCCGAGGGTGGTGACTAACACTGTTATAGCCGAAACGTTGGTATCTGAATAAATGTTATATTAACATTACATTTAATTACAGTATCACTGATGTCATCTTCATTCAGAAGGAAGACGATGTTGAAGAATACCACTTTTTGAGGTGAATTTTATGGACAGATGAGTCCATTTTTACAGGGGAAGGGATTTCTATCTTTCCATATGGGGTATCGTCGGTTTATTCACTTCTGTACTGCTGTCGAATAGTGGTAAAAAATCATAGTTTTCCCAACAGATTTAATGATGAGAATTACTAGGGTTTGTTAAAAAATATCCTACCATAACTTCATCATGATATTCCACCTAAACTTCGGAAAATATAATTTTCAACACCATGTTGCTCCTCCACTTATTCGAAAGTAATAAAAAAGTAAACCAACAATACCTCACATGGATGGGTAGAAATCCCTTCCCCTGTAAAAACAAACTCATCTGCCTATAAAATTCACCTCAAAAAGTGAATGTTCTTCAACATCGTTTGCATTCAGAAGCTAACAGCAAAATTGAGGTCTATGTTCAAGAAATAGACGGAATGCATCAGAACGACCTAACAATAGCCTGCAGTAAACAAGAAAGAACCTATCAAGTTAATAGATAACGACTGACATCAAAGTTCGATACAGGCGTTAAATGATTAAAGGGTTATTATGGAGTCCTACCTCATCCCGATATTCTCCTGATCTATCCTCAACTGACTACCATTTTGTTCGGAGTTTGGATGCCTTTATGCGAGGAATTTTGTCAACAATGATTTAGGCATTAAAAATAGCTTAATTTTATCATATGACTCAAAATTTTTCAAATGTGGCATTGAAAACTTGAAGGAGTGCGTTGGAAAAGGTGGTAAATATTTTGAATAAAATTTATATGTTACTTTCTAGTCTGGGAAGGAGGGAAATGGTTGAAAATCGTTTGTTCGGTCCAATTTTTTTTTTCGACTGAAAACTGCTTAAATTTACTATCAGACCTCATATATGAAATTTTGATGAGGTCCCGTAAAACTCCCATGCCACACTGAGAATCCCGCACTGTTATGAAATCTTCGTTTTTTTTGACACATTTTTTGCTATGATTCCAAAAATATTTGTCCGATTTATTTTTAAATATTTCTTTTTTGCTTTCGAATCTGGTGAAATTTACGACCAGATCCTATAAATGAAAATTTGATTAAATCCCATGAAATACCTACGCCAGAACGCTATATGTGTATGTTTTGCCAATATATGACGGTTTTGACACGTACAGTGCGCTGGCGCGGTTATTTTGCGGAATTATATCAAAATTTTAATTTATAGGATCTGGTAGTCAATTCAAACAGATTTGAGATGAAAAAAATAAATCTGGGATTGGACAAACATGTTTGTAGTTATAGAAAAAAAGTGCCAAAAAAACTAGGATTTCACAACAGTAAGCGGTTTTTAGTGTTCCAGCATGGGTATTTCACGGGATTTATTCAAAACTTCATAGACAGGATCTGATTGTAAATGTACAAGTTTTGAGATGAACAAAAATAAATTTGGAATCGGAGAAATATTTTACGAGTTATAGCCAGAAATATGCCGGTAAAAATGAGGATTCTTAACAGTACGGTGTTCGCCGCGTGCTGGCATGGGTATTTTACGGGGCCTGATCATAACTTCACATACGGGGTCTGATAGTAAATTTAACCAGCTTTCAGGTAAAAACGAATTTTGGATTGGAAAAATAATTTCGGAGTGATAGCCAAAAGAGTCCCATCAAACGTGTTGGGAGAAGTGCGCCTTACCGCAAGTTAGCCAATCTCTTCAATTTTTCTTGCCCCCACAGCTCTAAAACTATTGATATGAGAAAAAAGGGAATGGAACCAAATTTGATTTGCTTTAAGAATGTATAACTAGGACACGAGATATGCTAAAAGCGGTGGTCCCGGTTATTTGATTATACATGTAAGAAGGTACGATTTTCAACCCTTTCTCTCCTCCCCCGCTTATCCCGACGCTATTTCGAGGAAAGTTTTTTTACCATACTTAGAGCTAAGGGTTGCGAACAATTTCAGTCAGACCTTTTTAATTGTTTGAGTTTAAGGTTTGGGCATTTTTTGGTCTTATTTCCCTGTACTATTACAAGAACCATACCAAGCGCTGATTAATACCATTCTTCATATCTCAACATGATATTGAAAGATTGTTATAAATATTGTTCCTAATAATCAAAAGCTTCCGACTTTGAAGAGCATTCAAAGGAATGAAAAGAGGTTCGTTAGCTGCTAAAGAGTTCGCATTAGCAGATTGGCAACATGCCAGAGTCTCTTCTCGTTAACCGCAACCTTAGAGCTCCCCTTGACAAGTGTCCACCCCACCCCCTTGTGGTGTGATCTCTTCCCCTTTCCACTTTTGATGGTGAGTGGAACCTACTTTTTTCCCCCTCCTATCTGCACTCTGTCATCGTTCCTAACATCTTTTTAATTCGCAAAATTTCTGAAAGGAATCGAATGGTTACATTAGGTGATAGTGAGTTTTCGGGGTGATAATAGAGGAAAAAATAAAATTTATTAGTCAATAAAATTATAATCCATCATTCAGTCCTATATACTTCTAAATCTCAGGTCTAAATTCATTGATCTGATATTTCTGAATTTTTGAAAGAAATCTTCATACTGATACATTATTAATTCAATTTGATTTTTAAAAAACTCATATTTTACATATATCTTTTAAAATATATTCCATTAATCTCTGTTGAACAGATCCGCTATCTAGGACTCCAACCGGACAAACGTTTAACTTGGAATCCACATACGAGACTAAAACGACAGGAAACTGCTCGTCGTTTTCGACTTCTTCAACATTTACTAGACAAACGTTCAAACCTTCCGATTTATTACAAAAGACTCATTTACATGGCAGTTATCAGACCTCTTTTGGACATATGGAGTTGAGTTTTGGGGTTCAACTTCTTCTTCGCTCTACAGTCCATGGTGAACCTTGGCCTCCCTGACAATTAGTTCCCAGCAATGTCTACCCAAAGCTTTTCTTTTCCATTTTGTCACGCCCATCTTTTCCAAGTCCTCTTTTACGTCAGCAATCCTGCTCTTACAAGGCGTCCTCTTCTTCTCTTTCCAGGGAAGGTCGCCTGGAAAACTTTTTTTGCCATTCGTGTGTCTGGCATCCTTTCTAGGTGTCCTAACCAGCTGATCCGTCTAGATTTTATAAATCGTACTATATTTTCACGTTGTATAAGATCTTCTATTTCCTGGTTATTTCTAATTCGCCATGCTCCTTAGTTACACGGCTTTCTTCTAATTCCAGAAGCCGAAGATACCATATACTTACTTTTCGCCTCATTAATTTCAAGACCTACTATTTTGCAATATTTAATATGCAAAATGCCTTTTACATTTTCTCATTCTTTGCCAGAATCACAATATCATCAGCATACCCAAGAATTTGATAGGTTCGACTCGCCAAAGTCCCACCAGACTCCAAATTCGGGGTTCAACTAAACCTACTAATTCTTCCCGTATCCAATCCTTACTTTGTTACAAATAAACTTATCCATATAGATCTTAATGTACTATATGTTGCTGATTTAGCCCAAACCAGATACCTATCCTTTCATACTAAGCTCCATAACCACTCAAATCCATTAGTTTTTCAGCTTGCTTCCCTCTCCATTCCTGATAACCCTACGAGACGTCTGAAAAAAGATGACCTCGAGACCTTCTAGTGTAGAATTTTTATTGAAGTGCTACTGACAAGTAGTTCTTTTCAAGTTTTGACATTTTATTGTAATCGTTATCAGCTCATTTACTTAAAAAAAAAAATCACTTAAAATAAAAATGAACAGTGATCCGTAAATACATATATTGCATTGATTCTAATTACAGTTAAGTGTGACGTCATAGATAAGCCACCACCGCCCACACCACGCCCCAATCCTTAAGCTCCCACCCCCTGCGAGTGACCACGTGCAATAACCTCTTGTTATCTCAATTAACTTGGATCAATTGTAGTTTTTATTTATATCTTAATAACTATTTATAAGTCTCATTTGTCCGAAAATTTATATTTAAAACATACTTAAAATGGACATGTTCCGATTCTAATGATTATGTTGGTTCAGTGAATCTTTACAACTTATGATTTTAAAATTCGTAAAGACAGGTACGTCATTATTATATATCCTTTATTTGATATCTGATAATTATATGATGTTTAGTTCCAAACATTAAATGTAAGAAATCTGTGGAAAGGTTTTAAAAATTCCAGTAATTTATATAATTGAATATTTAGAAAGATTTTAAACAGTTTTAACATCTGATATTTGGTTTTAACAAAATAAAATCAACTATTTAACGATATTAAAATTATACTGCATTTAGCTGCCTGTTGCTATGTTATGATTCGAAATAATGAAGAATACAAAAAACATTAAAGAGCTCCAGAATTTTTATTGTTTTGAAATAAAAAATTCTCTTTTACGTATTGTAGGTTTTACCCAAAATTTTGTGTGATTTTTAGTGAATTTCTGAAGTAATAAAGGGTATATAAGAAAAAAAACTATCAAAAATCAAACCAAGTTTCATTTTAAGGTTCTGATTGTTCAATTTGTTCGAATAGTGTTGATGTAAATAAACATATCAAAATGAATTTAAAAGAAAAATTGTATTAGCTCATGATTACATTAGTAGTTTAAATTTTTATTACATTTTAAATAAAATATAAACAGATATTTAAAGGGATTATATTTTAAATTCCTTGAATTATTAGACAATAAAGTAAAGGTTAAAGTGAGTGAGACTTATCTATCAGAAAGGGTTTTGTGTTGAAATAACTTGATAAAATCTTAAGTTTTATAAGATGGAATAATTTAATTTCTAATCCACTACAATTAAGAAAAAAAAAATTTATTCCCTCAAAGAATACTGTAAATATTAATTGTTATAACAATAGTGTTACAGACACTTAATGTGTAAAACTAAAATGCTAATGGAAGTATTATTTAATGACATATATTATCATATAATGACAAAACATATTGGAATCAGAAACTAAAGGTGTGGTTGTGATTAAAAACATCAACAACAGTATGTTTATGTGATGGTTATGATGAATGCAAAACATGTTGATAATAATATCTAAAAAAAAAAGTCTATAAATTTAAATAAGAAAAGTCTACACTGAAAAAAATTAATAAATGTCTATAGTCCTACTGAAAGAAAATTTAATTTGTTTCATGACTGAAAAGACTAAATTTAAATTGCCTTAAGGATTAAAGGGGAAAAAAAGTTATATAATTTGAAATATGTATTTGGAATCCACAACGCTTATTGAACTAGTTATTATAATAGTGACAAACATAGCTATAAGTTATAACACAGGGGCGGACCAAGAAAATTTTTTTTCCAAAAACATCTAAAAAAAAAAAGACAAATTTTCTGGAGGAAAAAACACCATTAGTCAGCCTTTGCAAAACAAATAAAAAGTACTTTAACTATGAATCTGTTTTTACATTTTAAATTTCATTGTTTTATAAGTCTTGTTTAAAAATAAAACAAATCACAACTCAAAATTTCAGAAGTTATTATCCTTCATAAATGGAAGTTCCCTTACTTGACTCTCGACAAATTTAAGTTCATAACAATAAACGCTCTGTTGAAACATTTTTCATGAAACGTGAATTCCACGTTCAGCCCTCACGGTAGTTCGCTCTCAGTAAATTCTTTATGTCCTCCATGTCCACGGTTAAAAAGTATAATGCTCTATCATCCGCGAAGAAGTCTTCGAAGAGACAGTGACAGAAAGACTGCAGTTAGGTCCTTCAATGCTCACATCGCTTTCCGCTATCCTTGATTTTATAACAAATAGTAAAACTGGTAAAACTTTCGGCCATGTTTCTCTATATAGACTTTTTCGTTTCAGCTAGAAAAGAAAATATAGTACTGTAATTGATTCGTCGCGATTCAAAGTTCTTATATTTCAATTGTTTTTATCTGATATTAAGGATATTTCTCCACCATTCTTGATAATTCGAACTCTGGATAATTTTGTATATCCTTCCAACATTGAAAAACCTAGATCCGACTGTAAATGAATAATGGGAAAATTCAATATTTTTCAAACTCATTTTTTGTATTCTTCATTTACAATTATATATTTGGATCTGTTTTAAAAATCAACTATCTATCTCAAATTATAAAAACGGGGCTGCTTTTATAAACATAAAACATTTCTATTTCAAAAATAAAAATTTATAGAATCGCTTAAAAAGAAACACACCCGGAAATGACATTTGAAAATTAGATGTAAAATATGGATTGATTAAGTATGCTGTGTTTTTAGCAACCCATTTAAAATGGGCAGCACGACTTAATACAGTGTTTCTCTCTCTCAGTTGAAAGGTGTAGATTCGATTCCTGTAATAAAAGAAATTCAGAACTATCACAAAACGTATCTTTAAACAAAACAATATAGTTACATGTTAGACGTAATTTTAAGTTACAAAAAAACAAAACAATTCTTTAAAAATTTTCTTTCAAATTAAGCTGTTAAATTAAAAAATAATAATAATATTATATACTTTTTTAAATAGTTGAATCTATGAAAGGAAAAAATTCAGGTAATTTGTTTTCACATTTTTATCAAAATAAAAATGTGATTTTTCTCCTTCTGTTGTTTTTCGGCAGAATTCTTATAAAATGTTAATCTTAATAAATTTAATGAATTGATTTCAACACCATTTAAAAGGGGGTTAAATTTTAGATCTAACAGAAAAAGTGAACTGCGATTGTTCCGTGCATGAGCTGCGACGCGAAATGAATATAAAATGAAGATGGATGCATGCTAAAGAGGTAAATAATACAAAGCCTATGGATTATCACCAGGTAATAATACTAAAAAATAAGTTTTAGATAAATTATTTATTCTATTTTTTTTTTTCTAAACATATTAAAAGAAAAAAAAATTGGTATTTTTTTTTTTCTTTTGAAATAATTTCATTTTTCTATTTAGTTTTAAAACAGGTGACGGTAATAGTCTGGATTTAAAACTAAGAATATATGGAAATATTCCAGAATTATTTGTAAAACATTCACATTTTTTTTAAAGCGATTATTCCTCCATTCAACAGATACTGCTCATATCCCGCACAGTAACGGCCTGTCTATAGAACCATAGGTAAGGAACAACCGTCAGTGAAAAAAAAATAACAGTTATTTTTTAGTTAAAAATTATTCGAATTTTTTTTTTTTAGAAAAATGCAAAATGTATAAAAATTAATTAATCAACTAATCACATTTCAGATATTTAATATTTATCGAAAACAAATATTTATAGATCGTGTAAAAACAAATAAACAAAGTAATAAATTTTGTCATCGCTTAATAAAACTAAATATGCCAAAAGAAAAGTTATGGCATTCCGTACTATGTCCAAGTCCCAGTTATTGCTGCTGCTATCTTGGTTCTAAATAAGTAACAGTATTTCTGTATAACACCTAAATTATTTTTTGGAAGTAATCTGAACTGACGTTTAAGTTTACTAGATCAAAGAATAGTAACAAATTTTGATAAATATCTTTTATATTTTCCCGGAAAATTTCTGGCAATATTTATGATTCCTTATGGCGTTTTTATATGACTTTTGTTGCATAAATTAATAGTAAGCAAAATGATGCGAATTTAATGAATATGGGAATATGTAAAAAAGACAACTGAAGCAAACAGGAAAAGTATATATTTCGATGTTTCCAGAATTTCCGAGAAAGTAATAGTTTTTTAAGTTTTAATTTTAGCATAATAAATTAAAATTTTTTTTTCAATTATAGAAAATTTATAGAAATCTACCGAAAATTTCGATTGATTCAGGCCAAATACTGCAGAAAAATTAACGCTAAGATTAGATATTATTTATATTAATTTAGATTATTATTTATACTAATAAATTATTATTAGTTATTTGTTCTGATAATCGAACCAATGTATTTATCACTTGTTAACTTAGCCATAAAGGTTTTAAGCTTGTTTTGTTTACTACTAATTGATTTAAAGAACTTTTTCTAATATCCTTGAATCTTAGTTTTTATTTAAGAATTGAATTTTTTAACAAATACTATTATTTTTATTTTATTTTGACACCTTAGGTTGTTATACCACCGGCCCCCTGAGTTCCGTATCACTGATAAGACTCAGAAGTTCATTAGTTTGACAGTTTCGAATAAACGAAACCAAATTTTAAAAAATAAATAAATGAAAAAACTTGTAAATCAATTATATTTTCTTGAAATAATATAATTCAATTTAAAAGCGTTATAAATGATAACACACAAGTTTTAAAATTAAAATATTTTTTTCAATCACAAAATTATAGTTCTGCCTGCTATTTGATTTTTTTAAGTTAATATTTAACAGATAAAAATATTTAATAAAAAAACTGACATTAAAAAACTTATAAAGTTATATAAAGAACTCTAAAGGATCATGCCGCAGTTACCATAAATCTCCTGATCAGTAATGCATTTACTTCCAAAATCTATTATGATCTGAAATTTGTTTTCAATTCGGAAATATAGAAACTTAGGTTCTTGTTTAAATGAAAATATTTTGAAAAATTATTCATCAGCTATATTTAAAAAAAATTAAAACATAGCTTTTAATATTTCTTGCGTCTAATGAATAAGTTTTAACACATATATGAAGATAAAATTGAATTTGCAAATTTAAACTATCCGATTTCAATTAACGTCCAATGGATAAATTGGAAAATTAATGGAAACAGCTTAAATAAATATTTTATTTTTAAAAGCGATTATATGTTGTAATCATTCTAGACTGACACTAAACCATAAGTTTACCAGGCCCCGCCGTTAAAGGCGACAGCTGAGTGTCAAAAAAATATTTTTAATTTAAAATATTTTGTCAAAACAAATAAACGAAAACATTTAAAATAATTCCAGAACAATATTAAATTAATATCCAGGACGGACAATCAGATATAGTTCCAAATAATATTGAAATAATATTTGATAAAAATTAGGTAATCAAGGTAAATAATCAGTTATGGTTTGGAAAAAAAATAATAATTTAAGATTTTTAAAGAAAATAATAAATTTGAAAATACTTTAATTGTATGCAAACTTCAATCATCGGTTATGACAAGTCTAAAAGTGTAATGAAATATTTTTCTTATTAAATATTGAAATGAAATTTGAATGACCAAAGTGACATTAGTAGTTGATGTGATTCTAAATTTTATATGTCTATAACGATTCCATAATACGGTATTTTAAAAATAAATAAATGCCGGACACTAAAAATTAAGATGATTTCCTGGCATTTCTTTTTTTTTTTAAATTTTATTACTAGAAGGCTGTTTTTTTCATAAAATTAATTGCAGCTTAGGAACTTCTGACGAAAAAGAATTACTACGATATGTAATAAAATCAAGGTAAATCCGAAAATAATTACCAAAATTATATTTTGTAAAAAATCAAAATAATAGCTGAAATTTGGCAAACATTTATAACCCTAAAATAAATAATGTCTACTCACCCTTGAAGTAAATGCTGAACTGAACGGTCTATGCATCCTCAGAGCATCTGAAAGACTTCCAGCTTGAGAAAAAACAACCAGCGTTGAAGGCGGAAGTGAATTTGAGTTGAATCCTGAATTTTCCATTAGTTAAAAAAATTACTTGCTTTTAAAAGCATTATCATAGTTACCGAAAATATTAACTACTATTAATGTCATCGGGGTGATTAATATTTAAAATCATATAATGATAACTAAAACTACAAAGTATTCTTATCAGTCTCAACTAAAACTTCAAATTTTATAATATAACATATTCACATTTATTTAAGAATGCTTCAAAATTAATAGCCATAAGTAAAATAAACGAGAATTAAAAATTATTTTCAATGGTATAATGGGAGACTTCAAATCCTTAAGAAATCCGTGGTTGCTGAGGGCAGAACCGATTGAAGTGTGAAGCCGGATTCACTTTGAATCTTGGGTAATGCAACTCGAGCGGGAACAAGTGCCAACTCCTGCCATCTAGAGCGCAGGATTCTCATCATTTTTTGTTTAATTCATTTAATTAATACAAATGAATAGTTTCATCGTTAAAATGTTAAAATCTTGTAAATAATATTATCTATCCTATCGTAATAATATTTTAAAATGATTAATCTTTTGTAAAACTATTTTTCTTTTCAGTAGTGCACTACATTGATTTGTTTTTTTAATATCTCTAAATATATATATATATATATATATATATATATATATATATATATATATATATATATATATATATATATATATATATATATTACACTATCGTTTTTTAAAGGTTTTAACAATATAAATATTATTCATTCTGAAACTTTTTAAATTAATTTAAATTACTTGATAGTTTTTCTACTAAGCACAAAATGTAATAAATAAGCTGTCTCTGATTAATACAAATTTGTCCATTTATCATTTTTTTACTAATCTATTTTAAAGTATTATCTGGTTCTTATATTTCATCAATTGTTTCTGTATTTTAACAGTTGGAGCAACTATCTGTTTATATGTTAGTAAGGTTATCAATCTTTGTTTACTCACAAAGTTTAGAGCTAGAGTGAACTGTTAGTTGAAAGCTTTGATAATTCGTTATTTTTGATTTGTTACGATATTATTTCGAAAATATTAACGATAATTTATGTATTATCTGTTTAATAAATACTTTGACTTGCAGCTAATTAGTTCCCTGTCTTAAATCTTATTTAGTTTAGTGTTAAAACCTTTTATCTGTGATTCTGCAAATAAGTTTATAATTGTGAATGTAAAACAAGTGTTGTTTGATAATGAATCAACTTATGTATTTGTCCCTGTGATTTCAAGTTAACAAAGCATAAATTACAAAGTTAAATATAAGAACCATTGGTAAACTTGTTTCAATTCTAATAGTACAAAACTGAGTATGTATTTCCTTAATAATGTCTTGTATCAGGCATTGATTTAAACTTTGATGTTTTATGCATGTACGCTCTTTGTTCAGTTGTGTATTAATGTGAAGTATGCTCAGTACTTGCTGGTATCATCTGAAACAAATATTTGCAATCACTGCATCTTAATTACATATGTGCAAGTGCAATACATTGTCGATCTTGATAAATTTAACTTATACAAAGTAATCAATTTTCTGTCAGTAAGAAATGCATAAGAATGAATTAAAATGAAACATTGAACTTTTTAGCCTTATTGTTGAGTTTTTAATTTATATTTCAAACATTTTGTTTTATTTAAAGAAAATTTTGTACATAATAAATATATTTGTTGGAAGTTATTGTACATTCTAAAACTGTTTTTCAGGTAATAGTCATTTTTGCTAATGCCACCTTATACCAAATATTGTACTAACAGTTTCATCTTGTCTCATCATTTTTCAAACTATTGTAATTTGATAACCTTTTTTTTATCCTGTCCCTTCTGATCTTTTGTTAAATCTTCTAGTCCTCTAGAGGTATCATGGCAATGCAGTGCTTCTTATAAAGCGCTTTGATTTAATCTAGATATTAAATCCTATAAATAAAATCTTAGAGGAATTTGGGCTTTAAATTGTTGTTTTTTTAATTTCATTTCATTTATGGGTTCATGCATTACTATAATTAAATCATTAATTTTTAGATTCCTTTCACAGTTTAATTACTTTAAGATATTTACCAGTTTTATTATTTACAATACAAATTTCCAGCACTGCCTGAGAAGGTACATGAACCACTTAACAAGAAACACTGAGATCTACGAACAAGGCAATGAACGAGAGTTGCTGATTCACCTCTAATTTTAAAAACCATATTTGTTATAACAATACTCCTTATTTTTCAAGAAACTTTTGACCCAGTTATGTGTATTTTTGAGATTAACAATGTTTCTAATTTATTTTATTAATTTATATCATTTGAAACTGACAATGTTGATAGTCAGTTACTTTCTTTGTTATAAAGTTTAATTTTGGTGAAAATTTTTATTTAATTTATTTATCAATTATAATAAAATGTTTATTCTGTGATGAATACATTTACATGCAGTTTTATTTTTATTACATTATTTAAAATTAAGTTATAAGAAGTTGTACTTGACATTTTAAGTAAGGTGATTGATCGTTGATGTCATTTTTTTGTGTGGTATTATCTTCGTTTTTGGGGATTTAACCTCCCTGTGTTCTCCAAACAATAGCAGGAAGGATAGATTATCTTATACATTACCAATTTGTTCTAACCAAAGTGAGTGAGTTGAGAATTGTTCTCAAGTTTCACCAAAAAATTCAAAAAAATACCTGTCGGATTCGAACTGTTGCCTTAACATGTTCAGCTTGTTTGTATATAGCTTTTATATATTTACTATATGGTCTTGATAGTTTGAGGTGAAAATGACCATAAGCATTTTAAATTGGAAACTCGGATTATCAAAATTAAATAATACAACAATGAAATTATATTAAAACAGATTGTTTATTCAGCTCTTTTACAAAAAAACCCTGAATTTTAGTCAAGAGCAAGCACTAATGGGTTGAACAACTCTTTGTTTATCTGTTTCTTTTTTAATCAAGCACACCCGCTGATTGTTACTGCTAGGTGTTAATCAAATATATGAAGTTAAAATAAATAACAAAGTTTGAGGTTCCAAACTTTGCAGTATATCCTCTTTGGGGGAAATGAGTAAAAGAGGCCCTTTGGTGGAAAAGGAGTTATATGGGACTGCAATTTATTGATCAGACTCTACTAAAGGTACCCCACACAAGGATGCACAGTGATATTTTAACCTGTTAATTACAAGATTAATAATAGAAGCACAGTTTACTGTCAGTAAATTATACATAATTTTGATATTTCTGGTTCTCCTACTGGCTAATTTCTACAGGGGGATCCATTTTTGCTTCTAATATTTCTTTTACCTTCCAGATGACTTCCAAGACTCATTTCATTTTCAGATCATTAGATTTCTTTGTCTTTATCTAATATTATAGTATTTCAACTCATTATAAAAATATAAAAAATTAAGTTCTATATTCATGTAAAGTAGGATATAAAATTCAAATACAAAACAAGAAGTAATTTTATTTAAATATGTTGTCAATTATTAACAAAAATAAATAAAAATTACCATTCAGTATTATTCTTAAGTCAAAATAAATATTTTATTCATAAATTTATATAGGCTTTATTCTTTTTTTGAAAAATAAATATAGTATAAAATATAAAAATCATAAACAACCTATTATATAAATTTTATAAAGGAACTTATGGAATGATTAGTTTTTACACTTTGTAAATATAAGTGATCATTAAAACACATCATCTTAAATTGTTTCTAATACTACTAACATTACAACTTCTATTATTCAAAATGATTCAGTTAAAATTCAATCTCTATTTCTCTTTTATTCTTAATAATTAATGGTAATTACACTTGATTTGTTAAATGCATTCTCCTTATAGTTAAAGTAATAAAGGAATTAGTTCTTATACTCATTTTTACTTAAAAGGACTACTTAAATATTTTTGATGCTCCTTAATTATTTTAAATAAGCACTCATTTCTGAATGTTTTTATACAATATATCATAGCAGAATGTCAATGTTTTATATAGATGTCCCACCTACTTTAACCATGCAATAGTAACTATCATAATTATCATTTTATATTTAGTACAAAGTATTTAGCTGGTGCCAGCAGAATTTATTAAAATACTTTTTTTTTAAATTATTGGGAACTATAAAACTGCATTTATTAAAAGTAATGTTGTATTATTAATTTCTTTTTAAATGCATTTTAAACCTGCTCTTTGTCTTATAGGTCTGTAACAGTAATAGATTTATTGTTTTGTCACCAATGGATAACTTAAAACAATTAATTTCTTTAAAAACGATTTAATTTTTAGTTAAAATATCTAATGTTTTAGGCAAAAGACCATATAGGCAAACTCGAGTATATAGCTGGCTGGTTAATGAATGCTTATTCTTAAAACATTATCTTAATTACCCATGACTAGCCTTTTTTCAATCTCCAATAAATTGTCTACAAAATAATTTAATTTCCTTCGTATTCACTCTGGATTCCAGATGTGGTTTTTGTTCATAGCCTCCAGGTAACCATTTGTTCTGTTCCTTGCAGGATGCCCCTTTTTTAGTAGCAAGATTATTTTATGAGATAAGAATTTCCATTTCCAATTGGCTTTTCTTTTTTTTTTTTATTGATGGACACACTTTTTAATATTTGGTCAAAACTTTGCTGCACCACCCTACTACACAAGTTTCATGAGCAAGGAAATATCATCTTTGCAACATTCGCATAATGATCTTTGAATTATCAACATTAACAACAAATGATTAAAGTCCCATAACTCTAATATTATTAGATAGTCTATTGAAATTTTTATTATCTCATGAATTATAAATTATTTTGAATTTAAACTTTTATAACAGATATTTTTGGGATTAATGTTTGAAATCATAATTATTGTCCCTCTAAGCAACGGGTACTGACCAAAAATAATTTTTAAAGTTATGAGTGGTTAATAGGAACAAATATTGATATCTTTCCTCAGCTCTTCCTACTTTATGCTTAATTTTTTTGATATTTTTTGCTATTGCAAAGACTGCTTCATCAGGCATATGGATCTCTATAAGGTTGGAGCACTTAAGAGATTTCCATGATCCAGTCTCCTTCAGATAGTTCAAATAGTTTGTAACCTACTGAAGTAACTTGTCATTGTTTTATTATTTGGTAATATTATTCTAAAGTATAGTGTCATGACTAAATTTTTTCACTGAATTGAGTTTTTATGTCCAGCTTGTTGAAGTTTTATTTCTGTTGTGCACGTGTTGCTCCCTCTTGTCCTTCTAGAAACATTCTTAGGTTTACGAATATTGAAAGCTCCATAAACAATAGGATTAATACTTGAATTCGTGCAAGCGAACAAGAATAGTGCCTTTTGAATACGTTGATCGACTTGAGAAGCTGAATCTTTGTCCACCCAATACCTGTGTCAACAGAGAAATAGTTGATTAAAATTTTAACAAATAGTTTATTTATAATTTTTAAAAATAGTTTTTTAAAATATTTCCTATGAGGCTTGTCAGATCAAAAGCTAATGTTTCAAATCTTTGACTTTTCATAGAGAATTTATACTATACCGTACTGTAATTCATTACTATTTATAATTTTTTATTAAATAAATAGAATAATAACTATTTACCTTATAATAAAATGTTAGCTATAATTGTAATAAATTCTCATTTTATACATTATTTAAATTTAATTATAAGTTTTATAATTTCCATTAAATTTATTATTTTGATAAAACGATTGCAAACAGGCTCCTGACTGCATGTTGGCTCCGGACAGGAAACACTACTGGGGGCTTTCCTAGTAATAAATTTTGAAGAGGGATATCTAAAATATAGTAGTATTTTCTTGGGAGGAGGAGGCAACATATTTTATTAGTCAAACTTTGCAAGAAATAGATCAATGGTACTTTAAAAATTAATCAAAGCTTTGTGTAAAGAAACTTCTGGATTTATAAAATTTCATTGTTTCGTATAGAGGGAGATTTATCCTCCCTCATCTTTTATATCAATATGCCATAAGAATAACAAATTGCTAATAATGCGTTAATCTGTCTCAAAATAGGAAACATTTTATTTAGAATTGATTATAAATTATCTTATAAATCAAGAATAAGAAATTCAAATATTTATTTGTAATTTTTTGTATTGAAAATAAAATATGTAAAGATTTATTTCGTTTATTAGAATTTTAAAGATAATGAGTAAAAAACATATCAATTTTTTTTTGTTATTCACGGATGAATACTTATATTTGAAAATATATATATTTTTTTTTTTTCAATCGGCGCAACAACCCATTACTGGGTCCTGGCCTCCTGAAACAGCTTCCACCAGTTAAATCGGTTAAGTGCAGCTGCTCTCCAATTCCGCACTCCGAGCAGGGTTCCATGTAACGCTCATTCAAAAGATTATTTGGGATCTCATCTGTCCTCATCCTTGCTTCATGGCCTGGCCAGTAGAGCCTACCAATCCTCACAATTTTGCCAACATCAGGCTCACCAATCAGCGAGTACTCTTCCCTGTTTGTGCGTCTTCTCCAATCCTTTACTGGACTGTAAATGCGTCTTAGCATCTTTCTCTCAAAAGTTTGGAGATCCTTTTCATCTGACTTCGAAAAGGCCCAAGTTTCTGAGGCATAGGTTACCATTGGTCGAATCAGGGTCTTGTATAATCTTGTTTTTGTAGATCTTGATAAAGAACTACTTCCCAAGTGCTGGTGCAGTCCAAAGTAACACCTGTTGGCCGATGTTATTTGCCTCTTTATCTCTGCCGAAACATCATTAATGACACTGACCTGAGACCCGAGGTGCACAAATTCCTTAGCTCGTTCGAAAGAGTAATTACCAATTTTGACCAAACTTTCGTTGGTACCTCCTTGTTTACCAGCAATCATATATTTGGTTTTGTTGGAGATATTAGTTCTTCATTTTTTTTTTAGTATATTATATATATTTATATAATGATTTTTTAAATTTTTATTTGGAGTCTGGGTTCACTTATGAGATGAAGGATGGCTCTAAACAGTCCAGATGGCTGTGAGAGAGTGTGGAGAATATCTGGAGAATGGTACAGTCAGTGCCGTTTGTCAGAAAGTGTGGTATTTGGAGGGGGCTCGATCATGCTCTGGGATGGCATTTCTTGGGAGTCATGTACCGAGTTAGAACCAATTCAGAGAGGGCCCTTGAATGCTTTAAGATATGTGGAGATGATTTTACAAGATCATGTAATGCCCATTGCTTGATTTTTTTTAAATAAATAGTTTATTCTTGACATCTTTATTTATTGTAAAACATAACACCTGCTTTTCCAGAGAAGTTCTGAATTTTCTGGGTGTTGCAATTTTTTTGACTGGTAGTGTATAAATAAGATTCTATAATACACATTAAATATAACAAAATATCAAATATTACTTTCAAAAAGGTATTTCTTCTTATTAAATATTAAGTTAATACAAAATTTACTTACCACATTGCCATAATATAGTATGGCGTCCAACATATAAAAAAAGCAGATATTATTGTAATGGTCATTTTAAGTGTTCTGGTTTTAGCTTTTCCAAAGAAAGCCAAATTATTCCTCCTAAGCTTGTCTAAAAAATAAATAAATTATAATTCAAAAACATATTTATGATTCTGATAGTAAATTTGGAATATGCAAGTTAAATAATAGATATAATTAATTGTATAATTATTTAGCCCCCATATATTGGATAATCACCATATGTGTACTAACTGTTAAATGATAAGTATAAAACTTAGGAGCTTGTAATTTTCTAAATAAATTAAAAGAAGAAAATATCACACACACAGTTTAAATTCAAGCTTTGTTTTCCCAAGGCTGTTTATATAAAAAAGGTTTTAACAGATAGTAACTAAAAAGTAAATCATATTTTTTCATGTTTCCAAATAATCATAATTCTGTATATAAAATATATATTTTAATGAAAAAGTGGCTAATTTTTTTTTTAAATTTATTAAATTCATTTTTTCAAACTTGTAATTTTATTTGGATATGATTTATAACGTTTGAAAGATAGGTACTACATATCGCTGAACAGGCCCTATTTTAAATAAATGCTATGAGTGATGAGAGCTATACAGTAAAATGGGATGTTATAAACTTAATAAATGTATAATCTAAATATATTATACTATAAAAGTAATCAAATTGTGTTTTATAAATTTTACCTGAATTGACATGATGATCTTTTGATCTCTTGCATATCTCAACGAATATTGAGCCATAGAAATATGTTATTAAAATCAAGGGCAGCAAGTACATAGAGAACATTCCAAAGAATGAATAGGCAAATTCTTCTGCATAAGATGAAAAAGAATTTAGTGTTATGCACTGCTCGTACCACGTGACATTAGGATGTCTCTCCACATGAAAAATTACAGACTGAAAATAAAATCATAAAACATATTTTAATTAGAGACTGGCTGTAATGATCTACTCTTTAATTTAAAAAAAATAATATTCATATTTTATAGTATGGCTAAGACAGTTCTGAAAAATCAGTGAAAAATAGCAAAAAGGAAATTATACTTGAATGTCTTGAATTAGAATAACATTCACCACTAAGTGACGTATAGAATTATAGGAAATAAATTATTAAATTTAGAAAAGAAAGTACCTTCATCAAATATTGCACTAGCCAATGGACTTCTCAGCCTCGACTTTTTTATAATGCATAGAGATTTCAATGAAACATATTAAGTTGAGAGCCAAGATTTTAGCTGACCAAGGAATGATTCAAATTGTTTTTTCTATTTTTTTTTTACATGCTATTAAAAATATTAAAATCTGCCACAAGTAGGCAGTAAATAACAGAGCTATTATTATTCATGGATTTTATTCTTACCATATACAGAAGATAAAATGGCTGTAATAAATATTATATGAAATAGTTAGTAAAAAAATATTTAAAAAACACTATTGATAATATATTAGTAAAACAACGATTGCTGAAGCAGGAAATCCCAGCGCCTCATTCACCCCACATCACTCATTGGTGTGGATACTATTAAATTTTGAACTACAGATTTCCTTTAGATTTCGAACTTGAAAAGTACTTCGAAATCCATATTAAACATTTGATTTCAACTTACATATTACCTGTGGGAGACTGCACAATGCTGATGCCATCCATGCGCATGTGAGTATGAATTTTCCTCTTCTATTCGCTGCAGACAACTTTAGAGGCTTGAGGACTGCATAGTACCTAAGGTAGAAGCAATAACAATTATTGGTTGTAAATTTTATAATAAAATTACCATTTAATTTTGCTAATGTGCACATAATAATGTTTGTAGATCAAGTAAACTATCCTAAAGCAAACTATTTAATATGTTATACAGTAGAGTAGAATCCCCCTTAAATTGCGTTACCGAGGCCAACACCGCGTCAGATAAGGCAAAATGCCGGATCATAGAAATCATCGATTATAATTAGAAAAACATGATAAAAAAAAATGCTATTAGGTTAAATGATTTCTATTTATGGTCGTATCTTTCAAAAACATTTGGGTTAAATAAAAACAAAACTGACCTCTTAAAAAAAATATTGTACAAGTTATTTGATTAAAGATTATTTAATACATTTATCATGTGTATTTAATAAAGAACTTTCTAAAAAATGTAGAGAAATAAATTGACTATTTATAATCATTTTAACGTTTCATGTGTCATTTCGTGTGTATTTTATCACCAAAGCCATTTCATGGAAGTTTTAAGTATTCAAAAATGTAAAAATGTATTCAGAAACGTGTGGAACAAATCCCAAGCCGTGATGCACAGTTGGGAAAGCTTTCGTTACATATTTTTTTTCAGTTTTTCTTTTGAATTATCTTTTAGCACTATTATCTGGTGCGTCCTGATGGAAGGGCTACACTGTCTCACAGAGACATATTTGCTGTGAAAGTGTAGCCATTTTTTAAAATTTAATTATACCTTTTGTTCTAGATACTTGTCAAAATTTCATCAAAAACTTTCTCATTATCCTAATCCACTAGCGCAATCCCTATCCAGTTCCACTCACCCCTATAATCCTCCTTAAAAAGGCAGTGGTCTCGAGATCTAATTTATAATTCGACCAGAAGTCCTGGCAACGGTCAGCTTCTCCACTCATGCACTGTTTGTACTATAGCGCTCTCACTCAGCCTCTGCTGTTTTTTAATTTTTTTTTTTTTTTAGTGACGCAGATAAAAGATAAGCTAAGATCTCTTTGGATCTGGCTTATCCCTCCATAAGTGGAGGAAAAAGTCTAGTTTGGGGATCCCTCAGATATGTGTATATTGTAAATAAAGTTTGAATGTATTTTTAACTTTTAATTTAATTTAATTTCTATTTTTACTATTATTATTGTTTTTATATTTGTATTGTATTTTTGTTTGTTATATTGTATTATTTTATTTATTGTATTATACATTATGAGGTTCTTTCCTTTTTTTTTTTATTATTATCTCTTTTCTTCATTTATCTCATTTTCATTTCTTATTAAACATATAGTGGGAATGGGTCCATTGAGCCATCCATATTACTTATTGCCCACTTTGAGGCAGATTGTAATACTTTTTCAATAAAAGATTAATCAAAAAAAAAAAAAAAAAAATTATTACCCTTTGTTTTATTTGTCGAACTTTGAATTTTGGTTTGATATTTAGACATTTTATACGTCATATACGATAAATGTACATTTTTTAAAATTACAAATCCAAGGTCCCTAATAGAAGTTCGACATATGTATATAAAGGTAATGTAGTTTTTTCATAAAGTTCTTTCTTTTCTTTTTTTTGCACTTTTTCATTTCAACTTAAAATATTTTGGATTTTTTTCTACAATTATATTATAAATATAAAACAAGATAGTTAATTACCTGTCAATCCCAATAGACACGAGGACGAAACATGACTGGTACAAGCCGAACGTTCTGAAAAAAGCAGCAGCTCGACACGCCAAGTCACCAAACCACCAAGACACAGTAGCAGCCCATACAATTTCCATAGGCATTAAGATGAACGTCACCTGCAAATATAAATTAGTATGTAGAGTTGATTTTTGGAGCTTAACAGAACAATCGTAAAAAAATGTTAACTATTATTAATAAAACTCCTTAAAAAAAAAAAAAGTTACGGTGTTGTTTATTTTTTCAGATAGCACATTTATTTATTGTGTTTATAATATAGTTTTTAATAAATTTTCAAAATATACTTTAGTTTGACTGATTTCTTTTTAGCTTGATTATTTTATTGTATATTGTTTATTGCCCCTGAGTGTGGTAGATTTAACATTTTTTGTTGAATAGATCCAAAAAATAAATATAGCATAAGCCTAAAGTTAAAGCTATTAGTATTAGGCAGAATAAGAAGTGGAAAATTACTATAAATAGCACATTTAAAGTATACGACTTAAAGATTAGTAAGATCCAAATAAATTCAACCAATCAACGTTAACCATTCCTAACACTTTCATATTTAACATGATAAATGATTGATGAGGTATTTGTTGACTGGGAAGTATTTAAAGATGTAGGTAGCTGGAGTATGAAGTCATAGATAGACAGCAATAAAAATAAATTTTAATTTATAATGCCGACGTTTCGACTTGCATTGTAAGCCTTCCTCAGGGTTTCAGAGAGAGTGAAAATCGTAAACTGGTGTTTCCCGATTGTCACTATAGCTGAAACCCTGATGAAGGCTTGCAATGCGTCGAAACGTCGGCATTACAATTTAAAATTTATTTGTAATTGATGTGTATCTATGACTGCATACCACAACTATCTACATCTTTAGAAAAATATATATTCATTAAAAACTGCTTCATGCCATGAACATATTTTTTTATAACAGTGCAAATTAAGTAAATTCTCGATTATCCGATTTGTGGATTATCCGTTGTCTTCCAGGAAAAATAAAATCTAGAACAGTAGATTTTTTTTTTTTTTTTTTTTTTTTTTTTTAACAGTAGGATTATTTAAGAAATTATGCTTATAATTAAGAGTGCGTAGTATTGAATATCTCCAATGCGAAACAAATGATTTTTGTTCTTATAAAAAAGTGACATATATCTAAATTTTTTATCACCTTAAATTTATTTTAGATATTCCACTGTGAATGAGAAGTGTTCAAAACATTTTTGTGTTGATTAATGTATTTTTTCGGTCATTTTGCAAATTATTCCTCGGGTTCTATTATTTGTTGTTATACTATCCAATTCCACTAATAATCGGGCGTTTGCTTTTTATAATAACTTCAGGAATAATGTCAGAATAGAATCAACAAGTGCAATCTATCATTGAACCATTCCTGGCGTTGAACTAAATATAAAAAAAATGACTTTCATAAAAAAAAAAAAAAAAAAAATTAAATAAAACTCGTACCCATTTGTTCTCTGATTACGGAAAAAAATACTTTCAATAAATTTGTTTATTCGTTTAAACAATTTAATAGTTCATAAAACTAAGGTAGCATAATGTTACTGTTGATAAAATATAAAATAGCAAATGATCGCTTACCATGAGATCTGCAATGGCAAGGTGGATGAGCATCATGTTGATTCTTGATCTGCTGTGTTTCATTCTTTTGAGTAATATTGCTAGCACGCTTATATTTCCTACCGCTGAAACAACCATTAAAATGGAGTAAAACACTAACGAAACCTTATGCCCTTCGTTGAAACGCATGTCAATAGGTATAGGGAACGTTTTGTTATCCTCTGTGATATGTACTGGCCAGTCTGGGAACCACACAAGCCTGTATTCGGCGACATTTTCCATCTGAAAAAGTTGGTTGTAAATTAATATAATTAATATTAAATAAAAATAGATTGAGATTAAGCGGATAATATAATTCGTTTCCTCATATTTTTAAACAATAATGTATCAGAAGGTAATAAGTATTTTAATTTTAATAATTTATGTTTTTCCGAAGGGCTGTAATATAAGAAAGACGAGGTGTATTAACATCTGACGAAACTATAAGCCAAAGCTCGGAATGAATAACAAGAGACTAATTTCCATGACAGTAATCAGAACCATTTGGACATACGGGGTTGAGCTAAGGGATTGCACTAAACTTTCCAACTCTTATCGTATCTTTACCTTCGTAAAACCCTCAATGCTCTTTATTAGTTCACAAACTGATCCATAATGAAGTCCCATATATCGTAGATTTGCTCCAAACCAGCCACCTATCCTTCTATGCTAAGCTTCAGAGGCACTCAAAGCCACCAGTCACCCAACTTGCCTCACACTCATTTCCCGATAATTCTCTGTGGCTTCTGAAAAGAAGATAGCCAAGAGACCTTCTGATGTAGAAATATTGCTACAAGTGAATACTTCTTTACATGTCACTGTAACCGTTTTCCTCAAATTCACTTGTTGTATATAATATATACAGTTGTAAATATCAATAAATAGTTTTAAAAAAAAAATGATTTATTGATGGTTCCACTCATTTATAGCACATGGGTCATTCTCCCATGTCATACTAATTTGTGTCCCAAAGCGATTGTGGTTTCAACATGAAATTTCTTGCAAACCAACTTTAACAAGTAGCTGTAAGGTACTCACCTCTTAAACGTAAAGTAGTTTTTCCATGGTTATTGATTTGTTTTCATGATGAAATTTGAATTCAGAACGTCAAATTCTATTTCCTTCATGTGTCCCATAACATGAGTTGGTCACGTTAAATGCGAATAAATTCTCAACTTTTCCAATTATGAACTTAATTTTTTTTTCACTGGTAAGTGGCAATATATTGAATTTTATAATTGAAACTGAGTCTAATTGCATACAATAAGAAGAATGATTTCTAATGCCTGTGTCCCATAGGGTCAATCTATTTCCCTCACATTTTTTGAAACAGCCCGCCAAAGCATAACCAAGATTCATTCTATCATATTTCAGGCTGGTTAAATTGCAGAAGCTTCCCGTTAGACTGAGGGTAACCTAACTTACAACAAATTTCCTTTGTTAGTTGTCTTAAGTATGTGTCGGATCAAGTGTTCGAATCGTGTCATTCATAATTCTATTGACATAGACATTTTTCAAAGAAGGTAAGTTTGACTCTTGTTTTCTTTGTATTGAAGTATATCTTTCCAATGTAGTTCAGAGTTCCATTAGTTTTTTTTTTTTCTTTTAAATGCGTGTGGTGTTGTTAATCTTAAATCAGACTCAAAATTCTATTTCCCTTACACCTTAAGTGCGGGAAATATATTACAATAGGTAAAACTGTAAGAGAAATAAGATAAAAAAAAGATTTGTTATGTATATATTTTTTTTTACTATTTATATTAATTTAATATAATATTCATTATATTAATCTTATGTGGGCTCGGGACCTTATAATATAGACATTTTATTGTACTATATAGATTCATACCGATGGGTAGTTGTTTTACAAGAAATTGACATGTCTATTTGAAGATTTATTAAGATCTTGGCATTACCATTCATTAGGAAGCATTCACTGAATAATTATACTTTATCTCTTGAAAGATTATAGTTTAAATAATAGGGATAATAAAATAAATGACAATGGATAAAAACACGATGATACGATATCTTAACCGTTGCATAATCTACATTCCGCTGATGTTAATCTTCACAAAAGCCAGAGTTTTATCGTGAATGAGTTCATAGTGTAAAACATAATTTGTTTGCCTCGAAAGAAACGTAAAAAAAAAAATAAATAAATAAAAGAATAACTGTTATGACGAATTTCTAATAAGTTATAATTAGTGTAAATGAAAGTCTACATGAATAAATGTTTTTCCTATTACGAAACCTTAAATCAGCCTCGGTTTTATATAACAAGGATATCAGAAGGGAACTACATGCAACAAAGTGGAAGCGATAGCCCAAGATAAGAAGAGGTGCAGCAGGATGGACTACATGCAACAAAGTGGAAGCGATAGCCCAAGATAAGAAGAGGTGCAGCAGGATGGTTAAGATCAACAAACATTGGAACATTGGAAACAAAAATGAGATGAGTGAGTTCCTTAGAAATTTGAATTAAAAAAGAAAATGAAAGATGGAAAAATAGATTTTTCCATACTAAATTCAATACCATGAAGTAGGTATGTAGACCCAACCGAAAAAAAAAGAAAAAAAAAAAAAAAAAAAAAAAAAAAAAAGGAATGTTAAGTATATATATTTCTCTCCGGTCTGTGTTTATTCCCGTAAAATAATTAAAGAATAATATTGATCTTTCACTGAAATTGCTTACGTATTATTTTATGTTCGATCCAAAACAGTGGCGGAATAAGCAAAAATGAAAATTTAAATATTTCTAGGGTGCTTATGGTAGACTTCCTGGAAGCTTGTAGATGAGAATAAGATGGGTTCCAACACACTTCTCTGCGCGACGTTGTATCCATATTTCAAAATGGAGGAAATAGTTAGATAAATAAGTCTGCTTCAGGAGGATCTTTGGGTGAATACATGCACATTTAGAAAGAGGCTTTGAAGTCAGAAATAATCGAAAGCTGCCCTAATTGATCATAGTAGGAAACATAGAAGACAACTACAGTAGCTATCCTGTAATTACCTTTTATGTTTCGCAAAGTTGCTTCAGAATCTCTTGGGTGGTTTTGCGTTCAAACGAACCGTCATGAAATGTGATGAAAAGTCTGTGCAGTTGAGAAAATATAATAATAATAAAATAAATATTATTTATTATTTACTACAATAATCTTATATTCAATTAATGCCAATAAAACTGTTTTTATGTCCTCAGTTGTCGATGAGGTAGGATATAGTCCTGATGATGTATTAAAAGAGATAAATAATTTAAATATTTTGGAAACAAAAATGAGATGAGTGAGTTCCTGAGAAATTGAAATTAAAAACGAAAATGAAAGAAGGAAAAATAGATTTTTCCATACTAAATTCAATACGATGAAGTAGGGAATATCATTCCCAAAATAAAACGAAATAAATTTAAAATGATTGTATTTAGAATAACGGCGTATGGAGTGGAAACATAAACAAGAAAGGTTAATCTCCGGTAGAAGCTTCTTGCCACTAAGAATGGACTATTGGCGCCGAGCAGAGGTAATCTCAAGAAGGAAAAAAATAGATTTACGAAAAAAATATCCTGGAACAGAACGAGAAAATATCCCTAAACTGTTACAGACATTTACAAAGAATGCCTAGGGAAGTTTATAGGTGGGCAATAGATGCAAGATGGAAACGAGGTAGGTCAAACAAAACAAGCAAAAGAAAATAGAAGAATACATGATGAAACGTTGCCTAAGAGAGAAATGAGCCATAGACAAAAAATACTGCATTTTTTTTTTTTTTTTTTTTTGTACTTGGAACTTTTGGCTAACAATGCTCTTTCAAATGTCATTTAAAATCCGTTCCCGTCTAATTGTAAATCTATAGTTTTCAGGGCCGGAACTAGGAGATTTGTCAAGGGGGCAAAGATCAGTTTGCCACCCCCATATTCCCCCTCCCTCCACCATTAAAATACAATACCACTGTAATACAGTATAATAATGATTATAAATCATGCAAACAAATAAAATTAAATTAAACAATAATAATTGTGATATTATTATTTTGAAAACGTTTATAATAACTTATTATTTTTTTACATTAACTTTTCAAATTTTGGTGCCCCCTAACATTTTCCGTCCGGGGCACGTGCCCCCCGTTGTTTTTTTTACTTTAAAATTAATTAATTAAGCTTTACAGCAACATTTAAATAAGTAAAAATTATAATCTTAATTATTATAGTCGTCGAATCTATGATATAGTAAAGTAATATTTAAATGTTTTAAATAATTAATTATAGTAATATATACCTTATTGTTGCTGCGCAAACTTTTCCAATTAACTGGAATAATATGCTTACTTTAATATATCTCTATCTCGAAGTTATCTGATCAGCTAAAAATCCAAAGTGCAATGTTGGCAATCATTTGTTTTCGCTTTTGTTGTGTCGTATTTTTCATTTATATTGGAAACTATTTATGTTTTGATAACAAGTTATTTATAATTTGAATCTGAATAAGGTATATGTTTGTATAGTAGAAAAGAAGGCGAATGTGAATCCCAAAATATTATAACACACTTTTACGTTTCAGTAATATTTTTTTCTACACCCAACTTAAGGTTTTTTTTCGTATGATGAAAATGAAACCACCCAACAATCGTGGTATCTCATTTTTTCCAATGTGTTATAAAATTTTACATAAATTCTAAGAAACCGAACTGAATACGGAAGGAATAATCGGAGATCAATGTGGTTTAATGAATAAATAATCTATATTCTGGGATGTATTGTACCCTAAGAATAACAAAATTGTATCATAAAGTAGTAAATGGTCTGGCTTATATAATTTCAAACAAAGCTATTTATATATGAAGAACATGAGACATTCAAATACGGTTAATAGGAAATAATTGTATAAAGAATTTTCAGTAAATATAATAACATAGGAGAAATTAGAAAATAAATAAAAAATAATAACCATGAGAAAATAAGAAAAGATGTATACAGAAAATAAACTTTATGTATACTGATTTAATATATTTACAGGTACGACAATATATATTTATACATACTGCACATATTCACTTATATACCCATACACACAACCAAACACATATAAATTGTCAAGTTAATAGATAGTAAGTGAAGTGATTATATGGCGAATGGTAGAAACATGGATAATTTCAGTGATATCAAAATATCAGGAATTAAATTTAAATACGTTGAACAATTTAAGTATGTAGGGTACATTATACCTAGGAAAAATGATATTTAATAGGTAATAAACGCAAGATTAAAACCTGGAAATGATCATTATTTCTTGGTCGCAAAACTACTCAGTTCACTCATACTCTCCAGAATTTAAAAATTAGGATATATAGGACTGTTATAAAACCAATTCTTTATAGATGCCGCTTATGTTAAGAGAAGAACAACGCCAAAGAGTTTTCCAAAATAAATTACTACGTAGTACTACGAATTTGGCTCAAAACAAGATGAGCATCATGAATGATTCTGAAACAGTTTAAGGGATATCCGAACCATATTATTATAAAAAACAAAGGCATTTAAAAGAGGAATCTTTTTAATCTGAACCACCTAAATAAAGTTTATTAGGAGTCCCTTTGAACTAACAGGTTTAGTTATGAAATTGAAATTAGTTCCTGACACTTGTGCTATTTCTTATGTGTTAAGAAATGCAAAGATCCGTTAAGAACAAAAGGATTAAATATTAATAATGTTGTTAAAGGAGGTTTAATAATTTATCTTCAAAGTTTCACTCTTTCATTGGTTTATTAGACTTAACTCTAATTATGAATACCTTAAGAAGTGTAATCCAAGTGTAAAAACACAAACTCCTTTTTTTAAGTACAAAATATGCTATAAAAACCCAGAAGAATAAGTATTTCTTTAATCCCTATATTGTTGGTCATTAACTTTTTTTTTTGTTTTCATTCTATTGACTTTCGGAGAATTCTGTTTATAAGCGTAGTTTACGTGATAGTATAAAACTATCAGTTATGGTTTTTTAGGAAATGCAAGCGAATGCGGTCACAGTCCTTGAAAAAGCAGATTTAAACTTCCATACAAAAATTTCAGACTTATTTCTATTCATTTCTCAAAAAAAATAATAAATAAACAATGATATACTATTGCAAGGATAATGTTCAGAGAATATCTAATATTTAATTTTGTTTTTTAAATTGGTTTGTTATATTTGAACTTACTTCTTTTTTTTTACTCCATTCTGTAGTCTAAAGTTTTCACTAATTCTAACCCCCTTGGTTTTATTTTGTTTGCACTTCAGAGCTCCTTACTATCAATAAAACAAAAATCTTAATTATTGATTTTACTATAAATAACTGTGATGAAGGATACGAGTAACCGTTTAGTTGCATAGTCAATTTAATTATAGTTTTTTACTTTATTAAAATGCCAAATTAAAAAAAAAAAATCAATAATTTTCGATTAGTTTTTAATCTTAGGTACAAATTGTTTGTGATTGCGTTACTTAGTGGATTAATGGATTAGTACATAATGTCCTGCATTCCAACTTAAAAAGGAAAGCCGAGGCTGCTTATCAATTCAAATTACTATCCAATTCAACCAGAAATGGATCTGTCAAGATTTATATTCTAATTCTTAAAATAAATGCTGTCAGCAGGAATATTTATTTCAGGAAAACTACTTATTTCATACTTACAGGAATACTCTTAGCACGCAAGCACTGGAGTCCGTGCCCTTACAAGCTCATCTGAAGTTTGTATTAAAGTTTTAGTACTTTTAGTCAAAATGATATTCCAGAAATTATTTAATATTAAACTGTGAATAATAGTGACATAATAAAGTACGAAGCTGATTTTACTGATAGCACGAGGCGAAAACAAAAAAAAAAAAAGATTGATATGATGGCTGATTAACTCTATGTAGGTTCAACTCTGTAGTACTTAATTTAATTACTTAGAACTTAGTTTAATTTCGGAAGCCCATAGCCATAACCATAATAATTTTACCAGCTATTCCGAAATAAGAATAACAGAACTCGTGGACGTAAAACACTGAGAGCCAAATACATTTCTCAAAACAAACCAAGTACGTTTCAATTATAACAAGGACGTTAATAAATAACAATACTATTTCAAAACAGTTCCCTATATCGCTGATACAAATGCAAACCATCGAATGTGAAAACAAGCATTTTTCGAATAACTCCACGTATGAATAAAATATTGAAAAAATGTAACATTTTTGGTATATTTTATAACTTTTTTTGAAAAAAAAAAATTTCATGTTACTATGATGTTTTGGGTTATTTTGTTAGTGGTTTTTTTTTTTTTTTTTTTTTTTTTTTTTTTTTTTTTTTTTTTTTTTACATGGTCTTTATTCATCAAAAGTTTGTCAAAAACTATTTCATACTCTATCCACTTTAGTCCTAATGTATCCATATTTTTTTTTCTATTTCGATTCTTACACGCACGAACAAGTTTGAGGATATAGTCTTCATCTTGCAGATACATACTAGTAATGGTATGTATAAAATAGTAATAATTTGTATGTGGTTCGGAAGTGTAAGGCAAGGTAATAAGATTTATTATCTACCAATCTTTAGTTTAATTTTATTATTTGATCCATTTAAACACAATTTCATATTTTATGTTAAAATATAAGTTTATATTTCTCTACAGAAACGTCATGAAACAATAACTAATTTGTAGTAGATTATGTATGTACAGGTTCTGTTGTTCCTTATTCTAAAAATGAAATAATAATAATATTTACATGATGAACATCGCAGTGTTTACAAAACGGTAATACTTGTAATCCCTAGTTTGGAGTGACATTTGATTGGAACTTTGAGTGGACCGTAGTTCGTAGACTCAAGACGTAGCGGTAGCGTTGGCTCCAGTCTTCTTATACCTCACAAGTAAGCAGCAAAACATTTTTATTACAAGAAATTTTTAATTTTTTTTATTTATACTAACAACCGTATAAAATTTTCTTTACCGTCTATTTCTCGCTAATGAAATTTCTTACGAGAAACAGAGTAACTGTTCAATTTTATATAAAATAATTCATAAATCGTTCAAAGGTTCCTGTTTTAATTTATTTGTTCTACTTCAATATTGCTTCATTAGTACTTATATTAATTTAATTTGGAAACATTTTGAATAATAAACCAAATGCATTGATGTCTCTTGTATATATATTTTTAAAAAAAAAATAAAATGTTTTTTTGTTCATGACGAGAATTTGGACTATTAATTAATATTAACATATCGCAATAATAAACATTATTATTAAATATTAAAATAAATTTCATCCAATTTAGCAAATTTAGATATTTTTATTTATATAGTATAATATACTTGAGCAATTTTCAAGTACATATATTAATTTAAACAGTTATTCACATGAAAATGAAATTAATGCGGACTGTACTATTCTTCTTTATTTTTCAAATATAATTTTTGTATATAGACCTATCGAGGACCATGGAAATACCATTTTTGTTCCTTTTATTCAGAATTTTTTCCTTTCCCTACAGAATGCCCGCAGTCTTTCACTGCTCTTTTCTTTGTATGCACAATAATCTCTATTTTATGTATTTCTTCTTTAAATTGTTCCTATCTTATTAATATTTTGTTTCTGTATTTGCATTCTTTCTTCTTTCACTTTTATAATGTACGGTTTCGGTGATTTATATTTTCAAAATTTATCCAAAATCTTTTGTTGCGTCTATTTGAATCGATTCATATGAAGTAGCTAACAAAATTCAATCTTATTCTCCTGAACACTATATAATAATCTTAAAAGTTTTATCCTTATCCTTTTCATTGTAGTATATAAAATTCATTTTAAGAAATAAAAAATTGAATTTCTCTTAATTTATAGATTTTTCAAGTATTCTTCCCTGCAAGTAGTAAGTAATATAACATGGTATAAATATTAAATAAAAAGCAAATTATATTTTAAAGTTAAGAATCTAAAATAAGGTTGGAAAACAAAAAATAAGGAAATAAAATCAATGAAAAAATACAGTTGACAAATCTAAAAAATATATATTATCAGGAGAAATAAATGTATCTCATCTGATATAATAATATAAGTTAAAAACAAAAACATTAATACAAAATTATTTAAATAGTACAAAAATAATACTAAACTAAATCAATATTTTACCGTGAATATTCATATTTCATTTTAATTAATATTTTCTTCTTCAATATGACTGTTAGATTGAATACCTAACAAGTAAATGAAAAGCCTGGAGTCAAAGCTATTTTGAGTGGAGGAATGGTGAATGTTGAAAAGGATGGAGTTCCAGAAATTAGATGCTCTGGAAATAAAGGAACATTTGAAGCATGTTTTGAAGGGAGTTAGGTAGAGGTCTGAGGAACGGGATCTGGTTTTGCGGTAACTCACTGATGACTTTAATGTTAATGCTTTGAGAATATAGGAAGGTGACTGAGAGGAAAGTGATTTGAAAAGGAACGAACCAAGGAAGTATTGTCTTCGGAAGGAGGGAAATAACCATTTTAATTTTGTGTAGTGGTAAGATACATGGTCTCAGCTTGATATCCCTAGAACGAATCTCAGGCAACAGTTCATAATCTTTCTTCAATCTTGCATCCTGAGATTCAAAGGGAACTCCATACACCACACTTCCAAATATAAGGGAAGGAATCAATAGTTGACCAGTTGGTTGTGGAAGGAAATTACGGGTGCGGTTTAGGAGTCGAAGAGTGGAAATTTTTTCTGAGTTTCGCCATTCCTATGGTCACTTTATAAAAAGCCATTTTTGTTTTGTAGAGACAGACTGAAGGAATGCTTCAAAGCGTAGTTCACAACTTTTTTATCTTCATATTATTACGTTTAGTGGGTTAACTATTTTTTTATTAAATTTATTTATCGGTATTTACAACTGCATAAAATATAAACATTATGTAAATTTGTGTAAAAATGATTACGATAACTTGTACACTAACTATCAACTTCAATAAACGTTCTATATTTGCCATCTTCTTATTTACGTAATTAAATAATGTTTCTTTTATGTCTTCGACATTTTAAAGATTTAGGTTATGATTTATTGAATTAGCTTTGGAGCTGAGAGCTATTTAAATATATGTTCTTCCATATCAAGAGTTAATTAAGAATAGTTGAAAATTCCTTTAATATGATTTATTTTTTTGACGAATTGAAGGATAAATTTGGTCCGTATTCGTTTTGTTTTTACGATAAATTTCATCTCAAACAATCTGTTCAAAGAAGTGGCTTTACATAATTAAAAGTATTGTTATTTTTGAAATAATATGATAATATGAGGAATGGGCAATTTATACAAGATTTTATGTAAGGATTGGATAAGGAAGGAATTTGATGATAAAGTGATAGCACAAAGATCAAATCCATGTGTTCAAGCGTGCACTTGTTTCATTATTCAATAAATAAATAAATAGTGTATTTATTTAAAAAGGATACGTGTAATACTATAAGAGATTACTGCAAAACAGAAATTTGTTCTTATGAGAGTAATAGTATTATTCAAAGTCGACAATATCTACGCCATTAGTATGTCTTTTCACTGGGAGTCAGTACTTTTTTGGGGTAATGTTTTTTTCCACATTAAAAAATGTAACATTTTGACACAGTCTAGCTCTGTTGGTGTTGGTCCGGTCGAAATTTTTACGACAATTTCCTAGTCAGAAATTTAATGGAAAACATTTTTTCTCATTTAACATTTGTCGCTAGGACCTGCCGTTTAGGAGTTATATTGGTTTAAATGAAAAAAAAAAAAATCGAGTTTGAAACACCTATTTCCTCTCAACTTTGTTTATTTCGAATAAACATTAATTGATAATGCAATTCAATTATTAATCTAAGTACTTTGATCCTTTTAATTCTAAAATGTAAATTGGGAAAAGTTGAAGATTATTGATAGACATATTCATGATCTATTTTACCTATTTCCTAGTCATGAAGAAATTGAGTTTTTTTTTTTTTTAACTATATAATATTATAATGATGCAGGAAAATAAAATAAAATAATCATCGTTCCAATTAAACATACCGCAGGTTTTTTCAAAATCGTATCAGTACTGTCCATTCTAACATATTCTTTATTATATCTGAATATTTTCACATTATCAGTTTTTTAATTAGTTGACATTTGATATAATGGGTCAAATACAGTGGCCTGATAGGTCACTATCAAGATTATATACGTAGTTAGCTAATGCGGAATTTTTTAAAGTCAATATTTTCGTTGTTTTTTTTTTTATTTAATTTGTTAATTTAATAATTTCGTTCCCATTTTAATAGACCATAAGGTTTAAGATTTCTATTTGGGCTTATGTATATGTGAAGATGGAAATCAAATATGTAGGAATATAGAAAAAAATAATTTCCGTATAAAAAATATTATATTAAATTTTGTGGTTTCGTGGAGTAGGCCACACATCCACAAAAATTAATGGATTAATATAATAATGCAATTGCAAAAATCAAGATAAATATAAGGTGTTAATTACCTCTTTACAGCTAACACCATGTCATTTTTCTTAACAAACTCATAAAATTTTTTTAAAAACTAATTCAGAAAAAGAGGATACATTTTCAAAATTTTGCTAAATTTATTATTAAAATGGAGTAATTCTATTAGCTAAGCTATTTTTATGAATCTAGAATAATCTGTAAGTAGAAACAGGAAGATCCTTTTTGACTTTATTTTTTTCCCGATGACAATGTTCATGTTTTTTTTAAAATGAATTTCAGTGTTACTAATTTTAAATTATTTGTTTTCAAATATTTAAAATAATTTGGAGCGAAAAGAATTAAAAAATAAAAATTATTTTAGTGCGTATTTCGATAAAAGAATTTTCAGATCAAAGTATAATAAAAGGAAACGAAAAAAAAAAAATATTAATTTTATATTCTACTTTTCAATAAAGCGATTTATCGGCAGGTATTACCGAAACTGTTACGTTTTATGCTGCTCCGGGAAATATATCAATAACAAATCGATTAATATATTAATTTAAGTAATCGATTATATAAAAAATAAAACTTTAATGTTTTAAGGGTTTTAAGGACTGTTAAGTGAAAAAAAACATTTAAGATAGCACCTTAAAGTTCCTGAAAGGGTTAAGTACAACACGGCTATGAACCTTAGAAAGCCAGTGTAAACTGGAAAATAGGTTGGACATGTTAATGAGAAATATATTTATAAAATTTGATATACTTAATTGAGCTCGATGGGATATTAGTAGTAAAAAAAAATATTTTAAATAGTAACATTTATAAACGATTTATTTGGAACCCACATACAAGCCCAAATTGACAAATCAATTGCCCATCGTTTTCGACTTCTTCAACATTTACAAGAGAAACGTTCAAACCTTCCTATTTATAACAAGAGACTCACTTATATGAGATTAATTGTACCTATTTAGACAAACGGAATTGAGCTCTGGGGCTCAACTAAACATTCCAGTTCTTCTCGTATCCAAAATCCAAATAATACAATCCAAAATCCTTGGAAAATCCTCAATCTCCTTTACTTTCTCAAAAATTAACTTGCCCATAATGATCATAATATTCCATATGTTGCTGATTTAGCCCAAACGAGATACCTATCCTTCCATAGTACACTCCATAACAACTCCACTAGTCTCTCAAATTGCTTCCCTTTCTATTCCCGATAATCCTTCAAGACGTCTAAAAAATATATGGCCACAAGACCTTCAACTATAAAACTTTTATTAAAGTGTCACCAATGGTTGGTTACTTCACTAGTTATTGTCCTGTTACTGTATCAAATTTACCGCACATTTACTAGATGTTTATTTTTTAAACAGTTGTAAATATCAATGAGATGATTATTTTTAAAAAAAATTTGTAAAATTTAAAGAAATAGTTTTTACATTTTACGAATCACGTGGGTAAGTATCGGAAATTCCATCTATCCCGAAGGCTTAATAGCGAAGTGAACATTGTTGCTAAACATTATTTATATATTGACAATATAAAGAAAATTTGTTTAAAATAAGGGGGAACCACATAGATACCAATTATTACCGTTACTAGTTCTTATCAACTATTGAGAAAGTTAAAAAAACGTATTATACTGATGAAATATTTTTGAGATATCTGTCATGGAGCTATATACTCCCTGGTATATGAAAGAATGCGATACGAAATTGCGGAGTAGCCATAATAAAATTTGCCTAACGATGTATTCAATGTCATTATTATCAATGTCGAGACCCTTACATAAATAACTGTTCTTAGAATTGTTAGAATATTTATATTGTGCATGTGATATTGTAGAAGACATCAATTTCATTGATTAATTTAATAAAAACAAATTTTATCTCATTAATTATATAATACATTGGTTCGTGTAGCACACAATCACACACACACACACACACACACACACACACACACACACACACACACACACACACACACACACACACACACACACACACACACACACACACACACACACACACACACACACACACACACACACACACACACACACACACACACACACACACACACACACACACACACACACACACACACACACACACACACACACACACACACACACACACACACACACAAGTATGTATATTGTAAACTGTTTTTATTGAATAAATATTACAATATGCCTTTCTCAAGGGCAATAAGTAATAAAGATGGTAACGGATTCCTCCATACAATATGTATAACAACATAAAATAAATAATCTCTGGACATACAAAAATACAATTAAATAAATTTAAAAAATTGTAAAACAAGACATATAATAAAAATTAAAGTACAGACATACTAAATAAAATATATAAACACACTCAGCCTGAAGAACCCTGAACTCAAGTCAGTTCGTACACTAATGGGAGGACAAAGCAGGATCCAAAGAGATTCCAGCTGCGTCAGTTCCTGTCAAAATTGACAGGAGGTTGAGTGACAGCGCCATAGCCGCAGATAGTCAGTACTCTAGTGGAGAAGCTGGTCATTTTCGGAATTCTAATATAAATATATATTTGCCTAAGGTCTCGTTTTCATTTTAAGAGAATGGTTCTATAATCCCTATTGGATTATAAAATGGGGTGTGGGGTATTTAAGGGGTATTAATTCGAGAGCGAAAAGTATATTGAGATTATTGTGTAGGGTTTTGTTACTAATGCAATATGGAGCATTTACAGTAGTTGGGAGGACTATGGATTGAAAAATTGAACACGTTTGATATTCGATTGTCTTGCTGCCGCGCAAAGTTAGACTCCATAAAACCATATAGATTTCAGGATAGTCTTGTATAGCAGAAGTTTGCCATCAAAAGAAAGGTAATATTTCATTTATAGTAGCCAATAAACTTGGCTGAAACATCTGATAACTTCTTTCCTTTCAACCAAGGATGGGTTCCATTCAACTCTTTTATCCATGGAGAAGCTATGTTACCGTATTGTGTTAGACGTGGGCAATGAAATATCATTAAAATAGACAGAAGGGCAGGATTTGAGGCGGAGAGTAAAATGTATGCGCTTTAACTTATATTCATCGACTTTGATCCCTCATTGGTTGAACCAAACTTCCATCGAGGATAAGCGAAATATTTTTAGGAATAAAACTCATCCAACTGAGATTATTGAATAATTGTTTCATTTGTAATAGTAAGCACTGAAGTACTTAGTAACTCTAAAATTTTATTTTCACTTCTTTTAATTCACATTCACCGAAAAATAAGAGTTTGTACTTCGTTTAAAGTCAAATTAGTTATTTAATTGCTTTTAAGCTGGAGCAGTATGTGTCTCTACAATGAATACATTACGAATCTTCGAAAAAAAAAAATTCTTAGGAAAATATATGGGCCTGTAGTGGTTGAGGAATGGAGAGCCCAGAGAAATAGCGAACTCCACGAGATATTTCCTAATCTATCGTTATCATCAAGCAAAGTTCTTGCTAGATATTACTTCCGCTAAAAATGTGAATCACGGTATCGTTTCATTGTCTAGTTCTTTATAAAACATTTATTTCAAGTCTTCTATAGATGAAATGGTTTCGTTATTTTTATGAGACGCCAAAAGAATTCAGTTTCTTTGTTAAAACGGTATTTAACTATTGTCAGATTTTATAAATTATTGTTTGGATCTCTTGTTTATAGATATTGTATTCGAATTATTGTTTGAAATTGGCAGACTTAAGTCACATTAACAAAATATTTAAAAAAAAATTTTTTTGGGAATAACCATTTATTCCCATTTGGAATAACACAAAAAAAAAAAAAAAAAAATTACGGAGCCGTTAGAAATATGAGTCGAGGATTCCATCCTAGGTTAGATACCTGTAAAGATAAAAATGGAAAAATTGTCGAGAAAGCAAATGTAATCAACCGATGGGAGGAGCACTTTACTGATCTATTTAATGTGGGCAGCGAGAATCTTGACCTGGTACCGGAACTAGAAGATATTAATGACTTAGAACCATTGTCCATTGAGGAGGTAGTAGAATCAATCGATAAGTTGAAGAATAATAAATCACCCGGAGAAGACATGTTGATTGCGGAATTTTTTAAAAAAGGTGGTGAGGAGCTTACAAATCAAATGTATCTACTAATAGAGGATATCTGGTGCAAGGAGTACATGCCAACAGAATGGAAAACGAGTCTGATATATCCTATACAAAAAAAAGGAGATAAACGTCTATGGGAAAATTATAAAGGCATCTCACTTTTAGGAGCTGCATATAAAATATTTTCCAATAGATTGGTTAGTAGGCTTAATGGATTTGCAGAAAATGTCCTACAGGAATATCAGTGTGGTTTCCGTAAAGGAAGAGGAACGGTTGATCAGATTTTCGTTATGAGGCAGATAATGGGAAAATGTTGGGAGTTTAACACTGACCTGCATATATTATTTGTAGATTACTGCCGTGCCTTTGATAGTATTGTTAGGAACAGAATGTTAACGGGAATTTAATATCCCGAACAAACTAGTTCGTCTCATACAAATATCTATGAAAGGTAGCAATGCTAAAGTGTATATTAATGACCACTTCAATCGCAGTTTTTAATTATTTAATCTTGCGCTGCACAGTGTTGTAAAGAAGCTGAATATCAATAGAGATATACTGTATACATCTAATCAACTTTGTGCATATGCGGATGATATTTGTTTGGTATCGAGGAGCAAGCAAGCCTTGCTAGGCGTGTTTGGTTTGTTGAAGGCTGAAGGCGAGATAGTTGGTTTGAAAATAAATGAGGCTAAAACCCAATATATGTATCTAATCACAGACGGATACTCCTTTAAAAATGTGAAAACATTTACCTATCTTGGTGCTGAGCTCAACTGTGAAAATAAGATATCGATAGAGGTGCAAAAACGGATTATGGCAGGTAACCGAGCCTATTTCGCGATTATCAATCTTTTCCGATCATCACTCTTGTCACGGACAACGAAGGTAAGGTTATATAAAACCTTAATAAGGCCTATCGTGACATATTCTGCTGAAACATGGACCCTGCGTACCTCCACAATAAATGCTCTGAGAATTTTCGAAAGAAAACTTCTTAGGAAAATATATGGACCTGTGATGGTTGAGGCTTGGCGTCGGGAATTGGCGGCCCCATCGCCCAGTCAGCAGACTGCAATCAGCCACTGGCCCTCCAGGTTGGGGGGACAGTACTCTAACATCATACAGTACACCAACACAGCACACACGACAACAACCACCTACTACAGACAAAGGTCAACCACAGTACACACCCTAGGTTCACCTTCCCTAGGTAGCCGCTCCGGACGGGGAAGCCAGTCAGGAGGCTTTAAGGAGGCAGCCCCTCCACCTGACTCGGGGGCAGAGTTTGGGCTGATAACCCCCTCCCCTTAAATCTTATTTATTAGGAAACCTGTACAAAGATATGCCGGATTGATTTCAAGGAAACGACGTAACGCCTGTTTAATGGAATTTCAACTGGGAACATGGAATGTTCTCTCTCTTTACAGACCAGGAGCTCTAGAACAACTCCTTACTCAATTGGACCACTATAAATTGGACATCACTGCTATCCAAGAGGTAAGATGGACAGGCAACGGGATGTTCTCAAAAACACACCATGACATATACTATAGCTGCGATCAGAAGTACCACACATTTGGGACCGGATTCATAGTAAATAAGAGAATTTCTCAACTAATAATTGACTTCAAGCCTATTAGTCAAAGGATTTGCTATTTACGAGTCAAAGGGAAATTCTATAATTATAGTATAATAAATGTTCATGCTCCAACGGAACCCTCAGCTGAAGAGGAAAAGGATGCTTTTTACCACGCTCTTGAAAGGTGCATGGATGGCTGCCCTAGAGCTGATATAAAGCTGGTAATTGGTGACTGCAATGCGTAAGTAGGAAGTGAGTGGGTATTTCGACATGCTATAGGGAATCACAGTATTCACCAGCAATCAAATGATAACGTTCAGAGACTAATTGGCTATGCTGCCTCTAGAGGGTTAGTGATTGGGAGTACTATGTTTCCTCATAAAAGAATTCACCTGGCTACCTGGCATTCGAATGACGGGGTGACCACGAACCAAATAGATCATCTCCTCTTAAGTTCAAGGTTTATGTCGAGTCTAAAGGACGTGAGAGTATTTCGGGGTGCAAATATAGACTCGGACCACTATCTCATGATAGCAAGAATACGAGCTAGAATATCGGTAACCAAGAGCCAGATCGCCAAAAGACCAAAAAATATTACTGTACTAAAGTTAAGAGACCCAGAGGAAAGACTCCTTTTCATGGCATCGATGAACAGGAAATTCCAAAGTCTCGAATTGGACGATAATCTTACCCAGAGATGGAGAACTTGTAAAGAAGCTATTTTTGACGTGTCCACTGAGACTCTAGGCCATGAGGAATGCTCTGTGAGATCTCCTTGGTTTGATGAAGAATGTAGGCAGGTAACCTGTGAGAAGAATGCTGCCTACCGACTGATGATACAAAGGAGAAATACTAGAAACTCAACTGAGAACTACCGTATGAAGCGTAGAGAAGAAAAAAGACTCCATCAGAAAAAGAAAAGAAAATGGGAGTGTGATCAGCTGGAAGAAATGGAGCATCTAAAAAGCACTAATGAAACTAGAAAGTTCTATCAACGGGTTAACTCTAGCAGGAGGCCTTTTACGCCACGGACGAGAGCTTGCAGGGATGCTGAAGGAACACTGCTGAATGATGAAAGACAAGTGATGGAACGATGGAAGGATTATTTCAGTGGACTCCTGAATGAAGATAGGGAAGTGCTGTTGGGACCCCCCCCCCCTGGAAATTCCAGAAGGCAATCTCGAACCACCTGACTTTGAGGAAGTCCAAGAGGCTATAGAGCACCTTAAAAATAATAGAGCACCAGGCGCAGACAGAGTTAATGGAGAACTCTTGAAGTATGGAGGAGAGGAAGTGGAAAGGTTCCTGTACAACCTTATAATGGATATATGGGAAAGTGAGCAAATGCCATATGATTGGCACAAAACAATAATATGTCCAATACATAAGAAAGGGGACATACTGGAATGCGGCAACTATCGAGGAATATCCCTACTCTCCAACGGATACAAAGTATTATCAAGAATATTATATGAGAGACTGCGACCAATTGCAGAAAGAGAAATCGGAGTGTACCAGACAGGGTTCATGAGGGGCCGATCAACTATAGACCAAATCTTTTCGATAAGAACCATCCTGGAGAAAACTAGAGAGCATAATATCACCACTCACCATCTCTTTATCGACTTCCAAAAGGCATATGACAATATCATAAGGGAGGAAATCTATAAAGCTCTATTAGAGTTAGGAACTCCGTGCAAGTTAGTTCGTTTGATAAGAATGACGATGAATAAGGTGGAATGTGCTGTCAAAGTACATGGAGCTCTATCAAGAGATTTTGAGACTTACAAAGGCCTTAGACAGGGTGACAGTCTTGCGTGCCTTTTATTTAATATGGTTCTGGAACGTGCAGTAAGGAAGTCAGGTCTGCAGATTGGGGGCACCTTATACAATCATTCAATACAAATACTTGGTTTTGCGGACGATCTGGACATAATTGGTAGAAGCCTGGAATCTGTGAGGGAGGCATTTCTTGCCCTCAAGGAGGCAGCTCAGGAAGTGGGTCTGGAGGTGAACCAGGGAAAAACCAAGTACATGGTAGCTGGCCCACAAGCAGAGGATCGACAGGATAGCCAAATAATAATTGGGGACTTCACATTTGAACAAGTTAAAGAGTTCATTTATTTAGGGACTCAAGTGAACTCTGACAACAATATACAGCTGGAAATAAATAGAAGATTAATTTCTGCAAACAAGTGTTATTTTGGACTCCTGAAGCACTTTAGAAGTAGAAACCTCTCCCGCAAAACCAAAGTCCAGCTGTATAAAACCTTAATAAGACCTATTCTGACCTACGCCTCTGAATGCTGGACTATTTCTAAAATGCAGGAAGCCTTACTCCAGAGGTTCGAGAGACGGATTCTAAGAAGAATTTTTGGACCAGTTTTCAGAGACGACACTTGGAAGCTGAGAACCAATTCAGAGCTCGCACAGCTATATCAAGATACAAATATTATAAGATATATTAAAATTGGAAGGCTCCGATGGGCAGGGCATGTGGCGAGGATGAATCCAGATGAAGTCCCTAAAAAACTATTAGAGGAAAAAATATTTGCCAAGAGAAGAGTCGGCAGACCAAGACTGAGATGGGTCGATGGAGTGGCGGAGGATGCGTTGTCCATCTTGCGAGTGAGGAACTGGAGAGCAGCAGCAAGACACCGAGATGACTGGCGATTGATGCTACGGGAGGCCTTGACTCACTTTGAGTTGTAGCGCCGTTTTGATTGATTGATTGATTGATGGTTGAGGGTGAGTGGAGGGTTCGGAAAAGCAGAGAGTACGGTTCCTGTGACATTGTTCAGTTTATAAAAGCGAGAAGAATTGAATGGTTGGGCCATGTTCTGAGAATGGAAGATAGCAGAGCTCCAAAAAAGCTACTACTGGGGACAATGTTTGGTACCAGGAAGAGAGGACGCCCAAGAAGAAGATGGCTGCGAGATGTTGAAGGAGACCTCCGGGCCCTTGGTGTAAGGAACTAGAAATTGAGGGCATTGTGTAGAGATGAGTGGTGTAGTATTGTTGGAAAAGCCAAGGTCCACCCGAGACTGTAGAGTTACAGAAGTAAGTAAGTAAGTGAGTAATATTAAAAATAAAATTATAGTGAAGATGGTGAGTTGCCAGTAGAATGATCCAAAACAATATTTATAGAATTAATATATTGTAACTGATCTCAGATTATTGTTGATGTTTTTTTTTTTGTTTTTTATTATTAATGTTATTAACTAATATTTTCCTATAACCTTTCTTTTTTAATTATATTATATAGCGCATACGTATATCTGTATATCGAACCTACTAACTTTCCAAATTTCTTTGGCATTACCTCTTTCTTTAATAATATTTATTTGTTTTTTAAACTCTTTTGAAGTATTTTAAGGTAAGCCAAAACGTCGCTACCATAAATTAATAAAATAGTATTGTAACGATCTTCATTATTTATGTGCCTTCAACCGACACCAACAAAAAGAAACTTTCTGTCAAGAAAGCATCTTCAGTTCCTAGCTCGTTGTTGAGTATTTATGGCTCCTATGAAAACCTTCCTACCATGCTTTTCTAGTCACTAATACGAGCGTCATTTACTCTTATTTTTAGTTAAGTTAGTATATCGAATCATACAATGGGTGATTTGAAACCACTGACACTTGACGAAGAATTTCGTCTCTTCACTGCCACACTAATGAACAATTGGAGCGCACTACAGGTTGGTTGGCTGCTATATTTCTAGTGTTCATTGTTCAGTTTATTCTATTATTTAGTTATGAAATTAACAATTATCGTTAATAATATTTAGATTCCATTGCCTAAATAATCATGATTTTATCTTTCCTTTAGCGTATTGTGTTTTAATAGTTCCATAAGCAACTTTGTTGTGAATTTACGTCTGGATTAGTGATTTTCAGTGTAACTAAATTATACCTATTATATATAAAGCAAATTTATTGGCATTATCAATCAAATTGAATTTTGCATATTTTAAGTTTTGACAAAATTTTATTTTTTATTGACTATCATTATTTCAGAATTTCATTATTCCTACCTTTAAAACGTGACTACTCGGTTCTATATTGCATCAAAGCAAAACCCTGGGACTGGACCTTTTGGAATTTTTACCTGGATAAGTAGAAAACCCATTGCTTTTAAAAACTGTATTGACAGCTAATAAGCATTTTACAATTCACCTACAGGAAACAATATAATAAATTATCTAACAAATTTGAACTCTCCTGATTCAAATAGTTGCAGAAATTCAGTAATAAGGACATGTGATATAATAATACCTTCTTAATAACTAATTATTTGGCTAGATATCAAGGAATGGTGGTCTTGATATCTAATTATGGTGATCTGATATCCTTTATAATCTAAAACAATATAACTGCCCTTAAGATCTATATCCGTTAATCAAAAGATTCCTCGAAAAGGGATGTTCGATGTTAAAAACAAGTGCAGTTGCTTGCTTTAAATCTTTATCCATAAGGTCTTGTTCTTGACTTAATAACTGGTCCTAAATTATTTTATTTTTATTATTATTACATTCCGCATCTACTCACATGAGTCATTAGCGGCTCAATAATACATATTAGATTTTGTCGAACAGTTTACAAAATTTTAGAAATTCAAAAATGTTTTTGATTTTTTCCTCTGTGTCTTCCAGTGCTTTATCTATATCTGAGGGTATATTGTACTTTGTTCTGGCGTCAGAGTATAGTGTACATGTTGTTACAATGTGTTTCAATGTCAGTGTTGTCATGCATGTTGTACAAATCGGTGGTTCTAGGCTTCTCATCAGATATCAGGTAACCGTGGGTGAAAGCCGAATGTCCTATTCTTAGTCTTGTCAAGATTATTTCCTCTATTCTTGATTTTCTACAAGATGTTGTCCAGGGTCGGGTGTCTTGTTTAATTTCTTGAAGTTTGCTGCGGATTTGGTTCCATTTTGTTTTCCAGTGATGGAGCAATTTTTTTCTGCAGGATGTTTTTAAGTCAGAAGTTGTTGTAATGTCTGTAATAATGGTTCCTGTTTGGTTCAGTCTCGCAAGATTTGCTGCACTGTCTGCAGCCTCATTTCCGGGGATGCCACAATGTGAGGGTACCCACATTAGCACAGTCCCTCCACCCATCGACTCGTGCATCTCCCACAGGCAGTTATTAATCTTGCGTACTAGGGCATTTTCAGAGTTGTCTTCAGCTATTGCCAATATTGAGCTTAGAGAGTCTGTTACCAAAAGAGCATGTTTTGTATTTGTAGATTGTATTAATAGAAGACCTTGGTAGATTGCAAATAGTTCTCCTGTAAAAACACTATTTAGTGACGGTAGGTTAAATTTTAGTACGCTATTGTTAAAAACCACTGCACAACCGACTTCTCCATCAGTTTTCGATGCATCAGTAAAAATTGTTCCGTGGTTTGGATACTTTTGCCTTAATTCTGCAAAAAGTCTCTTTTTAATGATGGGGTTATCGTCTTCAATCTTTTCCTTAAGGGATGTGTCAACCTTGATGTAAGTACTGTCCCATCGAAAAAACAATGGATCATCTATGGTTAGTACTGTATTCGGTTTTATGTCTAAAAGTTGGAGGAGATTTTGGGTTCTACTTGCAATGCCCACCAGATTGTTTCCTTGGTTACTATTAAGGTTATGAAAAATGTTATGATTTGGATGATCTGGTTTGGAAATCAGAGTTGAGTAGTAAGATAGTGTAAGGTATGATCTTCTTAAAGTTAGGCTCGGTTCACCGCATTCTACATATAGGCTTTCAACTGGTGAAGATCTGAACGCACCAGTGCATATTCTGATTGCTGTGTTATGGATTGTATTGATTATTTTGAGAGTTGTTTCTGAAGCGGAATTATATACTATACTACCATAGTCTATCTTGCTTCTAATTAGAGTTCGATAGAGAATTAGGAGTGTTTTTCTATCGGCTCCCCAACTCATTCCTGATACAACTTTAAGAATGTTTAATAATTTTAGGCAATCCGTTCTTAGCCTTTGTAAATGGACAGTCCACCTCAATCGTTTGTCTACCCACATCCCGAGAAATCGTATATTTTCTACAAATGTTAAGTTATTTCCCTTAAAAAACCAGTGTTGGATTTTAAGAGCACATTCTTTTCCTGCAGAAATGGATACATTTAGTCTTGGAGGTAGAGAAAGTAAAGCCCGTGGTAGAAGCCCACAGTTCTAGTCTATTTAAGATATTTTGTGCTTTCCATTGTATAAATTTAGTGGATTTGCTTTTTATTAAAATTGTGAAATCGTCGGCAAATAGCATGCTAGTTGCTGGCTCTTCAACCGACTTTATAATATCATTGATTGCTATTAGAAACATAGTAACACTCAATACAGACCCCTGAGGAATTCCGTTTTCTTGATTAAACGTTTTGGATAGTGTATCTCCAATTTTAACTTGAAAAACTCTTCCATCTAAAAACTTATCAATGTATCTGACCATTCTTCCTTTCAATCCCCAATCCAAAAGTCTTACTATTATAAGTCTTCTCCATACCCTGTCGTAGGCTTTTTCTATATCGAAGAATATAGCTATTAAATGTTCTTTTGCTTTAATAGTGTCATGGATGAGGGTTTCTAGTTTGATTAAATGATCTACAGCCGTACGGTTTTTTACAAATCCACATTGTTCGTCAGCGATTACACGTTTTTTCTTTAGGGTGTAGGTCAATCTTTCATTAACCATCTTTTCCATAATTTTAGATGTACAACATGTCAGGGATATAGGACGAAACCTATCAGGAGTGAGAGTATCTTTAGATTTAGGGATAGGTATAATTATCGATTTCCTCCATATGTCAGGTATACTTCCTTCCATCCAAACATAGTTATAAAATTTTAATAAGTGAACTTCCGCTTCAATGGGAAGTTTTTTAATAAATATATAAGGTATCTCATCGGGACCAGGGCTTGATTTGGATTTACAATTTTGTATAGCTTTATTAATTTCTTCAAAATTAAAGTTTTCATTATATTTTTCAAAATCATTGCAGGTTATATTTACCATATGATATTCAGTTATACGTTTATGAGATATAAATTTTTCATCATAATTTTCTGTGGCTGAAACCTTTTGAAAAAATTCACCGAACTCATTGGCTATATCTGTATTGTCCGTTTTGACTCCGTTTATTGTCTTCAGTCCTGATATTTTACAAATATTTTTATTTCCCTTAATAATTCTCATTTTAGACCATATTTCCTGAGATGTGCTTGAAGTATTCAGTGTAGACACAAACTCTCTCCAACATTGTTTCTTCCTATTTTTAATTAATCTGTTGGCATAGGCCCTTAATTTTTTGAACTCCTCTAAGTCTTCGATTAATTTGGTCTTCTTATACCTATTCAACGCTCTCTTCTTCGCTTTTATTGCAATGTTGCATTCGGCATTCCACCATGGAACTCTAACCCTAGAATATTCCTTGTATGTTCGAGGGATACTAAGACTAGCGCTTTCAATTATTACTTTATTGATAAAGTTCAATTTATCGTTGCTATTCATGGGAACATCAGCCTCGAAACAGCTGATTTGTCTTCTTATCGAGTCTCGGTAAAGTTCCCAGTCTGCTAAGGAATAATTCCAGCGACTGCTATAAGATACAAAAGGTCTATTTTTTTTTGCATTTCAATGATAATTGGGAAGTGATCACTACCAAAAAGTTCGTCTAGTACTGTCCAGTTTGTGTTTGATATGAGACTTCGGTCACAAAAGCTAAGATCTGGGGCTGATAGTGTATTATTGCTGATGTTAATATGTGTTTTTGCTCCATCATTCAATAAACATACATTGTTATTCATTTCCAAAAATTTGATTAATATATTACCTCTTGATTCTGTAAAAGATGATCCCCAAAGAGGATGGTGTCCATTCAAATCTCCCAAAATATAAAAGGGTTTTGGTAGTTGATTCGTTAGATCGAACAATTCTTCCGCAGTAAAATGTTTTCTTTGTGGAATGTACAGACTACAAAACGTGATTGGATTTGGTATATAGACCCTAATGGCAACGGCTTCAAAATCAGTATTCAGGTTTAACTTTTCAAAGTATACTCCATTTTTGACAATTATACATACACCTCCCCAAGCTGTGTATGAATTTCGGTCTTTTCTTATGATTAGGTAATTATTCAAGTCAAAAGAGTGGTTTAATAAATGTGTTTCTTGAATGCAGGTACATATTGGGTCATGTATAGATAATAAAACTTTAAACAGGTCTATATGGCAAATTAGACCATTACAGTTCCATTGCAAAATCTTGGCCATTTTTTTGTTGGTTATAAAATTAATATTAATGTTTAGTAACTAATAGGTTTTTAGGAAACTAACATGTTTTCTCTTCAGGGACATCTTTTAATTTTTTGAATAATCTAGTACATCTTAATTTTGCCGAACGTCCAGTAGCCAGTTTTCTTATATCTGTTATCATATTTAACACGCCTTGAGTGTCTGATGTAAATTGTTTAACAATATTGTTTGGATTTTTTTCACCTTTAACCATATCCAACAATAAGCAAAAGTTTTCAAAATTCAATGGGTATTTGTCAATATTTTGGTCTATTATGACTTTAACAGAAGAAAATTGTTCCAATGTAGATTTTATGTCTTTCTTTTTTTCAGTATTGATTGTCTCGTTTTTCCTTATGTCTGTTTCTGAATCTGAAAAAGGTTCAACATTACTTGTATCGGGGAGGTTACAAGTTTCAGATAAGATTGATAACAGTAGGTCCGTTTTCTCTAGTTGTTTTGTATTTTGGGTAAGGTTAGCTGGTTCATTATGAGTTATGGTTACTTTTTTTTTCTCGTGTTTGTGTATTCAGGCAGATATCATTTAAATCTGTTGGAAGTTTAGGGTTCGGTGATCTGGTCTCCTTTAGTACCACATCATTTTCAATTGTTTCCAGGTTTATAGTTAAGTCTATAGGATTTTTTTAATGTTGTATTTGGGTTTTTCTGATCAGGTATTTCTGTTTCTGGTTCTACTGGTTTTGTTTGTACATCTGGATTCAGTTTGCATTTTGAACTAATATGTCCAACTTCAGAACAAAGATAGCATCTAATTTCATCTTCTCCTAAGTATATTTTAAAGGTATCGCCTTCAAATTCAACTTGGATACTTTGGGGCAATGGGTCAGACTCGTCGGGTTGGATAAACAAATGACGCCTGAATGTATGGACATGTTCATAGCCTGGTAATTTAATACCAGCTCTCAAATAGTTTACGCTTGATAAAAGTTTAATGTTTTTCTCCTTTAATTTATTTTCAATAATATTGTGAGGTAAATATGGAGGGGCATTGGTTATTATTATTCTTTTGGATTGAACAATAAGTTTCCTAATAGGAATAACATTTCCATCTATATGTATCACTTTATGGTCCCTAGTCAGTTTTTCGACGTTTTCGGTATTATTTAAGAAAACAGCAATTTGGTTATTTGATATTCTGTTTGCAAAATTTATGCTTTTAGGGCCTACAATGTCTCCTATAGCGATAATGTATTTAATTATGGGTATACTGCTTACAGCAGGGAGCAAAATGCCTTGTTCTTTTTTAGGTGTTGCTAATGGTGATGTTTGGGGTTCGTTTTTGGTGATACTTGCAAAGGTTTTCATGTTAGAGGGGTTTTCTGAGACTTTATTGTTAATGGAATTCATAATAACAGCTATAACAGCAAAATATTGGTATCTCTGTTTAAGGTTAGGTCACCTCAAACAGAGAACCGAAAAACTAACTATTTTGTTGGATTACTAGAAAAATGTGAAACTTACTTCCTCCTCGAATCCAAGAGACTTTTTTTCCCCCCCAATTTGACTAATATTCTTCAATCCTTCACCGAAATTTTTGATCACAAAATTTAAGGTTTCTACAGTCTAGATAGCGGTCCTAAATTATAAAGTTATGCTGAAGATATAGTATTTCAAATCCTAGGATGTAGTTTCCGAAAGTTATAAAACAGCAAGTTTTATTAGAATTAAACTTATGAATTAGACCTCAACATACTGAAATGTAAATATATCATCTTTTGGAGGAAAAGAGCATTTTTATATTAATACATGAGTATTGATTAAGTGAAGATATAAAGAACTATAGCACTAATGTTTTTAAGCATCTTATTTGACGTTGAATTAAACTTATTAAAAGGGTATATTCCAAAACATTAAAAACCACCAACTTTAGACAATTGCTACATGGACAACCTGGTTATTGTATGGTTGTTTCCCAATCCTAACCAGATTGAAATTGTTGAAATTCATTTTAAGAGAATGCTACAAAATAGTTATTTGACTACAGAGGTTGAAATCGAAGCTTCTTTTTTAAATGGATGCTCAGAAGAATTACCAATGAAAGACATCTCTTATTTTAGTCTGCCTTGAAAACGTTTATTGCCTTTTTACTTGAAGTAGAATAACTTATTATAGAAATTATTAACGTTTTTATTCAAATGCATAATATTTTCAACTATTCAATAGTTAATATGTAATTGTCTATTTTATTATTGAAGGTACCATGTTGGTGAATTATTGATCTGTATAATAAAACAATTTATGACCAAAGTCTCATTTTCGTGATCTTTGTCAGTATCTTTTATATGAGGTGGTTTTGAACTATCAGTTTATTTAAAAATCTGCCTTACTACCTATTAAATGTAATATACTATAAAATTAAGAGAGGAATCAAGAGATGTTCTCAAAAATTGAAAGCTTTCATGAATTATCATATTAACTCAAATAATTTATATAATTGTACACTTTTGCAATATATACAATCATATTTTGTATTTTTATTTTTTGTCTGTTCTAATTCAGCTGTAATTATTGTATATTAACCAGGCACGTGTTCCATCTTGTGATCATACACGTGTTTCCATACATTTTTTAAAAATTATGTTTACTTTTTAAATAAATGAATAGCTGACATCCCAACTCATCCTACCACTGCCCTCACTACTTACGCTGATGACACATGTGTGTTATCAGTAAACAATGATCCCTTCATTGCCTCTCAAACACTCCAATCCCATATCCTAAACCTTCAAGAATGGTGTCAAAAATGGAGAATAAAAATAAATCCAAACAAATCCCACCAAATAACCTTTACCCTTCGTCGTATCCTTTAATGATATTCCACTAATCCCTCTTGAACAGATACGCTACCTAGGACTCCACTTGGACAAACGACTAACTTGAAATCCACATACAAGACTAAAACGACAAGAAACTGCCCGTCGTTTCAGACTACTTCAACATTTACTAGAGAAACGTTCAAAGCTCCCAATTAATTACAAAAGACTCATATACATGACTGTGATTAGACCTATTTGGACGTACGGAGTTGAGCTTGGGGCTCCACTAAACCATCTAATTCATCTCGTATTCAATCCTTACAATCCAAAATCCTTCGTAAAATCCTCAATGCTCCTTACTTTGTCACCAATAAACTTATCCATAAAGATCTTAATGTTCCATATGTTAATGATTTAGCCTACAACAGATACCTAACCTTTCATAGTAAGCTCCATAATCACTCAAATCCATTAGTTTCTCAACTTGCTTCCCCCTCCATTCCTGATAATCCTCCGAGGCGTCTGAAACGAAGATGGCCAAGAGACCTTCTGGTGTAGAAGTTTTAATAAAGTGCCACTGATAAGTAGTTCTTTCCAAGTTTTAACATGTTATTATAAACGTTGTCAATACATTTAATTGATGTATATATTCTGTACAGTTGTAAATTTCAATAAATGTATATAAAAAAAAAAAAAAAAAAAAAAATGAATGAAGACCTAATATACTTCTTCTTCTTGCTTCGTATGGGCCAGCTAAGGACCACGACTTTCAACTATTGCATTTGGGTCAGGTTTTGATGTTATATACTGTTATTATTGATTTTTGTTTAATTGTATTTAAGATTAAATCTTAATAGTCATAGATATACAGCAATTAAAAATTTAATTCAAATTTATTTTTAATTGCTGTGTATCTATGACTGCATACCCCATTAATTTAAATCTCAATAATTTAAATAAATTTAATTCTCCCTCCTTTTTCCATTTGAATATATTTTTTTTTTCTTGTTTACTTGTCAAATATTCAATCGCCCTGTCATGTTACTTTTTAATAATCTCTTTTGGCACTTTTTTGAACATTCTTGGACTATAATTACTTAAAAATAACTCTCTCTGAGAATCTGTCTAACCTTATTAGCCTATTTATCGCATACTTTAAATTTAACAACTATTTTCAGTTCTCAGATATGTCGTATGAGAGATTCCTCAGAATTTATTACGTCAGAGACCCCTTGAAATTTATTATTCTCTTTTATAAATCCACTATCTTTTACCTTTATCCCATGCACTTAGGACTTCCTACAAATTGCCTTCTCCCTTACAAGATCTTGTTTCTTCATATCTTATCATTGTCCCATTTCTTAGAACATATTTATTTCTACTACTCCTATATCATGAGATTCTTTGATGCCTCTTATCTAATCGTTTCTTATTTTCCTTTATCATCACTTGCTTATTTAACCCTGTACTTTCAGTCCTCCCCCATTTCTAAATTTTGGATTAAAAAAAAATCAGACACCTAATAAAAAGAAGATATTATACCAGAAGGCCTTCTAGGTGTACTATTATCCAATGATCACCCTTGCCCTTTCCTTTGAAACCTTCCTTAAAAGTTCATTTCAATATTATATACAAAATGACAATTAGCCCGCGATAATTTATTATTTATTTTACCAAACATTATTATAAATAAATTGAATATGCTATGTACTTGAGTCAGTCCTAAACACCACGTATGACGGGCTCATTTGGTCACCGAAGAATCCTGGATAGAACTGTCATTGTATCATTAAATTAATAAATAATTCGCCACTTCTATGATGTTTGGTTTATTAATTTATTAACTAGGAACCTAATTAGCTTAGTTTATTAACCTATTAATTAGAAAACAAATTCAATTTCAAATAATATTTAAACATTCATCTTCTGTTCCTCAGATTTAAAACATCAATTTGTGTTTATTAATTTCACATTAGATTGATTTTTCTATACTGATTAATGATTATATCACTGGACTAGAGTAACTTAGTTGTCTTGCTAACACGGTAATTGTGTGAAGTTTTTTTTTAATTAGTGTTTGTATTTATTAGATTTAAAATACTTGTTTTTTTGTAATGTCATACAATTTTAACAGGTAAGCACGTATCCACATTTAAGAAGCCAACAATATCAGAAATATAATTCTTTAAGAGAAAGCGTAAGTTCCTAGCTTCTTGTGTGTTTTTGATATACCTCCTTGAACAGATATACCAATAACTGAGGGGCGAAATGTGCTGAAAGTAACGGTTTCCGAGTTATTGTATCAAACTGCTAAAAACATACAATTTTCAACTCTTTTCCCCAATTTTACTTTTTTTAAATTAACTAGAGAAGTATTACACCTACAGACCTCGCTTAATTGAAGCTAATTAAGTTTACTATAACTTTATTTATCATGACTTTCATATACCTGCTTAACAGATATACCAATAACTGAGGGGCTTACCCAGGGAAACTCTTAAATACTTTAAGGGATGGTTTCACTGCCCGTTTTTAATTTTAAAAACGCTTCATAAAATTTTGCACTTAAAGTACCTTAAAGCTGGTTAAATTTGCTATTTGATCCTATATAACAAATTTTTATTGAGTTCCCTGAAACACCTATGCCAGATCACTGAACATATCAGAACTTTCATGTTTTTGCTAAAACATACACATTCAGTGTCCTATCATGGATATTATACGGAATTCAATCAAAATTTGTTATATAGGATCTAATAGCGAATTTGACCAGCTTTAAGGTTTAAAAAAGAAATTTGAGATCGGACTAATAGTTTAGGAGTTACAGAGAAAATGTTCCAAAAAAAAAAATTGGATTTTATAACAGTTCGCAATTTTAAGCGTGCTGAATGGGTATTACATGGAATTTAATCAAAATTTGATCTATAGAATCTGATAGTTAGTTTAGAAAGCTTTGAGATGGAAATAAGAAATCCGGGATCGGAAAAATATTTTTGAAGTTATTACGAGAAATGTGCCGAAAAAATAAAGATTTCACAATAGTACAGGGTTCTCAGCGTGCTGGCACGGATGGACTTGATCAAAACTTCATTTATAGTGTCTCACTGTAAATTAAACCAGCTTTCAAATAAAAAAAAATTATATCAAACGAATAGTTTCGGAGTTATAGGCAAAAGAGTATTGAAAAACGTGTTTTCGCGGAAAAGTGTGACCTATCGCAAGTTACAGACCTCGCTTAGTCGAAGCTAATTAAGTTTACTATAACTTTATTTATCATGACTTTCATCGTAGGATCACTCCTTCGGCCGGTGTTCCTCACGAAAGTCGGCCAAAACTTAAAATTTGGACTTTTTAGAAAAAATTACCAATTTTCAAAGGGACGTTATTCATAATCTATTAGAACTACAGAGCTGCAATTGGACTCGAATTGTGGCAAATTTAATCTTATTTGAAAATGGTGATTCATGTTAGTTGCCGAAAACGCACCGATTAGGAGATACAGGCCAACAATTGACATATCTCCGAAAAGTTCGATTTTTTTCGGCCACCAAAAGTTTTCCCATCCGTTCTTTCGGTTGCAAACTTGGATTTACACTACTCAGGAATGCCCTTACTATATATCAAAACTGCAGCTCTCTTAATTTTTTTGCGACCTTCAAACACCTGGCCGCTGGCCTATTGGGCCTTAAGTTACAGAAGGCACGGAACGAAAAAATAGTGACTTCATTCTGTAACACTCAATTAGATGATTATTAAAAAGATTATTATTTGATTTATTTATTATTTAATTTATTATTTGATTATTAAAAAGATTCTTTTATTAGAATCCAAACTTATATTTTCCTTAAGTTTCAATACATTATCAATTATTTCTTTCATTCATAAAAATGCCATTTTACTTAGCTGTTCTATTATTTTAAATCGTAATATGTGCATTGGTAATTACTCAAATTTTGCTCTACCCTCTTTCAAAAATATTGAAACGTAAATTATAGACTATAAAAGTTTAATGAAATGATTTCACATCCTATTACGTTAGTGGAAAATTACTGCGTTTCCTACCTTCCTAAGGTAATCGCCCTTACCTTATGCAGATGTATTAGATATATTTTCCGTACATTAATTAATTTACTACCATCGCTTTCGAAAGAACAAGAAGTATATCAAAAGAGTCTAGCCTTGGATTCTGTCTGAATTTTATTTGCAAACGTTTTTCGAAACTAAAACTAAATAGTTCTAACGCTTAAGTTAGAAACGCCTTCGTACAGTGTTTCTTAAATGTTGAAAAAAAAAAAAATAAAATAAAATAAAAATATATATATATATTAATCGTGTTTGTTTTTACTTTTTTATTGAGCAATAAATGGCTCTCAGTGATAACATGCTAAAATCAACCAATCCAAAAAAACAAAACAAAATCGAAGTAAATAAAACAAAAAAATTTAAATGTCTTACGTTTTAGGTCTTAAATGGGTTCCTTTTCGTGAACCTGTTGGCTGTACTGTCATAAATCCGCCCCCTTGTGATGAAACACTGTACCGCAAGAAGAGTGTTTCTAGAACTACCATTTAATCATTTTGGTATTGACCTTCTGGAGGTTATCGTTCGTAGCATGTACTTATCTTAGTTGAAAATTGAAACTATTTTGTGCCAAATAGCATATGACAATCTGACTTTTAATGAATTCGCCAAAATGTAATTGTAATAATATTTTTATCACTATTACTACCCGGTTACTTAAATATGTAATACTTCGTTCATTCATTCCTCTTAAAATTCATCAGACTAACAAGGATTCAGGCTTTGAACATATTCATCAAAAAATGGACAGAAATGTTATTCAATATGATAATATATTCGCTAATACATCGATTCTTTAATTTGTGAGACTTGAATTTAGTTGTATTCAAATAAATTTTGTAGTCACTTGATAAAGATACTTGTAGAGAATCAGTGGTTTAGAAACTGTTAACCCCTCTTAGGTTATCTAACATCAATATCAGGTTGACTTTATTCGGGCTATATGCAATTACACTTTGGACTCGCTTATCCGACGTGGTTGGGACCGAGATAGGCTCGGATAACCGAACCTTTGGATCATTGAGACCCAAAAAAAGTGAATGAATTACATAAAAAAATGACATATGACAATGGACCTAATACATATATATGTTTAATAAAAATGTAATACTTCAATAACTTTATTGAATATGTTAATGCAGAAGTTTATAGTTTTCACGAACTCTCCATTGTCTAAAAACCATCAGATCGAACGATGTTGCATCAGTACTGTCTCCCAGATATTGAAGGGCCTTCTCCAACCCAGGAAACCCTTCTTCATGAGAAATTATTAATGAAAGTTCTTTTCTTAGGAGACCGTCTCCTTCCCATCATCCAACCTTCCCGTGGTTATGCTAGTACAAAGATCGCCTTACTTCTTGTTCGGTAATTGAATGTTTTGTGTAAAATAATATGTAATAAAATGAAATTAAAAAACAGAAGGCTCGGTTGATAGAATCCCGAGTGTATTAGGTGAAATGAAGGGCTGTACATTCAATACTAATCTTATAAGTACCGAATAACTTTATGTTATAATTATATTGACCATGCGATGCTTTCATTGATAAAAACATCTATTTAAAGTATAAATTGCAAATGTTATAAAATATAAATTAAATTTTGATGAAGTTTGAAATTTGAGCTTAACCGAATAGGTTTTTTTTTTTTAATCTTTCCAACGTTTGTAGGATAAACGTTATAAACTTAATTTGGGATTTTCAACCCATTTAAGAAGCAATAACCGAATCATTTCTAAGAAATAAAAAAAGAAACCTTCAAACCTACCTACCTTTTGCATCGAACATGTCTTTATACCGACCCGAGTCTTTCCGGTGCTTCTTAAACTAGTTGGCGGTCCAGGACGTCCACTGGCTAAGACGTGACACATTGGAAATTCGCAAAAAAAACTCGAAGCAAATTACTTAGTCGTTTTGTCAACAATTTAAGTAACATTAATTTTTGCGTTTGTTTCTGTTTTTTATTGACTTAGGATTCGAATAGTTGTTTCTGATTAACAGATCTAAGATATAGTTACCAGCAATTCAAATAGGTAGTTGCGTATTATCTTTTGGGTTGCCGATGACATCAAAAATAGAATTTTGTCGAAAAAGTATCTGTTAATAGCTCTTTGTTGAGTGTTTATGACTTGTATGAAACCTTCTTACCATGCTTTTCTAGTAACCGTTATCGTTTTTAATATTTAGGATATTGATTTAAGTTAATATTATACAATGAGTGATTTAATTCCAATGACACTTGATGAAGAATTTTGTATCTTCACTTCAACACTCATGAATAATTGGAGTGCTCTAAAGGTTTGTTAGCTACCGTTTTTTTTTTTAGTGGTCATTGATTAGTTTATTCTATTATTTAATTGTAGGATGAACACTTACTTTTACTAATATTTGGATACTGTTGGTTAAATAATTATGGTTTTATTATTTTGTTTTCAAAAATCACATTTTAAATTATTAATAAATAACGGAGGGACATATAGTTTATCTTTCATATTTGCCCAACATTTTATTATTGTGCATATTTAGGCTTCAAATGCATATATTATCAATTATTTAATTGATTTCAGTCTTATTAATATTAATGCTATTAATTAGTTATTGACCTATTGCTGATCATATTTAAAGGTTTTACCATCCAAGATTCATAAGAATTTTTGTTTTCAATAAAGTAGATGTATTTAGGTGTAATATGTCAATAATAGAATGTTGGGATCATAGTAATGAGAATTGTTATTATGGATTGAAGATTTACTTCAGAAGTATTTCATAGAAATACGGAGGAAAATAAATATAGAAGCAGTTACTGTAGTTTGACTTTAATTCACAATTAGAATCATACTTAACACCAAGTCTTCTTTTTCATTATAACTAAGTGCCGGGAAAATTGACATTTTTATAGTAGTTTGTAGGTTATCTTTATATGGCGAATAAATCGCTAATAATTTTAAATAATGTCAGTCAAAAAACATTTTTTAATTGCTTACCAAATAGCTTGATAAAATTATTCAAGAAACAAATTGATGTTTTAAGTGGCAGTATATAAATAATTTTAGACAATTTAAAATAGAGTGATTCTAATAAGTTACTTATGCTGCTCCATAATATATACCAGCAAAATTTTCAAGAATATTTTCTCCTAATATGATCCATGTTATCTACATTAAACCACCTAGTAGAAAAATATTGATACATGTTTCCTAATGTGCATAAATTTGTCAATAATGGGTTGGCAATATTTCTAAAATCTCTTTGATGGGTTACAAAATATATAGAAATGATATCCAGTTAGTCTTTAGCCTAGGTCCTAGTGATAGCAAGACGTAGCACTTGACTCAAATGCGTAGTATCTAGCATAAAACAAGTCATCAATGAAATCAAATTATTTTGATAGCCCAAAGTGTTCAATAATGTGATATGATTTTTAATGACCCCACAATGTCCAATAAGTTGGCTTTTGTCGAAGCTAATCTAAGGTTTTCAGTGATCATAAAAAAATAGTTCAAAATTCATGATCTGACGTTATTGATGTCCAGGGCAATGTTGAAATTATTTTATAAAACTAATTAAAGTAATTGTTAACTCCTATTCTTAAATTAAGAATTTAAGTGGTGAAAGTTTTGTAGTTATTGACAAAATTACTGATCTGTACCCATTTACAAATATTAGAAAAATTTACCTTTATTAAATTATGTCACTATCAAAAGTTAAAGTAACTTTTAAATATTTTAAAATAAAATAATATAAAAACACACACAAATATATGTATGTATATATTTTTTTTTTATGACGCGAAACAGCCCTTAAGGACTACGCGACTAAAATGTAGGTTCTTTATTTATTTTTTAGTTCTTTTCTTTTTGCCCACTTTTGCTTGAGGATTTCACTAAACTTTTTTCTCCTTTCTTCTGTCCATCTCTTAGACGGAAATTTCTCCTTGTCCACCACAAGCACTTCGTTTTTCAGGAACTTTTTTAATTCAGCTCTATCCTTGCACATCTCTCGTGTAATATTTATATAATATATATAAAAATTTTAATTGTAATGAAAAATCTAAATAATGAATATTGTAATTTATTGTGAAACAGAAATTTTTGTTCTTTAACATATTTATGGCTCAATATTATATCATTATTAACTTTTTTCATGATTTGGTAGCTAGCATATTATATTTCTTTTGTCACACTTTTTTCAAACACTGTAGTATTTTTTATGGTGTATATCAATGTTTTTTGCTCTATATTAACCTAAGCATCACTAATGATCATCTGATGTATTGATGTAACTGGAATTTAGAGGCATACCTAAAAATTTAGGGTTATGGATTAGCAGATTTTCATTTACCTACCCCTGATTTAATAAGTCATGGGGCAGATTATTTTATTTTAGGATTTTGTGCTTTCTTGGCTACTGCCATTAATATTGAAAAAAGTGTAAAATTCTTCTTATTATTATTTTCATAATTGTATTGATATAATTTTTTTCTGTTCCAACAGTTGGTGATCAACCACAGTGATGATGATGTTCCAACTCGAAAAGGGAAGGTTGAATCTTTATATGAGCTTCTCATGACCAGTACTCGTGCAGTTATTTGTAATTGAAATTTTATATTAAATTTTTACATATTTTAATTTTTTAATTTATTCTTATAATAGTTTTTTATTTCCATAGATGATAACAGTCATACAGTTGAACTTGTTGAAGAATTAGAAGAATTTTTTGATTTAAAGTTTAACACTTACATTGATGATAATTCATGCGAAGAAATCCTTAATGTACTACTAAACTATTATAATTTATTGCTGTACAATAAGCGTGAGGATTTACCTAATGCTGTGGCACATTTATCTGTTAGAAAGAGCATATTTTCATCCGAGGAGTACCATCCAGAGAAGGTGATTACATCATAATTTCTTTCTGTTTTTATTAATAACCATTACTTTTAGTACTTGTTAAAATCCTTGTCATCACTAACTGTGAAATCTACACCCTCATACCATACAGCAGTTGAAGAGATGATTATTATGATAACCAAGAGTGAATATTATCTCCTCCGAATTCTCCCTATTAAGGACTCATGCTTTATTTTTCAGCAATGTTACAAATTTACAGTCAATTTTCACAAACTTTTAGTAAATAAATTTATTATTTTATATTATAATTAAAAAATTTACTATTTTACATAATCTTAACCTATATTTTCTAGGGATTATATTTGAGAGCTCATTATGGAACTCAAAAATTGATTGGTAAAACCCCCACCTTTCATTTCTTGTTATTAATTTTTTCCTTTTTACATTGCTGATTATATAGCTAGTTTTGCTTAATAGCCAGATCATGATGATAAACTTCCATATTCTCAAACATTTAACATATCACCAACAGGTTATTTGATCTGTATTCTGGTAGGTTTGTTAATAAGGTATTAGATAAACAGTGTCTGATGTGTTAATTCTCAGGAAACATTATCTCGACCTTTGTACCTGTTGCTGCTGATTATTAGAATACTAGTTTCGAATGTTAAACATTCTAAATCATACAACATTTTCAACACATCAGCACTATGTTACATGGATTATATATACTAAAGTTTTCAAAAATGTAAGATAGAAATCGAATATTGGTATTCACCTGAGGATAAATAACAACAATTATGTGAAATATATCCATCATGGAAAGGGGAAGGGGCCAGGTAGGTTAAATGTTTGGGGTTTACCATGGGATTTCCCTTAGACTCAATTGGATTTTTCCATTCCTGTTGGAAACAAATTTAAAATGGGGCTATTGGAAATGTTTATCTGGTCATTTAAACAAAAATCTGGATCGGGTTTTAAACAATTTTATTATTTTCAATGATTCATAAATATTTAATTTTAGGCTATTTTCTACTTGATGTAGTAGTTTTACTCCCGAGCCTTTTATTGAATTTATCATTATTTTCATTTAGATGGATAGGAAAATTGGAATTTTGGGTCTTATTATTTTATGCTCTTTAATGTTTTTTTAAGGGAAAGGGATTAAAAAAATTAGGTTTAAACCTTGCATTTAATTTCATAAAGACTAGGGAGTACAAATAATACATCTTGGGTCTTCGAATCTTGAATCAATGACTTCATCTTGCACCAAATTTTACTACTAAAATTATCAAAATCTCTTTCTCTACTATACATTCTTTTCTTCTGTTCTTACCCATTCTTTCTTATTCCATGATTCCAACCTGCCAAAGACCTTACAGCTTTTAATAACCTTCCTTATCCTCCCTCCCTCCTCACTTTTGGAGTCCTATGGTTCTCTTATATCGTGTAATATTTCTAATGAAAATTATTTATTCTGCTTTATGGCATTAATACTTCTTTGGTGTCTTTCTGTTAGACGCTACTATTATATTTTTATTTTTGAGTTTGGTTTTTGTCTAAAACTATGAATAATTATACAGGATGTCCCGAAGTTAAATGGCAAAACTTCAGGAACTTATAGGGGACCGAAAAACTGAGACAAAAGGTTCTTTAGAGATTTGCTCGTTTTTGCTTAGTTTTAGAGAATATCGCAAAAAAATAAACAAAACAAGTTTTCATTATTTACATTTATATTTATGTTATGTTCTTTTTTATGTAAATATTGCTCAAAATGTTGTCCTCTTATACCAATGCATTCACTTGATAAATTGCAGCTAAACATTGTTCTGATGATATTTGGTGCACTGCATCTATGATTCTCGGTCTCTTAATTGCTCTCTTGAGTTGATTGACAACGAATAAACTTTTTGCTTCAAGGTTCCCCATACGAAGAAATCCATGGGTGTCTTATCAGGTGATGTGGGTGGCCAAGGTACTACTCCTCCACGTCCAATCCATCGTTGTGGATAATTTATATCTAGCCAAGCTCGAGCAACTCTGCTATAATGAGCTGGACATCCATTGAGTTGGAACCACATTTCAATCCGCTGCTGTAACGGAATGTCATCTAAATAATTAGAAAATTCGTTCTCCAAAAAAATGTAAAAAATATGGTCCCACCAGTAATCCGTTCCAAATTCCAAGCCAAACATTAATAGCAAATTCATGCTGAAACCTATTCTCTCTAATAGCTCTGGGATTTTCAAGAGCCCATACATGATAATTTCTTTGATTAACAATTCCTCCTCTTGTAAAGGTAGCTTCATCGGTCCATATAATTTTTAATGGAAATAAATTATCATCGCAAATTATGTCAAGAAACCAGTTGCTAAAATTCAATCTCTCGACATAATCTTGAGGTAATAAATTCTGAACTTTTTGAAGATGGTATGGGTAGCGATTATCACCTTTCAAAGTTCGCCATATTGCTTGCCGCGATATTGCTAATGCAGCTGATGCTCTTCGGATGCTAGTCTCAGGATTGTTATCGAAGTGGCGTTGGACACAATTTTCTTCTCTGATAATCTGCTCTTATTGCTGCCTGGAATTGGTCGCCTTCATTACGTATTATGTATGATCCAGTCTCTCGTAGTCTATTAAAAGTTAACGAAAAGACTCGTCGATTAGGCACTCTTCTATTTGGAAATCGGCGCGCATACTCCTGCACCGCTTTTAAAGCATTACCGTTACAGAAACCATACACTAAAATCATATCAGCGTATTCAACATTAGAATATGTATGCGGCATTGTGGCTGATGCTATTCACACCAAAATATCTGAGTAACTGACTGAAGACTGATTTAGGAATTATAATCCTAGAAGGAAGCCAAAATGTAAACAAATAAAAGAATGTAAATGATAACATTAAGTGTTTACATATCTCACTGCCTAGCCTGACGAACTTTGAAAGGTGATAATCGCTACTTGTAACAAGTAAATAAAAATTCATGCTGAAACCTATTCTCTCTAATAGCTCTGGGATTTTCAAGAGCCCATACATGATAATTTCTTTGATTAACAATTCCTCCTCTTGTAAAGGTAGCTTCATTAATCCATATAATTTTTAATGAAAATAAATTATCATCGCGAATTTTGTCAAGAAACCAGTTACTAAAATTCAATCTCTTGACACAATCTTGAGGTAATAAATTATGAACTTTTTCTGAACAAAGATATCTGAGTAACTGACTATAGGCTGATTTAGGAATTATAATCCTAGAAGGAAGCCAAAATGTAAACAAATAAAAGAATGTAAAGGATAACATTAAGTGTTTACATACCTCACTGCCTAGCCTGACGAACTTTGAAAGGTGATAATCGCTACCTGTAACATTTTTGTTTTGTTTCTTTTTTTTGTGATTTTCTCTAAAACTAAGCAAAAATGAGCAAATCTCTAAAGGACTTTTTGTCTTAGTTTTTCAATCCCCTGTAAGTTCCTGAAGTTTTGCCATTTAAATTCCCTCCCCTTCCCTCCCTATAATTAAGTTTTTTTTTTTGGGGGGGGGGCCTTGCCACCTTCATAACTCTTTACCCCTCATGCATATGGACAATAGCGTGTTTTTCATCAGAAAAACTTCTGTTAGACTCAAAAGGTGAAGTGCAATTGTATCATGAGTTACACCACTGAAAAGCTGACTAAATTCTGCAGTTTTGGGGAAATTTGACGGTTTCTAGGGTGCTCCAGGGGAGAGTGAAAATTTTTCAAAAAATATTAAAAATTTAAGTTTTAATAATGTTTTGTGTTTTGCGCATTAAATATGCATGAGGGGTAAAGAGTTGTGATGGTGGCAAGCCCTCCCTCCCCCTTCCCCCCCCCAAAAAAACTTAATTATAGGGAGTGAAGGGGAGAGGGACCCAAATTCTAGCTTGAAACCCGACAATTTGGGTATCGGTTCTGATACTCTCCCTATAAGTAAGATTTTTTTGGGGGGGGGGAGGGGGAAGGAGGGCTTGCCACCTTCACAACTCTTTACCCCTCATGAATATGGACAAGAGATAAAATAACTAATACATTTATTCAATCTAGTAGGTACGTGAATCAATTAAGTATTTATTCTCTAGCATGTTTTTCATCAAAAAAACTTCTGTTAGACTCAAAAGGTGAAGTGCAATTGTATCATGAGTTACACCACTGAAAAGCTGACTAAATTCTGCAGTTTTGGGGAAATTTGACGGTTTCTAGGGTGCTCCAGGGGAGAGTGAAAATTTTTCAAAAAATATTAAAAATTTAAGTTTTAATAATGTTTTGTGTTTTGCGCATTAAATATGCATGAGGGGTAAAGAGTTGTGATGGTGGCACCCCCTCCCTCCCCCCCCCCCACCCCCCCAAAAAAACTTAATTATAGGGAGTGAAGGGGAGAGGGACCCAAATTCTAGCTTGAAACCCGACAATTTGGGTATCGGTTCTGATACTCTCCCTATAAGTAAGATTTTTTTTGGGGGGGGGGGAGGGGGAAGGAGGACTTGCCATCTTCACAACTCTTTACTCCTCATGAATATGGACAAGAGATAAAATAACTAATACATTTATTCAATCTAGTAGGTACGTGAATCAATCAAGTATTTATTCTCTAGCATGTTTTTCATCAGAAAAACTTCTGTTAGACTCAAAAGGTGAAGTGCAATTGTATCATGAGTTACACCACTGAAAAGCTGACTAAATTCTGCAGTTTTGGGGAAATTTGACGGTTTCTAGGGTGCTCCAGGGGAGAGTGAAAATTTTTCAAAAAATATTAAAAATTTAAGTTTTAATAATGTTTTGTGTTTTGCGCATTAAATATGCATGAGGGGTAAAGAGTTGTGATGGTGGCAAGCCCTCCCTCCCCCTTCCCCCCCCAAAAAAAAAACTTAATTATAGGGAGTGAAGGGGAGAGGGACCCAAATTCTAGCTTGAAACCCGACAATTTGGGTATCGGTTCTGATACTCTCTCTGAGCTGCTAGCGCATTGCCATTGCAGAACCCGTAGACGAAAATCTTATCTGCGTACTCACTAATAGTGAAGTCCATGGCTGAAGAGTGAATCGCAATTGATGCAGTCATGAAATGAGAGGACAACTTCTTATGACCTTTGCAAACAGTGGGATTATAATTGTTTCTAAAGCTTAGCTAATCAGAACGTAATAGCATTGTCTGGGCTAATGAGTAGCAGGCACATTATGTCATTTTTTTGTTGGTATATTTAATTTCTTCAAATAATCCTAAATTGTTTTTTTTTATATTAAAAAAAAAAGAAAGAAAAAAGTGCGTTTATGTAACATTAGGTAATCAGCAAGAATTTGGCTCCCCCCCCCTTAACTCCCTATAAGTAAGATTTTTTTTGGGGGGGGGGAGGGGGAAGGAGGGCTTGCCACCTTCACAACTCTTTACCCCTCATGCATATGGACAAGAGATAAAATAACTAATACATTTATTCAATCTAGTAGGTACGTGAATCAATCAAGTATTTATTCTCTAGCATGTTTTTCATCAGAAAAACTTCTGTTAGACTCAAAAGGTGAAGTGCAATTGTATCATGAGTTACACCACTGAAAAGCTGACTAAATTCTGCAGTTTTGGGGAAATTTGACGGTTTCTAGGGTGCTCCAGGGGAGAGTGAAAATTTTTCAAAAAATATTAAAAATTTAAGTTTTAATAATGTTTTGTGTTTTGCGCATTAAATATGCATGAGGGGTAAAGAGTTGTGATGGTGGCAAGCCCTCCCTCCCCCTCCCCCCCCCCAAAAAAAAACTTAATTATAGGGAGTGAAGGGGAGAGGGACCCAAATTCTAGCTTGAAACCCGACAATTTGGGTATCGGTTCTGATACTCTCTCTGAGCTGCTAGCGCATTGCCATTGCAGAACCCGTAGACGAAAATCTTATCTGCGTACTCACTAATAGTGAAGTCCATGGCTGAAGAGTGAATCGCAATTGATGCAGTCATGAAATGAGAGGACAACTTCTTATGACCTTTGCAAACAGTGGGATTATAATTGTTTCTAAAGCTTAGCTAATCAGAACGTAATAGCATTGTCTGGGCTAATGAGTAGCAGGCACATTATGTCATTTTTTTGTTGGTATATTTAATTTCTTCAAATAATCCTAAATTGTTTTTTTTTATATTAAAAAAAAAAAGAAAGAAAAAAGTGCGTTTATGTAACATTAGGTAATCAGCAAGAATTTGGCTCCCCCCCCCTTAACTCCCTATAAGTAAGATTTTTTTTGGGGGGGGGGAGGGGGAGGGAGGGCTTGCCACCTTCACAACCCTTTACCCCTCATGCATATGGACAAGAGATAAAATAACTAATACATTTTTTCAATCTAGTAGGTACGTGAACCAATCAAGTGTTTATTCTCTAGCATGTTTTTCTTCAGAATAACTTCTGTTAGACTCAAAAGGTGAAGTGCAATTGTATCATGAGTTACACCACTAAAAAGCTGACTAAATTCTGCAGTTTTGGGGAAATTTGACGGTTTTTCTAGGGTGCTCCAGGGGAGAGTGAAAATTTTTCAAAAAATATTAAAAATTTAAGTTTTTAATAATGTTTTGTGTTTTGCGCATTAAATATGCATGAGGGGTAAAGAGTTGTGATGGTGGCAAGCCCTCCCTCCCCCTTCCCCCCCCCCCAAAAAAAAAACTTAATTATAGGGAGTGAAGGGGAGGGGGACCCAAATTCTAGCTTGAAACCCGACAATTTGGGTATCGGTTCTGATACTCTCTCTGAGCTGCTAGCGCATTGCCATTGCAGAACCCGTAGACGAAAATCTTTTCTGCGTACTCACTAATAGTGAAGTCCATGGCTGAAGAGTGAATCGCAATTGATGCAGTCATGAAATGAGAGGACAACTTCTTATGACCTTTGCAAACAGTGGGATTATAATTGTTTCTAAAGCTTAGCTAATCAGAACGTGATAGCATTGTCTGGGCTAATGAGTAGCAGGCACATTATGTCATTTTTTTGTTGGTATATTTAATTTCTTCAAATAATCCTAAATTGTTTTTTTTTTTTATTAAAAAAAAAGAAAGAAAAAAGTACGTTTATGTAACATTAGGTAATCAGCAAGAATTTGGTTAACCCCCTCCCCCCCCCCCTTAACTCCCTATAAATAAGATTTTTTTTGGGGGGGGGGAGGAGGAGGGAGGGCTTGCCACCTTCACAACTCTTTACCCCTCATGCATATGGACAAGAGATAAAATAACTAATACATTTATTCAATCTAGTAGGTACGTGAATCAATCAAGTATTTATTCTCTAGCATGTTTTTCATCAGAAAAACTTCTGTTAGACTCAAAAGGTGAAGTGCAATTGTATCATGAGTTACACCACTGAAAAGCTAACTAAATTCTGCAGTTTTGGGGAAATTTGACGGCTTCTAGGGTGCTCCAGGGTGGAGTGAAAATTTTTCAAAAAATATTAACAATTTAAGTTTTAATAATGTTTTGTGTTTTGCGCATTAAAAAGCCCTCTAAAAGTGGATTTAAAATAACTAGACCTATATTTTAGAAAATTTAATGCTGATTAAGAAAATATCATCAGTCTGTGTTAGTACAGTGAACAGTGAACAACAGTGTTAATACCGTGCTCAATACAACATGATTAGACCCTGTCCTCTCTATACGGGCAGCGTCTGATATTGACTTTTTTATTTTTATTTTCTTCTTTTGTCTTTTGTGTTCTACTTTTCTTTAAAATAATGGAATTTTGTGCTTCAAATAGTGAAGAACAATGGGAAGAGGTACAAACCTCAAAAGGTACGAAAAGAAAAAGATTAACCTCGAACAAAAAAATAGAAGGTAACGCAATGCTTACAAAAAATATTTATGACATTTTGAGCGACGAGGAAGAGGATATTCCAAAAGAATGCCTAGATCAAGCTAATAAAAAACCAAACATTCCACCGATTGTCCTGTATAACAAACTCAAAAATTATAAAAGCTCACTAGAGTATTTAAATAAGAATATAAAAAATCAATATCATTTAAAAAATAAAGGCAATAGAATGCTGATTTATACTTCAACTAAAGAAGATTTTAATACTCTAAAACATCTAATAACAGAGAGCAAAGGAGAATACCACACATACACTTTATATGAAGATAAAACTCCTTCATTTGTATTAAAGGGTCTACCTCCTTCTGTAGAGGTAGGTGATATTATTGATGATTTAAAAATTCAAAATTTTGCTGCTATTAAAGCAACTAAACAGGGTAGAATGGCACAGAAACTAGTTTCATATCTCAATCTGTTGAAGAGATAGAATTTTTTTTTTTTGTTTTTATTTTTAAATCTTTATTTTTTTTCTGAAAAATGGCAGTTTTCTGTACTTTGGTTTAGCGTAGAAACAGAGACGATGATATTTTTTTTTTTTTCTCTTCATTTCTTATATATATAAAAAAAAAAAAAATATATCATCGTCTCTGTTTCTACGCTAAACCAAAGTACAGAAAACTGCCATTTTTCAGAAAAAAATAAAGATTTAAAAATAAAAACAAAAAAAATTCTATCTCTTCAACAGATTGAGATATGAAACTAGTTTCTGTGCCATTCTACCCTGTTTAGTATGCAGTGTTACCCAATTTTTTTTTACACTGTCTGGGACACCCTGTGTATATGTATATATATATATATTTTATTTTATTTTTCCCTTATTCATTATTCTAGTAATATGAACAAAATCACTTAATTAATTTTACTTTCCACATTCTTTTGTAATTTATCAATATAGGATCTTATTTTATCCTCTGCACTGGTTTTTCAACAGATATTAGCCTGTTCTCAAAATTTACCCAAATAATAGATGTTTATAATTAAGGTGGTCAGTTTTATTTCCTCTCACTTAAATATTTTATGCAGTTTTTTAGTTTTTATGTATATAATATGAACTCAATTATGATTCTTATAATGTGTCACAAGTGTAAAAACTTTTAGGTTAGTACAATTACAACTATAATAATTGTAACTATAATAACTATTTATTTTTCAGTAAAAAAAAAATCTTGTATTATTAGTTTATTCCCATAATTTTTTTTCTACATTATTGCTGATTATATTAAACTGTTTTAATTTTTTTATTTTAGATTTATAGAGTAGCCACTCCTCAGTATGTGTCTCATCGACCTAATCCTAGTTTAGCAACCGTTGTGGAAAATGATGAAGACTATACTACACCATCAATTCCTAGGTCAGATGATCCTAGTGATAGTAAAATTAATGATGGAAATAAGATTGAATCAAATAGTGCAAATGTAGTATCAGATACTGACATGAACAGTGAAACTAGTGATAGTGAATGGACAACTGTTCATTCTAAAAGGAATAAGAATAAATGATTAATTTTATGTTATAAATAAATGTATATATTTTTTATTATAATTGTTGTTTTATTATTGTTTAACCTTTGGTCCAGTTCATTAAGTTGTTGTTAGCATAAAGAAACTTTTAATTAATTTTCATAGACCAGTATAAAATCCTTTTAGGGTAACACCTTTCATAGGCAGAAGAATGAAACATAAGATCTTTCATGAACATCTTTGAATGATCCTGGTCTCTCCTATTTTACTGTTAGTGTACAGCTCTATGACCATCATCGATTTGATTATTGTCATTAGTTAGTAATGTCAGGTTTTATAACTTAAAAAAAGCAATTTTATTTATTTTTATCACCCTGTTATAAACCTGGATGACGCTTAAACATTGGCCATGTCGGATGAATTCAGATAATGATGAAACTTATCTGAAATGTATTTCTCTCATTAAATAACTAAGATTAACATCTGTGAAGTTCATTTTTTGGAGGAGTTTGGAGCTTTTCTTTAACAAGCAATAATGAACTTAAAACACCCTAAAAATTACTCTAAATATTCTTGTTTTATCCGAAGCTATTTTTTTAAAATAATAAAACCATCACTAATATTTTTTTCTTTGTTTAAATAAACTTGTAGAGATTAGAAAGTAATTGGTTATTTAAAATTATAAAATATAATTATCAGTATAATTAAAAACTTGTAGGAACAATCAAAATCTTAAAACATGATTTCATGCTTTTTTATGTCAATTTTCATTACTTTTTATCAAAACCACATTTTATGTATTTCTGGAACATTTCCACATTTTTTTATTCCTAAGAGGTTAGGAGATGGTGAAAAGTGGTTGGGGATTGAAATTAAAAAAAATTAATTTTCGTAGGTACATGTCCGGTATTTGAGCCTTTGGAACCACTGTGTGGCGGCAAGAGAGTTGAAGGATGACAGATCATGTAACGTTCAGTATGATTCACTGGGAATTTCGATGACTCTTGGTGGAACCAACACTTATTTATGAACCTGAACCTTACTAAGGATTTTGGTAATAGCAGTGCAGTGGTTTTTATGGCTATAGTAATCTAAAAAGCACCAAGAGAGCAGAAAAAAAAGGGAACGTCACTGAAAATCAGTGCTGCCGATCCCCCCAACCCAAAATACCAGCCACCATGCATAAAAATTCCCGTTTTTTTACCGAGAAATACCCGCTAATGCTTGAAGTAATACCCGTTTTCGGGAATTATCTTTATTAACCCAGTGAGAGGGAGGGGGTATCAAATACTCATAAAGGGGAGCCAAATGGTCCGCAAAACAAAAAATTACTGGATAATTTTTATATTTATTATAATTGATTTTTGGAAAATATATTTTAAATTGAGTTTCAGTGTAATATAATAATTGTTAATTTGTATTACTGTATTAACCTTCTCAATTTCTTAACCTTTTTTAATTAATCAACCTTTCAATATTCACCTACATTATTATTTTCCTACTGACGTTTTGCTGGGTGACTAAAAGAAAAGGAAAGTGGACAGGTACAAAATATAATATTAGGAATTATTAATAAAACAATTAGTAGGTAAAAATTTTATATTTTAATAGCATCTAATTTGTTTAATTCAGACTTTTATTTATGATTTATCACGAACTGGCACACATAAAGACTAATAAGAGGCAGACTTGTAAACATATATATATTTTAAATAAATTATTTGTATTAAAAAAACTCTAAATAAAATTATTATGTTATTATCTAATATAATACTTCATCACTATTGCCTTTATTTCCAAGGATCGCCAATTATCATATTATCTAATATTGTTCTTAAAATAACGTCTTAATCGTTTAATTCAGACTTGATTGCCATTTATCACAAACTGTCACAATGTTATAAATTATTATCTTATTGTGTAACATATCTATCTATCTATCTATCTATATCGGGCACCTACAGTCCATGAAGGACTTGTGCCTCTGCAAACAGCTTTCTCCACTCCTCTCTGTCCGCGACCACGTTCCTCCAATTCCAGATATTCAGCCACCGGATGTCCCCCTCTAAATCATCCACCCAACTTTGCCTGGGCCTGCCTCTTCTCCTTGCTCATCCAGGCGTTCCCGTCCACATTTGTCTTGACAGCCTTTGAGGTTCCATTCTCTCCAAATGACCCAGCCATCTCAACCTCGCTTTTTTCACAACAGTGACAACATCCGTCTCATCATAGAGCTCCCTGAGCTCTGCATTGCTTCTGATGCGCCACCTTTGTTGCTCTTTGACTGGGCCATATATCTTTCGCAGAACCCTTCTTTCCCATACTAGTAGAGACTTCTGATATTCTTTTTTTAGAGTCCATGTTTCACTACCATATGTCACTACTGGTCTTATTACAGTTTTGTATATGGTTACTTAGGCTCCTTTGGAAAGGCTTTTAAAACAGAGAGCTTTCTCCATCGCATAACATCTTGTTCCCGCTGCTATTCTGGCCTTGATGTCAGCCCCTACATTCTCCATTACTATGCCTCCCAGGTATTTAAATTCTTTACAGGTATGAAATTGAAATGAAATGAAATGAAAAAATAAACTTTATTCTGGGACTTACTATCGACAGGGACTTACTGTACACAATTCGAAATTGTGTAATATAACACTTAAAATAACGTCTTAATCGTTTAATTCAGACTTAATTGTGATTTATCACAAACTGTCACAATGTTATAAACTTAAAATATGATAATTTATAATATTTATTTATATTTATATTTATAATTTAATAAACTCAAAACGTAGAAAACAAGAAGACTAGTAGGTACAAATTTGTACATAACTTTTTTAAAAAGAAATAATGATGTCTATTCAAAACATAAAACATTTATCATAATAATATATATATACATTTATAGATATAAATGTGGCGCCTACAAGTTAGGTAATAACATAATATATAATATAACATACAGGTAATAACCAAAATTTTAAATTATTTATAAAACATTAAAATTTATTTGCTCTTCTAAATCACTATCGCCTTTACTTTCAAGGGTTGCCCAAACATTAGTCGTCGACATGGTATTGTTGTGTTTAAAAGTTTTTAACGAACTGCCTATGTTATCGCTTACTTGTAAAATTGCTGTCAGTGTCTCACAACCTAAGCTATTGCGGTAGAGATTTTTTATATTTTTTAAGTCGCTAAAAACCCTTTCCTCGGCAGTATTCGAAAAAGGCAGTGACATAACAGACTCAAACATTGTCGTTTACTTGCAAAATTGCTGTCATTGTCTCACAACCTAAGCTATTGCGGTAGAGATTTTTTATATTTTTTAAGTCGCTAAAAACCCTTTCCTCGGCAGTATTCGAAAAAGTCAGTGACAAAACAAACTCAAACATTTAAGTAGCATCGAAGAAAGTAGTCCAAGCAACGAAGGATTTTCAGAGGACTTAATTCATGTAGAAGCCAATTTTGGCACAGTTGTAGGGGAAGGTGTCCTTAACAACATACTAACAGTACTGGGGGAGGGGTGGGGCTAAGGGTGGGGGGGCTCTAAAGGTTATTTTTATCAGTTTATCGTTAATAACTCGAAAACTCTAGCCTCCAGCGAAAATATGTTTATATACAAAATTAATTTACATAAAATTGTTTACAAAAAAGGTTCTATACATTTTGGTTCTAGGATCAATGCTTAAGAAGATATAGTGGGGGAAATATGGAAAATGTAAAAAAAAAAAACACGTTTTTATTGTTAAAATTTATATATATATTGTTGAAATTGCAATGTTTATTGGTAAAAATCAATAGTTTATTATTATAATTTGAAAGCTTATTGCTAAAAATAAAATTATTGTTGTTAAGCCAAATATGCTTATTATAGTACAGGGAAATTAGCATTCGAATCTTGATATCGAACCAAAAATAAAAAGATCTGACTATTGCATATTGTTCATCAACCTTAGCTGTAAATGTGGTTAAAAGATTTCTTTGAAACATCTTCAGGTTTGGGCAGGGGAGAGGGGGGAAAGTGTTGAAAATTGTATGTATTTAGCACTTTGATCCAGTAACTCGGAAACCGTTACTTTCAGCAAATTTTGTGTTATATACATTATTAAAGCTAAGCAAATTTGCAATAAATTGGGTTCTATTCGTTTTTTTTGTCAGATCGATATTTTTAGAACTGTGAAGGAAGAAAAATTGGCTAACTTGCGGTAAGTCGCACTTTTCCTCAAAAACGCGTTTGTCGGTACTCTTTTTTTCTATAACTCCGAAACTGTTTGTCTAATCTCGAATTTCTTTTTTTCATCTTAAAGCTGGTTAAATTTATCATCAGATACTATATATTTCATTTTAATTAAGTTCCATGAAATATCTATTCCACCTCGCTGAATACCGCGTACTGTTGTAAAATCCTTATTTTTTCGGAACATTTCTCGTTATAACTCTAAAAATATTTGTTCGATTCCAAATTTCTTTTTTTTCCATCTCATAGCTGGTTAAATTTTCTATTAGGTCCTATATATCAAATTTTGATAAAATGCCATGTAATACCCTTGCCAGCACGCTAACAACTGCGAGTTGTTAAAAATTTCTAGTTTTTTTTGGCATATTTTCTCTATAACTCCTAAAAAATATGTCCGATTCCAAATCGCTTTATTTCATTTTAAAGCTACTTAAATTATCAATCCTAGGTCCTATCTATGACTTTTAATTATATTCCATGTAATACCCATGCTAGCACACTAAATGTGTATGTTTTGGCAAAACCTGACATTTTTGAAATGTTTGAGTGGGCTGGCGTGGGTGTTTCACGGACTTAAATCAAAATTTGATATATAGGATCTAATTGAAAATTTAACCAGCTTTAAGATTTAAAAACGAAATTCAGGATCGAATAAATATTTTTAGAGTTATAACGAGAAATGTTCCGAAAAAATAAGGATTTCACAACAGTACACGGAATTTAACGAGGTAGAATGGATATTTCACGGAACTTAATTAAACTTAAATCTATAGAATCTAATAGGAAATTTAACTAGCTTTGAGATGAAAAAAAGAAATTTGGGATCGGACCAATATTTTTGGAGTTGTAGTGAGAACTGAACCAAAAATAAAAGAATTGCACAATAGTATGGGTTTCTCAACGTGTTGGCATGGGTGTTTTACGAGACTTGATCAAAATTTCATATTTGTGGGTTCAGAAAGCAAATTTAATCAGCGTTCAGAAAAAAAAAAAAAAAAAAAATTCAAATCGAACAAATAATTTTGGAGTTATAGTCAAAAAAGTGCCGACAAACGTGTTTTCGCGGAAAAGTGCAACTTACCACAAGTTAGCCAATTTTTTCGTCCTCCACAGTTCTATAACTATTGATCTTAGCAAAAAAATAAATAGAACCAAATTTGTTGCAAAATTTCTTATCTTTAATAATGTATAGAAAACAAAATGTGCTAAAAGTAACGGTATCCAAGTTATTTAATCAAACAGCTCTGATACTTCCTGGGCTCGATAAGTATCACTTAGTTTAATGTTCTTTATTTTAACTTTTATTTATTATGTATTTAATTAACTAAGGATCTCCAAGGTCTATAAAAGCCTTAAAAAAAAAAAATATATATATATACACACGCACGCACGCGCGCACACACACACACACACACACACACATACACACACACACACACACACACACACACACACACACACACACACACACACACACACACACACACACACACACACACACACACACACACACACACACACACACACACACACACACACACACACACACACACACACACACACACACACACACACACACACACACACACACACACACACACACACACACACACACACACACACACACACACACACACACACACACACACACACACACATACATACATACATACGTAAGCTGTTTTTGATATTTGGAACCAAGGGCGCTAAAAGATTAATTATATAAACCATAAACATTTCATTTTTAACAATAAAAAAGGGTTTTTTTTTTCTTTTAATTTTGATTTTTCTCGCTCCATATCTCCTTAAGCATTGCTGTTAGCAAAAAAGTGTATAGTACCTTTTTTTGTAAAGAATTTTATAATTATTAATTTAGTACATAAACACATTTTCGCTAGGGGCAAGAGTCTTCGAGTTATTAACGAAAAACTGAAAAAAAAACGACCTTTAGAGCGCCCCCCCTCCGTTAGCTTCACCCCCACCCCCCAGTACTTTTAGTATGTTGTTAAGGACACCTTCCCCTACAACTGTGCCAAAATTGGCTTCTACATGAATTAAGTCCCCTAGTCGGCCTTTTTTGGTCTTCGTTGCTTGGACTAAAGGTCAGCAGCGCTGGTGGCTGTACCTAACATTCACGTGGACATCTGAGGAACTGAACGGCTTTCATCCCCCTAATTGTCGTCGAAGGCTGACTGACCTTTTCGATTCTTCCTTGACCGAAAAATATTACAATCGCTATTGAACTTTTTGACGATAATGGTTTTTATCAATTTAGAAATAGATAACGATGTAATAGGTATTAACATTATCAGTTATGGAAAGCAAAAATACCCGAAATTACCCGTTTTTCAGAGATACCCGTTAAATTCCCGCCGATGCCAAACATTTCCCGATTTCGGGAAAAAATACCCGCATCGGCAGCACTGCTGAAAATATGAATACAGCTGTTTAATAGCAGAACTTTCTTTAAAAAAAAGTACTCTTTTACTTAACTATATACAAAAGGAATGGAAGGCTGAAGAAACTGACGGGAGATGCCTATTCCACCATAGTAAGATATACATTTGTGAAGGAAATTATTCATTCTAAAGTTATGGCAGTAAGAGAAGATGCAGATGTGTTCGTTCTTCTAGTGCCCTTTCCTTACCTCATAATATTTATTTCATGCAGCCAGGAGGGTTAAAGTAAAAGTAGAACTATTTTCGGGTCTTTCGCACTTGTTCCCTGCATTTCGTTTACAGTTTATTATCATATGTTTAGGTTAGGAGTAACCCAAATGTAATAACAGGTCAATGAGAGATCGTTTGATTGTTCCTATTATTAAATAATTAAATAAAAAACAAAAACAAATTTATTTAATTATTTATTGAAATATTTTATTAAGTGTTATTCATATAAAATACCTTTTTACTGTAACGTCTTACTCAGCTTACTAATGTTCCTCCGTTAACTTAATCTGCTACATATTTTTCCGAAATAACTCATTCTTTGGTTTCATTGGATGTGTCAACATGTCTGCCATTTACAAAAAGGTAAAACAGACATGGCAAAAGTATTCAATAACATACCCAAAAAAACATAAGATACAGCTGAAGTGTTTTTCGACCTCTTATAAAGCTACAAGCAGGCGAGGAGATGCCTCTCATATACACATTCCTATACCTCAGAATTTTACTCAGAAAACTCCGATGTTTGGCATTTTTGTCAATCAACAATGAAGCTGAAAACATATCTATATTCACTTCCAAAAACTAACGGCCTTCCTAAAATTCCTCGGTGAACAGCACTCTTTCAGGGTGTTATTACAAGTACAAAAATGATCTGATAACATTTCACCACCTGGTGGTACGAGAAATGCGGGGCTCTCTCATTTCTATTAAAACAAACTACTTTGTAGCTCCTGAAAATATTTCACTAACAATATTTTGTCGCTGCTACGGAGGAAGGTGTTGGTCACAAAAATCAACATCACATTTGGTCACAAATAGCAATATCAATTGGTGAGAAAAAATTTATAATGCTCACCTGCTTGTGGCATCTGCAATGAACATTGTTGCAATTGTTCATTTGCACAATATGATGTATCCTGAATTTATATGGATATTGAAGCGGATGGAGAGCAAGACTCTTCTCATTATGACAACCATGCTATAAATATAAGTTTACTTGATGAATTGTACTTAAGTGGTAAATATTGTAATAAAGTATCGTCTGTGGCATTTATTGAGTTTATAATTAATTAATCGTGAAAAATTCTTAGATTTTTATTACATGGAATATTGTTAAGAGTTCTCAGAAGTAATTTAAGGCATCTAGAAAAAATTTTGGCTATTGGTCTTCTTGGAAATGTATTTAGATAAGAAAAAAAATATATACAGGGTGAGTATCTCTTAGTGTAAAAAAAAAAAAATTGGGTTAAACTAGATCAAAAATGTAGCTAAATGCCGCAAATCTCACCTTTCTATTCCAATCCGTTGCATATATACGATAAATCGAAGACTTTTTTTTGAGGAAATCACGTTTTTTTTTTTTTTTTCCCATAAAAACTGTAATATCTCCATTTTGTCTAAATATTTTTCAAATTTTGGCCACATTTTCAGATTTAGCATTAAATTCCCTATAAGAACAGAGTACACGTAACCTTGAATTTTACAAACTTGGTATCTAAAGAACAGCTTGATCTTCACCTTATTTGGGGAAGTCACAATGTCTTATTTACTTCAACGCTCACCGTTTTTCGTAAAAACTATCCACAAAACGTCAAATCTCACAAAAACTTGCAAATTTAATCAGCTTTCGAATGATATGTTAAACGTAATGATTTTGTTTCAATTTCATGGAGATATTTAATTTTGAAACCGAAAAAACATGGTGTTCTCATTTTGTATACAAATCAGTTACTTGGGTAAATAAAACATTATGACAATCCCTTAATGGAAATGTGCATTTTAAACATAATAAACTCTTCATTGGAATAAAAAGCAAGGGAAAAAATGATTGTTTAATAGAAAATAAAGGAAAACTGTCAATAAAGCGACACTACATCAGAGGATCTCATGTTATTACATTTATTTATTTATTATTATTATTTAGGATTTATTTTATTAGATTTTCAATGTAATGTTTAAAACCCAGTGATAATGAACATAGACCTTAGTTTTGCCGTTAGCTACTGAATGCAGGTTGTGTCTAAGAATACTACTTTTTGAAGTATGGGCAGATGAGTCTGTTTTTACAGGGGATGGCATTTCTACCAATCCATGTATATCGTTATTTGAATGGTCGAAATGCCTTCCCCTGTAAAAATGAGACTCACCTAGCCATAAATCACATAATAAATAAATAAATGTATTAACATGAGATCCTCTGATGTAGTGTCGCTTTATTGACAGTTTTCCTTTATTTTCTATTAAACAATCATTTTTTCCTTTGCTTTTTATTCCAATGAAGAGTTTATTATGTTTAAAATGCACATTTCCATTAAGGGATTGTCATAATGTTTTATTTACCCAAGTAACTGATTTGTATACAAAATGAGAACACCATGTTTTTTCGGTTTCAAAATTAAATATCTCCATGAAATTGAAACAAAATCATTACGTTTAACATATCATTCGAAAGCTGATTAAATTTGCAAGTTTTTGTGAGATTTGACGTTTTGTGGATAGTTTTTACGAAAAACGGTGAGCGTTGAAGTAAATAAGACATTGTGACTTCCCCAAATAAGGTGAAGATCAAGCTGTTCTTTAGATACCAAGTTTGTAAAATTCAAGGTTACGTGTACTCTGTTCTTATAGGGAATTTAATGCTAAATCTGAAAATGTGGCCAAAATTTGAAAAATATTTAGACAAAATGGAGATATTACAGTTTTTATGGGAAAAAAAACGTGATTTCCTCAAAAAAGTCTTCGATTTATCGTATATCTGCAACGGATTGGAATAGAAAGGTGAGATTTGCGGCATTTAGCTACATTTTTGATCTAGTTTAACCCAATTTTTTTTTTTTTTATACTAAGAGATACTCACCCTGTATAATCATTATTATTAGGAATTTTATGAGCTGTGAATTCTTAAATAACTATTTTTTATATACCATATGTTCTATTGTTTTTAAGTTATATGAAAAAAAAACAACAACTTTAAAAAGTGACAGAAAGACAGACTTCCTCAGCTAACCCCGAACATCGTAGAAATGAGAACATCACAATCTAAACGTAACAGTATAGCTACGGTTATGGTTGACGCCTTACGTCTACGAATTTTGCCCCACATATACCTACTTCATATAATTTAATTGTTGAGTATTATATAGTCCGTTTATCTACATCATCGCGGTATAAAGTAAGCTTCTCCTCTTTTGGTTGTAATTACACTACATGAAAATATATTTTTCGCCAACAGTTCAAAAGAGATCACGTTCTTCTGGATAATTTTCCGAACACCTAAATCAACATTCAGTCCTTTGAAGGCTTTCTAGCCTTTTGGATTCTTTGTTGAAAATATTTGAAACCACCCCTGAATTGATTGATCCATTTGACATTACATTCAGCGTATCGCTCAACAGGCCTTCAGTAAACTTTTATGCTCCCTTCTGGCGTTCAAATAGAGCAGTATGCTCCCTTCGTTTTCAGTCCACATAAGATATTTTTTAGCAAAATTTAAAACGAGACCTCTACGATATCCTCTAGTCAACAATGGTCCTGATGCTGGTCACTGAGGGTTTGAATTTACTTCAACAAGTGTTCTTCTAACGGTTTCTGCACTTATAGTTTCTCACCCATTAATGTAATTTATTGTGAAGTACAGTTAACCGGTCATTACTTGGCTTAGACACTCGCGGACAGTTTGAACCTGCTTTAAGTTTGCGAATCTGTCTTAACCTAACGTCCAATTTCTCCCTGAACGGAGTCAGTAAATATGAGGGACTTTTGTCACCTCATTGCTTATTGGCACATGAAAACATTGAGCATCAGTCAACAATACAATGTTTCTAACGGTTCGGTATCTAATTTGATTGTAATTACATGAAAGAATTTGCCCTATCAATTGGACAATATAATTCAAGAAGAAAGAAGACTAGCCTACATTGGAACAAGGTGAATTATAGCAGTATTCAATTAGTCTATGATTTTCTTTACTATCTTTACTTGTTGTAGGTTTAAAGTTTTAAAAGTAAAAAGATATTAAAGTCTTAAGTTTTATATTTGAGCACAGAGACGAACATATTCAGTAAAAAACATATGATATAAATATTATAGAAGAGGGAAGGTATGTTTACTGTAATACATAAAACAAAAAAACACACTAAATTATAAATTTACCTCCAACATTCCTCCGTAAATGTTTAGAGAGATATATGCTTTATTGAGACAATAAACAATAAACATAGTGCTGCCCAACTTTATTGGGTTGCTACAAACACAGCATACTCATCTATCCAATTAAAGACAACAATATAATTTATAATTTAGTTATAGTTCTATAATATAATACTTAATACTACCTAATACTAGAAAAACTAATAACATTTTTTTTTTTCTTCCTCTTCATTTTTTTTTATTTTTATTTTTTATTTACTTTCTGTTATCTTTTCCTCCTTTAATAACTATAAATTGCAATGGGCTATCCTATGCACCATGTATGTGGTGGTGAATAATTCCCAGGGAGTCCAATATTATATTTTCGGCCATTATCGCTATATCCCTCACCTCCACGCCAAGGTCCTCCAAGAAGCTCCTGGTTTTTTCCGGGATGACTCCGCAAGACCCAAACCATAATCCTTTCACGGAGAAATCTCTATTTCCGAATGTCTCGCGAAATTTCTCTTTGAGAAAAGGGATACATTTTTCATAAATATCCATTTTCTCCCTTTCTACTTCACCTGATTGATCGAGGTTATTATTTTCATGCCTTACAGTAGGATTTAAAAGAAATTAAATTTTTTTTAGAATGAACAACAAATAAATTAATTTATAGTGTTACAATGTTTTGAGAAAACACATTATTGTCTTGCAAGTTGTGCAAATTGTTTTCTCAACTTTTCAAATACAACCTTTTGGTATAAATTTAAACACCTGTTTTTTAAGAGAAGAAACACCTTCTCACTATTTATAGCTTTCTCCCGTTCCATAGAATCGGGACCCTTCATTGCCTCTATATAAGTTAGCATCACATAGTCTTATAGCATAGCATAAGTGTCTAGGTTGTTGTTTTTTTGCTATGTCCTCTGGGTATACAATTTTTTTCATTTTCTTCTTCTGTGGGATTAATAGTTTCTTCATGATCCACTTCTTCGTGTTGTGTTTCTTCCTGTTCAGGGCTGATGATTTGTTTCTTTGTGGACATGTCTCCTTCTTCACCTGCATCCTCTTCACATTCTAGTGACTGATAAAAGAAATCAAAGTTTTTATCCATGTTTCCTTTATCCTGAGTAATTTCTTCATCAAAAATGACATCTCTTGAGTGAATTATTTTTTGTTTGTTTTCGTCCCATAAACGATATCCATTTAATGAGTAACCAACATGTACAGTGGCTCCCAGTCAAAATGATACACCAGGATATTTCTAGATTTCTTTGAATAAATGAATAGTTCAAATCATATTACATAAAAAAAAAATAATGTTTAGTGATCACTAAACATCCTAGTAGTATGCACTTTGTATATAAACATATAAAAGTAAGCAGGTATATAATTATAAAAATAAAACACATTTGTTCACGATTACTTATCTCACAGTGAAAATGATACACCTTTGCTTTTCCCAATATTTGTTTACTTTAAAGTAATTTACATTAGTTAAACTCTTGTGTCGAAAGTATTTGGCTCTTTTCAGAACGAGTTGAACAAAATCTGCCATGAGTTTGAACCTTTTTCGATAATGGGGGAACACAGAACATTAAAGAAACGTGAGTTAGTCATTCAACATTTTAATAGCGGAAAATCTTCAAATCAAATAGCCGAAATTATTTTAAAAAGCTGTTTAACTGTCCTGCATACAGTGGAGAGACCCTCGAAGGAAAAGCACATTGCCATAAAAAAGGTTAAAGCACTATAAACATTTCAACTGATAGGAATGAGACTTAGTAATCGTTATGTAAATTAAAAGAAATCCACATTTGAGTGCACCCAAATAGCCACAAAAGTACCCAAACGCTTAGGTAAGCCAGCAAGTGCAGAAATAGTGCGATGTGTTCTAAGCAAAAATAAATTTCATGGACGAGTAGCTCGGAGAAAATATTCATCAGAAAAACAAAATCAAGCAGTTAGGATACAATTTCTAAATGAATATTTACTGCAGGTCCCTGAGTTTTGGACAACCCTAATATTTGCTGATGGAAGTAAATTTAATATTTTTGGGTCCGATTGCCATTGTTATGTTTGAAGGAAATAGGAAAAGAGCCAACGAAAAAAAAATTACACAAAACTGTGAAACATTGAGGTAGGAGTGTTATGATGTGGGTGGGGGTGTATGGCGGCTTCTAGTGTGGTTAATCTTCATTTTATAGATGGAATAGTTAACAAACATGTTTACGAAGACTTTTTAAGAGGAATCTTGAAACAAACTTTGAAAAAGATGTGGCTCAAAGATAAGTTTTTTGTTTTTTACCGGGATAATGACACCAGACTCTCAATTATGTTTGTTAAGGAATGGCTCCTTTATAAATGCCCCAATTTATTTTAAACTCTAGTAAAGACCCCAGAAATAAATATGACATCACCTGCAGGAAAAATTAGAAAACATAAGATATCCAGAAAAGAAGAATTTAAAAAATATCCACTCGAAGAATGGAACAAGATAAGCCCGGGATCGATAAAAAAAAAATGGTCAACTCCATTCCAAACAGACTAAAAGAAGTGGTCGAAAGTAAATACTTGCCTTCAAGGTGTTGAACTAAACTAATACTATTCAAAAATTAATGAGAAGTGAGGTGTATCATTTTGACTGCGAGGTGAAATTCTTGTTCATATTTCGTTTGTTATTTTTTTTAAATAAACAAAGTTGAATATTTTATTTTTTTTTTTTTTTTTTTTTTGGCACTAATATAATATTGATATAAAGGAATTTGTTGATGAATTTCTGGATTTGTTTCCTGCAGTCGTTTATGCTTTTCTTTATATTTTCTTTCTCTCTACAGGGTGTATCAATTTCACTGTGAGCCACTGTATAAACTTTACACTTCTGGTGTCAAGCTTGCTTTTGTTTTGTCAATACTTTTGCATATGCATTCCATCCGAAAATATGCATTCTAGTGTAGTCTGGTTGTTTGCCAAACCACATTTCAAATGGTGTTTTATCAGCAGGGAGACCCTTCGTTGGACATCTATTTAAGATGTAGCACGCAACACGAGCTGCTTCACCCCACATTTTTGTTGGTAGACTAGAATCAAACAGGAGAGCTCTTGTTTTGTCCATGATAGATCTATTTAGTCTTTCGGCTTTAGCATTAAGTTGTGGTGTATGTGCGATTGTAAAATCCATAATTATTCCCTTTGTTCTGGTCCAATTTAATAAGTCTTGATTCCCGTCCGTTGTCGCATCTAATTTTGTAGACAGGTAATGTCCATTTTGCTTCGACTTCTGCAACATAATTTTTAATAAATTCTGCTGTGTCTGATTTTCTTTTCAACAAATATATTTGTTTGAAGCATGTAAAATCATCAAGACAGGTTAAAAAATAAATATATCCGTCCTAAGTGGGCAGTTCTATTTGGCATATATCTGTATGTATCGGTTCAAGAGGTCTGGATGCTCTAGTTCTTTCTGTACTGAACAAAAAACGAGACTGTTTTGTTTTTAAATACACCTCACAGTTGCTATTTGTACTTTCTAAAATATTGGATAATATACCCAATAAATTTTGCTTATTTATTTGTTTTAGATTATCAGAGCTCAGGTGACCCATAATTCTATGCCAGTATGAAGCATCTTTTTTATTGTTTACTACTCTGAGACACTGTTTGTCTTTATCTTCTGCCGTAAGTTTCAAAGCATACAATCCATTTGTTTGTTTTTTTTCCTTCAAATAGATGATCATCTTTTTGTATATTACTACTTTTTCTTTTTTGAAAAGTACTTCGCCTCCATTTTCAGTTATTGCTCCTACTGAAATTAAATTACTATCTAGACAGAGGGCAAGAATGACATTTTTTAATGTGCATTCTTCTGCATCCAAAACTCCCATACCAGTGGTAGATAGTGCTTGGTTCTCCTTGGCAACTTTTACTTCGTCATTTTCTGATCTGAAATTAGATAGCAAAGAGCGGTTGTTTGTCATGTGGAAGGACGATCCACTGTCTATGTAAAATTTCAAATCATTATCTTCTTTGTATTCCTGTTTTTCTTTCTTTTCTTTGTTCTTATTACGTTTCTCATGTTCTTTTCGAAAAAAGCAGTGTTCTGGTTTATGATTAGTCTTCTTGCAGTATTTGCACGGTATTAGGGGCCGAATTCATAGACTGCACTCAAGTGAAATTTTTCACTCTACTCAAATATGATTCTACTTAACCATTCCAGAAACAAAACTCAACTCAACTTTTAAGTTTCACTCAAGAATTTCCACTTGAGTGTTTTTTTTATCATTGAAAAAAAACTTCAAAGTTGAGTTGAGTTTTGTTTCTGGAATGGTTAAGTAGAATCATATTTGAGTAGAGTGAAAAATTTCACTTGAGTGAAGTCTATGAATTCGGCCCTAGGTCTTTGTAACCTATTTTATTGTTTTGTGGACAGTTATTTGCAAAATGTCCAAATTTGTTACAATTGAAACACTTACAGTTTCTAATGGGTTTATTATTTTTATCTGATGTCTTAAACGCTATAAGTTCTTCATTTTTGTTGCTTACCAAAAGTTTGGTCTCTTCAGAATGCAGCCGTATCATTAGATTGTCTAGTGTTATATCATCTTTTGAGGTAAAACTCCATGCGGTTGTGAAAAAAATATATTCTGGGGGCAGTATGGCTAATATTTTGGAAATAATCGTTTCTTCACAAATATTTTGCTTAAGTGAATTTAATTTAAACGCTAAATTTTGTAAATCACTGATGTTTATGGCCATATCTTTTGCCTGATTGTACTCACAACTAAAAAACTTTTGTAGCAGGTGGTTAACTTGATCATCAGTATTTTCTTCGTATATTTTGGTTATCTTTTCCAACATTTCTTTAGATGTCTTGCACATCAAAATGTGATTCATAACTGCTCCATTAATTTTTGCTAGAATAGCTTTTTTAGCTCTTACATCTTTTCTTATAAAATCTTTTTTGTCTTTACCCTGAGTAAGTGTTTCTAATTACACTTCTCCCGAAATAATATCATCAAGTCCGGCAGATTGTAACAAAACATCTGTATGTAATTTCCATACCTGATAATTTTCAGCTCCCTTCAGCTTCTCGATATAAGCGACATCGTCTGACTGTCCAAAGGAATTCATAATGATTAAATGGAAAAAAAAAAAAAAAAAAAAAAAAAAAAACCCTACACGTTTCGACAATTTTCAAACTCTCCACGAATCATAGAAAAACGATAGGTTACGACACTTTTTGAACGCGCCACGAACCACGAGTTAATTTTTAATTATTTAAAATCCTAGTATTTAGTTTTACACTCCTCTTCTTTTTTTACACTTCTGGGCCCATAACCTGTTGTAGGTTTAAATGTTTAAAAATAAAAAGATATTAAAGTCTTAAGTTTTATATTTGAGCACAGAGACGAACATATTTAGTAGAAAACATATGATCTAAATATTATAGAAGAGAGAAAGTATATTTACTGTAATACATAAAACAAAAAACACACTACATTATAAATTTACCTCCAACATTACTTTTCTCTTTTCTATTGCTTTACTCTTACTTATTTCTAATTTTCGATAGTTAATTTTTCAATCCTTTTGCTTTATGTTCATTTTAATTTGTATTAATGATTAACCATAATTTTAATTCATCTTTAATTAACAAGATAACGTATTTTACAGAAAAAAATATGTGAATCCACATGGAATATAAAGGGGAATAATAATAAATGACCCTCTCATAGGGTTGCAATAGAAGGGTCGCCACGAAACACACGATTTTGCGAATACTTTGGGTTTGAGTTGTCGGGAAATGACTTCATCGTTGTAATGAAACGCTTCTATTATTTTTATTTTTCTTCGTGTTGTTTCAATATATATTTCAGCTCTCAAAATATTTTTTAAATTTTTATGAATTATAGGAACTCCATTAAACCCGTGTGTTGTTTTCTTGGTATTAAGTTGAACAAAGTTTATATGAGGAAATCGCGAGTCTCTTTGGTAGGCAGTTGAGGTTGTACTGGTTACCTTTCACTTAAATTTAAAAGGCTATGTTATAGTAATTACTAGTTTATTTTCTGTTGGAGATGTTACCTCAGTTCTCTCGCAATTTAATTTATGCGTGCTTTTCTAGGCGAAACCTAGCCACTGTTATTCGTAAGTATACATATTACAGGTTGGTTGGTGTTGCTTAAGGGCGTAAAACAATGGGATGCATATTACAGAATTCTATAAACACTGAAACAGATTTAGATCTTTAGCCCAAAATACTGAATTTTTAAATTTTTTAGCTGGTGTTGGGAAATCCAAGAAAAAGGCTGGAAAATTTTGGTGCAGTGACTGAAAAAATTCAGTTGCCTGTTGAAACTGATGTACATAAGTTGGTAAACTTTGTATGTGGAAGCAACATACTTAAGGAAGGGAAGGATATAGAATTAAAGTCTGATAATGAATATCCTGAATGGTTGTGGAAACTTAATACAGGTGAGCTGAAGGTGTTACATTAAATAATTTTACTTTAACATGCCTTTTAATTAAATTAAATACAATTTAATATTTATTTTTGTTAGATCTCCTATTTTTTAAATAGTTCTTAGATTGTGTGTCGGAGTTGGATTATCTTAATATATCTATGATAAGGATGTGTCAGATTCTATAAGCTTGGTTTAGATGGTTAATTTAGTCTTTAACTCTTTTAATGATCCTCCTTACCATATCTTTGTGTTTCTTAGTTCCAAAAGAGAATGTTTTTGTGAAATTCTATCCAAAGAATAGCCTAGAAATTTATTTGTATTCATAGCCCAATTGAAATAATTTGTTGGAATATCACCCAGGATTTTTTTAAACTTAAATTTTATTTTTTCATATGTTCAATGAATCATTTAAACTTGAATCCTACTTACTACCTGATTGGAGTTACTTGGACCTAGGATTGGATTTCACATGGATTATACCGTCTGAATAGATAACGGGCTCAAGTAGCACCTAGGATCTTGAAATAAAAAGTGAGACATCTATGAAAACAATTATCTAACATTAAAACATAAATAAAATTTGTTCTTTTCTCTTTGTTCTTTAGATCGATGTTATCAACTTTGTCCTCTTTTAATTTTCAGATTATGTTGAAGCTTCTGTTTCTTCAGACTGAATATCAGAAGTATATATGCTTTAATTATATCAGCACATTAGTCATTACTTACGATTTTCCTGTATTAATTAATTCTTTATTCATTAAAAACTATTGTTATATTCCTAAAGATTGTATTTGAAATTTAAATTTAGCCTTACCTAGTATAGAACAGATTGTGAAGAAGTGAAGGTGGAAGTTTAATGGTCATAACAAAATCAGAAAGGAACTAGGAAAAGGGAGGAAAGCGAGAACATGATAAATTGATGAACTAGTTCAAACTTCCTGGACACAAACTTGATGTCTTACCCTGCTTTAAGTTAGTTTGGCATAGTGCCTTCTGATAAATAATGATATCTAAAAATTAATGGCTTTAACACTTCAGTAACCTTTAACCTAATACCATGAGTTACGATACCTATGAGTTTGGAGTATTAGCTATTAAAGATGGAGGAAAACAGACTTTCGGAATTGAGAGTTTTGTTCTAACCTTGTATCTGAAATTATTTACTTTAATATTTCAACTAATATTTAATAAATAATTGAGGCTTTGGTGTTGAGCTCTTAAGCATTCTCGAGACCTTAGCAGCACCTGTTAAATCTGGTATGTGTTAGTTAACATTTATTTCATAGTAGATCCACTGAATAAAGCTTGACCTTAACTTGTAGGATAACCTGTACTTCTTACCCTTGTTGAAGTTCATTAGTGCGTTAAGTCCAGTTAAACAAATAATAATTAAATAGTTTGTATAAATTTTATAATCTGAAAACTCAATTATACTTAACTGTTATAAAGTGCATTTTAATATGTTTAGACTTATTAGTCATCTATAATGAGGAAAGAGTTGGCTTGAAAATACTTGTTGGATGTTTTGTGAAGTTTTATCTTGATCTAGTTATTAAAATATTGTTTTCCATCAAATATATGTTGACCTCAATTTGAAAATGTTTTTCCTTAAAAAAAAAAAAAAAAAAAGTGTAATTCATTGGAATCCTAATTTCCTGGTCCAAGTTTGAGACTGGTTGTAGTACAAAATTTGAGTTTCATCAGGTAAGAATTACTGTGGGATTTCTTAATTCTTAAATCTCTAATAAACCACTTAATTCAAGAATTTGTCACAAACCTATGGTATGTGTGTTTTGTCTGTTAACCCTTAATGCAGATTTGATCAAAATTGAATTTACCAAACAAACAATATTTATGTTAATAATGAAAAAGAACACAATAATTATTGACATTCATGTCATTGATCATTTTTAATGTGTGTCTAAAATGTGAATACTTTTGTTTTTTGTATTTTTTTTAGTCTTTATCATCGACATGAATGCACCCTAAAATGTAATCTTCATAATTTGGAAATAATTTTAATTTCTTTACCCTATTAAAAAAATATAACATGGCAAACTGCTTTCATATAAATAATTTAATGCTTTAATTTTTGTAGGTAAGCCAAAGCCTTTAGAAGAATTGGATCCTGAGTCAAAGGCTTACTGGTTGAGAGTTAAAAAGATGGCTATGGTTCGTAATAACAAATTATCAAAGCTTAAAAAATTCTAATTAAATAAACTTTAAATGTACAATAAAACATTTTTTATAAAATACAATACTTGTAAATACGAATAATTTATATTTCATTGTAATAAATTTAGAAGTGAATACGTAGTGTAGTTAAAATTGTATAAGGAACTGAATCTGTAGAAATTTATAATAAATATATTTTTAATTATTCCTGCTTTTGCTTTTGTTATTTATTGTATATGAAAAAATCCAATCTTTGAATGAAAGATTTTATTTTGCAGAATCCTTGATATTGACAGGTGTTGTTGGATATATAAATAAAATATAGTTTTATTAATTTTCCTTGAGATAAATTAGTTCATTGATATTGATGATGGTGGGCATTTATTGGCTGATTGAAACCAGTTCAATTTTGTTAATAACTTAAAGTTGACTTTCATTATATGCTTTTTCTTAAATGTAAATGTATTTACAAATACATCTAAATTTAAATCAACATATTCTGCTATAAAATACATTTAAGAAATGAAAATTGTCATGGTTTCAGTTTTATACTAATGTACCATGTTGTTTGTTCCATGATATGTGTTCTGCAAATGCTCGTGTTATGATTCTGATTACAGCTTAAAAGTAGAAAAAAAGATTATCTTCATTCCACTTTATTCCTTACAGTTTATTTGACCAATGTACATTGAATAAAGTTATACATCACTTTATAAGTATGGTTTACAGCTATACTTTGTATACTGCAAGTATATCCCTCTATGGCATTAACATCTATCCCATAATCATCACTCTCATTTCTAGCATAACATTTTGTTCATACTGTCGGATTATAATAATCATTACAGCTTTGTTTTACACACATTCTTAAACCTTTTAGTTTTGTCAAAGTTAGTTTTACTTATAAAAGAAAAAAAAATCTGGTTATAAATGCAGTCAGTTTTTTATATTCAAAATCTAATATAATTATTTTATCAACCCTTGTAGTTTTTTTGCAAATCTAAAAAGTTATTTTCGTGTTGGTATTTATTATTTTATTTTGGTTCATGGTGTATTTTTCGTTTCTATAAAAAAAACATTTAATTCATTAAAAATTATGATTTTACTAAATATCATTTGCGTGTATACCATTATAATTTAATTGGATGATTATTGTGGTGTAGAGCCAATTGAAATTAATTGAACATAATACTGAAGTGTTGGAAGGCATAGGGATGCATCTTTCCTTTTAATGTTAACTTAATAAAAAAAAAAAAAATTCTTTATACATGATTACAATTGCTTATTATATACAATCATTGGATTTTAACATCAATTTAAATTGTAAGCAACTCAATGTATATAATCAAATTAGCATAGAATATACTGTCCTTCCCTTGAAGAAATATTTAAATGTTTTTTATTACTTTATTACTTTTCAAAATCATTGAATTTATGATAATCATGTTTTTGTATCCTCTACACATGAGCATAAAACAAAAAAGAAAAGTAAAATCAATAAATCATAAGTGAACTAACGGGTAAACATTTGAGGGATAGAAAAATACATAGTAGGGTTGATAATCTTGGAATATGGATTTTTGTGAGTAAGAAAGGGTTCAGTGGAAGGTTGTATGGAGATTGTTTTTGTAATTTTGATAATAAAGCTCAAGACTCCTCAGGCATTTACTAAGCATTTATTAAATATTAAACTGTATATTATACATATATAAAAACAATTAGTTCAGTGACAGTGTTTAGTAAATGAATTGAAATACTAATATTTAATTGAACAGTAAGCAGTGTTCCACTATCTCCACCAGTCAACATTCACAAAGCTTCCGAAATTTTATTAACGTTAAACATGTAAACCATAATGCAATTTAACTAATACTAATATACTACAGTCAAGACCTAGCAAGGAATGTTGACAATATGAATAACACAAAAATCAAATAAGGTCTTGGGTGAATTCTACACCCACAAAGTGACAATTAAATTTTTTTTTATATTTTACAAATCTAAATTGAAAGTATTTGTGAGGGTGAAATATTTATCTATACAAACTATAAAATATAAATAAAGAACAGATTGACGCTTTGCTAATATTTTTTTACGTAACTAACAATTTATATTACATTCCTGATGATTTATTATTTGAGAGAAAAAATAAATTCTCTAGTGACTTAAAAAAATTTTTTTGTCATTATAGGTCAACAAACAAAATTATTAGAAAAATATTCATCCAATCATTTTAGCCAGTTTTATTTTCTCAATAAATATGGGTTGTTTATTTTATATTTAAACAAACTAGTAAATACTTATTGACAGTTTTATAAGATAGGTTAACTTTGCACCAAGATATGGAAATATTTAAGAATACCATAAAAATAATTATAAATTGTCTAATTCAATTAAATTAACATGGGTTGATGGAGTGAAAGCTGATGCAAGAGGCCTGCTGGGAATCAGGAATTAGAAAGTAGCTGCCCAAAATAGCGATAACTGGCAGAAGCTAATTGAGGAGGCCAGGACCCAGTAAAGATTGTACAGTTAACGTGATAGATAAATTAAATTAGAAATTCATCTATGTTTATATCACTATATCATTTAATACTATTACTTTCGTAATTATTAAAGATAAAAACAAAATAATTATTATTTTTCTTAAAGGATTTTGTCTTATCGCTGAATTCATTTTTTTTTTTTTTTTTTTTATCATATATTAAACTTGATTTAACATCTATAAAAAAATCCTGCTCAAAATGGACGGTTGCTATAAAACACTGAAGGTGTCTTATTCAACATCGTTTCTCTAAAAACATGGATTTAGATACAAATATTAGCCTACTGCAAAGTATCTTACCTATTGCGGTAACAGAACTAAATAAGTAACAAAGTTTTATGGTAATGCATTATAATAACAGTATTAGTAATATGTGCTAATAAATAATATTAATTTTATTAAAAAACAAAAAAATATTCTATTTTGTATTAAAAAATTTACTCCAACTAAGCTTAGAACCTAGCTTTTTAGTTTTTTCATAAAAGGAATAAAACAAACAAACAATTATTTTGATGTACATTTATTTATAATAAACTCCTATAAATTGAAATTTAAATGATTTATATGTAAATATATGTACATATGTATATGTTAATATTAGTTTTTCTAGGCAATTCATATCATAACTGTTGCCTATGTTTCTCAACAAAGGATATGCATTTTAATGCATTAAGTAAATTAATTGGGTGTTTACAATGGCTTAATTTTACCATGACATATGGCACAAGAAGAGAAATAATTTCTCTAAGAACACTTGTAAATATCTATCCAACTGATTTTATCTATCAACACATTTTGTAATTTATCAATAATTAATATTAAATTGATGGCAGTTAATATAAATTCAGTTTGAATATCCACCAATAATATTTAATATTGTTAGTGCCTGACAACTGAATGTAAAAAAAAAAAATTGTATATATATATATATATATATATATATATATATATATATATATATATATATATATATATATTTATATTTATATATATGTATATACACACATACACACACAACTATCAAACTAAAAGTAAATATTTGAAATGTTAGTGTCTACCAAACTAAATAATCTACAAATCTAAATAATCATTCCTCTTAATTTATAATAACTTATCACTGAAAATAAAAAAAAATACATCTTTCTATTATAGATTTATATTTATAAATATTATGTTAAAACTGGTTAACTTTTAAAATAGAAATTTCCATTGTCACACAATACAAAATTTCTTATTGTACGTATACATAAGCACAAGTCAAGTTTGTGTACATTGCTATGAATGTGAAACTGGACTTGGCTCCTGAGGTATTGGTAGGCACTGAGGTGTAAAAGTTGTCACTTCTTCATATACAAGCTCTGAAAACATATACTATAATTATAACATGATCTATAGTTATAAAATAAGGTTAAATTTATGAAGTTTTATTCTAAGCTATATCTGTTATCAGTCGGAATTTCATAAAAAGAAAAAAAAAAAAAGAATTGCTTTATTATAAGCATCTGGTTTCTTTCCACTCTATAAACAATACAGATTGGACTTCTTCAGTTTTTTTTTGTAACCAATAAACTTTAAAATATAAGCTGACATCGATTCAAGGAGTTATTCAAAAATTATTTATCAAAATAAATAATCGTCATAATTTAAGTATTATAAAAATGAGTAATAAGAATGGGCAAATGATATTCAAGGTGGGAGATCTCAACTCTATTTTAGCCGCTATATAACTAGTCAGATATTCTAAAACAAAGAGAGAGAGTACCATCACCACTTGTTTAGTGTTAATATCCTTAATTTAGTATGATATATTGTTTTAAAAAAAAATTACAGTGATAAATAATGTCATTGAATTAACTGTAATTACTTTTCCATTCTTCTACAGATAGGTCCATATCCTCAAAACTTTGATTAAATGGAGGTGAAACAGGTTCATCTGATGGGTCAGCATACTGGGCTAGATATGGATGAGCTAAGGCTTCTTCTGCTGTTATTCTCTTTTCAGGATCAAGTTCCAACATTCTTTCAAGTAAATTTATAGCTAAAAAACATTAAGAAATATACGTATTTTTTAAATTTACATGTATGACATTATAAAAGGTTGAAATTCCCTTACAAGATGGATTCATCTAAAGCAAATAATTTAAAATAAGAATTTAAAATTTACAACAATAAAGACAAGTATTACAAATTGCATTAATCTTAAACATCCATAAAATCTTTAATTCATGATTTTAAAGATCAATCAAGACTAAAGTTATTTTTTCTCTCAATATGAACAAATATACTAACCTGCAGCATTAGCACCTCTAAAACACATCTTTAAAGTTCTTTTTCCTCATAACAGGTAAAGATTGTATGTAATTGCGTGCCTGAAACAATGATTTGAATGAACAAAATGACATTTATAAATGTATATACATATGTAAATAACAACACATAATCCGGCTATTTACAAAATACAATTAACATCAATAGGGCATTTTAAAATAAATTAGTATTAAGAAAAATGATATAAAGGAATTACCAGCTTAAAATGCCTTATCTTTAGAGTCTTGAGGAGTCTATTTATTTTTTAAAGTGGCTCTATCCTTTTTACTGTCACTAATATTTTCTATTAGTATCTTGCCTTTGTCAAACTTTGTCCATAATTTATCTTCGATCTCCTTCATTTCAAACCCCCGGTTTATTACATCATCTATCAGATTTAAATACTCTGGCTCACTGCACACAGCATTTGATAGAGACAATTCTTCATTTGACCTCCCAAATTTTGTAATTCTAATCCTTCCTTAATCTATTTTTCAGATACTTTTTTCAATTTTAAATCCTACCCATACATTACTCCATTCAATATCCTCCAACTCCTCAAGAATTGCTAACAGGTTATATATAACTCTGGGTCATGAATAGTATATACATATCACATTTTTCATATTTATTTATTTTACAGAGGTTTTTTAATATCATATTTTTAATTCTGTTTAAATGTTTGCATTTAAATCTAAGGCTCTGAAGTCCCATATTTGCTGATTTTATTATATTAAAAAAAATTCTCCCAGAATATAATTAATAATTAAGAGTAAAATCTGAATAATAATAATCATAACATAATTATTAACGGGGAATCAATGGCTGAGTGCGTTGGGGCGAGGGTCTCAGTGTGCTCCTAACCAGAAGGTTGTGGGTTCGAATCCCACCTGGGCGGGTTAAAATGGGGGACCTTCCCACCCTGGCCAGTATAGGACTTCAATGGAAGTCTTTGGCCAAAAAAACAAACAATTATTATTGGTCAACATTCAATCAATTTAGTTATCAGCAGGACAGATCATTTTAATGAATCCAAGCCTTAATGATTTTGTAATAGTAAATTAAAATTTATGGAACATATAATTTTGTAAATAACCTCCTTTCATAGGTTTATAATGAAAGGGAAACTATCAATATACTGTCACTGAAGTTTACCTTCAACAAACTTTTGATCTGGGTAATTAATCATTTTATTTTGGTAATTATGATTTTCACAATCATTTTATCCCATTTAATGTTAAACATTGTATATTACTTTTATACAACTAGGATAGGAGTAGGGTAGTTCAGTGGGTAAGACGTCCACACTAAACAGAATATTGTTCAAGAACATAATTTAAAATAATAAAATTAGTTTACAATGTGGGCGAAAAAGTGGTGTCTACACTGAGAAATATAGTTCACAGCTTAGTTACAATCAAGTCAAGCAATAAGGAAAATCACATCTTGTGCAGTGCTTCGGCCACCGTTAGCAGTCAGTCTGTGGTTTATTGTGATAGGATATTCATTTCAGACTTCTAAGTATCTCAGTATTTTTGTTTGTGAACATTGTTAATTTCAACATAAAATGCCTATGAATGTTCGTAAAATTTACTTTTTTGTTATATCAGCTATGAATAGACTTTGGTGTCAGGAGAACTTCCTGAAGCACGCCTAGCCTAAAAAAAAAAAATGGGTACTTGGTTCTTCGGTTTGGGGGAAAAACCTGGTGGTTAAATGTAGATACATCCAAAACTAAAATATAAGACCTTTCATGGGTTGTAGTGGTTATTTTCTCTCTTTTAAATAACTATTTATAGATTGCATTTCTTTTTAATTAGTTTCAAATTAATTATGGTAATGGAATCAAGATACTTCATGTGTAGTAATTGACTAATTATTCAAAGTAAGTTACGTGAGCTAGGATTTTGGTTTGGCTTAACAAATGCTAAAATTAATGATGGATAAATAAATTTTATTCAGGAAAGTTAAAGATCCATAAAGGTATAAAGCAAATGAAACTCTTCCCCTTCTCTATACTAAATTTAGAATAGGAATATAACATGAGGAAATATTCAACAACATATTTTAAAAGATTTAATTATGCAGCCACTAGACAATGCTGATGATTGAGTAGTTAGAAGAAGATACAGAAACTGTTAAGCTAAATGCAATGCTACTGGATTCAAATAAGGAATTAGGACTACAAATAAATACAGACAAAACAAGACATGGTTAATGTAAGTTCATTACAAAAGTATTTGTGCATAGAATAGGCTTTATGTAAATTTCAGTATACTATCTACAAATTAAAATCATTCTTAAACATATAGTAATTATCAATTACATTGACTCATCCTTCAGTCAGAAATTGGACTTATGAGAAAAACTCTTCATATACTGGTGGATTTGGTACGGCATTGAAAGGAAAAGACATCAAATATTAATTCAAAGAAACATCGGAGAAAATAATCCAGAGCTATCGAACATCTTAATTAAACATCAAAGCAGCTCATTTCAAATATTATACCTCAAATAGAAACATAAGGCAGACACAGGTCTATCTCTTCATCTATATTTTATTCAGATTGATGCCAATTTTTGGTTTGTTTGATCTATTAACATTGGATGGATGGTATTTGAAAGACGTTAGATTATCCAGTGAACAGCCTGAGGCAGTTTGCCCTCTCCTTAGAAACAAATCCACATCCCTAAGCTTGCCTGGCTTTGGACCCCATAGTACATTGCCTCGTTCTGATATGTAACTACCCATCATTACCTTATTAATTACAGAGAATAAGTATTTAAGGTTAGAATCCATGAATTGCCATTTAACTACCTAGAAAAGTTAATTATGATAAAGAATTTTCAGCAGTAATTAAAACTGAAATATATAAAAAAAGAAACATTACCAACATTAAAGAGTCTGTAAGGAATAAATAATGCATGTATTCCATAAGCATTTAAATAAAAAAGGAACATTTATTATATTAATTGTTCTAATAATGGAATTTGTAGAGAAAAAATTATTTTGGAAAAGTAGTCATTAAATAAAAATGTTAGGGAACTCTACAAGACTAAACAAAACAAAATTTTATTCCACTTTTTATGGCTAAAACAAAAAAAATGCATGCAAAACTTTGGGACAGCTAGCAATAAAATATTTGCTATCAGAATTGTTTTATAAGTTATGATTTAATACCGCATTTCGTTCCAGGAGTGATATTAATGATTTTAATAATTTGCAAATACATTTTTTAAGACATGTTATTTTGCTAATCACCGCATAGTAAAATTGAAATCAGAATATTTCTCTGCAATTGTCATGCATAAAGAGATATGAATTTAGAATAAATGAATATGAGCTAGTGAATAGAAAATAAAACAAAAAAACTATACTAGCTGCATAGAACATTGTTTTGAATATCTTGGACTAAATAATAATCTTTATTATAAATATTACATTATAATAAATCTGAAGCATTCAAATCTTCAATCACATCATAGACTTAAATATTAGAATAGATATTTAACCTCAAATAAATATATAATAGAATCCAATTGAGAGTAAAAACAACGGAATGGAGAAGAAACAAATATAATAAATAAATTGTATGCTTTCATTAGTATTCCAAGTTTTATACCAAACAAAGACCAAATCTATGACAAAAAGGGTAACTGACATGCAACCATGAGGTTCATGCAACACAAGTAGAATGAACCATTTCCAGAACTATTAATATGTTCTATTTACATGTCATAAGCAGCATGCACAGCTGGTTTCAATTTCCCCACAAAATATAACTGCAGAGCCAGTCTAATAGAATTTTTCTTGACTTAACAATTATATATCCTCCCTCATGGTAAAAGCTAAAAAAAAATTTAACAATATGAAGTTTCAAAGCATTTAGTTAATTTTAACCTAATGGATATTCCATCAATGTTAACCAAATTGACATCTTAACAATGTTACAATATATATGTAAATAATAAAAAATTCTTACTGATTCACTTGATATTTTCATCATAAAGTCAGCATCTGGAGTACCCAAAATTTCCATAATTAGGTTCAGCTGATGAATATCTAAGAGCTAGTGAATAGAAAATAAAAAAAATTTTACTAGCTGCATTGAACATTGTTTTGATTATCTTGGACTAAATAAGAATCTGTATTATAAACTAATAATATAATAATTAGAAATGTTTTATTTATTTATTTTTTTTTTTTTTTTTTTTTTTTTTTAGGGGCACGAGAGACATATTTAGCTGACATGCTCAGCAAGTCACTCTCAGTCAGTTCTATATCTTGAAGATTAATCAATTTCTTGCGATCTTATGGCTACAGCTACTCTTTTATCATCCATCCTCTGGATACCCTAACCAAATCAGACACTTGACTTTATGAACCTGGACACTTTCAGTTCCTGATAGAGCTGGTATATTTTTTGTATTTGTCCAAAGATCCCTCATCTGTGGACTTTTCTTTCAAACTTATCAATAAGTCGTGGCCCAAAATCAGTATCCAGTTATTTCATTAGGAGCATTAATACCTTTTTCTTGATAATTTGAGATAAATATATATTTTATAAAATGGATTAATTTTATAAATGTTATGAATTTAAAACGTATAAAAGAATCTTGGAGCGAAAGCTAAGAAAATTAAGAAAAGATGAGGGAATGGAAGAGAACCAAGCTGCATTCAGACCTGGTCAAGAGACCAAGAACCATATATTTTCTTGAACAATGGCCGTTCAAAAGCCCTGGGATAGAAGACAAATTATTTATGTGTCCATATAGGATTTGAGGCCAGCAATTGATTCCCTGCCAAGACAGGAACTTATGCAAACTCTTCAGAATAAAAAGATACGTCCAAATTTAATATGTGCCATAAAATTGGTTTTCATTATTACTAAATCAGCAATTGGAAGCATATCAGTAAGAATTTGTTGTTTCTCCACTGGGCTAAAAAATCAATAATGGGACAGCAAAGAACCAGCTTCCATACAAAGGAACGTTTTTTTACAATGGTGTTGATACACTAATTCAAAAAAGAACAATATCAGTGTTAGTAGGAGAAATTATAGCTTGTTAGATGTTTTATGCTACACATTAAACCTTTCACTAATTGAAATCTGCTCCAGGCAGATTTCAGATGAACAGACTTCTACTGTCTCAAGAGATAAAACAAACTACCAAAAGATTATTTTAGGTGGAGATCAAGATCTTGCGTCAGACAACTTTATAAACTTATGCTTCAAAACTAATATGCTTTGGCGTATTTAGCCATTTCTAATCTATAACCAACCAGCATTTCATTTGCCTATAAAACAGATATATTTAACTTCAATGCCCAAAAAAATGGTGAGCTACTCAAAAGCCAGAGAGTAACTTATAAACAATCTCAATGCAGTCTTGATATAAACTAAAAAAATGTACACTAAAGTTTTTCTGATACTTAAGGATACGATCATTTCCAGGGAATAGAGTCCTGCCAGTAAGCAATTCAGCCATGATACAACCAACAGACCATATATCAACTGAAATTATTCAAAAAGATAAATAAATAAACAATAAATATGCAAAAGTAATATGTTTAAAAAGAACTTTGAGCAGAACCTGTCTGATTGTAATGCATCCAGTTTAACATGATTTCAGGTGCTCGATACCAGCGAGTTGCTACATATCCAGTCATTTCATTTTCAGTTGGCCTCGCCAAACCAAAATCAAGAATTTTTAGTTCACAGTCTGCATTTACAGCAATGTTTGATGGTTTTAAATCCTAAGCAAATATAAATTAATTGTAATAAGTATTTCAATTTTTTAAATATAATGGCAACTTATATAGAGAATATTTATCAGTCGATCAGGCTAGGCAATTTTCAATATAAAACTATATTTATTAATAATTAATGTAATACCGCTAATACTTGAAATTGTTAATAAATATTAAAGAAAATTTCAGTAAAATGAAAAATATAATTAGTTGTTGCTCACAGTAAAAGGGTAACTCATAAATAATGAAACATACAACTGATAACTGATGATTACTGCAAGAAAATTTGTTACCTTAGAATTAGTATGACTGCTAACATATTACCAATAAACATAGAAACATGTTGCTATAATTACATAATATAAATAACACACTATAACAATTTAATGTTAATTGATTACAAAACATACCCTATGAATGATTCCAGCAGAATGAATATATTTCAATCCCCTCAGTATTTGATAAACAAGAAATTGAACATGCTCATCCGTTAGCTGTTGAGTTTTAACAATATTATTTAAATCAGCACCCATTAAATGTGTAACTAAATAAACATGCTGAAAATCAGTAATGCTTTTTGATGAATGAAATACATCGAGTAAACCAATCACCTAGAAAATAAAAATAAAAACCATTATTCATTAATTTTATCCAGTAGTAAAAAAGTAGTAAAACACTTTTTTGTTAATATTATTTTGTAAAACAGATTTTTCTAGTATCCATCTGCCTAACATCATTTTAATAAATTAAATAAAAATAATTAATAAATATATAAATTAATAAAAATATTTTATAATTGCAATTATTTGTTTTGTTTTTTTTTAAATTTCAACCCTGAAGATGGCAAGTACATGATGTTTAGTCAAAAAATTAGCTATTATAATAAAATAAAGGCTTAACAAAAATCAGAGGATTAAAAAAATGAAAAACTCAATATATCAATATACCAATCCACAACATGCAAATATTAATTGTTTTTTTTTGGTAGCTCTAAATTTAATGAAGCCGACAGAAACTTGAATTATGAATGGGACAAATAACTGTTTTAAACGGCATAAAATTACATGGTTAAAGGTAATTTTATAATGTCATTGTTTTTTTGTTGAAGATTTTCTGAGACTTTGTTTTACAAATATGTTATAAGAAATTTCATTATTTACATAAAATAGAATAATAGTAATTAAATCATAATGCAAACCATTTATTAAATAAATTTAGAGTATAGATGAAATTAATTTCTTAATCGCTTGCTGGTGCTAGATTGGCTCAGTTCAAGAGAGATTTTCATGGCAAAATCTACGTTTATCAATACGAAAAACCTTAGTTATTGTAAAAAGGATGAAACATTTCAATTGATTAATTTCACAATAAATAAACAATCAATCAATATATTTTAATAAATCAAATGGAGTAAAATCACCCTTTTTAAATATAATAGTTTTAAAATGTTCACTAGAAGTTTTTAATTCCCGATTGTAACTAGAAATGTTCTAGAAATTGTTATGTGCCTACTGCTTTCCTCTCCATTTATAAAAACACATAATTGTTAGTGTTTAATCCTTTTATAGAGTCGTGCTTGACAACCAAATATTTTAAGCTCATACAAACAATGATCCATTTCCAGCATTGGTGTAGAAAGGGTAATTTCTCTTTTGTAACAAATACTAAGTGAAGAGAAGTATAAAATTTAAGTTTCTTGTATTTTATAAAATTAAAGTCAGTAAAATACCAATAGTATTATATATTATATAATTTAATATATATAATTATTATTTATATAAAATTTTATATATATATATATATATAAATAGTTCAAGTTTTATTATTCTTCTATTTTTTTTTTTAATAAACACATGTAACAGTACAAACAGGCTATGATTAGCAAACCACTGTTAAAGTTTAAGTTAGTTTACAGGTTACTTTACAACAATAATTTAATTTTGTTTATCCATTTTTTTCTTGAGTTCTCTTCTCTCAAAGCTATATCAAACCATTACAGAATAATTTTCATGAAACAGAATAATAAAGTAAAACATAGAAGTATTAATGATTACACTTAAGAAGAACCAATTGCCAATTTTATCCAAACATAAAAAAAAAAAAAGAAGATATATTATGACCTAATAAGATATTTGATTTAACTGAAATAATTTAGAAGAAAAAAAGACTATTGATAAAAATTCAATTCAAACAAAATCACATGAATGTAATTTCTAAACCTGGTAGTCGTCAGATATTGATTTAGATGATAAATCTAAATAAAATATTAAAATTAAAATTCATACATTTTCATGATTCATATGTTTGAGCATCCTCAGTTCTCTGTACGTCCTCTTAGCATGCACAGCAGACTGGAAAGGTCTTGGAAGCTTCTTTATTGCTACCCTAACTCCATACTTTGTGTCCATCGCTGAACTGTAATTTAAATAAATAGAGCAATCAAATAATATTTATTCAAAATTACCAAATAAGACAAATAAGTAAATGGTATTCTTTCAATAGCGGTGATTAACTATAATTAACCACAATACAGTTTTCAGAGTTCATAAATAATAGATCAATACCGAAATTTATTGAAAAAATATAAATAAACATATGTCTACTGCAACAGATTCCATGATGACTGCTATATAATACATTCGTTGAGTTTGTAATTAGAACTAGCCAATTCTATTGCATTCATTCATAATGTTTGAAAACCTGAAAATCCCTAACTCTCATTTCTACTAAATTCTGTTTGTCCTATTTCCCCCTCCAAACCTTCATATTTTATTGAACTTTGATTTGTGTAGATAAAATTAGATTCATTTTTAAAAATGATTTGTGAACTTTGCGATGTTAATTCACCTTCTTTTTCCACAAAATTAGGGTGCACACTAAAACAATATTCAACATAACTAAAACAATATTTCTTCTTTTTTTCTTTCTGGGAATTATTTTAGGAGAGAAGTAGTGTCCCGATTGTTAATCGATTATTTTAATTTTTAGTTGACAAAAAATAAGTTATATCTACTGGAAGTCAGTTGATCACAGGCAATACCATGATCTATAAGTTGTAATTTGGGCTGGGATTGATTTGAATATTTTGACTAATTTAATATCAACAGGATTATGGCTAATGGGTGCATAGTGCACTTTTCTTTAAAGGCTGTTGTCGAATAAAAGCCTTTAGTTTAAAATGAATCCTTCCATTGTTTTTTAATTCCTTTATTCACAATAATGCATGGTCACACAGACCACAGACCTAACCACTATTGAAAATCTATATAGGATGGGTTTTTTTTCTACCTATTAAATCAGCTGAAGAGAACACCCCCCCCTCAAAAAAAAAAAAAAAAAATAAGACGGCCACTATAAAACACCAATAATGTCACTGCTAAAACACAGTGATAAATTGGTCAAATTTTAGTTGTGAAACCAGTATTAATTACATAGTATAAATTATTAATAATCAATCGATAGTTAAAGAAAAACTTTTAAAATAAAGTAGGTTAAAAACAAACATTTATTTTTTAAAATAATACCTGTGAGTGATACAATTACATCCATGTAACTAAAACAATTACAAGGAAGTTAGGGTATTGTTGGGGCACTTGACTAAGAATATACACATATAAATACGAGGAAGGAAAGTTGAATAAATAATCAGGTGTCCTGCATAATATTGCTGACGATGAACCAAAGCATATTTTTCTTCAGTTATCATAACTGAATTTTTTTTTTTCTTCAGAAGTCATAACTGAATATTTAAATAGAAGTCGCTAATAATTTAACGATTCTTTTTCCAATATATTCATCAGTACTAAATGTATTGATCCTTCAATCATAGGTATCATCATGCATACCTCAACTCAGAACTGAATGTTTTTTCTTTGTTCTTCGGTTAAACATTATAACTGAATATTTATTTTTAGGCATTATAACTTAATCAAAATTTAAATGAAGTAATAATATAATTGTTGAAGTTGAGTGGGAAATTCAACACAGAAATATTCCCCACATAACAATATAGGATGCAGATGGGAGGATGACATAAGGGCTGATCAGGAAGATTTGGGTCATGATGGTGTGGATCGGAGGGAGGTGTGGGGTAAGAGGTTGGTGGTGTTCGTATAGAAACTTCGGGTTTCCTAAGCCTAATATTTTCTCTGTTGTTTTGGCAGCGGCTCGACTTTGAGGTCAGGAGAACCTCCTAGAGCTCACCCAGCCTCAATAAAGTGGGTACTCTTAATTGGGGGAAAAGCTGGTGGTTGAATGTGATTTTGGACAAATCTCCTCCTTTCACAACCATTGGCACAGTAACAGTACATCCTTACATAAATACTGAACCCAGGACCCTTCATGGGTTGTAGTGGTACAGGTATTTTTAAAAATTTTTTTATGCCTAATATTTATTAATTTATCAAGTTTATTCAAAACAGAGGTCTTTTTATTTATTTTTAATTTAATAGTATTTACACACACATATACTTTTAATTTAACTCGGATAGCTTGAATATTAAAGCATAACTCTGATTTTTTTTTTTCATTGTATACTACAATCTTATTTAACTCATTCTAATTCTCGGTTTTTCACTCTTAATGTAATCCTAAAATTAGGATAAGGATAAATACTGTAAAAGTTATTATTCATGTTTTTGTCATTATTTAATTAACAGTTAATATAAATAGTAATATAATTAATACTTTAATTTTGAAGATTTGCACCGAAAACTGTGGTACAAGTTTAGAACTTTATGATAAGTCGTTTCGAGTGGGATTATGGGCAGATCTGCTAAACTAAAAAGATACCACAATTTATTATCTTACACTTTTAATTGGAAGAATGATTTAGAGTGGTGTATTATTAATTATCTAGCCATACTCATTGCTACTTCAAATTTCATTATCCATGAAGTGTTACACACAATATTTGAAAATATGCTATACCTCTATTTAAATATATCTGGCCCTGCTCATATACAAATCTTCAATATTGTAATTGCAGTAATATTTCCAATTACTTTTAACTACAAAATGAAGAAAAATATTGTAAATAATAACATTTAAAGAATTTATCCTTATTCTAATTATAATAATATATCCTCAGTGAAACAATGGAGTATTAGAATGAGCTAAATGGGACTGCAGTTTCAAATAATTTGCAATGGAAAGAAAATAAATAACTCTTGGTTTTTTTCGAATATAAGATAAAGATATAAGATTTAACATTTAGTTTCCACCTAAAATTCAGATTTATCCTTTATCCAAAAAAATTAAAATTAGTCAAAGCCAAAATAGGGGCTTTTTATTGTTAATGAAAACATTGATGAAAGCTTATCCAATTTAAATGGAAAGTAGTAACTGTAAAAAGTTAAAGATCTCATTTTAGAATAATCCAGTGCTTTATTATAAAATAATAATAAATCGGAACCTTAAAGCAGAATTAATGAAGTTATAATCTCAATTACTTGCACTCTAAGGTGGGAAATCGATTTGGTTATGCGAGTTCTTATTAGGGGAATTGGTAAAGCAAATGGATACCAAAGATGCAGTTTATTGTACAATGAAATCACAGCACCATTAGATTAATTACTTTTTCAAAGTGAAATGGCTACTTTTTGATATGGTCAACAAATCTCACTGGTTCTTAAATATTCTAAGGAATAAATCATGACTGAGAAACAATATTTTATCAAAATGATTTTTTTCCAGCCTTCAGCAATCTTATACCAAGGCTAAGTTCAGGTCAGAGGTCACTATTCAAGGCCGAGACCTCAGAAATCAAACAATAAAATTTTAATTTTTGTCAAATACTTGATGTAAGTAAAAGAATTTAAGATAGTTAAAAAAATGTAGGTAACATAAACAATCATGTTAACTAAATTATAATTTTTAATTTTATTGTCAAACAGCAAAAAGAAGCATAGCGAAATAATTTTGAAAAATGAACAATTTTAATATAAATAACTAATTAAACTGATTTAAAAAAACCTTAAGGGATCTATCCTTCATTTGTACAAAAATACATATTAGAGAAGAAAAATAATTTATGCTCGAAATTAACAAAAACACATTTACAATCACAAAATGTAAGCTATAATTAACTACAATAGTTGGAAAGTAGCTAATTACTCATGTTCTATAAAAAGAAAATTGTCAATGAATAAATCTAAAAAAATTAAACATCATTGATGAGGGCCCAGAAGATTAAAATTAAAAGCATATACACAACAAAATGATTTCAAGTCTTCTAAGAAAAAAAAAAAAACCAAGAATAAGGGATAAATAAAAACATTTGTTGACTTTTACCATACTTGGCCATAGGATCCTGAACCTACAGGAGTAAGCATTTGATATCTTTCTGGTACTTCCCATTCTGTTTTGTTAACTTCAACACGATAAAATTTAATCATTTTAATAACACTAAAATTTTTTTGAGATCAATCAACACTGAACCAATCAAAAGCTTATTTAATGATAAAACTAATGATTGTTTTCATGTTTGTAGGTGGGTGTAGGTTGTAGTGCTGGTAACCCAATGATAAACTTGAATGAATGCAGCGAGGTATATGTGGAAGAGAAAATTACAACTTAAGATGTTTCAGTATATTATATTTTCACTATTGAAGATTTATAAATATTCCATATTTTATCTAATTATAGATTCCTTCCCACCTTTAGGTATGTAAAATAATTAAACTGAAAACTGAAACAAAGACAAGAATCGATAATCTACCTTTAGTAAGAACTCTGCTACAGAGCAATGAATTCGATCCGGAAGGATAGAGAGATAATTATAAAAAAAATTAAGAACAGAAATAGAGAACTCCAGAATAAAAATAAGAAATAATGAAACGATGAAAGAATATTTATAAGAACGCCTTATCGGGATCGATATTTGGAAAGGGATGACAAACCATAAATAGGAGAGACTTTAAGTTGAAGATGGCTAAATAAATTAGAAAAGTTGGATAAAATGCTGAAAAAATTTTTTTTTTTTTTTTTTTTTTTTGTTTTTTTTTATGTATTTATTGAAATTTACAACTGTATACACAACATAAAATATAATACATCAAGTAAATGTGATGACACAGATAAAAATGAAACGATACTTGTTTTTAAAGCAACACCCAATTGGTAGCACTTATAAAGCTTCTATATAATGAAGTATATTAGAAGGTCCCGAGGCCATCTTCTTTCCAGGCACCTCGGAGGGTTATCTGGAATGGAATGAAAAGCAAGTTGTGATACTAATGGATTTGAATGGTTGTGGAGTTTGCTATGAAAGGATTGATATCTGTTTTGAGCTAAGTCAGAAACGTATGATATATTAAGGTCTTTGTGGATAAGTTTGTTTGTGACGAAGTAAGGAGCATTTAGGAGTTTTCTAAAGGATTTTGGATTGTAAGGATTGGATACGGGATGAATTGGATGGTTTAGTGGAGCCCCAAAGCTCAACTCCGTATGTTCAAATTGGTCTAATTATTGTTATGTAAATGAGTCTTTTGTAATTAATTGAAAGGTTAGAACGTTTGTCAAGTAAATGTTGAAGTAGTCGAAAACGACGGGCAGTTTCTTGTCGTTTTAGTCTTGTATGTGGATTCCAAGTAAGACGTTTGTCCAGATGGAGTCCTAGGTAGCGGATCTGTTCAACGGGGATTAGTGGAACATCGTTAAAGGATGCTGTAGGACAGGAGGGCGTAGGTTTACGACGGTGGGTGAAGGTTATTTGATGGGATTTATTTTGATTCTCCATTTTTGACACCATTCTTGAAGTTTTATGATACGACGGGATTGGAGTGTCTGGGAGGCAATGAAGGGATCATTGTTTACTGATAACACACACGTGTCATCAGCATACGTGGTGAGGATGGTGCTAGGATGCGTCGGGATGTCAGCTGTATATACCGTGTAGAGGATTGGACCTAGGATACTTCCTTGAGGAACACCTGCAGATTGGGTAAAGAGAGAGGAGTAGGAAAAGTTATGATTAACTTTGAAGGTTCTTGAAAAATATTAAATTGAAAAACCTAGAGTACTCGTATAAACCTTAAAAATTGTCAGGAAGGCAAATGAGAAAGCACGGCCTATAAATTCTGAACCTTCTTGTAAATCTAATCAATGAGGAATAAAATATGCCCAAGGAATGGAATGTTTCTACCAACGTCTTGAACTACACAGAAAGAAATCTGTAGAATTCTTTATCAAGTGAAGCATGTAAGAAATATTATTATTATTATTATTTATTGGCACTACGTCCCAAGTTGAGACTTGGCCTGCTCCAACATCGACCGCCAGTTTTCCCGATCATGTGCTGCTGCCTTCCAATTTCGGGTACCAAGCAGAATCCTGGCATCAGTAGCTACGGAATCTTCCCATCTAAGCTTCGGACGACCAACTCTTCTTGTTCCGTACACCGGCTCACCTAACACCCTCTTTGGAATTTCTTCATGGTTCATCCTTATTACGTGACCGGCCCATCGTAATCTGGCTAGTTTAATGACATGCACAATATCAACATCCTTATAAAGGTCCTTTAGCTCATTATTTGTCCTTCCTCGCCAGGTTTGATTAATGCATACTGGTCCGAATATTCTTCGGAGAATTTTCCTCTCAAACCTCAGGAGTGACAATTCGGTTGCTTTTGTCATTGTCCACATTTCTGAGCCATAGGTAAGGACTGGGCGGATCAGCGTCTTATAAATTCTAAGCTTTGCAGCCCTGGACAGAGCTTTGCTTCGGAGATATTTTTGTAGTGAGAAATAGCATCGATTTGCTGAGAATATGCGTCTGTTTATTTCTTCTGCGATCCTATTTTGGGAATTGACTTGGGCCCCTAGGTACACAAATTCTCGTACCTTCTGGAATTTGTGACTCCCTATTTCGACATTTCCTTCTTGCTCCTGTTGTTGGTTTGATGTAGTCATATACTTTGTCTTCTCGTTGTTCACTGTGAGTCCCATTCTTGCAGCCGAGACCTCTAGTGCTTCGAATGATGTAGCTACATCTCTCCATGTTCTACTCATAAGGTCTAAATCGTCGGCATATCCAAGAAGCTGAACAGATCTATTCAACAAGGTCCCTACTACCTGTATTCCTGAATTTCTCACAGCCTTTTCTAAGGCTATATTAAAAAACAAGGCAAGCCAGGCCATCACCCTGCCTGACACCAGTCTCTGTAGTGAACCCTCTAGACAAATCTCCACCAACTTTAACATAAGAGATATTGTTCTCCATTGTCATTTTTACTAGTCGAACAAGTTTATGGGGTATATTTATTTCTAACATGGCTATATAAGCTTCCTGACGATTTATGGAGTCATAGGCCTGTTGGAAGTCTATGAAGACATGGTGCGTGGGAATCTGGTATTCTGCCGTCTTCTCCAGTAGTATCCGGAGGGTAAAGATCTGGTCAGAGGTTGACCTTCCCCTTCGGAATCCAGCTTGGTATTTTCCAATTTCCTTTTCAGCAAGAGGTAGTAGTCTGCCGTATAAGATAGTTGAAAGGATCTTGTAGGCGCATGGAAGTAGGGATATGCCTCGGTAGTTGCAACAGTCCAGTGCGTTACCTGAAATATATATGTAAGAAATATATACGCCCGAATTCCAGAAAGATGATTAATGGCTGTCAGTATGGTGAGTATGGTTTTTATAATAATAATAATAATAATAATAATAATAAAAAACATCATTCTTGAGTTTATATTTTCTATAAGACAATTAAATATATCATTTTATTTAGACAATGAACCATATCGCTACAGAAGCTGATGAAGAGGAAGGAGGGCAGCTGATGGTTTATATATTAGACAAAAGGCATTATAAAAGCTAGATCAAAATGTCAACTAAAAGCTTATATAAACTGCAACGACTGAGTGCCTGCTAGTGGCGTAATAAATGTGTATAGTTTATCTCCCATTCCAAGGTTTTCCACGCAGCATTCTACCTGTTTCTCATTTTCCTAATAGGTTTTGTGACTATCCGAACTTCAAAATCTTCTTGAACCGTTATGTAAATGAATAACTACAATCCAACTACCGTTACGTTACTTACATTACAATACTTTGAAACATTGTGCGCGTCAGACATTGAAAATATATTATACTTCAACTATTGACTAACTGAAATGATATACGTCTTTAACTACATGAAGACTTTATTAAGGGATTCACACAATTACAGATGACTGACATCAGGCGATTTCAGAAAACCGGTCATGATTGGAGAAAAATAATATTTTCCCCTTCGTCATCACAGTCCCAGCATCGGAAATTACCAACTACAAAATGCGGCACGTTAAACTTAAAAAGATACTTATGTTTCAGAATGTGGTCTAGACCACTTCGCTGATGAAGTAGAAGCCTCCAGCCTACCGTTAGTTCTTCAAAATATCGATTTACCATGAATTCATTTGGCATAGAAATTTAAAGTTTCTGGACTCTACAATATCTCACCAATTCCTCTCTTCATACTTTGACACCAGCGCCATCTCCATCCATTAGCAACAAATCGTATGAATAATAGGATACATAACCACTGAAATTTTCCGCAACAGTCTTAGACATTGCTTCGTTCGCTAGTTTGTAAGTTGATATTATGAAGTCCCAACCTCTTGGTAGTTGCCAGAGATTGGTGAAAAATGATTGTCCCATTTGTCGGACTAGTCCTCTACATTCCATCTCCCAATACTACAAAAATAATTTAATGAACGAAGAATACAAAAAAAAAATTAATATAAGCAAAAGATTAGTCCATAAATTCGTATCTTTTTAAAATATAGTTAATTTATTAAAAAGAGAAAAAGAAAGTGTTCAACCATGTTTTTTAGGTATATAAAAACACTATTTAAATTTCAAGTCGGTTAGTCACGTCGTAAAAGAGGGAGCGAATGTGTTTTTGTTTGTGGGATCTTATGTATTCCAACAAGATCAGGAAGGAGGGGTTATCCTATAGGTTACTAACCTATTCTGGACAGTGTGGGTAGATCAAGATTTATTTGGTGGGTCCGCCACGAACTAACTTTAAAACTGCCCAAGTGGAATTTGAACCTACGACCTTGAGGGGAAACGAATTTACTTGACTGATAGCTTTTATGTTAGTCACGTTAGATATTAAATGCATTTCGTAGAATTACTGTTTTTAATTTACACTTATTTATTTTTCTTCTAATCATATCAATGAGCTGTAAACATATTTAAGTTTCCCATGGATTTTGGTTGACGTTTTCATTATTTTTCCCTATAATTTCTGTAGCATATTATTTATTCATTTGTGTATACATTAGAATACTATTCTCAAAATAGATATGCTTCAGCTAATTCTATCTTTATGATTGAATATGACTCTTTAGAACAACAAATCAAAACACGAGTTAAATATCTCCAGCTCAAAAAACGGGAAATCCCAATAGAAGTGGCAAATAATTCATCAATCCTAATTATATTGATCTTTCTACACCATCATGCGTACATCGAGTGATCTAAGAATGGTAAGTTGAGAATACAAATTGTATTGACATATTTTTTTAAGAAATTATATTATATTTTTTCAATTATTTATAAACTGTGTTTCCAAGTCAGTCGATAGTGAATGAAATGTGATACATTCACTATTGACTTTTCCATTTATTTCTTCTTTATTTATTATATCTTTTGAGCATGTTTTATTATTATATATTTGACATTATCTAGTTTATAACCCTGACGATGACCATCAAAGCTTTGGACGAAACGTTGGCATAGTAAAATGATGTATTGTTAATTTCAACAATTATTTTTTATAGCTTTGACTGATCCGTTTTGATAACCTTCAAGATAAATTCATTTAGTCACTAAACACACCTCGAATAATTTTTTGTTTCAGTTCAATACATCAATGCGACTAAATAAATTATTGAAATAAATAATATAAAATGCAATTAAATAATTTATTTTAATTTTATCAAATCTCAAATTTCAAATTACAAATTTATAGTTAATTAAATACATAAATAAAAGGTTTAGCGAACACGAAGGTTCGATGCCGACACCACAAACCGTTGACCACACACTTCCCTCCGACCCGCTTTCCCAAAACCCTAATCGGGTCTTTTGCACTTGGTCCTTATAGCCTTATATATCTCAATTTTTAAATTTGTGGAGAGTAAGCGCGAACTGAGTAGTTTTGCGACCGAGAAATAACAAGCATTACCGGCTTTTAACCTTGCCTTTATTTCTTCTTGAATTTCATATATCAATTAACTAAGAAAATACGATAATCATAGTAATATTTTAATTAACTATATTTTTATTATTAACTGACATTTACGGTACAAAAATATAATAGGTTGTCATTAAAGTTTTTGAGGATGAACATAAACCTTTATTCCATTGTGAGCTGCCTGAATTCCCACACATCCTTTGCAACGAATTTTGTTTTACCTCTCAGCAACTTCTCAAACTTCTTGTCACTTTCACAAGCAGCTAAGCACGATATTATAAGAAGGAGCTCCATCAGTTCAGCAGAATCGGCCGGTCCCATATAAGGTCTAGAAATCGACCTTAACGACCACTAAAACTTGTTCGTTCCAAATGTGTCTTGTGAAATTGGAAATTTAAAACATTGTCATTTTGAGATAAATACGAAGGGTTTGATCCGTCTTATTATTCAGTTTAGAGTGATACATCAGTGAAGAGTGTGAAGCTTAAAGGATATTGATGTCGGAGGGGTCACAGAAAACCTTGAAAAAGGGCCGTAAAAGAAAATGGCTTAGAGTCAGTGCGGAATGACTGGCGGTCTGGTAAAAAAGGAAGATTATTAAACGTAGTCACTAAAAGGTAAGAAAACATAATCAAGTAATAAACCGCACATGCGGACATGTTTTATTTTTTATTTCTTGTAATTCAATAAAAACTGTGGTATTCGTTAAAAAACACTACTGGTGAATATCGTCTATTGCTGTTCAGGAACATATATATCATTTATTTTTTATTACAATAAATTTTTAATATTACATAGGACATATATGTACTAATTCTATTTTGATAATATGCGTTACGTCTGTAATGCAGAAGAATTCGATAATGTTAAAAGTGAAAAATAAATAATTGATCGATTGAAAAAACATGGAAACCACACTAACGGTAATTAATATATACTTTTATTTTCCACTCTGAGCCTAAGATAAAAAATAAATATGAATTAATAAAAAAAAAAAAAAAAAAAATCTAACGCATTTTTAAAGTTTTCACCAAGAAATTTCAAATATAGGTTTATACCATATAGTTTTCGAATGAAAAAAAAAAATTGTTTTTTATACCTTATTAATTATCATTTATGATTATAAAGGAAAAACGAATTAGATATAAAATGGATTAGAAGAATTTTCGGGTCCTATTAAATCCAATAGGGTATTTTTTTTGTTGAGTTATTTAGATTTTTATAGAAATCGTACCCATTTTTGGTTGGGAATTGGATTATAGACTACAGAAAAAACAAACTAAAGAGAGAAAGTTACTTACAAGGGGACGTTATGACTTGTAACTCACAGAATTGAATGCCGATTTTTGTGTGGGTAGTAGGGATCTATAATAGTGCCAAACTAGATGAGTATTGGGAGCCGAGAAAAAAATAAAATATGAAAAAAACCACGTTTTATTTTTTTTCTCAGCTCTCAGTCAAGATGGAGAAATGATTCTTTGCGTAAAGTTATAGTTTTGTATACTATTCTAAATAAAAATACTTTCGTTATGCTTAAGACACCCGGCTGCAGGGTGCTCACTAACTCAAAAAAAAAATATATATATATATATATATATAAATAATGACAAAATTCCAATGAAATCCGGTATAAATCAGTGGGAAATGTTTTTCCTGGAAAACTGACCTCAAATATCGATTCAAAGCATTCATAATTTATTATGAATTAAACTGTAGGCAGTAGATACACATGATTCAGATATCAGAACTATGATTTCAACAATTTAAGGTAACTCCCATATATTGCCATCAGTGGACTTTCGAAAGAGTAGCTATCCCCAACTTTTTCCACTTAATTTATTCCTTATGGGTGACAGTTCGTCCTGCTCTAAAAAATAATCGATCATTTGGGTCTGAAGTGTAAACAGTAGCAACATATTTCCTAGCCGACCCACATAAAATTGGAAACGTTGCTTTAAAGACATTAAACATATATACCGTATCGGTATTTGTATAGATACGGTATCGTATGGTACCGATATATATATAATCGATAGAATAGATATAATCGATATATCGAAAGAAAAAATATTGATAAGAAAATATCGAATTATCTACAGAAAAATATCAATATTTCGATATATCGTTTATCGATACCCACCCCTATGTAAAACAGAGCCAACTAATCCCTCAGTGAGGTGATCCGTTCTTTGGAAAATAAAGTTCTGTCCACCACTAGAAGCCTGTCATTTCCAACAAGTTGTCTTGGCGGATTATGGCTAACTGGCCTTCTTCGCGGGCTGTTTATGACCGGTCTTAAGTCGTTTATTGCTCATAAACCAGTTTTTGCGAAATATCATGGCTAAAAAGAGTAGATAGTTAAAATGAACTAATAAAAACTTTAATTGCTGGATAAGTCATAAACCTATTTTTAAAGTAAGGGTCTAATAAGGCAAGCACCTAGGAAAAAATCGGCTTTTGAAGTAGACAAAAATTATTTTCAAGGTCCCTACATACTTTTACCAAGTCATATATAGAATATATTCGATATATTACATTCGAATATATATCGAGTATATATCGATAAACTGATATATCGATACCCATCCCTTGTACGACTCATTGCAAACGATTACAAGAAATTTTACCTAGTTGGCGTTTGTTTTGACTAGTTTCAGTCAAATGGAAAGTAATTTTTATTTTGAGATAAAATTTCCTATAAGAACAAATGATTTAGAATTTCTAAAAGGATACTTGTCAATAACTCATAATTCAATACATTTTAAACCCGCTAAATAAAGATATAATTTACAGAGATATCTGATGATTAGGGCTGTGAATTGTATTCAATAAAAACTAAAAAATATACACATATACATTCAAATATTTTAGGTAAAATATACAATTAAATAACGAAAATATGCACCTATCTACATTATTTAGAAAGAAAAAAAATGCAATACGTACCTATCCAAAAGTACAAACTCAAGTTTAAGTATATAATTGTGTTGAAAAGAGAAACAATAGGATAATGACTATTAAAAGACAAACAGACAAGGCGAACATTAAAAAAATTAAATACGTTATAAAACTAAGTGTATGTCAGCTCGAACTTAAGTACAGCATAAATCGGTATCGAAACCAGACTTTTCTAATCTAGTGGCAGTTTGTGTAACAAACATTTTTTTTTTTTTAATTTTGACTACGTACATCTGTTTTATTTATGCTTTGATCTTTTTACGCGCTGTTACTAAAAACCGTGCAGTAGTTGATACAATTTTATCAAGAACAAACACAATATAAAATGTCTCCATCACCTATAAAAATGTCAATTGAGATATCATCTAAACACTTTCTAACAAGATCTTACGTCTTTGCTAGAGTAATTTTCGGCAATTTAGGACTATACAAATAAACAGTTAATGAATTATGTGTCTTGGTGGACACTGTGTGAGAGGCTGGGTAATGGAATGGTGGTAGGGAAAAGGGAAATGAGAAAAGTGAAGCAATATTCAAAGGAATCTCGATCGAAAGTTAAGGGAAGAATCAGCATCTGGAAAAACGAACTCATTTATCAGGCGAATAAAATAATAGAAGGAGTTCCTATCACTATTTTTCGGTTTTTATTTATATTTTGTTTCTTTGAACAAAACACAAAACAATTCAAATGTCAAACGATGATATGCCTTTTATTTATATAAATATGCAATCACAGTTCAAAATATGTAAAAATATGTATTTATGGCAAAATATGCACAAATATGAAAAATAAGAATATAGTCCAGTAAAATAAGGCTACAAAAGTCCGTTTTCAAGAAAAAACTGCCGAACATTTATTCTCAAGGGATCTTTATGTTTTTAGGGGTGCTGAATCCGAATCTGAAGTTTGCTACCACGGCAGACGTCGGATTCATACCCAAAATCTCAAAAAGCCGACGAAGAAAAAGCTTCTTTTTCGTGTTGTAGATAAAATATCGGTTATTATCGGTATTTTATCTACAACATGAAAAAGAAGCTTTTTCTTCGAAGAAAGTCATTAAATATTAATTATAGCTGGAACTATTACCTACGAAATAAAAAAAAACTACTCTGAAATACCGCGAAGCTATGGTCTTGGAAAAAAGTGCAAAAATTGGCCAACTGGCGGTCAGTCCCTCTTTTCAGCGAAAACAGGTTTGTCGTAATTTATGTCCAATACAAAATTACTTATTTTCATCTTAAAGCAATTAAATTTATTATTAGACTATAAATATGATGTTTGAATAATGTCCCTTAAAAGCACGCTAAAAAACCCGTATTGTTGTGAAATCCACGTTTTGTCCGCACATTTTTCACTATAACTCCGAAACTACTCGTCCGACTCAAAATTTCTTCTTTTCATATAAAAGCTGGTCAAATTTGCTATTAGACTCTATATATGAAGATTTAATTGGGTCTCTTGAAGCCCACATGCCAGAACACTAAATATCCCGTACTTTTATGAAATCCACGTTTTTTTGACACATTTTTCGCTATAAATCTGAAACTATACTCCCGACTCAAAATTTCTCCATTTTATCTTAAAGCTGGTCAAATTTACTTTTAGATCATATATATATATGTAATTTATATTAAATCCCGTGAAATACCCACGCTAGCATGCTAATTTATACATTTTGGCAAAATATGACAATTCTGGCATGTTCAGTGGGGTTATAGACAAAAAAGTACTACAAACATGTTTTCGCGAAGTGGGACTGACCGCCAGTTGGCCAATTTCTACACTTTTTCCCAAGACCATAGCTTCGCGGTAAATGGTCCGATTTCAGATTAGTTTTTTTTTTTATTTTGTAGGTAATAATTCCACCTATAATTAATATTTGAAGACTTTCTTCGAAAAAAGGTTCTTTTTCGTGTTGCAGATAAAATACCGATAATAACCGATATTTTGGACGGGTTTTTGAGATTTTGGGTGTGAAGCCGTCGCCTGCCGTGGTAGCGAACTTCAGATTCGGATTCAGCATCCCAAAAAAACATAAAGAATACAAGTTCGGCAGTTTTTTCTTCGGCAAATCCTTATTTTACTGGACTAATAACTCAAGTTGATTCCAAATGCCTCATCATACGTTTTGATGATATTAGTTGTTTTAGTTGGCTTGGAGAAATGTGCAAATGCATTTGCTTCACAGCCCTAATTATAATTAAGCAGTCAAAGGAATACTTAGTGCTTGAAGAAAAATGTAGAGAGGCATTTGGACCCTGGTATGGATAAATAGGTCGTATGAGTATTGTTAATTATTACTAATAAGGAACCAAAACGAGGGAGAAGAATACTCTGCTAGTATGACGTGACGAAAGTACCCTTTTCAGCGTCCGAACTGGTTGGTAACTGCACAGGATCAGGGCAACTGGCAGCGACAGATTAAAGAGGCCGTGACCTAGAAATGTATTATGCGCCAATGCCGCAGAACTAGAGTTTACAGCTTTTATTTCAGTAAGCAGTAATGTCATTTTTAAACTATGCTTTGATAGAAGAAATGCGTAGTGAATTTCTCACTTTTCTACGACTATAATACATCTTGTGATACTTCATTTCCTAAACTATAGATCATACTTCAACAATGCACAATAGTCAGCATTAGGCAATTGTCATTCCTTTACTAAATTATGAAAAACAACCCGATAAAGAAATATAGTGAATTTAATTTTATTTATAAGTTGTGCCTTTTAAATTTCTTTGTACCCGGCTATTTCGGCACTAGAGCGCGTTGACGTTACAGTGTAGTACAAATGAAATCCATGAAAAAAATATAGAACAAATTTTTTTCAATTGATTTTAATTTCTTTTCGAGTGCTGAATTTCTCACTCTGCCTTCTCGAAAAAGGGAAGCGTTTGAAAAAAAATAATGCAAATGGTTTGAATACCAAGTTACTGCACTTATAACTTAAATGCACTGCAGCATCTAAATATTCGGTTGACTTTTAAAAATTAGTTTCATAAATGGAACGTTGTTCCCAAATGGGTTAAAAGAGGGTTTTGAGCTTTTAATTTTCTATTATCATATGTTTCAATTTAAGTGTCAAAGACCAATTTATGTCATTCAAAATACAGCATATTATAAGAAAGTTATCATCTCATTAATCTAGGATGAATATGGCATATATATATATATATATATATATATATATATATATATATATATATTAAGTATATATATATATATATAATGATATTAAGTAGCTGGATTAATGATTATCATAAAATTTAAATCTGATGGGGCTTGTCGGTCAAGGTAGCGCCGGATGGTAAATAAAGGTCTATTGTAGGAACATCGTACCGATCAGGGACGCTTCAATTGTTCGCTATTTTGTAACACCGTGATAAACTAATCTTCTATCTACAATTTTAAAATAGAGCTAAATATATTATTTACATCCACCTATTTTAAATCGATACAGTCATAAAAAAAATACATTATAAGAAACATCGAGGATCTTTGAAAGATTATGGATTGTAAAGATAGGATACTAGATGAACTGAATGGTCTAGAGGAGCCCCAAAGCTCGAGATCTGAAGTCAGTAATTCAAATGATTCTTTCTTTAATTTGTAGGTATCTCAGATAGTTTGTCTTGTTTGTGTTGAAGTACTCTAAAACTATTTCGTAGAAATGGAGTGCTAGGTAGAGTATCTGTTAAAAATAAAGTAATGGAATAATATTATTAACAATAATATCATCAAATGATTCAGTATGGCAGAAAGTCATAGGTTTAAGAATAAGTTTATGTTAATAAATATTTGAATAAATCAATATATATATGGATTCGAGAGGGTATGGAGCTTACTTATCATGGATTAGAAAAATATGGGATATTGATATCATAATAGATAAGTTTATTTGTGATATAATAAGGAGCGTTGAGGATTATTCGCAGGATGTTGGATTTTAAGGATTGGATACGAGATGAAATGGATGGTTTAGTTGAACCGAAAAATCAATAATTAAAAAATAATTTTAACCTTCAAGCCTTGAGATTTGTCTGCATGCACATCATTGAATTTGAAATAACCATTTTAATTTATGGAAAAAGGCAATGGCATTTAAATTATTTCTGCTTAAGTAACTATATGAAATATGCTTTAAAATATTGTTGTGTTTATATTTTTTTTAAACAATACAGTATAATGTATGGGTCGGTATCCATGAAAATATTACTCATCAAATTTCTCCACAATCACAAAACATTTACTTAAGGTCACTTCATATTCTTCTTCTTCTACTGGCTCAACATGATGCTGCCCTTGGCCTGCTCAACGATTGCCGTCCATTTTCCTCGATCAGCTGCGTCTGAGATAGGGATCCTCAGCTGCCGCAGATCCTTTCCTACGCCATCCTTCCATCGGCCCTTTGGCCTACCGCGTGGGCGCTGGCCATCCGGCACATTTCTGTAGACCCTACTGGTCACTCTATTTTCATTCATTCTCCTCACGTGGCCCAACCATTTTAGCCTCTATATCCTGATGTGAGAGGAGATACTAATGTCTTGGTAGATCTGGAGCAGTTCACTATTTTTCCTTCGTCGCCATTGACCATTCACACACACAGCCCCCAAATTCTCTAAGGACTACTCGTTCAAAATTTTTCTTGTTTAGGGTCCAGGTCTCTCCTCCGTATGTGACTACTGGTCTTATCAGGGTCTTGTAGAGCATAAACTTGGTTGAACGGCTGAGAAGTTTGCTTCTGATTAGCCTTGAGATGGAGAAATAGGCTCTATTCCCGGCTATTATCCTCTTTCTAACCTCTTCTTCCTCTTCCAGGTTAACATTAATAGTAGAGCCGAGGTATTGGAAGCTTGTCACTATTTCAAAACTGTAGGTGCCTATTTCACAGTGGCTCAGCCTCCGGTCTTTTTGTTCAGAACTAAGACCTTGGTCTTCTCTTCGTTAACGTGTAGGCCAATCTTCTTTGCTTCAGCATCCATTGCTTCGAACGCCGTCTTTATGCTCTGCAGGGATCTACCAATAATTACAATATCATCCGCGCCAGAACTTGGGTGTTCTTTGTAAATATAGTATAAGGTCACTTCATATATCGAACAAAAATAAGATTACTTACCATTATGTTATTTTTTAACATACGTTTATGTATTGAAATTTATGGACTGCTAATATACTATTTGTTGGGATGTTTGTAATTAAATGTTATGCCCCTTGGGTTTTTTTTTTTTTTTTAAATCTTTCGAATAAAAATGTAAAAAATCGGTATTCCTATATAAAAAAGATTTAAATCTGTAGACATTACGTTGACATGTATATAAACAATTTTTCTAGAATCTTAAAATATGAAAAACTTACTGGTGTCTATAGTTTTGAATTATATGATTTCTACATTGAATTTTGAGATATGTGTGTATATCTCTTAGAGTATATATGTATATCGAGTTTACCATATATACATATGTATTAATCACAGACTTGTGGGTTTTGTCTGGATGGGAAGTATGGTTTGAGAGAACTTATTGGGTCAATGGAATGTTAATCTGAGTCTTCTGGAAAAGGTATTTAGTTTAAAAGACCGATTTATAAATAATAACTTTGTTTGCCAACTGCTTCAACATTCAGACTATATTTTATAAAATTATGATCCATAAATCCATGATTCCGAGAATGGAAAGCAATCGATAACGCCGTCACCCATCCTTATCGTTCTCATTAAATGCGCCCATCATTAAGGCGTTAATAACTTTCTGTTACGCGATATCTTTACGACATTTCACTATCTATTCTTTTATTTACCGTCTTATTTTGCACTATTCTTCATTAAAGTGTATAATAAGTTTTATTTAAAAGGATTGTTTTTAAAATAAATAAAATATAAAATATGCACTAACTAAAAAATAAGAACAAAAATTTCATATTCGAACTGGTGTTCAGTTCGAATATGAAATTTCTGAGTGATCACAATACATTTCTATATAATAAATTTTCAAAAATGTATACAAATCTAAATACTTAATTTTTTTTTTTTTTTTTTAATAATTCAAATGAAATTATAGCAAAAAAATCTTATAAGACCTAAATAAAATTAATGTAACAACAAATATTTCTTTAAAAGTTCCTATAATTTTTTTCAAACAATATTTGTTACTAATAAAATTAATGACAAAAAAAATATTAAATTATACCATTCGTATAACTTTCAGGGCCGCTAACAAGGGGGGTGAGCTAAATCATATATAATTTTATTTTTCAAATATATACAAATCTTAACAAAGGATTTTTAATTTTTTCTTCTGTCCATTAGACGCAGCAGAAAGAAAATACCTTCAGAAAAGTTGTTTAATGTATTACGAAAATTGGAGGAAATAATTTATTTATTAAATCATACTATTTTAAAACATATATTAGGTGATGGTTTTATTAACAATTAATTTTTGTTAATTTTTTCAGTACAATTTTTTAACAATTATTAAAGTTATTGGAAATCACAAAGGTAGTAATTTAATTGGACTATATTTGGAAGTGACGTCTGCTTTGGTTCAGCATTTTTTTCTAATCTACGTTGCATTTTTTTTTTTCTTTTTCTTCTTCAGTGGCCCATTCTTGCCAGGTATGTCAATCATTCATTGCGTTTACGAATTAATGTTTCATAAATTCAAAATAAGAACAATGCAATTATTTTTTGTCTGCTTTTGTAATAATAATCACTAAATGTATAAAAAAAAAATTTAATCATAAATACCAAAAAATCTGAACTTCGAAACAATTACTTAATAGATCAATATTAGTAGGTAATAACTTTTATCTCTGCCTGACAAAAAATCATGATAATGAGTTATTATATAATGAGTTATTAATTAAACATTTCAAACTAGGAAAAAATATATAAATTATTTCTAGGACTAGAGTTATTATAAATTACTATCAGGACCTAGGCTAGACTGTATAAAGAGACGAAAGAAGTTAAATAGTTTGGATAATTCATTTTGATCCTTACATTTATTAGTCAGGCAAATGGGCAGTCATTTAGGTTTTTCCTATGACTGGTCGGTTTTTCTGTTCCTAATGGAAACACTTGGCCAGCTAAATATTTCAGATAGACTTATTTTAAATTTGTTTTTAGAACTGATAATAAACATTTAACATTTGGAACTAGACTTCGAATAAAAAAAATTCCAACAGAAGTTGCAAATACTTCACCAATCTTTAAAGATATTATTTATTATTTAATAAGGAACGCTTGTTTTTTTTATTCTTAACAAATATAGCAGTTTTTATCACCGAACCCTTTTGCCGAAGGATATATCTGCGTTTTAATCAGATATGCTTTTGTATTTAGTTTATGCTTATTTTGATTTATTTATTTTTTATAAAATTTGTTTTATTGTATTATTTTTTTTTTTTTTTTTTTTTTAGAGGTTATTTGCTTGTAAACACTTTATGAATGGCTTCATAAACGTCCATATTGTTTATTGCCCTTGAATGAGGCCAGATTGTAATTTATTGGATTGTCCCACATGAAATGTCTGTTTTTTGGAAACAGCAAGTTAATAGAAAAAACAAGATGTATTAACACACTTCTCCTAACTACTAACCATGGTTTCAATGCCAGTTTTGAAAAAGTTTCAGTCATGCTATGAAACGAGGTCAGAAAAGCAGTTTTTAATTTCTGAATCATTTTTAAACAATTTTAAAAAAACAAAGTTATCCAAGCTACGAAAAAAGTGGTAATCTGTGCAGGGGATAGATCAGGAGAATATAAGGGATAAGGTAGGACTTCACATCCCGAATCCTGAAATTAATTACTGTCTTTATCGAAATATGAGGTCTGGCGATATCATGCAACAGGATAGGTCCTTTCCTGTTCACGAATGCAAACTGTTGTGAATTTCTTTGCAGTATGATGTTGAATTAATAGTTTCTCTATTCGATAAAATAGAAAACCGATCATCCCGGCCATAGGCCACCAAACGGAAATCTCCAAAGAAAATTTTGAAAACCAACGACGAATCGTCCTTTCATTATAACTTTTCGCAAAAAGCTTGATATCCCTAGTTGCCTGGGCAGTGGAATGGGTCTTTTTTAGAACACGGTCGCCATTTACATATTACTAACCTTAAGTAATTGCTGTTATTTGAAATTATAAAAACATGATAGAAATAATTTTTTTTTTATTTATTTAACCAAACACATAAAAAAGTAAATTTTTACCGAATATTATTGATCCTCTAGAGACCAATATTCCACAATATCAATCAAAATTCTTTTAAAAAGAACAGTGTCACTGTATTTTTGCCTCCAGATGAGCTCACATAAATATGAGTTCCACATTCCTTTTTCCTATTATTTCTTCAATCCCTTGATAAGACTTCCACATGTCTGAAATTATAATAGAACCCGGCTTGATTGAAGACTTAATGCAGTCAAATTTCAGATGTTCGTCCAGGCACTGCATGGAAAAAACATTCCTTTGTTTGACGACAAATCCCTCAAAAACCCATTTTTGAGGATATGTGCCTCCTACGTTGTATTTTTGACGTGAAAAACAAGATTCATCTATTTCAACGGCGAGTCCTTCTCCACCAACTACAACAGGATAACGCAATAAACAGTACTTCTTCTTCAGAACAAAATTTAGTCGATGTTTATTTATTCGCCCATGAGTATTTGAAAAGCAAAATGGTATTTAGTTTTATTTTTGTTTGGGTAACCCAAGTACCTGAATAAATAGATATATTTTCTCTGCATTGTCTTTTATGGCACCTCCATTTGGCCATTTTTTCATTGAATTGGCATACCTTGGCCTTGTTTGCATCTTCTGTTGTGCAGCGATACTTTTTTTTCTATGAATACTTTTTTATCTATGAAAAAAAAAAAAAAGTAAGCGCACATTATTAATTTTTAAAATTGTCATAAACCTCGAACAAATCCATTATTATAGCTGAAAGCTACATTAATATAAAACACATGTTAGATGAATTTCGTAGAAACAGTTACTGTTAATCACTTTATTTTAATAGCAACTGGCAACAGTGTTTTAAAAAAGACCCAGTGGAATCATCAAGGATAAACTCGTAAAATAAAATCACTTGGAAATCTCGTGTTTTCATGTATGAAATGAAAATAAAATCTGTATGCCTACTAGGGAAAAAAACACTGTTAGCAAATGGAGGATTAGTATGTCTTGTTTATAGATTGTATGTATTATTTTTGCGGGAACCAACAGACAATTTCTTAAATATCTCAACAAAAAAAAAAAAAAAAAAAAAAAAAAAAAAATATATATATATATATATATATATAATTTACAATTGAAATTTACAAATACATCTAGTAAATAAGCGGTTTACAATGAAAAATAATGACATGCTTAAAACTTATAGAGGAACTACCCATTAATAGTACTCTAATGAAATATTTACAAAAGAAATATTACAAATATTATAATAAATTAATTTAACTTGATATTGAGTTCGCTTCATGACAGAGTGTCGTTATGTTAAATTATCTTTTTTATTTGTGTACAATTTTCCATCTGTCCTGATGATGGCCATTAATGATACGGCCGAAACGTTGGCAAAAAAAAAAAATTTTTGTTAATATCAAAAATCACAGTGCGTGTTTACTCGCGGTAAAGTTAACATCGCTCTAGTAATCCTCTGCAGCTTCAGATAAACAGGCCAGTCCTTTCCATTATAATACTTTATATATATATTTTTTTTTCTTTTTTTTTCTTTTCATTTATTGATTTATTGATTTATTGATGGGGGTGGATACTGATGGAGGGGAAAAATCTCCTCCCTTCCCCTCAGATAACAAAGATAGAATAATTTCCAATTTCAATAGACAGCCTCAATTTGAAAATATCAAATATCTTCGTTATTTTAAAGACCCATTTATTGTTATAGTTGAAAAGAACGATCAAGATAACCTATCCTTTTTCCATGACATGAAAATAGGTAAGTTTTTAGGGCTTAGCGATAATCAGGTACACAGAATAAGAAGAAAAAATAAAAATCAAATAGAAATAACCTTTAAGACATATGATTATGCTAATAGGTTTCTTGAAAATCCTTTTATAACTAAAAATAATATCAAAGCTTTTATCCCTCTTCAATACGTTCTCAAATTTGGAGTTATAAGAGACGTTCACACATCCATAACAGACGATGAGATATTAAAAAATTTATCATCTTCAGAGAAGGTCCTAAGAGTAAGACGTTTTAACAGAATTTTAAGAGATGAAAAGGGAGAAATATCCAGAATACCTTCCGGATCAGTACAAATTGTTTTTCATTCCCAAAGACTGCCGGGACAGCGTTGCTTTATACTTGGCCCCACGAAAAGTGACCCCTTACGTTACTAAGCCACGTTTTTGTGAAAAATGTCTACGATATGGGCATATGAAGGATAGATGTAGAGGTCGTGAAAGGTGTATGAACTGTGGAGATAACCAACATACTTCTCAAAATTGCTCCGAGTTAACAAAATGTATCCACTGCAAGCTCAACCACAAGCCAAATGATAAAACCTGTCCTGAAAAACTAAGACAAGAAAAAAATTAAAGAATTAATGGCTATTAAACCGATTAGTTATAAAGAGGCCTCCGACACATTCCCTATCCAGACCAGTAATAAATTTTCACTGCTGGATTTCCCACAAATTGAAGAAAATTCACACCCTTACAGTGCATCCCTTTTAAGAAATCCTCGAAGGAAAAATATTCAACCTCGTAGCACAGAGTCAGAAAAAAAAAAACGAAAGGCGGAAGAACAAATTGAACCGACTGATTTTTTCAGACAATTATGCTGGTCCTTCTAAGTCAAAAACACTCAATATTTACGAAAACCCGCATAAATCTACACCCGACTCAAAATACGTAAACATGCTAAACGCCTTAATAATACAAAAAAATTAAAAAATATAGAAAAGGAAGAAGATACTGTTAATATCATAGGACAAACACATTTTTTTATAATTTCGTTCAAGATAATAAAGGAATAATCAATACTATTGCAGTACGTAACGAAGCAGAGATGAATGAAGATATGTGTACAGAATAGAATGAGTGCCAAATTGCTCATCAACATGGAATCACTTAATAATTATTGTTTATTTTATTTTGGCAGAAACCAGTTGGGTTTCAATTCAATTGTTTTTTTTTGTTTTTTTTGTTTTTTGTTTTTTTTTTTTTTTTTTGTTTTTTTTTGTTTTTTTTTTTTTTAGTCACCTAACCTTTACTCATGACTACTTACACGATATTCTCAAATAAATTAGATTTTCGAATTCTTCAACATAACTGCCGGAGTATAAATAACAAGTTTCAAGAATTAGTAAACATGTTAAATATAAATAAATATCATGCAGCCTTACTTCAGGAAACCTGGTTCAACAAGCAGAAAAATATATAAAGCCAAAAATTTCTCCATTATCAGGAAAAATAGGCGGGATAAATATGGCGGTGTAGGAATTTTCTTACACAATAAACTTAAATTCGAAAAAAATTGAAATCTCTAATATCGGCTCGATTGAAGCTTTAGGTATAAAAGTATTAAATACAAGTCCAAAATTAATATTGGTTTCTGTATACATCCCTCCGAAAAGCAAACCGACTGCGTCAAATTTACAATCCCTATTCTCTCTTGATAGTAGATTCCCTGGGCACTCCATCATTATAGGAGGAGATTTCAACGCACACTCGTCTTTTTTCGGCACAGGAGAAACGGATTCGCAAAGAGGGGACCTTATTGTTCAAGAATTATCCCAATCATCATTTATACTTTTAAATGAACCTAATGTAGTAACTAGGATAAGCTCCCCACGAGTCAGACCATCCATTTTAGATCTCACTTTTGTCTCACCTGATTTGTCCAACAAATTATCATGGACAATTTCCTCTGAAACATTAGGTAGCGACCACTTTCAAATTATTCTCCAGTTTAACAACTTATCCGTCAAGAACAAATTTTATAATAAAAGAAACTTTAAAAGAATGAATGAAAAATTATATATTGAATCTCTAAATAAACTAAATGACAATTCCGAATTCCGAATACCAGATATACAAATAATTACAAAGTTAATTAATCTAGCTGGAGAAACCTCCATTCCTCGCTCAAACCCTAATCCACAGCCCCATTTCGTTCCAAAGTGTTGGTGGAATGACAAACTCAACACAGCCTATAAGGAGAAATTAAATGCCATTAAAATTTACAAAGCCAATATGACAATTGAAAATTATAGAAAAACATGAGATCAAAGATAAACAAGGCGAAATCTTTAATTAAGAAAGCCAAGAGGGACTCATGGAAAACTTTTACAGAAACTATTACTCCCCAACAAGCCGGTAACATGTGGCATATAATAGCAGCTATGAGAGGAAAAAAAAATAAATAAACAAAATATGGTTACCAGCAATCAAGCAGCAGCAGCATCTTTTCTGCAACAGCTGTGTAATATATTCGAACCGAGACATCCACCAATAATCAAGCAATCAACACCATGGCCTACAATCGATCCATTGGCAAAACCTATCCAGGAAACAGAGCTTGAAGCAGCTCTTAAGGGTAAGAAAGGCACTGCACCAGGAGTTGATGAAATTAATTATACTATGATAAGGCTCCTCCCCAACCCTATACAAAATAAATTATTGGAAGCATTTAACAAGGTTTGGCGAAAAATGGAAGTTCCTCCTGAATGGCGTATAATTCAAATCGTACCTATTCCGAAACCAGATAAAGACCCATCCCTACTCTCTTCCTATAGACCTATTGCCTTAATATCTTGTTTAGCAAAAACTTTTAATATAATTATAAAATCCAGACTAGAATGGTTTTTAGAAAAAACAAGAAACCCTTAGCCCATACTGTTTTGGTTTTAGAAAAAGTCGATCTACAGCTGATGGAATTTGGTATCTCACAAATATAATCTATAAAACATTTCAGGAAAAAAAATTTTTTTTAACCTTAACTGTGGATATAGAAAAGGCATACGATAATGTAAGGACTGAAATTCTATCCAAACGATTAAAGACCCTAGGTATTCCTGAAATTATGATAAACTGGATATCAGAATATCTATCCATCCGTACATATACGATACAAACGGACGAGGGGCCAGTTAGTTTTAATTCCTACAATGGTTTACCACAGGGAGATGTCTTAAGCCCAACCTTATTCAATATCTACACGGCCCACATTCTTAAAAATCCACCCCCAGATTGTCATTTGATTCAATTTGCCGACGATTTCCTAGTTTTTTTACGGTTGTAAACAATCCAGAGGAAGGGAAGCGGGTCATGAGTAGAGCTCTTGAGCATTTAAAAGATGAGTTTTACAAAATACATTTAGAAATAAATCCCAACAAATGCACCTTAGTTCCTTTCACAAGAAAAAGAAAATTTGCATTAAACAATTTTGATATTTCCAATAACTTATACACTCTCAAAGCACAAGGTAAAGTCAAGTTTCTAGGTGTACTGTTGGACAGCAAATTAAATTTCAAAGCACACATCGTGAACATAAAGCACAGGGCTCTTCAGAATGTGAATATTCTAAAATCATTAGCAGGAGTCTCGTGGGGATCCCACCCTATTAACATGTTATTGTTATATAAGACTTTAGTGCGCTCCCTATTTGACTATTGCTCCATAATATACAACGAAACTAAGTCACCCTTCATTAATACCTTAAATACTATTCAAAACACCGCTATAAGAACATGCATAGGTGCATTTAAAACCACACCAGTTAATGCGTTGATGGCTGAAGCAGGTGAAATGCCATTACCAATGAGAAGAATATGGCTTTCAAGGAAAAGCATTATAAAAGCAAGTGCCGATGAAAGAAACCCTATGTGCGAAGCTATTTCTGCAAAGAAAATTTACGCTCCAAAAATTTATAACCTTGTCCTTGAGATGCACACGCTTCTTCGAGGAGTGCACATTACACGCGGCCCGCTAGATCTAGCCACACCTCAGCCTAAAGCATCTATTCTACTCTCCAGCAGACCAACCTTAGATGTACAAAATCCTAAAAAAAAACTTACTTTCCAGACGCCATAAGACAACTAGCATTACTAACCATATCAAACAACTACACCGGTTATATTCAGATTTTCACAGATGCTTCAAAAACAAAACTACAGACGTCAATAGCAATAATAGATACACAGAAAAATTTTAAAATTTCTACTTCAATCCCTACCAAATTCAGCATCGCATCTGCCGAAATGTATGCTATTTACAGAGCCATAAACTACTGCGAACAAACATACACTGATCAAGACATAGTCATCTTAACTGACTCAGCTTCATCGTGCACCAAACTAGAGAAGATACACATAAACAAGATAAAATCCTACATAGATTTCAAAATTATCCAAACTACAACCCAATCGAAAAACAGGTTTTCTTTTCAGTGGGTACCTAGCCATGTAGGCCTCTCCGGTAATGAAAAGGCGGACCGAGTAGCTCGAAATAAACAAGTAGAAAAGGATAATGCCAAAATTCCAACTCCAGACCTACTCAGAGCTATAAAGAAGCAGGCGATAAAAGAATGGCAGGACAGGTATGACTGGGAGTCACAATCTAAGGGCAGAGATTATTATCAAGTTCAGCCCAAAGTGAGCCTAACCCCATGGTTTCAAGCCATCCGTACCAATATTGATAGAAATCACATTGTAAGAATAACAAGACTCAGAACAAATCATGGCCGTACAAAGAAATATCTTAACCTAATGAAGATAGAAGCCAATGGGAAATGTGAGACGTGTGACTTCCCGGAAGACCCCAGGCATATAATATTCAGATGCAAAAAGTTCGAAAAAAATTAGGTCTGAATTAAAATTTAATTTTAATCCTCAAGAAGAAATAGAATACTTAAAAGAACTGGACAGGGATAAAGTAGGTAAATTGATTCAAGTTTTAGATAAATTAAAAGCTAAACTATAATTAAAAAATAAAGAAGAACAAAAAAAACCAATCATAACAAAAATAATGAAACTAAATTGAACTTGGTTATATAGGATTTGGCAACAAATCTTAAAACCAAAAAAAAAAAAAAAAAAAAAAAAAAAAAAAAAAAAAAAAAAAAAAAAAAAAAAAATATCAAAAATTGTCTAATTTTTTTTAGGCTGATCTATATTAAAATCCTTTTCTATTTAATATCCATACAGCTATTCAATACCCAGCTCTTCAATAAACTGGATGTACAACTTAAAAAAATTCGAATCTATCGTCAACAGAAGTTAAAAATATTTCTCCAACATAATTTCGAAAAATATTTAATTTTTTATGCATTTAGAATACAAAAAAAATAATAAATGCATCACAAAAGTAAAAATTTGATGAATGCATGGTGAAAACAAATACTCCAGAATGCATCCTTAAACTCACGAAAAAACTTGGAGAATCCCTTTTTTTTTATCTTCTTTTTGCCAGAAACTCGTTGGAAATGAATACATCCACATTTATGAGGATATTCCATAGAGTGTTTATAAAAAAATATTTAGCAATGACCTCCAGTTATTAAAGATTAAGAGTGCAGTTCTATCTCACGTACAATACATCTAAACAATGAAAGTTCTACTAAACACCGTGTTTTTAACGCTGATGCATCTGCTTTCTTAAGGTTTTTAGTAATTTGATACAGTATTTCATGCTTTACAATAAATACGATTATAATATGAATTAAAAATGACATTTTTTTTTTCTTTTTTAGGTGAACCATCATAAAATGACCAGTCTGCTCTAGTTTTCCTGATAAAAAAAAATTAAAAGAAGTAATAAAAATCTTTCAGAAGTACTTTTCATTTTGCCTCCTTAAAACAGATGATGAATGTGATGAATGAATGATGAATTCGAAACTAGTTTTCAAATAAAAAAAAAAAAAGTTCAGTAAAAGTGGCAATTAATTCGTCAATCCTAATAGTTATTTCTATTTATCAGAGCTATTACTAGAAATCGCTTGAAACTTTCTACGAAATCGTGGAGTTTTTTTAGAATATTTGATTGTCCTTGGAATCATTTATTTATTTCATATAGGGTAAACCAGACAGTTATTGACACCCTTAAGCAATATTTATACTATAATTATAGAAAGAATTACGAAAAAAATAAAATCGTGCAACATATACCCAGCCTCAAGAACGAAGATAGAACACTCATGAAAATCTTGAAAAAAAAAAAGATAACCGTCAATACGAATTTTCCAAAATTTATTAAATGCTCTAGCTAAGTCTTGAAATTCGTGCAATTATTATAAACTAAGGACGTTCGTGAAATTAAATAATTATTAATTTTTATTAATACAGTATAGAATTAATAAATACAGTATTGGTTAAAAACAAAATTATCAAAGAGGCTATCAGGAGTCTCTAAATCAAATATCGTTCAAGGTGTTCTCTATCATCTAATTGTTGACCTAGGTACGGATAATAGTGATAGAAGATGCCCTGTATTTTTAGGATTAAGGTTAGTTATAGAGTAAGCATTTTTTTTTTTTTTTTTTTTTTTTTTAATATATATATATATTGCTTTAATATTATTATTATATATGATTATTTTTACTATTTAATTTTTATTTAAACAATTCATGAACACTAACTACTGTATTAGATAAGCTAAAGGTCTTAAAAAACAGATATTTTGGTGCTCAGTGGATTATATACTAAAAAAATAAAATTTCAATTTCGAAAAAAAATGTATTTTGTTTTGATACATTTTTTTTAAATTTTATAATTGTTCCAGTTTGAAAATTGTGTATCGTAAACTGTTACAATTTAAAATTGAGTATTTACATTAAAAAAAAAGAAGAAAAAAAAACTACAAACAAAACCAGAAGCTGGAACTGAACTTTACGATAGAGCCACATTCCATGCATTTAGATGACGTCAGCAAGCGTAATTTACAGATGCGCCTTTCTTCGTTGTTACTTGTTCATTTAAAAATGTAGTATGTTTTGGTTTTTTTTTGTAAATGTTCACAATAAGTTCTAATATTATTTTTTCGTAATTTCCCTTTACAGGATAGGCAACTGAATCACTTTCTCTGGATGTTTTACGATCTTTCCTGTGCTTTATCGTTCTTCCGACTATTTAGGTTTACATTTTTAGACGGTTTGGTCTTGTAGTAACTTTGTATCATCTTTCTGTAGAACATCCTGGTAAAAACATTGGTGTTCTTGATTTCCAATTTATTCAAGTTTAAAGTTATTATATATAAATATTATTATTTTTTGTTTAAACCGAAGATATCATTCTACTTTAATTATATCAACCTATCCTTTATCTTTATACCTTTTTTCTCAATCGATACTTGAGACACCAGAAACACTGGCTTTATAAAAGAACTAAAAATATAATTTTTTGTTATAATAAAAAGCCACCATTTTTCAAGATATTGGAATCTCTGTATACTAAAGAAAGAATATTAGTAATGGTAATATACACTAGTTGTATTTAAAATTCTTAATTTTGAATTTTCACATGAGATACTTTTTGTGCCATCGACGGTCAAAAATTTGAAAAATTCGAAATTTTTACTTTCAGATTTACCTCAGAAACTAAATGGCCGAGGAAGTTCAAATAGTTATTATATTAAGTTTTTAAAGGTTTTTAATCTCACATACAACATGTCAGCGATGAATTTTCCTTATATATATATATATATATATATATATATATATATATACACACACACACACGCATACTTACAGTTTGCAAGATATTTTATTATGCCATTTTTCATGTTGGGAAAACATTAGGATCAGATTTAAACAAATATAATTATTTGTTAAAACACGCTGTTTTTTTGCTAGTCCAGTGCTAGTGAATCTAGGAAAAAAATATAAACGTTTTCTGAAGCCAGGACTCTAATTGTCAGCTCTATCATCTCAAAAAAGTGTAAACCTAAAAAAAAAAAAAAAAACTAGTTATTTCAGTTTTTTGCTTCCCTAGAAAAATAGATAAATCAAAATATAAAACAATAAACTACAATACAATAAAAAAAAATATAATTACATATATATATATATATATATATATATATATATATATATATATATATATATATATATATATATATTCGTATTTATATAAAGACTAAAAAGGGATATAAATTTTTTTGATGTAAATTGTAAATAAAAGGTTATCAATAATTAAAAACTATGTAAATATTGTATTTATTTATTTATCCTTCGAAAAATTCTAAATGCCCCTTGCTTTGTCACCAATAAACTAATCCATAAAGACCTTAATGTTCCATATGTTGCTGAGTTAGCCCAAAACAGATACCTATCGTTTCATAGTAACCTCCATAACCACTCAAATCCATTAGTTTCTCAACTTGCTTCCCACTCCATTCCCGGTAATCCTTCGAGGCGTCTTAAAAGAAGATGGCCTAGAGACCTTCTAGTGTAGAATTTTTATTGAAATGCTACTGATGAGTAGTTCTTTAAAGTTTTTACATGTCATCATAATCGTTATCAGCTCATTTACTTGATGTACATATTTGTATAGTTGTAAATTTCAATAAATTGATATATAAGAAAAGAAAAGAATTTATTTATTTTTCGTTTAATTATTCCTATGCAATTATTATATTTGATTGCTTGCTCTTTTTATAACTTTTATCTAACTCATTTTACGTTTAACCTATCTTTACATGTAATATTTTTTTTTTTAATTATCTTTTTAACTTTCTTATCGTCTTTACTTATTTTATTGTCATTGTATAATTTACCTTTATCTTTTTCATTGTTCTATGTCAAGGCAATTTGTATCCCCATCTTAACAGAAATTACCATTTATGGATCACTTTCTTATTTTCATTATTTTATATTTTCAATTTTTTTATAAACCGTTTTTTTATAAACTTAATTTAAGTTTTAGTTTCTATTGATATTTTCATTTATTTCTTTTCACTCATTGTATCTTTTTAATTTTTAATGTTTTGATTCTGTATTTGACATTTTCTTGTTTTTGTTTCCGAAGATGACCATCTAAGTTATGAACGAAACAATTTATTATTCAAAATAATGTTTTTTCTTATTTTACCAATTTTTATTTTTATTGATTTGTCTGATGCCTCTTAATATACCACAAGAAATAAACCACATTAGATTTTCTGGAAGTTATTACTTATATGTTTTTCCTCAAAATTACTATTTAGGTGCTAGAGCTCCGTAAGTTACTGTCCAGTAATTTGGTTGTCTATTGGAAAAAAAACACTATAAAATCTTTCTTACTCTATGAACTTTAGTGGGGTTTTTTTTTTTTTTTTTTTTTTGTGTGGTGTGTATGTTGTGCTAAATCCTAATTTTAACTTTGTCGTTTTCGAGAAAGTGAAAAAAAAAAAAAAATATTAAGATAGCTTAAAATAAAACACTTTCATTAAAAACATTTTTTAAATATAATGGTAGAATTTATTTGCTAGCCAATTATTTGTGTTGCAATTTAACTATAGTTGAGGGATCTCATTGTGAAAGACTTAATAAGGAATTGTGTACAAATTAAAAAAAATGTATAAAGAAAAACTAAGTTGGGTACATAAGTTATTGATACCCAAAAGGAAATGTCTATAATTATAGAAAGAATAGTTCAAAAAAGTTGAAATTTACCATTTTTCTTAATTACTATACTTCAAGCTAAGCATGAAAATTTACACTAAACATTACTCCTGGAATGTACTTTACAAGATAGTGACAAAAAATAAGGTAAAATCAGTTATTGACATCCTATGGATATCTTTTAAAATACGGACAGAATTGAAAGTATTTTTACACAACTGTTGAGTTGTAGTATTTTAAAGGAATTTTATGATTTTATCCTTGGCTTAATATTTTATTTTCTAATTTTTAAGATAGGGTGTCAATAACTGCCTGGTTTACCCTACTTGGTCAAAGATTAATATATCACTGATCAAACATGAGTATAGCCGGACGGAAATGCTTTAAAGTACGCAGAGGTGATAACAGGAGCTTTCTAGAAACGGTACTATTTTTGAATCTTACGTAATGGCGACTCACGAAACCTTTCCTTATGCACTTGAAAAAAAAAAAAATGTAGGTATATATTATAGTTGATTAATTGCATATATAATAATAAGTTCATTAAAGTGGGAATTATGTTATTTTTTCGTATTAGAGTATAAATTAAATAAAACATATAACCACAAAATAAATGAATTAATAAAAGAGGCTGTGCTACTAACCATTCCACATTAATTTGCTGATAATCACGAGATCAATATATTTTTATATCTTAAGTGTTTCCATTTTCCTGCCGAAAAAACATTAAGCTCCATTTTTTTCCCTCATTTTTTATTCGCTGGGAGGGAGAGTTAGAGGGGATGAAGTTTCCCCGCCCATCTTCAGCCGGTTCCGCCCTCGCTAGGAGCCGATGTTTGGATTTCATTAACTGATTTCTTCAAGTGGTGCAACATCTTATATAATTTTTAATTCAGTCATTATTTTATTATTTTCGGTAATGGTTCTGATCGGCGACACCAACCCCTAATCCCGCTCAGAATACCTTTTATCGATTCTAACCTTGTTCCGATATATTTCGATGTTCTAGTCGCTGCTTTTAGAGGAGAAAGGTTATTCTCCTACATTTACTGAGAAACTCTAAATCCCTGTTCAAAGTAATATTAACTTCTGTTTACCTTCTAATATTAAAATGAAAAGAAGGAAATATTAAAGTGGAAATAAGGAAATATCGAAATATAAGACACTAAATCAATTTTGAATTAATATTAATTTAATCAACAATTAATATACTACTGAACCACCAGTAAAGTTAATTCCTGATGAACTTTCTGTCAGAGAAGTGAAAATAACAAATTATAAATATAAAAAAGACAGAATCCTTAAGTATTTATTTGGCATAACTCCTATTTATTTAAAATTTGTAGCTTTCAGAGATAATGTTCCATCATCAGGCTTCTAATTTTTTTAAAAACACATTAATCTATAACATTATACCAGTAGTTCTACAATTATATAGTAATGTGTCATTTACCTCTTAATCTGTGATTATTTTCACATTGTCAATTCTCCATGTTATAAGCCATTATATAATATAAGACAGAATCCTAGTTGAAAGTGATGATGTTAATTTCTGCTATATTTTCTCATGGGAAGTGGAAATAAGAAAACATAAAAAACCTGTGATATACTTTCTCACATTTATTTATAAACTGATATGTTTTATTGAATTAATTATACAATCTGTCTCACTTTAGCACAAAAAGTAATATGGATGACAAAGAATCCATTCACAAAATATGTATACTGAAATTGAAACAACAAATACAAATATATCAAACACCAAATCCATGTACAAATAAATCTTGTTAAGTTTCATAACACTTTTACAAGTTGTAAATTTTATCACTTAAATTGATAGAACATATATAAATATGTAAAACACCAAATCCATGTACAAATTAATCTTCTTAAGTTTTATAACACTTTTACACATAAGCTTAGATGAAATAAGAAAACATGAATTCATAAAACACTAAATCCTTCTGTTTCACTTATTTACATTTAATAAGTCTAAATATCAATATAACAAACTAAAAAAACATAATCCAAGTTGAAACTGTAGAAGTGATTGTTTACATGTGAGGTTATAGGAATGAACTATCGAAAAATGTAAACATGAAGTGAAGCGTAAGGATCGAACTGGTCGGTGTAGCGCGGGTCAACCTAGTTTGGTGGTGTCGCCGATCCGAACCGTTACCTTATTTTCAATCATAAAATGGATCTAATCAATTCGAAAAATAATATAATGACTTCTGTGATTTTTCGAGGTAATTCATGAAGTCACTTCTTAATAAAAAAATACAGCAGGATGGAACAATTGTATTAAATACCTGAGAAAAATAAAGAACCATATCAGTACTTTCTCTAAAGACACTCGGGGGAGAGGTGTGCGTAAAATAGTCTAGTATAATTTTTATATAATTTATATAACGAACGATAGGTAAAACAATAATTAACATAAATTATTTCACGTCAAAAACGACGATTTACAAAAAGCTTTCAAAATAGCACCAGAAACATTGGGTTTGTACATATGGGCCCTCTTCAAAAAAGTCGCCAAAAGTAGTTTAAATCAGGATACAGCAGTACAAAACGGTAGATAATTAATTATTACAGGAACAGAAATTATCAATATTATAACTGGCTCTTTCAGCCCCGGCACAATCTAAGTTCCCACATCTGGCATTTACAACATTTTAGTCCAGCCATCGAGTGCTAAAATGAAGGGTGTAGAGTGAACGGAATGTGCGAAAACATATGACTTACTAGAAGTCCCCACCCCAGGTGGGAGAGCTAACGGTGAAGGGGAGGGGAGAATATGCTATTTTGGGGTTTTTCGATTATATCTCAGAAACGGTGGACTCTAAGAAGTATATTTCAATCAGAATTAAAGCTAATTAAATTTCCTATAAAATTGATTCTATACATATTTGCCGAAATTTCAACGGTTTTCGAGATATACGTTATTAAATATCGATAATTTTCAAAAACAAATAATGTTTACCTCACTTTTTGTCAAACATTTGCTTCACGCTCCAATGCATATATGAAATTTAAGTATATTTAATGCTCTACAACTTTGATTCTGACATTTTTTTTTTTTTTTTCTGGAAAACGATCGTGGAAGGCACTAGAAGCAAAAGTTTGGCAAAAAGTGAGGTGAACATTAATTTTTTTATCATGAAAACCGTTGGAAGTTCGACGAATATGTATAGAATTAATTTTATAGGAAATTTACTTAGCTTAGATTTTGATGTGAAACATATTTTTCCAGATAACATCGTTTTTGAGATAAAATCGAAAAAGCCAAACATGGGACCTTCTCCCCCCCCCTCCTACCGTTAGCTCTCCCCCCAGGGGCGGGGACTTTTAGTATGTTTACCTTTTAATTACTCATAAAGCTATGAAGTCAAAAACTTCGCACATTCCATGGACTCAACACCCTGCATTTCAGCGCTCATTGACTGAACTAAAATATTTCAAGTGCCAAATGTGGGAAACTTAGATTGTGCCGTGGCTGAAAGAGCCAGTTAGAATTGTGATTTCTGTTAATGATTTTTTTTTTTTTTTTTTTTCCTGTAATAAATAAATTCTCTACTATTTTGTATTGTTTTATCCTGTTTTAAACTACTTTTGTTGACTTTTTTGAAAACGCCCCATATTCAAACCCCAATATTTTTGGTGCTACTTTGACAACGTTTTGTAAATCGTCGTTTTTTGACATCAAATAATTTATTTTAATCATTGTTTTTCCTTAGTAAGAAACTTGCTATAGTAGTTAATGAAAAATCTAGAATTTTAAAAATCAGAAAACAAAAGAGGGTGCTAATATTTATACCTTTTCGTCTACCATTATACACATTTTTATAATAAAAATATGAAATTTCTTCAATCCAATTTTTCAGCAGTACACCAACCAATTTTTGCTTTCAATTTGGTCCATTTTTTTACAAATATTAATATTTATAATATCTATACAATATATACAAACTATACAAAACATGAAGTTAAATAATATTTAAATAAAAAACAGTAATGATAGTAAAATTAAAACTAAAAAAAAAATAATAACGATTTTCTAGTTTTTATAATTTATAAATGCAAATTGTAAATTTTCATTTTTACATGCAAGTGGCTGTACAATAACAGAAAATTACCAACTGCCTAATATAAATCACCATATAACGTAAGCGAATAAAGCTTTTCTCTGTCTATCAATAAAGTTGGAACTCGTTAAATTCTCCAGAAAACTCCAGCAAACCAATTCTGATAAACGACTGTGATACATAGGGCATGACAGAGGCACCCTAGAGAGCAGCATAAAACAATCTGGAAAAAATGTTTATTTTATTTATTTTTTTTTACAAAACTAAAATATTTTTATTGATAGCTTTATGGATCCATTCACTCAATATATCATATAAGAAATAAACAAAATATAAGGGGAAAAGAACCTCAAACTATACAAAACATGAAGGGAAATAATATATTAATAAATAAGTGGATAAAAAACAGTAATAATAGTAAAATTAAAACTAAAAAAATAAAATCATACTTTAAATACAAAATATACACTCAGCCCAGGGATCCCCGAACTAAACCAGTCCCTCCGTAAGTGGGAGAAGGAAAGTCCTACGCATGATAATCAGATATCTTGTATCAAAATCCTAAGGCATTAGGAAAGATTTTTTAAAATTATTATAGTAAGCTTTTATTTAATATTACAATCTGCCTCAATCAAGGGCAATAAGTAATATGTATGGTTTTGAATTTATTCAAACAATATGTACAATAAGAATAAAACAAAAAATATAAAAATAAAAATAAACCTCAAACAATACAAAATATATAAAACGAAATATTTTTAAATTTTTTTATTATTACCTATTTATTGAAATTTACAACCGTGTTAATAATAAAAAATTCATCAAGTGAGTGAAATTACAACGTTCATAATAACATGTCAATGCTATTGAAGCTACCACCGTTAGTACTTCAATAAAAATTCTATATCAGAAGGTACCGAGGCCGCCTTTTTTTTTAAGATTGGAAAGCATAGAATTAGGGATCTGAATAGTTATGGAAATTAATAAGAAAAGATATGTATCTGGTTTGAGCTAAATCAGCCACGTATGGAACATTAAGGTCTTTATGGATAGGTTTGTTTGTGGCAAAGTAAGAAGCATTAAGGATTTTGGATCGCAAGGATTGGATACGACATGGATTGGACGGTTTAGTGGAGCCCCAAAGCTCAACCCCGTACCTCCAATTAGGTCTGTTAACTGTCATGTAAATGAGTGTTATGCAGTAAAACGGAAGCTTATCACAGCACATGACCTTTACACTCAGACAAGATTCTTGTCCACCTGTCTTCATCGACAATCATCCCATACCACAAAATAAACGAAATTCATTACTTAGGACTTACATTTGATAGAAGAATGACTTGGGGCTCACGTGTAAAACAAAAACGTCTTACAAGGGGAGGACACACTCAGTCTCTCATGGATCTTGTTGGCAATTTTTTTTGAGGTTTGAGTGGTCAAAAAATATTAGACACGTATTTTGCCGTTCCGACCAATGGGCCCTAGATCCCGAGGAAAAAAATAAAATAGCATTAAATTAATTTATTTTATATCTCGAGTTTAAAAAATGATATCGACATAATTCTTGCACCAAGATTTTTATTTTTGATTGCGAAAACAAAAAATATCATTTTTCATCCTCTTCGAGGGGAATAAATTTTTAAAACGATTATTTGTTACTTTCCTTTAAATAGCTAATACTTTGTCACGCAATTCATTCATTGGTATCGCTGGAATGAGGAGAGCCTCAGCTTTCTTTTGATGTATATTAATGCAAATTTCGATCAACAAAAACCTATTAAAAAAAATTGGCAAATATGAAAAACATATTTATTTTTACCTTGAGTTTGAAACCAGATAGGAAAATGAAACCAAAGACATTTCTAGTGAATTACCACCCTATATTTTTTTTTTATAAAAATATGAAGTTGATACGTTAAACCGTCTAAGCGTAATTCATGTTTTTGTCAATTTAAACAAAAATTGCTTACCATTTGGTCAGGCACATTTTGAAGCTTACGAATTTTTATTTTTATTTTTGGATGAAATTTTGTATTAAAGGGTTCTTTTTAATGCTGAATTCGATTCCGGTTCTTATGAAAAAAGTATATTGAATGTAGTTCAATGAAAAAATGATATATATTTTTTTTTTATTGAATAAACGTATTTCAATGTTTTTTGAGTGTACAGAATTAGAATCTGACGTCAATTTTTGTGTAAAAAAATCTATGGAGGTAGTTTACTTAAAAATCTAATCATTTTTTTTATAATTAATTGTCATTAACCTAAACCAAAATCTATGGAGCAGCTGTATTTTTCCTTTAATTCGCAATCAAAAATAAAAATCTTGGTGCATCATTTTCGATATCATTTTTTAACCTCGAGATATAAAATATTTTAATTTAATACTATTTTTTTTTTTTTCTCGGCTTCTAGAGCCCATTAGTCGGAACGGCAAAACATGTGTCTAATATTTTTTGACCAGGATCCTCCAAAAAATTGCCAACAAGATCCGTGAGAGACTGAGTGTGTCCTCCCCTTGTTAGTCTAAACAAGAGATTAAAATTTTTGTATCCATAAATGGTCGACATTAAAACTCCTACAACTGAATACATACGCTTACTTACTTAAACCCATATGGACATACGCTACACAAATATACGGGACTGCAAAAAATACACACCTTAAACAAATACAAATATTCCAATCAAAAATACTCAGACTAATCACAAAATCACCTTGATACATTTCAAACCACACACCTCACACTGATTTAGAAGTTCCCACAGTAAAGGAACATATACATAACCTTTATAGATGATTTCACGACATACTTCATGGACATAACAACATACTCATTAATGACATGGCCACGACTGACATACCTGGTAATACTCTCAGAAGGCTTAAAAGAAGCTGGATGAGAGATTTGCACAAATAAATCTCTTTAATCCATGCCAGGAGGAGGCACTATTAGGTGCTTGTCTCCCACACGCTTACAAGGCTGTAGTATTAAAATATCTTCAAATTCACTTATTGTTACCCTAATAGCAGGTGTAAATCAAAATTTGAAAGAAATAAAAAGTTTGTAATCTATCGAAAGTTGAGAGGACATACATAGTATACGGTATAAGAGGAAGACCAAGGGAGAACTATTTAAACTGATCAGGCGATATCTCTTAGCATTAAGACAAGAAGGTTGAGATGGGCGGGGCATCTAGCTCCAAGCAATCCATCTGGACGCCTCAACACGACAAGGAATGTCACAGAAGTTGGCAAGATACGACGCACAAGGGTAAAAACCAGGTGGATAGAATTACTGCATTGCCTCAGAACTACATGCAGTGAATTGGAAAGCATTATCCCAAGATAGGCAGTGATGGAACTGGCTGGTTAAGGCGGCCAAAGATCTACAAGTTCTGCATAGCCAACGGGAAAAAAGGGATGTCCTGAATGAATATATTATAATAGAGAAACTATTGTCATAGTTTAAAGTTTCAATTGATTATTATAGATAAGATATTTACTGTTCAGATTCATTAATTAATCACTGCTATTATTTTTTCATCGTAAAAAATACCATGTCAAATAGAATATCCGCTGAGTAATACCCATATTTCATGCCTTTCAAGCCTCATTTTATGTACAATTTGTATGCTAGCACATTTACCCATTGGCACAAGCTTAGATTGAAAATAAAGAAAAAAAAAATTCTCATATCACATTTTTTTAGGAGGCAATTTTGAACGCAACAGGTAATTCAAGGTAAACCATAATTATACTGTTATTTTGACCACATTTTCGGATTTAGCATTAAATTTCCTAAAAGAGCAGAGTAAATGTAACCTTGATTTACCAAACTTGGGACCTTAAGAATACCTTGATCTTCACCTTATTTAGGGAAGTTACAATGTCTTATAATACTTCAACGCTCACTGTTTTTCGAAAATATTATCAACAAAACTACCAATCCCACAAAAACTTGCGAATTTAACCAGCTTTCATATGGTATAATCAAATTAATGATTCCGTGTCAATTTCGTGGAGAAATGTACTTTTAAAACTGGAAAAATATGATGTTTTCATTTGGTATACAAATCAGTTAATTGTGTAAATAAGACATTATGATAATTGCTTAATGGAAGTTTGTATTCTAAACATAATTAACTCTTTATTGAAATAAAAAGAAAAGAAAAAATGTATTGCTTAATAGAAAACAAAGAAAACTATCAATAAAACGATACCAGATTAAAGGATTTTATGTCATTACATTTTTTATTTATTATCATTATTTAGGATTTATTTTATTAGATTTTCAATGTAAGGCTTAAAAGCTAAGGATAATGAACATAAACCTCAATTTTGCCGTTGACTTCTGAATGCAGATGATATTGAAGAATACTACTTTTTGAGGTGAATTTTATGGACAGATAAGTTCGTTTTTACAGGGGAAGGCATTTATACCTACCCATGCGGGGTATCGTTGGTGTATTCATTGTTGTACAGCTTTCGAATAATGTGATGGAGCACCATGGTGTTGGAAAATCATATTTTACCGAACTTCAGGTGGAATATCGTGACCAGTCAATCTGTTGGGTTAACTATGATTTTCCAACACTATTCAACAGTAGTACAAATATTAATAAACAAACCAACAGGTAGAAATGTCTTTCCTTGTAAAAACAGACATCTGTTCATAAAATTCACCTCAAAAAGTGATATTCTTTAACATCATCCGCATTCAAAAGCCAACGGAAAAATTGAGGTATGTAGGATATTTAATGCTAAATCTGAAAATGTTGTCAAAATTAGAAAAATATTTAAACAAATATTGGAGGCATTACTGCGTTTATGGTAAAAAACGTGGTTTCCTCAAAAAAGTCTTTGAATTATCGTATATCTGCAACGGATTGGAATATAAAAGTAAGGTCTGCGGCATTTTTCTTCATCTTTGATCTAGTTTCACTTTTTTTTTTTTTTTTTTTTTTTTTTTTTTTTTACACTAACTCACATTGTATATAATTATATAAATTTATTCAAAATATTTTAAAAAAACACAAATGACTTGTTATAACTATAATAATTCTAGAAGAATAGGGGGAAGATGGTTAAGAGCCCATTCCGTTTATAGCCTTTTGAGGCAGACTCCTAGTAGACAAGAACCGTCCACTGAATGCAGGTAGTAAAACTGACCTCTAACAATTCTGTCTGTTTTTGTTTTTTTGTTGAAGAAAGTGGCACCGTGTACCTTGCATTTTACTCATTACTTCTTGAGGTAAGAATGAATTTACAAAAACATTAAATTATCTAATTGACATTTTTAGTAAATAAAAGTAGATATATTTAAATGGTTGATGTTAATTGAAATGTCTTCAATCTCGATGATTATTAAACGACATAGATTTTGTTTATCTATGAATAATTTTATGGACTCCTAATTTTAATTTAGTATTGTCCACATACAAGGTTTAAACGAAAAGAAACTGCTCGACGTCTTCATCTTCGCTTTCGAAGCTTTGAACGTTTGTCAAGTAAATGTTGAATACTTGACAAACGTTCAAAGCTTCCGATTACCAAAGATTCATTTACATGACATTGATTAGATCTGTTTGAACACAGGGAGTTGAGCTTTGGGGCTCCACTAAACCATCCAATTCATCTCGTATGGAATCCTTACAATTCAAAATCCTTCGAAAAATTCTCAATGTTCCTTTCTTTGTCATCAATAAACTTATCATTAAAGATCTTAATGTTCCTTGTGTTCCTGATTTACCCTAAACCAGATACCTATCTTTTCATCGTAAACTCCGCAATCAATGAAATGAACTAGTCCCAACCTGCTCACCACCACATTCCGATAACCCTCCGAGGCGTCTAAAAAGTAGAGACATTTTAGCGTAAAACTTTTATTAAAGTGCTACTGATGAGTAGTTCATTACAAGTTATTTAAATATCACTGTTATGAATATCCAAATATTTACTTGCTGTATATACCATATAAAGTTGTAAATATAAATTAAAAAAAAAAAAAAGTATTAACTGGTTTCCAAGCGAAGGGAGGAAAGATATATGCTAGGATCTCGAAGGACCCAGCTTTACCTCTCGCAATTGGGTGGAGTTGCAGGTTCAGGAGTTTTCAGCCGGGCTGTAAATATTGTAGAGAGTATGAATGGTTTTTTTTTTTTTTTTTTTTTTTTTTTGCAACTGTAAAACAGGTGAATGCGTGGGGAAATTACTACAGTAACATGTCAATAACTTTTAAGACATGTATCAAATTGTTGCTACTACCTTGGTTGCACTTTAATAAAGATTATACATTATAAGGTCACTAGACCATCTTCTTTTCCTCAGAGGTTTATCGAGAATAATAGAGGAAACAAGTTGAGAGAATAATAGATTTAAGAGGTTCTGGAGTTGGCTATAAAAGGGTAGATATCTGGTTTGAGCTAAAGAATGTGTTTTTAAGAGTTATTTTATTTTATTTATTTATTTTTTTTTTTTAATGGAAAACCAATATATTTATTTTAATGGTATTTGCCTTTATTTTTATTATGAAATATTTTACAAACTCTTTGATTAGTTCATAATCTATACTGTGTATACTGGGTGTTCAGCATAAGACTGCAGTAACTTCGGGAGGCGATTCCGGGCATCATTTGAAACAAAAAATTCCCTATAAACTATAGGTCGATTCTCATCCGTTTTGTAGATATTTTTAATTTTATGTTTTTTCATGAAATTTCAACTTTTCGACAAATAATTGTCTATATTTCCCGAACTATTAACGCTAGAGCAATTATACTCATTAAAAATAAGACTAAATTACTTTTAAAATAGGTTTTTTTAGACTTCAAAATAGCCGCATCCTGTGTTTAACATTGTGATCCAAACATAAGAAATAGGAAGTTTCAAATTTTGTTCCAAAACTTTGAATGCATTTTCCACAAAAATATTACATATGTTAGAAACGTGCAATACTCAAAAAAAACTTTTACAAACAAACATCTTTAGAATAGTATACCATGAATAGTGATAACATTTAAAATTTATACTGAAATCGCTTATTATTTACAAAAAACAAGGAGATGCAAGAAATGTTGAATAGTTTTTTATTATGTTTTATTAATAGAAAAGTAATTTAATCACAATTACCTATTTATCTCATTCTAATATTTCCAATTTAAGAAACTTTTAAGATAATTTTATTATTATCCTTTAGTGAGGCAGACGGAAATATTTTTTAACGGAAAAAAATTGTTTCCGCTTAAGAGCTATATGAATAATCTTTAATGCTATTCGTTGTGGAGAATTAAGAATTATTATTAAAAAATGGATTCGGGATGAATTTGATCACTTAGTAGTATACCAAATTTTATTATGGTATTTCCATATTTTTTTAAGTAGAAGAATGTTATAATACGAAGTTTTTCGTAATTGTGAACTAAATGTTATAATAGTAGGTTTTGTCGATCAGTTTCTAGCTTTCAGCCTTGTATGAATCTTCCATTTCACTCTCGTTAAAGGAATAAGCGTCCCACGCCATAAATAAAATTCTGATAGATAAGAAAAAGAATGACTGCAGTATGACAAATTGTTTTTTATAATCCGTCAAAGTGTTTGTTTTGAATGAGGAAACACTGATTGACAGGAAGTCGTAGATTTACAACGTAATTTATTACACTTAAAAGTAGATATCTGTTTGAACGCTGCCGTAGTGATTGTAAATTTCAACAAAATTAAATTTCATTATAAACAAAATTTATGTACTAATGAATATATCAGAGGTACAAGAGCAGAGTCTCTTTTTCTTTTCTTGCTATGATAATTTCAATGGTTTATGTCTTTACATTAATTTTTAATTAGAATTATTTTGTTATCACTTTAAATCAAATAAATACTAAATTAACTATTTTTTATGTTACTACGAACATACTTCTTCCTATTTTATGTATTAACACATAGATAATAGTATATTTATATTTTTAAATTTCCTTCATAATTTCTTAAACAAAGGTTACAAACTTTTATCCCTACAAAGCCCCCAGTACCATATGCGAGACATCCGTTTTTGTCGTTCCTACAGCTATAAAAATATTAGCAGCGATATCTCTTGACATCTCGATAGAACCGTAGGACATTTAGCAACTGTATAATACAAACCATTGATTATATATGACGTTACTTTTTCAATTACTGTGGGATTAGTTTGAAATTTAAATGAAACTGTTGTTTGTCGTGCGTGCGAATTAAAAAAAAAATTAACTGAACTGTTCTGAGTCGGAAAAAAAAGACTGTGTCGTAAATAAGTGTACATTTTTCACAGGTAAGTTTTATATATATATATATATATATATATATATATATATATATATATATATATATATATATAAATCTCCTCATTTCTTGATCCCTTGGGGTAAGTGGTCGTCTTCTGCTTATTTTGTAATCTCGGGGGTACCGATTCATAACATTCTTGGACTATTGATTTTGCTCCTTACGAGGTGTCCTGTCCAAGTCGATTTGCTTTTGTGAATTATCAGAGCTATATCTGGGAATTTCGTTTTTTTGCCTTATCCACTTTGTTGGCTTAATTGTTTTTTTAACGTTCCATTCCTTTTACCGTTACTCGTAGTTTCCTGATAATTGTTTGATTTATTGGCCAAGTTTCGCAAGCATAAGTTGACAGGATCGAATTATTAAATATATAATTTGATTTAAATAAGTAATAACTCGAATCCGCAAAACAGACATAGTAAATTAAGGTTAATGTTTGATAGGAGAATGACCTGTGGCCCACACACGCCAAATCTTAATCCAGACTTAAATTGATGTACTCACTATTGAAAAAAACAATCGAAACTAAAATTTAGACAAAATCTTGTGCTACTTATAATTACTTAAAACAGTTTGGACTTCATTAATAAAACTTTGCATACAAACGTATACCAGCAGTTTGCAAATACATTCATTCTCACCATGAATAATTTCACGACAGACATTAATAAACACATTCATAAAAACAATGGCAACAGTGTGTGTGAATGAAGACTAGTGAAAAAGATGAAAAGGATGTGGTTGTGAGATCTGTTCTCGTATATAATTTCAAAAAATAAACTACAGCCGGCTGGGTATTGTTCTTCCTCATTCCTGGCACGTTTTATTATTATATATATGGATCATACAATCCGATGATCGTTAATATAATGTTTAACAGATTTGGATGAACAAAAAAAGTTAAGTAAAATAATGACTAATAAATTCATTATTAGTTATTAATGATTAACAGATGATTTATTCGTATTTTTTCTTTAAAAAATGATCAACTTTAAACTTTTTCCCGGGAAAATAAAAAAAAGTGTGGAATTTTGTGCCTGTCAGTCTATTTCTAATAAAATGTGTCACTGTGATTTTTATTGCAACCTATATATCTGTACTTTTAGTTGGAATTATGTGAAGCGATTCCAATAAGGGAATCTTATCAGTGTCTGTTGTGTTTACTGAAGGTTATTTTTTTAAAAAACCTTTCATCCCTGGAATTAAACAAAAAAAAAAATCATAATGTAGGACTCGGTATCTGGTGACCTCAGCTGCTCGGAAACCTTGGTAATCGGAAATTCCAATATATTTTGTGAGTCGGCGTGTGTGTATATATATATATATATATATATATATATATATATATATATATATATATATATATATATATATATATATATATATATATAGATATAGATATATATTGTTTTCAAATCTGAAAACGAGATATAATCGATTCATTAGTGGAGCGAAATGATTTTCTCATGACAGATGAGTTGACAGAAAAACAAACAAATTAAGAAAATGGATTTGTAAATGATAGAACATAGCGAAATCATAATTCTCTTGATGAAAAAAAAAATACTGAAATAAGGAATCCTAAAAATATATTTTTTATGAATCATAGCCAAGCCAGTTGCTTGTTTAAATTTAAAAATTTCCTTTTGTAAACAGTGTAAGTATATTACGTTGAATTAAATTTAAAAATTTAAAATTGTTTCATAAATGAAATTCAAAAGCTCGTTACTAAATATTTCAAGAAAATGAGAATCATGACGTGACAATGTTTATAATATATATGATAACAATTTAATATTATAATATAAATAAATTAATAAATATGCCTAACGAAGTATTGGTTTTTCCTTTTTATTTTCCTACAGACAAAACTGTACGAATTAGGAAAGGAAAAGCGAGTTTTAAAAAACGAAATGGACTACAAGCATGTTTATGCCTTTTTTCAAATGCGGGGGCAATTTTTTTTTTTTTTTTTTATTAAAAAAGCCAATTTTTTCAAGATCGTCTCGGAATTATATTTTTTTTTTCTCAAGTGAATAATGAATATTTGAATATTGATGAAAAATTGGAAAATTAAAACATCTATAAAAATACCTTTTGAAATGTTGTGCTTTTATTTATATGTCCTCTTATTTCCTTACCACACATTCAAAACCTGCATTTAAAATCGATCTAGTTTTAATGAAAAAGTAAAGAAAAACAAAAAACAATTATCTAATGTTAATTCGTTTTTATTTATTTTTTAAATGCCTGTATAAATTTCAAAAGAAGATGCCGATTAAAAAAAAAAAAAGAAAGAAAAATAATTAGAAAAATCTCTCATAGAATGCAGGAAATATTTTTTTCTGAACTATTTTACTGTTATTTGGTTTTTATCAAAAATAATCTTTTTCAACTGTAAATGTCTTAGACTGTATGAATTGTAAAAAAAAAAAAAAAAATTGCTTTTAAATGTAGTTTAGGAATATATAGTTTATCATAGAAGTAAAAAAAAATATATTGTTAAAAAAGATTCAGGTATATGTTTTATCCTCCATTTTACAGGTAGAAAAAAAGTAAAATTACTTAAAAATAATAAAATGATGTAATAAACTAATAATTTATACACATAAAACTGATTATTTATTTATTATCTTAACCTATTAGAAAAAAAAATAAGAAATTGCGTTTTTAACATTTTTTTTTTTTTCTATATGAAAGAGAAGATACAAATAAGCTTCAAATCTATTTATTTTTTAGACTTTATGTTTGTTGGGTAACCTATAACACGAAAACGGAGCTTTTTTCGAAGAAAATTTTAAAATATAAACTGTAGCTGGAATTATTACCAACGAAATGAAAGAAAAATTACTCCAAAATCGGACCATTTTCCGCGAAGATATGGTCTTGGAAAAAAGTGTAGAAATTGGCCAACTGGCGTTGAGACTTCTCCGCGAAAACATGTTTGTCGTACTTATAACTCCGACACTAACAATGCCCCTTAAAATTACGCTGAAAAACCCGTACTGTTGTGATATTCACGTTTTTTTTGCTCATTTTTCACTATAACTCCGAAACTATTCGTCCGACTCCAAATTTCTTTTTTTGATATAAAAGCTGGTCAAATTTACTGGTAGTCACTTTATATATGAAGATTTAATGAGATCTCTTGAAATAAACATGCCAGAACGCTAAAGATCCCACGCGTTTATGAAATCCACGCTTTTTTGGCACATTCTTCGCTATGACTCCGAAACTTTTGTCCGATCCAAAATTTCATTTTTTCATCTCAAAGCTGGTTAAATTTACTATTAGATCATATATAATGTAATTTATATTAAACATCGCAAATTCTATTAATAAATCCGTTTGTTTTATCAAAAATATTAAACTTTTAATTCTAAAATTTATCCATTTTGCTCAAGAAGGGTAATACTTAAACACCAGTAGGGCATATGTGTAACGAGAATTATTCTTTACCATTAGCTCACATATTAATGAAATAAAAAAAAAATAGTCAAGACTAAATTGATAGCTTTAATATTATTTTTATTATTGCAACGATGCTATTATTCCACTGAATGTCAATAGCTAGCCAGAAAGCAAGAATATAAACGAATATTAATAGAAGTCTCTTAACTTTTAACTGTGTTAATTTAGTTGAAACTACTTTATCAGCATAGTGGTGTGCGTTTAAGTTCCCCAACATGAACGGATTCTATTCTCTTATTCATAACTAAACAATGTCCACACAGTTTCTCAAAGATAATTGAAAAGCTATTAAATTAAAAAGTAGCGGTTCTATCTAAAATATCAATATTCGCTTGTTTTTGTCTAGTTGTTTTTCTTATAGTGTTTTTTTAGAAAACGGTTTTTATTGATACTGCAGGGAATAAGCAATAGCGATAATGAATCCATTCATCCATTAATTCAGTAAAAACTTTTATTCTTAAATATTTTTCAATAGAGATTGTTTCACGCCCCTTCTCTCTCGAAAAATATGTCTGTTTGAAAGTTATAACCAATTTAATTAAAAACGTTCCTTTATTTAAACCAATTTAATAACGTTCTGTTACTTTTTTTTTTAAACATATGCAGGGTAGTAACTCGTAGAGTAAAAAAAATTATTGGATAAAACTAGATCAAAAATGAAGAAAAATTCCGCAGATCTTACCTTTCTATTCCAATCCGTTGCAGATATACGAAATTTCAAAGACATTTTTGACGAAACCACGTTTTTTACCGTGAAAGCTGTAATATCTCCACTTTATTTAAATATTTTTCTAATTTTGACCACACTTTCAGATTTAGCATTAAATTCCCTATTAGGACAGAGTACATGTAACCTTGAATTTTAAAAACTTGGGGTCTAAAGAGCAGCTTGATCATCACCTTATTTAGGAAAGCTACAATGTCTTCTTCAACGCTCACCGTTTTTCTAAAAAAACTGCAAATCTCACAAAAACTTTCATATGTTATGATCCACTACCTATTAAATTTACTATTAAAACCGGAAAAACAGGGTGTTTTCATTTGACATACAAATCAGTTATTTGTGTAAATAAGACACAATGATAATTGCTTAATGGAAGACATTTATACCTATCCATGTGGTGTATCGTTGGTTTATTCATTTTTGTACTGCAGTCGAATAGTGTTGGAATAGTTTGCCCAACAGATTGAATGATGAGAATTCAACTTCATCACGATATTCCACCTGAAGTTCGGCAAAATATTATTTTCCAACACCAAGGTGCTCCTCCACATTATTTGAAAATAATACAAAAATAAACCAACTATATACATGGATAAGTCGAAATGCCTTACTTGTAAAAACAGACGCATCTGTCCTTAAAATTCACCACAAAAAGTGGTATACTTCAACATCAACTGCATTCAAAAGCTAACGGCAAAATTGAGGTTTATGTTCATCATCATTGGTTTTTAAACCTTAAATTGAAAATCTAATAAAATAAATCCTAAAAAATACTAATAAATACATAAACGTAATAAAATAAAATCCTTCGATCTGGTGTCGCTTTATTGACATTTTTCCTTTATTTTCTATTTATAGTAACATAAATAGAAATTAAAGTATTTTTTTAAAACTATTTAACATAATAGAAAAATAACATACATTTTTTTCTTTGCTTTTTATTCTTTAAGCGATTATCATAATGTCTTATTTACACAAGTACCTGATTTGAATGCCAAATGAAAACACCATGTGTTTCCAGTTTTAAATGTGAATTTATCCATGAAACCGATTCGGATCATACCTTATGAAAGGTGGTTAAATTAGCAAGTTTTGAAAGATTTGCAGTTTTGTGGATAGTATTATAAGACATTGTAACTTCCCTAAATAAAGTGAAGATGTGCTTAAGGTCCCAAGTTTGTAAAATTCAAGGGTACATGTGCTCTGCTCTTAATATAGGAAATTTAATGCTAAATCCGAAAATGTCAAAATTAGAAAAATGTTTTAAAAAAATGAAGACATTACAGCTTTTATTGTAAAAAAACGTTGTTTCCAATAAAAAGTCTTTGAATTATCGCGAATCTGCAACGGATGGGGAAAGGTGAGGTCTACGGCATTTTTTTTTATTTTTCATCGAGTTTTACCCTATTATTTTTTTTTTACATTAAGAGATACTCACACCGTATAGTTGCATTTTTATAATATAAAGAAAACGAGATATTATAACGTATGTGTCGATAGTACAAATATTTAAAAAAAAATATATATATATAAAACATCGGGCAGTCAAAGGAAAATATCGATATTTTTTACATACATTTTTACCTATCCCTAACCTTAAATGAGGTTTGTGATAAAAAAAGTTGGATGTTACTTCAAGTTGGGCAAAGTATTCGTAGACCAGTAAACCACTCTCTCTCTCTGTATTTCTCTTGCAGACATGGTAATTGCTCCGATTGTCTAATCAACCATGGAATGCAGATATTACTTTGCAAGGTCACCGAAGAAATTGAATTTTATCAAGAAGAGTAGCTTTCATTTTTCAACTTATCATTATGAGACATGGAGAACTTTCAATTTTTTAGTTGAGCCTGTACTAAGGGAATTCATATGGTTTTACTGGCAGATGCCCACAAATTTTAAATTGCCTGTTACTAACCGCACTATATTTCTTCAATGTACCTTAAACCCTTGAGGACGAAAGAAAGAAGCAGAGAACATTATGTCCATCTTCAATACAAAGTCAAGTAAAGACCAACCAAACACATACAGAACATTATAACATTAACATGCAGATTAGTGCAGTAGGTTTTTTTTTTTTCGATAATGCATAGAAGTTTTTTTTTTTTTTTTATTGAATTTATATTTATTGGGGCATAGAATCATAAATTTTAACTTTGCCACCACGATAAAGTGGACATTAAATAATTTCTGGTTTTTAATTGTTTTATTATATTAAATATAAAAAAAAAACACCAAAAAACATTTTATTAAAAAACAACCCGTCACAAAAATACATTCAATTAATCAGATGCTAATTCATGTACTTTTTATTTGTTGAAGCAACTATTTAGGCACTAGTGCGCGTTGAAGTCGAAAGAAATGAATTTTCGGTCGGTCCCAATTCCAAATATCAAACTTTGTATGAATATTTTCAGAGGTGAAATAAACAAACTTAATGTGTGTATGGTATATATATATATATTAATATAATTTTTTTTCTCCATCTACTCCTATAAATAAAGATTTTTTTTTTTTTTTTTTTTTTTTTTTTTGTATGCACAGTTGTAAATTTCAATAAATAGATAATAAAAAAAAACAAACAAAAAACTATATATAATTCAGATTAGTGCGGTAACTTGGATTTCGAAAATACAATATTATTTCCTGTTAACTTCATTATAATTGGGGTACTGATTCTGAATTTCAACTTTACCAGTACGAAAAATGTAAGCTTTCAAAAACAAAAAAAGGGAGCAAAATTGACTAATAATGTTCTGAATTTAGTTGTTTTCTTATAATAAAACACATTTATTACAAAACAATCTATCACAAAAAAACATTTAATTTCATATACTTTTTATTTATTTATTTTGTTGCTTAAGTCGAACGAAATGGATAGTTGTTCACTAACCGCTACATCCTAATTACAAATAATCAAATTCAACGAGCACTAAATAGTTGATTTAGAATAAAAAAAAATTATTTTTTAAGGAAGAAAAGTACTATAAAAATATAATTTTTTTGGTATTTTTGCATTTTTTTTTCGGGCTCCATTTTCTCTAGAAGTTTAAATAAGTTTAGGATCAGCGTCTCATAAACATAAAAATCATTGGAGAAAAAAAAAAAATTCTGGATACACTTATTTTTTCTCTAGTGCCTAGGCTGCTCCTCAATTTTTTATTTTCAAATCATTCTTAACACACTTCAGTAACTATAATAAATCTCAATAATTTGAAATTTGTTTTTACTATTGTCTGTTTTTTTTCTTTTATTTATTTCTTTTATATTTTTATTTATTTTATATAGAAATATATTTTATTGATGATGTGATAATGATTTTTTAACTATTGGTTTAATTTTTTTATTTTTTTTTCAAAAATAGGAACTATTTGTCCTAGGTTTCAAAGTTGTAGAATGTTTGTTAAAAATTTAACAAATATATTAAAAACTTTTATATATGATGACAAGAAGACAAAAATCAAGTGACAAATATAAGGAATATATACACAAAAATACATACACTAAAATGGGAGTGTATATACATATATGGAAGCAGACACTGCAAGTGATACTAATGAACGTTTCTTAGTAAGACGATTACGCTTTGATTGTATTTCCTGTCGTAACCCTTGACCTGAATATATTTACTGACCTACATCATCGTCAATAACATGCATATTATGGTGAATAATCATAAGTTTTTTCCATTTTATTTTATATGAAAAATATTGAACTTTAAAATCTTTTTTTTTTTTTTTTTTGGAAACGCCATTACTCCATTAAAACGTTTTTTTAATTTTGAGGTACTTTTTCTTACTCCTGACTGCATCTCAGACTCTTCTTGAAAAAATATATCCTTCAGTCAACCATATTGCTTTTTCTTTGACCAAACTTATATTAAAAAAAAGATGTTAAATACATTAGAAAATGATTAATACGTATTAATACGTATACGTAAAATATATTATTACATTTGATAAAAATGTAAACGCAATACTAAAAAAAAAAATGTGAACAGAGTTCTGATTGAAGCCATATTAATAATAGTCCGTCTTAATATGAAAAGTATAAAGTTTTTAACAAATTTCAAATTGAATTTGTCTTTGATTAAAATAATATAAAAAAAAAAAATTATTTAAATACAGTAGAAAATAATTTTAAGTATGACTTAATGTATGTTGTTACATGCGATTAAAAGCAGTAATTTTTTTATTTATTTTTTATTATACGTTAACAATATAATAAATTTTATGCAAATATTAGTCAACATATTTTACTGCGGAATGATTTTTATTGGTTTTATGTATTTATCAATATTTTATTCATAACTATATAATATTTTTAACTGAAGATATGATTTTTTCTCAATTCATTTTTCGTCTTATTATTCGATAAAAATGTAAACGCAATATTAAATAAAAAAATGGTAACAGAGTTCTGATTGATGTCCTATTAATAGTAGTCAGTCTAATATGAAAAATGTGAAATTTTTAACAAATCTCAAAATAACAGTTGTCTTTGATTATAATTATACTTTAAAAAAAAATAATTAGTTCAAATTCCTTGGAAAATAATTTATATGTATGATATAAAATACGTTATTATATGCGATTAAAATCAGTATTTTTAAAAAAAATTTATAATACGTTAATAACATAGCCGAATAATTTTTTATTGATTTTGTATATTTCTCGACATTTAATCAGTGTTATATATTATTTATTTTGAAGATATTATTTTTTTAAATTATTGACAAGATTCCAGTGTCATTAGTGTTTGATGTTTTATTTAAAATGATGATTATAATTGTCATAAAATAATTGCGAAATCGTGGTTTTATATTTGAAATTAGAAATGTAAAGATATTAAACCATAGACAATTTTCTGTGCTCTAAATAAACCATTCGTCTATTTTTTTTACAGCTGGGCCTGGCAACAGGTGGGTCACGTACCGAAATGATAGTACACTTGTTGTTTTTCAAATAGCGGGCGTAGATTACATCAAATATGTTTCTTTTTTTTAATTTTACACTTTTTTTTATGAATCATCTGTTTGACTGGTGGATTTTAAATCTCTGCAGAGTTGTCCTTTTAAAGCGAAACTGTGCGAGGCTGGGTGTTGGCGTCTGAGTGGGAGTGAAGTAGGAGGCGGGGAGGGGACGGAACCTGCTGCCCTGCTCGGATCGGCTAGTCCTAGGGAAGCAGCCGTCATGTTCAAGTCGAAGCTGACAGGGAAGAAGAAGAAGACGAAACCGGCTGTCAAGATGGTCGGCTCCAAGATCGTAAAAGACGTCAAAGAGGAAGATGAGGAGGCCATGTCCGAAGCTTCAGATGCTACCTTCATCATCGAACCCGGTGAGTCAAGTTCTTTTATAATTTCTGAAACCGAGGGTGTTTCCGAATCGAAGACACAATCTGCATCGGAATCTCGCCGCTCCGTCACAACGACTGGGAAAGTTAAAACTTCATATATCACGACATATATTGACAGCGACGGCAACGTAACTAAGACCGTCACTGACCAATCGGAGCAGGCTTTACCCTCAGTAACACAGACACAATACGAAGCTGGCGGATCTGTGTCGCAGTCTAGAAATACATTCAGAAAAAGCGATTATGTGAGCGATAAAAATTTAGATTATAATCAAGATGCCACTGATTCGATCACTTATAAAGGAGATGTTTCAGATGTTTCTAAGGTAACCGATGGATCTCAGATTTCTGAAAATATCCAAAGTACTGATAGAAGAGTTTCACAATCGAGTAAGTCCAGTAGGACAGAGCAGCGGTCATCAACGTCTTTCAGCGAGTCTCGCGTCTCCAGCTCCAAGTCTGTTTCAAGTAAAGTAATTTCTGAAAATGAGGCTCGTTCTATTAATTCTGGAAAAGAAATTAAAATGATTGGATCCCGAGTGGTGAAAGATGTTTCTGCTGATGATGGATCTATAACTGATCATTCTGCAATTCAGGAACATGGGCAGACAACGAAAAGACAAATTATCCGAGAAAATATTGAAGATTCAGATATTGTTTCAGAATCGAGAAATATCCAGAACACTGCCGCTTCATTTCTTGAAGAAGAGCGAAGACAACAGGAATTATCATCCTCGCAAAATTTATATAGATCTGATGATAGACGGTCTAGTCATGATTTTCATTCATCACGTACTGAAGACCGCTTATCGAAGAATATTGACCAGAATACTACTGGTAATGACAGTTCTTTTGACGACAATGTCAAGAGAAGTCCGTCATCGGCCGGAGGTGCTAAATTGAAGGTGAGACTGGTCGGTTCGAAATTGGTTAAAGAATTTTCTGAAGATCCGGCTGACAGAAATGGAATGAGTGAAAAAGATTATTCTCGCAGAACAAACGAGTCTGAATCAATCCAACAAGCAACAACGGGGTATTCTCAATCTCAGACTGTTACACACGTTGATGGAAACAAATTAACTCAACCTGCTAATGATAGAGGTACTAGTTCGACAAACATTACATCTAATGAATCTGATTCAGGATCCAAACAAATGACTGAAAGATATATTCAAGAAACTGGTAACGGCAAGGATTTATTCTCGTATTCTACAACTGAACGAATGGAACATCGGGATGGCAAAGGTATGTCTTCTATTCAAAAATCTTCAGAGTCTTTCCTTAGAAATGACGCAGTGAGAAGTAGAGATGGAGATTTGGCAGGAAACATCGATTTACGAGAAACTGGAAGTTATGAAACTAACATGAACATGAAGTCTAGTCATTTATCAGCAAGCCATTTGACCTCGAGGAAAATAATAAGTGGCACAAAGGTGACCGAAACATCATCGGACAAAACTGTTGAATCTTCTAGAAGAGTAATGGCTCCGACGGAGACAGTAACTATTATCGAAAGTCCGAGTGGAAATGTGACTGAAACTGTTCAACATAAGACAAAAGGACAGACTTCTCAACAGATTTCGAGTCAAGATTTTATAAGAAACGAATCAAATGAGATGACATCAGAGAAGCAAAACAATTCGAGAGATATAGAGAATGGAAGTTATATAAACAAACAAAAAGGTAGCCAGATTAAAGACACTGGAAAAACTGCTACCAGTAGTACTGTTATTGAGTCAGATTCAAACAGCAAGGAGACCACCTCAAAAGGCGTGAGAATAGTAGGCTCGAAAATCATAAAGAGTCAATCTCCACCAAAAGACATTGCCGACAGGTCAACAGTCAAAACAGCAAGAGGTAATATATCTGACAGTTCAACAACTGAAATACAGAAAGATAATACAGTTCGGGACAGTAATATTTCATCTACCCGAACATCTACAGACGTTCGAATGATTGGAGGTAAATTAATAAAAACTGTTACAAAAATCACCGATGTCAGGACACCATCAGAAAATGTGACTATTATAGAAGAAATTTCTCCAGCAGGAACTTCCGAAACTATGGTAGTTGAAAACATTACTGATTCGAAAATTAACAAAAGTAGTTACGAAGGACAACCTCAGGGTTTACCTGGTACAAAAGATTGGCCCCGTGGTCCTTCAGGTGAAACGATAGAAACTATTACTTCCGTTACAAACATTATTCCTGGAAGTGATTCTGCAAGTAGTACTCGCACTTCCAGTAAACAAACATCTTCAAAAGATGTTAGAATGGTAGGGTCAAAAATAGTCAAATCGTCATCTGCATCTACAGACAAAACATCTTTGACAGAAGTATATGAACCTGGTGTAGACGGATCAGATGGTTATAAAGAATTTATTACTTATTCTACCAGTACACCTTCAAAGGAAATTACAAAAGTAGTTGATAGATCCCGAGATCATGCATCTGAGGACCATTCGTCTGAGTCTCAAAGTTCTACTACAATGAGAGCGGAATCCAGAATTATCGAATCATCATCTACTAAGAAGATATCTTCTACTAGAGGCGATTACGATTCGAAAGATATAGAAAGTTCATTCCAAAGCAGTGAGAGGAGACATGTTGAAAAGACACCGGATGGTGATTTTAATAAAGAGCCGAGGGACAGACCCGATACTTCAAGAGAAATCATCACATACATCACTGAGACACCGGCATCGAAAACAATTAGAGACATTGACAGAGCCGGAGACCATACGTCTGAAAAACATTCTTCAGTAATTCAAAGCTCAACAACGAGAATGGTGGGCTCTAAGATTGTCAAATCATCCTCAGGTCACAAGATATCTACAGATAATTCAACAACAGACACAATTACTACCGAAAGCAGTCCAAGTAAACGTATTGAGCATTCACCTGTAAGTGACACAGATAAGAGACCTTTACAAAAAAATGGACACCCAAGAAACGGGCCCGGTAGTTCTGAAGAGATTATAACATACATTACTGAAACACCTATAAGGAAGATAACCCAAGTTAAAGGCTATAACGCTGATCAGAAAAGTGAAAATTTCACTTCCACCAGTCAGAATTCAACTGTAACAATATTAGATTCGAAGAATGTAATATCATCGTCAACAAATAAGATATCGTCAAGTGATGATTTTGAATCAACAAAAACAAGAGAGGATCGTGTAACTCCAAAAGGAAGGGATGTAAAGTCACCTGAAGATAAATTTAGACCCAAAGATAAAGATGGCCAATTGAGACATGGTCCCGATGCCGAAGATTACACAACCGAAAAACATTCTTCTGTTCAAAGTTCCACAGTAAGAATAATTGGTGGAAAAATCGTTAAATCAACTACTCAAATACCTGATGACATTGGTCGTAAGGATTCACCTAAGAAACCCGCAAGACCTAGTCCTACCACAAAAGTAGAAAAATCACCCGTCGAGAAAGTCGATCATTCTCCAGATCAATCTGATGATCGAACAACAGAAGTCATCACATACACTACTAGTACACCAGAGACAAAGACAACAAGAGTCTCAGGTACTACAGAGAAACATACTTCGGTTACTCAGAGATCGACTACAAGAATGGTAGGTGGAAAAATTGTTAAATCTACCACTGAATTCACTGATGATTTCGAACCTAGGAATTCACCTAGAAAACCTGTGGAAGACAGTCCTGCAAGAAAAGTAGAAAGATCTCCAGTAAGAAAACCAGAAAGGTCTCCAGATCAACCTGATGACCGAACAACAGAAGTCATCACATACACTACTACCACACCAGATTCAAAGACAACAAGGGTGTCAGGAACGACAGAAAAACATAAATCCGTCACCCAGAGATCCACAACTAGAATGATCGGTGGAAAAATTGTAAAATCTACCACTGAAATAACTGATGATTTCGAACCTACGGATTCAACTAGAAAACCAGTGGAAGGTAGTCCAACCAAAAAAGTAGAACGATCTCCAGTCAGTAAAACAGACAGATATCCGGATCAACCTGGTGATGGAACAACGGAAATCATTACATACACTACTAGTACACCAGATTCAAAGACAACAAGAGTCTCAGGTACTACAGAGAAACATACATCGGTTACTCAGAGATCGACTACAAGAATGGTAGGTGGAAAAATTGTAAAATCGACTTCTGAAATCACAGATGATTTCGAATCTAAGGATTTACCTAGAGAACCTGTGGATGATATTCCTACAAGAAAAGTAGAGTCATCTCCAATCGGGAAAACTGACAGGTATCCGGATCAACCTGGTGATCGAACAACGGAAATCATCACATACACTACTACCACACCAGATTCAAAGACAACAAGAGTTTCAGGAACGACAGAAAAACATACATCGGTTACTCAGAGATCTACCACAAGAATGATAGGTGGAAAAATTGTAAAATCGACTTCTGAAATCACAGACGATTTCGAATCTAAGGATTCACCTAGAGAACCTGTGGATGATATGTCAACAAGAAAAGTTGAGACATCTCCAGTCGGGAAAACTGACAGGTATCCGGATCAACCTGGTGATCGAACAACGGAAATCATCACTTACACAACTACCACACCAGATTCAAAGACAACAAGAGTCACTGGTACTACAGAAAAACATTCATCGGTTACTCAAAGATCAACCACACGTATGATTGGTGGGAAAATTGTGAAATCAACTACTGAAATTCCTGATGATTTTGAACCTAAGGATTCTCCAAGAAAACCTGTTGAAGGAAGCCCCACTAGAAAAGTAGAAAGATCTCCAGTCAGAAAAACAGACATTTCTCCAGATCAGCCTGGTGATCGAACAACAGAAATCATCACATACACTACTAGTACACCAGATTCAAAGACAACAAGAGTTTCAGGAACGACAGAAAAACATACATCGGTTACTCAGAGATCTACCACAAGAATGATAGGTGGAAAAATTGTAAAATCGACTTCTGAAATCACAGACGATTTCGAATCTAAGGATTCACCTAGAAAACCTTTGGAAGATAGTCCTACAAGAAAAGTAGAAACATCTCCTGTCAGAAAAACAGACAGGTATCCTGATCAATCCGATGGTCGAACAACGGAAATTATCACATATACTACTAGTACCCCCGAGACAAAGATCACAAGAGTTTCAGGTACTACAGAAAAACATACATCTGTTACTCAAAGATCCACCACACGTATGATTGGTGGAAAGATTGTAAAATCAACTACTGAAATCCCTGATGGTGATGAACCTAAGGATTCACCAAGAAAGCCTGTGGAAGATAGCCCAACCAGAAAAGTAGAAAGATCTCCAGTCAGAAAAACAGACAAGTCTCCAGAACAACCTGATGATCGAACAACAGAGATCATCACATACACTAATAGTACTCCGGATACCAAGGTCACAAGAGTCTCTGATACTACAGAAAAACATACTTCGGTTACTCAGAGATCCACTACAAGAATGGTAGGAGGAAAAATTGTGAAATCAATTACTGAAATTCCTGATGATTTCGGACCTAAGGATTCACCTAGAAAACCTGTGGAAGATAGCCCAAGAAAAACTGACAGATTTCCAGATCAACCAGATAACCGAACTACAGAAGTCATCACTTACACTACTAGTACACCAGAGAGAAAGACAACATCGGTCACTGGCACTACAGAAAAACACACTTCAGTAACTCAAAGCTCAACTATAAGAATGATTGGTGGAAAAATTGTGAAATCAACTGATACTTTCGAACCTACGGACACTCCTAAAAGACCTGTGGAAAGGGGTCCAACAAGGAAAGTTGAACGATCACCAGTCAGAAAAAATGAGCGTTCACCAGATCAGCCAGAAAGCCCAACTACTGAAGTTGTTACCTATGTAACTCGAACACCAGATACAAAAGTAACTAGAGTTGTAGGAAAAACTGAGCACTTTGTATCAGAAAAACACACTTCTGTAAGCCAAAGTACTGCGATACGGATGGTTGGATCAAAAGTAGTAAAATCTACTTCGATTAAAAAAATCGATTCACCTGATGATTTCGAACCAACTGAAACAATCAGAACAGTTGAACTTAGTCCGACTCGAAAAGTAACATCTTCAACTGAGCAAGTAATAAGTTCTAAGGTTGTTAAGTCTTCCTCCTCCAAGACAATCGATGAAAAAACAGAACCGAAAGATCGCAAACCAAAAGATGATAAACCAAAAGACAATAAAGAAGGTCCTACTAGGCCGACTCGACCGGGTCCCGATGAGCCAGACAATATTTATTCCGAGACAACAGTCAGTCAGTTTGTCAACAAGTCTGAGGACGTGAGGAAGGTCAGTTCCAAAGTGGAGGACGTGGTCTCCCACACAGAAGTTGATAGGAGGACTCTGGTGAAGGAAACCAAATTGACGAACGAGACGAAGACAACAAAACCGAAACCTGATGATCGCACGCCGAAGAAGCCGGATCAGAAGGAGCAATGCATCTGCGAAATGTGCACTTGCGGGTATGTAATAATATTTAACTTTCTATTTTTAGTATGTCGTAATGGGTCAGCGACAAGATCATCTGTTATAGGCATCGAGAAAGTTGTCCAGTGATTTAGTCACTGACCTAATGCGGTCAACCAATCACCGCATTATTTATAACTAAATAAAACTAAAAACTAGAATAAAATATATCATTTTTCACTATTTCGTATAATATGTTTATTAATACTTATTTATAATTGTTTAAACGCATTAGAGTAGAGTTAGTAATAATTTAAAGAAATGTTATTTTACTTTGGATAGTTCAACTGGTCCAGTAGATTTGGTTCACAACACTATAATTAGTACAACCATAATATTCCGTCAATTTGTTGTATTTAAATTTATCAAGTTTATTTCAAGTTGAAAATATAATTTATTATTAAAAGTGATAATGGATAAACGATACCATAAAGGGTTAAATGATTAGCCGACTGTTCCTTTAATAACCTGACGCGGGTAATGACAGTATTCAGTAAGGTCATGCGTCGTTGACCTGGATCCATAACAAGAAAATAATGTGCTAACTGCTTCAGGTGTCAGGCAGGGAAGGATTACCATTGGGGTAGTATGCTTGCTCGTAAAACTATGACTTGAAAATTAACAAAAAATATATCATTAAAAAAATCCTGAAAATTATGACAAAAAGAAAACCAATTGAAAAGTCTTTATTTGAATAATTTTACAGTGATTAAATACGCTTATTCATTTATTTAATCAGTCTTAATCCAAAAGGAAAACTCCAAATCGTAATGAAGAAACTATTTTACAAATCAGCAGAAATTATATTCAATTTTAATTGGAGAATATACGATAGTTGCTCAATTTTTTTTAAAAACTTTAATAAATCATATTAATGATATGATATTCATAAATATCCTGGGTTCCAAATAAAATAAAAAATGGCTTCAAAAAAAATTTCCCCATATGGATGATAATTTAAAAAAAAAACAAAAAAAAACTCATACAAATTAGAAAATCATTAAAAAAATCTAGAGGGCTATAAATTGCGGATGGTGAAATAAACATTACATTCACTAAACATAGTACATTTATAGTTTACTTATTTTATAACATTGGGAAATTAAGAAACGTTTAAGATTGTAGTGTAGAAATAAAAATCATATTACATTATGCGATTTTAATGCACAGAACAGATAGAGGATATTTGTCGGATTTTTACGATATTTATTGATGGAATGCTTAAATAGAATCTTTTTTTTTTTTTTTTGCTGTTTGTATTATTAATTTTTACCAAATTCATTTCCTCCAATTAGTTTTCTATGAATCTCAAATTACTTCTTTTTTTTATTGTAAAAAAATACTAAAGTTGCTGATATGTCAAGGGCCAAGCAACTTTTTTATTTTTCATGTCAGTATCAGGTCAAACTCTAGCCGTCTCAAAGGGGCGGTGTGTCCTCTTCCAAGAGCAGCACTTTTTAGCCTGGGCAAGACACGCAAGCCCCCTTAGCTCGGAGCCAATTCAGACAAGATGGAGGTTGTTCGTCGGGACAAACAATGGGAAAGGAAGTAACTTGCGCAAAGCTGTTAGAGTGTTCACCGTTCCTGATACCAAGCGCTTAAGCGCCGAGCGCCAAGGACGAAACTCTGTCATACATTCACTGCGTTTTGCCATTGCCTTTTATCATATCCGCTGAATGATTGACCCCGTGCCATTACAAAGGCTTTTATTATATTATTTGTGTAATTAACTGACGACAACAATGCATTCAATAACCTTACTATAATCCCGGCATGGTAATTCTTGGGCAAGGGGGGGGCACAATGATCGGCGTTTATATTAGTGAGTGTTGGCCTTGGGTTTCGGGGCAGCAATTGGTCTACTTTCTAATGAAAAATTTTCTCAAGATTTTGTTAAATGCAAATAAATAAATCTTCTTTGATTAATTCAAATATACTTATAAAACTCATGTAACATATTTTTTTAATATTTATTTATTAGAACTAGCATCAGTCAAATGTTGATAATTCGAACATCAAGTAAATAAGTAATTACTTCGAGTTATACATAGTTTTAGTGACATTAGCTCTATATATTTATGTATAGTACTGATGCATCGGTTCGATAAAATCAATTGTCTATTCCTGATTTAAAAATAAATTACTATCCCAAAAAATAATTCACATGAGAGATAAAAGAAATAAACCAAATCCAAACTCCCCATCAAAAGCATCGCTGCACTTAGAAATATTTGAATTTTATAAAAACGTATTTTTTTCATAATAAAGAAAGGTTCTGAGGTCTATAATAAATATTACTAAACTAGGCATAAAGAATTTTAATTAAAATAAATTACAATATTTCTTCCAATAAACAAAAAAGTAAAATGTTTTACAATTTTAACTTTTATATTTTTAATTTATATTTAATAAGACATATTTCCCCCTCTGGCTTCAATGACTGCTTCCACTAGTCTTGGAATACTTGTAAATAACGAAACGAATGATAAACATGGACTGAAGGAAATTTGAAAAAAAAAAAAATCTAAAATTCCATCGTTTGTTATTAACATGAAAAAAGATTGATGTGTCTAATCCTTAATGTCTCACGTTTAATAAATAATATTAATATAAATATAAACCAAGTATGGATTAAGGTAAAAACCAGGAAAATCTCGAGAATTATGGGTGTTGCAATAGTTCGCAGTTATTTTCTACAACCTAAAATATATACGTTAGTTATAAAATTCAAAGAAATAATTAATTTTACTAATTGTTATTTAAAAAGGCAAATATTCCAATGGTTCTGGGTAAGAAATCACAAATATAAAAAAAAAAAAAAAACCTTTTATTAAACACTGAAAATGCATGTGGATGGACTTATGTCTCTTGACGCATTAACAGTTTATTTTGGGCTAGAAAACCAGTTGACCAGGATAGAAAAAAATGTAATATAATGAGAAAAAATTTCGGAATAAAAAAAAAAATAGGATAAAATGGCGCTATTAGTTGTAATTATTTCGTTAGTGCTTAAAAGCTTAACTACCGAAGCCGGTAGTTTTAAATCCTAATTTTCCAGAACCGAATAAATATCTTTTTCAATTTCTTTTCAAGGCTTGCGGTGGCAATGCTTGATTTTGAAGAGAATTATTTTAAAACCAGTAACATGCAGTGTTGAACAGGTATATAAAAAAAAATCTGTTATTTAAGATGAAAAAATATCTTTTTCATTAGTTTTTTTTATTTATTACTAACGAAAATGTATCACAAAACTATTGATGTTAGCGGTATCGATCGGTTCCTAGGAATCGACTTTGCATCATCGATTTTCGATACCGTTGAAATCGTTAATCAACATTTAGAATCGATACATCTCTAATATATACATTTAAAAAAAAGTACAGATATATTTGATTTAAAAACTTTTTTATGTGGAAATATTTTCTTCAACTTATAATTTTATGATAAAGCGAAATCATAGGATTTCAGTTTGTTGATTTGATATACAATCCTCAGCTGCGGTATTTACACATTAATTTTGAAGACATTGATTTAAGAGATAAACCATAGGCGTAGATTTTAAAAATGTAAACACATTTAAAATCATAAGAGTGCTTTAGCAGTTATATCGGCATTCCACAAAGGCAGTAACTATACAATCAATAAATTGTTGATTTAATAATTCCAGATAAAAAATATCGAAAAACATAAAAGAAGTTATTAGTTTTGAAAATAAACGTGATTTTAAATGTTTATTTTTATTACCCAATGAACATATTAATTATTATTTGATTAAATTATATTCTGAAGAAAACTTACAAATTCATAACCAAGTGAACGGGAGAACTTGTGTGTAATGAAACTGTTTAAATTCAAAGGGAATTCAAAAGATTTTGTTGATATTAATATTTTATAACTATGGCAAATAAATATGTTTTGTTTAATAATCTGCAACTTTGAATTAAGTATGCATTCATTTATTTATTTTTTTTAAACTATCATACTCAAAATTAATTATTAGTAGAGGTTAGATTTATAGAAAATAATAATAGTTGTCATTAAGATTTCTTGTAAAATTGCTACCACGATCTGAAAATGACCGGTTTTGAATACACCTGAATCACCCTGGAATTTCTTCGCCAAAATTCACCATTTAGCCGATTGTTTAGATCACGATACAGATAAAATGTTTCATTGTTTGTTGTAAACAAAGTAATAATACAGATCACAATAAATCGATTATTGTACTGAATTTGCTGTTATTATTGACTTGTTTTATATGAATAAAGCGTTGTGTTCATAGTAACTATAGTCACCAGGTTGATTGTTTAAATACACAGAAAAAAAACAACAAAAAAAGACTGTTTCCAAGAGGAACAATCATTTCTGTATTAAAGGAAGCAAATAAAATATTTTTTTGTTATTTCTATGTACATAGATTATTTTATATTTTATAATTGGGCAATTTTCTTTAAAAATATACTATGTTACTTAAACTAAAATCAGTTTTTAACTTGTAACGACGGACTGTCATTACCTCGGGAGGGGTACTACCGTTCAAAGAGTTTAACTTTTCTATTGATTGAAAAAAATATTTTTTGAAAATTCAAAATTAAATGGTTGATGCGAAGGAGAGAAAAACTACATTGTTGAGTGTTGCTGCCTATTTCATTTCGCTAAATTTTACACAGCATAATTATCAATCCAAACAGACATATGGTAATATATAAATATATAAATGAATTCTAACGAGAACCAGTACAATTATATAATAACTAATATATATTAATTTTTGTTTATTTATTTTTACATTCTTATTTTTATTAAATTGTATTTCTTCATCTTGCCAATTTTGTAAGTCTGTAATAGGTTAAGTATATTGTATATTTTTATAACACCGTAGGGAGAAAAAAAAGAAGAAAAAATCCGCTACAGCCATGAATTTAGATACATAATTCTAAATGCTAAAACAACTGATTACATGCTGATTACAATATAAAAATATATATATTTCAAAATTTCAATAAATTGAAAGACTATAACTTATAATAAAACATAACAAAAATAAGACTATATAATTTACTAATAAGGGTTCCAAACTTGATAATTTATTCACTTATGAGAAGATTTTTTTTTTTTTTCAAAACCGAGCCAAAAGTTAGGAAAATGTCACAAACCACTTATTTAAAAAAAAAAAATTATATTTCTTTTCAAAAGACCTGAACATCCGTAGGTGAGCGGAAACTCGAAAAAAAATTATACATTTCCCCCGACATAATTTGTTATTATTTGCATTTCTTCACCTACGTCTTGGGTGTTGGGCGATGCGTTGGCGTTCCGCGGATACGAGGGTGATGGCATGAAACCATTTTGACTATCCCACTGTGCTCATAAATGGCTGCCGATGTGTGGGTTTGATTCTGCATTGAACAGAAAAAAAAAGAGTTCATTTGCAACTTCACGGAACAGACAAAGTCTTGAACTATTGATTAATCTTTGTTTCTAAATGGGATGTTTCAAATATGCAAAGATGTTTATATTACATCTTCATCTTTACTTTGTGAAATTTGTTAAATAAAAAAAAGAGTAAAGAAAAGGTTTAATAGTTTTAATAGTTTAATAGTTTTTTTTAGAGTTACATCTTCTGAAAAAATAAACCATCCGAAATAATTATTTTCTATGTAGGATCTCATATGAAGGTTACAGTCCAGAAATGTATTTCTAACTTGCAATATGTATTTTATTTTAGAAGTGGTTGAAAAATTTAATACAATAACATAAAGGAATTTAATGTTTATTTCTTTTAAAAATTCTCAATTTTTGCTTTACAATATTAATATACAGGGTTTTCAGAAGATCGTAGGCCAAAGAGGTATCTCGGACAGAGAAGTTTATTTTGAGCCTATTTAAAGTCACTTACCTATATACAAAGTCTTACGGTTTTTTTTTTAAGAATTTGTTTTAAAAAAATGGTCAAAACCAAACATTTATGCCTTATAACTTCGTTATTAACTGATATATCAACGCCATTTATTTTTTTATAATTACTAATACATTTTCCATGTAAAATAAAAAATATTTTATACAAAAAAAAAATTAAAAAAAAAAAAAAAAAGCGGGAGATCGTTAAAGGAAAAAAAAAAAAAAAAAATTAAGAACTTCAAGTTTAGGTTCAAAAGAAAAAAAAAAGTAAGCACAACACCCAATTTTGAATTATTTTAAGACTAGACCTAAACATGAAGTTCTTAATTTAAAAATTTGTTGCCTTTAACAGGATTTAACGATCTCCCGTTTTTTTGTTTTTTGTATTTTTTTTACAACAAATCTTTTTTATTTTACATGGAAAATGTATTAGTAATTACAGCAAAAATATGGCGTTGATATATCAGTAAACATCGAAGTTATGGCCATTGTTTCAAAAAAATTCATTAACAAAAAACCGTAAGAATTTGTATATAGGTAAGTGACCTTAAATAGGTTCAAATGAACCTCCTTATCCGAGATACCTCTTTGGCCAACGATCTTCCGAATAACCTGTATTTTCTTCTGTAGAACCTACTACACATAAATAAATTTTGAGAATAATAATGTGGTTCTGCTTTGTTAATAGATCAAAAACACACCTTTATGTATTTATACATTATGTAGTAAAATCTAGCTAAAGCAAAACATGCATTTAAAAAAAAAAAAATAATAATTCCACTTTTGAGAACAGATAGAGTGTGTTACAGTGGTAAGGCATGTTTGAAAAACATTCCTATGAACTATTTCATTTAGAATCTATTTTTTTTTCTTCATAATCTGGAGTCCCCTGAATTTGAGTGTAACAAACAGGTACATAAGTTACATAAGTTTAGTTACTAACCGGTTTTTGAGAAACTAAATGATTACTGATGGAATTTTCCATTGATAATAATGAATAATCTGTTTTCCAACTTGATGGGGGTAAATTTATATCTTAAGTGTATCATCCAGATTCCAAGGATTAAGAGTGAGCCATTAAGAGTGAAAGTAATAAAAGAATCTCTCGTCTGTAACTACCCTGTTTATTCGCCATAAATAGTTAGTAGACCTATACTATAATAATACCCTTTCAAGGTAAATGTAATTAATATTGAGCGATATATAAGATTCAAGTACCATTTAATTACAGTGTTGTATACAAGGAGACATTTTAACTATCCACTAACCGAGTAATTAGAGTAAATTGTACATAAAAAAAATTTAGTTCCTGGCGATGACGATTTCTTAACAAATTAAGTACAACGAGAACGGAGATAATTGGATGATTTATTATTTATTACGTTCTAATTGAACGTATTCAAAGCAATTACGAGGATGCTGTACCGATCCGCTGCAATTTTATTGGCTTGCATTTAGAATATAAATGCAATTGTAAATATCTAATTTTTTAAATATATTTCAGGAAGCTAAGGTGAAAGTGGAAAATATTAAAAAAAAAGTCAGTAGTGCAGAACAGCAACATAGAATAGATTACCATTTGATTATATGCAATGATCTCATACGCCTTAGAGAAAACCAAAACAAAGAATTTTGTTATTTTAGATATGTGAAAGGAACAGACACAGTGTGATAACACCATGAAGTAATAACTGTTAAAGTCTGAGGATGGGACAAAGTTTCCGAAACATGTAACTTAATTGAGGAATAATAAAGAGGAGTGATGCCAAAATAAGTGCGATATTTCAATGTTTTTTTATATTGTTTGCAATATCAAATTTTAATGAATCTTTTAATTTATAATTTTTTTTAATTATTAAACAAAACAAATAATTCAGATTTTAAAAATAAATTTATTAATATTTATAACTGTATATAATATATAAATCAAGTGAATATGTGGAAAAATGGTTACTATAACATGTCAATAAGTAGGAAAGAAATCGCTTATTAGTAGCACTCAAATGATACCTACATTAGAAGGGTTGTCTGGAATCAGAGTTGGGCAAAATTGAATTATAATTAATTATTTGACATCTAATTTCCTAGAATCAATCACCTAATTTAATTATAATTAATTATTTGACTACCAATTTCCTGAAATCTACCACATAATGTAATCATGATTGAATCTTTCAGTTCTTTTATTAGTCAATAATTAATTTAGTTTAATGAAAAATCAATTGAAAGATTTAATCATGATTAGATTAGGTGATTGATTCCGAAAAATCAATTGTCAAATATTTAATCATGATTAAATGTTGCCCAACTCTGCCTGGAATCGTACGGGAAGCAAGCCAGAAGACTAGTGGGCTTCAATCTTATTATGGAAGGATAGGTATCTGGTTAGGTAAAATATAAATAAAAATATGTTTCGCTGGTCAAATTCAAAATTTTCCAAACCAATATCCTTATTTTCCAAACTGATATCGAAATCCTCCAAAAGATTTCAGAATTTTCCATTCCTAATCAAGACTGTATTTAAATTGTTGTTGCCGTTTTAAACCAACTTAACGCTAGATATAGATGAAAATCCTGGGATTTTTATTAATGTTTCCTTACATGTAATAATTTAGTATTTACCACTCTTTTAAATTTATTTATTTATTAATTATTTTATTTATTTAAATTAACAGCTTTTACTGTCATAAATATTACAATCTGCCTCAATGAAGGGCAATAGATAATGGTTATAATTTTTCCAGTCATACTATACATAAAAACAAATAAATAACAGAAAAATAATAAATAACTAAAAAATAATAATAACATAATATAAAGTACATTACTTTTAGATTAAGAAAACATTCGAATGATTCATAGAAACCTTCTTTTAATTATTAAGAATTTGTGGATTCAAATCCTGTCGCAAATATTAAAATTTTTTTTTATTCTAATTTTAATTCTCGATTTCATAAAACATCAAATATTTAATTTGAATCCCAGTTCCATCAATAAGAATTACGCAAAATCCGTGTGACGAAACCGACAGTTTAAAAGTTTTTAAATGGCTAAATTGTCAACATCTATTTAAAGAAATGATCTTTGACGGAACTCGAAGACGTTTTAAATGGAAGTTAAGGTCATTACGGCTTGCAGTGAATTTCGGTGAATCAGCACAATCACAAGTCCTAAAACAATATCTTTTTTAATACCGTCATTTCAATTGTAATTTTTTTGTAATGAAGTGAGTTCATTACATAATGAAAATGAATGAAATGGAAAAAAAAAAAAGAAAGAAGAAATATTATGATATTGGTAGGTATTTTCAACATCAATTTTTTTTCATTGGTATACGTGTTTAGCTGCATTATATATTCTATATTTATATTTATTTTTAAAAAATTAAATTTTTTCTGTCATTGAAGTTTAAACTAAAAAAGTTGGTGAATTACGGTAGTTACGCTGACTAGCGATCTATTAAAGGAAGATGACTTTCACCTAATTTACATGGCAAGAAGTGTTGTTTTAAATTCTGCTTTAAGTTTGGCCACAACTTTGACTAGAAACACATACGAGTGTGTGTATATATATATATATATATATAACCTTATGGGGGAACAATATTTTTACCAAGCCTCTAATATTTCAGTAAAATTGTACATTCTGGTATGCAAAATGTCAGGTAGTTTTCATTTGTTTATATATTATTTGTGTTGTACTTGTGTAAGAAAATTCAAGTTTTGGATCTTGAAGAGCCACCGCTCGCTAATTGGTAGCGTTAAAGCGTAAAATATTTCCAACTCTTTATCGTTTACCCAAAATATCTGCTGCACTGTTCGAAACTAGACTAGACTTACAATTAGACTAGAACTTGGGCAAATAAAAAAATACGCTCTGCAGCTTAAACGGGGACTAAGATAAAGGCTTTAAAATTTTCGAGATTCTCTAAAAAAGTTGCAGAAATAGTGGTATTTTTTAATGGTTTTCGCTCTATACTTCCTTACCAAAGAATTTTAGAGTATACTTAAATAAAATTATCGATTTTAAAATTATTTAATTTCCTATAAACCAAGTGTTATTATGGCTGATGATTCTATTCATAAATAGCTGGCTAAAACATTTCTAAGCAAACATATCAGTCAATTGGTAGTTATAACGTACGATTCTATTTCCTCTAATTTTTAAAATCTTAATATATAACTTTTAATATAATCATAATACACTTTAACCATAAAAACACGTGAAATTAAAATCTCCTGTTAATCCGACATTTTTTGGCCGTTCCGCCCTACCCCTTGGTCCCTTCGGGGACGAATTAGTTAGGTTCTACTATATATATATATATATATATATATATATATATATATATATATATATATATATATATATATATATATATATATATATATATATATATATAAACATACATGCGTTGAACACCACATTTGGGTTCAGCTGCACAGTATTACAAACCTATACGCTATATACTCAAGACCTTGGGCTGTTCAAACAATTGCTCGAATAAGATGGAATTCCGCTTCAAACTCAGGCCAGACAGACAGCTACCTGGGAATCTAATCACTGATTTAGTTGCTAAAAATAAAACATAATCGATGATGGTTTGTTTTCAGCATGGAACGGAATGATATGAATTTATTACGATTTCTTTAGTATCTGAAGTCGATAAATGGTGTAGTTATCAACTATAAAATATGCATAATCGAACTATTAAGGTTATCAGGATGACGATAAAAGGTATATTTAAATCGATGGTATAGATGATTGGAATTTTCATTTGTTATTTCAGAAACCAGTAGATAACTCTAGAACTATAGTGTGATGTTTTAGAATAATGTCTTAACGTTAACAGTATTTTTTCAAATAATTTTCATTCAGACATTTAATTTAAAATGAAAGGACTGAAAACTTCATATGTTTGGGAGGAGAAACTTTCAGAAAATAATTTAGAATATAAGTGAACCGTATATAATTACTTTATTACAGACCTTAATACCATTTTTTTTTTTTTTTTTTTTTTGGTTTGAGTTGGTCGAGTTCTTGAAGTCAATGTCAGCCGAAACATTGTTACACAGTAATGTTCATATTGTGTGATTATACAAAAAGAAAGCAATTAATTCCACCCAATTGACTATTTCATTCTCTTTTAGGGGTTTCCATTCCCATATGCTTTAACCAGGGCTTAGAAATATATTAGAATCATTAAAAATATTAATTCAACAAAAGCAAGCCGTATTTAAAAAATATATAGAGCAATTTTAGACTAACGAAATTTTAAATTAATTAGGTTTAGGATAAAGGTCTGTTGTGATTTTCATTAAAGTCTTGAGGAATATGCCCATTCTAACGCAAAACTTCATGAAATCATATTAATTTAAAATTTCGTAACTTAATTTTTTTTTAAATATTGCTTACTTTTATTTAATTTACGTTTTTAATAATCCTAATATGTTTCTTATTCCATGGTAAAACTATATGGGGACGCTAATACCTAAAAAAAGATGATATTTGTAGATGAGAAAACGAAAAAATTAATTGATTGAATTTGTTTTCCTGTCAGTGTATGTAGGTTAAAAGACTAGGCAGGTACTAAAACTATTGGATTGTATAAAAAGCAATGGTGAGGTTTTCGAAACACGAACAGGCTTACGATATGAAAGAAAATCTGCTTGAATTCTTAAAAAAAAAAAAAAATAAAAAAAATAAATAAAATTGCGAAATTTTTAATTAATATGATTTATTACAGTTTACATTAAATGGGGTATATACCTCACGAATTTAAAATCACATTAGACCTATGTATAATCCATCGAATGCGAGAGATAATGAATGCAAGGAGTGGATTTAAACCTTATCAATTAAAAATTTCGTAAATTTAATATTGCTGGGTATTTTTAGAAATACTGTATGTTTTTATTTTATTTATTTTTTAATAAGCACAATACGTTTCGTCTGCCCTGGTGAAATTATATAGCAAAGTTCTAAATTTTATGGGGAAATCCTGTTTGTATATATTTGTTTATAGACAGATCTTATTTTTTTAAACAAGTTATGAATAGTTTTTATATCTGTTTCTGGTAGCCCAAATGGGCTATGACGGATAGATTGTAAAATTTAATATTAAATAAAAAATCATACGTTATTCATTTGGTTTTTAATTGAACAATATTTATTCATTATTTATTCCTCTCGTAAATTCATTCACAATTTCCTCGAATTTCACCAACCGGTAAACATCTAAATCAGAATGATACTTTAACCCAAGATATTAAAAAAACCAATTAAATGCAATTTATTGCATGTCAGTACTTTGGGATGCAACCATTATTTTATTTTTTATAATCGGAAAAGTGTCTAGGTCATAACTGACAATCTGAGGAAAAACGGTGTAAAACTATTTAAAATTTGATGGGAACCAATTTATTTTTTTCTACTTTTAATTGATATGGTCCAAAGTAGACATCCCATCCTTGTACTAAAAATTCCATGCCCTTCTAAAACAACCAGACGTTTCCTCATGGCGCCTAAAAAGAAAAGAAGCCCGGTTACCCTCATAGCAACAGGGACGAAGGCCGCTACAGTTGCGTTTTGTGCAGCCATTCTAAATCAGAAGAATTTTAAAGGTTTAAAGAGAAATAGCGTGTTGCAACGTTTCCTCTGAATTGAGAACGTATCTTAACAACTTACCAGTAAGTCCACACGTCAACAGAATCTGCCCGTTTTTGGAACGTTGCACCGACTTATTTGGATCTTTCGTCCTTGTTCCGATTTCGTGCAACAATCTGAATTCTTGCATTAACGATGCCTGGTACACGCGTCCCCATCCTCAACATTTACAACCCTGTCGGTGGTCTGACCATAAGGGGTCGAAGGATTTCTCATTTTGGCAACTGGACATCAATTACCAATATGGAAGTATTGAGAAATTTGCATACTGTTAATGCAACTGGTGGGAACTAGTGGAAGTGAAAGTATAGGCAGTTCAAGTACGTTTTTATTTTGTGTCCTACAATTGTAAAAACTTAAAATTAATGACGAACATAATTTAAATAATAGATCTATAATGTCTTGCTAATCGGAGTATGTAAGGGTTTAGGTATCCACCATCAAACAACTTCGATAAAATCCTATTTAGTTTTATTTTACAAGACTAAAGCGACAAGAAACTGCTCGTCATTACAGACTACTTTTACATTTACTATACAAACATTCCAAGCTCCCAATTAATAAAAAAAGACATATTTACATGACTGTGATTAGACCTATTTGGGCTTACGGAGTTGTGCATTAAGGCTCCACTAAATCATCCAATTCATCTCGTATCCATTCCTTACAACCCAAAATCCTTCGAAAAATCCTAAGTGCTCCTTACCTTGTCACCAATAAACTTATCCATAAAGACCTTAATGTTCCATATGTTGCTGAGTTAGCCCAAACCAGATACCTATAATTTTATAGTAAGCTCCATAACTACTCTAATCCATTATTATCTCAACCTGCTTCCCACTCCTTTCTCAATAATCCTCCGAGGTGTCTGAAAAGAAGATGCCCTAGAGATCTGCTAGTATAGAATTTTTACTGGAGTGCTACTGATGAGTAGTTCTTTTCAAGTTTTGACATGTTATTGTAAACATTATCAGCTCGTTTACTTGATGTATATATTTGTACAGTTGCGAATTTTAATACATTGACATAAAATTAAAAAAAAATACTTTTATTTTACGAGACTTAAACAACAAGAAACTGCTTGTTGTTTTCGAATATTTCAACAATTACAAGACAAGCGTTCAAAGCTCCCTATTGATATCAACATACTTATTAACATGACAGTAATTAGATCCATTAAAATATACGGAATTGAGCTTTGGGGCTCCGCTAAACCTTTCAATTCATCTCAAATAGCATCCATTCCTTACAATCCAAAATCCTTAGAAATATCCTCAATGCTCCTTATAATGTCACGAATAAACCTATCCATAACGATCTAAATGTCCCATATATGCTTCATGACAAGCTACATACCCACTCGAATCCACTCGTCTCTCACTCGGTTTCAGATTACCCTCTATGACGTCTGAAAAGAAGATGGACTTAGGTCTTCCTTATGTAGACCATTTATAGTTAGAGCTCTACAACCCCTTGCTTATCAAAGTATATAAGGGTTTAGGCACCCACCTTTTTACTTGGAGCTATGCCAGTTTATCCATAGTACAAAGTTAATAACTGCATGACATAGTAAATAATTTATAGAATCTTACATGATTTTTTACGGTGATAATAACAGACTATTGGTGAGGTATACGCTAGATAACGAGAGATTGAGCAATGTTATCCTAGAACCTTTTAGGCCCCTAAAAAAAGGGACATTTAGGAGATAACTTTAGGATGCAGTAGTTGACTTAGGGGTTGTAGTGAATGATTGTATGGATACCTGAGATTTTAATGACCTATTTTGGCACTTAATTCCGTACTTTAATGATCTCAAGTGGAAAAATCAATTTAAATGTTATATTTTCCCATTCATTACTACTCTGACAGGCGAAAAATTCCACTCAGTAATTTTTTTTTTCATTTTCTTGGTTAACGATTTCATTGGTTTTTAGGGGTTTATGTCCCAGCATACTTTAAACTGGGTTTATTAGGATTATAAAAAAAAATATAAACAAAATCAAGCAGTATTTTAAAAAAATTGCCAAGAAAACTTACTTTAAACTTAGCAAATTTTACCAAATAATCGTTTTGTTTTTTTCGATCATTAGATACATTTTTTCTCTTTTCATTTTTTTTTTTCTTATTTCTTCTTCTTAACTCTTTAAATTATTTTTAGCCCTTCGATTTTATAACCTTCGAAAGAAAGAAAAAAAAAGATTCAAATAATCGGTAGTACCTAGATTAATTATTTGTCTAGAATGAGTTCTAACAATAAAAGTTTATAAGTTTATTTTAAATAATTGAAGTACAAAACAGGCGGAAAATTCCACTTAATCTTTTTTTTTTTTTTTCATTTTATCGGCTGTAATTTTCTTTTTCTTTACTTAAGCCCCCGCATACTTTAACCAGGGCTGATGGAATGTATTAGGATCATTTAAAAAAATTAACAAAAGCAAGCAGAATTTTAAAAAAATTACCAAGAAATTTTTAAATTACCAAATTTTCAATTAGGAAGGTTTATATTTGCCCTTTGCGTTTCTCACTTCTTGTATTCAATGGGGTTTAGGCCTAATATAATTTAAAATAAATTCTTGTGGGATTTGCTCAATCTAATGAAAAGTTGATATAAATCATATTAATTTAAAAAATTTAAGTTTTATTTATTTTTTTTTAAATACGTTGTCCTTTTATTTAATTTAAAAAAAAAAAAATCCTAATACTCTTCATATACCCGTAAAAGTATATGGGGGCGTAAGTAAGGAAAAAGAATGAGACTTTTTGCAGATAAAACGAAAAAAACAAAATATTGAGTGGAATTTTCTGCCTGTTCTGAACTTTATAATTTTATTATTTTATTTTATAATTTTAGCAACTTATTGAACTTGTTAACATAAATGTTATTGTCAGAACTAAGTCTAGACAAATAATTAATCTAGATACCACCAATTATTTGACTTTTTTTTTTTCTTTCTTTTTTTTGAAGATTAGAAAATCGTAGGGCTAAAAATAATTAAGAGAATTTAGAAGAAGAAATATTAAAAAAAAAAAGAAAAAAGAAAAATAGAAACAATATATCTAATAATCGAAAAAAACAAAATAATTATTTTTCTATATTATCGATTAATTGAAGGTATTATATGTGTATTTAAAGCGATACCTATGATAATAAACTCTCAATTATCCGTGTGGCATCAACGGATCAGCTAATCCCGCTGAAAGTTCTCAAAATTGACTAAAATAGATCAACATAAAGTTTTGTTGAACAATTTTTATTTACAGTAAAATGTCTAAAAATTAAATATTAAATTATATGTTTTTCAGAAAATTTCTAAAAAAATCGGTCGTTTTCACTTTGGTTAAGTTCATTACTTTATTTTAAATTTTTAGTTATACATATATATAGTTTTAAAGTTTTAGGCCGTTGATGTTTGTATGCTTACTTGCTTATTCGTCTTTTCCTCTTCAGTTTCCTCACTCTTCTTAAAATCCATACCTAATGCTCTACCGACAATTTCTCCTCCTCCCGTAACTGAAATCATATACCTATTTACTTAGGTTTACTTTTTCCATTATTGTCAGGGATAATTCGCGAATCGGATAGTCAACCCGCGGGTGTAACACCACAATAAATATTTAATGGATAAATTATTTCTCTTTTTATGATGTTCTCTTTAAAACATTGGGTTTCTATTTTTTTCTTTCAAATGATGAAATTTTTTTTTAAAAGTTTAGTTGATGAAACATGTTTACTATTAAAATGACCATTAGCGAACACTAAATACATAGTAATCTTTCAAATGATAGGATAAGCAGTTCGAATTCGACATGTGATTGACACCAATCCATCGACTAATCGTTCTAGTTAGAAAGAAACGAGTAAGAAAATTAACTACTGAAAAAATTATTAATGTACCAATTGTGCAATTATTGTAATTCATTCTACTCAGCTCTCATAGCACTATGATAAATTAGCGATAATTATGAACTACGGGTTAATAAATAGCATTGTAAATAGACATGTATTCACGATAAACCAATTTTATTTACTAGATAAATTGATAGTTTTTTTAATGAAAGAATCCTGTTTTCTACTAATATTTTTGTTTAAACCGGAATTGGATCTTTTAAGATTTTGTAAAATGTACTTTGTTACAATTAAAAATTTTCTTTCTGGCTAAGAATTTTCATATATAAAAACGCTTCATGTATTTCGTTATACAGTTGTAAATTTCTCTAAGTATTTTTTTTTTGTTTTATTATTTTATTATTGCTCTGCAGTGTATGAATAACAAATGACTCATCCACATCAAAGTAATGAGACCTATTTGGTAATAAGTGGTCGAGAATTGGGTCTCCGCTAAACCATCCAAATCCTCAATGCTCCTTACTATGTCAAATATAAACTTATCTTCAATGATCTTAATGTTCCAGATGTCACTCATTTGTCCTAAACCAGATTCCATTCTTAATTTGTTTATAATTGTCTCAACACACAAACCCACTAGTTCCACAATCTGCCAATCAACATCCCTCCATTCGATTCCCGATAATACTCTGAGACGTCTAAAAAGAAGATAGTCTCGAGACCTTCTTTAGGCATTAAAGTGCTACCTCAAAGCAGTTGTTTTGCAAGTCATTGACATTTCATTATATACACAAAACCTCATGTTTACTTTATGCATTTCTTTAGACAGCTGTAAATTTCAATAGATTTCTGTTTGATTAAGAAATTTTAATCCATTCTGTAGAGGATATTTTTGTATTGTACTTGAGATTATAATAAGATCGATGATCGAATCATCATTCGTTTATACATTTACTATTATCACTGTGTGATCTCAAGCGGAAATCGTCAATTAAATATTTTATTTTCGCATTTGTTTAACTTCGATTATTTATCGTGATGTAAACACAAGGATATTACATTTAATTTCCGTAATATATTTAAGATTAATTTTAATTTATTTTTAGACAAATTAATTTTTTTTTTTTTTTAATATCTGATCTGTTATAAGCAAAATGATTCGGCATAGAAGAAAAATGATACATACTGTTTTCATTTCTTACAGTAGGCCCTAGGAACAGAGAAAATGAGTATTTTGTAACTAATCGTAAGTTTAGAGCGTTTGTCAAGTAAATGTTGAAGGAATTGAAAACGACGTGCAGTTTCTTGTCGTTTTAGTCTTGCTTTAAGTAAGACGTTTTTACAGATTGAGTCCGAGTATTGTAATTTAAATCCCAAACCATGGTACTTTTAAATTTAAAAATTAGGAATGTGTATACCAGTGTTCTTCTTACTTCCTCCCCCCCACATTGTACACCGACAGGCAAAAAATTTCAGCATATCGATTCTTTCATTTCTTGGCTAAATGTTTCATTTTTTTTAGGTGCTTAACTCTAACCAGGGTATATGAAACGCATTAGGATAATTAAAAAAATAATTCAATAAGTATAGTTGACTGTTATGGTGAATGAAGATGAAGATAATCAGGGATGCAGTCAAAGAGAAACACCACTTCTAAGAAGATATTTTTTAATACGTGCTAACGTTTCGACCTGCCTTGCAGGTCCTCTCCAGGGCTATAATAAACAATATATGACAAAAATAATAGACCGATAAACAGATGACAAATGGAATACAGAATGGCATGGATAAATAACAATATACAAAAACCGCATTTAAAAGACCAGATACATAAATCACTAATAATACAAAGCAGCAAGGTAAGATTGAGGACAAGACAGGGATGATAAAGGGAAAAAAAAATAAAAATAAAAATTTATGGTAATGGATAAAAGGAAAATAAATGAACAATAAAAAGGACAGAAGGAACTGAAATGTAAACAAAAAAATAAAATAAAAATATGGAAATATTGAAAAGAACGAGGTAAATAATGTAGAAGGTGCTAAAAGAAAAGATTTTTTTAATAAATTAAGTTTATAGATAGATAGAGGTTACATGTGGTTTAGAATAAATTCTTGAGGGATATGTCCCATCTAATACCAAGATGTAATAAATCAGTAACTCCAAATTCCCCAATTTCTATTTTATTTTTTTAAAATACTACTAGCTCTTATTTAATTAATGTTTTTAATAAGTCTAATAAGTTTTATATGCTATGGTTAAAGAATATGAGGAGGTACCCAACTAAAGAAGAATGAAACTTTTAGCCGAGAAAATGAAATCATCAATTTTTTTCTGTTTAAAGGATATATTAATAAGAATGGAATATAAATTACTTAATTATTTTTAATAAATAATTAAAAATATTAATACTATATCATCAAACGCCAAACTGCCAGGAGGCTGCCCATCGGAGAAATCTTCTTCAAGTTCGGTCAAAGAGCATAGCAATCTTCCAGTTAATTACTACTCCCGGGTTTTGATAGCAGACTTAAGTCGGGAATACAGTTTTGATTTTGAGCCGATAGTCGGGTAAGAGTTCGAAAATGGCTTGTAATCAAATGGTTCTGCAATTTGGACATTGATTTCGGGTTGCCCATTTGGTTGCTCAATTACCCTCGAAGAAATCAGGCATTTACTTTTAAGCAGGCACTAAAATCTGAATTCATGTTCAGCAATAGCCTTATCAAAAGAGTTTACCTTTATTATTATTATCATTTATTTTTTTTTTTTTTTGGAATGCTAAGGAAGTAGCAACCGAACTGAAAATCATTGTTATTTGTAAGACTGAAAATCATCCAACAATATCGGAGTGTTCTGCATCCAACAGGTAGTTTGCAAATAAAGGATATTTCAAGCGATATAAATAGGGATTGGGTCACTTCGTATCCGCTGCAACCAAAGGTCAGGTTCGTAATGATTCGTTGAATAACAATGATGGATTCAACGGAATTTTTTTTCACAAAATTTACGATGCTAATACCTTTACGTAAGAGTGGTCCCTCTCCCATAGTCGGAAATCGTTGATTGGTTTTTTATTAGCATTCAATTTAATTCAGACCAAAATATTATGTATATACATAAAAAAAAAAAAATATTTACAAATATAAATTTGTGTATAGCCGTATCATTCTAAGAAATAGTCAATAATCTCAAACAACAGTTATGTCCCGACATCCAGTCGAAATAATACATTAAATATTAATTTACTAGTAATTAAGTTTAAACTTTTCCATGTCCTCCTAAAAATAGTAGTGTTGAAATATATAATAGAACTTGACATTTATTCACTGGGGGCTATTATTTTTATAATTTTATAATCTTTTACTATTATAATTATTTTGTATAATTTTTTTTGGTATCTATATATTTATTTTTTTGTTTCATAATTTTGTTTCATAATTTTGTGAACTGTATAGTGTCACTACGTATTTTACTTGACTGTGGCAAGTTGTTTCAAGTCGAAATGAAGTTAACAAATAAACCAATAGGACAACTCCAGAACAATGGAAAATTAATTCTTTTTTTTTTCCTGAGTTTGCTAATTTTTCAGTACAAATGGTTTACCCTAAACAAGCTTTAGTTCTCTAATAAAACAACAGTATGATAATTATTTCCATATAACAAATTTTTTTTAATATCCAATAATAGAAATTTATAACTGTTTTAACAAAAATTAAAGAAAAATTGAAATAAAATAACTCGGCAATGGCACCATACTAGAACACAAATTTTAGAAGGTTGAGAAACAAATAGGTTTGATTCAGTATAGGTAAATTATAAAAGGATAGGCACCTGGTTCCAACCAAAGCATGAATTAATATTTAAGAACGAAAAAAAAAATATTTGGAAATATCCTATTTGGACTTACGGAGTTGAGCATTGGGGCTACACTAAACCATCCAATTCATCTCGTATCCAATCCTTACAATCCAAAATCCTTCGAAAAATCCTAAATGCCCCTTACTTTGTCACCTTAATGTTCCATATGTTGCTGAGTTAGCCCAAACCAGAAACGGATCCTTCGTAGTAAGCTCCATAGCCACTCAAATCCATTAGTTTCTCAACTTGCTTCCCACTCCATTCCTCCGAGGCGTCTGAAAAGAAGATGGCCTGGAGATCTTCTAGTGTAAAATTTTTATTGAGTGCTACTGATGAGTAGTTCTTTTCACGTTTTGGCATGCTATTGTAATCGTTATCAGCTTGTTTAATTGATGTATACATTTGTACAGTTGTAAATTTCAATAAATTGATATAAAAATAATTTAAAAAAAACAAACGAAAAATCACTTCTTGGAAGCGTTACCTTATTTTTTAAAGACAATGTCAGATTAGTGATCTTATTATTTTTAATACATGTACAAAAAAGTCGATATTTTAAAAAAAAATTAATTTTTAATTATAAATCCACTCCTTTCAAGCTGTAGCAATAAGCGGATGCCATCACAACACAGTATATTATGCAAAAGTAAAATAAAATAAACAAAAATACAATGCTTTACCAAAGATCCCTTTGTCAGATTTCCACCCTGTTTTGCGTATATAATGGCGTCTATCATGATTCTCTGATTTGTCACAATTTCAGTTCTTATTTATTTACCTTAGCTATTCTTAAGGAACCGAATGAAACCAATTACAGTAAAACGTTCCGGAAATTGATCAAGGGAATATACAGAATAAAATCGAAATTTTAGTGCATTGTAGAAAGATTTGTTTTTAAAAATATTTCTGATCGCTACGTATGTGAGATAAATGGAAAACAAATTCTAGTAGTTTGCTATTATTAGAACTGTGACGTGCGTATGTTTCTCAAGGATTGTATATACATAACTAGATTTACTTTAAATATATTTTTTTTCAAATATTATCAATGCAACTAATGATACACCGTTCCGCTTACTAAGAACAATGTGATCGATCTAATTGAACTGTTCTAAAACTCTTTAGTATTATTTTCATTGCATTAACTTTGCTTTATTATTCTAGTTTTACGTAAATGATGTTAAAATATAAATTATAAAATAAAATAAAAAACAATGGATAGAGCAGTTCAACTTAAAATTTCTATTTTTAAACTTAAGCTTTTTATTTACTTCACAGACAACATAAATATATCAAAGTTAATTTTAGACCTATTTAATCATTTACAAGCTCCTATCTAAAAATAAATAATATTACTGAATATTAGTAACTCTAAAATCATTTTTATTTATTTACTATTTAAATATTTCTTAACAAGTAAGTGGTTCTGTAATGATTTATATACACATATATCTTATTTTTACAGTTTAAAATAGAATTGAATAGAAAAACGATTTTGTTCTAAGACAGAGTGATAATACATTTACAACAATAAACAGAATTACATCAGGTCAAAGAACAAATTAAAATGAATACAAATGATAAGGAAACTATAAATTGATTTTTATTACGGAATTAACAAAAGCACATAAATGAATAAAGTTTCAAATATAATTGAATGGCATGACAACACAATAAAAGTTCTATATTAGAAACCCTTAACGTTATTTTCAGACATATCGTTGGGTGATCTGAAATCGAATAGTAAGTTGAGAAACTAGTGGGTTTGATTGTGTACAGAGTTGATAATGAACGAAAAAGTAACTGGTTTAAGCCAAGGAATAATTAATATTATAGCTAGCACAAAAAACTCAATATATTTAAAATATCTAATACACTTTATTTTAGCAAAAATTCCTCTTAAAACAATTTATCTTCACACAATGTCACATGTTTTGGACATTTTATCCCGTCATCAGACTTTCTGTTCTTCTGGTGTTATCTCAACATGTCAATTTAACTGTTACATTTTTAAATTTTTTAAAAGAAAAATGTAACAGTTAAATTGACATGCTGAGATAACACCAGAAGAATAGAAAGTCTGATAATGGGATAAAATATATCGAAACATGTAACATTGTGTGAAGATTAATTGTTTTAAGAGGACTTTTTGCTAAAATTAATTGTACTAGATACATTAACATTAAATACTCCTATATTGAAGAAATAAAAGTCAATATATTTATTTTTTTATATTCTGTTTCTTTCTCTATTTTCGTTTATTTTTGTCAACGAATATAACCATACTTAATTTTTTATTATCGTTTTATACATTTTACTTCTTGTAAAGTTAGAGGCTGTTCATTTTTACTTCTTTTTTTTTTGTTTTGTTTTATAGCCGAATTTGGCCAACTATGGTTGAATCCCTTCATACGGTCGCTTCTCCTTTTCCTCTCCTCGGAAATCATCCGCTTGAGTATCCTGTTTTCTCCGGAAAAATATTGTATTTTGTCAATTCTACTCCTGAATCTTTTCTGTTGTGGACCATCTGTAGAGTAATTCTAACTTCCTCGACATTCCTCCTCTCCTCATCCACCCATTTAGAAGTGGATTTTAACCCTGTGGTGCAGTTGAAGATTCTTTTTGTCAGTCTGCCTTTATCCATCCTTAGTAGTTGTCCGTAGAACAACCTAATTTTTTCCTATTCTTCCTAAGTCCCATCAGGAGTTTTCTGGGAACCGAGTATTTTTCGCAGTATTTTCTTTCTTTTCGAGTTCTTGAAGCTCATCTTTTTTTTTTCAAAACCAAACACTCCGAAGCATACGATCCTCCAGGCTGTATTACCGTTATTTTTATTTTATTTTTTCACTTTCATTGTAGATATTGTATGAATGGATTCATTGTCATCCATATTACTCACTGCCCATTATGCGTGAAACAGTTTGTAATATTTATTTAATAAAAAAATTATTTATTTTTCATTTTAAATCCACACATGTTTTGTTATAATAATAAGCGAATGCGAACAGAATATAATGTAAATGGTATGCTCGAGTATGTCAGTCATGAGGTTGGTCAATACCTGTCGGTACCTATAAACAACATAGTTTATATTGTAAACATATATTATAAGAATAGTGTATATTATAAGAACATAAACTCTAAAAAGATTTTATTTAAGAACTCTGAACCATTTATTTTCATTTGGAAGCAAAAAAAAAAATTTAATTTTATTATGTTAATACTACACTTTTTTTTTAAAGATTATTCGGAAACAGCGTTCCAGAAAAATGGCAACCCAATGATATCGGGAAAAAAAATTACGAATTGCCTACTAAAAATTGATGATTAAATTTTTATGGATTGTCACGCCGCTAGTTGGCGGGACCTAGGTGTTGGTTAATTTCCTCTTTGATTTCGTAACTCCAGTTCTCTGATGACATTACCGGCAAACAATACCGGCCCAGAAGCTTTTTTTGTTGTCTGACTTTCATTTGATGATGATTGCTGATGGCTGTGAAATAAAAAACTTTTGTACGTGTTACATAAACACTTTCTCAACATTCAACATATTAGCAGTCTTATTAAGTACACACAATGTAAGTCTACTACTGAGTATTGTACTTATTTATTATGAAATATTATAAAAAATGCAAATATATCTTTTTTAAATTTCCTGAGTACATGACTGACTTGAAATTGTAGAATTTTAGATCTCTGAAATTTATGAAACGTCGACAGGTGACTAGCGCAGTCTTAGGGACTTTTGAATCAGAATTTTTAAAAAACAACTTACTTAATAAAAAAGTATTTAAAGGCCACTACAGTTTGAAGAAACCGACTCCAAAAAATAATTTAACAATAACATAATAATAGTAAAAATAATAATTAAATACACTCTAATGTATAAGTCTTTGAAATTTAGCTAGTTGGAGCAGCTCAGTCGGGAAGGCATCTTTTAACTCCGGGATCCATGTTCAGTTTCGGAAGACAAAAATATTTATTCTTTTATATCATAACGCCTGGGGCACACTCAGCCTCTATAAAGCGAGTACCCTTATATGGAGAAAAACGTTGCGGGTTAGTTCAGGTTTAAGCCAAATCTCACCTGATTGCACAATCTTTCACCAAGTATTGCACCCAAGATCCTCCGTGGACTGAAGTGTTACATGATTTTATATTGAGTTTGGCTTATTCATTTTTGTTATTTATCTAATTAATAATAAAATTTTACATGAATCGTTTCTTAAAAATAAAACCGCTTTATATTAAATACTCAATTAGAGAAAAAATAATTTAACCAATTATAGCTCCAGAGAATATATCTTTTAAGAATATTTATTTGCATGACATAAATTTTGATTTTTATGTTTAAATGTTTTCTAGTAAAAAGCTTAATTTTTCTGTGAAACGTTTTAATTTTAAAGTTTAAAGTTTAATAGACATATATTAAAATATTTTAATCGGTTTGGATTTACTGATGTTATGGCTGGACAACAAACTTTGTACTTCGAGACGCACTATGCTATTTTTATTTTTGGCGATTCTCCATTTTGGAAATTTATTTTTTAACAGTATCTTACATTGCATATAGCAAACGCAAAAAAAATGCCAACATATTGGTTGGTCAAGTAGCTTATAAATCTTTATATTATTTGTAAATTGTTTTTCACACTGTTTCTTTCAGTTTAAACTTTCTGAGAAAAATATCTTTTCGAAGACAAGAGAGTGAATTTTTGTATTCAATTATGAGATTATATTAAAGCTAGTTGCATCAAATTAACTTTTTATGTTTATCAATTGATTTTTTAACATTTAAATATTGCTGTAACTCAAAAAAAAACAAAAAAAAACTAGATCATGAGACCATGGTTTAAAGATAAAACAACGAACACTATTGTGGGCTGACTGCAGCACTATCGCAAAGGTTACGCTGTAATTTCAGTAGATAACCTTACAGTCTATCAATGCGTGGTATTTAAAAATAATAATAAAAACAATCGGTTTATTTACTTTGATTAAGAATTGAAAAATTCGCTGTTATTTCTGCTAAAGATTATAATAATAAAGATTACTTAAGTTAATAACGAATTTTCAAAATTAATAAATTTGGTTTAATATAGACTATTATGGAAGTAAACTATAAATATCTTTTTATCAAACGGTATATAGTCACTAAGAAACTGAATATCACCAAAATTGAATCAGAGTTGGAAAAAATTTAATCATAACTAATTATTTGACGACAAATTTCCTGGAATCAACCACCTAATTTAATTTTGATTAAATTAGATGATTGATTCCAGGAAATTTGTTGTCAAATAATTAGTTATGATTAAATTTTTTCCAACTCCGTATTGAAGTAATTAGAACAAAAGGATGCAATTATGGAAGGGCAGAAGGACATAATAATAAGTATTAACGATTTTACAAAAAATATTCTGATAATGATTTTAGGTTTTAGGGATTGCGTACGGAAATCATGGTTTAGTGAATCTCCAAATTGACTCCGTTTGTACAAACAGATTGTAGTCATGTAAATGAGCCTTTTGTAATTAATTGGATGTTTAGAGCGTTTCGCTAGTGAATCTATCTCCATGCTCATAGTACAAGAGTTTTTAAATAAAATGCTTTTTCGTTAAAAAAAAAAAATGTTAATATATATTAAAATATGCCAGAGTTATGGGAAATAAGTAATAGTACTGTAAGTTCATGAATGCGAATACAAAAGAAATAATAAAATAAAACTATGATACAAAAAATGTAAAAAAAATAAATAAATAAATGGATAAAATAATATATATAATAATAATATAACTATAAAATATTGTAATAATAATAAAACTTAATAAATAATAAAAATAAAAATAAATTATTTATACATATTTACACTCAGGCTAAGGATCCCTATAAAATACTGATCCATTTATGTAAATATAATTTTTTGAGTTAGAAAGAAAATATTTTATTCTAAACCCCCCCCCCCCGGCAAATGTATTGCAACACCTATAATTCTCGAGATTTTCCTGGTTTTTACCTTAATCCATACTTGGTTTATATTCATATTAATAGTATTTATTAAACGTGAGACATTGAGGATTAGATGCATCAGTGTTTTTCCCTGTTAATAACAAACGTTGGAATTATAGATTATTTTTTTCAAATTTCCTTCAATCCATGTTTATCATTCGTTTCGTTACTTAGTAGTATGCCAAGACTAGTGGAATCAGTCATTCAAGCCAGAGGGGACAATACGTCTTATTAAATATAAATTAAAAATTTTTAAAGTTAAAATTGTAAAAAATGAAAATTTTAAATATTGGTTTTCTAACTTTTTTGTTTATTGGAAGAAATATTGTAATTTATTTTAATAAAAATTGTTTATGCCTAATTTAGGAATGTTTATTATAGACTTCAGAACCTTTCTTTATTAAGAAAAAAAAGTACGTTTTTATAAAATTTAAATATTCTTAAGTGTTACGATACTTTTGACTGGGAGTTTATATTTCCCTCAATTCCCGATAGTTCTCCGAGGCGTCTCAAAAGAAGAACTTATTTCTGCATCTTTCCAAACAAATAAAAAAAACAATGAAATTTTTATTATTTTTTACTGGATAAACATTTAAAGCATCCGATTAATTACAAAACACTAATTTACATTCTAGTAATTAGATCTATTTGGACATACAAAAATGAATTTTGGGGCTCTACTAAATCATCTGATTCATCTCGTATCCATCCTTGCAATTCAAAATCCTCCGAAACATCCTCATTGCTCCTAACGTTGTAACAAATGAAATTTTCCATAAAGATCTTAATCCACTAGTTTCTCAGCTTGCTTCCCACTGATATTTACAACTGTACAAAATAATATACAACAAGTAAATGTGTTGACAGTGAATTCAATGGCATGCAAATAACTTGTGAAGAACTACTCACTAGTAGCACTGCAATAAAATCTACACTAAAAGGTCTCTAGGCCATCTTCTTTTCAGACGCCTCGGAGGATTGCCATGAATGGAATGGGAAGCAAGTTGTGCGACAAGTGAATTTGGATGAGCAGTGAGTTCACATAAAAATTTGTGGAACAATTACTTAAGAAGGGATAATTACAATTTTATGAAGTTGTGATTCATAAAATTATTTTATGAATCATTTAAATTTTTTCTCTATACTCAGCAATTTTTTAAAAACAATAATCATTTTTTTCGGTCTAAAATAATCATTTACTAATAACTATTGTCATCAAGTTCTCAGAACCTGTCGTTATACGTGTCGCAGCTTGTTTTGTTACGCCGTTTTACATTCCTAATCCTGCAGATACATTCTCTAGCAGGAGATTCTCCGATATATTTTACATCGCAGCGAGAACAAGACCTTGGTGGAACGAGAGGAAGTTATTCCGACCTGAATGGTGGGGGCTGTGAACAACTGGTCGTTTTATTTGGTTATTAATCAAAATCCATGACATGGCGCTCCCCTTTCATGCTCTAGGATGTAAGTTTATAATCGGTCGGGTTTCATCAAAGATTCGCCAATTAAATCGAATAATATATTGGCATAATGCACAAAGTTTAACAAATTCAGCAGTCGTTCACAAATATTGCTTTACAATGATGTGATCTGGACATGGTGCACGGATAATTTGACCAATCTTGCTGGATGAAATTCGCAAATTGTCCTATCTCACCGCTCCACGCTGATCACGAATGTACCCTAAATTAGGAGAAGGAAATGAAGTCTTGAGGATTGTGATATTATGTCAAAATATTGCTCATGATACTACTTCCCAAGCATCTTTCTCATTCGACAATGAAAGTTACGAATCTCTCATATAATTAGTAATAAGTAAATGATTATTTGAGACTTAAATACATGATTATTGTTGAAAAAAAAATGCTGAATATAGAAGGAAAATTAAAATATTTTTTTTAATCACATCTTCATAAATTTGTAATTATCCCTTCTTAAGTAAGTTCCACAAATTTTAACGTAACAAATTTTATGCTTTATTGATATTTACTACAACAATATATACAACGAATTGTCCATCAGTCCATCTTTAATGAATGTTCTATATTATTCCTTCGGCCATCTCTTTCTAGATGCCTCGGCGGGTTATCAGAAATGGTGTGTGAAGTTGGGAGACTAGTGGATTCGAGTGGGTATGCAGTTTACTACGAAATGACAGTATCTGGTTCGAGCCAAATCAGCAACATATGCAACAATAATTTCTTTATAGATAAGTTTATTTGTGGCAATGTAAGGAGCATTGAGAATTTTTCGAAGGATTGGATACGAGATGTATTAGATGGTTTAGAGCCCCAAAACTCAACTTCGCATCTCCAAATAGTTCTAATTACTGTCCTGTAAATTATTGTTTTGTAATTAATCGGATGATTTGAATGATGAATAATTGAATCTACTAAAGAAAAATACAAATTTCATTATTCTTTGTGTTTAGTTGTAAAGAAAGTTAAGAGTAAGATGGAATAGGATATTCTTTACAGACGCCTTGGAGGTTTATCGGGTGATATATAATATAGAATATTTTCTTTCTAACTAAAATTATATTTATATAAATATGGCGTTCGACAAAGAGGAAAAATCTCAAAATGATTTATACCTTCGTACGCTATTAACGCCATAATGTCCAGGTGAAATTTTCACGATCCAACGGAAACCTTGTGTATTAAAACCAAGCATTTTTAAATTTACGAAATTTTAAACTAATAATGTTTATATACTCCCCTTGCAATACTACTTATATACGTTTTGGATTCGATATGATATAGGTCTAATGTGGTTTCGAATACATTCTTGAGGGAAATACCACATCGGATGCAAAACTATAATAAATGATTGTGATAAAAAATATACATTTTTTTTTAAAATTTTAAATAATTATTTAATTAATAATAATTTAATTTAATTAACAATTTTGATAATCCTAATACATTTCATATTACTTGGTTGATAATGACATGAAAAATAAAAAAAAATCTTAAAAAAATAAAAATAAAATTAGTTGAGAAAGACATCCAATTATGTGCATTGTTTTTCCCCTCAGTATATATGTATTATGAAGTATTTCTAAAGCCGCCAATATGTCCAGTTAGCAATGATCAAGTTTATATGAATTTCAAAACATGGTTCTACTAGACCTGAACCATCCCTATAACCCCCCCAGAAGATTGAAACGGCAATGGCCCCGAGACCTTTTGTAATATAATGTTAAGTTGGAGTCCTGGTAATGACCAGCTTCTCCACTCAAGTTCTGAGCATATGTGGCTATAGCGTTCCCACTCAGCCTCCACTGGATATTACTGGTGATGCAGCTGAGAGGGCAGCGCTGGGATCTCTACGGGTCTGGCCTTGACTCCCAATAAGTGGGGGAATAGGCTCGATTCGGGGTCTCCTAGGCTGAGCGTGTCTGTATTGTACATAGAGTATGAATGTATCAAAAAAAAATTTTTTTTTTATTTATTTAATTTATTTGTATAATGACTATTTGATTTATTTTTTGTATTATGACTGTTGTATTTTATCTCTTATTATTATCAATTGTGTATGGATGAGAACTTGTATATATGGTACGAATGAACTACATCATTAGCACTGTTACTCATTGCCCATAACTGAGGCAGATTGTACATATATTTCAATAAAATAATAATAATAAAAAAACTAGACCTGAATGTACTTATGATCCTAGATCGGTTATATTCCCCATAGTGCAACAGCGTCTAGTATCACTACCACTAGAAATTTAATTATAATTAAAGCGTGGAATCGCTGTCGGAAAGCGAGTTAAAGTGACTTTAACGCTGCATACCTTCATTAATAAAGATAGCTTCACCAGTATACCGGAACCCTGCATTCTAATTTACAAGAAAATATGTATTATTTAATAATTTAAAAAATAAAATAAAATAAAAACATTTTAAACAATATATTTTAATATTGTTTTTAAATCGTATTACTTACTACAAACCTTGCCCGAACACATATCCCAAACACGATAATTATACCCAATTAGTCCAGTTAAAGATACCCACCTACGTTGTAGTTTAATTTTTTTCCATTATTTTTATTTTAAATATGCACGCGCCGAGCCTACAAATATGCAATTTGGATACTGCTGTCATAAATCTGAAAGCTGGTCTCCAATTATTTTCCTCTCCCCCGAGAATTACCATTATCAGTGGCTACATTAAATACTTCGCCGTTCCGAACCCCTGGGGCTTGAAAGAAAAAGGCATTGGAGATCACGCTACGGCCATTTATATATCAGAACACACCATAAATAAATAGCTGTAATTATCAATAATTAATTCATGAACAATTATTTAAAAATTTACACGTATTTAAATATTTATTTTTCTCTAAAGATGGATAGAAAGTGGGAGATTAATTGGGAGCTATTAATTTTCTTTTTTATTCTGTTGAAAATTTCCCTGCAGAGTTTAAACTAAATATAGCGCTTTGAATCTAAAAATAAACAGTTCCGAACCATTTTTTTTTTAAATATCTAAAACAGTAATAATTATTATCGTATTATAATAATGAATAAAAATATAAATTAGATGTTATTATTAATTATTATTATGCTTGTTTCAAAATATAGAAAATAAATTGTTTTCAATCAAAAAACCACGTTTTTGCGAAAACCGCCTTGTATCACGATTTTAAAATTTCTTAACTAACTACCAATAAGAAGAATGTAAATAAGATGTAATAATAATAGTTCATACATAATTTATTTTAATATAGTAAATTTAGGTTTGATGAATAAAATACCTTCTAAAATGTTTAAATTCCATTCTTTAAATTGATGTGCGAAAATATGGGAATAAAAAAAAAAAACCTACTCTCATCGCATTTTTCATTCCTACTTTCATTTCTTCATTATTTTTCGGCTTTCTGTCTAATACATATTCTTTCTATCTTTTTTAAACAGACCCAATACCTAGGAATTCTTCAAAACCCGATACATACGATCAGCGGTTCCAACCTCACTAAATCGCTGCCTTTAAAGTAGCTAAAAAGACCGACACAGTGTGAAAATAACGAGCAAACCTATGAATTGCATATTGACAAATAACCTATTAGGTGTGACCTCCAAATTGCTAGGCGTTAATTTTACGTTCTGCTTGTTGACTTCTCGTTTGTTGGCAACCGCCGATCGTCACAAACTTTATCACACTTATACTCAAACTAGGCTGATAATGAAAAAAAAAAAAAAAATGTTTCCTGCTACTAAAAATGTCTAAATAAAATACTTCTAAAAATCTTCAATCATCTTTTATTTTTAATAGTAAAATAGTCGAAACTAATAATGACTTTAACGTACGATAAGTTACTGATTTGTCTCGAAACAGATTTATATCCTTCCAAGAATAAACACTATACTCACTCAAACCAACTAGTTTGTGACAATGATTCCAATTTGATTTCAAAAAGTCCTCGGTTTCCTCAATATTGGGTAGTCCCACATGAAATGTCTGTTTTAAGAAACGTAATAAATTAAAAGAGTAACAAATAAATCGAATAGATTTTATTCAAAATATTTACCATATTTGACAAGACATTTCTCTCAACGACCAACCAAGTTTTCGATGCCAGATTTAAAAATGTTTGAGTCACGTGAAAGAAATTTTTAATGTTTGAATTATTTTTAAACATTTTTTCTCGCATAAAGTTGTCCAAACTCTGAAAAAAAGTGATAGTCTGTAGATGAAAGATCAGGAGAATAATATATAACCCAACTCCTTTAATTTTTCTACCGTCTGTATCAAAATATGAGATCGAGCGGTATCATGCAACAGGATGGTTAAAATTGTATGCATTCGGTCAATTCCTTGGTTGCGCGATATTGCATTGATAGTTTTTCACTCTGGTGAAATATAAAAATGAATGATTCCGGCCATAAACCTCCATACAATAACCATTATTTTTTTTTATGTATATTCTATTTTGGCATGTGTCCAGGTGGCTGCTTGACATCTAACCGTTGACCTAACAGGCATTAATCGTTAAGATCTATGGCAGCGGAATCACCAAGTTTAAACTCATAAAATAAAATTACTCTGAAATCGCATCTTGCCATTTTCACGCTAAAGATGAAACTTAAACCTGTATGCCTACTTAACAAAAAATACAACACTGTTAGTAAATAAAAGATTAACAGATCTTTTTCATAGAATGTTCATATGTTTTCGGAAATGAACAGACAAACCATTGCCATCTTAAGTATTACAAATATTCAGAAAGACACTCGTTTCGGCAAACCATACCTTGTGAAGTTCGCAAATACAGCCTTATAAGTTCGTAAATAAATGTTTTCTTTGAAAAAGAGCACTTCATGCGCTGATGGCATCACGGATTCAGAATTGGTTCTGGTTAGAGTCAAGAACTTGTTAAAAATTTTATTACTGTGATTATTGCTGCGCCTCGCGGTGGATATATACATTAAGAACGTCACGTACTTTATCGTTCTCTTGGTACCGTAATTACCTCATTGCAGAGCTGCAGGGACATTAAGCCAATTAGTTGGGAATCCTTGTCTCTGACACCGACAACAAAAATATTTCGGTGATATACCAAATGACTAAATATTTCTGTTCTTTATGAAGTAGTTAAAATAGAAAAGCTTAAAAACATAATAACTGTTGTAGGATAGCACAGGAAAAAGCTATTGGGAAACTTTCATATCTTGAAAATTATTTAACCTATTACACGAAATCCATTAACTGAGAGACGTACATATGTGATTAAAAGTTAAAGGAAAAGACCGATTTATTTCCATTTTATCCTTAGAAATTAATTATTATTGTCCTAAGTCCCTATCCTTCAACTCCTTAAAGATATTCCAGGACTTCTAAATCTCATAAGACCTTGAGGATTCCGTTCATAGTCTTCCATAACAATGTTATCTAATCTCTATCTTTACCTCAGAGCCGTCTTCAATGTCGTACTTTTATTCCTTTTAAACTTATACGATTTAGAATCCATTCTTGACGCTCTTATTGTCCTTACAAGCCTGATTAAAGACACTTTATGCTCATTCCTTTAAAATATTCTTGTACTCCCATCTTAGTTATCGGCTGTTCCAGTCAGAAAACTGCATAAATTAACATCATTTATATTATTACTATTCTCCGATCTTTTCAAGATAATAATTGCATTCTCCATTATTCGGTTAAAAAAGCATTACAGCAAACAACTTTATTGTTAGTTAAGAACTCAAGCAGACCTTTTCCATACAAAACAACAGCACTCTTTATAAATTCAAGTTCTTCATTCAAGTTGCAACAAGTTTAAGTTGTGGAACTCACCAAAGCACATTCTTTTAGAATTACTCCTAGGTCAATGCGTATAATACACAAAAATGTTTTAGAAGATATTCTATCTTGAAGATATTTTTATGTTATAGATACAAAAACAAACTCTGTATCAACACAAACTAGTCACCTCCCGACCTTATTTTTTAACCTATTCTCGAGTAACCTTGTATTTTGATAAGACTAGATCCATGACCTTCTTAACTAGAAGTAACCTGGAAAATACAGTTAGTAACTTATATATAAAATAATATCATTATTATTATTATTTACTTATATTTATGACTGTGTACATCAAGTAAATGTGTGTATATTGATTACAATTGTATTCCAGTAACCTGTAAATAACTTATTATAAGAAAAATAAAAGATCTGTGTTAGAAGTTCTCCTGGCCATTTCAAACGGCTTAAAGGGTTATCGCAAATGGAGTGGGAAGCAAGTTGAGAGACTAGTGGATTTGAGTGGTTATGTAGTTTATTATAAACGTATAGGTAGTAGGTTGGCTAAATCATATGGAACATTAACATCTTTATGGATAAGTTTATGGGTGGTAAAGTAAGGAGCATTGAGGATTTTTTGAAGGATTTTGGATTGTTTGGATTGGAAACTAGATGAATTGGATGGTTCCAAGCTCCAAAGCTCCGTATGTGCAAATAGGTCTAATTACTGCCATGTTAAGTTTGAAATGAGATATACGAGATCTGAAAAGATGTAATGTGAATTAAGTCACATATTGATTTTTTTTTTTAATACTAACTTATGAGTTGATGTCCAACTGGCCTGTATGTCCGGTTATTTAAATTGCCTGGAACCCACTTTCAAGAGCGGGATGACCTGAATTGAATCGCCTAAATCAATTCTCAAATTAAAAAAAACAAAAACAAATTTGGGTCTGTTTTGATTAAGGATATAGGATAATCTTTTGTGATTTTTCTTATATAGTTGACAGGTACACTTTAGTTTTAATAACATATATAAAACAAAAATTATATATCAACTATTAAAATTACATTTAAATGAATAATTGATAAATTATTGAACAAATATAAATCATGGACGAAAATGTCGACTAAATTATTTTTGTAATATTTCAAAACGAAAGTCAATGTATGATTTAAGACTTCTTGACTCTTCAAAAATAGTCTTTTGAATGATCCAAATTAATCTATTGTTCTCAAATAATTTACAAACTTAAATGACTATAATATCTTTTACACTATTGTTCCTTTCTCTGAATATTAAAGGTGTTATTTTCAATTAGATGCGGTATTGCGTGGGCTACAAGTGGGTGGGATGATTTCAAGAAAATGCGCAAGAATCTAAAGATCGTCATTAAAATGACTTCCGCGCAATTCCTTTTTAGGATTCCTATCTGTGTTTCTGAAAATATATGGAATTGGAAAAGAATAAGGACTTAATCGTATGTAAAGTTACGAACGTCACCGGATTCCAAATTATAAATAACTGCAAAGTAAATATATTGACATACTTCATATTAATCATTCAATGTAATTAATTCTATTGTTATCGCCATTGGTAATGAGGTGATAAAAATAATTCATTTTATTACCCGTAAAGAGTGTTGAGTACTTACTATATAAATGAAATGAACGAGTTGCTAATAGTGCAGCTTTCATACCAAATTAAAAGGTAATTAAGGTAATTAATTACGATAGTTGATTAATTGACAATTGCAGACCTAATTTAAAAAAACAGGAATATTGGCCCATGTAAATTAAAATGCTTAAAACTACACATGTAATGCGTACGTACTAAAAAGAAGCTCACATGTTTTAGTGATATATAGAGCACTAACCATTATACAAGTATGATTAAATTTCTACCCATTTCTTCATGCGTTATATATTTATTTTTATTATATTAAATACATTAAACAAAGAGAATTATATTCAGAAATATTTTAGGTAATCTTCAATTTTTATCAACAAAAATATTCCTTTTACCAGAAGAAACATCTATAAATTGAAGAATAATTTCAGTTATGAAACATTATGTCTTCATTTTGCATAATTTGACCGCATATTAAAAATCTGCGCACCAAGGTTTAATTACCAATTTGAATGTTAAAAACCGAAAATAATACGTCATACCCTAGACTTTTGTTTTTAACTCAAAAACTTTTTAAAACCTAATACTTTTTTTGTTTATTTTTAAAGAATTCTTGATTTATTGTTTAGTTAAAAACACATTGGAGGCGAGGTAGTTAAATACAATAATTATCGAATGTTAATTAACCCAATAAAAAAAACAAAAAAACTTTTTAGAAATGTGTTTTTTTTGCGAATAATCAAAAACGTAATTCATGACTGTAGAATTATTATTTTTCATTTTTACAATCGTGGATATCCGAAATTCGCAAATATCTAAAAAAAATTAGCTTAATGAAAAATAATTTTATAATGAAATTTTGTTCAACTTTTTACTACGCATCATAATTATAAATTCTAGTGGGTAATTCGACTTCCCAAGATTTAAAAGCAGCCTTCATAACTTTATTGACTATACAAGATTAATATCAAATTATTAGTTGTTGCAATGATTAATAAATCTCAATTGACCCAATATTTCGAAATTACCTTGCGATGTTAAAAGATTTTAGTACGGCTAGTTAACGATCAATCTAGTCGTAGATTCACTACCGTAGAACCTATTCTAATTGGTTTAATTGTACAATTAACAATTAATCAATGCTATCCATCTCGTGGATTTAACGAAAAACAAATGCGATATCTCCACGGAACTTGGGGAAGTCCTTGTTATCTGATAGGGTTCTGTCTGAGAGATTGGTGAGAGTATCCCGTTGTATGTTAATTTTTTTAACCATGAAAAGTCACACGTTCCGAAATCTTAAACCACTCGATTGTAACAGATTTCCAATCGACTGTTCGCAACTGAGATAGTTAATTGTATGCCACTGAAGATGACAGGTGACGCTACTGTCAGTTTGGTGATGGCAGGTGTTAGACTGACCCAAATACGTAATTATTTCGTACAAACAATATCAACGTTAAAAATAAAATACAATCTGTACGGTTTCATAAATTGCAATAAAGGAAAAAACATTAACATTAGTTAAAGTATATATTTTGTCAGAAAAATTATTATTTAGAATAAAAAAAAGAAAATGTTTTAAATAATAAAAAAAGGAATAGAAATTACGAATATTTATACACTTCAAAACCAAACAGAAAAATAAGTGGCGTTAATCGACAATGAAGTCCGCTGTCGTGATGTCCCTGTATTCTAATTATAAACATAACAGAAACTTACTTTCATAAAGTGAATAGACAATATTGAATTTATACTTCTGATAAAAACATTCAAAGCTCCCAATTAATTGCAAAAGACTTATTTACATGGCTGTGATTAGACCTATTTGGACGTACGGAGTTGAGCTTTGGGGATCTTATCCTTACAATTCAAAATCCTTCGAGAAATCCTCAATGCTCCTTGCTTTGTCACCAATAAACTTATCCATAAAGATCTTAATGTTCCATATGTTAGTAAGCTCCATAACCAATCAAATCTCAAATTTCTCAACTTGCTTTCGACTCTATTTCTGATAATTCTCCGAGGCGTCTGAAAAGAAGATGGCCTACAGATCTTCTATTGTAAAATTTTTATTGAAGTGCTACTGATGAGTAGTTCTTTTCTAGTTTTGACATGTAATTGTAATAGTTATCAACACATTTTCTTGATTTATATATTTTGTACAGTTGTAAATTTCAATAAATTGATTTTTTTTTAAATAAAAATATAAATTGATGATAATTGGAGAGGGTAGTCAAGAGAACACTATCAGTTTTATTTTCTTGCGCCGACGTTTTGGCTTACAGTGAAAACAATCATCAGGGCTAGAAACCCCCTCCCCCCCCCAAAAAAAAAAAAAAAATATGACAAAAATGAATTTGAATGAGATAATAAAGACAAACTATATGAAAATTAGAAAAAAATGAGGTAAAGAATAAAAATAAAATTATCTTCTTTTTTTAGCTAATATTCTTTAATATTCATCCAATTTGTGTTTTCTATCTCTTTGGAAATAATTGTTTGTCATATCTTTTTTTTTTTCTTTTTTTTTTTCTAGCTGTCATAGTAAATTAAAACTATTTAATGGTGTTTTCTTAAATGCAAATCTTACTCTATCAAATATTAGATAAACCACATAAATATAAAAACAAATCATCATAAAAGTTTGAAATAAATAAACTATAAATTGAAGGCTCTCAATGAGTTGTCTCTCAAAAATATTTTTTTCATGTTACATTATATCAATGTCGGTTGGTACGAAATAACCACAAACCTCGTAAATACCTAACTAATTATTTTTGTACAATTTCAACTCAAAACCTTTAATAACAAACGGGTTTTGAGTTTGCATTGTTCGTTCGTGACTTCATAATGATTGCCTAATTTTCTATTTTTTCTATTTTTATTTTTAGAACATTTAATCTGTGTTTTTAATTTTGAAAATAATACGTAATGGTTTGATTAATTTAATTAATACTTGACAATTAATTCATAAAGCTTTATCCTTATGTAATTTTTTATTCGGGACCACAGTTTTATTTAAAATACATTGCCGATCAATGTAAATGGCCCACTCTGACATAAAATCAGTAAAAATAAAAAGTTTAATATTCTCACCTTCAATTATTATTTACTCGACTGCAACGGTGAAAGAAACTGTTTTGTTTTGTTTTTTTAATAAATCATATTGTATTGTATTTAAACCAAGGTGCCAGTAATGGTCAAGGTACCTACTTTACATAGAATGGGTGTTCATTCGGGAAAATTGTGAATGAATTTACAAGAGGAATAAACAATGAATATATATTGTTCAATTAAAAACCAAATGAATAAGGTGTGAAATACCTTCCTTTTTTTAAATTATTACTCAATGTTTGAGCTATGAGAAATTTATATAAACAAATTCATAACTTCTTCAAAAAAAAAAAAAAAATGATATATCTATAAGCAATTATATAAAGAAAGGCGGAAAATTCCACTTAATTGGTTTTTTCGTTGTTTTTTTTTTTCGTCTTGGTGTTTACGTCCACATGAAGTTTTACCAGGGCAAACCAAACTTATCGTGATTATTTAAAAAATAAAAGTCTAAGTAAAAAAATTCTCATCAATTTTAAATTTACGAAATATTAAATTGATAAGGTTTATATCCGCTCCTCGTATTCATTATGTCTGTCATTCGATGGGAGTAAAGGTCTAATGAAATTTTAAATTAATTCTTGACATATATACCCCATCTAATGCAAAACTGTAATAAACCATACTAATTTAAAATTTTGCAAATTAAATTATTTTTATTTATTTTTAAATCATCATTAAATCATAATACGTTTCATATGCCCTGTTGAACGAATATGGGAACGTAAGCATCTAAAGAAAAATGAAAAAAAAATAAAATAAATGTTGGGTGCAATTTGTTGCCTTTCAGTACTACAAGGGATTACCTGTTATACTTAGATGATCTTTAAATTATTCGCTGTTAATAAGTGTATTTTTATTTCAAGCACATTTAATCTTTACAAAACTAGTATTTATCATTCAATAAAACTGACTTATTTCGTTTAATATTCTAACACAAATAGCCACTTTAATCGGAAGTTTTTCATATACCGCGATGTTTATTCCACTCGAGCCATTAGAAAATGGACCAGAGAGACAGTCCTGTAATTGTAGTTATTAAAAAATACATTATTTCATTCGTTCATTCAAATATATTAACAAAGCATACTTAGTATCGTGGACTATTGAGTACCTAATTAATTATAAGTAAATTTAATTAATTCTTATCTAATTAATCTATATGTTAAGAAAAACCTATATTCGCTAGGCTTTTATGTGATTTTTTAGCTACTGATTGAATTTTATTTAATTACTTATTAATCGTATCTTCTACGTTACAAGTCAATCCCAAAGAGGCAGTGTCACCACTGAGTGACCAGCTGCGTTTACTCATTAAAACGTTACATCATCGGTCCCTAGAACTGTTTATTGTCATCTGTAAACAGGATCCTTGCTGGGAAGATGTCTGCTGTCACCCTGCCAAAGGATCGTCTGGACCCCGGACGTCTCCTTCATGACAATGAAGGAAAACAAAAATAAACGAATCGAGGAAAGTGTTCAGTGATTCAATCAGCTGGAATCATTACCGTTCAATTTATCTCATTCCTAAATTAGGATTCGGGAATAATTTGCACACTTATATTGGATTTATTTTTATTTGAAAACTATTTTCGAATGTTATAAATTCACGATCAGTTCTAGAAACATACCAAAAATTAATCAGCACTTTGGTAAATAGATTATATATAATAATTTATAAAAATGTAAGAAAAGAAATCAAACATGTTGATAATCATCAAACGAAGCTTAAATCGAAAGCACTTTCTGCTTTTTTATTTATCAATTTTTACTTACAACTCTTTAGTTGAGTATCAAAAATTTTCTTGTCTTACATTTATAAAATTTATATATTTAATCTGTGTGTCAATATCCTAATTTTTTTATTATTATTATTATTTTTTTTTTTTTTTGCCTGCAAATTTAATGTATGTTCAACATTCGAAACTAGTTAAAAAAAAAAAAAATTCAATAGAACTGGCAAATAATTCATAATTTTAAGTTAATAAAATTATTGCAATAATTTTGAAGTAAAGTCACTTTAATTAAACACTGATAAATTGTTATCTCACGTTACAAATTATTTGTAAACCTAATAATGCTATGTAAATTAATGAATAATATTTAATCTTTGGTTAAATGGGTGTTATTGAAAGATTTTCAGATTATTACAATGGTTTATAAAAATTAAAACAAATTCAAAGCTTTAAGATTCAAACTTAAAAAACAATGCTACCCTGCATCATTTGTTCAAAATATTATTAATCTGTCACGTTTTATACTCCATGCATTTTACAATGATATATGTGTACTGAAAACAAAATAAATATCAATTTAAATATAAAATATTCCCACGAAAAAAAAAATTAAAGTTTTCAATCCTGAAGGTATTTGAAATTGGAGTCAACACTAACTTGAGAGGTTTTAAACCTTTATTTTTTAATTTTATTTATTTTTTGAAATTGAGAGATGAATTATTAAAAAGTTTTTGAGCCCATTTTATACACAATTATATTCCATCAAGCGTACTTCAAGTGATTTTATTAACTGTTAATATATATATTTTTTTATATCTATTTATTGAAATTTACAACTGTACATAAAAACAAACATCCAGTAAATGTGATAATGACAAAAGATAATAAAATGACAATTGCTTGTAAAGCAACTACCCATTGGTCGCACTTCAATAAAAGTTCTATTTAAGAAGGTCCCGAGGCCATCTTCTTTTCAGACGCCTCGGAGGGTTGTCAGGAATAGAATGGGAAGCAAATTGGGAGACCAGTGGATTTGAATGGTTATGGAGTTTACTATGAAAGGATAGGTATCTGGTTTGGGCTAAATCAGCAACATATGGAACATTGAGGTCTTTATGGATAAGTTCATTTGTGACAAAGTAGGGAGTATTAAGGATTTTTCGAAGGATTGGATACGAGATGAGTTAGATGGTTTCGTGGAGCCCCAAAGCTCAATTCCATAGGTCCAAATAGGTCTGATAACTGCCATGTAAATGAGTCTTTTGTATAAAATCGGAAGTTTTGAACGTTCGTCTAGTAAATGTTGAAGAAGTTGAAAAAGTTTCCTGACGTTTTAGTCTTGTATGTGGATCCTAAGTTAAATGTTTGTCTAGTTGGAGTCCTAGATGGCGGATCTGTTCAACAGGAATCAGTGAAATATTACTTTTTTTCATATTATTCCTAGAATATTTATAATAGTTATTTTAGCAATCTAATAAATATATATATATTTTTTTTATAGTACTTGAGAAAAAATCAAGTAATTTTACGAATATTGTTTGTAATTGAGTGATTTGTTGTTATTATGGTTTTATTGTTTAAGCTTGCTTGCGTTGCGGGAAACAAAAATTGACCATGAATATATCTATCTTTATTATACTGCTTTTCCCAATTTAAATTTTAGAATTTAAAGGATCAAATTGCTTAAATAAATAATTAAGCAATATTTAAGTTAAGAATATTTCGAAATGAACAAAGCTAAGAAAAGTTATGGGTTTCAAACGTGGCTGTTTTCATACAAACCAATATAAATCTTTAATGGTAGGTCATAGTGACAAATGTATAATAAAAAATATTTTCCATTAAATTTCTAATAAGGAAATTGCCAGCAAATATTCATTCTGACCAGTGCCAACAGATCTAGATCGTGTGAAAATGTTATATTTTTGAGTTTAAAAAAAATGTTACACCAAAAACGTATTTTACTAATAATGTCTTTAAATGAGTGCTATGTTATTATCACGATATTGTTTTTTTAACTTACTTGCGTTATACAAACTTGCGTAAAATATTTTAATGAGCGAAAGCTTGTTAAACACTGGAAAATCATTAATCTTATATTTTAGTATTCAGCTGCTGAACAAATATTGCTCGATGCAATTAATTCAAACAGTATTGTGCATCTTGTTGCGACACATTATATAACATTTCCTGCGTAAATACTGAGCCAGATGGCGGAGAAAGGATCTTACCAAATACGGATCTCCTTAGGAAACAACTTTCTAAACCGGAGTCCACCAGGTTTGAGTACATGTGCTAAGTTGTTCATAATAATTTTTTTTATATTGATTTATACTTCGAATAAAATTGAATTGAATAAAATAAAAATAATAAATAAATTTGAGCAAACCTGCAATGTACAAAAAAAAAAAAAAAAAAAAAAAAAAAAAGGATAACTATATTTATGACATATTAAGAATTATTAAGAATGAAATATATAATAATGATATATGTATGTAAAATATGTTGATTTCAATTTTAAAACATCCTACCATAAGTGAGAACTAAAATCGTGCCGAGGCTAAAAAAGCCATTATTTAAAATATTTTAGACAAACTCTCTACCGTTCCGAATAGTTTTATCCTGTTTTAAACTATTTTTGGTGACTTTTTTTAAAGAGGGCCCAGATTTACACCCTAATTTCTCTGGTGCTGTTTTGGAAGCTTTTTGTAAATCGTTGTTTTTGAATTGAAATAAATTATTTTAATCATAGTTTTGCCTTCTCGCATTTAAGAAACTTGTTATAGTAGTAAAAAAAAAAAAAAAAAAAATCTATAATTTTTGTTTATGAAAAAAACAAAAAAGAATGCCCTTATTTAATATTTACACCTTTTCCTCTACCACTATACACATTTTAATAATGAAAATGTGAAATTTCTCCAATCCACTTTTTCAGCACTACACCATCCAATATTTGCCGTTAAATTTGCCCATTTTTTTTTTACAAACATTGCAAATGGTTTTTTTTAATATCATTTGTATTTGTTTGCATGTGTTAATATTGTTCTTTTTCATGTGTTGAAGATATATATTTTGTTTATTGCATAAATAAAATAATAATGATTTTCTAGTTTTAAAACTAAACTAATAGGTATGAACTAAATACAAATTCTTACGGTTTTTTTTAATGATTTTTTTTTTTTTTTAAATAGCAAAAACGAAACATTTTTGCTGTAATTACTAATACATTTTTTACGTAAAATAAAAAAGATTTGATGCAAAAAAAAAAAAAAAAAAAAAAAAAAAACGGGTGATCATTAAATCTTGTTAAAGACAAAAAAAAAAAAAAAAAGTTTTTAATATAATTTGGATTTGGCTGTTGCTCTTACTTTTTTATTATTATTTTTTTTTTTTTAACCTAAACTTGCAGTTCTTAATTTTTTTTTGCCTTTAACAAGATTTAACGATCTACCGTTTTTTTTTTTTTTTTGTAATTGTTTTTTGCATCAAATCGTTTTTATTTCACATGGACAAGGTATTAGTAATTACAGCAAAAAAAAATGGCGTTGATATATCAGTAAGCATCGAAGTTATAAGGCATAAATGTTTGATTTTGGCAATTTTTACAAAAATATTCATAAAAAAAAATATATTATTTTATTTTGAAAAAAAGCTTTAAGACTTTGTATATAGGTAAGTGACCTTAAATAGGTTCAAAATGAACCTCCCTACCCGAGATACCTCTTTGGCCAACGATCAATATTATTAAATATATTATTTTATTTTTGAAGAGAAAAGATTTGACCCGGTCGGGATCGAACCCGAGTTTCCGAACACCCTATATATATATATATATATATATATATAGTTATATGTGCGTATGTGTGTGTGTGTATTTTTTTAAAATTCACTGCTATTCTTATTATCATTTGATGTACGCATGATGGTATAGAAGGATCAATCCTATTTGTATGCTTATTATGTTACAAAGCAACTTATCCATAATGATTTTTAAGTCCAATATATTGCTAATTTGTCCCAAGCCAGATACCTACCCTTTCATAGTAAACCCCATACCCACTCTAATCCACTAGTCTCCCAACTTGCTTCCCATTTTATTTCTGATAACACTCTGAGGCGTCAGAAAAGAATATGGCCTAAAGTTACCTACTTATATAGAATATTTATTGAAATGCTACAAATTGCTTTACAAGAGACATGCCATTAATTCAAAGATCTGCTGATTCACTTCTATTATTGTTCATTTGTAAATATCAATAGATAAGAAAAAAATCATAGAAATTTTGAAAAATGGCATCGTATGTTAACATTCACTATAACATGTACAAGCCACATTTTATTGACTCCAATAGAAAATGCACATTCTGAAGACACTACCAACTTCGACCTTGTTTCTTTCATACAAAAAGAATTGGAACAAAAAAAACAAAAAGTAAACTAAAGAAACGAAAAATCAAGGAAAAGAATCTTCCGATAAAGGGTGCAGGGGAACAGACGGTTTTTGCAAAGGTCCTTGCGTCACCAGTTAAATGGTGGGACCGGTTCTGCAGCCATCTCTGCAATTATGGTAATAGTTGACATGTTAACCTTATTCCAATCATTGGGCTATTGTTCTTTATTGCTCCTATCACACAGCTATGATTGTCAGAATATGATGAATCTAAAAAATCTAAAAAAATTTAGATGACATAGAAATTAGAAAAGTTAACGCATCGTTTGGCTGTTGTATCTTAATTGTAGATCTCGAGATGGAACCCTTGGGTCAATCTCACTAACTGTTTTTCATAATTTAATAATTTAAAATATGTAAAATTTAATAACCAATATTATTTATTTCATTATATCAGCCAAAATTAATGGTATATTAAAAATATGTCAGATGGTAAGAATTCCAGTCAAATAGGCCTAACACCAGGTTTTAATCTCATATTCTCCAATCTGAACCAGTTGGAAAACAACAATTTAACAGAATTTAAAATGCGTTCGAAATTTTAAAAATATATAATAAAAATTCAATTCGGTCAATGATAATTGTCTAATTTGATTGTGAGTATAATATTTTGGAGAAAATAATTGGATGTAAACAATTTCAATACATTTACAAAGTTAATGCCGAGACTTTTCCACCTGGTTTTGAATGAAAAAAAAATTAAATCGAGATTTTATCCTTGATAAAATGATTTATTTTTTTCCATTTTATTTTCTCGCATGTATAATTTATGAAGGGAGATAATTACATTAAAAGCGTATGTGTGGTTTCCACACATGAATATTTTTTTATCTAGATATAAAAATCATTAAGAGTTTTATTTTTAAAAAACCTTTTCTTCAACTTCCTTTACATCAAAACTATGAATATTAGAGAAACAAAAGTACTATAAAATGCAAAAATATTGTATTTCAATCAAGAATATACGTACATATAATTAAAAAATTAATTTTTAACCATAAATTTTATAAATATTTCTTAAAACTTTTTATTGGCATAAATACAAACGTTACTTAACAATAATAAAATAAAGTGGGCTTACAAGAGGTATTTACATTAATATAAGTGTTTGTATTGATTAGTATTATTAAGTTTATAGTCATCCAATAATTATTAAAACTATTGTAACCATTAGAAGTAAACTATTAAACTGTGCTGGATTTTATGGCCAAAAAATTATGAAACAACTTACATAAATGCTGCTATCGATAAAATTGAAAAAAAAAATCTCTTTATTTAAAATGTTTTAAGTAAATTATATAAACATTGTAAATATAAAAAATCTAAATAATAAATACTTATTGTAAATAAAAATATTCTCCTATTTATACCTGCTTATAAGTTTTTATCTATAAGAACTTTAATATGTATTATCATTTTTTTTCTTTACTATTATGCTGGGTATTAGACTGTATATTATCATACTTGGAGGTACATTATTAGAACTTATTAAAATTGTTGTTAGGACTTGGAATAACAATTAAACTGCGCTGGATTTTTCGAATTTTTTTTTTATTGTTAATGAGGATTTTTTCTTTTATTGAAATTTACAACTGTACAATATATATACATCTAGTAAATGTGCTCACAACAATTATTTACAATAACGTGTAAAGTCTTGAAAAGAACTACTCATCAGTAGTACTTAAACTAAAATTCTACAATAGAAGGTCTATAGGCCATCTTCTTTTTAGACGAAACGGAGGATTATCGGGAATGGAGTAAATAGCAAGTTGAGCGACAAGAGGGTTAGTGTGGTTATGGAGATTAATATGAAAGGATAGGTATCTGATATACGCAGAATTAAACTCGCATTGAGTATGGTTATACTAGCATTAAAAAATACGGTATTATTATGATTATTATTATGAAGAATATTCCACTCGAGGAGAGCGATTGAACTTAAAGTCACTTCATTTTTGGTTATCCCTCCTTCATTCCTCCCAGAATCTTTTCATTCTTTCGGAATGCTTCTTCTTCTGGTCCTCCGTCCACTTTTTTCCTGGTTGTATTGATATTCTTTGTACAAATGTCATATTGTTGATAATAGCGGCTATGAATGAATTTCTACCAAACAAAAAACAAAAGAACAAATCTATCTAACATAAATGAAGTAAAAGGTACTAAAGTAAAAAATACTTAAATAGGGAATTAAGTAGAATTGGTAAAGTCTAAAAAAAGAGGGGGGGGGGAAGGGGCATTAAGAAGTAGAACGGATGTTATTTAGACAGTCGAGTTACGGCATTAGAGGGGGGACCAACCAAGGATATGCTCTTAGCGCCACTAAAAGAAAAGAGTAAAAGTCCCTTTGGAATTGGATGAGTGGATTTGTGAGTGTGTGTGTCTGTATGTGATCTGTGTGTATGTCTGAATGTGATCTGTGTGTATGTCTGAATGTGCGTGTCTGTGTGTGTGGGTGCAGTAAAATATTACTTCTTCCTCTTAAAAAACATTTATTGATGTGCTGAATATGAGGGATCAGATATTGAGAATATTTTTTTAATATATATATTTTTTTTGTACTATCTTAACGGTAACCTTGTGTATCTTACTAGTACTGCACAGTAACTTGGTGTAGCTTGTTTTATTTCTCTCTCTGATTATTATTTATTTTGATTATTACTGCTCAATTAATTAATTAATGACCAGTTTTGCAAAGTATTGTTTAACTTAACAGATAGTCTAAGTATGCGTTTTATATGCCACAATAAAAATATATCACTTTATTGTGCAGGCTTTTCATTTTACACTGCAAGACTTCATCTGAGTCCAAGCTTAGACGATTCAAGTATTTATGAGCTCGTCTTGTGTATCACGAAATTTCAGCAAAATATAATTAACTTTTATTGTATCTAAATGCCCACTAACCCCAACTATTTTCTTCCTTGTATAATTATGGCTAACCAAATTATACCATTATGAGTAACATATACTGCACGCAAAAAATTCTGCCAATGTTTTTTTTTTTTAATTTTCTCAACTAAAATTTTCATTCATTTTTAAGTGTTTACGTCACCATATACTTAAAAAGTGCCCAAAAAACCTATTAGGATTATTAAAGATATTAATTTAATAAAATCAAGCATTTTTAAAAGTATTAAATATAATTTAAAATTGTTCGCTGATGTTTTTAAATTTTGCTGTATATTATTTAATAAATATTTTAAATATTCCTAATATATTTTATTTACCCTGGTTAAAGTATTTGGGGATGTAAACACCTAAATTAGAATAAAACTGTGATCCGAAGATGAAAAAAAATCAATTGGGTGGAATTTTTCACCTGCCAGTATATTAAAAAAAAATATACTAAATATTGTTATACTAAAAAAAACAACAATATATTATTAATATAGAAATCTTGAATGTTTGGTTTAATAAAATCAGCCGTAGAACAATATTGATACTTCATAAAAACGTTTGTTTTTATGAATTATTTACAACCTTTACAACAATAGATTGAATAAATAAACAGAAGAATAGGTTTTTATGATCGTCAGTTAACTTTCGACCGCCATAATAAAATTTAAGATTATCTGAATTTAAATCTAAAACATTATTAGAAATATGTTTGATAAAAAACTACCCCCCCTCCCCCCCCCCAAAAAAATAAAAAATATATATATATATATAATGATAAAATAAACATAGATATATTTTTTTTTTCAGACGCCGAATTGATAAAATAATTTTATGATAAAATTTGATTAATAAATATGATTTTTTTAATACTACAGAGCCATTCTCAGGTTTCCGCATAGCTAAATATTAAAATTAATATCTTGTTCGAGAGAGGGATTTAAACCTGACACAAGAGGAACCGCCATAGTACAGGTCAAAGCTCCTGGCCTCCAACGTAAGAACCTGTTGATAAAATCGGTGCTGGTACAACCTCCATCAAGAAGGCATTCAGTCATTTATATTTTGTCTGAAGTTTTCTTTTCAATAATTTGTTTAAAAAATTATATTAATTTTACTAAACCATTTATTATTTATTTAGTTTATATCCCTCACGGCAAGAGGTCAAATTATATTTTTTTTATTTGATAAATACATCTTTTAAAATTTCGTAAAGTTATCAAAAGTGTATTTACGAATAAACTTAATATAAATTTAACTGTTTTTCTCATTGTATAGTCATATAGTAAACATTTACTTATTAATTATATTTTTGAAATAAGTTCAAGAGCTTCATAATACCAAGTCCGATTCTATAATAATATGTATTACATAGCACAATATTAATAAATAATATAAGAAAACCATGTAGAGTTCACGTTTTCGAAAAATTATTAATCGTGAAAGATGCTAATAAATTAATCATCTCTAAAGAAATCAATTTTTACTAAAGAAATAATTTTTACTTGAATTTAGAATTAAATTCATCACTGGGCACCACTAAACCATCCAATTCGTCTCGTATCCAATCCTTACAATCCATATTACTTCTAAAAATCCTCCTTATTAAGTTACAAACAAACTTATACTTAAACATCTTAATGTAACATATGTAGTTGATTTATCCCAAACCAGATACTTATCCTTTCATAGGAAACTCAAGACCGACTTGAATCCACTAGTCTCCCAACTTGCCTCACATTCCATTCCCGGTAATCCTCTGAAAAAAAGATGGCCAAGAGACCTTCTAATGTTAAACTAACTTTAGTTTCTTTAGTAGAACTTTGAAGTGATGTCAATGATTAGTTGCTTTACAAGCAATTTACATATCGTTTTTAACATTATACATCAAGTAACGGTGATTACTTGATGTATTTTATTTTATATTGTATACAGTTGTTAATATCAATAATTTTTTTTTTAAAGATCATCACAATAAAAAAAATTCTTTTGAAAAGAAGATGGGCTCGGTACCGTCTAATTAACACAGAACATTGATTAAAGTGCTTCCCTTAATATGGTAAGTCATTGACGTGTTATTATATAAATAATTCTAAGATTTACTTAATTTATTTCTTATTACATCGAAAATAAATATTAAAAAGTGTCCAATATTTACTGTCGATAAAAATTGAACTAATTATAAATATAGAAAATAATATTTAAAAAATATTAATTATCATATTTTTTTTTAAATAGTGATCTTAATTATTTTTGAGCCTTAACTAAAGGAGAAAAATTGTTGAAGCATTTTACAAAATTTAATAATAAATAAATTTCCTCCAGCCAGATAGCATAATCGCAAAAAAAAAAAGAAGGAAAAAATAACCTGATTATATTTATAGATATCACTTTCATTGTTTAATGAATGATCATTATTTACACCGATTTTATCGTACAATTATGAAGGAAATTTAATTTTTAATCTGTTTTAAATTATTATATTTAAAAAGGATTTTCTGATTTAAATAATTATATTTTTGATTAATAATAAAATAATATGAAATTATCAATTCTACATTCAATCAATAAACTAAAACATAACATTAGTTATAAGTCAATTATTAATTTTTTTTTAATTGATGAAATCATAAAGCAGAAATTTTGTTTAAAAAAAATACATGTTTTTTTTGTTTTTTTTAATATTACATAGCATAAAAATTAAAGCAGTATACATTTAAATTATTTTAAAATATGCTAATGTCCACGACTTATATAATAATAGAAATAAGGACATAGCAAGCAACAAAAAATAATCTCCTATCAAAAACCTATGAATCTAAAAAGATTCAGATAATTCCTTACCCCTCGATTCTCAGCAATTCTCTGAGACATCTGAAAAGAAGATGGACTCGGTACCGTCTAATTAATACAGAACCTAATTTTAAGTGCTATTAATGGAAAAATTATTAACAAGTCAATGACATGTTATTATATAAATTATTCTAAAATTTAATTCATTTATTTATTTTTACATTGAAAATAAATATTAAAAAATGTCCAATATTTCCTGTCGATAAAAATATATATTTATAAATTCATATTCGGTAAAATGAACAGTTCACATAAACAAAATGATTGTTAAATGACCTGCAATTAAATAATTTAGCAAGATAAAAAATACGGAATAAAAGGTATCTTTTATATTCATTCCTAATATTGAAAAACTTAACAGTTTCTGTTCACATCTGCCTCTGAAACCCTGATGAAGGCTTGCAATGCAAGTTGAAACGTTGGCATTACAAATTAAAAAACTTATTTTTTAATTGCTGTGTATCTATTATGACTGCATACCCCAACAATCTACTTCTCTAAATACTTGACAGTCAACTATACCTTATCATTATTCCTAATGTTTTTAAAATTTTGTCTTTATTCATTCATTTTAAATAATTTCTTTTAATTAGATTATTTAGGACTAGGAAATTGTGTCAAATTGTTGTGAAAAGTGACTGTTTTTCAACCTATAATTTCTAATTAGAGTGTCTCCCTTCAGTGTCATGGCATTGTATTCATTCATTGTTCTATATAAATTTCTCTGTGAACTAATAATTAACGGGAACAAGGGAACAAGATCCAGATGAGTTGAGAATTTCTGTTCCCTACTTTCGTTTCACGTGGGCATGTGAGATTGTGTGGGTGTTTTATGTTAAGTTCTACTTTCTACTTGAGAACTTATTCCGTAGCGGGCTTGCTAAGCGAGGATGGATACGTAAATGTATCATTTTATGATCCATACGATTTGAAATTTAAATGGCAACGGTGGTTAGATGGTGTGAAGACAGTACAGTAATATAACATTAACATAATAAGGAATTTGCAATTGTATTAAAAAAATTAATAATTAATTAATTATAATTACTCCTTAATAAGAATTTATTAAACGGTTTGTCTACATGTTTCAGGAATAAAAGTTTCCCATAATCAGAATCAAACATCCTAAAACAATTAAAAACTAAATGTAATAATCAATATGTATGAATTTGAATTAATTTTATAACAATCATGATTTTAATTTACTTAATTTACAGTATTTTATTTTTCAACATTAAAGAATATATTTATAATCTATATAATTAGAATGCCTCCCATTAACGAGTTACATCACATTTTAATCCATATTTAATTCCTACAATCACTGGTGGAGTCAAAAGTACTATCAGTATTATCAATAATAATAAAAACCAAAAACTTAAATATCAGTAACATTTTAAATCATATAATAGTCCAGGTTAGTTTATGATATAAACGTTTCATTGTAGGCGGTGATAGTATTCTTGACCCTACAAGTCACTGTGACACATAAATATGGCGTTATTTTAATTACATATAAAAAAAAAAAAAATTGTTAACAACAGATATACTGTAACAACGGTACATTAAGTTGTTAATTATTATAAACTCAATTCATATACATATATTTGTTACTCGTTTTGTAATAGTTTTAGAATGTTTGATCCTGAAGATGAGAAAAATAGTTCCCGAAACATGAAAAAAAGGGAATTAATTAATCAGTTAATTACAAAAGACTCATTTGCATGACTGTGAATAGACCTATTTGGACGTACGGAGTTGATCTTTGGGGCTCCACTAAACCATCCAATTCATCTCGTATCCAATCCTTACAATCCAAAATCCTTCGAAAAATCCTGAATGCTCCTTACTTTGTAAAGAATTATAAAAAAAAGAAATAAAAAAATGTAGTAAATTTCGTTTTAAAACATTAATTTTTTTATATAATTTTTAAAAGTTCACGGTAAAAATTATCCTCGTTTGCTAGCGTCGGTTAAGAGAACCACGTATAAGAGACCCGGATAAGAGTTATCTAGATCTTAAAAAAAATATCGGTACCAAGCTACATGATACCTTAAAAGGTAATTTTTTGAAATCATTTTATGATAATACAGCCCAAAATGTTGATCAGTATTCAGAATTCGTCAACCCACTCAATCAAAAAACTAGATCTAACAACAGAGAGCCATTTATTTATTCCTCAGCTTTCGCGACTCTCCAATCTTCGGCCGAAGCTTTGAGGGCCACACCTCTTCTACGTCACGAACTGCTAAGTCAGACGGTGATGTCACTCCCCAACATGTTTGTATATTGTTTTAGAAAAGAATGCTGGATTTTTTCATTATTCTAAGAATTTTTTTTTTTTTTTTGCCAAACCAGCTCCTAAAGTTTTTGGGCTTGTTGGAGTTTTTTTTCCATTTTTTCACTCGAGGCACACTTCCACCTAAAAATAATAAAAAAAAAAAAAAAAAAAACGTGAAACGGCACAGCTAAAAATGCTTTGATGGTGCTTTTTGATAAATACATACCCTCCTATCTTGAAGGAATGAGGAATAGCTTTTTAAAAAATAATTCCTATAACTGAAATTTCGCAAATTCAACTTCTTTGTTATTTATTGGATTGTTTTAATTTCTTTCCGCTATTAGAAGAACATCCCCCCCTATCAGAAAACCTGATAAAAATGAAGAATAAAATGTGTTGATTTCTTATTTTTTCTTTATTTTATAATTGTTTGTTATTGATTAATAAAAACTATTTATTTGTGGTATATTTTGTGTAAATAACTTATAAATAAACCATTTCTTACCATAATTTAAAAAGATTAACGCATTTAACAAAATTATGAGACCAAATCTGAGTGTCCGATTTTTTTTTGCTGTTGAGTGTATATATAATTTTTTTAATGAACACTTCACTACTTCGAAGTAGCGTTATTTAGATTCAGTTACTATAGAAAATATATAAATCAATACAAAAAAAAACTTTAAAAATTTTATTTTTGTGGTTTCGACTACCTAGTTACAGGACTATTTCCTTTAAGCTAAATTTCAATAACTTTTTTTTTTCTATTTCTAATAATAATAATTGTGCCAATGGGCACAATAAGTAAATCATATATAATATTGACGTAAATAAAATATAAAAAATTTGGTTTGATAGGCTTGACAGAGAGGTGGTCGAGGTTTGTGGGGAATGTATTTTGTATGCCACTTCTTGTATTAGTGGGTCGGTGTGTCCTGTCCATAGCCATTTAACATACAAATAAGTTTGGTTTTGAAAGTCGTAGGGAATTTAACTTTGTAAAAGAAATTATGTGAATACATTTTTCCGTAAAAATGCGATAAAGGCCAAAAACCGAAAAAACGTTAAAAAAATAGCAGCCCCCGTCCAATTTTTTTAAAAACATTAGGTATTCACTACTAGCTATGTATATGCAATACACTTAAAATAATATATGTACATATAGATCAAATAGATATACATACAAATTACAATAATGTCATTAACTTTCGACCTTTTATTGGTTGCCTAAACGTATCAGCTGACTGGACTATAGCACAGAGGTTATAGCACTCTGAACACTAGGATCTAGATTTTATCTGTATTGGTAGATCAAAAATTAATTTACTGTTACAATTTTATTTTTAATTATTCACTTTTTGTGAGTATGTGACCATTCCAAGGGTAGGATCAACCTAAAAATCTGGTGATTGTTTGTAGATTGCTTCTGCAGCCATTGCTTCAAGAGCAACACTTCCTTATGAACACTCCTAAGGGTTGTTGTAGTATAGGTCCATTTTTTTTAAAATTTATTAATAGTTCATAGCTTATTTATTTAAGACAAATAATACTCTATTAGGACCCGTAAGAGACAGTCTAGTCCAATTACTTTTTTTATTAAATGATCTTTTATATACGGTATGTGAAATTTAAGTCCAAAAAGATTAGGGAAGAATATAGTAAAAAAAACATTTCTAACTGCTTCGGAGATCGGGGTTATTATGTAAAAGAAAAAAAAAATTCTTCAACACTAAATTTTTACATTTGTAGATAAAATAAATTTTTACTTACATCTCAGGTTTCGATCTTTTTCAAAGTATATAAACGAATTGCATATAAACGAATTCGAATTTGTATCCCTGATGATGTACGTCTGAATCAAACGCTGCTGACCATGACCTGAAAACCGCTTAAGGTAAGAAATTTGCTAAAAGTGGATACCGGAACCTTAATAGGGAATGTCATTCAAATTTGCAACCTCCATAATCTTCCTGTTCATCATCATTTTCCCAGAAGGCTAAATAGTATAGTCCTTAATGCACTAATGAATAATTAGAAAAATAAAAATAGTTAAAAATAAGAGAAAATTGTTGATATTATTAGATTATGTTTTGAAATTATAAACATGGAATTATAGTTAATTTCATTAGCAACACTGTAAAACTAATTCTGTCTTTCGAACAACGTTGCATTCTGATGGCTGAATGGGTGAATTATTTTTCGCGGGATAACAATAGCCTGAATTTATAATTGTTCATTAGCAATTGTAATGAGCATTCCTATGTTTGTTTACAATTCCTCTTTCTTGTTTCGGCAGATACGTTCTTCGGTTTTGTTTACTGCTCTGGGAAATACTTCTCCTATGAATGGGATTACGGCTGGTTAGTGATGAATTGCTTATACCAAGGGACTTCATAATTTTTTTATTTATATTTATTATGGACCTTTAACTGAAAGGTTAATGTGCCAAAAAATCTTGGATTTCACAACAGTAAGGGAATTTTAGCGTTCTGGCATAGGTATTGTACGGATTTTAATCAATATATATATATATATATATATATATATATATATATATATATATATATATATATATATATATATATATATATATATGCTAATAGTAAATTTAACCAGCTTTAAGATGATATAAAGTAATATAAAGTAAGACTAATTGGATCCGGAGTTATAGCCAAAACGCGTTCTCGCAGAGAAGTGAGACTGACCGCAAGCTGGTCAATTTCTACAATTTGTCCCAAGACCATAACATCAAGAAAATTTTGTCCAATTTCGGAGTATTTTTTTTCATTTCCTAGGTACTGGATCCAGCTAAAATTAATATTTGAAAACTTTCTTCAAAAAAAGCTTCGTTGTCGTGTAATAAGCAAAAACCCGAAAATAACCGGTATTTTAAGCCGACGGCTGCCGTGGTAGCAAACTTCAGATACGGATTCAGCTCTCCAACATATAGGTCCGTTGAGAATATAGTTCAGCAGATTTTTCTTCGCTATAACCTTATTTTACTGAACTACATAGTCATTACATTTTAGTTCATATAAGCCTTTCTTTTCGAAAGGGTCTATTTTTGTCTTTAGGTGGAGGGAAACAAGATGATACTGGTTTATCTATTTTAAATATCGGGAATTTAACCTAATTTTCTTATCTTCTTTCTTGGATGTTGGGTGGTAATTTGGGATCATAATGTATTTCTTCGGTGTAGCTTTGTCCTCAGTGAGTTTCAAATACACCTTACATGAAGTTTTTTAACGATTTTTTATTTTTTTAATGGCTATGTTATCAATTGAAAAAATTAAAAAAAAAACTTTCCATTCAGTAATCCTAATTTCTTTTTTTTAAAAACCCATTGGTATTATTTAGTTTGAATTAGAAGGAAGCTACTATAAGTAAAAGTAATCTCCTTGGAATTAGATACCTTAGAAGGAGACAGATTGAAGAATCTATTTCCCATTCTCCCTGAAATAACACTGTGGTGAAGAAGAATGGAGCTGAAGTCATAAGAGGAGACTACTGCCGGCCAAGGAGAGAAAGTAAATAATGAAAATGACAAAACAGTCAATAAAGGAGAATCCAATGCCGGCATAGCTATAAATAGAGACTCCGTCCTCCATAAGACACGACACGAAACAAAGCGACATTCCAGTAGGAATTGGGAACCGGTTTCCATAAGCTGCAATCTTCAATCTTATATCGGACGTGTAAAATTTTTTATTTGCTCGATAACTAGCATTCGTCCTTGTCCCAATTGAAAACGGATAAAAAAAAACGATGTTAGTGCATTATTAATAGAATACTTAATATGGGGACCCCCCCTGGAATTGATCCAATGAGGTATCATGTCGCAGCGTCAGTGGGTGGTCTGTCGCAAGCTGCCTCGGACGACCTGATTAGTTCGCTCTTTATCTGTTGGATATTTCTTCACTGGGCCATTGTGATGTCTTTATCGCTAAGTAGGGTTCATTACGAAACATCTAGGCAGGCCTATTTTGTCTATCGAGGAATCACTGCTACAATGATCATCTAGTCGATGTTAAATTTTTAATGTATCATCAAGCTAAACTTTGTCAGGGATCGAACTAGAACGCCCTATAATCGTATATATGTAATTGTATAAAAAAAAACAATCAATTTTTCCTAGACAGGGAAAAATAATAGATCATGAAAATTTTCATCTATAATCAATTGATTTTACCAATTTACATTCTAGAATTAAAAAAGATCAAATTACTTAAATTAAAAATACAATTAAATTAACAATCAATGATTATTCGAAATAAAGAAATTAGAGAGAAAATACAAACATGACTTTTTTCATCCAAACCAATATAGCTCCTGAAGGGTAGGTCACAGCGGAAAATGTTATATGACAAAAAATATTCTTCATTAAACTTCTGAACAGGAATGTGTCATATTTTCTATCCCAATAAAATGTAAAAAAACGTTACAAAAAAAAAATAGACCCCCACCCAAAATAACTTTATTTAGCCATATCTAAAAACAAAAAATAAATTATTTAAAAAAAAACTTTTGCCAATATAATAGTGGCTATAGTTCGAAAATAAAAAATATTTCCATTTTCTTCCCATACGGATGGAACATTCAAGGCTGCAAGACCAAAGAAGTAGGAGCTGCACTACAGGTCTATCTGCCTCACTAGTCATTGTCTTATCTCCCACAAGGGCAGCTATTGTGGATGTAGATGACACCATAGATGGCTCTAGGCTCCAGTTAATTACAATAACGAGTTCTTCACAGATTGGCCTATTGTATCGTCATTACTTGTTAAAAAGGCATTGTACTTCATATAGAATGCACTTTTCTAGGGTGCATTATCAAAGCGATTGCCTAAGATACAAATTCACACGTTGAACGTGTTTCAACAAGAAACCCCACACAATTGTCGCACAGATAAAAACAAGTTTAAACTATTTTGAGATAGGATGTTGGTTTTGAAGGTGAGGCCTGTTTCTTTCTCAACTTGTTTGTTCAACTCAGGCAAATACTTTCACGTGCTCCAAAAATATTCCTTATACAAATTTAAAATTCTAAAGAGTGTCCAGATTTATTTTCCTTATTAATTCTACTAATAAGAATTTTACCAATCATCACCAATCACTATCATAAGCATCTCTGTGTGATACTTGGTAGTGATTGAACATTCAAAGCATGAATATTGGGTATAACCAGAAACATGCTTACGAAATTTCAAAAAAATAATTGGATTAACGTCGCTGGAGAAGTATATTGAGGTCATTTGGCTTCTGTTTGAAACGCAATCATGTTTACTAAAAACTTTATAAAATCGTCTTCTCGGTTTTTTTAAAGGAATTGTTGGTTTTTTTAAAATTTGATAACTGACAATGAGTTAAAAAAAAAAAAAAAAAAAAAAAAAAAAATTGATCAAAATTCATCAAAAAAATTCAAAATCATAGAAATCTAACTTAGTACTTGTGTTTTTAAAAAATATTGCAATTTCTCTAAAATTATTTTTTTTAAATATTTAAATTTCTCTCAAATTATTTTAAAAATATTATTATACCAATCCATATATAGGACGTTAAGCCGAAATAAACAAACAATAATATTTATAAGACTTGAACAATGCATATTGTTACTAATGGTTATTGATATAAGTTATTGTTATTGAGAATGTTAATATATACATACGAACTGACATACTTCCCTCTATTATACTCACGTGATATTTTTGGATTCTCTTTGACAAGAGGTCAACAAACCATGTGACTGGAGTCAATTGGGTTAATCAGCAGAATCTTGACTGAATCGTCAGTCTATGTTTAAATCTAGGTCCAGTTACTGTTACCATTCCACTTTCCTATAAATAAAATATAAAAATCTACTTATTCGGAAAAAGGTAATGCATTTTTTTTTAAAAAAATGCAAAGCTAAATAATGAGGAACATAAAAAAATAATCAATATTGAGTATAAAATTAAAAATACTTTCATGCAACCTGTTGTCGGATTTAAAAAGTTTTATTCACAATAACCAATAACAAATAATTTTATACTGCGCTTTTCAGAAATTAATGAAGGTTTATGATTTTCAAATAATACTATAAAAGAGATAATTTAAAATATTTTTGGTAATCAAAGCGCGCTATGTTGCTCTCGAAACGTTTCTGACAACTTGTTGATAGCTTTTTCATGCCTCCATACTAAAATTTAAAATCTTTATTATTAACTATTTTGAAAACGCATATTCTATCGATTGGTGATCAATTAGAATATACGTTTTCAGATTTGTTAATAAAAAAAAAAAAAAAAATCTAAATTATATTATGGAGGAATAGAAAAAGAAACGTATTGAGAGTAATGGAGCGTACTTTGATTAATAAAAATATTTTTAATTATTCCCTTTATAGTATTATTTGAAAATCATAAACGTTTATTAATTTCTAAAAAAAACAGCATACTATTTTTCTTAAATTTTAATGGGAAATAAAAGTTCAAATCCGATAAAACAGATGGGCTGATAAGTATTTTCAAATGTATGCTTAATTATAATTAATAATGTTTTTAAGAGTTTGGGCTCGGTTCCGAAAGAGTTAAACTTGTAAGGCGATATTAAGCTCAATCATACGTTGCCATTTTAGTAAGGACTAAAAATAAACATAAATAAACATTTTTGCTTAGGAGAGGATTAATAAGTGTTGGCATACATACAAAATAATAATCCATACTTTTTTGAAATATAAGTAATAAGTAAATAAGTAAATGTGTGTATAATAATACAATGACATGTCAATAACTTGTAAAACAAACTACCCATTATTAGCACTTCAATAAATGTTCTACATCAAAAAGTCCTTAGTACATCTTCTTTTCAGACAGCTCGGAGGCTTATCGGGAGTCGGAGGAGGAGCAAGTAGGAAGACCAGTGGATTTGAGTAGGTGTGTAGCTTGTTATATTAGGATAGTCGTCTTGTTTGGGACAAATCTGCAATGCATGGGACATTTAGATAGTTATGGATAAGTTTACTAGTGGCATAATAAGAATAATTGAGGATCTTTCAAAGGATTTTGGATTGTAAGGATTGGATACGACAAGAAATGGAAGGTTTAGTAGAACACCAAAGTTAAACTCCGTATGTACAAACGGGTCTAATCACTGCCATGTAAATAAGTCTTTTCTAATTGGGAGCATAGAACGCTAGTGTAGTAAATGTTTATCCTATAAAATGTTAACTGTGTATACTGAGGTGATTTAAAGAAAAAATGTCTGCATGTTTCCCGATCAACATATATGTTTATAAATCTGTGCGTGTATGCGCATTTGCGTGCTTATAGAAATATCATTGACAGTTAAATGTCAGCCTTAATTCGGCTGTTATTAAACTAAACTCAAAAAAAAGCTAAGTTATAATCACACAAATTGTGAAGTGAAAAAGAATTCAACCGCTCAACTAGCAAACAACCGGTTATCAGATGTGATAATCAAATCCGATCGTGACCTCCTCCAAGCTGACCTCACTCGATTTATGAAAGGTTGGTAGCGGCCTGGCTCTGGTGTCCTTTCATCTCTCCCCCCCCCCCTCCTTTTTTATGGTACATGATTATCTACTAGGGTTCATCTATTAAAATTTTATGTAATAATAACTTATATTGTCCATAATTGTTATGTTGCGATTTAAATATGTACGATTCAGATTGATAAGTTTATTTAAAACTTGATTTTTTCTTTAAATGCTAGACTTACATACAAGACAAGAAACTGCCGACTACTCATTTACATTTACTAGAAAAGCTTTCAAAAATCACAAGAAACTGCTCGTCGTTACAGACTACTTCAACATTTACTAGACCAACGATCAAACCTCCCAATTCATTACAAAAGACTTATTTACATGACTGTAATTAGACCTATTTAGACGTACGGAGTTGAACTTTGGGGCCCCACTAAGCCATCCAATTCACCTCGTATCCAATCCTTGCAACCCAAAATCCTTCGTAAAATCCTCGATTCTCCTTATTATGTCACAAACAAACTTATCGATAAAGATCTTAATGTCTCGTATGTTGCTAATTTAGCCCAAACCAGATACCTATCCTTTCATATTAAACTCCATACCCACTCGAATCCACTAGTCTCCAAACTTACTTCACACTCTATTCCTGACTACCCTCGGAGGCGAATGAAAAGAATATGACCAAGAGACCTTCTAATGATGAACTATTGAAGCACTACTAGTTAGTTGGTCTTTACATGTTATTGACATATTGTAATCATTTTCCTCGAATTTACTTGTTGTATACGAAGTATACAATTGCAAAAATCAATTGTAATAAAAATTGTAAAAATTTAATGATTTATATATATATATATATATATATATATATATATATATATATATATATATATATATATATATATATATATATATATATAATTGCAAAGAATTATTTTTTTAAAGTATTTCATGGTTTATATTTTTAAAATTATTGTTTACAAATGTTTCATATCGAAAAGTTAAAAGGCGCCGCGGCATGCGACTTCCGAAGGGTCAACGCATTTCGAAACCAATGTGTATGCTAATTGATTCGTAGAGGTACATGTGTTGGCAAGTTTTTAATGGTCGGGATCTTCATCGCACGCCGAATACAAATTACCCGCCTGACCAGAATATGAGATGGTGGCTTGCAACTCTCACATGATCGAGACACATCACCATTTAGATGTCTGCTTTCGATGGACCAAATAGGCCAAGGGTTCGATGAATCGGTTCCTCCTCTTCGGTGAACTGGGTCGTTTGTCGATAACCGGTCTGTCCTTTGGAAAAACCTTGATCTCTGGCCCTTACATAAAACAGAACACTGTTTAATAATAAATTGCATATGTCCTTTCCTTCTTTAATTATCTATGGATGAAAAAGGATAGAGAAGGTATAAAGAATAATACAAAGCTCCGTCATCTTGGTAGTTTACTATTCCTTAGAATCCCTCAATATCCTGAACTACGTAATTGTTTTTAATGTGTACTACAATAGTTCAAAGATTTAAAAGACGTTGCTGGCTTGATTTTTAAATATTTCCGTGGGAAATATAAGCAAAGCACTTTTAAGATATAGATCCCAACTTTAGGTAAAATGCTAGAAAATCTGAGGATTCTCCTTTTTCCTAAGTGAAATATTAGTTAGTAATTCGGTAGGTCGACTAAAAATACAAATTTTTTTCACAATTAGTTTTCCTTTTTCTCAGTTACTGAATCCGAATTTCGACTTCACTAGGTACCTAGGAAAATGTTCTTTAAAAAATGCTAAATTTTCATTATTTTACTTCTAAATGAAAAATAATAATAATAATAATAATAACCTTCTACAAATGTAAACTACATTAAATTTCCTCTAATGCGTTTTCTGTTTTCAACAAGACAATTGTTCAATAGCTAGATAGAACCGATTCCACTTATTTACTATCAATGCGCATTTGCACCTAAATATTTGGTTTACAAAATAATAGTAATAATAATAAATAAAAAATAAATTGTAGGAAGTTTGTAATATGATGCTCTTTATTCAAATGTACATATTTTTTTTTCGATAAGAGGAAGAAAGCAATTCGCATTATTTTTCGAAACTTTTTACATTTTTTTAGGTAGAAACTTTAAAATTCGGATTTAGAACTCCATAATACATAAAAAATAATAGTGAGAAAAACATGTTTTTTTCAGTTCATACTGGAAACAAATTTAAAATTGGACAGTTGGGAATATTTATCTGGTAATTTAAACAAATATCGGGATTGTTTATGAATGATTTTATCATTTATAATGATTCATGTATTGATACATGAATCATCATGCGTACCTCAAGTTTTTTAGTAAATGTTGAAGAAATAGGAAACAACAAGCAGTGTCCTGTAGTTTCAATATAGCCTCAGGAATTCAAATTAATCGTAACCCAAATATTGAAGGTTGCTGTAGTATTCGAAGCCGTTTACATCGAAATAAAAGAATAATTCAAAAAATAAAATATAAAAATATAACCAAAATTTGGATTCTGTTGACGCAAAGCCTCAGTTTATGGCAGAGCTAAATTCCTTATAAAGACAAGCTAAATAAGTTTCTCTCTGATCGGGAAAAACAATAGATTATGGATATGTCAATCTATAATATACTGTCGTTTTTTTTTTAATTTCCAGTTTATGATGAAAAGGATGCAATTACATTAAAAAAAAAAACGTAAACGTGATAAAACATTCATTTTATATATCGAGCTTAAAAGACGATATTCACATATTTCTTTCCCTAAAACAACTCTATTATAAAATAATATATTATATATTTAGTTAAAAAAAAGCAACTTAACTTTTATGTAATCCAGGTGAAATTACACCATAATACCCTAACCTTCATATAGGATTTTTAATCTTTTATTTTGGTTTGTTTAAGTTACTGAGGTGTAAAAATAAAAATCAATTTCTCCCTGAATGGGAAAATCAGTAGACCATGGATATGTATATCAATAATCTATAGTTTTTCCTAAGTTATATTTCAGAATTAAAATGATGAAATTACTTCAATTATTAATTAAATTAAATTAACAATCATTGGGAATAAACAAATTTGTAAATTTGAATATAGGGGTTTCAGACGTGACTTTTTTCATTGAAACCAATATAGCTACTAAACGGTAGGTTCTAGGGACAAATGTTATATATAAAAAAATATTCTCTGTTAAATTATTTCAAACCAAAGAACTGTCGTCATATTTTCGATCCGAGCAAAACTAACATAGTTTGTCAAAATGAGTGTGAAAAAAACGTAATACCAAAAAAGAATAGACCTCCAGCCAAAAGTTATATCCTTGTAAATTCTTCTATTTTGATATTTATAACCCAATTATATACGAACTTACTTTTTTTAAAAATGCTCAGTGTTTACAGATAATAGTACTACAACATAAATAAAAAAAATTAACCACAATTCAAACCGAACAGTAGTTTTTAGCATGTTCATATTAACATGAAAAAAAAGATTTTACTGAACATGTCAATGCGTAGTGAGAAACTTCACATAAACAACGTAATTACATAGGAAGCACACGGCCACGCCAAGGACTAAACTCCTCGACTGTCAAGAAATCAAGATAAGGATAATACGTGTAGCATTAAAAATTATTCTTTGCCTCCCGAGCGTAATATTAGGTAAGCAAAAACGTCCACGGAACTATGATTTGTTAGCATACCCTTAGGGAACGAAAGGCGCTCCACATAACAATGATGCTAATACCAGAGAAAGTACCCTACACTGACAGCAATTACGATCTTTAATAAATAACTCCTGTACGTATGATTAAATAATTTATCGGATTAACGGTATTATGTAAAGACCTGTTTGAACATAGATAACTCCATATCGTGTTGAATGTACGAATCAAACGGTTCTTCGAGGCGTATCAAAGTTACGTAAGACTCCCGGTATTCCACGGAGATTTCACTGAAATTTTAAAGCAGTAGATTAAAATTGATTGATCCAATTGTTTCCTAAATGTAATTCTTTTTTAGATACTTATATAAACAAATTACATCCTAAAAAACGGAATGATTATTATTTCAAAAATTAACCATATAAGATATATCATATATAAATCTACAATTTTTTTTTTTTATATCAATTTATTGAAATTTACAAATATATACATCAAGCAAATGAGCTGATAACGATTACAGTAACATGTAATAACTTGAAAAGAACTACTCATCAGTAGCACTTCAACTAAAATTCTACACTAAAAGGTCTCTAGGTCATCTTCTTTTTTTCTTATCGCCTCTGTGGATTGGAATAGGAAGCAAGTTGAGAGACTAGTGGATTGGAGTGGTTATGGAGCTTACCAGATCGGTATCTGGTTTGGGCTAAATCATCAACACACGGGACATTAAGATCTTTATGGATAAGTTTATTGGTAACAAAGTAAGGAGCATTAAGGATTTTTCGAAGGATTTTGGATAGTAAGGATTGGATACGGGAAGAATTTGAAGGTTTAGTTGGGCCCCAAAAAATTATGTTAAAAGCGATATAATAACATTTTAAAAAAATAATGGATATAGAAACGTTCTTTATATACACTGATTTATATAACTCACATTTAATATCGTCCATAATGAAATGTGCTCTAAAAGTCGTTTTTAATGACGTGTAGAGAAAAACCGTAAAAAATCACGATTTCTGCCACTTTTTGAAAGAATACCGAAAAATTGAAAGCTTGTATCTTAGTCCCCGTTTAAGCTACAGAGCTCAATTTCTGCTCAAATCGATTTTTTAGTTTAGTTCAATTTTGAATCAAAAAGTCTTTCACTTGTAACCAAACGGGTCCCCGACCCCGGGAGGGTCGGATTACCCGGAGAATCGGATTAGTGGGAGGAGGATTCTACTATAATCGTGTATCCGATCTTCGACATACTAATGAAATCTTTCCCTGTTACATCGTTTGCGGGAAATTACAAACTATTCCTGCGGTGAACTTGTGGGAAAGATGCTTTCATTCCAATGTTGATTAGATGATCATGGCAATCTGAATCTCTCGAGTGTGACTTGGAATAATTAGGTTTGAATATTCCTTTATATGAGAGGACTTTTTAAAAATAAAAATTTATAAAAACAGATTCAATTATTAGTTATATTCATAACACAGTTAGGGGTTCTAAACATATGTTTTGTCCCACTCAAATTTTGAAATGAATCAGCGAACTGATGCGGAAAAGATTGGTATAATACGCCGCTATCCTTTGAAGATACCCGAACAAGGAGTCGTGGCTATCTTGCAACATCTTTGGAAGTTGTTATGGAAATCGTGGTGATTTATAACAATTTGGCAGATATCGATTCTAATCACTCAATGATTGGTTAGTTGTACGTGTCTATAATCTGTCTTAAAATACATTACGGCAATAATTCGTGCTTTTGTTCATGTTAAAAATGAACCAACGTCAGATCTATTTAAAGCAGTCTTGTATGCAGAATATACCCTGAGATACAGTCAGGAGTAAGAATAAGCACATCCAAGTAAAAAAAAATTTTTTGGAATGTAGTGTCAACGTTTCGGCTTGCATTGCAAGCCTTCTTCAGGGCTATAAATAACAAAAAAAGGAATATAACGAAGAAGTATATTAAACAAAATAAATAGAAAAATATTACACTAATAACATTTAACTAATTTATAATATTTTCCTATTTATTTTACACTATTTTTAGCCTCGTCTATTAAACGTCAGCAATTAATTAAAAAGGTTTATAACTTTGATGAGTTTATTCTTACTTCTGACTCCATCCTAGATTATTTACTTCATTAAATATTGTCTTTATTATTTAGTACAATTGAATTTTGAGATTATTTAAATTGATTATTATCACCTGAGCCTATAGTAACATTTTTTTTTTTTTTTTTTTTTTTTTTTTTTTTGCCAATTTAGAATAAATACAAAAACTTTATTTAATAATAAACAAAGGATAATTAGTACAAATAATGTCTCTTGTGAAAAGTTTGAGTCTCTCGTCCAGCTTTTTTTTTTTCTTTTTTTTTGGACATAGTAATGAGTTTTTATTGGAATTTTCTTTTATTTAATATAGTCTATAGAAGCCTTTAGATGATAAAAGAGAAACTCATAGAGGAAAAGTTGACAAATATAAATCATGATTTGAACGGAGATTCTGGTGTACGGTTTCCTACATTGACCTGATTTGCTTAAAAAAAAACAAAATACTATTTCTCCCTGACCGGGAAAAGCAATAGGATATGTCTATCTATGATACACTGTTTCTTTCCCAAATTACATTATACAATTAAAAGGATCAGATAACTTAAATTAATAATTGAATTATATGAACAATAATGATTATACGAAATAAACAAAGTTAAAAGAAAATAAACATTTCAAACTTATTTTTTTTTTTTTCAATTAAATCAATATAGCTCTTTAAACAGTAGATCCTAGAAATTTCTGACAAGGAAACTGTTGTAAAATTTTGATCCACGCAGAACAGAACTAGACCGTGTCAAAATGGGAGTGAAAAAACATTATACCAAAAAGGTATAAACCCACATCCAAAAAACATATCAATATCAAAAATTCAAAGTATACATATTTATTTCAACGAGGAATCGAATTCAAATTAGCTCTTTTACATATAATTTCATTTACTATTTTGTTTCTTCAAAATTTTATTTTTAAAATAAACTATACTGGTCTATATTTTTTTTAATTTCCTGATAATATGGGATGAAGATAACACTATGCGCATCAAAAATCTATTTCTTAAAAATATTTCACATTTAAAGAACGCACGACTTCGCAATACGCATTAGATTCGCTGTAACGTAGGGACGCACCTGCAACCCGTCACAGATAATTTCCTGCAGGAAGTACAAAATTACTTGAGCAATGCAACCTCTATTATAAGACACGAGGTTTTTCAATCTGAATGGTGAATGGAGTAAACAGAGGTATTGTGACATTGTGTCGCTTGTTTAATCATGGTGTTAATTAATAACTGTTTTATGAATTCGTTATTCAGGTATAACCGTTATTCTATTTTAATTTCTCCACGTCCAATTTAAAGATCATACCGGTACACCAATTTTGTACCAAATAATGTGTATGCCTTCAAATGTACCTTTAAATCCACATTTTAACAGTTCACTTAAAAAATACTAGATTCTTGATCTTGATCTGAAGCGGGCAATAAATCATATGACAACATCGGGCCATCGCAAAGCCAACGGGCTGGTTTTCCACTTAACGCAAATGGCACATGCCTTGAGTAAATTGGTCTCGGTTAGAGGCAGAATAGTTCTCATTATCTCAAGGAGCTCTTCCTCTCAGTGACGAGTTATAAATGGCTATTCTAGCTGCCATCAGGCTCCCAATTGTCAAAAACTGAGCCAAGATTTCAATTACAAACCTTGCGCAATGTACTGAAATATCTGCAAATTAGGGAATTATCGACTTTACAAAGCTTTCGGATGTTTATGGATCTTAGGGTGTGGAATTAAGTCTCTTTGAGTGTTTCAAGCTGTATATGTAGCTGAGATGTTTTCCAGCAATCAATTGCAGTACTCGCCATCTGTTGTGAAAGTTCCTGTTTGATCGGGTTCGTAGAATCGAATTAAAATGCAAGTGACACCGCTCTTCAGTTTTATAGTCACACGCACAGTTATACAATCTTTCAAACCTATGTCGAACATATCAATGGAACAATTAATTATTCGCCACTTTCGTCCTCTTTATAATTCACTAGTCAAACTCTCTAAGATACCATTTATTTAAAATCTTCCAATAAATTACAAAAGACTCTTTTACATGGCAGTAATTAGGAGTTGGGCTTTGGGGCTCCACTAAATTCTACTCACCTATCTAACCCTTGCAATCCGATATCCTTTGAAAAATCTTCAATGCTTCTTACTTTGTAACAAATAAACTTATCTATTAATATCTTTGTGTTCCATATGTTGCTGATTTAGCCTAATCAAGATACCTATACTTTCATAGTAAACTTCTTTATCACTCAAATCTACTAGTCTTTCAACTTGCTTCACATTCTATTATGAAATTGGAGATATAGCCCAAAAAAGATACATATCCTTTCATAGTAAACTCCATAACCACTCAACATTATAAATATATATATATAATTATATAAGCTTAGAAGGTGTATTTCTCATTTAGGCCCCTCCAAATAATAGATACGGGATAAGATGTCCTAACTTTCGGCGGGAACAAGTCTATCTAAATAAGGGTCGGGTTCGATCCTCTTGGTGTTACATAGTTTAATACATCTTCAATCCAATTCGTAAAACCGATTCAATCCTTCCTTTGTCACAGATAAACTTATCCATGAAGATAGTAATGTTTCATTTATTGCTGATTCGTCCCAAACCAGATACCTATCTTCATATTAAACTCCATAACCACTCATATACACTAGTCCAGCAGCTTCCCATTCTATTCCCGATAATCCTCATTATCAAAGCGGCAGAAAAGAAAATGGTATCTTTTATTGAAGTGCTATTGGGAAGTTGATCCCTCGTTAAATCCTCAATGCTTCTTATTATATCACAAATAAACTTATCCACAATGATCTACATGTCCTATACGTTCTAGATTAGGCCCAAACAAGATACCTATTCTTCCTTGACAAGGGACATATCCACTCCCATCCACTGGTCCCTCAACTTGCTTACTTTACTCCCAAAAACCCTCCGAGTTGTCTGAAAAGAAGATCGCTAAAGGACTTTCTAATGTAGAACATTTAATGAAGGCTGCTAATGGGTGCTTTACAAGTGATTGAAATGGTGTTACTTCACTTGTAATTTTGTAATTTTCATCTTCACCTTTACTAGATTTTTTTTTTCCAGTTTTTTATAAATTTCAAGAAATGATGAAAAAAAATTGTATTGGTTAATGACTAAATATTAAACAATTCTATAATTTGGAGGCATCGATATCTATATGATTTATATAGAAAACATTCCGTATTTGAATACGATTAAGCAAACAGTTGGAAATGGTATCGAGAACAGTCACCACCAGGACCATTGTTCAAGCAGACGTTTCGAAGGTGTTGAAAACCTGTTCGACAGAAGATATAGCGACTGACCTGCCCACTCAAACAGTAAGCTCTCTTGTGACTCATGGTACCCTTACGTGGGCTGGACATTACCATCCCACGCGAACTGGAATCGGAGCCGATTGGGGATGTTGCAATGTCTAACAGCCTGGTATTTATTGTCTGTCTGCTGTGAAAGGCTGCAACAAGGTCCATATGCTAGTGCAGTATGCACAATCATTTGAGAGGTTGCCGATTTTGTTCATGGGCCGCAACCCGCACGAATTGAGGTCGTGAGTGGGTTAGGCGAAGCAAATGAGCCTTTTATGGTTTACTTAGTTGAATAGCTAACCCCATGATCCTTGCCGAGGATCAATGAACTGTCAATTTCAAAAGATTTTTTAGTTATGATGATCATCAAGCAATCAATTGCTTGAAATTGAAACTCGCTTCTTATTTAAAAATATACCGAGGCTACAACAACAAAGAGAAGCTCGTGTGCTTATCTTAATAACTATCATTTTTTTTTTCCAGGTACCTGGAAAAACAATAGCTAAATGACACCCATTTACGACAGATTTCATATATTAATACAATTTATTTAATAACATAAAATGAATGGAGATAACAATTTTTCAAATACACGACAAATGTGAGGCAAGTAGATTTTGGATTGTAAGGACTGGATCAGAGAAGAATTGGAAGGTTTAGTGGGGCCTAAAAGCGCAACTCCGTAGGTCCAAATTAGTATAATTACGGTCATGTAAATGAGTCTTTTATAATTAATAGGGAGCTTTGAACGTTGGTCATGTAAATGTTAGAACAGTTGAAAACGATAAGCAGTTTCTTGTCGTTTAAGTCTCAGGTAATACTACCGTCAAAAGTATCTGAATATGTACTTTGAAATATTTGAATTTTATAAAAACATATTTTTTTTTCATAATAAATAAAAATTCTGAAGTCTATAATAAAAATTACTAAACTAGAAGTAAACAATATTAAAATAAATTACAATATTTCTTCCAATAAACAAAAAAGTTAGAAATCTTATTTTTTAAAATTTTAACTTTTAAATTTTAAATTCATATTTAATAAGACATATTGCCCCCTCTGCCTTGAACGTCTCCTTCCACTAGTCTTGGCATAATTTTAAATAACGAAACGAATGATAAACATGGTCTGAAGAAAATTTGAAAAAATAATATGAAACTCCATCGTTTGTTATTAATAGGGAAAAACACTGATGTGTTTAATCCTTAATGTCTCACGTTTAATAAATTATTTTAATATAAATGTAAACCAAGTATGAATTAAGGTAAAAACCAGGATATATATATTTATTAAACAGAAAACCACATAAATCAACGATAATTTATAAATTTTGCATATGCTTTTAATTTAATGACGATTTCTTGAATGAAAGATTGATCAAAACATGTAATTTAGCAATTATCAATACTTGTTATTATTGTTTTTGTTTTGCTATTTAATATGTTGTAATATTTAAATTGATCTATTCTAATGCTTGAACACACGGAAACGATACGAAACGTCCCGACAATAAGTTTTTAAAAATATTTTGTATCTCATTTCTAAACATTTCATTCTATCAATGGGAACAAACCTCTCGTGGAACGAAAGGCATGATTAGAATTTTGACAACTTTGGCCAGAATAAAAGATATGTTTTATCGAGTAACAAAAATGACGAATGCTGCTACCTATATTTTTTGTATTTGTTAATTGTTGTAGCGTGTTCAACAGACGTTGCTGTCTAGTTAAGTTGTCTCGGCTAAATAATACATCAACAAGAAAGGAAAAGTGTTGACAGTTTACTAATGGAATTTAATTACATAAGACGTCCGAGTCCAGGTGGAGTACTTAAGTGTACATTATTTCTTTTTTCTACAGTGGTTTCAGTGTTATTAAAGAATCAATATTTATTTCTTTAATATGACATGCTAATAGTGATTGTTTAAAATAAAAACAAAACTATCAGGTTTATGTAATCATAATATTATTTATATTAAAAAATATTTATTTATCAACTAAATAGATAAAATTTCGAAGTGTCCTTCCTTGAGCCGAAACCTTTAAATTTAAATATAATTACATGATTTAAAAAAAAAAATTATTTATTGATGTTTAAACCTGTATACAATACAAACAAATAAATGTGTGTAATATGATTACGAAGACATGTCAATAAGTTGTGAAGAACTACCCATTAATAGCACTTCAATAAAAGTTCTACATTAGGTCTCTTGGCCATCTTCTTTTCAGACACCTCGGGGTGTTAGCGGGAGTCGAGTGTGAAGCAAGTTGGTAGACTAGTGGATTCTGTTGGCATGGAGTTTACTATGACATGATAGGTATCTAGTTTCGGCCATATCAGTAACTTATGGGATATTAAGATATTAGTGCATAAGATCGTTAACACAATAAGGAGCATTGACAAATTTGCGTGGGGTATTAGATCGTAAATTTAAAACCATATTCGTTTATATTTTAGCTATAATTTGTTAATCGCTACAGCTATAATCTGATGATATGATTTACCCACCTATACCAACCATTTTATTGTTTTAGTTATAATTGTAAGTCGCCGAATCCTAGAACCGCTGTCTCGTTTCACATTAATGGTTTAGGGGAAATTATATATATTCAGTTACAATACAGTTTCTTCATTACAACAATGGTTAAATGCAAGGATGTTTCGATTCCAACAGTCATTTCACGATTTTACCGATACCAACGAAAAATATTAGTATCGTGGATCTATTATTCAAAGTCGATTCTTAAGTATCTACCGAAGTTTTCGCCTGTCAGTAAACAGACACTCCGCCTGGGAAAACGCAAACCAAGCCTAGGTTAAATTATGAGGCGACACAATAGATCCAAAGAGATTCCTGCGCTCCTCTCTCAGATGTGTCACTGTTGTAACCTGTGGATGCTGAGTTAGAGCTCTACAGCCGCAGATGCTCAATTTATCAAATAGCAAAGCGGAGTTTGTTCCTACCTTGCTCATGTTTTTTATAATTTACTCTTATATTTACATTTTTAGTTATAATACGGGTCATAGGTTAATTTAAAAAAGATTATACAAATATCTGAGTATTAGAGAGTATATGAAAAACAAAACAAAAGTTAATAACTGAATCTGTATCCCATATATATATATATATATATATATATATATATATATATATATATATATATATATATTTTATTTTTCAAGAACTGTGAGAAACTACTTTAATTCTTATGCATTTTTTTTTTTTTAATGTTCAATTAGCTCTTCATGACGCGCATTAAGCGAAGCTAGTGCCTCGTCAGTCGCCGGAAAGGCTTTGAGGTTTATCGATAATTGTTTTTGTTGCCACTGCTTCATTTATTTATTTTTTAAAACTATTTCTATTGAATAATTATTACAATCTGCCCCACTCAATAAGTGATATGGATAGTAAAGAGCCCATTCATAAAATTTCTATAATACCATACAAAAAAACAAATTATCTAAAAATACAAAATAATAGATAAATAAAAACAAATTTTAAAAATGGCACTAAGTATAATGTAAATATTTGGAAGTCGTGGATCTCTGAAGTCCTTGACTCATGGAACTTTCAAATCATTTTGTAACCTACTGTTCCGTACACGAAACGAGGCATTTACTAAACTTCTAAAATATTTTGATTGAAAACGTTTATCGAAAATTTGATATCTTTACCGCTCCTTAATGTTCAAAACTTCTCCAAATTTGAAAAGAAACAATTAGGTCGTAAGTGAAAGCTTAAAACGTTAGTCAGACCGGCCTAAAGATCGTCTGTTCATTTGTAGATTTTTAACCCTAAAACTACCAAAATTTCTTGGTAAAAAACATTTATAGGCAAGGAGCGGATATTTAAAAAAAAAAAAATTGGATATATTTTTTCCTAAAATTAGTGTCAAAAATCAAAGTAATGAATGCTGTTTCCATGAACTTCTACCAAAAAGTCCGAAAAGGGTCATTTGTTTTGCCCTAATACATTCATTGGTAGCATATTTATTACATCATTAGAATGGTTTATTCTTTTATATTTTCTTGTTTTCAATCATTATTTCTAAGTGTAAATAAAACTGATTTATATAATGAAAATTGTATAACTACATCTCCTTGCAAAGGTTCATTAAAAAGCTTTAGTTTAAAAAAGCGACGTTTCATGGCCAAGCCATATTTTCAAACCCTGGAATAGAAAAAAATAATAATTTCAAAACAAAAATGAGTGTAATGATACCAAATACTATATTTTATATTTATGTAATTCTTAACATATATTACATTTTGTAATAGCCAGAATTCTAATTTTTATTCATAATATGTTTTATCAATTTATTTTATCATTTTTTCAAGTTTTTAAATAAAAGTTTCCGAGGAGATATATGTTTGCCTATTTTTCATCATATTAAATCCCTGACTTTCGTGAAGAAGTCAAAATTGTGCACTTTTCGAAGGCAATATTTGAATGGTTTACTAAATTCCTGTAATAACTCTAAAAACACTATTTGAGCCAAAATAAATACCTTAAGGCCTTACAAAGAAGCTTAGCTCAAACATATTTTCACAATCTGCTAATATAGAGCTTTGAAAGGATAGTTAACTTTTCAAGGTAATAGGACTTATCGACATTTATAACAACCATTGAAATATAGTCTTCTAACACAATAATTATCCCAAATCTATTTTGTTTCTGCTGTTCTTGATTTTAGTATAGCATATTTTTCTTGTTTAGTTCTGTTTAAGTTTTCCTGCAATGTCAGTATTTGATAACTAAACTACTAGTCACAAGCGTTTTGAAGTGCGTTGAAATGTGTGAAGCGTAAATAATTATTAGTTAAGAACCAAGGGCCGCCGGGAAACTCCACAGACTTAAACATAAAATTTTAATTTATTATTTTATTTTCTATTTATTTATTTATTTATTTTTTAATATCACACGAGTGGTTTTATTTTTAAACACCAGTAACTCGATAAAAGAAAAATATTTATTTACCTGACGTCCTTGCTGCGTTCCAAGATTGACCTGTATACATGAATATATAACAGATTTTCTATTTTACAACAAATATTTTTAAAATAAACTTAATTTTATTTAGAGTACTAAACTAGTTTTGCTTTTTTTTTTTTGGCATCTCTTAATTTTATTTTTCGGAATAAATTGACCCTGATTTTCCGTCTTAGGTTTCCGAAAGGAATAATTCTAAGGTTTAATAGTTGTAGTGCTAATAATCAAATATTCGATTATAAATAATTTAAATATATATATGTATTTACGGCATCAAGTATATTATGCACAATTACCAACTAAAAGGTAATTTTTATTCACTGAACTACTAATTTATTTTAATAATAATTATTTCATAACTATTCGTTGTCTGATCGTTTTATATTGTTGTATAAATAAACTGGCAGGCAAAATATTCCACACAAATGATTGATTTTTTTCTTTCTGGGTGAAAAGTTTCATTCTTTTCTTAGGTTTTTACGTCCCCATATACTTGAAGCAGGGCACATACAACATATCAATTAAATAAAATACTATCAAGCAATTTTAAATTTACGAAATTTTAAATCAATAAGGTTTACATCCGCCCCTTGCGTTCGTTGCATCTTGCATTCAATGGTGTATAGGTTTTATGTAATTTGCAATAGATTCTTGAGAGACTATAATAAACTATAATAAACTGAAAAAAGAAACTGCTTGTCGCTTTCGACTAGACAAACGTTCAAAGCTCCCAATAAATTACAAAAGACTTTATTGGCAATTTGACATACGGATTTGTGCCTTCCAATTCTTCTCGTTTCTAATCCTTACAATCCAAAATCCTCAATTCTCCTCATTATTTTTAAACTTATCCTTAACGATCTAAACTTCCCATACCCACTCGAATCTACTAGTGTCTCCACTTGCTTCTAGCTCGAAGATCCTCTGAGGTGTCTGAAAAAATGGTTTAGGGGCGGACAGTTTTATGTTTATTGAAGTGACTATTAATGGACAGTTCTTCACAAGTTATTGACTTGTTATTTTGATTATTTTACGGCACATTTAGAATTATTATTATTTAAAGTAAAAAAAAAATAATAATAATTTTTATGAACCATTTAGCCGATAAAATGAAACAATCAATTGAGTGGAATTTTCCACATGCCAGCATACATAATTGTATATTTTGTAGCAAAATAAAAAAAACCTCAAATGCGAGGAAAGGTTCGTAAGTCGGTTCCGAAGAACGCAGATGTCAGGATAAAACATGAAACTTCATCAAGAACACCTGATATCTTACTTAGCAAATAAAAAATATTACTAATAAATTAATAAATATAAAATTTAAAAGATTCTATTACATGTCCTCTTATTCGTAATATTATATGCGGGACTCCTAGAGTATGTAGTTGAGTGTTAATATCTTTGGAGGCCGAATAGGTTACAACTTCACTGACCGCCTACACTATCCCTAGGTATCTTTCTGTCTGGACCTTGTGCTCAATTATAATGAGCTATTTATATGTTATAACTAATTAACATTTTAATAACAATAAAATAAATAAAAAATTTATTTTAAATTAGTTAAGTAAGAGCACCGAAAATAAGTGGATCCGTAAAATATTAAGTAAACGGAAACATTAGAAAACATACAAAAGGTTAATACTGTTTAAAATTTAATATACCATACTGTCGTTTATGTAAAATGTTTATTTATAAAACTAATAAATAAATAAATTTCATAATTACTGTAAACATTTTTATTTTAGCTGCAACTTTTTTTAAATTCATACATTTTCACAGCTGGATTATAACATTCACTAATAAATTTCGAATCCATCTAGTATAAAGATATGATCATAAAGATTAATAAACAATTTTACGTCATAACAGATTAAATAAAAAATAACAAATAATATTCAGAATAATTACCAAATTATAATTAAGTTAGTAATTAGAGAAAAACATAATTTCTTAAAACGGAAAATAAAATTCATAATCAATTTTAAAAAATGTATTTATTTTTTTATTATTAAAACATTCAAAACAATTTGTGCTGTTTAATAATTACTTTTAAAATGAACTCCCCGTCAAAAGTATTGCAACACCCATAATTCTCGAGATTTTCCTGTTTTTTACCTTAATCCATACTTTTATATTCATATTAATATTATTTATTAAACGTGAGACATTAAGGATTAGACACATACGTTTTTTCCAGTTAATAACATACGATGGAATTTTAGATTATTTTTTTTTCAAATTTCCTTTAGTCCATGTTTATTATCATTCGTTTCGTTATTTACAAGTATGCCAAGACTAGTTAGTGGAAGCAGTCAATCAAGCCAGAGGGGGGCAATGTGTCTTATTAAATACAAATTAAAAATTTTAAACAGTAAGTTTTCTAACTTTTTTGTTTATTGGAAGAAATATTGTAATTTATTTTAATAAAAATTGTTTATGTCTAGTTTAGGAATGTTTATTATAGACTTCAGAACCTTTCTTTATTATGAAAAAAAAATACATTTTTATAAAATTCAATTTCAAAGTGTTGCGATACTTTTGACGGGGAGTTTGTATAGACGTATCATAAATGTATGTGGCTTTAATTTATTAAAATAAGATAATTTATTTAAAGTGTTTAAAAATACAATTTGTAAATTAAAAAAAAAAAAAAAAAAAATTGAAGCCTAGATTAAAACGTATATGACAGGTTGTGTTGATTCCAATCTTATATAGATTTGGGTTTTGATGGGTAATTATTTATAAATATTTTTAAATTCCTCTATTTCGCAATAAAAACAATTATAATAACAATGTATTATACCATTTATCTATTGCTAATCGCTTTGAAGGAAATGTAATGAATTATTTTTTATAAAAATAACTGAAAAATAGTTTTATATACATTTTTTTTTTTTGTTGCATTTTTTTCCAAGTTTTTAGTTCTTCTACTTTTTTGGAGAGTTGAAATAAAAATTTGGATTCATCTTAATCAATTGAGGAAATTCTTCTATATTAATTTCCTTATATTTAATTTTTTTTTTTCCATAATGACTGGACTTTCAGAATACAACTCAATTACTATAATTATTATTATTATCTATTAAACATGAATAATAAAGATTAAATGACTAAAAATAGGCGTGAATAAGATAATTACGAATTTTTAGAATGAATAATGAACAAAATGAGAAATGAGAAAACAAATTGAAAAAGGGGAATGGAATGCGAGAGATGTAGAGCGTGTCAGTCAGCGATTCTGGGGTAGCAGGAGCCCAGCATTCGACAGGAGCTCGACGAATTCTTCCTCAGTTTTCTGTTAAACCTACAGATATATATATATATATATATATATATATATATATATATATATATATATATATATATATATATATATATATATATAATATAAATTAGATTTTCATCATAGTAATTAATTAAAATAAACAAATAAATGATAAATTAAAAGTATAACAGTTGTCAGTGATCAAGAAGAAAATCGTTCAATTTGAACTTGGTATTTATCCAAGGATTTCGGTAAAATAAAACACTAAATTTAGTTCGTAATATCACAACAATCTTTATTAACAGACGAAGATTAAATCAATTGACCCACAAAAATTTAAAGAATCTAATAAGAAAACGGTTGTTTATCGAATCGAAAAGGTAAAATTAAATTTGATAACACTATTCGATAACTATAAAAAAAAACGAGAGGAATTATTATAGAAAAATATGAGATTAATCGAGTGACCAAGTATTGCATGAAATGGCCATGAAAATAAAATAATTTATTCTTGGTCCATTGCTCCATAACAGATAATTATTTTAGAAATTTAATTATAATAAATATGAATACTTAGTACACATTATTTAAAAGGAACATAAAATATTCAAATTTGAAATTAAGTAAATAAAGAATAAAAATTAAAAATAAAGTTAAAAAACGCAATAATGAAATCATTATTCATTGTCTGAATGAGAAAAATATTTTAGTTTTCTCTTGGTACGATATCCATCAACCAATAACCATCTATAACCTTAATGTAACCAACCACCCTATACATAATATTAATCAAATACTAATTTTGTTATTAAAATTAAGTAAAATTTTTAATTCCGTATAGCAAAATCAAGAAAATCAATCTTTTTTTTTTTTGGTAAACAAGTTTTTCGATTTTTTTTTTTTTTTTTTTTTTTTCGTTCAAATATATTTTATAAAATTATTTCATATCACTTTCTCACTCCTTTCTCTAATAATTAATTATCGTTGATGATAGGGATGGTTTTGATTGGTTGTCAATCACCTAAGGTTGGCAGGTGGAATATCAGGACTGCATCATCCTCGAGGAAGTAGCTAACTCAACCCTGAACCCAGACCACCCGACTTCTAAGTTGGTTGTGAGCATTCTTATGCTTCATCGGTCAATGTCAGTTGTTGTTTTAAATAAGGATTTTAGTTTTAAATTCATTTCTATTTTATTTAGTTAATATAAAAAAAAAAAAAAAAAAAAAAAAAATTAAAACAAAAAGAAGAAATCTCTCTCTCTCTTCCTATCTTTCTGTATATATATATATATATACATATATACACACACACATATACATATTTTTGTGGATGTATGTTTATATAAGAGTGGAAATTTATCATTCAATATAACAAGAAGCCTTATATCAATTTTAAAACACATAATCATTTGATTTTAGAAATTTATTCCTAAATTCAAAAGAAAACTATTAAATTTTGTTTGCTTGATATGTAAATATATAAGCTATTATCGACAATGAATATATTTTTTATGCTCGGTTAAAATATTATTTCGCTAATTTAATCATCGGAACCAATATCCCTAATAAACTAAAAAAAACTAAATAGTGAACAGATCCTTTGTTTATAACATTCTTTATTAGTTTTAACTATAACTATAAACTTTCATATTTTTTAATAAATCTAATTTAATCTTAAATTCCTTAACAATTTTTTTTTCAACTGAATAAACCGCTTTCGATAATGTTCTATAGGAAGAATAAAAATTAAAAATAAAATAAATTTAGCAATATCTTTGATTGATCATTAAAATTAAATTATATAGAAATAGCCAAAAAAAAATTGTTATAATTAAAAATAAAATTTACTATGATTGTAAAAAATATTTTATATTTCTGAACAATAACATCCTTTCAGTTTCCCTAAATTTTTATTATAGTTGTAATAAATGAAGCTTTATTTAATTATTCCAAATGCCTTCATTTTATTAGTTTTCCATATTTTTTAAATAAATATTTATCAATTTTATTGTACACATAAATCTTTTAAATAATAAATTTTATTAATGAAAAATGAATAAATCAATTTCTTAATTATCAATAGAATAATACTTTTAATTCATAAATTTACAAAGATAAGCTGTATAATCTTAATAATGTAATCATATCGTTAAATGCTTGTAATGCACTGTATACTCGTATTTAGTTCTTACCTTAACCCAAAAATGTCAACAACATTAATTAATTTTCTTACTGCCATCAATCATTAGTTAAATAATTAAAATTTAATAATAATTGTATTTATATTCTGCCAAAATTTAAATTAAATTTTAATAAATGATTTAAATAAAAGATATCGCCAGCTCACTTCATATTTGCATCGATTTATCAAGTATTTTGCAATACTGGCAATTCTTATAAACTCTGTCATTTCTAAATATATATCTGTACATAGCGTAAATAACTCTTATGCTAAACCTTTTACAAACCTAATTTAAATTGCTAATCCAATGGGCATGGGAGAAAACAATTTATGGCTGTCTGTCAGTCTCTGTTTAATAATACAAAAAAAAAAAATTTAACTTAAAAAAAAAACTTTAGTGCCAGAATTTATATATTTACTTTTTAAAATAAAAAACTAATAAAATGATGTATTTGAAACATGGTTTCGATTCAAGCAACTCATGGGCAATGCAATCCGCTTTATATAACCAGAACTTATTGTACAGAATGTTATATTTTATTGCTTGAATACATATTAGCTTCAAACAAACAGGAGTTCTCCAGTATCCAATTCTAAAAATCCTCAATGATATGTCAAATAATTATACGTATTATAAATATTACTATTATACATTATGTCACAAAAAAAGTTTATAATACCGTATAATGCTGATAGGATATGAACTAACTAAATATTCTCCTATAGTGTATCGTATGCCCACTCAAACTTCTAATCTTGTTTCTCATTAAAGTTCCGATAATCTTCAGAGGAATTGGAAAATAAGATGGTATCGGGACCAGTAAATATATAACTGAGAGTTACTGATGTATATTTTCTTCTTAAAATAAAATATTAGTACTGCCTTATTAATAATAAAAGAAAAAATCTTGAGGTTTTCCCAAAAGCCTCAAAAAAAAAAAAAAAAAAAAAAAATTAACGTACCGGTAAGAAATAAAATAAATTTTTCTACCTTACAATAATATTTAATTAATATCTTTATCTGTTTTATCATTTGTATATTTACGAGTAAATATATATAACTAATCGTTTTTCAATTCATACTAGCTATAAACAAAACAGTAATAAAATGTTTTATTACATACATGCAAATGCACTAAATAATATCCGATCAATTGTTTTTCTTTTTACAATAATTCGCTTTTAAAAAAATACGTATGTTATATTAAATTTCGTGAAACACCCACGCCAGCCCACTGAACATGTCATGATTGTCATATTTTGACAAAATATACACATTTAGCATGGTAGCATGGGTGTTTCACGGAATTTAATATAAATTACATAGGTATAATCTAGTTGTATATTTAACAAGCTTTGAGATGAAAAAATGAAATTTTGGATCGAGCAAATAGTTTTGAACTTAAATGTGCCAAGAAAACGTGTAATTCATAAATAGTACGTGATCTTTAGCGTTCTGGCATGTGTATTTCAAGACACCCAATTAAATCTTCATATTTAAAGTTTAATAGTAAATTTGACCACTTTTTAGATTAAAAAAAAAAAAGAAATTTTGATTCGGACGAAAAGTTTCGGAGTTATAGTGAAAAATGTGCAAAAAAACGTGGATTTTACAACAGTACGGGTTTTTGAGCGTGCTTTTAAGGAACATTATTAAAACTTCATATTTATTAGTCTAAAGTAAATTTAATCAGCTTTAAGATGAAAAAAAGTAATTTTGAATCGGACAAATTGTTTTTAAGTTATAGACAAAAAAGTACGACAAACATGTTTTCGCGGAGAAGTGAGACTGGCCAGTTGGCCAATTTCTACACTTTTTCCCAAGACCATATCTTCGAGGTAAATGGTCTGATTTGGGAGTAGTTTTTTTCATTTCTTTGGTAATTCCAGCTACAATTAGTATATAAAGACTTTTTTCGGAAAAAGCTTCGTTTTCGTGTTATAGGTAAAAAACCAAACATGTATTTTGGGCATGAAGCCGACGTCTACCGTGGTAGCAAACTTCAGATTCGGATTCAGCATTCCAAAAAATATAAAGATTCCTTGAGAATAAAAGTTCGGCAGTTTTTTCTTAGGCAAACCCTAATTTTACTGGAATTACTGTACAAATCACATTTTTTCACGGAAAACCTTCCAGCCTAAAAAATTATTTTTTTCCTATTATCAATATTGTTTTTCTCAAACCTCACACAGCATAAGCGGTTTAATAGTTTTTTTTTTTTTATGTTTTCCCTCATTCCAGCTATCTCGGTACCTATAGCCCGGATAAAGGGGAGTCTAATGTTCTTACAAAGTGGGAATAATTCAAATTATTAGTTATTACCAAGTAATTCCCGAGGAATTTAGACCAAGAATTAATTGAATTGATATTAAAGGATTTAAACTTTAATATCAAATATGTTGCCTGATTCGTAGTAATATTATTGACCATAACTGATAAAACGTGAACGTCTATTTTTTATTATTTTTGATTTTTTTTATAATTTATGATTTTTATTTTTATTGACAGGTTAATATTTAAATTATATTTTTTAATTGGTTTATAAATTGCTCAACAAGGGTTGGTGTCAGTATGTAATGCTGAATATAAAATTCATCAATTTGTAAAAATCGTTGTCCTCTGAAAACTATTGGATGTGTTGCTTTTGATATAGAAATTTCATCATTTCGAAAGTAATAGACTAGGGTTGACGTAGTAATTTCCACTTCCATTGGAACTGTTTTATTTTAATTTGTAATTAATTCATGAATCCAAACTGCAATGATCCTTTTATGCCGTTATGCGTACTTCAAGTCATTTTGAAATTTTCTAGTTCTTTATCAATGACTGAAAAAAAAATGATCCCTGTTCGTCTTTTCCTTAACGATATTTAAATGTTTGTAAAATTCCAAATCGCATTGAAAACCAGTCCTTCTGAAGATATTTGATCATATAAAGTTATGAATATTTATCGAAAATTCAGCTGAAAAAACGCATTTGATGTATTTGCGTATTATTTTTTTAATGCCCGACCTCAATAGCTGTCATGACATACATTACAGATCAACAATCACACCTGGTCGATAAAAAGTTTCCTATAAAATTCATAAATTAAAATTTATTTAATAAAATATTTCATATATTGATTTAAAAAAAAAAACAAATGAAATTCCACTAATCCCTGTTAAACTGATCCGCTACCTAAGACTAACAAACGTCTTACTTGGAATCCACATACAAGACTAGACAAGTAACTGCTCGTCGTTACAGAATACTTCAACATTTACTAGACAAACGTTCAAAGCTCCCAATTAATTACAAAAGATTTATTTATATGACTGTGATTAGAACTATTTGGACGTACGGAGCTGAGTTTACTTTGTGACCAATAAACTTATCCATAAAGATCTTAATGTTCCTTATGTTGCTGATTTAGCCCACACCAGATACCTATCCTTCCGTAGTAAGCTTCATGACCACTCCACTCCACTATTCTCCCAATTTGCTTCCCAATCCATTCCCGATAATCCTCCGGGGCCTTTTAATGACCTAGAGACCTTTTAGCGTTATTTTTATGCCATTGTATTCACTATCAACACATTTACTTGATGTATATTGTATTGTACAGTTGAAAATATCAAGAATTAAAAAAATATATAAACATACAATGGAAAACATACATTATCCCAAAGTATCTAGTGATCTCTATTATTTCAGGATGTATGTTCTCCAGTATCTTGATTGAGAATTGAAATAAATTTAAAATAAATAGATATTATTATGAACCGTCTTTCAACTTTTACTACATTAGCATATGATATATTTTTGTAGGCTTTTATTATTGCAATATTTTAAAACAAATATTTTTATAATAACAATAAAAACAATTCTTGAATACTTTAAACGATATAACTTAATGGAGACCTTGTGTGGACAATCTTGATAAAAAGAAGGCCAAAGGAATTCAGCTCAATGAAGCTTTTAAAAAAGAAACTGATGTCTGAAACAAAACATGAATGAAATATTTTTTTTTTGTTTTAAGATTTAAAAATACCGATGTGGAATTCATATTTCCATTCTTATCCCTTCCTTTATCGAACTTTAAAAATAAATATGGCCTTGATACATTAAAGTTACAAAGTATGGGATTTCTCTGAATAACACAACGAAATTCTTATAATACTTTTTCAGTTGGAATCAATTGTTCAGTAACTATTTATTGATTATTAGAATTTTTTATTTTAATTTTTCAATAAAACGGAAGAATTTATTTTACTTTGTCACATGAATATTTTGTACATACTTATTGACTTTTTCCTTCATTTTTTTCCTTCTCTACTAAAGCGATTCAAAAATTAAGTATCGAAAGTCCTCTTAGAAAAGAGAAACTGATAAAAGTAGATTTGTTTTTTAATTTTTTTCTTTGTTATTCCAAGTATCTATAATTAAACGTACAGCGAAAAACAAGATGCTCTCCATGGGTAAAACACACGATTTTTTCGTGAAAAAAAAATCTCGTACTTAGCTACAATATAAATAACTAATGATTTTTTATATAGATCTTTTACTGTCAACAAAAATTTTTTAAAACATTTTCGTATCCATTAACGTAATCGTCTGTCATCCAATTATCCCTGGAATTCGACCCGGTATTTATTCCTTAAAATTTTTAATCTTTCGCGATTTGTGAGCATACTGCCAAAAACAGACTTATAAACTAATAGTTTAACAAATTTCATGGCACGTTTAATATTTATAGGTAATACACAGCCTCGCCTATTTTCACTGTTGCATTGTTCTATGAATAATCTTGCGCAAAGAAGAATTGTGTGATCAGTGGGAACAGTTAATCAAATATTTATGAAAACTCTACTTGAACGTTCCCCGTTTCCAGTATCCTTGACCCAACAAAACTGATTATATGAATACCAAATATGTATATACTTCGAATTCCTTATAAACGAAATAACCGACAAAACAAGCAAAATTGAGGAATACCCATTACAGATTTAACAATTTACACTTTGCGTTTACTTAGAAAATTTTTTAATAATTCTATTCTGTTGTATATTAATATAATACAAAATAAAATAAATTAATTATTGAATCATAATGATAACACTGAAGCAAAATGTATTAAACAAATAAACAACATATATGATATTAAACAAAAAATTTAGAAACACCTAAAAGATCTTTAATTTTAATTTTAAAATAATAATAAAAACCTTACAGTACATACAGAATCGCTGCAGAACGTCACTGGATATTCCGGTTTCATGTTTTCGTAATTCAAGCTGTTTCACTATGTAACTTCGTTACTACAGGTGTCCGCGCATCACTTAAATTTATAAGAAATATATCCTAGTTTTTTATATATATATATATATATATATATATATATATATATATATATATATATAACTTGATGTTCAGTCAACAAATAAAAACAACTATTTTGGCGAGTAGTACACAACATTACACATGTCACACAACACAGTTCTGTACCAGAATTGTTAGAATTTAGTTAGTGGATACCATATTGGAATGATTATAAGAACAATATAGTCTCGAAATGTCGCCAAAATAGTTGTTTTTATTTATTGACTGAACCTCAAGAACCTTACTAAACATCTAATAGTAACAGTCACGAAATTTATCCATATATATATAATATAATGGTATAAGCTGATACCAACTTTGTTTTTCATATGAAAACAAATATTTTTCTACATTTTTATTTATAATAAGATTTATTTTTCATGAAGTTTATAACGCCAGATTCAGCCAAATCGACTTTCTAGTAGACTTGTGATATTAATTTTTTAAATAGAAATATTTGGAATCTGTCAATGAGCCGTTCTTTCACTGGTGTTCTAACCCTCGGTTTTCTGGAAAATGAATATTTTTAAAGCTATATCTCTGTTTATTTTTCCTATTTCTCAAAATTAAGGATTGGGTATTAGAGAATTTTTTTTTATTTCACAATGACGTCATCTTTTTTTTTTTCAAATATGAGTACCTATCTTTATAATTTTTATGTGGAAGAAGATTCTATTTCCTGATAAATGAAACACATCAACCGAAATATATTTTTATTGTGTGTATTTTTGTTTAATTTTCCTACTGCAAATAGCATTAAATAGTTAAAATACGGAAAATAAAAATAGAAAAAATATGTAATTTATACTTCTGTAACATGCATAAGGGAACATCTTGGTAAATATTTGTAAAATATTATTAATATATATAATTACAAAAAATAAAAATTACTGGATTGAACTATTCTCTTGTTCCCACTGTATAATCATTGAAGTCAATTAACCAGCACGATCCTTTGACATTCTTTAACAAAATTATTTTTATTTATTTGGCCAATAACAGAAATATATATTGGTGAAAAATTTCATATAATTTTTGTTTCCATAGCAACAGCCCTAGGCAGGCGTGATCTACAATACACTTTATTGGGGTCATGGCATCCTCGCTTGCACAGAGAAAGTGGACTATAAATATCTTAATTTGCAAATTTGGTATTTTCAGTACATTACAATAAATTTCATTATGTTCAGAAATATTAAATTTACAATTTTATAAAAATATAAATGAGCAAAGTAAAGCAGAGAGGTCTTGGAGTTCTTGGAGGGATTGTCGTAAACAACGGAAACAAAATATTTTATGGTCAGCATTACTTCCAATAACTAGGTTTTCCCCACAAATAAGAGAACTCTTGATCCGTGTGCTCAAAGTCGATCCTCGGATGATCAAATTTACTTCTCGCACAATAAAAACTTATATAAATATATTTTACAATATGACATGTACTGCAATAATACAATCATTAAAGAAATTGTGTTATTTTCAATTAAAAATTATCTAATCCTTTCCAGTTTATGTTGAAAAGCAAGATGACATTGATTGGTTTTAGAATTTAATGTATTGGAAAGTAGAAATTGTATTAGGAACATTAAATTTTATTCCTAGCATAATAAAAGTTGAACAAAGTGAACATTAGGATAAAAGACTTGAATATTGAAAAACATAAGTGTTCTTTTTGTATAAAATATTAATAAAATCGGATGTTCACGCAGTAAAAAAAAATATACATATATACATTGAAATAGTTCTTGTTTTCAATTTTTTAGTACATAGTATTAAGATTTAGATTTTTTTAAAAAATCAAAAAAAAATCTAAAAACAATATTAATACGTTTTTGATTTTCCAGAATTTTAATAATAATAATTACTTTCAAGAAGGAGAGATTGAATTTGTTCAATAAAACAAGCATAATTTCATAATAATTTTTTTTTGTATTACAAAGAAAATATCTTAACCCTTTAGTGCCTGATTTTCTTTTTCATTCTAAAAAATTTTTTTGAATATGTTATGGTCAGGTTATTAACAGAAAAATACTAAAAAAAATATTTTTCCCCTACAAACCATATTAAATAATAATATACATTATGTTGCACATAACTAAAAAGTGTTTATTTATCTCGATAATAAAAAACAAAAATTTTATCCTCATTGATATTTTACAAACTACATATTTTGGGAAAACCCACAGAAATTTTATTTGATAAAAAAAACACGATGCTTAAAGATGTAAGTGACAATTAGAGACATGCCTGGTCCAGTTAGGGCATACAAAGTCCTCTCATGCCTGGAGGGATGATGTAGCATCTCTAATACAAGATTTAGTTCCAGAAAACGCAAAGAGAGTTCGCTGCCACAAGTATAAATATAATGTTGCAGATATGCTACACTAGGCACTAGAGGGTTAAAATAAAAAGGAGAAATAAAGCTTTTCTTAACTTAAAAAAAAAAAAAAGAAAAAGAAAACCTGTTGACAACCCATGAAGGGTCTTGGGTTTAGTTCTTCGTTAAGGATGTACTGTTCTAAACCAACGGTTGTGAAAGGAGGATATTTGGACAGAATCCTCACTCAACCGCAAGGTTTTTTCCCCAATTAAGAGTACCCACGTTTTTTGAGGCTGGGTGTGCCCCAGGAGGGTCTCCCAACCCTGAATTCGGTACACGAAATTACAGATAATAAATCTTCTGCCTTCAGCTAGACTCGAACTCGGGACCGGAAGCTTGGCAGTCAAGTGCTTCTTAATTTTTAAGAACCAAGAAACTTAAGACAAACAATTTACTATTGGGGTTAAAAATTAAATATACAGCGTATATATAAATATATAAATAAAAAACATAAAATATATAATTGATATGTTCAAAAAGGGCAGTAAAATTTTGAATTTGTAAAACGACTACTCAAACATTTACTAGACAAGCGCTCAAAGTTCCCTGTTAATTACAAAAGAATTTACAAGACAGTAACTAGACCCTTGTGGACATCGGGGCTCGGTTAAACTTTATTTCTTATCACATCCAATTTTTATAATTCAAAATCCTACATAAAATCCCCAATGCTTATTATTTTTTATAATAATAATAATGTATAATAAACGCATCCATAACGATCTAGAAGTCCCATATGTTGCAGATTAGCCCTAAAAAAAGATACCTATCCTTCCATGACAAGCTACAAACCCACTCGAATCCACTGGTCTCCCAACTTGCTTCCCACTATAATGCCGATAACCCTCCGAAGTGAAAAGATGGCCTAGGGACTCCATACTAATGAGTAGTTCTTCAAAAGTTACTGACATGCCGTTGTAATCATTTTACCTCACATTTACTAATTGTATACAGTGTATAAAATTGTGAATATCAATAAATTATAAATATTAAAAAAAAGTTTAAAAAAATAATCTTAACAAGACTTATATTTGGTTGTTAAGAAGTTTACGGTTTATTGATTTTTATCTCTACTATTGAATATAATAACTTTGAATTACAGTTAGGTTGCAAGTTTACAGTTATTTTTTTTTTCTGAACAGATATTTACTTTAAAATCATTTTTTAAATTGTTTTTTATAGGTATTTACAAGTGTAATATTACAAGCAAATCAACATAACTATGAATTAATAGCATGTCAATGACTTGTAAAGAAACTGTCCATTAGTAGCACTTCAATTAAAGTTCTGTATTAGGAAGTCCATAGCATTAGGAAGTTCTTTCCTGACGCCTTGAAGGTTTATCTGGAATAGAATTGGGAGAACGTTGGGAGAGTGGAATTCGAGTGGGTATGGAGCTTATCGTGGTAGTTATCTGGTTTGGAGAATGGCATTTGAGTGGGTACCTGGTTTTGGCCAAATCAGCAACATACGGGACATTAAGATGATTATGAATAAGTTTACCTTATAAGGATCATTGAGGGTTTCGGATTATAAGCAGACGATTTAGGTGGTAAATCAAATTTAATTTATTTCTTCAAAAAAATGTTAATTTATATCTATTAACTGTACAAAACAAAAAAAAACCTCCACAGTTAAATTTAAAAAACCTAAATGATTTTATTTGAAAAATGTTCAGCCCATCTATTTTTTTTTTTTTTGTTTAAACTATTTATTGATATTTACAACTGTATATATTATATAAAAGTATTTTTTTTGGAATATGATTACTAAGGTATGACAATAACTAGTGAAGAACTACCCATTCGTAGCACTAAAAGTTCTACATTATTAGGTCTTTTAGCCATCTTCTTCTTATTCGGAAGATTAAGTGTCGGAGAAAAGTTTCGGAATGGAGAAAAGAAATCGGGAATGGAGTGTGAGAAAAGTTTGGACACAAATGGGGCAAACCAGCAATATATGGATCATTAAGATCTTTATGGATAAGTTTGATCGTGACATGATAAGGAGCATTCAGGATTTTACGAAGGGTTTTGGTTTATAAAGATTGGATACGAGAAGAATTGAAAGGTTTTGTATAACCCAAAAGCTCAACTCTATATGTACAAATGGATCTAATTACTGTTATGTAAATAAGTATTTTTTCATTTATTGTAAGCTTTTAACGCTTGTCTAGTGAATGTTGGAGAAGTCGGAAATGAGCAGTTTCTTGTCTTTTAAGTCTAGTATGTGAAATTCATCAATTAAGTAAAAATTGTTAATAAATTTACAAATTTCAAAATACTCGGTAAGCTGCTTGAAAAAGTCTGAACACTAAGTGGATTGAATTCAGTTGTCAAAAAATCGAATAATAAAAAAATCATTAAAAAACAGCGTTCAGCTATCTGGTTTATTATATTCGCTTTCACAGTTCTCTATACACTTCTGATAAGAAAAAAATTCTGAGATAATTTTCCCGTAAGTCAAATACCTCGTTATCCGTTGCACTCAAAATATAGGCGGAAATGACCGATTCAAAATATCTCCAAGTAAATATTAGTCACGATTTGAACAGTTTTCTACGATTACACAAGCGGAGTAAGTGTCCAACGGGATCGGTCGCATACGCGTATCATTTTGAATTTTAATTGTTCTACAAGCGTAATGATTATTAGTGTTATATTAATTATGTTTGATTGGTGACAGTAACAATAAGTTGTAATGCATTCGACATTTGGCGAGGCGACTGTGACAAACGGAGTACGGGCGAAGAATACCGATACGTAAGTTTCTCCTGCTGGAGCTGACCTATCCTGAAAGCAACTCTTTCCTTTATTGTGCAACAACCTCATCACAAAACAGGTCGTAAATGGCTGGGGGCTACGTCTGAACTATGGCTCGGTTGCATTCATCGACACGCTAGAAAATGGTTCAGTATACAAAAGCTATCAATCTATCACTATATATATTTAAAAAAAAATTAAAATAACAAGAAGTTATTTAAAAGCGATTTAAAAAAATCTCTCATGAAATGTTAACACAGCTGTGTCTGTTTATTGCTGTTGTTTTAATATCATTAACATTAACAAAAAAAAATAAAATAACATCTATATACTTTTTTAAAACTATTTATTGTTATTGATATTCGATGTTTTGGAGGAATCCCATAACACTAAGCCGTTTTGTTGTATCAAAACACATAAATACAATAAACATCCCGTTAACCGCAGAAGTGGATGGGAGTGGAGGTGAATGAGTATAAAAAAACGAAAAATGAACACTAATCAACATAATTTTTATTTATAGTAGAATTTCAACAAATAAAATCATGATAATAAAAATTTTATGTACCTAATGATTTACTTTCTAATAAGGCAATGTATGTCTAGCTGTATCGCATAATTGTAGATCTAATTGTTTCACATATTCCGCTTTACGACCTCAATGCTCCTTATTATCTCACAAATAAAGTTTAGACCACAACGATCTAAATGCCCTATATGTTGCAGATTTGACCCAAACAAGATACCTATCCTTCCATGACAAGCTACATACCCACTCGAATCCGCTAGTCTCCCAACTTGCTTCTCACTCAACCCGTTAAGGCGTTAGTAAAGAATATGACCCAGGGACTTTCTTATGTAGAACATTTATAGAAGTGCTACAAATGGTTAGTTTCTTAGAAGTTATTGACATGTCATTTTAATAATTTTACTGCATTTACTTATTAAAATACAGTACAACCTCACTGATCCGCTTCCTACAGATCTTACCTCCGTGTAATCCCTCGTTCCCGCTGAATCCAGGAGAAAGGACGGAAAATATTTTCGCGGAATCTCTAATAGTCCAAAATTGTTGTATTTTGGTTTGCAAAAGATTGGGTAGCTTTGATTTATTTATATTGTTCGCTCACTAATCGGTAACGTTACTTTCGACCTTTTTTAAGTTTCACTGAAATATCAGCTGCACGGTTGGTTCTAAAGAAAGTTTTTTATATTTAAAATTAAACTATAATAAATTTTACAATTTACAATTTGAGAAGAATTGTAAGGTCGATAGATTAAAGGGGAACAATTTAAATTTTCGCATTAATCTGAAAAATGTGGAGGATATTGTCATTTTTTTACGGTTTTGCTCTATACCTTCTTAAAAACGATGCTTAGAGCATACCCATTGCTACAGACCTAACACAATATAGTGTTACTACAGCAAATACTTTTTTATATAAATAGCTGGGCTTGAACATATCTATACCTCTTGGTCCCTTATTCGGAATAGTGAGGTCCTACTGTATTGTATTCAGTTGTAAATATCAATAAAGTATATAACATAAACAAAATAAATAAAACAAGCATAAATTGAAATATTAAGATGAGACCATAAAGATGAATGAAATGAATGAAAAAATAAACTTTATTCTGGGACTTACTGTCCCCTAAGAATAAAAATAATGGACAGTTGTCTGGCCTATTATTTACAAATTAGATGCTTCAGTAATTACAGCAGACATTTTTTACTGGAAAAAAAATTAAATTAAATTTAAAAAAAAATAAAAAAAAATAAATATATGGAATAATAATTATAGCATAAAATACAATCGAATATATATGAACATATAAAAGAAAGAAATAGAAAAAAAAAAGGTAATTCTAAGTATTCATTTGATTATTGACATATTTGCGGAAGATTGATTGTCTAAAAGGAACAGAAGTAAATTATTTCCAATTCCAGAATTCCAGAAGGAGGTAGCACGAATGATGAAGGATTTGTCAATCAAGTTGGGATCTAGTTTTTAGGAGGTGGATAGAAGAACGCAGAGTTACTAGATCAAGAATATAGGAAGGTTTTTTGGTTTTGGATATTGGAATAGGAAAATACCCAGAAAGTACTGCCGTCGGAATTTAGGAAAGAGCCGCCCAAGCTCAGAATATCGGCAAGTAACGTGTGACTGCCTTGAGATCCCGAAGATAAATCTAATGAAACACTTCATCAGTCTCCCCAGCTTCATCTCGAGATACCCAGACAGTCCCCCATAAACCAAGCAATCGTAATCAAAGCAAGCATCCTGTATGCATGTAAATCCGTGAGCATCCTATGTTGAGCCTTGACAAGGATAGCTGTTCATAAGATCGCGTACTAATGAATGAGTGGTCTAACTTCTACACTACCAAGGAGCTACGTTCTTTTTAATAATGGATATGGTTTTAACTGGAAGGGAAATCGAATATATTTTTTATTTATTTGAAAGGAACATCTTGCAAGTTGTAAAAAAAATCTTTTTTTCACACAAATTGAAATTAAATAATTTTTCCAAATACCACTCATAAGTTTTAGGATCCATTTTAGATGTCCTTGCTTATGGGGTCCTTCATCAAAAGCGAAGGACCTAATTATTTCTTAATATTGCAAATAAAATGGATTATAACAATTGTCAACTTTTAGATTAGCCGTCGTCCTCCGATAGAGACAGTACCAGAATGACGTAACCGACTGTTCTTACGAGAAAGTGGGAGACCTCTCCATATTAGGAAAGGCCTCTGCATCTGACTCAGGCTGTCCCCACCTGTGTCCTTCGATACATTTCTGGATACATAATGCGTAGATGAGTTAAAGGAGACGTTGTGATTTTTTGCCAATGTCCATTATGGTTATAGCGAAGATGGAAGGAGATATACAGCACCTTTTAACTTTCTTGAAAGATTCACATCCTTCCTTCTTCGCAGCCAGGCCAAATGTTCTTACAATAATAGAAACATATTAAAATATCCGCTCACCTCTTAACAGACAGAAAAAAAAACAGTAGTAAAAGAGTTTAAAATTACAATATGTTCCAGCTCTACGAACAATCATAATTTATAAAAAAAAAATACATTTTCAAATCCCCTTCCACACTCTTCTTCCATCAGAAGTTGTGAACAGGGTATTTCTTAAAATGTCGACGTTATTGCATCTGTTCATGAGTCAGCAGTTGTAATTATCCAATACAATATACTTTAAAATAACTATAGTGCAGAAACTGTGGGACCTGCTGATATGAGTTTAAGAAAGAAACATAAACAACTTGAGGTACGCATGATGGTATAGAAGGATTAATTCAATTAGGATTGATGAATTAATTGCTACTTCTACTCTAATGCTATTTTAAAATGTTAAGCATTCATCATCAGTTCTAAAAATATAGAAAAAAAACAAAAAAAAACAAAAAAACAAAGCACTTTGCTGCATATTAAACTTTAAAAAAAGTAAGACAAGAAATCAAACATGTTGATATTCGCCTAAGGAGGCAAAATGCAAGGGGTTCTAAAATACAGAAAGCCTAGAGCAGACTGTTAAGAGACGTTACGCTACATTTATTAGTCAGGTAGGTGGGAAGCCCTTTAGGTTTTTCCTATGACTGGTCGGTTTTTCTCTTCCTATTGGAAATAAATTTAAATATTTGAATTTTATAAAAACATATTTTTTTTTTCATAATAAAGAAAGGTTCTGAAGTCTATAATAAACATCCCTAAACAAGACATAAACAATTTTTATTAAAATAAATTACAACATTCCTTCCAATAAACAAAAGAGTTAGAAAACTTACGTTTTAAAATTTTCATTTTTTACAATTTTAACTTTAAAATTTTTAATTTATATTTAATAAGACATATTGCCCCCTCTGTCTTGAATGTCTCCTTCCACAAGTCTTGGAATACTTGTAAATAACGAAACGAATGATAAACATGGACTGAAGCAAATTAAAAAAAAAGTAATCTAAAATTCCATTTGTTATTAACACGGAAAAACATTGATGTGTCTAATCCTTAATGTCTCACGTTTAATAAATAATATTAATTTGAATATAAACCAAGTATGGATTAAGGTGAAAATCTGGAAATTACGGGTGTTGCAATACTTTTAACGGGGAGTTTATTTAATTGTTGACTATTTTCTACGTGGTGTATTTTATATGTAGTTTCACTATGAATAACTGCAAATAGGACGTTATTGCAACTCATTCTATTGTATGTACAAACATAGAACAAATATGAAAAAACGAAATATTTCCATTAGCTTCAAATACGTCCATCCATTCTTATGTACAGCACCGAAAAAGAACAGAGAAATAAAAACTTTATCAAGTGATGTTGCCCGTTTCGAATGGGTTGCTACATTTCATACAGCATACTTCTCAATCTATATTACATATGGTAATATTTGAATATATTAATAAATAGAGATAAAAAAAACCGTAGTAGTCATGATTTTAAAATACATAAATACACGCATATAATGTATATAAATACATACGTGCTAAATTGACTGATCACATGCCGATCATAATATCATAAAAAACATATATAGATATTTTATAATGACCGTAGTAATAATTCAAAGTAAAATGCCATAACTTAGATTAAAATAATAAATGTTTCAAGTTATAAAACTACACTTAAAATGTTAAAAAGATAATAAAAATAAATAAATTCATAGATGACAATGTAAAACATAACTATACTAATTAAATATAAAACTACATACATAAAATAACTATAACTATATAACTGTACAACTAAGATAATCATGCAATATAAATATATACATTTCCTTTTCTTTTATTTTACGTAAAGTTGAACTTGAATAAGCCGGGTTACTCGAGAGCCGGCTAATCCGAGAGATTCTACTGTAAATAACATTAGAAATTTGTACAATCTTAAAAAATCGAGTAACTAAGTTGCTAAATGCTTTAAGATTTTGAAAAGATATTGACTCTATAAAGAAATACTTATACTTCTAGATCAGATTATTTTCATTGGAAAATCATTGGAAATGTGTATGTTTTTTTTCCACACTGCCAATCATTATTTATAACAGAAAACTAATAATCAAATGTCTCCTTTGTACGAGAGCATTACAGATCGGACAAAAAACGATCGGTAAAACTCAATAAATTATCTTTTTGTTGCCAAAACAGTCAACGAACTAGTTATCAGTAAGAGAGGTCAATCCATTGGCCTAGTGACCTGGGGTCCAAGACAACGGCAAGTGCAAACACTAGCTGCTTCAGAAGTTAGTCGACTAACAGGCAGATCCCATTCGCTTCTTAGTGTTTCCAGAATTATACTCATTTCTAAAACCGAGAAAACATTCTCGAGCTTAATTTCGTACCGGTTTTCAAAGTAAGTGCAATCATGAATTCAAGTATAAATGACTGATAACACCCATGAGAGGCCCTAATTGGGTAATTAGTGTACACCTGAACATAACGCACCCCCTAATTTACTACATTATACTTACATATAATATCATATCCATATCTATGCATAAACTATAACGTAAAATAAAATTATTAATATTGGTAAGCAGTCAATAAACTATGCGCAAGAGAGTGAAAAATTTTCCTAAATTTGTGTTAAATCAATGACGGAAAGTGAAAATAATTGTGTTGTAAAATACAAGACCAGTTGAAGGCAAATAAAAACAATTTATATTTTTCTTAATATTAAATTAACTTCAGTGAGGTTTGACATGTTGAAAGCTACTGTTGATAACCGAGTACTTCACTCAATTTCGTATTCCAATAAGATGCTATAACATCAAATGCTGAAATTATATTTCATCGCTATAACTTAATTATTATATTATACACCTAAATAAAATAATATGTATATGTGATTAATAATATAATTGTTGTATAGGAGGCACAGATGTCGGCACACAGTGACGGAGCCAAGTCCATTGGCACTACCGGAGGCTCCGCTGGAAAGCCATACCCAGACCAAGGACAGCTATCCTCCATACAAGCCAGATCAAGTAGAGCGCCCGCCATTGAGGAGACTCCACACGGAACTGGAATTGCCTGGAGAACCTCTCCAAGCCGTCACAGCATACCAGGAAGAGTTTCCCAAGAGGGAGCCCTTGCCCAAACCCAGACAGTATGTATTTCGATAGTATTTTTTTTTTTTTTTAGAATAATCACACAAAACATATTTACTAACTAAACATCGCTGTATCATATTGGATATCTAACTTTTATAAGTATTAAAAATTAACATAAAGACAGTCAGCTATCAAGGTTCGTTTCGTAAACCAGTTTTTGTTTCAGTTTCAGGGTGGAGGACCACTTGCATTTGGAAGGTGATTACAAACCAGAAAGGAGGACTGAATTCGTTCCAGTTAAAGGTGAAAGAGCTCCGGTGACGAAGCCTAAAGATAATCTAGCACCAGAAGGAAAATTCGAAAGACCTGAACCGGAACCATACAAACCTGGGGAGCGGGCGCCAGTAATAAAGCATCCTGATAACCTAAAGCCAGAAGGTGATTTTGAAAGGCCTAAACCTCAGGAATACCGTCCAGGTGAAAGAATGCCAGTTGTTAAGAGACCAGACAATTTGAAACCCGAGGGAGACTTCGAACGCCCTGAACCAGCTAAAGTTTTACCTGCCGAAAGACCTAAACAAGTGAAACCATCAGATAATTTGAAACCTGAAGGTGATTTCGAAAGGCCTAAACCTCAGGAATACCGTCCAGGTGAAAGAATGCCAGTAGTTAAGCGTCCAGACAATTTGAAACCCGAGGGAGACTTCGAACGACCTGAACCAGCTAAAGTTTTACCTGCCGAAAGACCTAAACAAGTGAAACCCTCAGATAATTTGAAACCAGAAGGAGAATTCGAAAGACCAAAACCTCAGGAATATCGACCTGGTGAAAGAATGCCAGTGGTTAAGCGCCCTGACAATTTGAAACCCGAAGGAGACTTCGAACGCCCCGAACCATCCAAAGTTTTACCCGCAGAAAGACGTAAACAAGTGAAACCTTCTGATAATTTGAAACCAGAAGGAGAATTCGAAAGACCGAAACCTCAGGAATATCGACCTGGCGAAAGAATGCCTGTAGTTAAGCGTCCAGACAATTTGAAGCCCGAGGGAGACTTCGAACGCCCTGAACCAGCTAAAGTTTTACCTGCTGAAAGACCTAAACAAGTTAAACCAACAGATAATTTGAAACCTGAAGGAGATTTCGAAAGGCCTAAACCCCAAGAATATCGTCCAGGTGAAAGAATGCCAGTAGTTAAACGTCCAGACAATTTGAAACCCGAGGGAGACTTCGAACGTCCTGAACCAGCTAAAGTTTTACCTGCTGAAAGACCTAAACAAGTAAAACCCACAGATAATTTGAAACCAGAAGGAGAATTCGAGAGACCGAAACCACAAGAATATCGTCCTGGCGAAAGAATGCCTGTAGTTAAGCGTCCAGACAATTTGAAACCCGAGGGAGACTTCGAACGCCCTGAACCAGGTAAAGTTTTACCTGCTGAAAGACCTAAACAAGTAAAACCCACGGATAATTTGAAACCGGAAGGAGAATTCGAGAGACCAAAACCACAAGAATATCGTCCTGGTGAAAGAATGCCGGTTGTCAAACGTCCAGACAACCTGAAACCTGAAGGGGACTTCGAAACGCCTGAGAAACCTAGTGCTCCTGTAAAAGGAGAAAGAGCTCCCACCAAAAAACCAGTTGATAATTTGAAGCCGTCTGGTGACTTTGTTGGTAAGTAAATAAGTTCTAAAACCTCATTAAAGTTAGGAATTTTTACATGATTAATTTATTTCGAATCTAGTGTTGTTACTAAGCAAGTTAATGACTTTACAGGTATAACTACGACGAATGAAGTATTTACTGGAGAGGTTACCGAAAGGCCACGGCTCATAAGGAGGAATACTTGGACCAAGCTTGAAGGCGAATTTATAACAGAAACAACATCTCAATCAGAATATAGAAAACATGATACTAAGAGGACAGAAATAGTACGCAAGCTTACTGATAATTTAACAGTTGGGGAGGGAACTATTGATGTAAGTACCAGTCTCGCATAATTTTATAATAATCTATAAAAAATTAATATTGATACCTCTAAAATAACAATTTCTCAATCCATCTGAGGTGTGTTGAAAATGTCTATATTCATCAACACTATTTTAATAGTATTGTATTAGTTTTCTTTCCCCCTTTCTATAGCCTTTTTTATTATATTGTAAGTTCTGTCATGGTCACAGAGGCCATTCTTCTTTCTCTTATTCACAAAAATATTTGATAGCCGTCTTAAATTCATAGACGAATAATTTTTTGCATAGTGTGACTACTTAGACACACTATTTAGGCCACAAAACATTTTGATTAGTAAGGAAATATAAAAAAAAAACCTTTTAGCTGCTGAATCTAGATATACTGATTGATGTTTTCATTTTTAGTCAACTTAAATTAAATTTTCAAAGATAAAGGAAAACTTCGACTGATATTTTTTCTTTTCAATTCTTATTAATTTTTTTTTTTTTTTAATACATTAATACCGCTCTGTGTTTTTGACTTTTTATTTGTATCCCCTAGTCAATTGTATTAATAGTTGTTTAAAATTATGCTTCAATACAACGGACACATATAAGGCCCAACCTCACTTATATACTCGTAAATGTTGGGTAATAGATAATGTTAACACAGATGAAAGAACCTCACTTCACCTCACTGCCTAAGAGTGACATTTAAACCAATTTTAAACGATAATAGCTGTTAGTCAACCATGTAAAACTATGCCATACTTCCCCAAACGTAGTTTACGGGATAGTAAAAAGTAAACACATACCACGAGACACTGAAAATTCGGTATAATGTTAAAATTATCTCGAGAAAAACTTCTTTACAAAATTATTTTATTCAGAAGAAAGATATTCTTTCGTTTAAATTCTTAAATCATTAAAATCAACCAGTTTCTTACTTAGTATGTGATTTATAACCTACCTTTTTTGTTATTGAAAACTGAGAATATATCCCATTTAGCAAAATAGTAGAGGACTGGAGTGGTACGTCTGCACTGCAATCCTTTTCATTTATTAAAATTTATGTTTGAAATCTATTTCTGTCAACGAATTATTACAGACAATATATTAAAAATATATTATTAAATTTAAAAAAAAAAATCAAAAACAGGGTGCTAGGTAGATTATATATGCTTAACGATTTGTATTAATTAAGCCTAGGATACGTTTATAGATCCATGTGAGGATTAACAAGACAAATAAAATTTGAATTTAATAAAAATAGAAAATTTAAACAGTATTTTCATTTTCATTTTTTTTTTTTTTTTTTCAGGAATCTACCATAAATCGCATTGATTATCCAAAGCATGCGCCAGTCTTACGAGAAAAACCGAAAAAGAAACCAGATAATCTGATAACAGATAAAACAGAATTCATAAGCGAAACAAGTAACAAGGCGGCGTTCATAGATCATAACATCTCGACTAAAGTGGAAATAACTAAAAGAAGGGACAACCTTACAACAGAAGGTGACATGATTTTCCAATCTTCTTCAATGGCTGACTTCACACAAAAGACTACAGATCGCGAAAAACCAGTGAGGAGAAGGACATGGACTAAACAAGATGGAGAAATTTATTTCGAAACCACTAGCCAAGAGGTTTATAAAAATATTTCCACAGTAACTAGGGCAGAACAGAAAAAGTATGTTGACAACTTAAAATTAGAAGGAGAATTTGAGAAACGTACACCTCAAAAGTTTACACCCGCTGAGAGGCCGAAGCAAATTCGACCTGAAGATAATCTTAAGCCAGAAGGAGATTTCGAAAAAAGGCCAAAAGACAAGTTTGTTCCAGCTGAAAGACCAAAACAGGTACGTCCAGAAGATAACCTGCATCCTGAAGGTGAATTTGAAAAACGAACACCAGAGAAATTCACCCCAGCAGAAAGACCGAAACAAGTAAGGCCTGAAGATAACCTTAAGCCCGAAGGTGAATTCGAAAGAAGGCCAAAAGACAAATTTGTTCCTGCTGAAAGGCCAAAGCAGGTTAGGCCTGAAGATAATCTTAAACCAGAAGGGGATTTTGAGAGACGGCCAAAGGACAAGTTTGTTCCAGCTGAAAGACCAAAACAGGTACGCCCAGAAGATAACCTGCGTCCTGAAGGTGAATTTGAAAAACGAACACCAGAGAAATTCACCCCAGCAGAAAGGCCGAAACAAGTAAGGCCTGAAGATAACCTTAAGCCGGAAGGTGAATTCGAAAGAAGGCCAAAAGACAAATTTGTTCCAGCTGAAAGGCCAAAGCAGGTTAGACCTGAAGATAATCTTAAACCAGAAGGGGATTTTGAAAGAAGGCCAAAGGACAAGTTTGTTCCAGCTGAAAGACCAAAACAGGTACGTCCAGAAGATAACCTGCGTCCTGAAGGTGAATTTGAAAAACGAACACCAGAGAAATTCACCCCAGCAGAAAGGCCGAAACAAGTAAGGCCTGAAGATAACCTTAAGCCGGAAGGTGAATTCGAAAGAAGGCCAAAAGACAAATTTGTTCCTGCTGAAAGGCCAAAGCAGGTTAGACCTGAAGATAATCTTAAACCAGAAGGGGATTTTGAGAGAAGGCCAAAGGACAAGTTTGTTCCAGCTGAAAGACCAAAACAGGTACGCCCAGAAGATAACCTGCGTCCTGAAGGTGAATTTGAAAAACGAACACCAGAGAAATTCACCCCAGCAGAAAGGCCGAAACAAGTAAGGCCTGAAGATAACCTTAAGCCGGAAGGTGAATTCGAAAGAAGGCCAAAAGACAAATTTGTTCCTGCTGAAAGGCCAAAGCAGGTTAGACCTGAAGATAATCTTAAACCAGAAGGGGATTTTGAAAGAAGGCCAAAGGACAAGTTTGTTCCAGCTGAAAGACCAAAACAGGTACGTCCAGAAGATAACCTGCGTCCTGAAGGTGAATTTGAAAAACGAACACCAGAGAAATTCACCCCAGCAGAAAGGCCGAAACAAGTAAGGCCTGAAGATAACCTTAAGCCGGAAGGTGAATTCGAAAGAAGGCCAAAAGACAAATTTGTTCCTGCTGAAAGGCCAAAGCAGGTAAGACCTGAAGATAATCTTAAACCAGAAGGGGATTTTGAAAGAAGGCCAAAGGACAAGTTTGTTCCAGCTGAAAGACCAAAACAGGTACGTCCAGAAGATAACCTGCGTCCTGAAGGTGAATTTGAAAAACGAACTCCTGAGAAATTCAGGCCAGCTGAAAGACCAAAACAAGTAAGGCCTGAAGATAACCTTAAGCCGGAAGGTGAATTCGAAAGAAGGCCAAAAGACAAATTTGTTCCTGCTGAAAGGCCAAAGCAGGTGAGACCTGAAGATAATCTGCGACCCGAAGGAGAATTTGAAAAACGAACTCCCGAAAAATTCACGCCAGCTGAGAGACCAAAACAAGTGCGCCCAGAAGACAATCTTAAACCTGAAGGTGAATTCGAAAGAAGGCCAAAGGACAAATTTATTCCTGCTGAAAGACCTAAGCAGGTGCGTCCGGAAGACAATCTTAGGCCAGAAGGTGATTTTGAAAAAAGACCAAAGGAACAATTTGTTCCAGCTGAACGACCGAAGCAGGTACGCCATGAAGACAACCTTAGGCCAGAGGGAGAATTTGAAAAACGTACACCTGAGAAGTTTACTCCAGCGGAGAGGCCGAAGCAAGTGCGCCCCGAAGACAATCTTAAGCCGGAAGGAGAATTCGAAAAAAGACCAAAGGACAAATTTATTCCGGCTGAACGACCTAAGCAGGTGCGTCCTGAAGACAACCTTCGGCCAGAAGGAGAATTTGAAAGAAGGCCAAAGGACAAATTTGTTCCAGCTGAAAGACCAAAACAGGTACGCCCAGAAGATAACCTGCGTCCTGAAGGTGAATTTGAAAAACGAACACCAGAGAAATTCACCCCAGCAGAAAGGCCAAAACAAGTAAGGCCTGAAGATAACCTTAAGCCCGAAGGTGAATTCGAAAGAAGGCCAAAAGACAAGTTTGTTCCAGCCGAACGACCTAAGCAGGTGCGCCCAGAAGATAATCTAAGGCCGGAAGGTGAATTCGAGAAAAGAACTCCAGAGAAATTTGTTGCTGCAGAGAGACCAAAGCAGGTTCGTCCTGAAGACAATCTCAAACCTGAGGGAGAATTTGAAAGAAGGCCCAAGGATAAGTTTGTACCTGCTGAACGTCCAAAACAGATTAGACCAGAAGATAATCTTAAACCCGAAGGAGAGTTCGAAAAAAGACCAAAGGACAAGTTTGTCCCTGCTGAGAGACCAAAACAGGTACGCCCTGAAGACAACCTGCGTCCTGAAGGTGAATTTGAAAAACGAACACCAGAGAAATTCACACCAGCTGAGAGACCAAAACAGATTAGACCGGAAGATAATCTTAAGCCAGAAGGAGAATTTGAAAGAAGACCAAAAGATAAATTTGTTCCAGCTGAACGACCGAAGCAGGTCCGACCTGAAGACAACCTTAGGCCAGAAGGAGAGTTTGAAAAAAGACCAAAAGATGAATTCGTTCCTGCCGAAAGACCTAAACAAGTGCGTCCAGAAGACAATCTTAGGCCTGAAGGAGAATTTGAAAAACGTACACACGAGAAATTCACTCCAGCAGAGAGGCCTAAACAAATTCGACCTGAGGATAATCTCAAGCCCGAAGGTGAATTCGAAAGAAGACCAAAGGATAAGTTTGTTCCTGCTGAACGACCTAAGCAGGTGCGTCCTGAAGACAACCTTAGGCCAGAAGGAGAGTTTGAAAGAAGACCAAAAGATAAATTTGTTCCAGCTGAACGACCTAAGCAGGTGCGTCCTGAAGACAACCTTCGGCCAGAAGGAGAGTTTCAAAAAAGACCAAAAGAAGATTTTGTTCCAGCTGAAAGACCTAAACAAGTCCGACCTGAAGATAATCTTAGGCCCGAAGGTGAGTTTGAAAAACGAACCCCAGAACAATTCAGGCCAGCTGAGAGACCGAAACAAATCCGACATGAGGATAACCTTAAGCCGGAAGGTGAATTTGAAAAGCGAACTCTTGAGAAATTTATTCCTGCAGAAAGACCGAAACAAGTGCGCCCTGAAGACAATCTAAGGCCGGAAGGTGAATTCGAGAAAAGAACTCCAGAGAAATTTGTTGCTGCTGAACGTCCAAAACAGATTAGACCGGAAGATAATCTTAAGCCAGAAGGTGAATTCGAAAAAAGACCTAAAGACAAGTTTGTCCCTGCAGAGAGACCAACACAGGTTCGACCTGAAGATAATCTTAGGCCCGAAGGTGAATTTGAAAAAAGAACACCTGAACAATTCAGACCAGCTGAGAGACCGAAGCAAGTTCGTCACGAAGATAATCTTAAACCTGAAGGTGAATTCGAAAGAAGACCGAAAGACAAGTTTGTCCCAGCTGAGAGACCAAAACAAATACGTCCGGAGGATAATCTGAGGCCTGAAGGAGAGTTTGAAAAGAGACCAAAGGACAAGTTCGTCCCAGCAGAAAGGCCAAAACAAGTTCGACCAGAAGACAATCTTAAGCCGGAAGGAGAATTTGAAAGAAGGCCAAAAGATAAATTTGTTCCAGCTGAACGACCTAAGCAGGTGCGTCCTGAAGACAACCTTAGGCCAGAAGGAGAGTTTGAAAAAAGACCAAAAGAGGAATTTGTTCCTGCCGAAAGACCTAAACAAGTGCGTCCAGAAGACAATCTTAGGCCTGAAGGAGAATTTGAAAAACGTACTCCTGAACAATTCAGGCCAGCTGAGAGACCGAAACAAATTCGGCCTGAGGATAATCTCAAGCCCGAAGGTGAATTCGAAAAAAGACCAAAGGACAAGTTTGTCCCTGCTGAGAGACCAAAACAGGTACGCCCTGAAGACAACCTGCGTCCTGAAGGTGAATTTGAAAAACGAACACCGGAGAAATTCACACCAGCTGAGAGACCAAAACAGATTAGACCGGAAGATAACCTTAAGCCAGAAGGAGAATTTGAAAGAAGACCAAAAGATAAATTTGTTCCAGCTGAACGACCTAAGCAGGTCCGACCTGAAGACAACCTTAGGCCAGAAGGAGAGTTTGAAAAAAGACCAAAAGAGGAATTTGTTCCTGCCGAAAGACCTAAACAAGTACGTCCAGAAGACAACCTTAGGCCTGAGGGAGAATTTGAAAAACGTACTCCTGAACGATTCAGGCCAGCTGAGAGACCGAAACAAATTCGACATGAGGACAATCTTAAACCAGAAGGTGAATTCGAACGAAGACCAAAGGATAAATTTGTACCTGCTGAACGACCTAAGCAGGTGCGTCCTGAAGACAACCTTAGGCCAGAAGGAGAGTTTGAAAAAAGACCAAAAGAAGAATTTGTTCCTGCCGAAAGACCTAAACAAGTACGTCCAGAAGACAACCTTAGGCCTGAGGGAGAATTTGAAAAACGTACTCCTGAACAATTCAGGCCAGCTGAGAGACCGAAACAAATTCGACATGAGGACAATCTTAAGCCAGAAGGTGAATTCGAAAGAAGACCAAAGGATAAGTTTGTTCCTGCTGAAAGACCAAAACAAGTACGCCCAGAAGATAACTTGCGACCTGAAGGGGAATTTGAAAAACGAACTCCTGAGAAATTCAGGCCAGCAGAAAGACCAAAACAAGTTCGACCCGAAGATAACCTTAGGCCTGAAGGCGAATTTGAAAAAAGAACGCCTGAAAAATTTGTACCAGCTGAAAGGCCAAAACAAATAAAACCAGAGGATAATCTTAAACCTGAAGGTGAATTTGAAAAAAGACCAAAGGACAAATTTGTTCCTGCCGAACGACCAAAACAGGTTAGACCGGAAGATAATCTTAAGCCGGAGGGTGAATTTGAAAGAAGAACAAAAGACGATTTTGTTCCAGCCGAAAGACCAAAACAGGTTCGACCTGAAGATAATCTTAGGCCCGAGGGCGAATTTGAAAAACGAACTCCTGAACAATTCAGGCCAGCTGAGAGACCAAAACAAATCCGACATGAGGATAACCTTAAGCCAGAAGGTGAATTTGAAAGAAGACCGAAGGACAAATTCGTTCCAGCAGAGAGGCCGAAACAGGTACGTCCGGAAGATAATCTTAAACCAGAAGGGGATTTTGAAAGAAGGCCAAAGGACAAGTTTGTTCCAGCTGAAAGACCAAAACAAATCCGGCCTGAAGATAATCTTAAACCCGAAGGTGAATTTGAAAGAAGGCCAAAAGACGAATTTGTTCCTGCTCAGCGCCCTAAACAAGTGCGCCCAGAAGACAATCTTAGGCCCGAAGGTGAATTTGAAAAACGAACACCAGAAAAATTTACACCAGCAGAGAGGCCGAAACAAGTTCGACCCGAAGATAATCTAAGACCCGAAGGTGAATTTGAAAGAAGACCAAAGGACAAATTTGTTCCAGCAGAAAGGCCGAAACAGGTACGTCCAGAAGATAATCTTCGTCCCGAGGGAGAGTTCGAAAAAAGAACACCTGAGAAATTCACTCCAGCAGAGAGACCGAAACAAGTACGCCCAGAAGATAATCTTCGACCAGAGGGAGAGTTTGAAAAACGAACACCTGAGAAATTCACTCCAGCAGAGAGGCCGAAACAAGTTCGCCCAGAAGATAATCTAAGACCCGAAGGTGAATTTGAACGGAGGCCAAAGGACAAGTTTGTTCCAGCTGAAAGGCCGAAACAGGTGCGCCATGAAGATAATCTTAAGCCAGAAGGAGAATTTGAAAAACGCACACCAGAAAAATTCAAACCGGCAGAGAGACCGAAACAAGTACGTCCAGAAGACAATCTTCGTCCTGAGGGTGAATTTGAAAAAAGACCAAAGGACAAGTTCGTTCCTGCTGAAAGACCTAAACAAGTACGCCCAGAAGATAACCTGCGTCCTGAAGGCGAATTTGAGAAACGAACACCTGAGAAATTCATTCCAGCAGAGAGGCCAAAACAGATTAGACATGAAGATAACCTGAGACCTGAAGGTGAATTTGAAAAACCAATACATAGGAAAATAATTATGGTCGAAAAAACTAAAGCCATAAAACCAGTTGATAATCTTAAAATCGAAGGTGAATTCGAAAAACGGATCATCGAAGAGTTTCAAGCAACAGAGCGCTCTGAGATAATACGTCACCATGATAATTTGAAACAAGAAGGTGTTTTAGAAATATATCCTAAAAATGATTATGTTGCGACTGTTGGTGAGAGAGCTCCGATCGTTAAAGCCAAAGATAATTTAACAATGGAAGGGGAATTCGTAAAGCGAGAAACCAACACTGCAATTATTGTAGGTGACAGAATGCCTGTAAAGAAACCTCAAGATAATTTAAAACCAGAAGGAACGTTTGAAAAACGAATTCAGGAAGAAGTTGTGCTAGGTGAACGAGCTGAAATAATTATAAGAGAAGATAATTTGAAACTAGATGGTGAATATCAATATTTGAGAAAAGACGATTTTAAAGAAGTGAGAGGAGAACGATCAGAAATTCGTAAACATGAAGACAACCTTCGACTAGAAGGCACTCTTGAGACCTATAGGTCTAGAGATGACTATAATGCCAAAACAGTACGAGAAAACGTAGTAGTTAAGAGGCATGAAGATAATTTATACCTGGAGGGAGAGTTTATTGACATGCGAACTAAGGAAGACTATAGTTTTGTTAAAGGAGAACGAGAAAGTATAATTATATATGAAGATAACTTAAGAACAGATGGCACTTTTGAAGCAATAAGAACAAGTGATGATTATAAGCATACTTCAGTAAAGCGGCCACTTCCAATCAAGCCTTCAGATAATTTATATATTGAGGGTGAATTTGAAAGAAGGACTCCTGAGAAATTTGTTCCTGCAGAAAGACAAAAACAAGTGAGACCAGAAGATAATCTTCGACCAGAAGGGGATTTTGAAAGAAGAAAACCAGAAGAATATAGACCAGGTGAACGATTACCAATTGTAAAACATCCCGATAACTTAAGACCTGAAGGAGATTTCGAGAAGAGAAGCCCTGAAAAATATGTTCCTGCTGAAAGGCCTAAGCAAATAAGACCTGAAGATAATCTCAGGCCAGAGGGTGATTTTGAAAGAAGGAAACCTGAGGAATATAGACCAGGGGAAAGATTGCCAGTGGTTAAGCATCCTGATAATTTAAGACCTGAAGGAGAATTCGAAAAGAGAAGTCCAGGAAAATTTGTTCCAGCTGAAAGGCCTAAACAGATAAAACCAGAAGATAATCTAAGGCCTGAGGGTGATTTTGAAAGAAGGAGACCTGAAGAATACAGACCAGGAGAAAGATTGCCTGTAGTCAAACATCCTGATAATTTAAGACCTGAAGGAGACTTCGAAAAGAGAAGTCCTGGAAAATTCATTCCTGCCGAAAGACCCAAGCAGATAAGACCTGAAGACAATCTGAGGCCAGAGGGAGATTTTGAAAGAAGGAGGTCAGAAGAATATAAACCAGGGGAAAGATTGCCAGTCGTTAAGCATCCTGATAATTTAAGACCTGAAGGAGACTTCGAAAAGAGAAGTCCTGGAAAATTTGTTCCAGCTGAGAGGCCTAGACAGATAAGACCAGAAGATAATCTGAGGCCAGAGGGTGATTTTGAAAGAAGGAGGCCTGAAGAATACAGACCAGGAGAAAGACCAAAACAGGTGAAGCCAGAAGATAACTTGAGGCCTGAAGGAGATTTCGAACGGCGGCCATCTAGCCCATATGTTCCAGGAGAAAGATATCAAATTACCAAACACACAGACAACCTAAAACCTGAAGGTGAATTTCATGGACAAAGAATTAATGAATATGGTCATGTAAGAGGAGAGCGAGTAGAAATAACAAAACATAGTGATAACCTTAAAATGGAAGGAGAATTTCATGCAGTGACAAAAGTAAAAGAAGATTTCAAACCAACAAAAGGTGATCGAATGCCATCTAAAAAACCAAAAGACAACTTGATTGTTGGAGAAGGTGATTTTGAAAGAACCACTTCCCAAAAATCACAATATGTAACTGTAAAAGGTGATAGAGCTGTTGTCAAGAAATATGAAGATTCTCTTAAAGTAGGTGAGGGTAAAATGGATCTTACCACCACAAGTAGCAAAACATTCACCAAGCAGAGTAGAGAAGAAAGTATGTCATCTATTAATCGCAGGAGACATATTGAATCGAAAATTGTTCTTGGAGATGATACTACTTCTTACTATTCAACTAACAGAAAAATGACAACTGTTAAAAACGGTGTCGACAGAAGACATGAAAATGTACAAAATGTCAGCACTGAACAAATATCTAATGTGAAAGAAAGAGTCACTAAACGAGACACAGCTAATATAAGGGAAGAAACTACACACATAGCCAAAACTGCAGTGGTTAATGATGAACAAATAGTCCAAGGATCTAAACAAACTCATTCCCAGTCAGTAAATATAAGAGATACAAATAGAAATGGATCAATATCACACTCAACAATAACACAACAGCAGCATCATGCAAAGATGGAAAACAGAGGATATCACACAGAACACTCATCGCTGAGAACTGTAGACCATCAAGAAAAAACAAGACATTCAGAAGAAACCATAGTGAATAAATCTCAAACAGTGAGGCACAAAGAAATCTCTACACATGAAAGTAATATAAAAAATGTAGCAGAACATCGATCCATCCATTCAGAGAATGTAGCAGAACATCGATCCATCCAATCAGAAAACATACAGAAATATCACCAAACAAGTAAAGAATTAATGCATGCTTTAGAAGGAAAACCTCCAATACCTGAGACATCAACTCAAAGAGGACATCATAGAAAGAATGTTATTACAGGTTCTTCAACTGATCTGAATAATGCTGTTTTACATAGGAAAGGTATGCAAACTTCCATGGAGTCTCTTCATAGTACAGCATCTTCTTCAACTGCTGCCTCAATTCAAAGAAAAAGCATCCAGAATATCGATGGCCAATTTATTGGTCCAGTTTCTCAAGATCGAAAAAGTCTTAGTACACTTCATCGACAAGGCATAACAGTTCATGATGGGCACACCTCATCGGCAAAACGAGCAGATTCTCTATCTATTGGAACAGGAAAGTTCTATGGACAAAGTGAAGCCAAATCCTATGGCAATTTTCAAAATGTTGAGAGGGTGACAAGAGTTCGAGTCAGTAACACCTCTAATTTTACCCTTGGAACAGAAAGTGAAAGGCATTTTGTGTCATCTTCATACAAAAATGAATTTGTTCCTCGTGTAACTGGTCCATGTCCAGCCTCCTTGATTGAAAAACGACAAGATAAAGGGCAGTTTAAAAATACAAGAAACACAAAACAGCATAGCTATTATGTGCCAAAAGTCTGATATGTGTATTAATCGAGAAATTTGTTTTTCATTTTTAGACATTTTTTATAAAAATAAAACGCTTTAATTAATAATATTATGCCAATAAAAAATATTCTTGAAGAAATAATGTTAGTTGGAGGTACTTGAGTACACCAAAAAGAAACAATTTAAATGTATTTATTAACTTAACATAACAATTACAATTTAATTTAATATGTTAGCATTGTTTATACTGTAGTAATACTAACAATCTTATGTTGTTCTGATATTTTGACTGAAATTTTTTTTTTTTTTTATTTAAAGCTGCTTTATGTTATTGTTTTTAAAGAATTATTATATTTATGCTTTAATAAAATTATTATTTTGAATACTTTGGCCTACTTTTTTTTCAAGAACTGTCCTATATCAAATTTTGTTTACAACTAAATACGATCTCAAAAATGTAATTTATTAAATATTACACTTCCAAAATATCCAAAATATTATATACTGAAATTATACTTACAAGAAGTGATGTATTATTTCAAAAGTATATCATTTATTGCAATTTTATAATCTAAACTGCACAAAAATGAATAAGGATATTGCTAATTTTGTGACATTTACTTTGCCAAACACTTATATACATTTTTTAAATTTTAAAATGCATTTATATTTATTAGAAATATTTGTTCTATTAAATATCAGTGCAGTTTATTATAAAAAATATAAATAACTGCCAGGCAAAGCAAATATCACAAAATTAGGAATATCTCTATTCACTTTTGCGCAGTATGTATCAATCATGGCATATTACACATTATCCAACAGTTATCAAGACAAATAATAAATAACTTCAAGTAAATATTAAAATATAGACATTATTTATAGAAAAATTTTAAAACAAATGAAATGAAAAGCTGTATTAGTGAGAAACACTTTATTAAGCAGTGATGCCCATTTTAACTGGGTTGCTAAATACAAAGCATACCTAATTAATCTCAATTTGACATCTGACAATATTCAATACAAAATAAATATAGAACAAAACAACTACTTTTAGTAAAGAAAAGTGTATATAATTCAATTTGAGTGGAACTTATCTATGGATCTATGCTCACAAAATGTATTCACCTAATATCATCATACATCAAATACTAAAATAAAAAAGACAATAAGAAAACTAAAAGTTTTAGATTGGGATAACCTTGGTAATAAAGCTTTTAATTTTATTGTCAGGAAGCTATTAGGGATTCAGGTATCTAGACCACAGTTGCATGTAGGTAGACCACAGACTCATAGGTTTGGTTATTATAGCTTTTTAAGTAATGGAGAAGTTAGCATCAAAATTAGGTATCATGATAAATGTGGAAAATGTCACATAAGTGTGCATACTACCAATTCATAATGAGGAATAAGGTATGTTCTATATGCTCAGTAGACTTCAATTCAGTCTTGGAACCCAAGCTAAAATAAAAATCAAAGAGGAGAAACAGAGGAAGATTCTTTTAACAATAACAGGTATATATTTTACTTTCCAGAGTCACTAAGAGCGTTGCAGTAAATCTTCTATATAAAATTCAGCTGGAGTTATTAAACAAAAAAAAAATCATATCAGATGTCCTAGGTATTATCTATTTAAAATATATCTGTTACATCACAAAGTCTATAATAATCGAAATATTACACTTATTATGGCATCACTCCTCTTTATTATTCATCTATTAAGTTACATGTTTCGGGAAACTTTGTCCCATCCTCAGACTGAAAACAGTATTTCATTATATAATTACACTACTATTCTATTATTAACATCAATCAATACAACTCCTAAATTAATTAGCACATTACATATCATTATAATTTTACCTTTAACAGTTATTTCTCCATGGTGTTATCACACCGTGTCTGTTCCTTTCTCATATCTCAAATAATAATCCTTCTACCGAATGGGTACAAGGGTCAATCTCAAAACTATTGTTTTTTGTTCATAGTTGGTCAATCTATAATATTAATTTATTATAGATTTATTCTTTAATGGATAAAGAAGGAAGAATCAAGCAATAGATTATTAAATTTTTACAGCCACCACCCCCTCCACCAAAAACTAATAAAAAAGACATCATATACAGAATTGACTGTTTAGATTGTAATAAACACTATATAGGGGAAACGAAGCAAAATCTATATAAAAGAATAAATCAACATAAATATGATACGAAAAAAATAAGTAAATCTAACAATAATAAAACAGCCTTATCAGAACATGCACAAAAACTAAACCACAGATTTAATTTTGAAAAAGTAAAAATCCTTCAACATGAAAGCAAAACACATAGTAGAAAAATAAAAGAGGCAATTTACATCAATAAAACAATAAATAATACTGTTAACTACAAAACAGACACAGATAAAATAGGAGCAGTGAATGCAGGAATAATTAATAAATTAAGATTATAGATTGACCAACTATGAACAAAAAACAATAATTTTGAGATTGACCCTTGTACCCATTAGGTAGAAGGATTATTATTTGAGATATGAGAAAGGAACAGACATGGTGTGATAACACCATGGAGAAATAACTGTTAAAGGTAAAATTATAATGATATGTAATGTACTAATTAATCTAGGAGTTGTATTGATTGATGTTAATAATAGAATAGTAGTGTAATTATATAATGAAATACTGTTTTCAGTCTGAGGATGGGACAAAGTTTCCCGAAACATGTAACTTAATAGATGAATAATAAAGAGGAGTGATGCCATAATAAGTGTAATATTTCAATAATTGTTAACTCCTTCATTGAAGAGTTCAGTCTATAATAATCTTTAAAAACATTTAATATAAGTCATTATATTGTAACATAAATATAAGTCATTATATTATAACATTAATATAAGTCATTATATTATAACATTAACATAAGTCATTATATTATAACATTAATATAAGTCATTATATTATAACATTAATATAAGTCATTATATAACATTAATATAAGTCATTCTGGTATATCATCATAAGGTTTGGTGGTGTATTGTGAAATAGCAACCAATTTATGAAATCAAGGACCCCAGATCTAAAAAATTTTATCAAATAAAAAAAAAAAAAATGGCCCCCTAAAAGTACTGTTGTGTGTAATAATACATGAAAATGAATAATAAAATTGTCCCTAAATAAACAAATAAATAATTCATGCTTTTTGGTTCATTCAAATACCTCAAGCAAAGACACTCATTATTCTATAATGTATTGAAAACTGGCAAAAAAAATAATCATTCACTACATCATCACCATAAAACAATGGATCAAGCACCCATAAAATTATACAAAATTTAACTTTACCTTGAGATATTATGGATGTTAGAATAGATAAGTACACACAGTAACTGTTCAAACTTATAATCAGGTTGCAGATTACACAATTTTCCAGACAAAAATTAGAACTTTACACAATGTTGGAATTGAGAATCAAACAAAAACTATATATAATCAGAGATGTAACAACAATGACAGGGGCCAGAGTTGCTAACCCAATATGGGTTCTGTTTGTATATGTATGTATGTGTGAGTATACACACACACACACACACACACACACACACACACACACACACACACACACACACACACACACACACACACACACACACACACACACACACACACACACATATATATATATATATATATATATATATATATATATATATATATATATATATATATATATTATCCGATAGTCCTAAGGAGAAATAAAGGGTCTTTTGATTTATTTATTAATTATTGAAGTTCAATATCGCAAGCTCAGGTTTGAATAATCATTAAAAGTATTCATCAGCTCTCACCATTTCGACTGGCAGACAAAAAATAAATAGAAACAATAATTAGCACAATGGTAAGAAGGTGTACATAGTGACAGCGGGTGATGAAAAAGGCAGTACATCCCTAGAGACCGCACAAATTTTTGAGTTTCAGGAGAAACCTTGGTCTCTACTGGCACAATTTTCACAATACAGTGCCACTTATGCATGTATAAGTACTACAACATCTGACATTCAGGCATGGGACATAGAAAGTGCACAGCAATGTATTAAAGTTAAAGGTGGGCTAAACAAATATTTAACTGTGTGAAATACTCTTAAGAAATAAGAGAGAAATGGAAAACATAGTTTTTATTTTGAATAGCTATTGTTAGAATGCCGGTGATTCTACTTATTACAGTGATCTGTTGCCAGACCTGTTGCTAGTAACACCTCTGTAGTCATTATCAACACTGTTGCTTATCACCGATCTATTACCAATCACCGGCCTACCGCCAGTGATTTTTAAAGCAGTTGGCCCACCAGAACTCCTGGTCCAGGAGATACATTTAGCCTTAATCCAACTTATAAAAGCTTTGACATAGTCCCTTTAAATAAACCCTGGGAATCACTCAGTTCGGCATAGATCAGTGATAGTCTGATAAAAAGGATAAAGGTCCAAAATCAAGAATTGTGTTGATATGGCACCTTTACTTATTGGATACAGTTACAAATATCAATAAAGTATAAAAAAAAAAAAAAAAAAAGTTTTGATAGCATGTTTATCATGCCATCGCCAATGGAATAAAGCAAAGTTGCTGCTTATCGCCTACTCTTTAATTTACAAGCTTTTTAGAAATAGAAGAAAAATATTAATACATGGGTTTGGAGATTTTGGAATAAATCTTATTCATGCTATAAATTACAGGTGTTCAGTACTCATTGCTTCTGAGGAATGTGGTCGGGAATATATATTGAGGAAACTCTGAGGAGAATTCTGAACAGGGCATGGACATAAACCTAAAGTAGACAGAGTATGTGTTCTTCAACTCATTGAGTGCATTCCTAAGCATTGAAGATTGGAGATCTGGAACATCTAACTTTCCTTCCTGGGAAGGAACACTCAATTAGGATATTTCATTGAAAATATCTATTGGAAGGAACACTGCAGGGATCCTAAACTCATTCCTGTGGAATAAAAGTGTTTCCTTTGAAACAAAAAAATATTTCATCATTCCTTACTACTACGAATAGTCTTTTATGATGCTGAAACCTGCACCGTAAAGAAGAACTCAATGCTCTTCTTAGTGCTCAAAAGTTACTTCAGAAATGGATACTCAGAGATTAAGTTATTTCATATCAAGACTCCATCATGTTTCTAATAATATTATAAGACATAATATGAAACAGGAAAAAAATATTTTATAAAGTATTGGAAACAGGACCTATTTTGTAAGAGCGGATGGAAACAGAAGCAAATATATTCTATGTCCATGCACAAATTATGGATTAGAATGAAAAGGGCATGTCGGAGGAAATGGTGGATATGGGATGTAAAGAAAGGAATGGTAGCAAAAGGAAAAGGAGAGAAAGATGGTTTGGACAAAAGATGGTGAGATCAAATATTAGGATAAGCTTTACAAGGGATTGTAAAAATCTGAAGGTTTATTTCATATTTTAGTTTCTAAAACATAAAAGGTAATTATAAATATAATAATACTAGGATAAAGTATGGTCTAAAAATATTAAAGCTAAATAAAAAAACAAAAACAAATTAGAATAAAGGTTAAACAAATTTTTTAACTATAAATTATTTAAAAATAACAACCGTTCTATGTACTTTGGTATAAGGCCTGCTTGCTTAATTTGACAAAACCTTTAAACTAACGAAAAAACATTAAAAAAAAAAAAAAAAATGCAACCATAACACAAGTAGAATGTATTAAATAATAAGATAATTAACAGACTGAATGATAATTTTACAAATGTAAAATAAAAAAACCTACCCTAATAAAAAATATGAAACTGAAATAAAAAATATCTAAATTAACTTGGAAACAGATACATTCCTAAATAACAAAAGTTAAAAATAGCCCCAAATAATGATAGCCACCTAACAGCTAATGGATTAATTAAATTACAGAAATAAAGTGATAATCTAAGAATAATATAAAGATAAAATTGGTCCAACTAATAAAATCAATCAATCTTCTTCTTTGAAAGGATTTTTCTTCGCTTCCGAAGTTTCCTTCAACCAAACTAAATCAATAAATACTTCTCTAAAACATTGGGCAATGATAATATCAATATAGATAATATAAAAAATGTTAGAGACTTTAAAGAAAATAAAAAATTAAACAAAATTAATTTAAAATATTCAGTTTATTTGTTAGAAATCAGTTTAACAATATTTCAATGGATTTAACCACAAAAATTATAACTAATAAATGGAATAAAAGAAACCATTCACAAAAATAAAAATATATCAATGATATATATCAAAGGACTAAAATTATGCCTGCTAAATTCTTGTTTCAAATAGTAGTATTATATTTTACAAACAACAAGGTAGTGTCTAAATCGAGTCTAATATAAGTGTAAATATCAGTGGAATAACTATAAATTATAAAATTACAAAAGTCTAAATAGATTTGATAACTAATACATTGATAATTTAATAATCATCACAATATTTAAACTATTAATTATAATAATATTAGAACAGCAATCACATTATTGATATTAATTACATTATTAGTACGTTAATGCCATTATAATTGCATAAATCATTATAAGATTTTAATGTGACCTTCATGGATTTGTGATGATATAATATTGTATTAAAATAATTTTACAAATCATTTTTATAATAATATATATCAAAATAATTAAGTATTTGATATTTACACGCAATTTAACTGTTTAAAATTTTGATTAAAAAACACAGTAAGGCCATGAATATTGGGGAACTATTTCAGACTAAGTAAATTTAAATAAAATCTTGTATAAAAAAGCATGTCCAACAGTTTCAGCATTTTGTATTACAGCAGAATCTCCCTTAACCAGTTTATCCTGTGGAGGCAAAGATCAGTTCTATTTCTCTTTTTCAACAAGTCTAATAAAGAATAAACTAAATAAAATGGAGTAATGTGATACAAGATGGGCAATGAATTCACATTACTGCAAGCAGAACAGGTGAGGGAGATAGATTTTATGAGTTTAAATGTTCTCTTGCATTCATTCTGATACATTTTTTATTACTCTATCATTTATTTTTTTCTGAAATTTATAGCTATTTTTTAAATTTCATCTGTGCTAATTTCATTAATATTAAGAAAGTAGTAAAGAAAGTTACCATTTAGTTTTGTTCTTGCCATTACCTGATTACGATATGTTAAATAAAAGTGAGTGAGTTTAGAAAATAGAATCTCATGATTGCCTGGTTTAATTTGATTTTAACAATGTCAAAGGTGTTATTAAGACTTGACAACCAATGAAATTGTGGGTGAAAGTTTGGTCTTATTAATTGTTAATCTGGAGGAATGCAACATTTCAGAGAATTAATGAAATGAAAATTAAACCATTTTACACAATCCAGTCATTAATTAAATGGGACCAAATGCAGTTTGAGGAAGCATATACAATTAAGTGTAGTGATAAAGTTTATTGATGGAAACCTGTGATTAATTGACCAGATGAGCTGATGTCAGATCTCAGCCCTGACTAATCTATTGAAGTCCTACTTTATTTATTGTATTTATTGAGGTGGTTGAAGAAGATGGTCAAGGACGTAGTCAGATGGATAAATTACACATCCAAGTTAAAAAAACTTTATATAAGGAAAACAAAGTTTTTATAAAAATAATAAAAAACTGGACGTGACCAAAATGAACAAATTAAATTAATTTAAAAGATAATATTGAAAGCTAATTACATAATTGAAACATTATTTAAAGTGTTATAGAAGAGACCTTGAGAATCCAAGTGAATAATATCTCCACGTCTGAGCTTCGGCACACAGGCTTTATGAACGTGGTATCACGGCCAGCAGGAAAGGTTAGAACTAAATGAGGCTGGGGCCCAACCTCATTTATGTGAGGGGGAGGCCCCCAGAATGAGGTTTCTAAGAAGAATAAAAGGAAAGACCAAAGGGCAAATGACAAGAGAGAACACAGGGGGATCTCAGAGGGAAGTCTGCACGCAGCATCCTTGAAGAGCAAAAATGGCATGGCCACATTTCTAGGAAGGAATATTATAATGCCAAATGGTTATTTAAAGCTACATCAGATGACTGTACAGAAGTATGTACACTGAATGTATTGTAAAACTGACTACAGGAGGAGGATGAACCATACCGGAGATGAGAAGACCAGTAACAGCTAAGGACAAGTGGGCAAGATGGACCAGAACTGACATTCTATGCTTAACAAAAGTTAGAGGTTAGAGAAGAAGAAAAAGAAGTAGAAGAACAAGAACAAGAAGAAAAACAACATGAAGAAAGAGAACAAAAACATGAAGAAAAGGAAGAACAAGTAAATAAACAAGAAGATCAAGGAAAAGAACCAGAAGAAGAAAAATAATGAGAGACTCCGAGAATCCAATGGGATAATATCTCATGTGTTTTGTGGATCAGAACTGCAACTCTACCTTTAACGGAAAATAGGAGTTAGAGAAGAAGAAAAAAAAGAACAAGGAAAATAACTGGAAAAAGATGAAGAGGAAGAACAAGATAAGGAACATGAAGAAGAAGCCGAAGCAGAAAAAGAAAAAGAAGAGACTCCAAGAATCCAAGCAGATAATATCTCCGCGTCCGAGCTTCAGCATTCATGCTTTGTAAACATGGTCTGACGGCAAGCTGAAAAGGTTAGAACTAAAGGATGCTGGGGCTGAAGCTCATTTATATGAGGGGGAAGACCCCCAGAATGAGGTTTCTAAGAAGAATAAAAGGATAGACCAAAGGGACTGCGACAGGAGAGACAAAACACATGGGGGATGTTGGAGGGAAATCTTTATGCAGCATTTTGGAAGAGCGGAAATGGCAAGGCCACATTTCCAAAAGGGAAGAATATCGTGAAGCCAAAGGGTTATTTGGCCCAGAAGAATGTACACCAAATGCATTAGAAAACTGGGGGCAGCAGGAAGATAAACCATACCGGAGATAAGGAGACCAGCAACAGACTAGGACAAGAGGGCCAGATGGACCAGAACTGCAATTCAACGCTTAACGGAACATAGGAGTTAGAGAAGAAGTAGAAGAACAAGAACATAAAGAAGAGGGATTTAAATCCTTGAGGCCCATTATTAATCATTCAAAAGAATACCATTTTAATTCATAAAATACTATATTTTTTTTCGTTAATATCGAAATCCTGCAAGCATTTAAGGACTTAAGCACTCAGATAGAAGATACCAATCCATCAGCATTGATGAACTATCGCCAGCTTCTTAAATATGCCAACAATGGCAGACTCCATTTATCATACATTTTTTTTCATAAACTAATAATGTAAAGTTGCTTACTATTTGTTGTTCATGAATAGACATGTTTATTCTGTATTTAAAACCCAGGATGTCTTTTCAATTAAAATAAAAAATGAGGTACATCCATAATTTAAATAAAATATTTAAATGGATAATTTAAAACTTTTGTATGAAAAAAAATGTTAACCGTTGGAACCTTTAAATTTCAAAACAAGGAAAGGTGATTCACAAGAATAAACAATAAAATACTTTAACAATAAACAAAGAGTTTATTTTTAATGTTTATTTATTAACAATTTTCTTCCAATATTAAAAAAAAAAAAAAAAAATTTGTACAAAAAGAAAGAATGAATGAAGATGAATAATACAAATATATGAATCAATGTCAAGAGTAATTTTTATTCCATCTATGTAGGAATATATACAAATATCTTCTATATTCAGTAATAAAATAAATATAAAAATCATTAGTACACTATTAAACATTTATGACTGAGTTAATGGCATTAGGGACAAAAAAAAAAAAAAAAAAAAAAAAAAAAAAATAAAAATAATCAGAAAGAAAAAAAAAACGAATAATGATTAAAAAAAAAATAGATCACAAGCATCTTAAAATTACAATGAGACTAGCAAATCCACAGATAATGTACACTAATCTTTGAATTCAACTATACACTGTAAAAATATATATTATTTCTTACTCAGAATTATATGTACCAACTGATAGGCAGCAGCTTAGCATCAGCTTAAATAACTATAGTACATATAATAAACTGTATAATCAACTTCAACAACCCGCCAATACTCGACAAGACATATATATATATTTATAAATAGGGTACACGTACCAATTACAGACAGTTTTAGAAAAAACATGTTAATTTTTTCAAATTATATTATTATAACTATCAAAAAGAAACTTGTATTTTAATGTGTACAACCTTGAATTTAAACAATCTCAACTGTAATATTTTAAAAAATCTAAGAGACCTAAGTATTACTACAAGAAACATTACAGGTGATACAAAGAGGTAATGTTGGGTCAGCAACCATGCAAAACCTCATTTTATTAGCAACTGATATAATAAAAAAAAACAAGAGCTTCAATATAGTATTCAACAATAAGTCTAATAATTAAGAATATAAGACATTAAAATTTATTTTAAAAAACAACAAACAAAAAAAAAACAACTGATTTTTAAAATTAATAAAATATATATACACATTGTCCAATACCTAACTACAAATTATAGTTGTTAATTTTAATAAATGGTATTTACGATCAAAGGTGCCTAAAAGGCAAAATATTATTATAATATAAGGTCCTAAATAATGTAATTGTTAAGATCTGAAAATGGATACTAGATAATGCAGCCTATTAATTCAAGTCTTATTTTTCTGAGTTTGAAGTGTCCACTAATGGTACGTCTACCCTATGTATAATGCACAATATAATACATACACACAAATACATATACATATATATATATATATATATATATATATATATATATATATATATATATATATATATATATATATATATATATATATATAAATTTAAGTATCAAACAATATATACATATATAAAACATTAGCTATTTTGAATGGTGTAAAATATAAATAAAAAAATAAAAATTTTAGCAAAGATATTTTAAATGAGGTATATCATTATGTGCTTATTTAATGAACACATAAGACAACTATTAACATAAATTAACATAAATCCAGACAATAATATATAAACATCAGGTTTCAAGTTTCAATCAATCACAAATGGTCTCTTCAATGCTTTTTTATTTCTCAGAGCCATCTTCATAAATTCATTTACTTTTCAAAAATAAACTGTAACATGATGTATTAGAAACAGTTTATTTAAATCAAGTCAAGTTTTTCAGAGAATATTGTTTATAAATTTACATCAACAGCTCTAAATAACATACATGAAGGCTATAAAATGTTAATGCGAAATAATTAATAATATAATCAATATACTAGCTAGTAAAAAAAAAAAAAAATGATCAATTCAGAACTTAGAACTGACTTAATGAAATTTATTAGGTATACACGGGATAACAATTAGAGAAACAAGCATCAACTATAAATTGCAACACTCAAATTTAATAAATCTAAATGATATGTTTCATACATTGATATGACTGAAGTAAAATGAAAAATTAGGTTCTCATTTTGAGAATTAAATTTGAAAAATCATGGGTCAAGTAAGATTAACTAGAAAAAAATATAGACACTGAACTACAATTTCCATTCGATCTAACAAGTGTTTAGTTTTCAATATTAGGAAACAATAAATATTTTTTACCATGCCTCCCACTTATTAAAAAAAAAGTAAAGATCTAGTTAAAGGTTCAACTAAGCTTTTTTGAACAGATACAAAAAAAAAATTTCCTGAATTACCCCAGTAGAATTTAATTGTCCCAAAATAGAGGAAAAAGTGTTATCATCGTAACTCAGAGGGTGTTCTTCAAAGAGGTTTTGGTCTAGAACAGTGTCAAACAGTTTTATGGGAATAAATAAAGTAATAAAGTGACTATTTGAAGAAAATAAGTAGAATTCTGGAATAATAAAAAAACAACTAAAATTAAGGTAGTAAGAAATTATCACTATATGCCTCTCCCTACAAACCAACTATCATCAAGCAAGCAACTGACATAATAGGCCGAGGGTCTATCGAAAACTGTAAAGCCATAGCTTTTTTATGAAGAAGCTATAAATAGTTATGATGTTAAAATGACTGAAATAAAATAAAAGCCGACAAAATATACTAGTAACGCAAAACTTAATCTTAAAATGAATAATGTTATATAAAACTCATAAAAAAATTAGAGAGGATTTGAATTAGATATGAGATAGTAAATAACTCATGATATAATAAGATCTATTTATTCTTCATGCATCATCTTGCTGCCAAAAAATATTGTGTATAAATGGTTATTGTAAAGAAGTAAAATTACCTTGAAAACAAGTTAACCATTAACTTTTAAAGCAGAATTTTCAATAACAATGTCGTATAAAATTACTTAAGTTGGGCTTCTTAATAAGGCCTTAAAGTATCTATTTTTTTGCAAATGGTATTTTTAGAGTAATTACAGGATTTCGGAAAATTATCAAAAATGTCCTACTTAAAAGTGCCTAATTCTGGCTTATTGACTTCATGACAGCCAGGAATATAAAACAGCAAAATAAGAGGAAAACAAATCTAAATGTTTACACAGGGAGTATTGCTGCTTTAAACTTACAGGAACATAGATAAGATCATTGGTATGATCTCATATGTTTAGAATAAAAAGAGATTGGGCGGAGGGAGGTATGAAGAAATGTTCATTGGTGGTACAGGCATTGAACCTTCAGGTTCATAAAGCCTTATTGTTACTATTTTGAGCAGTTTTAGAATACCATACCATCTAAAGAATAGGAATGCTTTTTGTCAGCAATTTACATATATTTATGTGCTCAATAGAAAATAAAATCCTACAGTTAAATCTGATACTTTATCTATTGTGTTTGAATCCATTTAAACACTAAAAGTTTATATTGTAAACACAAATGCTTATCGCATTTTTCCTATTGTACAAATTGATAATTAAAATGAATTATAAAATTAAATTAACAACAAATTAATGCTAACATATTTTATTCACATTAAATGGACATTTGACAAACATGATTAACTTGGAAATTTAGTATGACAAAGCCAGATCTTGGTAAATTATAATATGTATCATGTTACGAGAATAGAATTTGTCTGATAGTACAATTGAATACTGACATACAATTTTTTTTTTGTTAACTAAGAATAAATTTTGAATACTTGTATATGAATTACAATTTTTAGTAAGCACTTATAAAAATACATGGTACATTACTGGGAGGGAAATTACAGTTAGAACATAATTGGTTTGTCTTTTGTTTGGCTAATTACATATGCAGTGAACCTTTTCAAGAATTTAGGATATTCTCTTTTGTAAAGAGCCCGTAAGGCAGAAGCAGGGACCCAACCTCCAGGATTAACTAAAACATATAATACAATATAAATTATAATACTTATGGAAGAAGTATACTTAAACTAAGCTAAATAAATAGCAAAAAAAACTTACCAACAGCACAGTATGTAATTTTACAAGTAATATCATCTCGTGAAACTTGTGTTCCATCTTGAGGGGGAGTAATCAGTGTCTGGCAATATAAACAAACAGTAAGAGCTACCCTAACACACTTGTTACTTTTTTGCTAAAAACAACATAAAACATAATTGATTAACAAGCTAAATCATTGTTTTAATAATATATAATTATGAAGATTACTAAAACTAGAAAATAGTATAACACCAAGATTTTTATAAAAAATGTAAATAATACATGAAAATATGGATACCTGACAGTAAAAGGCATCTTACATTAATGCATAAGTACTTCAATCAACTATATAATTTAACCAATAAAAATCATACAGGCTAGAAAAAAATTGGCCACATCAGGCGTATGTTTAAACAGAATCAATGAAATCCATAAGTGGCCCTATCATTAGCATTATGAGTTGCTCGATTTCAGAAAGATTGCTAGGTAATTGTGGCTTAACAAAGATTGCCACATTTTTGAAGTTTACACAAGCACTATTTATAAATGACGCTAACAATGAGTAAATTAGAGATGGCCTCTAATTGGCTCAACAACCCCTAATGGATCCTGGCCTCTTCGATGAGTTTCCGCCAGTCATCCCTGTTCAGTCATCCAATTCCAGACACCAAGCAGCTCTCTCATGTCAGCTGCTTCACCATCAATCCATCTCAACTTCAGTCAGCCAACTGTTCTTGTATGGTGCAATCACTCAGATCTTTCTATCCGGGCTACTTGTCCTGCCCAGCTTAGCCTTCCTAATTTTATTATCTTAACAACATTAGGTTCCTTCAAAAGCTCATAAACCTCTCCATTCTTGCGAATTCTCCAGACCAGTCTCATCATCACAGGTCCAAAAATTCTTCGAAGGATTTTTCTTTCAAAAATGAGCAAATCATTTTCGTTGCTTTTGGTTAGTGCCCATGTTTGACCGTGGTAAGTAAGAACTAGACATATAAGTATTTTATAGATGGCCGCAGGAGCTAAATAAATTCAATGCCCTACTATAATTTTTCACAAGACCATTACTTAGCAAAAAATGGTCTGATTTCGTGTTTTGTTTTTTTTGTTTTTTTTTGTAGATACTTGTTTCAGCAACATTTAATACTTAAAGACTTTCTTCGACAAAAGCTTTATTATTGCGTTATAGGCAAAAAAAAAAAAAACAAACGAAAATAACCAGTATTTTGGGCGTTTTTTTGCGATTTTGGGTATGGGGGCCAACGGCTAGTGTGGTAGAAAATTTCAGATTCGGATTCAGCACCCCAAAAACCATAAAGATCCGTTGGGAATAAAAGTTTGGAAGTTTTTTCTTCACCAAACCCTTATTTTATTGGACTATGGAAGGAAGGAGAGGAGTAATGACTGTTACGAAATCAATAATTCATCTGACATATATTGGATCAATAAAACATTCTTTTAGCAACCACAACAGGGTATGCTGGGATTGCTGAGGGACAAAGGGGGCAAAATATATTCACGGAGATGGGTACTCTGGAAACTCTGGTGAGGACACATTATTTTGAGTGTGAAATGACTGAAGAGGACAAAGCCTTCCCAACTGTTTGGCAGTTAAGAGGGGATCATCCTCCCATTTACCTCACATTATTGAAACCTATCATAAATTAGAAACAAAAAAATTATTATAACTTACGGGGTACTGAGGTAACTGTGTTGAATGATTCACTACTGCCCAAATATCATGGCCATCATGATCTTTGGGGTCTGTCATATGTGTAGTATGGGACCAAAATAATGCATCTCTCTGTGCTGTTGGCCACACGCGTTTATGGACTTGAAGAAAAACCAGAATATTGTCTGAAATTTTTTCCACTACTGTCATCTGTTCCAAAGTAGCTGAAACCATTGCAAAACACAAATTATTAACTTAATAGTAATTGAAGTAATATTGAGCTTAAACCAGAAATATTTACAATAGCATTAATATTATCATCAATTTATTAAACATAATCTGTAAATTATATTTTTAATATTAAAAACAAATGGAACAAGGTGAAGGTAATAATCATTTATTAAATTGATAGTTATTTAAAGACAGATAATGTAACTTAACAAAAATGTATTGTTCTACATTTATTTTTATAAGAACATAAACAATTTGCCTTATTTAAGCATATAAGTAAAATTTTCTGTTCTTATTGATAAAATATACATAAAATACATCACATTCACTATCTATTCTTAATTAGATAGAATATATTGTTTTGCAATAACTTGGGGATCCTAAAACAAGAATTTTCCCACTATCAATCAATTAAAAAAATCAATGTATGCAATGATAAGCCCCACACACACGAGCAATCTAAATGGTCCGGGTCCATTTGGCTTCAGTCCAATTTTGTGCCCCATACACAACTGAGCCAGTCAGTCTGCCATAGGCCAGGGATACACATGGCAGTAAATTGTATTGAGCTTTGAGGACAAGCCTAGAGCGCACTGGGCCAGTAGGGGATGTACCCGCACTCTCCACAAAGTACAAATGAAATGGAGCATCCATGCCGCGAGTACGGACAAGGCTTTAGTATAACATTTCAATGCACACTGTTTCAATGTGATTTTGTACATATAAAGAAGTTTGAATTAGAAATTAATGCATAAGAAATAAACCAATGAAGAGAGGACTTTCATTATGAAAATTTAAACAAGAGAGTAAATTTTAGCATTGACGACTTTTTCTCTTCTTCTACTTCTTTCTCTTCCTCCTTAGTGCCTTTCAGCGTGGAAGTGCCTCTGTCCAGCCAAACCAATCCTCCCTATTCCGAGCCAGCGCCCTCATGGCATTCCAGTCTTTGCCTCTCTTCTCTCCCACCTTGGAGATGTAGTCCATCCATTCAGTTCTGGGTCTCCCTCTGGGACGTTTTCCTGTTGATCTGGCCTCAAAGTATTTTCTTGCGTCCCGGTCCTCATTCATCCGGCAGAGATGTCTGAACCATCTAAGTTGCCTCTTCTTTTCAAGGGTGTCCTTTCCTCCTTAGACAACCCCTAAATCCTCTCTAGTCCTATCATTCCTGATACGATCCCTTCTGGTTCGGCCACCTACTTTCCGGAGGTACCTCATTTCCGCTGCAGTTACTCTGCTTAGGTGCTTACCTAATGGTACCCAACTTTCACTTCCATATAGGAGAGTAGGCAGGTAAACAGCTTTGAAGATAAGTAACAACATTTTTCTCCACCTCCCTTTTCCCTATAACCGTGTTGCAGAGGTGGTCAACTTTCGCAAATTTGTAAATCCACAACTTATTCTGGAATTTTTCCTAACCACATAAAATCCCTAAAATTTCGAAATGGTAGACACCCTGTTATCATTCACTGCAAATAAAATTTTAAATTTATTATGTATGTATGTAATTAGATAAAAACCATTGCTCAGATTTTTCACTTACCGATTGAACAAAAAATAATGATTTAATTTTTTAGATGATTTCTTTAAATATATTTTATAAACCTTACATTTTTTTTTTCCTTCTAACAACTGTAGACTGGCATGAGGCAAGGTGATGCCCTCTCTGCCTCTCAGTAATATAGCAAATTATTATCGTTATAAAGGTAAATAACAGGCCTCAGAATAAATGAGACAAAACAAAATATGAAAATATTGGTTCAGACCATAGCAATTCATTTATTGAACGATAGATATTCCTTTTAAAGAGTTAGCAGTTTTATCTATACAGACTCAGAATTGAATAGTGAGAAGAGGAAAATAAAGGAAGCAAATAGAAGAATTATGGATGTGAATAAATCATATTATGAAAATAATAAATTATTTGAAAACAAGATTTTATTAAATCTACCAAGATGAGACTATGAAACATAAATTAGGTCAGTTCTTACTTTTGTTAGTAATATCATAGTAGTATATAATATCCTAAATATCTAGGATAGTCCTTTTTTGTTAGTTCCAAAAAATGCACAGCTGTATTATTCAAATGAAAATAATCAAGTAATCCAGTTTATTAAAGCACAGAGAATATAGTGGTTGGGGCATATTATTAGAATGACTGAGAGTAGGCTCCAACATGGATCTATGATTGGTAAAAGTAGAGTTGGCAAACCACACTAATGGTGGACACAGGAAGTTGAATAGGACATAAAGAATTGGATGTCACAGGCAGGAGACAGAGAGAAATAATAAAAAAGGATTGAAGCATCATTGTATAGGAAGCTAGGGCCCATCCTGGGCTGTAGAGCAACATAGAAACTAGGATACACAGCTATTTAGTATTAGGATGTTTAGAAATGTTCTCATGAACTTATAAAAAGTGAAAGGAATCAGAACTAGGACACAAAGAAACCTTGAAATTACAATGAACAGTATGGTTACATGTAATAAAGCATTGAAAAAAAATTCTAAAAACTTAGGATTGGAAATGTACAATTTAGGTCATCCCCCCCTCTCCTGTAAGAATCTTAAGGTCTAGATAGAATAGTAAGTGATCTTGTAAATTATGTTTTGTTGCACTAAATAGTGAGAGGTTCTGTGAAAATAAAATACAACCGATTATGAAAAATCATTATGGACTGGTTGGTTTCAACTGCTAATAATAATAATAAGCCATCAATGAATAGTAGGATTGTTATCAAAGACATTAAAATATAAAAAAATGGAAACTAGTTATGAAAGATAACATACTCTCCCAGTCTTTTCTGTATTGTGGACTAAAGAAATAGTGGCACATTTCTCTTCCAGTAACTCCTTTAACAATGTGGCAAGCCTTTAAAGGATCAATGACCAATCCATTCAATTCCTCTTCACGTCTATACATTTTCATATCCCCTTCTTCAGCAAATAGTTGCCATCCTCCTTCCCCGACACCAAGACTTGCATAATGGACCTGCTCTTTAGTTACTCTTTCAATCTGAACAATATAAAAACCTTATTGAAACATGGATAATAAAATGTAAACCTAGAATAAAATTTACTAAATATTTAAACTATGTTTATAGAATTATACCTTCAGTGTGGCTGAACTTTTTTTTAATAAACGAAGCAGCCATGTATCAAACACAAAAACAACTAAATAGCAAGAAACATGAAGGCTTTCTTTTTACAACTTACAAAAGATAATTCAAAAATCTGGATGGTTACCATGATACCTACTGATATCCAGCCTGAACTTAGACCAGACCCCCTTTTAGTCAAGTTCAGTATACTTGACTTCAAATTTATATTATATATTATAAACCTTGGTTAGGGGTGGTCAGCAGCAATTTTCAAGTTACTCCTAGCTAGGCCCTATATACTTGCTGACAAAGGATGACAAAACTAGACACATGACAAGACTTGAATAATGGTAAACAAAGTACTGAGAACTTATATCATAATCCTAATCCTGACCAGATGTCAAAGTATTCTAGATTCTCCTATTTTCTTCATGATGAAATATTTGTAGAATGTATAGCAATTTTTAAATGTTTCAACTATACTAGATAATATAATAACTTTATAAATATAGCATGTCATGTCCGCAAACTGCAAACAAATTATCAAAAATACACTTAAAATTCATTTAACCCTCCAAGGACAAGCAAAATTTTTTTCTATCAAAATAAGATTTTGATTTTGAGCGCATATTTCTTTGTAAATGGACATGTTGAAATTCAGGAGAATTGTTTTTTTTTTTAAATCAGGCTCACTATTTGCTTATAGGTCTTTCCCAAGATGATTTGTTCAGTAAATAAAAGTGTGTTAAAGTTTAGAATTTCATATTAGAAATGTTTTTTTTAACATAATCTATTTTTTATTGTGACTTATATATATCAAAAACAAAAAATAATTATTTAATACAAAATACATAACTATTTTCTATGAAACCCTGCAAAACATGAGATACACAAACCTATATCTTACTTTTCATACTGGTTGTGACACACAGTCTTTTTGCATGATTCCATGGCATATCTGCGACAATATCTGTTAACTAGTAATCGATCCTATCATACCTTAGTGCTGCTCTCGACTTGCATCGTGTTTTGTAACTGGCCAGATGAGTTAAAATTATTTCTTGGTGACATTGGAGTTTTGTAATCAAATGCCCCAACCAGGCTATATATATATATATATATCCTCATGCCACCCATGAACTGGTTATATTTGCTTATGGCTTTGGATTGAAGAATGCTAATAATAATTTTCAAAGCCCTGCTATATCTCTTTAACTGAGCAACAGTTGAAGGACATTACTAGTACTACCTGTAAACGGTATTATTGCTACTTGAAAGAGTAGATATGTAGGAGAATGGGGTGAAATTTGTGAAACTTCGACGATAAACTTTAAAATATGCTAAGTACATTTAGATTTTGCTAATAATGAACAATATTTAGGGAGGACATTATAATTATAAAGCTAGAAAAGGTTTTAATTAGCTAAGTTTATGACTTCTCTTTAAAAAAAAAATTCTACATGCATATTTATTCACCTATTTTCAATAAATATTACAATTTTGGTAGGATCAGTAATTAAAAAAATCTGTTGTGAGAAAAGACGGGCATGATCATATGATCACAGCCATAGTAACGGCCATTTTAAAACTTAAGGATTATTATTTCTTAATGAATCTGATACTAAAGCATGATAAGGCTTTATAGAGTTTAACTCTATGATCTTATCAGTTAAAAAATATATTAACAGAATTATAACAATTACTGTTGGTGAAAATCGATTTTCAAGATTAGACAAATTTCAAACTTTTTTTTTTATTTGAAAAGTGCTTCGATTGTCACAATTTTGGTCACAAATTAACATTGGCACCTCTTAGAGAAGGACTGCAGAGGTATAAGTGAATAAGATAATTGTGGGAGAGCAGAGTGTACTTTTGAGAGGGGGTATGTTTGGTATGATCATATGGACAAAACCAGTACTTCAAGGGTTAATAATCAATACTTCTGTCATAACTCAATTCCCCTTTACTAATGCAAAAATTTAATTTGTCAACAGGAACGGAAAGCAGCAAGAAACCCAATATCTGCTAATTTATTTACTTCAGCTACAAGTGACTGACCCAGCAAAAATAAAAAATAAAACATAGCTACAGAAAATGGTGCTCTAGATAGCAATACCAGTAAAAAGACCATCGATTTGTGTTCATTAGGGTGGAGTGAAAACACCCAAAAATAAAAAGTTTGAGAATCTGTATACCCTGACCCGGAAAAAGTGATGAAATAGGGTAAAATAAATTGTGTGAAAATTTCAGACTGAAATATAACAATCTTGAGGTTGCACAAATCGTCTGAAGTTTTAGGATTGAACAAAAGTAAATCCTGGCTTCCTTGATCCTCGGAGCAGCCAGTTCGGAAACTGGTGCCCATACATGTAACATTGTGAAGATGTTCTCAAGGCAAGCAAATAAAGAGCCCAGGATTAGCATTTGGGACTTCAGTTGTCAAGTACAGGCATAAAGTCAGTAGTTAAACACCTTGAGTGAGGCGCACAAACCAGTGTAACAGTGTGACTGATGGCCTTAACAGCTAGCTGCCGCATAAATCTATTTTTGTTGTATGTATTTGCAGGAGTGCCATTACATCCCAAATCCAGCAAACAGGATAAATCAATTGCTTTTTAATGAAAAATGTGGTGACACTTCAATGTCTTTACTTTTGGCTGATTTAGAAGAAACGTGGCCCAAAAATTTGGAATTAAGTTCATGAATCAAAGCGTTATGTTCTTCAGTTTTGAGCATTATTGAAGAGAAGTTGCCTTTTCTTTCTAGCATTAGTGTCCCATCCCTCCTTCTATCAAAACATTTTCCTAAAACCTTTGAGATAATTGTCTCCATTTTGTTGCTATCCAACAAATGATGATGTTTTCATACATCTTTCAGAATCGATGTAGCAACCATTTCAACAGAGCTATCAGATACACCAGTCCTGTCACATCCAAATTCTGAAGAGCAGCCCCCATTTGGTTGGGTGATTGGGGGCTTAATATCTTCCAATTGGGTGATTAATATCTTTTATTTCTTAATTCTTTCAGTCCACATGGTTTACATAAATAGGTAGATCCTCCTGAAAGGTAACAATATTTGGGAGAAAGTCCTTGGATTCTGTTACTGTGAATCACACCCTTCTATTTTGTCAAAGTGCAGTCCTCTCTTTCTCATCACATCACCATTGCCACACTTATGTTATTTACAGGTATTGGGGGTCTCACAACATTTGTTGTATTAGTATCCCTCCTAAAACTAGGAAATAAGTTTTCAGTGTAATTAAATAATCCATAGCTAATGATTAGAACACAGTACAATCTTGATAATCCGACAGTACAATCTTGATAATCCGACAGTTCGTTAATCCAGTACGATCGGTAATCCGACGTTTTCAGGGAAATGCAATCAAGTGTTCACCGCGAGATGTAAACAACAAAAATTCTCGGTACTACTGAATCCTCCCGCCCATTCCCCTTCCCTGAAGTGCATCCAGTGCGTCACTTGCTTTTGCTTTGCCCAGATTCATTTGGTTTGTAACCGCGTAGTGAATTTAATTGCAAAATAAAAATGATGAGTAAACGAAAGCACATTACTCTATGTTTGAAACAAATAAAGGAGATCATAACACAGCTGGAACAAAGGAGATATGCTGGCAAACCTGGCACAGACTTATGGCGTTGGAAGATCCACCATCTGCGACATCAACGCAAGGGACATCAACACAAGACTTGAAGGGAAGAAAGACGGTTAAAACAGGTGAGTGTCCGGAAATGAAAAATGCTTTATTTACATGGTTTATGCAAGAACGTGCCAGGCACACGTAACGAAAAAGAACGACTTTAGGGCTGGCGATGGCTGGCTTGATAATGTAAAGGAAAAGGTTTGGGATTCGAATTTTAACTTTAACTGAAGAAAAATTATCTAGTGATGCGTCAACTGTGGACCCTTTTCTGAAGAAATTCGAGTTAAAAATTCAAAAATCAGGTCTTCTGCCTGAGCAAGTTTACAATACAGATGAAAGTGGATTACCGCATAAGACCTTTGTGCATTTATCCGAACAAAGTGCCCCCCTGGAAGAAAAATGTCATAAGACTGAGTGATATTCATGCTCTGTGCAAATTCCACTGGCACACACAAACTTCCGTTGCTGGTTGTAGGAAAAGTCAAGCAACCAAGGGCATTTAAAAACATATCTTTCTTGCCCATCACCTATAAAAACCAATCAAAAGGATGGTATACCCAAGAGGTTTTAGCCGAATGGTTTAAACAAGATTTTATACCGGCTGTGAAAAAATTTGCAAAAGACCATAACTTGCCTGCTAAAGATCTGCTACTTTTGGATAACGCACCTGGACACCCTAAAGAAGATAAGCAGACTACGAAGATAAGCAAATTCAAGTCCTCTACATGCCTCCAAACACAAGCTGGAATAAAATTAAATGTGACACTATCCAGTGATCGTGGAAAAAGGTTTGGCCAACGCACCCTGCTTTCAAATCACAAGTCATGGGTCATCATCCTGAAGAAGTTACCTCGACTTTAGAATTGACTTCCCAATTTGTGCAAGAGTTTTCCAAGAAATTTGAGGCAAGTGTTACCCTGACAAACGAGGATATCACTGATTGGCTTCAAGGAACAAGCGAGGAAAATTTTCAGTCACTGTCTGCCGAAGAAATCCTCAACCAAATTCAATCCCCGAAGACGAAACTGATGATGACTTCGTGGATTCGAATCGGCAAACAGTCTCCAACAGTGAGCTTTCAATGCTCTTAATGTGTGCACCAAATGGACTGAAGAGAATGGTGTCCCAAATGATGATGTTCTGGTGCTTAAACATCTGCAAGAGGGTATTTTTGGTAGAATATATAATGCCAAGAAACAAAAAGCAATTAATGATTATTTTTCCTAGTTAAATTACTTATATTTCTGTATAGTTTTTATTTATTTGTATAATATGTAAGCATTTTCAATATATAAAAATACATTCATTCTTTTTTTTTCTATTACTCTCGATAATCCGGAATTCTTTGATAATCCTACAGTTGCGAGGTCCCACATGTGTCGGATTATCAAGATTGTACTGTATATTTTTTTTTTTTTTAGGAATAGGAAATCATAACATAATTTCATTAACCAATTTTGCCACTTTTCTCGTATCAGGGATTCTCAAACTTTTTTTCGTTCCACCATAGTGTACATGTTCTATGCCCTAATCATTCATATTATATATGACAAGAATGAATTTATGCAGATTACATTAATCAATTAACATGAATAAGTAATGAATCAACAAAAAATAAATAAATAAATAAATCCAAAACTAAAAATAGTTAAAATAGAGAAATCACCTATACTGCCTTTTACTAGTCAGTTTTTCAAAATCTATCTTTCAAAAAACTTAATTAAACTGAGAGAAACTAAGATTAAAAATTAAAAGATAAATAAAATAACCATTAAAAAAAAAAAAAAAACAATAATTGTAAATTAAAAAATATCATAATTCATTTTAAAATTGTAAATACCTCAGTCCAAAGAGGATGATTAGTTGCATTATCTAATGATGGTGGTGGTTCTGTCATTGAAGATTGTCTCAGGAGCTCACGAAGGGCAACCTCCTCTTCAATACGTTCTAATCCTGTCTCAACGGCATCATAAAATTCTTCATCCCCTAATGTGCTATGCGGTCCTTCCTGTCAAGTTTCAAAATACTTTAAAGAGGAACAAAAAAATCTAAAATAGACTAACCAATATAAATCAGTTAAACATTAGATTTATACAAACACATGTTTCCTTCAATAATCCACAGGAATTTTCTTTGCTATAATTCACATATAACATGTTTTCATTAATAGCTGATACAGCAATTATCTATTAATAAAATAACATTAAACAAACTGTCGAATTCAAAATAATATAATTTGGGGTAATAAAAGAAAATTGTATGTACTGTTCCAATTATTTTTATTTTATGGACTTTTTATTTGTTTGGTTAAAAATAGAGAAAAAATACATTTTAACAAATAATGCATTTTTGTGCACTGAATCTAAACATGACTTTAGTTTTTCTCCATCACACCTGAATTTCTAAATCACAATACGCCAATACTGTTGTATATTGGAAGAAATCAAAATATGATACTGTTAACTTAAATACATAAGAAATGCTGCCATCTGTTGGTTTATGGTGAAATAAAGTCCTTCACATCACTTACTGGTAGATGACAACATTATGTCCTAAAAGTTTTGAATATCTCAACTGTCATCGTTAGTGTGTCAACAGTGTTTGATATGGCATCAAGAGGTAGTAAAGCTGTAAAAAGTATGCAGATTCCATTTGTTATATTTGAAGTGATTTAATTGTGTCAAGGAGAAAAAGGAATATAACAAATTTCGTGAAGCAAGTATACATTGCACACTTCTGGATAAAATAAGGAGATTAAGAAAAAACTTAGGCACCTCACTATGCTATATGCATTGATAACTTGGTCAAAAGGTGAGCAAAATGCTTTCAGATTCGGCATTCCAATGATATGGAGAGAGCTGCAAAATTATACTGATGATTGTTACTTTTGTTCCACCAATGTTCACAGTTTCAACTTAAAAAATAAAAAGAGCATTGTCTATCCAAATCTGAGATCGATTTTACATCCTCATCCTCATGGTCCACCCGTACCAGTGCCTATGCAACCAGAATATTGATCTGAAGTAGATGATTCAGAAATTGAATCAAGTGAAGAAACCGAAAATAATGAAGTGGAGTACCAACCTGGCAGTTCTACATTACAAATATTTACAAGGTGAACTTAACAATTTGGTTCATGATTTGCATCTAACCAAAGAGGCTTCAGAATTGCTTGGTTCAATCTTAGAGAAAAATATTTTATTTCATACTTTTCAGGAGACAGTATCCTGCAATGATGTATATCGACTGTGTAAGACATTCAAAATTCCATAAATAACAATGATTGAAGATTACTCGTTGATTCATACAAAGCCTTTAAGTTGTCCTGCTTCACAACGGAAACACATATGCATCAATATCCATTGAGTATTGAGTATACTATATGCACATTTTGACTACTTTCCTAAAAGTCTGGGAGCAATTAGTGCAGAGATGGGCGAGAGATAACATCATGGTATCAAAGAAATGGAGAAGCGTTTCCAAGGCAGATGTAATACCACAATGATAGTGGACTACTGCTGAATGTTGCATCAAGATGATCCCAAAAGAGCACATGCAAGGGAAAGCCTGAAACAAATCATGGATCGTGCAAAGAATCCGTCACAATGATTAAAATGGTGAGCGTTCTATTTTCTATTATTTGTTCTGTCTAATTCTAATTTATATTATATTGTCTGTTATAAACAACAAAATTACACGTTTTAAAGAAACAAACCTATTTAAATAACTCAATAAATCTCATATTTGTAATATTACTGATCTCATACTACACTTGGCACATTGCAAAAAATTTCAATCAGACCTGATGTGATGAAACTGAACTAAGGTCATTTTTGGGTTTAGCGCACCAAGATATGAAGGAATCAATAATCAGAAGTAAAAAAAAAATCACAGGCTAGATAAGCCATTTTAAATCTGGAGTTAACAGTACATGTCATTAAAACATATCCTATGTCAACAAAACAATTATCACAGTTGTCTTAATAAAATACTTAAAAACTATAGAACTAAAAATATTACTTCTATACTTCTAAAGGTAACTGCAGACAGAAAATACAAGATTTTCCTGTAAGGAAATACAGAGCTTCCAAGAATACAGATATTATATTAAGGAATAACCCTTAGATTTTAAGGCTTACTAAAAGCTTCTAAAATTAAGAATTTAGACAGCAGAAAACTTCAACTTTATGAGGAGAATAATAAGAGCAACTTGTCTAAATCTTTTGTTTTCCAAAGAAAAAGTATCTATCACCGAGATCAAATTGAGACCAATCAGCTCTCATCATATTACTAAAGAAAAAGAAAAAAGAAAAAAAAAATTATTTTTGATACATTTATAATTTAAAGTAGATTTTATTTTTAGCTACAAAAACTATACAAACAAAAATTCATAGTAACTTATAAAATTATGTGTTTTAATTATCTGACACAGTCAATAAAAACTCTTGAGAGGAATGGGGATAAAGTTTTAGCAATTCAACAGAAAAGAGCATAGGAAAAGTTCAATACAAGATGGATTGAAAACACAAGCAATGAAATATTCACTTTGTATAAGTACTGAATCACAAACAATAGAAAATTTTAAAATACTTAATTATAATTTATATTATATAATATAAATAAACCCTATACTCAGGTTCAAGGACAGAGAGAAAAGGAATGGTTACCCATTTAAGTGCTTACAATACTTTATTGTGCTGAGGTTTTATTATCTATCACAAGTGGCTAAGAGTACTTGGGGACAACCTGGTTATGCATAAATGCCCTTTGTTGTTGTCTTCCCACATACACACAGACAGAAAGAAGTTTAAAAATTTACTGAAAATTGATAATAACCATCACTGTAGTTTTATATATTTAAAAAAAATGCTTTTAGTGAATAAAGAAATATAAAGAGAAGGAGCAATAATTATATAAAAATAATAGGAACGTCATTTTTTTTTTTTTTTAACAGACTAATTTAAAGTCGATAAAAAAATAATTCATCAATATTTTTCTTACCAATCAATTAAAACTTAAAGAGCACTTACTTCTTCATCTGGAGTATCTCTGGTATTTTTCGAATTCTTTAAAAGGAAGCAAAAATAATGATTACATTTAGGAGGAACTTTGGGGTGAGTTATGGGAGTAACTATTTTATTCAGATGGTGGAGTTGATGTAGAGAGGGTTTGTGGACTAGAGTTCCAGGGATAGGTAGGACCTGAGGAAATAATAGTGAGGTACATATTATATATAATTAATTAAATGAGAATTAAAAATGTGAAAGAAATAATTAAAATAAATAGTTGGTTCCAAGTAAAATTACATGAAACTTACTTAAATTGTAAATTAAATAAATATAATTTATGTCATTATATTAAAAACAACATTAACCGTAACAATTAAACAGATAATCAGCAAAGAATAACTTAATGCTATACTAACATCTGAATGATATGAATGTGGTCTTAAATACAAATTGTGTGAACATTTTTAAAAACAATGTTTCAGATGTTGATTAGGGAATATTAAATCATGGATGAAAAAAAAGATACTAATGACATTCTACATCTCTTTATTTTATAATATTCTCTCTTTCCCTTTTTCTAAACTATATCAAATGACTAAAACTAACATCAACGACATATATAAACTTAGAATAATCATGTATAAAATTACATTAAATTTCACAGCTCTATATTTCTGTATGTTCAATAAATCACACTGTTAGTCTTAAAGAGACTACCATTACATTAAACAACACATTACTTATTGTAATCATATAATTATTATAATCAATATATTTTAAAGAGCAATCGATTCTTAAAACTGAATTTGAAAATAAAGGAAAACAGATACAGTTTAACATGTACAAATTCAACTTGAGTAATCATTAAATAAATTGATACATAGGAATTTTAACATTTAGTGGAAAAGGCAGTAAAGAGTGATGTCAGAAGAATAAACACAATGAGTGAAAATAATTTCTTATACAAATGTTTCAGCCTAGCTTGTAGATCTTCGTCAAGTCTATAACCAAGTAAAACAAAACTACAAATTAATAGCAAAGTATTTTGTGTTGTTTTCTTGTTTGCTGGGACGTAATGCCCTTATGTACTCCAACTAGGCCAAGAAGGGCTGTTCATCCTACAGATTACCAACCTTATATAACCAGAATGGGAAGGTTGATATTCATTTGGTGGGACCACCACGAAATAAATATCAACTGAAACAATTGGTGAATTAAATAATAAATAAATAATTTCCGACATTTAGTACTGGGTGTTCTGAGACCCTCCTCCCAATGCACTTAGCCATTACTGCCCTCAGTATCTATTCTTACAGCCCTAATAAAGTGTTCTGATTTATAGCACTGAAGAAGGCCTACAAGGTAAGACTGAAAAGTAGACACAATAAAATATTTCAAACTACAAGGTGTTTATTTTCTGATAGCAATTCCATTCATTACCATTCATATCTCCAATTAAATATTGCATATATATATGTCATATTTTTCTATTATCGATATACATATTCATGGAGAATATACTAACATTGATTCCTTCTAAATTATTAAGATATTTATCTTGTTTGTTTGAAAAATAACTTAATATTTTTATCAATGTAAACAAGCAATTGTTTACAATTTTATAACAAGAATAATTGATTTTTCATACCAGATATGCTTCTACAAACAAGAACCATGATTTACTAGTTTTCTCTAAAAAAAGAGTCTCAGTGAGTAATTGTCTGGTAAAAACTCTGAATTAACATTATAGTCAATAACCAAAAGTAACTTTTCTTCAAAACAGTTTTCAAATTTAATTTTGCTTTCAGGCTGTCTTAGGAAATCACTTGCTAGATTTCATTTAAAATCGTTTTTTTCCGCTTCTAAAACTGTTGGCAAACAATTGCAGATTGTTTGTTAATCAAAATGGTGGAGGTACTTGTTGCTATATGCTGCATTCAGTGCTAAAAATTCTGCTTTCATGCTTAAAAATGATCAAAAAGCATCTTGTAGGTCAGATTTAAATCCAGACAATAAAAAGCCACTCCATCTAACTTGTTTACGGAGCCATCTGAGTAAATTTTCACATAATCAACATAGCTATTGGATGTTTTCTCCAAGGAAACAGATCTGAAGAGAAAAATTAATTTTTTTCTTATTGATGCAGCAGTCAGAATGTTGATATTAACCTAGAGATCATTGTACCTAGTAATTTGCTTCACAGTGGAGTTGGTTAAAGGTTTTGGAGATCGGGCTACCAGGAATAAGGAGAGACATAAGAAAATAAATATCAGGGGCAGTTGAGGTATGCATGATGGAATAGAAGGCTCAGTATAATTAGGAATTGATGTACTATTAGCCAATTTAATCAGCATTTTGTTTCTTCGAAGACTAGTTTCAAATGTTCATAACATGCCTCAAAGTTAAAAAATCCTCCAGTGGATTCTTGTGCACTAAGGAATACTAGGGAAAAATTACGAGACAATAAAATCTCGAAAATTATGAGACAATAAGACATGGAAAGGAAGGTGTGAATGGAAGAAATCAACAGACAGCAGAACACATTCTCCAAAGCTGTACTTATATAGAGAAACAGAGGAGACAGAGGGGGCCTTGACCTATTTAGTTACTTGGCTTTACTGCAACCTAGAGAATCTCAGGAGTACCAAAGACTATATTTCATCATCCCCAGATTATTCAAGCATTTAAATAGGAAAAACCAAAAAGAAGGATAAAATAAAAAAAAAAAAAAAACTACTGAGAGGGAGCCTAAATTGGAAAATCCAGAGCAAGATACTAAATGATAAAATATAGAGAAAATTAAAAATAATTATCAATAAAACAAATAAGAAAAGTTTAAAAAATATGTTTTTAATAAATAGAGGAAATTATTATATAAATAGGTTTAAATAAAGTAAGTTGATAATTAAAATTTAACAATAATTATATATGTATATGTATATATACATATATATATATATATATATATATATATATATATATATATATATATATATATACATATATATGTGTGTGTGTGTATAAATATAATTAATAATTTACAGACTTATTATCAATCCAATACCATTTCAAGGGCTCTTACTTCTTGATCAGGACCAACTTTGGTAGACTTTCGTTCCCTTAATAGAAGACAAGTTTCTTCTAACCTTAAAATTCTCTGATGTTCCTTTTCTAACTTACGCTTCCACATCTCTTCTCTCTTAGCAATAGCTTCAATGCATTGAGCCAATCCTGTTAGAACTGCCCCAGATGTGGCTTTGAAAGTCATTGCTTCTCCCTTAAAATCAACAGCTGCCACCTTTCCATTGATAGTTTCACCTTCATCATCTGAAACATAAAATTAATACAATTATTTTCACCAAAACTAAAATCAATGATAAATGTCTTAGTAAGAATGGAAATAGATGACAATCAGTAAGAAAATAATGGAACCAACAGCTAAAATTACTAAATATAGAATTAATGTATCAATTAATTATGATTAGATACAGTTACAGACATAAAGTAAGGCAGATCAAGATTGTCCTGTTGCCATAATTGGTTCTAAGAAAAAGTGGAGAGAATGCAGTATTATACACTTTCATAAGTGCAAGATATTTAAACATAAATATATTCATTAGTAAAAACAAGATTTATATGTACATATTTAAATATCTTTTCAAACCGAGCAAATCCTCAATTTTTTTTTTTTTTTTTTTTTTATACTATTAAAAATAAAATAAAGCATTCTTTATCAAACATATTTGAAGGAAAATACAATTCTTTATTCTTTACATTCAGTTAACAAAGAAATATTTGATTAAAAATTAAAACTTGCTAACACAATTTTAACACACATAGTGCAAGGAGATATTATGAATAATATATTTCCACTCTTATCATTCTGATTATCAAAGTGAATAAAGTATATACACAGAAAAAGGTAACTGATTTTTTTTTTTTTTTTTTTTTTTTTTTTTTTAACAAAGTTTATTTTGTAAATTATTATTTTTATCATGATAATGATTTTGTCATCTGCAAAAATTTAGTAACCCAAGAGACAAGTGTGACATTTATGTCACACCTTCCTGTTATTTTATGATCACAATCTTTATCTATTTTCACATATTTTATCGCACCTTTCTTTAGAATAGGAAAATAAAAAAACAAACACAAATATTCTTCAACAAAATTGTTTTTGTATTTGGAGGGTATATATTAGTACAATAAACTGTATTCATTTTGGAGAAATAGATATACAATAGATAGAGCTCTACTACCTACCATGTATAAAGTTTTTGCAATGGCCATTTGCAGAAGGTTGACGGGGAGAAGTGAAAAAATTCTGGGTGAGTATCAATGCGGTTTCTGCCCTGGTAGATCTACGATAGACCGCTTATTTTCATTAAGCAAAATGTTGGAGAAAACCCACGAATATAACGTTGATTTGTATCACCTTTTCAGTGGCTTTGGCCAAGCTTATGATACGGTGGACTGTTGGAAGTAATACTGTAACACTGGCAAAAAGTTGGAGGTATTACTGTCCCTGAGTAAACCATACAAGCTTGTAAGACTCATAAAAATGACCCAGGATAGAACAGTGTGTAAAGTCAATACACAAGCAGGGATGTCAGATAAATTTGAGGTATACAGTGGGCTTAGGCAAGGGGACCCATTATCACTGGTCCTATTTAACTTATGCCTTGAAATAGCCATTCGTAAAATAAGAACAAATCCAGGGAGAAATATTTAAAATAGACTTACACAGTACATGACATATTCAGATGACTTGGTGATCTCTGCAAGAACGTTATCTGCATTAGTTGATGCATTTAATGAATTCAGCCAAGCAGAAAAAAAGATAGGGCTCAAGATCAATACATCAAATACTAAATTTATGAAAACCTACCTCGAGCAACCCAAATTATAGTGGAGAATATATAGTAATAGGAGAGTACATGTTTCCTATCTGTAGAGAATTTTAATTCTTGGGAGGCATAGTAACGGAGAATAATGATATAGGGGCTGACATTAAAGCCAGAATAGGAGCGGGAACAAGCACAGTGGGCCAAATAGCACTTCTAACTGTAATAAAATATTTTGTTCCCAATTTCAATTTTTTTTTAGTTGCAGTGTTTTGGAAAAATAATGGTATTTTTGTAAAAAAAAAAAATTAATTTTTTAAAACAATCTCCTATGAACTTCTACTCATTACAATAAAATACAATAAGCCACGAATCAATAATCCGGACAAATAATCTCGATTTATCGTTGTCAACAAATTATCAAATTTAAAACTTCATTATTTGCATAAATACTTGGATCAATCTGGGATGATACCTAGATACTTCGGTATGCATTTTTTTTCATTGGAATGTGCTCACGAAAATTTGCAGTTTTGTGGTAAAACGATTATTTAAATTTATTAAAAGAATCAGAGTGAGAATGTTCTATTAATTAAGTTCTATTAACAATCTCTGAGCCATGGGATAGTAACTTATGCACTGTTACAGGCATATAAAACCAAGGATAGAGGTTAAGGTACAAATCTATTGTCACTTCCAGATATGATTCGAATTTGTCAAAATCTAACTCAAATCTAGAATTAATTGCACTAAGAATATAATAAAACATCTGCAGAATTTCCTTGTCGGTAATTTAAAAAAAAATCTTCTTGCCGTATTTCCGTCATTCGAGGTCCCAAAACCAGGTTTTGGCCTATCCACAATTAACCAAATTTATCTTTTAAAATATAATTGAATTTCTTCCTTTTTTTTTTCAATTCGGTTTTCTCAGATTCAGTTCTTCTTTCTTATAGGGCATAGTACGAGGGATATATTTTGTAACTTAAACTCATCGCACGTTTTTGGATCAAATTATAATTACACTTAGTTAATTTGCAGTCAATTTAACATGCTGAGGACTCATCATGTGCTAGTGGTCTCTTTTTTGCAGAATCTAATCTTAACTTTTCTAATTGCCTGGCGGTCTGGCCAGTAGTTAGGTTTTTTTTAAACATTTGCAGGAAAGCGACCACAATACATCGCACGGCAAATGTGATTTCTGAGTAGCTTCTGGTTTCTTGCAAATCTTGTATCTTCTTTATTTTCCTCTCTGTCACCAAATTCTTCAAAACTTTTTGAAGGTCGACCTGGAGGCGCCAAATTGTGCAAAGGTTCTGGTGGATATTGATGATAATGTTCAAATGAAAATATAATATCGGATTTTGAGAATCATTCTTGAACTTTCTTCAAAAACAACTCCTCATTTCTTTGGCACTTTTGTCAGTTGCCCGTAATATTTGCCGTAAAACACGACAATGTACTTTACAGTGCATTTAAATTTTATTTTATTTTTTATTATTTATTAAATACAAGCATTCTTGTAGAAACTCCAACACTTGTTACCATAAATAATCAACAGGAAGACGGTGTAAGTTAGGGCTGATATATGGATTTAGGTTTGAAGGGGAGCATTGGAAGCAGGTGTGTGAACAGCGCTTGTTGGTGGTGTCAGCATTGAGCATTAAGTTTAGCTAGGCTTTTTATTTATTCAATATGTTTTCAAGAAATCAATTTTTGTAAATGGTTAAAAATAAAAGGAAATTAAAAACATTTGTAGATGCCTAATTTATGTATAATAATATATATAAATAATCAAACCAACAGGAAGGTGGTGTAAGTTAGGGCTGATATCTTGTGGATTTAGGTTTGAAGGGGTGCATTGGAAGCAGGTAAATAATTCCTGTGTACTTTTGATTATCAAATCCTTGGATATAGCGAACTTTATTTCATTGATGTTTTCATGTACTATTTTTCCAAGTGTCAGTTAATATATTTCTTCCCTACCCACTTTAGCATTTACATCTCCTAATAGAAATTCACTCTTTATCAGGAACCCAGTTCCTAAACAATAATTACCACTTCCTCCATACCAGATAGTATACTTCTCTTCACTCAACGAGTCTTCCCCTAGTCACCGAACCTCTTGCAGTGCCACAATACCTAAATTGTACCTCTTAACCTTATTTGTTACCAAAATGAACCCACTTCTGTATTAAGACTAAGAACATTCCACTAAAATAGTTAAATCTTTAATTTTAAATTTGGGCAATGAAACCCCTGAAGCAGTGCACACCGTGAGACCCTAAAGGGGGACTTGATTATCTCCAGATAATAACTGTTTTACTTCAGAGAGATTCATGACTGTTTGGAGGTGTTTATTGAACAAAAAATTTCTGAGCAGGGTGTTCAAACCTACATCACATCCTCAAGCTAGCCTGGGGCCCTCCTCATTTTTTGGTCATTGAGTCCATTGGACTTAGCCGGGAGGAACTTCCAAGAAAATTCTACCGACTATCCCCGAATTCTCCACCCCTGGCACGCTCCCCTAAAGGGCATGATATCTGCCTGACATTAGTTCATGAAAATACAGAGAAAGAATAAATACATTTTAAAAAAATCTGATCAGAACTAGGTATTGGTAACTAGAAATGCACGATGATGATGAAAAAGATAGGCAGAAAAATACTATCGTATGCAATTATGGGAAAGGAATCAACAATACTAAAGAAAACTGTTCAGATTAGTTTCCTATACATTTATCGATTATAAATTATAATATATAACTAGAACTGGATAATATATAATTAACATGACAGAAAATGTATCAACAAACACTTACCCAATTTTTGTTTTTTGAGATCAAAGTCTGCGCATGAATCAAAATATCTCTGTAATGTATCCATTTGAGAGCATAAAATGTCTCTATATGTTTCCATTTCTGCAAGTTTCAACTTAAGATCTGCAATTTTAAAAAAACATATGCACAAAATAGTAAATATTTAATGAATAAATTTATTTTTTAAAATAAAAACCAGAAAAAAGTGAATTGACATTTTATTTTTAGAATTATGAGTTTCAAAAAAAAAAAAAAAAAAAAAAAAAAAAAAACTAAAATATACATAGTATTTTTTAAATTCTTCAATGAAGGAGTTACTTTTATTGATCAATAATAGTATAATAAACAGCATTTAAACTCCTTTATTAAAAGTATAAACTAGTGACATGTTTCGGGAAACAAGGTCCCATCATCAGACTGAAAACAGTTTTTAATAATTTATTATAATCACACTATATTTTCAACATCTAAACAATACTATTCATATTTCTATCTATCACAATGTATATATTATAAATTACGTTTAAAATGATTTCTTGGTGTTAGCACACCGTGTCTGTTTCTCTTTTACATAGTCAATAGAATAATTCATCTACCTTATGGGTACAAGGGTCAATCCTTATTTCTACTGTTGTTTTTAGTACTAACAGATGGAATTTACACTAACGAAATAAAAAGAGAGATTATTAAGGATTTAGGAGACAATATGGTGCCCACTAAAATAATTAATAAAATGTGGCATAGGAATATAAATATTAATGATGAAAAAAAATAATGGAACTAATGGAAATAATAATAAACAAATATTAAGAAATGAAATAAAGAATGATAATATACTGAAACCAAACACAAGTAATAATAAAAACAATAGAGTAATGGAACAAAAGAAAATAACCGAATATTATATGATAATTCAATGAATAATGAAAATAAAATAAAAGAAATAGGTCAAAGGGTTAAAAATAATGAAAAAATAATAACAAATAATACAAACAATGCAATATACATTAAGAAATATAATAGATTACAATATATACCAAAATTAACTCAAAAAGTAGTCAAGAAATTGAAAAAAGAAAATTTTAAAATAGATGTTGCACTATATAACACGAATAAAATAAAAAATATAATAACAAAGAATGAAATAGAACATACGAATAAAAAAGATGTCATATATAAGATTGAAGGCTTGGATTGCAAAAAACATTATATAGGAGAAACTAAGCAGAATTTATATAAAAGAGTTAATCAGCATAAATATGACACCAAAAAAATTAGCAAATCAAACAGCAATAAAACAGCCCTTTTAGAACACGTACAAAAACTGAACCACAAATTCAATTTTGATAAGTTTAAAATATTACAACACAAAACCAAAACACATAATAGAAAAATAAAAGAAGCGATATACATTAATAAAACAATAAATAATGCAATAAACTACAAAACAGACACAGATAAAATAGAATCCATATATGCTGGTATAATTAATGAATTAATAATATAACATTGGCCAACTTAGTACTAAAAACAACAGTAGAAATTAGGATTGACCCTTGTACCCATCAGGTAGATGAATTATTCTATTGACTATGTAAAAGAGAAACAGACACGGTGTGTTAACACCAAGAAATCATTTTAAACGTAATTTATAATATATACATTGTGATAGATAGAAATATGAATAGTATTGTTTAGATGTTGAAAATATAGTGTGATTATAATAAATTGTTAAAAACTGTTTTCAGTCTGATGATGGGACCTTGTTTCCCGAAACATGTCACTAGTTTATACTTTTAATAAAGAGGAGTTTAAATGCTGTTTATTATACTATTATTGATCAATAGTATTTTTTATTTTATTTTATTTTTTTAATAGCATCAGCAGTTCAATTCATTTTAAACTCATAAACTTCCCTTCCATATTTCCTCATGATAGTTTTTAATCGGTTAATCCCCTTCTCTCAGTAGGTCCCTATTAATATATTGCTATATTTGGTATACTTTCTCCCATTGTCTTAATTAAAAGCCCTATTCTCCAAAACTTATTTTTTCTTACTCTGCAAAGGACTTCTGTTAGTGACAATATGATTACATGGCTTACTTCATTTCATTGTTTTTCTTTTCTTTAAATCCTAGCAGAACTGTCTCATATATTATTATGCCATGTTCATTATTTACAGTATTTTGGAAGAAGCATATTTTTTTAGACTATTGAATATACCAATACTTTGACTTTTAGTAGAATGATTTGACATCAAAGCAATTAACTAATTTATATTTATATTTATATAGACTTCTCAGGAAGGAGAGGGGAGAATGTTATGCCATGCAATTCACATCTGTCTTCCAAAGGGATTCCAAATATCCCAAGTAGAGAACTCAATTATTTTTACAACGATGAGTGATTTTTTGTTTTCATGTACTTTGACAAAGCTGATCTTATAGTAATAGTTCATAGGCCACTTTTAAACCTTCTAGCTAAAACTAATTAACATTAGTTTTTCTAGAAATATCTCCATTGACAGACTATTCAAACATTTTCAGAAGCCTCATTATTCCATTATTTAGTCAACATGCTTTCATTATTTAAATGGCTTTTTATTTAACTTAAAAACTAATATCTATAAAACAATTCCTCAAAATTCATGGGTTTGACATTTGAAAAGTTAGATTATCAAGAAATATACATATGCAAAAGAATTTTACATTCATTAAGTTTATAAATATGAAAATAAAATAAAAAATAAAAAAATGAAATAAGTTCAATTTTTTTACACACGTAAAAAATGTGTACTCAATATAACTAAGAAAAATCCTTACAACAAGCACTTGATCAAAAAGCTGTAAGTGATTTCACTTTAAAAAATACAAGATCTTGTTTAACATATATTTTGATTTTATTTTATCTATTTTAGTGCGTTTATTAAGAACACCAAGCAAAACATAAAATAAAAATTCTTCATGAAACTCAAAATAGAATCTTAACATAAAATAAAAAAATGGTATTTTAAAAGTAAAAAAAAAATATTATAATCAACTCTAGAATCTTCAAGAAAAATTTAAGATAATTGCCTTTTATAATAGCACTTAATATGAAAAAAAGTAATTTACCTCGGCACTTTTTAAAACTAGAGGTAGATGCTGCTGAAAGTGTCACAGAAGTAAGTGAAACAGCACTTCCATGACGTCGTAAACTGCATTCACTGTTATAACCAGATTCAGCCTAGAAACAGAAAAAAAGAAATAGTATTAAAATTTAAGCATAACACCACAATGCGCATTTCACTTTATATAAAATCATACTGGTATCATTAAATTCTAAATATATTTAAACTATAATATTTACAACAAAATATTTTCAACACCACTTTTCTACCAGAAGTTCAATTTGGTAGTCATACCAATCCTTTGATTTCAATGTGAAAAACTCCTCACACGGTTAGAATATCCTTAATATTTTTATTTAAGAAGATGATAGCCAGATGAAAAATAAGATGTTTGAGGCAAGGTGCCAATAATCTTTTAATCTAAGATTTTTTTCTTTGACTAAGCGTGGACTAAATAAAATACTGCTATACTACACTACAAAACATTTTCACCAATCAGCTTGATTGATACCGCCTAAATAGTCCCTTTGTTGCTAAAGTGCCTTAGAAGACCATAAATGACATTTTTTTCCTCTAACATTTTTCAATGAAATTTATAAAATGGAATGAAAGGCAGAAACAGTGGGTATACAAAATTAAATAGAGGATAAGCCAAAGAGAAGGATAAAAGCATTGTTTGATCAGAGTCAAACTCTAAATTAATTAGAGAATTAATTGTTAACCAACTATATATTCCCTCTTTAGAACATTAATCTAAGCTTATTTACGAACAACGAACTGCCTGAATAATACAACGTCAGGTCAAAAGTGTTTATTGAAAAAGCAACATCATGGTGTCTTACAAAATTAATGTTATTTTAAGACAATAGACTTTTGTATTTTGTAGATTAATAAAAAAAAATCTTGTTCAGCTGCCGAAGTGGCTTTATCAATCAATAAAACTGATAATACTAGGTGTTACATTAAAGAATAAATAAATTAATTTTTTGTTGAAAAATGCTCATTCTTTTTTTTTTTTTTGTACACACCCAATTAATAATATTCTTTCACATTATACAGACAGCATTAATGTCAGTAAAAAAAAGTAATGATAATTAATTAATAAGAAATTACAATTATTTAATGATCAACTTACGGAATAAAACCAGTATTAACACTAATTTACAAGACAATTGAACTTTCCCTTTTCTTAAATGCACTTGACCTGGAGTCACTTTGATATCTTTAAGTAAAATATTAACAAAATCAATAAAACCAAGAAATCTGTTAAAATTTTAGTAACAAATACATCAAATACCTTAAACGCTTCTAAGATGTCAACCCAATGCTGCTTATCCTCAGGTGTCTCAGCCCTCAAGTACCAAACACAGTCATTAACAGACACATCAAATCGGCATTCATCAAACTCATGAGGCTATAACATAAATGGAATCAAATAAGTAAAATACATAAAGAAACATTTGGGATAAAAAAGAATTACCAATATATCATTTAAAATGCAATAAACAATGAGGACCCAGGATACATGGCCCAAAAAGAGTTTCTACAAATACTCTTGCCAATTAAAGTAGTTTATTGAAACTGAAATAAATTAAACCAATCTATTGATCCAAGCATTTATGATATTAAATTTAAATAAATTATATATAACATTACCTGCTTCAAAACATTATTTACATTCCTTTGATCATTACAATTAAAACAAATCTGACATAAGTTGATACCTCCATAATAACGTTTAGTATGAAGATTCGCTGATCCAGAATAGAAGGTATGTCTTTATTTTTTAATTTGTTCAAGGAAAAACTTGTTGACAGAACTTTGCCTCAGTATTATCTCCTGTAATATCCTCCTTATGGTATAACTATGTTTAATCATCAGCAACCTTTATTTTAAATAAAATTATTAAAACTATGTCCATATTTTTGAATTTCTATTTTAACTGAAGCTGTCTGCAGAAGAGTAAGACAAATGATATTCATAAAAAATAATATCATTGTTTTATTTTTTTATAGTTGGTGGTGTTATACTCAAGATTTACTGGACATTTATATAGCACTGAAAATCTTAAAGAAAGCCAGATGCATTATGAAATATTTGAAAAAATATACTTCAATGTGCTTCTTTACTTGAACAATGAACATCACAATAACAGATATCTTAACCAAAAGCAATATCTTCTTTGTAAAAAACAAATGCAAAATCAAACACAGGGAAACTATTACATAAATTATATGGATTGGTATAATAAATGGTAATAGCTTAAAGGAAAATCACTATTTTAAAATATAGTTTTCAATTAGTAAGGGACTGAGATCAGTGGACTAAGTGGACAAGGACTGCATCTCCTGGCTTAGTGGCAAGGAAGAAGTTTTAAAGGTGTTTTGCAGTTTTCCATGAAACATTCAGAAAAAGGAAACTTCCTCCCTTTCTAACTATCAAAGGGCTAACATTCTCAATTATAATCCACTTTATAAAACAGAAACATAAACTTATCATTTTTTAAATATCTTTACCTGTGAAAATTAAATTTTATTTTTAAATAAAATTAGTGAACAGTGAAACTTTGTTATAACACTCTTCTGAGGTCCTAGGGACAGGAAAATTGTAACCTTTCCTTTATGTAAAACATAAACATTGTTAAAGAAAAAACAAAATTTATTTTAAAAAGTAAATTTACACAAACACATTAACAATAAAAAAAATGTTTAACTCTTTTTGGTGTATTGTAAATGGTAAGGTGACCAGAGCTTTATGGATAAAAACTTCATTGTTTTGTCATCACTCACTAGTTCATTGATTAAGTCAGCTAAACCTTCCAATTCAGTTTTTCCTAATTCCAACGTTTCTTCTAATAACAGGCCTCGGCAGCTTTTTTCAATTCTACATTTTGTTTTTCTATTTTTGGTTTTTTAAATTGGCTTCCCTTAAAAGTTTTCAACATCTGCTTTTTTTAAACAATTGAAAATTCTATCAGTCATTACATCCATCCATAAAATATATGAAAAGGGGATAGTAGTATTTAAAACCATAATTTTGATGAAGTTGAGTAGGAGCTGTCCGTTATTGAAAGATATTGTGGATCACCCTACTCCTGAAGTCTTGCTTGAGAAGGGCTTTCTTGCCTTAATTTTGCACCATAGAATTTTAAATTTTTTAAAAACTTCACATTTTTCAAAATACAACCCAAATTCATCCGCATTATAAATTTCTGAATTATAAAACCCTCACATTGAGGGTCAACATTTGATTTCTCCTGTTGGATATTATATCAGGGATTCATTAAATTTGACACTAAGATTTATTCATAAATCTATAATATCTTTTCATTAATTTACTAAGCCAGCCCTTCGAATCAGTAATGTTTCTTTCTCTTAGAGAGTTTAACACTCACTCCAAATGACTTCGTGTTACCGGGATGTTGGAGCCCCTGCCCTCGATGAATCTATTTTTTTTAGGACTGTTTCTATCTTCTATATCTTCATATTTTAGATTTCTTTTTCTTTCTTTAAGGTTAGCTAACTTATGTGCTAAAATCAATGCTCTTTAACGTTGGCATATAATTAAAGTATTTCTACTAGGAGGTGGTGTTTCTGTTTGACTGCATCCCTGATTATCTTCTCCATAATTCACGTTTATACAGAATAAAAGATAATTCCCCCCCCCCCCCCCCCCCCCCGTACCAACCATTATCAGAAACTGTATGTGAATTAAAACATTCTCCATTGAAGCCTTATAACAGGGAAATTTAAGGATAATAAAAAATGATATTTCCTATGAAAATTAGCCACCAGAGACAGGACCAGGAAGTAAATCAATATAATTGGGAGAATTATAACAAAGTTTTATTTTATACATTAAAAATAAATAAATTATATATTTCCAAGGTAAATGGATAATTTAAACAGATAAGGTTGAAAACTAATCATAGATTTCAAAAGAAAAGCCAGTGCATAATTTAGGATATTAATGATTGGCAACTTTAATAATTAATATTTAAAATATACCTTTACTTAAGTAACTGCTCCTGTTAACGAAATAACTTATCATGAAGTTAAAACCTTGCACCAATGATTTTGGTGCAGATCTTCGATACAGAAATCAAAATTAGATTACCAATTATTTTAACTATATAATTAATGAAGAATACCAAGCTAATTGGAGCTGTAGTTTAAAATAACATTTAATTTAAAATTAAAAGATACTTTGCCTTGAATATAAGATATAAAGGAAAAAATGTTTCATGAAACTTTATCAAACAAAATAAGAAATCGGAAAATCTGATCAGAATCAATAGGCTATGATCACTATATCTCGAGATCAAAGGCAGGAAATCAGTTAAGTATTACAGGTTTATCTTATCAGAGGAGCTAGAGTAAAGTAAAAGAATACCATATTTAGTAAACGGTAATAGTAATTTAGTAAGAGTTAGATAATGTTTAAATGGTCTAAAAACAATGGCAAAGACAAATTCATTTTAGTTTACAAAACTTTCACACTATTAGGGCAAATCCTCTCAGCTGTCTATTCTTAATATGAGCAAAAATATGATTCAACACAAATTATGTATACAAACAATTCAACAGACACTTTTTAAGATGGAAAACTAATTTGCTTTTTTCAACAGGTCATTTTAAGAACACTAAATAGTTTAAACAAAACTTATAAAAATTATGACCTCAATCACTGGGGATTTAATAAAGTTTTTAAAGAAGTAACATTTAACTTTCTTAAGTAACATAACGATAAAATAATAATAATAATTTAACAGATTAAAAGTTGGATCCTAAAAAAATTGGGAGAAAATAGGCTGTTCTGCAATAGCATAGAAAGAATTGCTTAGGTATCCTTTATTTTTATGTAATTTTAGTACCACAAAACTTCTGTTAGTTTCTGCTGTTAGAGCAGTCATAACAAAGAAACCTGGAAAAATTGCAACTGATTATTGATAAATTTATAATTAAATATTTTTATAAAACAAATTAAAAAACAAAAAAACAATAACAGTAAAACCTTGATTAACCAGGGTTAAGGGGCAGGTTGGGCACCGATGATTGAAAATTGTGGTAACATGCTTTTTAGCTAAAACATATAGACATAACTGATTAATATACAACGATCATAACTATTGTTGTATAACTATTCTAATGAAACACATATTTTAATATGATCAATCATTTGAAAATAATTGAAGGCTGTTCTTATATTCATCAGAAGAAAAAAAAAAAATCAATTTGTTTAATTAAAGGTTTACCATTTCCTTGCACGAGTTTTTCAGTTCCTAAACAAAACAAATCTATTAGAAACCAATATAACCCTGATCAGTTATACATAATAGGGACATATAAAAAAATTCAAGGAAAATTTTATTGTTCAGTATCATGCTAAATAGCAATTCAAAATTGAATAAAAATTGTTAATAAATTATAATGTTAAGCATATTAATTACTAAGTAATTAATGTGTGAGAACAATTTTGTAACCCAAATGGGAATAAGATTTTTTTTTAAATAGCTGACAATTAAATTTTAAGATTAAGATACTGAATTGTAAAAGCAAACTGTAGTTTTTCATTTAATTTTTACAACTTGCCTGGTTTTTTAGATTCCAAAAATGAATCTAAAAAACCACATGGTTTTATTTGACAATTTAAAAAGAAGAGAAATATTTTATAAATTTCAATTTTAAATCAGATTTTCCTAAAGTGTGCAGTCTTTTAAAAGATGATAATTTTGTTTAGTCAAGATAATAAATCACATTTCCAATAAATTCTTCTTCTTGAGTCTTGTTTAGAAAAGCTGCAGAGTTGGGCTTTCACAACCTTCCTGAAGAGCAGAGCAGGATGGGGAAAAAAAAACAAAGTAACAAAATCACTATATACTAACAATGACAAAAATAAAAGATGAGTTGACACAACAGTAGTGATAGGCTTGACAAGTGGGGTGTTCTGTTGTAAGAGAGTTGGGCATTTAGCATTCATATAAGAAAAAAAAAAATCTTTAGAATAGAGGCTCGGATTCAAGGGAAAATGCCCAGACTCAAACTATTGTAATCATATAGTGACACTAATGAAAACCATTTTCAGATCCTAATTATGTATAATAGTTACATATTTCCTTAAAAAGAAGTTTAAGAACCTTTGAAGTGTGATAATATTTTAATCCTTAGATTTTATCATGAAATGATGTATGAATGACGCTCATTCTCCATTCATAGTAAAACAGAAATATTCAGTACATCTAATACCTTATAGTTCATATTATAAGTTATTCAAAGGGAATAATTTAAGGAGTTGGGAAAAATAAAGTAACTTTAAATTTCAATATCACATGTTAAATCGGCGCGACAAACTGAAAATAACACACAGTACTTAAGGAAAAATGACAATCTACATAAATAATAAAATTATTAAAACTGGGCTGTATTTCAATATTATTCATAAATAATTTTTGATTTGAAAAGGATATAATTTCAGCTTAAGGCGTTTACAAAATTAATTAAGGAAAATATTTATTATGATAATATATATATATATATATATATATATATATATATATATATATATATATTAGAAAAGTGGATTTTCTTATGAATCTCACTTAATAATTAATATCATCAACATTATGAAAATGTAAAGTCATGAGATTTTAAACTAAATAAATTTTGTAATACCCAGGAGAGTTAGATATGTAACATAAATATAATTATATCTACACACTCAGCCAACTAATTACAAACAAACTATTAATTTGTTTAATAAATTCTTATATCCAAATACTTTAAGAATTATATTTATTAGAATTGAAAAAATAGGTTTAGGAAAAGAAATTTTTAAAAAATGGTGAAATCAACCAATTACACATGATAATAATCAACATTTAGTGCATATCAGCACAATATAGTTCAGTAGGTCACAGGATATAACACTGATATGGACAATAATGATTAGTCGTTCCTATGAGTTGTACCCAGAATTTCATAATTAATACTTTCAACTATCATATATATTATAAGATTGGGTCTCGCCTCTAATTTAAAATAAGCAATAAGAACTAATCATATACTTCAGTAATGTTAAATAAATAATGTGACTAGACAGCTTCCATAATAAGCTCTACAGACACCCATTAATGTAATATATTGTTTTAAATAGAATCCATTGCAAAAACAAGATACAAAGACATCCATTATCAAATGGTAAATTTGATATAATACTAAAAGAGTCTCGATAACCAGCACTTCAACAAATTAGTACTATTATTCACAGAGGGAAGTTTTAAAATGATGATATTCATAACCAAATACTAACATAACATGATACTCATCAGGACCCAACTATTGGTTTAAACAGTAATATATCTTAAAATGATAAAATACAATTAATATTAGATAAATTATGTCACAAACATTAATAACAGACCTTTATGGTAGCTTTGAACAGACTTAAAGCCCCTCTGCATCCAAATCCTTGTTCCTCTCGAGATTTATAATATGACAGAGTGCCATCTTTCAAAACAATGAAACGTTTTTGCCATCCGTGGATGTAGTTGGTCCACTTGAAAAGAACCCCTTGTAATTCTGGTTGAAATCCATTGTCAGAATCATCGTCTTCATCGGTAATAGCCTCATGATCATCGGCCATAATATGAATACTTCCTATATGTAGTTAATTGATAAAATATGATAAGCAAACGAATTTTTATTAAAAAAAAAAATTAATGAATTGCAAATAACTGAATCAAGCATAGACAACGGCCAAATACAACATCTTCCATAAACAATTGGAATCATCTGGTACTATCACTGTTTAAAACATGACACCACAATGGTTTCTATATTACGAGACAGTTGTCAACGTACTACATCAAAATTAGAATATCGCAGTTTTAAGGTTTAAAAGATCAACATTGACATTTAATAAAAAAATAAAAAATAGTTTAGAGTAGAGCTATATGCATAAGTCCTTTAAATCAGAAAAAATATATATATATATATATATATATATATATATATATATATATATATATATATATATATATATATATATATATATATATATATATATGTGTGTGTGTGTGTGTGTGTGTGTGTGTGTGTGTGTATATATATATATATATATATATATATATATATATATATATATATATATATATATAATAAATGACTATAGGTCAGAGCTGAAGAGTAGTTTCAGATAAGATAGATGAAGATTGGTTGTACAATTTGCAAAGATGTAAACGCTTATTATCGTTTGTTAAAATATTTGTTCGAAAAAAAACTATTGAAAAATATGTTTTTACTTTACCAATAATTTCGTCATATCGATCTAAATTGTCATGGTGTAATGGAAACAGTTCTTATATAGAAACAGTATTTACAGTGAATAAGAATTTCCTCATGCTGATTATATACCATCTGAACTCCCAATATAAAGCTATTTTCTAATCATTGAAATTTAAGCCTTAACACGATACAGTTGACTCTCGACAAATTGAAAATCAGTGGAGTAGAGAAAAGTTCGAATTACCGAAAGTTCAAATAGATATAGGGGAGACTTGTACCTTGAAACACTTTTTTGATTTTTGGTCTTGGCAGCCCCCATTAAGCTGATAGGAGAATTTTTCTTCAACCAATAGTTGTAGAGGATCAAATTATTAGTTTTCTTTGAGTATGACCGGCAAAATACGAAATGAGGTTTATGTTTCAAGGTACAATGCTCTTGTACATTGTAACAGCAACTGTTGTTCCTTGAAACAATAATACTTTTCTAAAATAAACACCAGAAAACAAAAGAGTATTTATATTTATATTTTTCATCAATTTTGTGTTTTTCCTTAAGCATTTTATTATTTTACAAAAAGTAAACTTTATAAACTTAAACGACAAATTAGAAAACTTGTTCAAAAAACATTGGACTGAATATAAAAAACTGATTACAAGAAAGCAGATTGTCTTTTATCATTTTTTATTGTATCTATATAATTGAAAGTCGAATGACTCCTCCTGAAATCTGTCATCTATCGACGAACAAAGAGTTGAGTAACGATGTCCGATGTCAATTGTGTCTGGATCAAGAACTGCAAAGAAAAGAAATGATTTTTCACCATTCTTTCTCAGATAACTCACGTCAAATTCTGTTGGAGAAAGCGTCTAACAGCAACGCCAGAAGCCATCTGAGACGGATTCACAAGTGGCCGTTTGATTTCTTCCTTTAATTTTCTGGCATTCGGCAAAATTAACTGAGAAAAAAATTAATTTTACAAGTGACAAGAGGTTTAAAACTTCTTACAGGTCTGTTTCAAGGTATGAGACCCTTAATGCTTCAAGGTACAAGATGATACGACATTAGGAAAAGGCGACTCAGTCCACATTCTCTCTTTATCCCGAATCGACTAGACACCTTCCCAAGGTATCTAATAGTACATCAGAGCAAACAATCGATCAATTACCTTCAAAAATGGTAGGGATAATTCGGGGTAGCGAAAATAAAAAAAATCAGAAGATGTCAGTCTCCGGGAGAAATGAAAGTACATTGACAGATGACCAAACATGACTAACCTGACTTGCAAATCATCTGCTAGTGTGCAACACTAACAAGAGCAATGTAAACTCTTTTAAGGTACAACAGTCTCCCCTAATCCCGTAAAATACGACCTTTATTTTAAAAGACATTATATTAAATAGTACAAATTTACGGCATTAAATTATCTACAGATACGGTTCCTACTAATATGAAACAGGGCTGTAGGCGGTGGGTGGCGCCTCGCCAACAGTGTTTTACGTTTTAGAAAACCCTTTTCATTGAACAGGTATCCCTGCAGGAAGGGAGAAACGCGATGAGCTCTTTACAGACAGAATAAAGAAGATGAGGCGTTTGTTGTTGATTTTGGACAGTTGAGTTGAGCTGTAATTCTCTTGACGTCAATACATACAGCTCGTTACTCCGTTGTTTTTCAGTTTAATTAATATGATTCATAATAATAATAAATAAATAATATGTAGTATTTTAAAGTGATTTTTAACATTGTCACAAAATTGTATGTATAGTCGAGAGAAAACAAAATTTATATAAAAGATTATATCGACATAAAAAAGACTGTAAAAACATAAGTAAAACAGAAAAAACGAAACAGCATTATTAGACCTCACACAAAAGTTAGGACATATTTTTGATTTTGAACATGTAAAAATACTTAATTATGAGATAAAAAATCATATCAGAAAAATTGAAAAATCAATCAATAAAAATAAAACAATAAAGAATGCAGTTAATTAATAATTATTTAATTTTTAACTTAATAATAAGAAATATACAAACAAAACAAAAATAGAAAAAGACCCTTCGTAAAATAATTTTTTTTTTTTTTTTTTTTTTTTTTTTTTTCTATCCAACGCCAAAAATAAAAATCTGTACATAGATAGATTTGGGTCCGAACAACTACAGACAGCTACCATATTCGCAGCGAACCAGATACAACCAAAACCCCTGACTTAATACACTAGATTCAACAAGCCCAAATAGTCTAGGAGCGGAAGACACTAAACCTGTCATGATAGGTCTCCCAAAAAGAATCAATGTTTATCTGAAATTTCATCAATTTTTGAGTAAGAAAACCCACTACTGCCTCTTCCAATCACAGTCAAGATGGCGGCTGCAAGTCAAATAAGGTTCCAGAAGTCCGTTTTCAGGAAAAAAACTTCCTTCCTTCCTTAATGTCGCTAAGAGTTTCCGCGCGTCCGCTGGGTCCACCGCTTTAAATCTAGCCACCACTGTGGCGAGTTTCCTGCTGATGATGAATCCCGTTCCGTGATTTCTTGGATCACGAGCTGATATAAGGCTAATGAAAGAACGTTCCAGTTTCCAAGTTTGGAATCCGTAAGGCAGGCATTATGTTGTTTCCGTTGAATCAGTCCGGCTATTCTCTATGCAGGTTTCGTAACATTAAGATTTAAAGGTGCGGGTTACCAGCCCTCTGCCCCCGAGACAGGTGGAGGCGCTAAGAACACCTTGACGCTCCCCCCCCCCATCCGAGGTGGCTACCTAAGGAGAGGTGATCCTAGGGGGTGTAGTGTATGTGACCTTCGTCTGTATTGTGGGTAGTGTATGTAGTGTGCTGTGGGTGAATGTCAGTGTAAGTTTTCCCCAACCCGGGGGACCAGTGGTTGATTGCGGTACAACGACCGGGTGATAGGGCTGCCACCTCTTTACACCGTAGGAAACACATGCTAGCAAGGCGTTTTAGCGTACTAGCATGTGTACTTCTAGGGACTTGATTAAAAATTCATACACAGAGTTTAATAATGAGGTGTATAAAAAAAAAAGGTAGTTTCTTAAACAAATATTATTATTATTTCTTTGATATAAAATACAATTAATACTCAAAGTATAGTCCATTGTTATCTACCGTCATTACCCATCTGCTAGCCAATTGCTCGATGCCACGCTGATACTATTCCTTCGGATGGCTGTCAAAGAAATCTTGGACAGCATTTTCAACTTCCGCAAAATTATCAAAATTTTCCATTGAAGAAAATGGGCCAAGGATCGAAACAAGTAGTAATCCGAAGGTGCGAGGTCTGGACTATATGGTGGATGAGGCAGGAGTTCAAACCCATGAAGTTCTGTAAACTTTTCTTTTGGTTCGACGGGAAGTATGTGGACGAGCAGGTCTTTTTCACCTTAATTTTTCGAGAAACCATTCGTGTTTTCATAGATACAAAACCGACATTAACGGTTTTTTTTGGCGGTGTTTGCGATTCTGAGTACGAAGCCCACGGAGTAGTAGTAGGACTTATCTTAATAAGTCCTAAATAGGATCTTCTGGGAACAAGGCCTATAAACAAAATTCGCAGAAGAGGAAAGTTGTTCTGACAAGTCTATGTTTTTAACCAGTTTGGTGCCAATCGAACTTATGACCATTTCTACTGAACAAAATTATTTGGCGAAATCCTCGCAGCTGTTCGACACGATATTGTCGACCAGTAAAGTTTCAATTCGATCGTGAAAGTGGTGACTTGATTCCATCTGAAAAAAACAATATGGAGGTACTGATAACAGCACTACACACAGTTCGTGAAGTGGAGGCCTCAGATGCAGTGAGCCTTATAAAAATCCAACATGAAATGTTATTTACAATGATAGATGAGAATAGTTGTAACTCTCTAATGGATAACAAATCAACTCAAAGGTGCTATTTGTGTGGCCTCACTTCTAATGATTTTAATGATCCTAAAAAATTGTATGCAGCTCCAGGTTCACGATTCAATGTCGGATTGTCTGTACTTCAAGGATGGATTCGATTTTTTGAGTGCGCTCTTCATATTAGTTATAAATTGCCCATCAAAAAATGGTAAGCTCGAGGAAAAGAGGACAAGCTTATTATAGCTAAACGAAAAAAGAAATTCAAGATCAGCTTCATTAGAAACTTGATATTATTTTTGATAAACCTAAGCCAGAATATGGAAACCCAAACGATGGCAATACAGCCAGAACATTTTTCCGTGAAAAAGAAACATCAGCACAGATAACTGGAGTAGACGCTGAGCTCCCAAATATGTACGTTTCACACCATCCTTATCATTATCTCTTGTGGGCACGAAATCAACGTTGAAGCAAGTTCAAAATTCACGAAGAAAACAGCAGAGCTTTTCTTACAGTTATACCCTTGGTACCCGATGCCCACAACCGTGCACGAATTTCTGATTCACGGTGCAGACATTATTTCTAGTTTTCTCGTTCCTATTGGCTTGCTCAGTGAAGAAGCACAAGAAGCGAAAAAGAAAGATTTCAAGGCGTACGGGAGAAATTTTTTCAGAAAGACTTCTCGAATAAATACGAACGAGGTTGTGTTAAATAATTTGATGATTTCTCCGGATCCGGTAATTTCATCCATGCAAAAACTATCGAAGAAAAATATACTAAATCACCCTAGTGATGTTTATATAAGCTCGAGACCCTTAAGTTTTGAGAAGGAACCACATGTGAGCTGGATTCTAATTGTGAAGATAGTGAAGACTCTGATTGCAGCTCGGCCTACGATTAGTTCCATGCAATTGTTTTATAATTTCGTTTGCGTTTATTATTATATGTGTTAACTGTTACAAAAAAAAAAAAAAATTGTTCTTAAATGTTGAGTGTAAAAATTATTGTTAATATTATAATATGAAATGATAGTTTCGATTTTTTTATTCTTATCGTATACTTTTCTCTTTCTTAGACAAGGAACTTCCTTTATATGTTCCAAAGGCCTTTAACACGAGACCCTATGTTAAATCCTAATCACAGCGGAACATGTGTGTCATGCAAAATCGGTAAACAGAAAAAAAAAATTAAATTTTTACTATTAATAACTGCCATATTGCCGATTATTATTTTCCAATCTTTAAAGATTGCATCTAATCTGAACCACAAATTTACGTTTCTATTGATTTTGACTTGTTTTCCACTCATTCACTGAAGAAAAAGTACTACAAGAGGTTTTGACCGTAAATACTGGTCATTGGTCTCACTGTACATCGTTATTAATATGTAATAAAAATAAATAACATTTTTTATTTAACATCTTTAATATCAGCCTGCTTATCTCAACACAGACACAAGAATTCAAAGACATTCTTTAAGGTAGTTCTTCATTTCAAACGGTTCGTTATATACTGTTTGTTTACATTTGGAAATTGATAACAGATAGATAACCTTTATTCAGAGATCTTGGAATTGATCAGTTCAGACTTCTGAGATGCTATCAAGGCTTGATGCTTCATACAGCGATACAGCAAGTTTTAATTTACACAAGTTTATTCCTTTGAAAACAATATGTCTTGCTGTTACACATTTGATTTTGACAGTAAGTTTAGATTTATGTGTCTTTAGCTCCTTTTTTTTTTTTTTTTAATCTTCATTTCTCTTCTGTGTGATAAATGTTTGGGTTTATGAATATGTGAACACACCATTCAAAAAGCATATAATGCGCTGTAAAATGTTATTAGAACCTAATATTTCTTCTTAAGTTTTTATTTAGATTAGTTGTAGTTTAGTGAAGTAATGTTTACCTATTATTTTTAAGTTATTTATAGATACATACATCCTGGGTGCTACAGCTCCCCTCGGGCTCTAACCTCAGTCAGGTATTATATAGTTTGCTGTTATTACATTTATTTATTTATTATTATTATTATTTAGGATTTATTTTATTTGATTTTCAATGTAATGTTTAAAATCCAATGATAATGAACATAGACCTCAATTTTGCTGTTAGCTTCTGAATGCAGATTGTGATGAAGAATAACAGACTCATCTGCCCAATGAATTCACCTCATAAAGTAGCTTTCTTCAACACAATCTGCATTCAGAAGCTAACGGAAATCTATGTTCATTATCATTGGATTTTAAACATTACATTGAAAATCTAATAAAATAAATCCTAAATAATAATAATAAATAGATAAATGTAATAACATAAGATCCTCTGAACTGGTGTCGCTTTATTGACAGTTTTCCTTTATTTTCTATTAAACAATAATTTTCTTTGCTTTTTATTCCAATAAAGAGTTTATTATGTTTAAAATGCACATTTTCATGTTTTATTTACACAAGTAACTGATTTATTTACCAAATGAGAACACCATATTTTTTTCGGTTTCTAAAGTAAATTTCTCCATAAAATCGAAAAAAAATCATTACGTTTAACATATCATTCGAAAGCTTATTAAATTTGCAAGGTTTTGTAAGATTTGACGTTTTGTGGATAGTTTTTTCGAAAAACGGTGAGCGTTGAAGTAAATAAGACATTGTGACTTCCCCAAATAAGGTGAAGATCAGGCTGTTTTTTAGATAGCAACTTTGTAAAATTCAAGGTTATAGTTACTCAGCTCTTGTGGGAAATTTAATGCTAAATCCGAAAATGTGGTTAAAATTAGAAAAATATTTTAACAAAATGAAGATATTACAGCTTATATGGAAAAAAACGTGGTTTCCTCAAAATTTTTTTTTGATTTATCGTATATCTGCAACAGATAGGAATAGAAAGGTGAGGTCTGTGGCATTTTGCTACATTTGTGATCTAGTTTCACCCAATTTTTCTTTTTACACTAAGAGATACCCTGTATACCAAAATTATACTTTGTCGAACCTTTCAAAATATTGACACAACTCTTTGTTAATAAAAATTAACAAATTTATTTGATTATAACATAAATTTCACTATTTGTCTGAAGGGCCAAACAGTTAACTGAATGTAACATTAATTTAAACTTCTGCCTGAAGGGCCAAACTGTTAATTTGTAATTATTTAATTTTAATATCATGTGTTGTGATTGAGGACATCCGATTTTTTGTTTGGTATTTGATTTCTATATTTTTCTTTGGCTATAATTTCTTTGATTTTTCATTTAAAATTATTTTGTGCATGGTCAATAATTTTGGGAGAATCAAATCTGGAATAATGTTTTGTTTGCCTGTAATGCCTAATGAGAGCTGTTTGGTCCTGTTTACTAGGTTTGTTTAGTTATAGACATGCAGCTATATTAATGTTGATAAACACATTGTTTGAGATATTGTTCCAATGTACCAAAATAAGATTTGCCACAATTATCTTTGAATGGTATTTGATAAACTATATTGGATTGTAACTCTAATGTATCTGAAGTCTTGATACGTCACTAAAATATAGTTGTTATTTATTGACTGGACCTCAAGAGCCTTATTAAACATATATATGTATTTACATACACAAACACTGTTACATGGTTTTTGAATGGAACTAGATTTTTATGGTTTAAATGTAGTTTAGGCTGAGTTTCTAATTTTGTCTGCATAAATATATTTTTGTATACTTTATTCATTGATTTTAGGGTACTTGTTAATTATAGTATCGCCACTCTAGAATAATAATTTATCTAATATTAAAATATATATTAATTTTACTTATTTTTTTTGTTATTGAAATTCATTTTAAAAAGTTACCTCATAAATTATACATCAAAATTTATGAGGTGAGTTTTAATAAAGCTTTTTTTGTGAGGTTTAATGATGTGAAAAGGGGTATTACGTTTCTCCAGGGTAAAGAACTTTAACCAAGAATGTTCTGGAACTGTAATTTAAACATAATGGGCTACAAATATCAAACTTAAAAGTATAAATATCACTTTTTAGATCCAAAGACAATAACGAATTTGCGAAAAGTTGGAATTCCCTAGCATATTATTTAATGGAATTCATTCCGCTCCCTCAACTTAAAGAAAAAGATCCGTTTTCCAAAATTTTAATAGACTTAAAACTTTTTGGTAATAAATAAATAAAAATTTAGTTTTCTTTGCATAAGTGTGTTTTTATAATTTTATTTTTTTAATATTTTAATTTATAAGAAGTGGCCATACTATTTTTGTTTAATGAATGTTTGTGTAAAAATGTGGAGGTTCTATTAAAAAGCTGATCTTAGTGTTTTCGTGCCATTACAGTTGGAGATAATTCTTATTTCCATATCCTTTAACTTCACAAAGTTTCAAAGTTACTTATTCTGCAGGATATTCCTGTTTTCAATAAATTCTTATTTCTATTTTGACATTCCATAGTCTTATTTAATTAATGAAGATTGAAACAAGAAATACCCAGTTAAAGTAAACCATTTCATAAAGAAGTATCATATGTAGTTGGTTGTAGTGGTTCTTACTCCTAGGATTGTTGAATTACTGCCATTCCCCATGAATTCTTCAACATATTTTTCTGGTTCTGCCCATGATGGTTAGAAACCTTTTTCCATCCCACACTGATCTATGTAACATGCCTGCCTAAAATTATTCTTCTTTCAGACCCATTTGACAACTTTGAAAGGAACTTGAACTTGGCAACATTTCCTTTTCAAACAAAATACAAACAAAGCTGTAATTTTATAACTTCTAATTAAATTGTATTTGTACTGTTATATTGAATACTACTTGATCGGTCTACTTGACATTCATATATTACAGTACTTTTCTTTATTAGACTTATTATATTGTTTGTGTATGTAAAATCACTTAGTTTTGATTTAGTAAAAAGATTCTTCAAGGTATGGAGTGAATGAGAATGAAATATTAAAGGCTTACCGATTTTTTTTTTTTTTTTTTTTTTTTTTTTTTTTTTCAGTTGCCTATGTGTGCTGTATTAGCTCTTCCCATGACAGACTTTAGGGATTACCTATTGTCTCAAGTAGTATTTTGGACTATTTCTTTTGTAAGTATGTTGTGTGTTCTTATTAATTTTCAAATTTATAGTTATTTAAAAAAAAATACTGGTGCAGTTATTCAATGTCATTTATGAAAAAATAAAAATACGCAACCAGCCCAAGAATCAAGCCATATGGAGCAGTTTGTCGTTAAAGTTTTTTAATTTCTTTATTTCTTATATAATTTGTTGACTCAACTTAAAATACTAATAATCAACTTAAATATATATAATGTGATCATAATTTATAATGAAAGAAAAATATATGAAAAAAAAACTTTCAACAAATAAAAAAAAAAATGTCAACAAAAATGTCGTTGAAGTGATACTACTTGTAATACCATACTTATAATCCTTAGCAATATTTTATATTGCTATATATATAAAAAAAAAAATGTGTTCATTATATCTTTCTAATTCCTTATGGATTAGATATTTAGTGTATTTTTAGCACCTATGATTAAGAAAAAGAATTATGGATTACTACAATCCATTTGTTTGTCTTGGCCTGCTTTCTGTACAAAACTTCTCTAGTTAAGACTGTTCCATAAGTACCTGTCATTCGTAGCAACACTGTCCTCTCATTTATTTCAGAACTCTTTGTGATACTTTTGCTTGTTTAGTTCACATGTCTTAAGTAATAAATTAAGCAGACATTGATGTTATTTTAGAACCCTTGCATTTCGACATCATTTCTTCTCTTTTTTATTGGGTGATGAAAATCAAGTGATGTAATATATTTGAAGCAGGAACTCTGTGTTTAAAATTTGTATCAGTTTTAAGTGAATAAACAAGTACTTGACTCAGGAAGCAAGTGCTAGATAGCTTGGGAATGTCCTGAAAATTTGTAAGAAATTGCTTAATGTAGCTGTTACTCATCTTTCTTATTTTAAGTATTTACTAGAATCATGTCCACTTTTAAAGGATGACTTACTGATGTTTCTTGACTTTTGATTTTCATAAAATGCGACTTTTAATTCTCTAACATAGCAACAAATACTTCTTTTGAAAAAAAACAAACAATTTTTTGAGGGGTTCTCATTAATACTTTAAAACTGCAGTGGATATTTGTAAAATTTGTTAAGCAAGCATTATATATATATATATATATATATATATATATATATATATATATATATATATATATATATATATATATATTTATTTATTTTATTTATTTTTCTTTTGGTGGATTAGATATCCTACTTTACTTTAAAACTACTGATTTTCACAAAATTCAGTAATTAAGTTTCTTACATACCTAATAACTTCCACTTCCATAGCAAGTAAAAAGCTCAATTTTTTAAGTATTTATTGATTTTTTGTGGGAGGAAGGAGGGGCACTCATTAGTACATCAGTCAGAAGCTATTCATAAAAATTTTCAAGCAAGTTTCTTACAGACTTACCAATAGTTTTTTAGTGTCAAAAGAGCTCTCAGTATTTTTGAAGTGCAGGTTGCTCATAAATACTGATGCTCTTTTCCCAATCGCCAAAAAAAAGGATTGATTCTTGCTTTTGCACTGTGAAAGTGTTATTTTAGGTTTGTAAGAAACTTACTTGCAAAACCTTATGGAAATCGTCCATGCCATTAAAAAGTAATGTAGAGCATCTCCCTTTCAAAAAAGTATAGGTTTCTTTTTACTCTAGGGAAGCGTAAAAAGTATGACAAACTTGTTTAACAAATTTTATCAAAATCACTTGACTTACAGTTATTTTGATTGGTTGGTATACCTACCCCTCCCATTAGAAAGAAGTTTTGTGTTGACAGTATGATTTAGTAAATACATAAGAAATTTTATTCTTTAAGTTTTAAGTTTTGTAAAACTTGACTGAGCCTGAATCATTGGTAATCCCCCTCATAAAAAAAAAAAAAAAATAAAAAAATAAAATCAGTGCTTTTGTAATGCTCTGAAAGTATTAGTGAATATATAAAAAAATAAATTGAAAAGAAGTAAAATTTGCAATCCTGCACGACCAGAAAACTCATTCTTGCTAAGTTAGCTTACTGTTACTCCTTAATGGAGAAAATGAAGAGTATTTATAACGAACTATTATGAATTTTTATCAAGTGATTGCTTGTAAATTTTGAAGTGGGTACTGTTTATTCAATAAATCATTTTTTAAGCAATATTTTCTATCTGGAAAAACAAGCAATTATTTGGCAAAGAAATTTCTAGTCATTTTATTCTCCTAAAACATGAACCATTACTTCACTTGAGTAAAATTACTTGACCTGTTGTCTATTAATATTCCACTGGTATAAATATTGACAAGAAGTCATCCTGCAGTTTAATTGATATCTGCAGTGATTTAGCAAACCTGCAGGAATGTTTGTTTCATCTCTGTTATCAGACTAAAAACTTGAATAGTTTTGTTTTATGCTGAAAACTCTTTCTCCTGGAATTCACTGTTTGGTAGAATTTTTCCATTTTTTAATTAATCCCAGAGTAAATGATGCACAGATTTGTTTTCAACATTGGATAAATGCTAAGAATGAATTTTTTAAAGTGAGTTGACTCTCTATTGGGAGGACAGCTAGAATTATGTACTGGAACGGAGAAGTAGTAGGCCAGTCTTCTTGCTAGCCATACATCTTTAAATGCCTGTCACTTTTTCTATTGGATTGGCAAATAAGTCCATTCGATTTTTGAAGGTGAAGAAAAACTCTTTGTATAATAAACATAAAATTTATTATAATCTACAATATATTCACCATTATTTAGTATTGTTTTTTATCATTTTCTTGTTCCTGTCTTCCAACCACTTGCACATAATGCCACGTTCACAGAACGTCTGGTGTTTATTGTCAAAAAAACTAATCCAAGTGGTTTTTTATGTCCTTTTCGTTTTGGAATTGCTTTCCATTCATGGAGTTCTACAGAGACCGGAATAAGTGGTAGTCGCTTGGAGCTAGGTCTGGTTAATACGGAGTGGGGTCCAATCTAAAGCTTACTAATTTATTACGACTGATCACCGAGGTGTGATGCAATAAAAACCACCTTGTGTTGTCTTGGTTGAAAACAACACTCTTTTGATTTGCCAGTTCTGGGCACTTTTTTTTAATTGATTGCTCCAACTTTGTTAATAGCAAACAGTTGAATCAATTGTTTGTCCTGATGGCAATAGCTCATTTCAAATTCTTGTGGGCGACCAGACTGTGGAGCATCATTGATATCAAAATTTGCTGACGAAATTTGGCAAACCAATTTTGTTCGATTAAGGCTAAATGTACCCCTTTCAGTCAAGCGCTGGAAACAGTAGAATATATTTTCGGAATTTCTCCGGAACGGAATGTCCGATTTTCAGTCTGTAAAATTCTTTGGGTATTTGGTAAACACAGAATTCACGCTACGAAGCGTTTTTTTTCTATAAATTCAATAATTAAGAAAATTGAACGTAAAAATAGGTGTTAAATATATATTTTTAAAAATATGAGGTTATGGTCAGTTGTAGAAACGTTTTCTAAAACGAATGACACATTCCAACTAATCATAGCATGCATATTACGATCGTAATGTGAAAAATACGAATTTTGTTTACAACCGGATTGAATTGCGTCACCGGCTGGAACGGTCTCTTCCTTACCGAAATGTCTCTCACATAAGTATTCCTCGATTTGTGAAGAGCCAAAGAAAAATTGTATGATTTTGTTTTCTTGTTATTGTTATTATTATTTTTTATGTTTCGTTAGATTCATTCTATTAACAATTTCTCATTTTAAGTAAGAAAGTAAGTAAGAATAAGGCAATTAAATTAAATTTTTCGAAATTGACAGAAGCTGAATTCAAGTTTTAATATATATTTTGATAAATTTATTAAATATTTTATTTGTCCATTTATTACCAAATTTAAAAAAATGACATTTTGTTTATGCAATTCTTATTTTATTGCGGTATCTATAGGAAACATTGGCACTTTTCACTGACTAATTATTAGGAACAAACAGGCCTAGCTACAATAATTTGTAAATTTTTATTTTCACTTGAAGCGTTTGACAGTCCAACAAGTTAAATGTCAACCATAGTAATTGAAATATATTTAAAAAAAACGAACAAACAACTTTTGTAACTATAATGTGTTGTACAGAACTTTGAAGATCCAAAAATCTGAAAAATCATGAATCGATAATAGCTGCATAGTTAACTTATAGTTGTGATAAATATGTCTTTTTATAAAGTCAACAAAGGAGTTATTGTCTATTTATTTTCAAATAGAGAAAAAGTTTTGTTTACTTACTGCAGGAAGTCTAACATTATCTGACCCATTTCACCGGTAATGTATTTGGGGCAAATAATATAAAATATTCCAAATAAATTCCATAAGTTACCTAGTCGATAGATACCTATGTAATTATATATAAATACATATGTAAATTTATTACCTTGTACCTAATATAAATTTAGGTAGCATGTCGGTATATGAAGTGAATCCGATAGTACAGCAACCAGGTAAAAGATATTCCGGAAAATCCAATAACATTTAAAAATATTTCCTGTTCAGAACAAATTGTATTTCCGTTCAATTTCTATCGTTGTAAAGATATAACATAACAAAGAAGAACAATCTATTGGACGTAGATATTTTTATATAAATAGTTCTAAATCTAAAAAGAATCTCCGCGTATCTGCTAGACGAAGAAAACCTGAACTGAAAAGGAGAGCTGATAATGGAAAAGAGTACGTACCCATATAATATTTACTATGATGTAATTTAAAAACATAGTGCTGTTTCGCTGAATTGTTCGAATTCAACTTTGAAAATCAATAATTTTACATTAGTTGACTGTAAAAGTCGTAAATAAAATTAAACAATGACTGATGATAAAATCAGTTTTATAACTGGCTCCTTGGAAATGTTTTAGAATTACCGTAATATAAGGTAATTTCATTGTTCCCAAGTCTCGTGGATAAGTAATTTTTCCATAGCGTATACCATAATAATTATAAAATATTTTTAAAAACATAACCGGGAAAAGTAATTTTAAAGTGTAATTTCCTACTAATGGTTGGATTTATGTACCTACAAAACAGTTTGTCCATTTATATTCGTCTGATTTGATTTATTTGGTTGTAAATACAAGTAGTGGAAATCAATTGAAGAATGTGATTTTTTTTCTGATTTCTCTCGGCCACATCACATTGTGGGGTTCGTTATGTTTTATTAGCAAAATATAAAAAATATATCAATAATTTGTATGAAATCGGGTAAAAAAGCTTATGAGTTGACATTATTACAGATGCCGGGACTATAGCGGTAGTCAACATGAATCAGAGTCAAACAATAATAATCCCTATACAATCATTGTTTTTAGAACATTTTTGAAAGGGTTGAACATCGTATGTTCTTAGCTGTTTGATCAAAAACTCGGAAACCGCTACTCTTAGCACATTTTCATTCTATGCATAAAGCAAATCTAATTTGCAACAACTTTAGTTTTATATACTTTTTTTTATTAAATGTGCTTATTTTCGAATTGGAAGTATTCTCTGTTTTGTCTATTTGTTTTTTCAAGAACCATACCCAAACACACCTGGAATCCTGACACTAATTCTTTAAAAATTCTTTTCTAACTCTGATTCATAGAATATCTATACTTTTTTTTTTTTTTTTTTACTATTTAATGAACAATAATGAATATTATTAATTGCAAGGTGTTGAATTATTGATACAATAATATAAACACCCCTTTATTTCAGCACTCTGACTGGGGTCGCACTTCTCCGCGAAACCAAGTTTTTCTAAAATTTTATTTTCTAAATTTAATTTATTTATTTATTGATTTTATTTTTAAAAAAATGAAATTTCAGATCGGGCAAACAGTTTTGGAGTTGGTTCCTCCTGAGATCTCCTGTTTTAGTTTTTCTATTATATCTCGAAAACGGTGTACTCTGGAAAAATATAGTACCAATCAAAATTAAAGCTAATTAAATTTTCTATGAAATTGTTTCTATAAACACTTGTCTAACGCTCAACGGTTTTCGAGATATACGTTATTAAAAACAGATAATAATCGAGAAAAACCAATTGTTACCTCACTTTTTGTCAAATATTTTTAATTAAGTGGCAAAATGTATATACGAAATTAAAGAAAATTAAATGCTCTACAACTTTTTTTCTGAGAAACAATTGATGAAGGCACTAGAAGCAAATATTTGTCCAAACCGGGGCCCTATTTATATATATAATATATTATATATAATTTATATTATAATAAAATATAGAAAATATTATTTTCTCCTAATAGGTATGTTGTTTTTACTTTGAAATTCTTAGTAGACACACCAGAAGCTTGATTATCAAATTTTATAAATATCAGCTGTTACATTCTATATTACAAATGTGTTTTCATGCTGAAGGGTTCAATGAAACAGTTCTTAGGAATTGATAAATTATTAACAGTTATATATTTCTTAGTTAACTGTTATCAATAAAATTAAAAATTTTACTTCTTTAAATAAACAGTCGTAGTTTACTCATTATTTCTCGATTTATTTACCTTTTGTGGAAAACAAAACAAATATTTTGGTCCTAATGATTACTTTACACTTTGAATAGTTCGAATAATCAGTGAAATAAATTCCTCTTGAACAATGCCAAAATATTTGTTTAGGGTATTTTTAATTAATATTTGTTTAAGTATTCGTATGTTAACTCGTTATTTGTTCCAAATATCATTTTTTGACGGTTTATTATTTTTAATATCGCCTGGGTTTAAAAATGTTTAGAAATTTCATAGATATTCTAACTATGCTTTAAAAGAGTTTGTTTTAGTTTTTTTTTCTTTTTATTAACTATCGAAGAACACATATAGTTATTTTGAAATTTGCACACAGGTTCGTTTTTTAAAATATTATTTATATTCTAAAAAGTATATCAAATTTTGTTGGCCTCTATTCTGTTGGTTTTTCCACTATTGGGGAGACGTTAGATCGGTAGCTGACTGGGAGCTGGGTCCTCACAGCCCTTCCCCCACTACTACAACAGCAGGTAGCTTACTAATCTAATCACCCGCTTCCTTACAAATCGTATTTTTCAAATTACGATCAACCTATGCAACCGAAAATGAATCTGTTTGCATAATTGTGTTCAATTGACTTATGACTAAGTGACTATAACCAACTTTTTTTTAAAAAACCAATAGTTCGCCAGATAATTTTTTTAAATTCTAAAATAATTGACAAAAAAAAAAATCGGAAAACGTAGCGTGAATTTAATGGGGTTTTTATTACTAAATCCGTTTACAGATCTAATATTGATGATTCTGTTCACAAATGAGAGCGAAAATAAATTCGCCCCAAAAGTGCTGCCATCTCTTGAAAAAAAATCTTACTAAAAATCGGGATGTTTAGCCTTAAGGAATCATCCAAATTTATTTATGGGCTTCTGAAGCACAGTTACCTTTTTTAAAATAATACAGCAAAATATGCCGATAATGAATGATATTCTTTTCCATGTTCTCAGTGCAATAGTAATCGCAATGCTAAGCTAATGAAAACAAGAATTTGCAGATGTTTGTTGACATACCAGGTATGCAAGTTTAAAATGTCGTTTTAATTCCAATAGAATGCGCTCTTAGCCTATTGAAGGATTTGCTTATCTCTAAACGCTATTTTGTTTGTTAGTCATTTGTTTACAAAAGTCAGTTGTTTTTAAGTCGTTTACGTGGACGTATCATACCTTTCTTTGGTGTTAAAAATGTCTAATTTTAAGCCAGATAAAGAGCATTTGCGGCATGTCATGATTTTCTTATTTAATCAAAAGAAAAAGGCATCTGAATGTCATCGAATTCTTGTTGAGACTTATGGCGATGTTGCTCCAACCGTCAGGACATGTGAACGTTGGTTTCAAAGTTTCAAACGTGGTGATTTTGATGTTACTGATCAAAAACGAGAAAATCGACCAAAAAAGTTTGAGGACTTCGAATTGCAATCTTTATTAGACGAAGACAATACCCAAACCCAACAAATGATGGCAGAACAGTTGAATGTCACTAGGCAAGCCATTTCCGATCGCCTGAGAGCTATGGGAAAGATTCAAAAGGTTGGAAAATGGGTTCCACATGAATTGGACGAACGACAGATGGAAAAACGAAAAACTGTGTGCGAAATGCTGCTTTTACGCCACGAAAGAAAGGGTTTTTTGCATCGAGTTGTAACTGGCGATGAAAAATGGATTTATTTTCAGAATCCCAAACGAAAAAAAAAATCATGGGTAACGCCAGGACAACCATCCACATCGAGTGCAAGACCGGATCGTTTTGGGAAGAAGACAATGCTGTGTGTGTGGTGGGATCAGAAGGGAGTAGTCTACTACGAGCTTCTCAAACCCGGCGAAACAGTCAATACCGAGCGCTACCGACAACAAATGATCAATTTGAGTCACGCATTGATCGAAAAACGCCCAGAATGGGCTCACAGGCACGCCAAAGTCATTCTTCAGCATGATAACGCTCCTGCACATTCAGCCAGATTGACTAAGGAAACGATTTCTTTGCTTGGTTGGGAACTCCTACCCCACCCGCCGTATTCACCTGACCTGGCGCCTTCTGATTATCACCTCTTCTCATCGATGGGACACTCATTGGCGGAGCAACACTTCAACAATTTCGAAAACGTACGAAAATGGCTCGATGAATGGATTTCAAATAAAGATGAAGCATTCTTTTGGAATGGTAACCATATATTGCCCGAGAGATGGGCAAAATGTGTAGAAAGCGAGGGTCAGTACTTTGAATAAAATATATTATACTTTTTTTTAAATTACTGTGTATTTATTTTAAGAAATAAACGACATTTTAAACTTGCATACCTGGTATTACAAACAGTATTAATCCACCTTGGGGATTAACTCGTCTGATAAGAAATGGACGTAATGATATAAAAATAAACAGAAAAACCAGAAGGATTTATTTGCCAACCTAACACTAGGAGTAAGTAGTGTTCCTCAGTGGGTAAAAAGTTGTTTCCTATCATATCAGCTGTGCTTTGACTCAAGTGTAGGGAGGCTCTTCTGGAACATGCTCAACCTCTATAAATGGGTAACTTACCCTTCATTTAGTTGGGAGAAAAATTTGTCACTTAAGCATAGATGCTGAATACATAACCTACATGTTTAACTCTTGGTAAAAAAACAGTACATTGTTACCAAGTACCATTTCTTAAATGGGTATTAAGAACCAGAGATTCTTAATGGCCATTGCAGTACAGGTACATGGGTGGTTTTTCTTTTTTTTTTTTTATAAATGTAGATAGATTTAAAAAACATTTTATTATAATTTATTTTGGTGCCTTATGTTTGTATCAAGTTTAAATTAATTGTTTTGTTGGCTCTTTTTCAGGGATTTCACTTTAACTATGTGTCAAGTCATCAGCATTTAAAATTAGGTGGCTATTTTGTATTCTACAAAAAGATGCAAAAAGTTGCATCCATTTTATTTGGTGTACCCTCATGTTGTAAGTAACCAATAAATGTTTGGTTTAAGTTTAAAATATTTTATTTTTGAATAATTTTAGAGAAGAAGATGGTTGGTCTCTACTGTTATTTCTAAAAAACAATAAAATATATTAATTTATTTTATTTATTTGGTTTTTACCATAGGTTACAGGACTTTACTCAATGTGATGAAAGCATACAATGCAAGCTGAAATGTGAGCACTATAAAGTGATGTATTTTTATTGTTTTTTAAATTAAAGTACGTCCCAATCATCTTCTCTATTTAACCACATTTAACCAATTTACCTCATTTAAAATTTTTTCTTTTTTTTTCAGTTTCTTCTCTTGTTCTATTTGTTGTTGGTATCATCAGTAAAACATATCATTTATATCCTACATACTTTGATATAAAATATGAGTTCCTGCTTCGTTATTTGTTGATTGGTATGATATCAGTTGAAATCTTAATTGAAACATCTGTATTACTACACTACATTAGTGAGTTACCTTGATTTTTATATTTTATCATAGTTATTTTTTAAATTCCATATTAACTTATTTCATATTTAAAAGTTTTATTTATTATCTTTTCAATTTTTGGGAATTGAAAAGTAATATATGATAGTTCAAGTTTATTTAATTTAAAGTATGATCAATTTTCAAGTTATTTAAAGAATAGTTCCAGTAGTGTGTGTAATTTTTTTATTCTTTTCTTTGATTATCCTGCAATAATATAATTACGTGCTCATCTTGATTTTTCTTTTTCATCTTTTGCTTCATGGCATTTAGTTTAGCTGTGGAAAGAGGTATTTGTTTTTGTTAACTACCAATAGAATAAATAAAAACTAAGCAAAGTATAATTAGTAGATGATTATACCTGCTTATGATTTACCTATTATCGTAACTGGGTGATCTCTTTAAAAATAATTAAAAAAATTCATAAAATGTATAATAAATTTAGTCAAGACACACATTAGTAAAAAAAAAAAAATAATAAATAAAATAAAAAAAAGAAGAAGATAAAATTGAATACAATGGTTTATGAAAATTAAATGATAAGACTTCCTTCATTGATTTTAAAATACTTCATCCTGAAAATTTAAATAATAAACAATTCGGATAAAGTGATTTAAGGGTTGTGAGTGATGCAGATTGTATCTGTCAAAAATGATATTTTTAATGATTCTTATATGTTAGTTGAAAATATGAAAATAAAATTTTGTAAAAGTTTATAAAGTAAAATTTTAACAATTGAATGAAAAATATTAAAAGTGTCCACAAAACCAAAAATGAAAATTTTCGTAACAGTATATACTGTGTTTAAACAACTATGTTGGTCCCTAGTCACACCAATATAGAAGGGAATGAATTGGCAGACATAAGTGCAAAGGAAGCAAGGACCATGTTCCCTTTTCCAAATATCAATGTCACTCTCTACGACTATCATAAATATATTTTTAACCTGTGCAGAGAAACATGGATTAACATCTGGGCAAAAACACCTGATACCAATAAACTAAAAAGGATTTATGAAAGCTTTCTTCCGTCAACACCTCTCCCATTAAACAGGAGAGAACAAACAATAATAACGAGACTCAGAATTGGGCACAGTAAGTTGACGCATCGCCATCTAATTGAAGGCAATCCTCCACCAGAATGCAGCACCTGTAACTGCCTCCTTACAACAGAGCACATTATCAAGGATTGCACACAGCTTTTATCTTACAGGACTTCGTTGCATCTTCAAAGATACTGCGAGGCTTTAAAACCCGAAAACTTGAAAAAACTGTTTTCCATACTCAAAGAAAACAACTTTTATCGACTAATCTAGAAGTCTAATGACAAATGTTATGTAATGGTGCCTCTAGCCCGAGTTGTTATACACGGCACCTAAAACAGTTATCAAATAAATAAATAAACAACTATGAATCCTATTTTTTTTTCTCCCATAATTAGAATTAGCAAATAAATTCATTAATTTTTTTCCATAGTTAAACATTCTGGCATTTGTATAATAATTTATATATATCTTGATTACATCATATTTTTTTTCATTCTCCCATTTGAGAAACCAAAGTGGACTGTTATCATGAAAGATATGTACAAAATAAAATTAATGCCAAAATTATGTTTTTTGGGGAAAAATTAATACGGTCTACAATTTAATTTAGTTTTTTTTTTTTCTATTTTTATTTCTGCATAGTTGTTTGGACATCATGTATACTCCTGAACTCACATTCAGTTGTTTATGAAAGCTGAAAATAATCTTATTAACTAAGCTTATAATAGTTTCTTTTATTTTAATCTTACATATAACATATGCCAGTTTTACTGAAGTAGTTCCAACATTAGTTATAAAAATATGGTTTGTAAATTTTAGGTAAATGAAATTAAACTGTATGTTTGAGTGTTGTTTGCAAATAATGCCTTGGCTTGTGGTTAACAAGATTTCAAAAGATAAAAATTAGTATATTAAAAAGGTACTAAGGCTTTAAATAGGCCTTTGATCGGGTCTACAGAATCCAACTATTTAAGGCCTTAAAAGATTTTAAGATACTTCTAAAACTAATTAATTTGATTGCGATGACCTTGTTCTGAACCCAGGCCAATGCACTTGTTGGCAACCGCATTAGCACAAAGGTCCAGTTTACATCTGGCATAAGATAAGGTGATGCTCTCTCAGCATTATTCTTTAACTTGGTGCTCCATAAAACTATTGGATCCATTGATTCTAATGGTTCCTTGGCATGCCTGATATACCAGATTCTTGGGTAAGGAGATGACATTGTGACCCTAGCAAGAAGTGAAAATGCGTTGAGAGAATTTCTTACTAAGTTAGTCCGTAAAAGCAAAAGAGTTTTTCTAGAAATTAATGTGTCGAAAACGAAATATTTAGTAATGTCAACTTCTGAATCAAGAAGAAGGTCACACGCGTACTAAAATTACAGCTTTGAAGCGGTTGATCATTCTACATACCTACTGAAATTAATTCTGCGAATAGGGTCAGTGATGAGTTCGAGAGAAGAATAATGAGCAGAAATAAAATGTACTTTGATCTTGTAAACTGTATAAAATTGACTCTGCTCTCCAAATGCACCAAATTAAATCTGTTTAAATTGTTAGCTAGACCTGCATTTGTTACGGTGCTGAAACTAGGACACTCAAAAAAGTAGACCATAGTCTGTGTCTAATAGCCCGAGTCTATAAGAGGTAGATAATAAGACAAATTTATGGACCAATCTGTCAGCAAAGTGCATGTTACATAAAAATTTATCAAGAGCTGAATGAATTAAACAACCAAGAAGATATTGTGTGGCTCCTAAAATCATGAAGAATAAGCTTGCTTGGACATGTAGAGAGGATGCCCAAAGAGCCAATGGTGAAGATGAATATGAAAGAGAGCTTTCCAGGAAAATGAAAGAGAGGACACCATCGGAAATCCTGGCAAAAGGATGTTGAGGAAGATATAAGGAAACTTGGAGTTGTGAACTGGAAGAATGAGACTCTGGATAGGAATGAGTGGAGCAGAATTGTATGAGAAGCCAAGATCCACCCTGAACTGTTGTACCAAAACAAAAACATATTAAAAAAATATTAAAAAAAAAAACACTTTAAAAAAAGAAACATAAAAAAATATAGTTTTGTATAAGTAACAATTCTTTCAACTCATTGACTTATCCCTCTTAAATTCTACACACCCGTCTATTAATCTACAGTCCAAAATTCAATACTCCTCTGGAAAAAGCTAAAAAGCTTCTTTTTTTAATTTTTTTTTTTAATTTCTGCATTGTTTGGAAAAGTAAGTGTCAATGGCTGATCTATGTATATTATGATTTGTTTTAAATTAGTTATTTTTATTAAAGAAGCCTTAAAGGTCTTATGAATGATTGGGCTCTGGCTGGATATTTGATTTGTATGTATTTGATATCTTCTACTGCACCAGGTGTATGCTATGGGATTTCCGAGGAGAGGAATTGTTTGGAAAGGGAATCATTATCTAGTTTTGAGATGTAGGAAAAATAATTAACGTAGGGTTTTAAGACAAGTCGTTCTGTGTTTGTTTAGCTTAGTCTTGCTAGCTCTATGGTTTTCTGTTGCTGTTAGTGAGTTAAAAAAGGATTTGTTGAGTCTTGAAGATCAACACAGAATTTGACATCCGTCCATGATCCCAAGTCTGTTACTTTTGTTAAGATTTCCATTGTTAATTTAGCCTCTCATTTTTTTGTCTTCACCGTCTTGAGCTTTGTTACTCTCGCTTCCATATAAGTTTTAGAAGGTGATCTTATTTCTTTAAAAGAAAAAAAATAATACTGTCAGTCTTCTTTGGACTAACTTTAATAAACAATCCTTTCAGTTTTTGCTTGTTGTTATTATATACTGTCTTTGTCTACCATTGAGTCCTTATAGCATTTAATAAGCTGCTGTAGATAGCTGTCATTGGTGTAAACTGTAAGATTAATACAAGAGATGGCACAGGCCATTAAGAGACCCACCGTGATATTGTTAGCTGAGGTCAGCCTGGAAGCAAGTCTGTGCGAGTAGGATGCACTACTACTTCTGAGCAGTACATTTTGAGATATTAAAGAATAATTTTCTCCAAAATGTTACCCATATACGGGAATAAGCTGACTGGTCTGTAATCGACTGGGGTTTTAAGGGTTTTAATAGGGAGATGAGTAGAGCCAGCTTCCATGACTGAAAAGTTAATGTAGCTACTAGCTTAAGTTGGCCTGTGGCTTTATTCACTCTTGGCTAATGTAGGATCTCATTTAGCTGCTTCGAGAACACAAACATATTATATCAACATCTCTTTTTCTTGTTGGGTGAAGGGCAGGGATGTTAGTTTATGGTAGACCTGTGCTTTATAAACATCCCAGTCTGCCTCATTGTATTTATATTTGATTGGGTTTGATACAGGTAATGTACTTACTCTATGGCTAAAAGACTGTTTTCAAGAGTCATTTTACATGAAGTTCTAGGTATGAATCAAAGGAAATTTTTTCTTCTTATAGTAACTCCATGGCAACATACATTGAAAATGTGACATGCTGCATGCTTTAATAAATAGCATACTTTATATATTTATTAATTTACGTTTAAATTAATGAAATTGTTCTATTTTAAATAGTTGTTGCATTGATTATTCTAGAATGGTTACATGATTGTTAGTGTCCTGTAAGTTACTCAAAATAGTTTATGAGTAACTTAATATAATTAAATAATCTAAGTAACATAAATAATTACTTCCCTACCAGGAATTATGAATTTTGTTGTGAGAAATGAAAGTTTAATTTAAAAAAAAAATAATGGTATAGTTTTGTTGACCATATTTATATAAAGAAGATTGCTGGAGTGTGAGGCCACTCGTAGCACAATAAAAATATATCAGTTTCTTGTTTCAACATTTTTAGTTAAACTATCAAGCCTTTACCAGGGCTAGAAGAAAACAAAACAGAAAAGATCTGACTTACAAGTGAGTAAACTGCAATATAGTTAACAGGAGGAATTAATCAAGAGTGATACAGTATCAAAAAGTTTGAAACTGTGAAATTTTACAAAAATATTTTTATTTAAATCTGTAATTTGTAATGATTTTTATATTACTGTTGTTAAATTTTATTAATATTAATTTTTCTTTTCAGTTTCAGTTAGAAAATTCAATCGACACAGACCTGTGCCGGATGTTGAACGATTTGAGTATCTGTTACCTAGTGATTCTAGATCTTCTTCTGAAATAGGATATAGGTAAAATTATATAAATAATTAATATTTGATGGTCTAGTCCCTTTTCAATAGCATAACCAGTGGTGGAAATGCTTTCATAATAAAGGCTCTAGCCAGTTAAGTAAATGAAAACTGCACCAGTGTCTTATAAAGGGTTCTTAAATTTTATTGTTGTTCTTTATTTATAATATCCATACATCCACAAATAAACTGTATGCAATCAATATCTTGGAACTTATACTTGGGACTCGATAACTGGTGTGGTTGGATATAGGCTCAAATAACCAAAATTTGGTTTATTGGAACCCCTAAAAAGTAACGGATATTTATAAAAAAAAAAAATAATAACATACGACAATTGATGTAATTCACATATCTACTTATATACATGTAATAACAAAATAATACTTATTATTTAATGCTATAATAATATACATAAGTAACATTATTACACATGTAAATCAAAAAGTCTATAGCTTGAAAAAAACTCACTATTTTTCATAAGTTTAAATACCGATATTCTATCTGCCATCACACGATGGCGGGATCTCTCCATCGTCTAAAAACAATCAAATCAAATGATATTGCATCATTTCTACCTTCGAGATATTGAACTGTCTTCTGTCTGTGAATGGATTCTTTGTGATCTATATTACTTATTGCCCTAATGTGAGGCAGATTGTAATATCAATTTAATAAAACACTTCTATTTAAAAAAAAAAATGAAATTGTATGAAAGTTTATTATAAGTATGGTTTCTTCTTGTTTCCACATCCCTAAACAACGCCACCTCATTTTTAAAATACATTTTCTTAAACTGTGGGTCTAATATTGTGGGTAGTGCTAATATAGAAATCTGCTCAAATGAACTAGAACGTTTTTTATTTGCTCAGTATATACTTCACTTCATAATTTTCTGGGTTCAGTTTGCTCAGTTTATCATTGCTTATGTCAACTATGGGAATAACTAATGAGTTTGTACCATATTTTTCCCCACTAACTGTATTGGTGGCCAATTCCAGAGGTGACAAAACAAGGCAAGTTTTCTCATCTATTTTTGCAGCTGATACCATTTGTGGAGCTTTTGTATGCTTAATTATTATTTCATTGATATGAGATCTCACTTCAAGAAACTATTTTATCATGTTGCATGTTGATTCCATCTTGTAACAATGGACATAATAAGCTTTTCGCCAGTTTCCTAGGACTTCTATAGTTTTTTTAGGAGAGTTGAAATACCTGTTACAGTGATGTATAGCCTGGAAGATATATTACATACCAGAAGATATAGTAGAATATATGCATAGAGGCGAAAAGGGTCTGGTAGAGAGGGGGTCCTTTTGGTTTTCACTGTGACTGGTTGGTTTTTTCCATTTATGTTGGAAATAAATTAAAATGGGACTATTGGAAATTCCAAAATTAGCCAGTCATAGGAAAATCTGAAAGGACAGCTGAGGTTTTTTTTTTTAAATCGAAAAAAAAAAATTAATTTGAAAAATGAAACAATGAAAGCAATGGAACAATTAATTATAGTAAAAAATTAATATGATTGAATAAAAACCCTATACCCCTCTTTAGCCTATTCTCCTCTTCTCTGTTTTTTTTTTTTTTTTTTTTTTTTTTTTTTTTTTTTTTTTTTTTTTTTTTTTTTTTTTTTTTTTTTTTTTTTTTTTTTTTTTTTTTTTTTTTCCAGTTTTTAGATGTGCCTGTTAAGTTGATTTTGAACTTGTAGGGGATTATGTTTAAGGTGTAGACAAAAATTGTGAATGGTACCTTTCCATGTGAGGTACCATGTAGGAGCTCAAATTGAACAAACTAACTCAAGACAGTCAACTCATAAACAGCAACAAACAATAAAACAAAAACGATACAACCATTAGGTCTTATAGCAGTCTTGCCAGCTGTCCCCTGCCACTAACATTAAAAACTTTCCCTTGTCTTAAACAATTTTATAAGGTTTTTTAAAAAATGTATGTAGTTATATTTTGTATTTTTATAATACAGGGAAAACGGTATATCATAAGGAAAAAAATATTGATACATAAATATCCGATTATCAGAAGAAAAATATGGATATATTGACATGTCGTGTATTGATACCCATCCCTACACATTACCAATCATAAGTAAAAAATATGATTTAATTTTCAATGTTGAGTCAGCCAATTAATTCATTTAATTTAAATGGAATTAAATTTTTGCTGAATAATCATTATTCTCTTAAATTTGAGCTTTACAGCCCATATCCTAAAACTCCTTCCTCAGGAAACAATCATGTTTCTTATATATATATATATATATATATATATTCTGTACTTCGCACCACATATTTCCTTGATCCTTGGAAATTATCCATAGTAAAGATGATACCTAAGACTAAAAGCCACCTGAAATCCCATCTTCATTCCGTCCGATATCCCTCTTGCCTATTATGGGCAAAATCCTGGAAAAACTCATTCTGAAATGCTTGTATACCATCCTAGATTCCAATCACATCATCCCAGATAACCAGTTTGGTTTTCGAACATCACACTCCACTATCCAGCAATGCCATCGTGTGGTGGATGTGGTCTCCTCAGCATTGGAGCTCAGAATGTACTGCACAGGAGCCTTTCTCGATGTAGAACAAGCTGGCATCAGGGGCTGCTTTACAAATTCCGTCAATTTCTTCTTCCTTATTATCCGCTCCTATCTCAGTGATAAAAACTTCAAAGTTAATCATAACTTTTCCTATTCTTCCCTATTTATCCAAAATGCCGGCGTTCCTTAAGGTAGTATCCTAGGTCCCATTCTCTACACGGTGTATATAGTTGATATCCTGACGCATCCTAGCACCGTCCTCACAACGTATACTGATGACACATGTGTTTATCTGTGAATAATGATCCCTTCATTGCCTCCAAGACTACAATCTCATGCTATATACCTTCAGGAATGGTGTCGAAATTGGAGAATTAAAATAAATCCAAACAAATCTCACCAAATAACCTCTACTCTTCGACGTAAACCTACGACTTCCTGTACAAATCTGCTATCTAAAACTTCAACTGGACAAACGTTTAATTTGGAATCCTCATACAAGACTAAAACAACAAGAAACTTCTTGTCGTTTTTGACTTCTTCAACATTTACTAGACAAACGTTCAAAACTCCCGATTTACTACAAAAGACTCATTTAAATGAAAGTTATCAGACCTATTTGGACATATGGAGTTGAGCTCTAGGGCTCAACTAAACCTTCTAAATCTTCTCGTGTTCAATCCTTACAATCCAAAATCCTTCAAAAAATCCTCAATGCTCCTTACTTCGTCACCAACAAACTTATCTATAACGATTGTAATGTTCCATATGTTGCTGATTTAGCCCAATCCAGATACCTATCCTTTCATAGTAAACTCCATAACCACTCTAATCCACTAGTCTCTCAACTTGCTTTGCATTCTATTCCTGGCATTCCTCTGAGGCTTCTGAAAAGAAGATGGCCTCAAGACTTTCTAATATAGAACTTTTATATAAGTGCCACCAATGGGTTGTTGTGTTATATTCATTTTTCAACACATTTACTGGATGTATATATACTATACAGTTGTAAATATCAATTAAAAAAAAAAAAAAAAATTGAGCTAAAAGAGATATCTCTTAGATCTCCTTAGAACTGAAAATGAATGTTTAGCATTCAAAACTAGTATTATAACAAAATAATCCCAATAGAAGTGGCAATTAATTCATCAATCCTAATTGTATTATATATTGTTATGTAATATATCCGTTGATCAATGTGACATTTGTCATTGAGTCCCTAGTTAATAAAATACACTGCCCACAAAAAAGTGGCATACTTAAAATAATTTAAATATTTGCTTCCTAATAAAATTATTTATGCTTTTGATTATGTTGTAATTAATGATAAACAGTTTTGGTGATAATGAGCTATAAATATGCAGGGAAAATCAAACATGTTTTAGAATTTTTTTTTTTTTTTTTTTTTTTTAATTTTGTAATAATTTTTGATGAAATACAAACATTTTAATTTGGGGTAGCTCCTCCTCTGGATTGAATCACTGCCATGTTCAAGACATGCTTCTTATCTAGTTTGTTACAACCTCTTTTTTATGTCTTTCCATGTATCTACTAAAGCAGCTAAAGGTACACAACCTGTTTATTGGATTTACTTGAATCTACTGTTTATAGAGTAATCTGGTTTACTGTTAAAACGTATGTGCAAATGCTGTCTTGGGACTTAGGTAGATTTTGTTTGGAATTCGCTTGTCATGCTTATCTCCTTATACTCTAACTGATCTCTAGGATGGGAGGTTCTATACAATTTCAAGGTGATTCAATGAGGGGGTGGGGTAGAATTTCTTCAACAGGAAACTCTGTGTCACATCTTAATAGGCTTTCTTTAGTAGTACAGTACTTATTTGTTCAGATCACTTTTGAACTGTTTATTTGTAAGGATTTAATTTTTGTGTCGAATAATGTATGACCACACTTGGTTTATGGACTTTTAGGTGGCTTGTAGCCTGGGTGTGAATTCTATGGAGTACACTAGGGATGGTCTTTAAATTCATGTTATCAGGGGATAAATTACTATTAGATATTAAACAATTGAAAGCCAAAATAATTTAATTAGGGAACAAATCTTTGAATTTTTCTAAGTGCACTTATTTTCATTTTATTTTATTTTTTGTGGCAGTATAGTCTTCACTGTATAAAAATAATAAAAGTAACTATTCTTGGGCAAAATAGGGCAAACTTTCCTATGAAGATAGTAATTGTAACTCCTTTACAATTGGTATTTAATTTCTCTTTGCTATGTATCAAACTGTACTATGTAATTGTAATATACTTTTTTTTATTTCAGACTTGAAGGAGAGGCAATTGCTGATTTGTTGGAAAAACAAGCTGATCTCATTTGCTATTACAAATCTACAATAATTGATCTGAAAAGTAAATTGTCAGAACCACAAGCTTGTCATTAGGTTTTCTAGATATAAGAATTAGTATTTTTATCATGAAAAGTTTTTAATACTTGTATGGTTTTAACATTATTGTGTTTTAATGTTATTAATTGAATTATTATTGATCTTTGTATAATCTTAAGATCTATTAATATTGATACAACTCAGACAATGGTTTGGAACAAACTGTCCACTCTGGCAAAGTCCCACTTCCATTCCTGTGTGCTATTGAAAAATGAAGTAACTGACTTTGATGCTATACCTTGATCTCATTACATCCAGATAGATGTATATGGTATGTTCATAATTCCAAGATGATTCCTCTGTGGAAACATGCCAGTTTTCAATCATTGTGCTAACATTATGTGTTACCAAGATAACGTCCATGACCTCCGTCCTCACCCTACTACCAAATGTGAGACTATTGCCTTTATTCAGTAAATGAAGATTATTTTAATTATGAAACCTAAAAGAGATTCACCCCTTTGATGTGAGCATTTGCACTCAGGGCGGTTAGTATATTTCTCCTCCTTCGTTTCTCTAGGTTTCTGAGGAATGCAGTAAGAAGTTGTTTCTAATTTCGTGAATACTCTGATGAAACTATGACTTCTTATCTACTGCCACCCGATTCTGGGGTGAATAGGTCTGCTACAAGATTTCTGGAGCAAATTTGCAAAACAAAAAAAAAAACTTTAGTTTCTTGTTTATTTGGGCTTTAAGACATAAAACTCTAGGGTCATCAGCACCTGAGCTTAAGTTTATTTTTATGCAGGAATCAAATCCTGAGTTGTGCAGATGTAAAAATGGTGCTGTACATTTTAATATGAAGTGGTGAATGTAATCCGCATTTTTCTTTTTCTTTATTAGCATGACAACCTGTGAGTGAGGCCTCCTGCCAGCAATCCCTGTTATGATGAGACTTGACTGTTTATAAATACAAAAAAAATTCTTTATCTTGTATTAATTATCTTATTATTTAATTGTTTCTGATCAAGATTTATGAATAAGAAAATTCTACTCCTCAGTAAAAAACGTTTTGGCCTAACTATGCCGTGCCATTTCTACACAATCTGTCAGGAATCCCTATTTTGTGACTTATTATTATATAATAAAAAATCTTTTCTTTCCTATTATGATTCAAGTTCTAGATTTTATATTCCTGCTCACTGGTGGAGTATACAAAGCTTACTGCTGCTTTTGACAGATCATTTCTTTCCTGTTCTAGTTGTTATGAAACTTCATATGTTATTCATCTCATATCTCTGTTATTTATAATTTCATCTCATTAACATTCTACTAATGATCTAGTTACAAGAAAATTGTAAATAAAATTCATTCGAATTTGTAAATATGTAGTAATTCATCTTCATAATTTATTTTCTATTTTTGCTCAACTTTATCTTTAATTTTTCTTTATTCTTCTTTAACCCTTTGACTGCTACAGACTACTATACGAGTCAAGTGGTTGCAGTGCCCTGCGTGCTACAGACTACTGTATGAGTCCGGCTGGTTTTACGCCAAACTGCTACCAACTCTTATCGTAATTCTTTTTCTATCGCCATCTATGGACTGTTTGTAGAAGCTGCAGTGCCTCTTTAAGCCAATAGAAGGCATACAACTTCAATTTCATGAAGTTTCTGTGTACCTGCTTCGACCCTTTTTTACTGCCGTGTATCATTTCTCTTTGCCTAAAATTTTGCCTGCGTAACCTTCTGCAGATTTTCTGCTTTTGTAGTGAATATTTAAGTGCGTTATGTCTAAAAAAATTTATTATGGTGAAAATTTATTAGAATTTCTGGCAGGTGCAAGTGAAAGTGAAAGAGAATCTTCTTTAGATCATGACGAGGATTTTTTTGATCAATCCAGTAAACTTATCTATTGGAGAAATGCCGGGAACTAGTTGAATATGAAATACAAGAGAAAATGAGGATGGGGAACTGAATAGAAAATGTAGAATAAATAAAGAAAACGGAACTGCTAAGCGTAAAAAGTACGCCGCACACGGGGCACTGCAGGTACCTAGACTATGCTGCAGCCAAAGGGTTAATGATTGTACATATATATTTTTATTTTTTTACTGTTATTAGTTAAATTAATATTTAATTAAAATTAATTCATATTTTTCATTACTGTAATGCTCTGAAGGCCGCAATTTGTTAATTGTACTTTTAACCTAAAGGGACTTGTCCCAGAATAAATAAAGTATTTTATTATTATTTTAAAAATTTATTTTTTTCTCAAATCCTGGAAAATGGAAAGATGTAGAGGTTATTATATCCCCTTATTCATTTAAAAACTTCCTTACCATTTTGCAAATATCGAGCAGAATTGCTTTTTTTTGCCAGTTTAAAATTATTTGTTTATCAACATAAAGTTTTATGTCAGCATCATCTGTTAGTTTTGTGGAGATATAACAAGTAGTAGTGAGTCTCATCATTGACTGATATTCCTGAATTTCTGCAGAACTTTGGTGGTATATTTTGGCTACATTCTTCTACTTTTTCAAGTTGTCTGTTCCATTTAGGGTTTTACATCCTTTTTTTCTGGATGGAATTAGGAGTCTTTAGTCAAAGGCGGCATCTATGTTCTTCTCAAGAGTGAGCCTCCTGTATACTTGTATTACTGTAGAAAAAACTTCAATGGTTTTAAACATTTATTCTATGTTTAACCATTGATTTGAGAGTATGTTATAAAGATCTTGTTGTTTATGGTGAAATCTTCAATTTATCTCTTCTCCTTCCCAATTGAGGAGGCCAGGGGAAAAAATGTTTATTTCCATTTTTTGTCAGATGCGGGTTTATGGGGGCATTCAACCTACTTCCGACTAAACTTTAGATCACATATTCGTTTCAGGGGAAAAAACATTTTAGATCAACCAAATAATGGTGATTGAAGTTTTCATGTCCTGAGGGTATAGCATTTAATGGTAAACTTTATTTTGTTGTTTTCAAAAATATACACAAATGAACATAAACATTTCTAGTTCTAGTCTCGTCAGTTGTTATATTGTGGATTTTTCATATTTCTTTCATCATTGGATCTCGGAGATTGAGAAGATTAAAGTATTCATCCTTTTCTTCTTCCTTTTTGCATGAGTCTTCAATAAAAGTAAATCCAAACCACTTCCCTTCTTGGCCTATTAAAGCCTAGCCAGTAGATTTCTTTGAATGATGGATTTTAATTAGGATTGATGAATTATTATACCATCATGCGTACCTCAAGTGATGGATTTTAATGCCAGTTATCATATAGCACACCAGATAATTCATTTTTTAGAGTTAGGTAGTAGACCAGTTTATTTATGATTTTTAAATAATTTAATGGATGATGCTCACTTTGGGCTCCCTTCTCCTTGGCTAAGCAAAATATTCTTAACAAAGCCTAAGAGGAGGAAGATGTGAAAGGGTGGAGAAGGACTATGGGGAAGAGGTCTGAGTGAAAAAGGTTTGTGGAGGAAGCCAAAGAACGGATTCCAAGATGATAAAATTTAGCTAAAAAAATAAGCATTCTTTATTTTAATTATAATCTAAGGTTTTTGTTTCCACAGAGAGCTTTGGTATATCATCTAAATCATACCTAAAGGTACCTAAGTGTGTTGTATGCTTCATTTATTTTAGGCGGTTTTGTTTATTTTAGGGTTATGGAGAATTTCAATTCTTGATAGTTTGACGAAGGGGGTATATTTTTTTTATATTTTACTGTACTGAATTGAATAAACTGAAAACCAAATCAATAGAACTGTTAATTTTTAGGTTACTAAGATTTTTATATGAACATCAATATTTTTAGTTATAAAACTGGTCTTGTATATGTTCATTTGGAAGTTTTTAAAAATTTTGGTAAAGATGTTGAAAATAATAGCATTCTGAAACAAAATTTTATAATTACGTTTCAGTTCTGCGCCTGCGCTAGATAGTCAATGTAGTTTTCATATCGTCTCCTTCATTTATCACTTTTTTATTGTGATTTACAGCATTTTTGCAGTGTAAATTGTTATAGATCAACAGTAGATAAGAAGCACGAAGCATCGGACTTGTTATTACTGTGAGTAATTTCATATTTACTAGCAAGTGAATATAACAGTGTGCATCATAACCTACGAACATATTGTATTAACGGCTAACCAGCTGAGCAGTGATAAGCACGGCCCCCCACCCTGCCTACGGTCTTCAGTACCTACCTGACAGCCGTAGGGACTGTTGTGTCTCTTCACTGAATTCAGGGTCAAGTTCAAAAGACGCGGAACGTAATATTGTTATTTTTTTTTTCTTATTATTTTTTATTTATTTCTCCTGAAATGCCAGTATGAGGTCTTACCACATGGTATTGTCTAGTAAAAATAAGAGAAGTCGGTCCTTGGAGTCCAAACCAAGCCCGAGAAAACCCAGATCTAGAAAACAAAAGAGAGCCACGCCTCCTTCTACTCCTAACAATCAGGAACCTCAGCCAGGAACTTCTTCTCAAGCAGTAGAAGATGAATCCCCATTTTTTACTCCAAACCCATTCGAACCACTTAAAAACTCAGAAACTGAAGAAATGGAAACAGCAGTTACCAAAAAAATACCACGCCCCCCACCAATCTACATCAGAAATATTAGAAGCATACAACTCTTCAGCGATTAAATAAATAAAATTATAGGCCCAGGAGCCTACTCATGTGTAAATAGAACTAGTGACACTAAGTTACAACCCGATACACCTGAGGCCTACCGTTCAATAGTCAAATACTTGAGTGATACCAAGGCCGATTTCCACACATCAGCTCAAGAGCGAAAAATCAATTAGAGTTTTAATTCGGTGCCTCCACCACACTACTCCAGCAGACATTATAGAAGAAGAACTTACTTCTATGGGCTTTAAAGTTCGCCAAATTATAAACGTGGTCAAGGATAACAAAATGAATCCTGGAACGGGTAACAAAATACCCTTGCCATTATTTTTTGTTGACCTGGAGCAAACTCCAGGAGTAGAAAAAATTTATGAGGTTAAGTGGCTCTATTACACAAACGTAATAATAGAAAAACTGTATCCAATACATAACTGCCAAGCGTATGGACACACTAAGCGCTATTGTCATCACATGCCTAGATGTGTGAGGTGCGGCGATCCACACAAAACTGAAGATTGCAACAAACCTCGTGATAATCCAGCTGTATGCGCTCTATGCCACCAGAACTATAAAGGGTGTGAAACCTATAAGAAGCTCAAGGCTCACTTCCAACCAGCTGAAGGAAGAAATGAAGAAGTGAGGCAAGCAAGAAGACAGCCATCTAGACCAGTTAATGAAGCCATCTCCTATGCTAGTATGATGGGTGGCAGAGAGCTACCTACTGGAACAGGGGCCATGCCACAACCCCAGCCTCAAAACATTTATCACGAACCCCAACATCCAATCCATAACCAAATCCATCAGCCTCAAACCCAACCCCCTGAAAATCCTATAATCCAGCCCATTAAAAACAACACACCCACAGTTCCTTAGATCCCGCCTCCTCCCAATGCTACTGATATCTCATCAATACTAAACTCTTTCCTCTCAGAATTCCGATCCATGATCACACCTCTCATATCACTCCTAACCAGTGCATTATCCAACATCATCATCCCCGCCCAAAGAAATCCCTAAATGAAACCTTCCCTATCTATTCTCCTCTGGAATGCGAATGGTATTCGGAATCATACTGACGAGTTGACAGCACTACTACACGACAGTAACATTGATATAGCCCTGATTACTGAAACTCGACTAACTAGTAACAGAACATTCAAAATAGCACAATACGAGACCTATCGGACGGATCACCCGGACGGAAAAGCTCATGGTGGCACTGCCGTCATCATCCATCATTCCCTCTCCCATTATTTACTACCTTTACCGACTCCTTTAACTCCTTTAACTTCCTACAAACAACTGCAGTTGTTATCAAAACCTTCCCTTTCCCTCTTACAATAGCTGCAGCTTATTGTCCTCCTGGAAAAACTGTCTCCTTCACCCAATTCAGTTCCTTCCTCGATTCACTGGGAAACCACTTCCTTCTAGGTGCTGACCTCAACGCAAAACACCAACAGTGGGGTGCCAGACCCACCAACTCCCATGGCCGAATGCTACTCTTGGCACTTAATTCCAACCATTGCCACTACATTTCTCCCTGCTCTGCTACCTACTGGCCAATAGATCCTACTCGTAATCCTGACCTCCTTGATTTTTTCATTTGCACAGGTCTAGGTGCTATCAATTACTCCATAAAACGCCTAGACAACCTCTCCTCTGATCACAGTCCTCTAAGCCTCACCCTATCCTTATTACCGATACCCAAACTTCCTCCCCCATCATTTATTAGAGGCCCAATAAACTGGAACCTCTTTCGTCAAAAACTAACCGATTCCATAGACCTCAGAGTGTCCCTGAAAACACCCCAAGAACTAGATGATGCTGCCAACTCCTTTACGAATTTGATTCAACAAGCTGCTTGGAATTCATCTTTCCCCCAACCTTCCTATAAAAACCGTATAAAAAATCCTCTACCACAAGAACTAATAGATCTTATCCAAATCAAACGTCATTCCAGATCCCTATGGCAAACTACCAGGCATCCTGACGATCGGAGAACATATAACCATTATACCAAATTAGTTAAGAAGAAATTGGCTTCCTTTAGATCTCAATCCTACAACTCATATCTCTCCTCCCTCTCTACCTCAGACAATACTCTCTGGAATGCAACAAAAAAAATCCTCAAATATCACAATATTTCCCATCCTCTCCGACGTGAAGATGGATCCTGGGCTTCCTCAGATGAGAACTGAGCAGAAGGATTTGCCAAGCACCTCTCCAGCACATTTATTCCCCATTCCGAACAAATCCCCTCCCACACTGCTAAAGTTCATCAATTCCTCACTTCACCAATTCCTCTCTCCTTACCTCCTAATGCAGTCAACCCCTCTGAGGTCAAATTCCTTTTAAAAAAGTTGAAACTCCGCAAATCACCTGGATATGATCTTCTCACCACCCAGATCCTCCGGCAACTTCCTCAAAAAGCGATCATATTCCTCACTTATATTTATAATTGTATCCTTCGCACAACCCACTTTCCTCTGATATGGAAACACTCCATCATCATTCTCTTCCTCAAACCAGGCAAACCTCCCAACAATACCTCATCCTATAGACCTATAAGTCTTCTTCCCATCCTTTCAAAAATCTTTGAAAAAAATCCTTTTAAAACGCATCCTACCTATAATTGAATCCCAAAGCATTCCTTCCCACCAATTTGGATTCCGGACTGATCACTCCACTGTTCAACAAGGTCTTCGCGTTGTTGATCATATATCCTCTGCCCTTGAAAACAAGCAGTATAGCACTGGTGCATTTCTGGATGTAGCTCAAGCTTTCGACCGGGTGTGGCACCAGGGCTTGCTCTTCAAGCTCAAGACCCATTTACCCCAATCCCTATACCTAGTCCTACGATCCTACCTCTCAAATCGCTCCTTTCGAGTCCGCTGTGGTTCAGAGTTCTCCAACTGTTATCCTATTGATGCCGGTGTGCCACAAGGTAGTGTCCTAGGTCCTGTCCTCTATAATCTCTTCACTGCAGATATACCAACAAACCCTAATACCTTTTTAGCCACATTTGCAGATGATACTGCTATCCTATCATCCCATCCAGATCCTAAACTTGCTTCCCTCAACCTCCAAACACATCTTTTAAAGATTGAAGCTTGGTGCAACAAGTGGAGAATAAAAGTTAATGAAGCCAAATGCAATCATATAACTTTTACCCTTTGCCGCAAAACCTGTCCTCCCATCCGCTTCAATAATATCCCTATACCTATATCCGACGCAGTACGCTACCTTGGCTTTCATCTTGACAAAAGACTAACTTGGAACCCTCACACCAGACTAAAAAGACAAAAACTAAACAGGAGATTCAGCCAACTTTACAGACTACTAGGCAGGAATTCTCATCTCTAAGTTGATAAGAAACTCCTCATATATAAAACATTATTAAAACCTATTTAGACCTACGGACTTGAACTGTGGGGAACAGCAAGACAATCGAATATTAAACGTATTCAATCCTTCCAATCCAAAGTCCTCCGAACAATAGTCAATGCACCTTATTATGTTACCAATAAAACCCTACATAATGACCTAAAAATACCTTTTGTCCTTGATCTCATTCCTTCAAAATTTTCTAAATTTCATCAAAACCTATCCAGTCATCCCAATCCTCTGGCTCAATCCCTATCCAGTCATAACCATCCTTACAACCCTCCAAGGAGGTTAAAACGGCAATGGCCCCGAGAGCTTTTGTAATGTATAAAGTTATGTTGGAGTTCTGGTAATGACCAGCTTCTCTGCCCAAGTCCAGAGTATCTGTGGCCATAGCGCTCCCACTCAGCCTCCACTGGATATTACCAGTGATTCAGCCGAGAGAGCAGAGCTGGGATATTTACGCGTCTAGCCTTGACTCCCAATAAGTGGGGAATAGGTTCGATTCGGGGTTCCCCGGGCTGAGTGTGTTTGTATTGTATATAAAGTATGAATGAATAATAATTTGTGTATTTTAATTTTAATTCAATTTTGATTTATTTTTGATTATTGTAAATAATTATTAGTTTTATTTTATGAAGATATTTATTTATTTTATTTTATTTTATTTTTTATTATTATTAGTTGTGTGTGTGTGTGTGTGTATTTATAAATACAGTAAGAATGAATACATTTATCCCATTTATTTCATTATTTGCGACGTTTCATGGTCATTGCCACATTATCAAGCTCTGAAACATGCAAAAACACACATGCATGGCAAATTGCGAATAATGTATATTATGTGCAACTATATTCGACCATGTACTTTATATAACTAATGAATTACCTTACAAATTTCCAAAAATACAAGATCCATTTCCTCAATAATCTTTTATCGACTAAAAGTCTTGTCACTGGTGTCATGTCAAATCTATATACATTAAAACTTAATGAATAACACATAAAAACAATATAAATACAAAAATCGTGATAAATAAATATATGAAAAAAGTACAATGTTCAACTGCACATCTATGATATTGGCAAAATTTATTATTATCGTATAGCTATTGTTAATTGATATAATTACCTCAAAATATCGAGAAAATAAAAACTCTATTAGAACTAAAATTTTTGTTCATATTCCCACCCTCATTATCACTGTCCATTACTGCAATAGGTACAAAGGTTATCATTTATATATTCAGTTTGTTTATTAGTAGTGCATAGTGGGCTCCTATTTTTTGTGTATCTGTTTTGAAATTTACAGCTGTGTCCAAATTTTTTGTTATGAAGATGGATTCCAAAATTTTTCTTTTGTAACTGTTTCTTTCATAAAATAAAATGTTGGTTTTTTAAAAATTGAATTTGTGGTTATTGTTTATTGCATGTTGTGATAATGCTGTTTTATTGATATTTTTTATGTTTTTGGTGTCTGCATTATGCTGTTTGATTCTATTTTCAAGTTTTTGCTTGGTTTCTCCGATGTATATATTATTACATGTATTACACTCTATTTTATATATTAAATTACTTTTTTGCATTGGGTCTATTATCTTATTTTTCTTGTTTATTATGTTAATGATTTTGTTTTTATTTATTGGGGCTGTTTTTTTATTAAAATCAAATTTTTTGAGTTTATGAATTATTTTATTAGTGAGTCCTGGTATATATGTTATTCTATGGAACATTTTTGGATTATTTATATTATTTCTCATTATTGTTGTGTTATTTATATTTTCTATTGCATCTGTATTATTCCTTGCATGCTCTATTACATTTTTGTTATTATTGTTGATGTAAAAATCGGTTATTTTCTTTTGAGTGTTTATATCTTTTTTTTGTTTATTTTCTTTTATTTTGTTACTGGATTGTGTGACTAATTGGTTTATATGAATTTTATCTTTATTGTTACTTTTTGCATTTAAATTTTTGTACCAATATTTGTTAATTATAAGTTTAGGTATGAAATTATCTTCTAAGATTTTATAAATATTTGTTTTAATCTCTTTGATATATTCTATGTCAGTTATGGTTATAGCTTTGAATATTACATTATTTATAGTGTTTAAAATTTGGTGTTTAGGGTGGTTGCTATGGTAATTAAGTAATCTATTGGTTTTTGTAATTTTCTTGAACCATTTTGTTTTTATGTGGTTATTGTCTAAAATGATGGTCATGTCCAAAAAGTTAATGGTGTTATTTATTGATTTTTCTACTGTAAATTCCATTTTGTTATTGAATTCATTGAAGGTTTGTACCAAATCATCGACATGTTCATTTTTAATTATAATTAACAAATCATCTATATATTTATACAATGCCAATGGTTTATTATTTAATTTATTAATTCATTCATTAATTAAATGATTTAACCAAATACCACTGAAATTTACACTCAAGTTCGAACCCATTGGTTTCATATTCAATAACAAAATGGAATTTACAGTAGAAAAATCAATAAATAACACCATTAACTTTTTGGACATGACCATCATTTTAGACAATAACCACATAAAAACAAAATGGTTCAAGAAGATTACAAAAACCAATAGATTACTTAATTACCATAGCAACCACCCTAAACACCAAATTTTAAACACTATAAATAATGTAATATTCAAAGCTATAACCATAACTGACATAGAATATATCAAAGAGATTAAAACAAATATTTATAAAATCTTAGAAGATAATTTCATACCTAAACTTATAATTAACAAATATTGGTACAAAAATTTAAATGCAAAAAGTAACAATAAAGATAAAATTCATATAAACCAATTAGTCACACAATCCAGTAACAAAATAAAAGAAAATAAAAAAAAAAAAAGATATAAACACTCAAAAGAAAATAACCGATTTTTACATCAACAATAATAACAAAAATGTAATAGAGCATGCAAGGAATAATACAGATGCAATAGAAATATAAATAACACAACAATAATGAGAAATAATATAAATAATCCAAAAATGTTCCATAGAATAACATATATACCAGGACTCACTAATAAAATAATTCATAAACTCAAAAAATTTGATTTTAATAAAAAAACAGCCCCAATAAATAAAAACAAAATCATTAACATAATAAACAAGAAAAATAAGATAATAGACCCAATGCAAAAAAGTAATTTAATATATAAAATAGAGTGTAATACATGTAATAATATATACATCGGAGAAACCAAGCAAAAACTTGAAAATAGAATCAAACAGCATAATGCAGACACCAAAAACATAAAAAATATCAATAAAACAGCATTATCACAACATGCAATAAACAATAACCACAAATTCAATTTTTAAAAAACCAACATTTTATTTTATGAAAGAAACAGTTACAAAAGAAAATTTTGGAATCGATCTTCATAACAAAAAATTTGGACACAGCTGTAAATTTCAAAACAGATACACAAAAAATAGGAGCCCACTATGCACTACTAATAAACAAACTGAATATATAAATGATAACCTTTGTACCTATTGCAGTAATGGACAGTGATAATGAGGGTGGGAATATGAACAAAAATTTTAGTTCTAATAGAGTTTTTATTTTCTCGATATTTTGAGGTAATTATATCAATTAACAATAGCTATACGATAATAATAAATTTTGCCAATATCATAGATGTGCAGTTGAACATTGTACTTTTTTTCATATATTTATTTATCACGATTTTTGTATTTATATTGTTTTTATGTGTTATTCATTAAGTTTTAATGTATATAGATTTGACATGACACCAGTGACAAGACTTTTAGTCGATAAAAGATTATTGAGGAAATGGATCTTGTATTTTTGGAAATTTGTAAGGTAATTCATTAGTTATATAAAGTACATGGTCGAATATAGTTGCACATAATATACATTATTCGCAATTTGCCATGCATGTGTGTTTTTGCATGTTTCAGAGCTTGATAATGTGGCAATGACCATGAAACGTCGCAAATAATGAAATAAATATTATTATTGGACAATCATGTAACATCATATGATTTTTAATAAATAAATAAGGGAGAATTATTGCTTTTGTAATTACACCTTAATATTAATTTCTCCTTAGTAATTGATATATTGTATAGTATATTAGATAATAATAATAATTATTACGTTTCCACTAAACCAGTATATTAAATTCAAGATCTAAGATTCTTCCTTTGATGTATATTCACTGAACAACCTTTAGTGTGGCTATATATTGAGCAGTCACCTCATTGAATGTTTGTAGATAGCAGAAACATTTTTAAAAATTTTATTTTTAGTTCATACACTGCTGCAAATATATTTTTCAACCACCGATTGTGATAGCTATTTCAGCTTTGTAGAGGTCATGTGGTTGGTCAGTTTTTTGTTGACAGTCTTTCAATCAAAAAAATTGAATGCACACTAAGTTAATCACAGGATCTTTTGTTTAAAGTTTTGTTAGTTGTTTGTTGGTGGATGTTAATATATTTAGATTGATCGCTATGGATCGAGAGGAATGAAAGAGCTAGAGAAAGAAGAAAGATTAATTTCTGGTTGACACAACATGAATTGAGTTGCAAATCTTGGGTTATGTTTGTGGAGGTATATAAATATACATACATTTAAATAAATAAATAAATATATTTATATTTAAAAACTCCCAACTTAGAAACAACCTTTAAAACATTATACAAACTATTCTTCTTCCAACTTGGTGCCTATTCTAATAACCCTTTGAATGAAGAACTGTCTAAACAATACCTACTTACCAAACGACATGTACAATGGAGCTAAAATTAAATATATGCTTTATGATATTTAACATTCAAAGGAAGAATCTTAGACACTGAATTTAATTTGCAAACTTTTTATAATGTAATAAAGAACTTTTGTTTCCTAATGCTATTTATCCTATGCCATACAATTTAAGAAACTTCTATTTAACCAGTCCTATACCTAAAAATATTGACATTTTCTTATCATTCTAGTAAATTTTCTCATGCATTAAATACAACTTTTTCATTTTAAAATATAATTCTAAAATCTATTAAATATTATAAATTAAAGATGAGAAAATTCAAAGGTTTATTTTTAACATTGTATATAAATCAAGTTGTGAATCAGATCACTTTCTGGTTAAGGCTAGGTATAAAATGAAAATAGCTACATACCCAATAGCCCATGGGGAGAAAAAAAATGATCTTTATTCGAGAAAAACTGCAAGATGAGGAGACCCGTAATTTGTTTTTGAGGAAAAGTTGGAGAACTTGGAGAATACAGAATCAATAGAAGAAAATTAGGATGCATTTAAAGATACATTGAAAAGTGTAGCAACTGAGGTGCTAGCTGAGAAAGACAGCAGAAAATGAGAAATGATTGGTTTGACGCAGAATGTGAAGAAGCAATTAGAGAAAGAAATTGTGCTAGAATAAAAGTGCCAGAAAGGGAAACAAGAGCTACTACAGAGGACTATAAAAGAAAGAGACTGATCATAGAAAAATTGTGTAGAGAAAAGAAGAGGGCTAAAGAGAGAGAGGAACTTGAGATGATACTGGAGCAATTCAATATGAAGATCAATAGGAAATTTCATTGGGGTGTTAAAGAAATAAGGACAGGATATACACCAAGGCCAGCATTTTATAAAGACAAAGAAGGAAACCTATTAGGAAATAACAAGAGTATTTTAGATAGGTGGGTTGAATATTTTGAAGACTTATTGAATGTATGCAGGATAGAGGGTAACGGAGGTACAGAAGAACCGCAGGAAGGATGGAATGAGGAGGAGGTACCACCAGATCAGGAGGAAATAGTAGAGATAATACATATCCCTGAAAAATCATAAATCTACAGGTCTTGACGAAATTCCGGCTGAATTTCTCAAGTATGGCGGACAGGCAGTAACCACGCATATATACAAATTAATATGGGGTATATGGATTCAAGAAAGTATGCCAAAAGACTGGTGCAAAGCTATCCTTTGCCCGATCTATAAGAAAGGTGATAGAATGGCATGCGAAAACTACCGTGGAATAGCGCTCCTATCAACTGTATATAAGGTGTTGTCTTTTGCAATCAACCGGAGATTGGTAACGTGGGCTGAGAGAGCCTTAAGAGATTATCAGTGCGGTTTTAGATAAGGAAGGTTCACAACGGACTTAATATTCTCTCTAAGGCAGATGTTGGAAAAAAGTTATGGAGCATAATATAAGTGTACATCATCTTTTTGTTGATTTCAAGAAAGCTTATGACTCAGTAGATAGGGGAAAGGTGGCAAGGGATATTAGATCTGTAGGTGTTCCATCAAAGTTAGTAAGATTGCTTGAAATGACCTGGAAAGAAACTAAGTTTCAGGTAAGGGTTGGTGGAACATTATCGAAAGAATTCGAAGTGACTGGCGGCCTAAGACAAGGTGATTCTCTGTCGCCTATAATATTCAATCTGGTCCTTGAAAAAGCGATTAGAGCTATAAAGACATATCCCGGAGGAGATATTGATAAAGGACTCACCCAACATATGGCTTATGCGGATGACGTAGTCATCACAGCACGGTCATTTCCTGCACTTTCAGGAGTGTTGGAAGAGTTTGAAAGGTCGGCTATGAGCAAGGGATTGGCCATTAATTGCAGCAAGACGGAATACACGGGGATTTCAAGATGCCTACAAGGATGTGGGGATAAAGAGGTACAAATTAATAGGCACATATGTAGGCGCTGCAACACTTTTAAGTACTTAGGATCTCTAATAACAGAAAAAAATGATATGAAATTAGAGATCAATGCAAGAATAGCGGCTGGCAGCAAATGCCTTTTTGCCCTAAGTAAATTTATGAGGTCTCGAGAAGTGTCTCGATCTACCAAAATTGCGGTCTACAAAACTGTAATAAGACCAGTTGTGATTTATGGAAGCGAGTGCTGGGTGCTGACCTAAGGGAATGAGAGGTTGCTGAGGATTTGAGAAAGGAAAGTCCTCAGAAAAATCTTCGGTCCGGTGAATAACCACGGGAATTGGAGAATAAGAACAAACCTGGAGCTGGAACAATTGTTCGGTGAACCTAGCGTCATCTCAATTGTCAAAGCAGGCAGATTAAGGTGGCTCGGCCATGTGCAAAGGATGACGGAAGATAGACTTCCAAAAAAGATGATGAACGGCAGGCCGGGAGGAAAAAGGTTAAGAGGAAGACCAAGGCTGAGATGGCTGAACAACGTCCAGGATGACCTACGAAAACTTGGTGTGAATGGTTGGAGGAGGAAGGCGGAAGATAGACAGGAGTGGCTCTCTGTGCTTAGTGAAGCCAAGGTCCGACTAGGACTGTAGCGCTCTATTATAAATAAAATAAATAAATAAATATAAACAATTTTAAACTATTGTATTAATTTAAATTTTCATTATAGAAAGTATATGTTTTCCAGACTGTCTGTAAACGCATAGGTGATAACTATGAATTGCTCGTAGATCTTTTTGTTCTGTCCTTCACATCTAAAGCTAACTTAGTTCTTATGTTTAAATTTGTGAAACATATTTCATAAAACATTTTGTTCCTTTGTGGATGATTATAACTGTGGGCAGTTAGTGTGTTAATGTTCGTAATTTCTGTTTTCTTTAGTGATGGTTATATGTTATTCAACCTTTTTGGCTATCAGTAAGTATTTTTATTCTTTTTTATCTTCTAAGGTTTTCTTATATAATTTAAGTTATAAATATTTATTAACTAGTGAACTTATGGCAAACAGTTCCACTAGATTATTATGGAAGAAGCTTAATAGAAATGTTTCTATTAAAAAAAAAAAAACATCGTTTATATCAACAAATGATGTTAATTTTCTTATGTAGATACTGTTAAAATATATATATATATATATATATATATATATATATATATATATATATATATATATATATATATATATATATATATATAAAATATAAAAAATAAAATATAACTTACCCCTACAACCTTTGAAGGGTATTCAGTTGATTAATTTGTCTCGGAACTACTGTTTCGAGACCAATGGTAAGGAACTGCAAGTGCAGTGCTCAGCCGTCAGGCTTACTTAGTTTTTCCAGGGGGCTTAACCACCCAGTTTAATGGGGTTCTCATTTTATAGAGGCTGAGTGTTAATTAATCAGGGGATCCCCAGACTACCTGGTCGATACACGGTCGAAATAACAGGAATTAAATTTCCTTCCTTTAGTCCAAAAATAGACTTCATAGATTTTTACATTCGCCCGTGGTTAGGCATAGTTTATATACTTCTAATGTTGTAATTCGAACTAATTAAACCATCAACCTTTATTTTTATTTTTACCTTTCCCAGTTATGAAAAACAAAACAATGTTTGTAATTTTTAGTTTAGGATTGTATTTTGTTAATTTCAAAATGTTTAGTCTTAGTTATTTTTTTTTCCTAAGTTTTTCCACATTGCAGTAATGGTAATAGGTACCCTGCAATGGATGCTCATATTTCTATGCGTTCTCATACATATATTTTTATAACGCATATTTAAATATATATTTATACAAACTATTTTTATAATAGTACATAAAATATTTTTAGAATTATACTTAAATAATTTAACTTTAATTTAAAATAATTGAGTTAAGTTAAATTTAAGCAATAATTATCAAATGAATTTATAAGCTGATTGATAAATAGAATATTTGGTGACCGAGGAGACGCCTGGACGCAATACAACAGTGACATTTGGTGACTACACATTCGAGCAAGTCGCTGACTTCATATATCTTGGTTCGATGGTAACCCAAGGCAATCGTACAGAAGTCGAGATTAGAAGGAGAATAATGTCTGCCAACAAATGTTATTATAGCCTAAGTAAACAACTTGGTCGCCGCATCCTCTCACGTCAAACGAAGCTGCACTTATATAGAAGCATAATACGCCCAGTTCTAACATACGGCTCAGAGACATGGACTACAACCAAGAGTAGTGAACAAAATCTCCTTGTTTTTGAGCGGAAAATCCTCCGTAGGATATTTGAAGGAGTTTTGGTGGACGGAACCTGGAGCAGACGCACTAACCAGGTGGTATAAGGTTCATTTGCGGAACAGAATGTCCTTTAGGTCATCAAACTAGCCCGATTAAGGTGGGCGGGACATGTGGCTCGCATGGGCGAAGAAGAATTACCTGGGGGGCTATTGAAGGAACCGCTTCATGAAACAAGAAGAAGAGGAAGGCAGAGATGCAGGTGGAAGGATGGAGTTGCGACTGACGCTTGGAGCATCCTGGGATTGCGCAACTGGATGGTGGCTGCACAAAACCGTGACGAATGGCGGAAGTTGCTGGCGGAGGCCCGGACCCGGCAACGGGTTGTAGCGCCGAGATAGATAGATAGATAGATAAATAGAATAAAGATTGAAAAAAAAATAATTAAAAAAAATATATAAATAAATAAAAAAAGAGAAAAACTAGAAAAAATATATATATATATATATATATATATATATATATATATATATATATATATATATATATTATTAGGAGTAGGTAACATTATATAGACTGTTTTTTCGTTGCGCTCAATTATATCAACGTGATCCACAAATAGTCTTAGTTATTATATAGTCGTTTGTAGTTAACAAATGGCAACAATAGCCTTAAAAACATATACGCAGCAACTGACCCGTCAGTCTGTATGCAGATACATGTTTGATAGCTTGAAGAGATAGTCAAATTTTTTTTTGTCGAAAACATCACTTGCTTAATCATCGCGGAAAGTCTGGGTGGATTAATTATAACTGGTTAGTGATTTATTTAATTTTTTGCTGCAAATCACTGTTTGCTCCTGTGGATCAACAAAATCGCGTAATATTAAAGGAAGAGATCCTGCGTACCTATTCTCATGTGAATGTTTCTAAGAATGATATTTTATTATTAGATAAGAAACTTCACACATTTTGTGCTCACTTGTTTTATTTTTGTCTTTATTTAATTCAATCAATTTTACTATTCTTATTCTTTGATCTTTTATCTTTAATCTGAAGGAACAGTTCTTGTTAATATATAGACGGACATTTGGTTAAAGACATAATTTATTTAAAATTAAAATTTACTATATTAAATTTACAATATTTCAAATAATAATATTATACCGGTTCTAAGTCTTTATCCATAGAAAATTTCTTCTTTGTCTATTTCTTTCACATGGCGCACGGTTCACATACGAGTTTATCTATTTAATCTTTTTCATTTTCCGCATTTTCATCTTCTTCTATATTTAACTCTTATGGTTAAATTAATATTTTAAAACAAATTCTAAACATTTCACTTATGAACTTTTAGTATGCAATTAGCTGCATAAATGTTCTTATAAAGACTCCATCTTGCACGGTTGAACAGACGCTTTCGAACTGTTACGTTATATCAGCTCACCGGAACTATTCCACCTCCATGTGCCATCCGTATAGTTTTCAATTTATGCCGCTAATATATATATTTATATATGTAATATAACGGCGTCAAGCGATAGATACTAAAATTTAAAAGAGCAAATTACGACAATTACATTAGTAACCTTACATCTGATGATTGAAGCTAATGTAGGCGCTCTAGAAATCTTACCGGACATCGTGAAGTCCAAGCACCCTCCGAAAGGAGGATGGCTCTTGGCTTGGTTCGTGACCGATGGAGAAAAATCAGATCTCTTTACAAAACATCTTTCGAATGTGTTTACACCACATACGGACTACAATAACATTGAACATGACAATCGTATACACAGCACTTTAGATGTACCCCTTCTACTGACATTACCTCCGCCTCCTTTCACCCCAGCTTAAGTTGTCGAACAAATAAAAAAGTTACTGAAAAGAAAAGCTCCTGGCTATGATCTGATCACTGCTAAAGTACTCCAACAAATGCCTATATTTATACTGTATACAATATTTGTATTTTGATATAACTGTGCGAGCTCTAAATTGGTTCTCACAATCAGTTTCCAAGTGTTGTCTCTGAAAACTGGTTCAAACATTCTTCTTAGAATCCCTCTCTCAAACCTCTGGAGTAAGGTTTCCTGCATTTTAGATATTGTCTAGCATTCAGAGGCATAGGTCAGAATAGGTCTTATTAAAGTTTTATACAGCTGGTTATACTTTGGTTTTGCGTGAGAGGTTTCTACTTCAAAAGTGCTTCAGGAGTCCAAAACACTTGTTTGCAGCAATTAATCTTCTATTTATTGCTATTATAATATTATATTTCTTAAATACACAGTTACTGACTACATATGCACGACACTAGAGCACAAATTGTATTTCTGGATGTTGCTCAACCTTTTGACAGAGTCTGGCACCAAGGACTTTTCTTCAAATTAAAGATAATACTCCCACTGACGTACTATCTTATCTTACAATCCTTTCTTTCTAATAGATCTTTCTCTATCCGTCAAGGCTCAGAGCTTTCTTCTATTAAGTTGGCGTCAGTAGAAGTACCGCAAGGCTCAGTGCTTGCTCCACTAATCTACATCATATACACACACGACATTCCAATCAGCTCTGACATTCGTTATATGCAGACGACACAGCGATTTTAACAAGACATAAAAATCCAACTCATGCTTCACAGACTCTACGGTATTGCTTGTCAAAATGACTCGACTGGCTTCTTATGAGGAAAGTCCGTATAAATTACGACAAATCGCAAGATATTACTTTTACTCTTCGACTTGAAACATGACCACTGATTTTCTTTGACAGCAAAACGATTCCTCAAACAGACTCTGTACACTACCTTGGTCTGACTTTTGACCAAGGAATGACATGGGGTCCACACATTAAAAAAAAAAAAAAAAAGAACAAAAAAAAAAGGAATACGCTCAACCATAGACTAAGATTTTTATATTCATTCCTCTCCAAACGTTCAACTCTGCAACTTAAACAAAAAATGAACACTTATACTTACTTACAGAAACCTATTTGGACATAGCTTCGCAGATATACGGAATATTTAAAAAGAAACATACTAACGAACTCCAAATCTTCCAGGCAAAAAAATTCAGGAAAAAGAACCCTGGACGTAAGAAACTTAACTTTGCATACTGACCTACGCATGCTAACAGTTAACGAACAAATACGAAACTACTACAAACGATTCCACTAAAAATTACATGGACATCCTAATACCCTTATAAACAATATAGCCACAATACATATTTCCAACTACACCCAGAGAAGGCTAACGTTTGTTGCTAGGATTTAAAGTTTAGAAGCTGTATTGGTTTGAATGAAAAAAGTAACGTTTTTCCTACATTTTTTTAACGTTGTGTTTTTTTGGAATGTTATAGCTTTGGCGACAGTTTCCTGATCAGAAATTTAATGGAGAATATTTTATGATAAATAACATTTTTCGCTAGGGCCAACCGTTTCTATTTAATCACTAGTTATGTCAACTTTAGAAATAATTGAAATGAAATGAAAATAAATTTTATTCTGGAGCCATTGCCCCTTAAGAATAAATAAAACGGACAATTTAATGGCGGACTAGCTGCAGTACATAAAATTGAGGACATGGTGCTAAGCTAGAAAATAATATATGCAACAAAATATATTCTCTATTAAATTTCCGATCAGGAAACTGCCGGTAAATCTTCGATACGAGAAACATTAACAAAGTTAGAACTATCAAAATATTACATTTTGAGGATAAAAAAAACTATAGATCCTCTGCCAAAAAAACTGAAAGTTCTGTGTCCATTCCCTAAAGATGAACTATTTCTTCTGAAGAATGAAGAATGAATATAATAGCAATTTTGCATGAAAATTAATAGTTTTAACAGTACACTGCTCCGTGCCTGAGGTGTGTTGGAGCTTGGGTCTACTGCCGACAGGGAACTCTGGTGCCTTCCCGAGAATGTACTCAGTTGCCGCTACGAACAGACAAGGATAAGCATCTCGTCTTTGCCAAAGTATGAGTGTGTCATTGTCGTAAAAAATATTTTTTTCGAAAATTCTCTGGCATCGTTAGTAGTTCGTTGCTGTGTACTACTTTCAACAAGGTGCTCTGAGGTATTTATGTATAGAAAAAAAATGTTCAGTAGTAATAATTTTATTTTATTAATATAAAAAATATTTAATGTTATCTATTTGTTTATTTATTTTTTATTAAGGCTAATAAGAATTAATTTTATTACATTATACGCTTTCAAACATTTGATTATTGCTTATTCGTAGTAAAGTTTAACAACTTTTTTTTTTCTAAATCAAAAATTTTTTTTTAGATTCTCATCAAATTATAATATTATTATTTTTATACAACTTTAGCTGTTTAATTCAATTTGAAGAATAAAAACTACAATATTATTAAAATAGATTTTTTTATTTTTTTTAAAATTTAAATTGATATATAATTAATTAAAAAAAAATATATAATTAATAATAAAATCTAAATGAAATCAAAATTAACAATAAGATAATTTTACTGATTCCTATTACCAAGTATAATAAAACACTCCTATTATTTAAACATATATATGTTTACAATTATGATGATTACTGAATAAATAGCGAAATAGTTCAGTACTATCATATTGTGATGCAATGCAATTCAAATTAGTGATTAAATAAACATTCAGGAACTTAAATTCTACAATAATAATTATATTAAACTTTAAATTTATTTTTTGGTTTCTAATTAAGGTTGTAATTAATATTAAATTAAGTATTATATCTGCTCTCAAATAGGTTTTAGCTTCAATATTAAAGATAAAGTTTCCTGTAACGAAGTTTTACATTTTACTATAAGGATAATCTATTATGATTATTATTATTATGAAGAGTTTTATAAATAACTATAACTTATTTCTGGTTAATTCTACAATAATTCTAATAGTTATAATGTCAAGATGTCATATAAATTAATAATGATTTTATTTAATGATCCTCCCATATTCTTTAATTATTAACAATAATTAAGTATGGTTATTCTATTAAATTAGTATTATTATGGTTATTATATTACATGGAAATAGTATGGTTATTCGTATATAAAAAAACGATTTGCGGTGAAACAAATCTTTACTTTTTCTGTTTAGGAAAATCTTTCTATTCTGATGCATCGGACATTATCTGAAGTAATTGAAAAAGCAGGCCGAAAACTAGTGGGTTTTTGCAGATATAGATTTGGCCACTGAAATTAATATACTGTGAAATCTCTCTTAACCGGTTAGGCCGGTCAGTGAGAAGTTTCGATAAAAACTTGATTTTCATTATAAATGAAAATTTTTGATAATTTTTTTCCTTATTAATTTACTTTTTTTTATCAATTACCATATTTTAAGTATAACAAATAATCATGAAAATAAGACGTTATTGAAATTCATTTGAATGACATTTCGTTTCAACCAGGAAACGATGTAAACCGTTGATGTTAACTAGTTTAAGCTGCGATTTCTTGATACTCTAAATTCTCGAACAAATGTATATATTTCTTTAATGCAAAACGTATTTCACAATTTCATCTTATAGACACAGAGTAAATTTTATTTCCGTTTAATAACAAAAAAAAAAAAAAAAAAAAAAAAAAAAAAAACAATAACTTTTACCAATCTCCATTAAAGTCATGAACATAATATATTTTAAATCAGGCATCTTACTCAAATATTCATTGATGCTTTTATAAATATCACAAAGACATACTAGCACATGAATGTACAGATATATATATATATATATATATATATATATATATATATCTGTGTGTGTGTGTATAATAAATTTCTCAAAGAAAAGTTTGCATTATTACTGATTTAGACCGGGATTTATGTGAACTAAAAACACTTCTACACCAAGTAAAATGCCATACAAATATTGCTTTATGCATTATAATATGCTAAAAAAAAATTGTGATAACGCTTCTTCATAATTTAGGTTGGATATAATACTGACAAGGGGAGGACACACTCAGTCTCTCATGGATCTTGTTGGCAATTGTTTTGGAGGTTCCTGGTCAAAAAATATTCGACACGTATAGTGTTTTAAAAAAATGTTTAGAGTCCTGATGATGGAGCATTGTCTTCGAAACATGTTCCTACAAATGTCAAATGAAATAGGAGCTATGCCTAAATAAATACATAAATAATTATTATATCTCCTTCAGCGTAAAAGGTTATACAATAATAATTTCAAACAATGTATAAGAAATAATTCGTAATATTAACTATTCTTTAAGAAAATAAATACTCCCAAGGTTCTGGATTTCATTTATTACTTGAGGAATTGTCCATGTTACTAAAACATTTTAGTCAACACTGTAAATGACTGATCTGTTTATCTGGATGTTGAATCCTATTTCGTCATTTTCCTATTGCGATTACATATCTTAAACAATACGACGCTGGGGTTCCATTAGCAATGCTTAATTTTTAAAAAACAAGTTAAAATTGTTTACCGTGCAGTGTTGATCAAGTGTGCATATGAAAATTGTTCCCTTATTATGAGATATAAATATATTTAAAAAACAATTGTCTTTTACTTGTTTATCGTTATGAAGAATCGATGTATGAATGATAATTACATTGTTGTGTATTACAATACTATCTGTAACAGTATCGGTTGGTTCCTAGGAATCGACTTCGAGTTATCGATTTTCGAGGATAGACACATCTGATATATATGTATATATTGACTTATAGAAATATTGTAAAATATGCACAATAGTAAAATTTTGGCCAAATATATAAAATATATGCAACAAATAAATTTATGTGGATTAAATAATTTACTTATAATATACAATACCGCGAGTCTGATATTGAAAACGCAACTGGCGAATATAAAAGAAGGTACCTGATCCAAGCTCCCATGACAAGGATGTGACCTTGAAACCCAAGTCTAAGAATCTACCTCTGTCTTGATTAAAAGCCCTATCTCCTTCGAGGTTGGTTCTATCTACGACTTTGACAGAGAAAAAGCAATTTTCCATATAGATGTTCTTTTAAAGATAAAAAAGAATCATACATTATTTTGGCAACAACACTTTCGCAATGAACAAGAAAGACAGTGTATATGTATGTATTGCTTGTCGGTAAATTAATGCAGTTTTTTGTTTTTTTAAATATAAAAAAAAAATTAATAAATAATCTAAAACCTTTTTTATTATTGAAAATACCCTCGATTACTCTTAACATATTTCAGCCGAAGAGCAGATAACTCAATAACTCTTCAATGCCCTGTGAATAGAAGATTGAATGTTTCATATTAACATATTCTAAAAACGCGTTTTATATAGAATTTTAATTATGGAATTTTCCGTATCTTAAAATCTTGTCCAGGTGTCTAAAAGCTAAAAGAAACTGCTCGTCGTTACAGACTACTTCAACATTTACTAGACAAACGTTCAAAGCTCCGAATTAATTTCAACAGACTTATTTACATGTCTGTAATTAGACCTAATTGGACGTACGAAGTTGAGCTTTGGGGATCCACTAAACCTCCCAATTCATCTCGTATCTAATCCTCACAGTCCTAAATTCTTCGAAAAATCCTCAATGCCCCTTACTTTGTCACCAATAAACTTATCCATAAAGACCTTAATGTTCTATATGTTGCTGAGTTAACCCAAACCAGATACATATCCTTTCATAGTAAGCTCCATAATCACTCAAATCCACTAGATTCTCAATTTGCTTCCCTCTCCATTCCCGATAATCCTCCGAGGCGTCTGAAAAGAAGATGGCCTAGAGATTTTCTAGTGTATAATTTTTATTGAAGTGCTACTTCTTTTTAAGTTTTGTCATGTTATTGTAACCATTTTAAGCTCATTTACGTGATGCATATATTTGTACAGTTGTAAATTTCAATAAATTGATATAAAAATAAAATTAAAAAAGGGTGTCTAAAAAAATGGCAGTCGGTTGGCGATAGGTCTGGTGAGTAGGGTGGATGAGGCAGAGTCTCATAACCAATTTACCGATGTTGGTTTTTTAATACAAATTTCTGGTGCATAGCATCAATCTGAGTACGATTCATTTCGGCATTGATTTTTATTTTCGCCAGGATTCAAAAAGCCATAGTCAATGCCCACCAACCAAGTAACTTTCATTTAATGAGTTGGGGGTATATGGAAATTGCTGTCTTGTTTCTGCTATGTGAAGCCACTGCCTAGAACGTCTAGAATTGTCTTTTAGAATCCACTTCTCATAAAAAGTGACTATTCTGTTCAGAAAAGTTGGTTTATGTTTCAGCAAAGAGGTGCAGTGAAACTGGTTTACATTTTAGACTTAAAAGGATCAAACTACTTGTGGGATAATAGAGGTTTCATTCGAACGTGACTTTTTTGATTTAAACCAATACAAACTCCTCGTCAAAAGTATCGCAACACTTTGAAATATTTTAATTTTATAAAAACTTTTTTTTTTTCATAATAAACAAAGGTTCTGAAGTTTTATGGTTTGTAAATCTGTATTGGATAAAACAATAATTGCTAATGACATGGCGAATAAGCTCCTTAAATATCGTTTTCATCCAGAACCCAATAAAGAAAAATCCAATCGAAACATATTTGTATTAATGTATCTGAGAAACAACCTCCCCATGTCCCTCTTTTTTTCAGGACTTTAATCCTCCCTTCCAAAACCACATAGACTGTTTATTAAATACTATTATGTTTATTTTAATAATAACAATATGCATATTTAGGGATGTGTCGATTTCAAATGTCGATTCTTGTTGCCATCGAAAATCGATGAACCAAAGTCGTTTTACGTTGGCAATAATTTTATTATATCTAATTATGTTATTATTATACACTAATTCTTCTCATAATGACCAAGCCTCCTTTGCGCAGAATTAAAAACAAATCACATGCAACTGCAAGCAAAACTTCAGTGGGTTAAAAATATTTATTCGTTGTTGGAAAATGAAGAAATTAGGTTAATATCTCAACGAAATAATGTCATTTACACAATAATGCTATTTTTGTTCTGAAGCGAAGTTATGTCCAAAAATAAAAATAAAGAATAATTAGTTGAGTCATAATACTCAAAACATATACAGTACATATACAATGTTTAGTAATATTTTCCATTCTTTAATCAATTCTTGGAATTTTATCTTCTTAAATGAGAATTTGTGAATAGAATTATATTATTGGACATCGCCTGAATTATAATTAATAACATATATTATATGCTATAGATAATAAATGCTACTAACGGTTAATTAATTTATTTCTTGAATTATTAATACTTTTTTATTGATTTATTTTGCTTTTTTAGCTTATTTTTAAATCTAGGTATTGTTACCAAGAATTACTGGTATATTGTTTTTACAATTTTTCTTTTGCCATTTATAATTCTCTTCGTGTTGGATTTTGTATTTTCTTATCTATATTGAGCTTCTAATATGTACCCTCTAAGCCGATCATGTAAATATTTGTGTAACAATCCGGTGCTTTTATAGAACGAAAGAAAAATGAAATGAAAAAAAGAATAAAATGTAAGAAAAATACATACAGACCGAGAAACAAGCATTACCCTGTACCGAGAAACCAACAACACCGTAAAGTATTGCGGGTCTAACAACGTAGTGCGCCTTAACTCGAACAAAGTAAAAATGTTTTTATTCATTTTTATAAATTTCCAACTCCTTAAAAATTAACGTGACAAATGCTCCAACCTTTCAATTAATAACTAAAGTTTTTTATTAAAAAAAAAACTTTAGTGCCATTTTTACATGGCAGTGATTAGGCTATTTTGGACACACTCAGTAGAGATTTGGATACCTCTGTTATCTATTAGTCTAGACAAATGGACAATATCTCAAATTTACTTAATATAAACTTGCAAAAAGTAGTTTATGAAAAAATAAAATATTATTTAAACATTTTATTATTAATTCATGATCATAATACAATTTCAAAAAAATCAAGGTAAAGGTTTAATTACCTCTTTACTGTTGATATCATGTCATTTTTATTCACAACCGTCATAAATTGTTTTAAAAATCGACTTAGAAAAAAAAAAACATTTAAATATTTTACAAAATAAATTTTAATTTGGTGTGGTATACTATTAGTTTTATTTTTTATTTAGTCTATTTATTGAAATCTACAACTGCATAAAAAAATAACATACATATAGTAAATGTGATAATAAGGATCACAATTACATGACAATTGCTTGTAAAGCAGCAATCCATTGTTTGCACTTCAATTAAAGTTCTATATGAGAAGGTCCCGAGGCCACCTTCTTTTCAGACGCATCGGAGGGTTTTCTTATTCCTAGTCGGAAATAGAATGGGAATAAAGTTGAGAGCCTAATGGATTTGAATGGTTACGGAATTTACTATGAAAAAATAGGTGTCTAGATTGGGCTAAATCAGAAACATATGGAAGATTAAGGTCATTATGGATCAGTTTATACGTGACAAAGTAAAGAGCATTAAGGATTTTGGATCACAAGGATTGGATATGAGATGAAATAGATAGTATATCGGAGCCCCAGATTTCAACTCCGTATATCCAAATTGGTTTGAATACTGTCATGTAAAAGGGTCTTTTGTTATTTAATTAGTTAATTAATCGGCATATTAGAGCTTCAATCTTGTAAATGTTGAAGAAGTCGGAAACGGCAAGCAGTTTCTTGTCTTTTTGTCTTGTATGTGAATCCAAACGTTGGTTTGGTTGGAGTCCTAGGTAGCAGATTTATTCAACAGGATCAGTGGAATATTATGAATCATAATTTAAAATTAAAAATCACTTTGTTGTGTTTGGCTTAATCCACATATAATAAAAATAAATATAAAAATTAAAAAACAAAATAATTTTTTTGATACATATATATAACTGTTTAAAATAATTAATTAAATAAATGTGAATAATAGTGAATATATAATAGCGTATCAAAGAGTTGTATTTTAACTACCCATTGGTATATATTAAACAGTCTCGAAGCCATCTTCTTTACAGACGCCTCTTGGTTGGAATTCGAATGGGAAGGAAGATGAGAAGCCTCTCAAAATAAAAAAATTATCATCGGACACGCCAGTGTTCAAATTTTTATTGCAAAAATAGAGATTATTCAGAAAATTTTTAAATAATTGAAAATACATATATTTCCACTAATGAAGATTGCCATAATTGCTCAAAACTATGTAAAAGAAATAAAAAAGATAAACTCTCTGGGAAAAACAATTTACCATGGACAAGTCGGTTATAGATATAACTGCATTTTCCCATTTACATTTTAGACTTTAATGGATCAAATTACTTTAGCGGTTCCAAACGTGACATATTTCATTGAAACCAATAGAGCTTCTAAACTGTAGGTCCTGGCGGCAAATTTTATATAACAGAAAGTATCCTCCATCAAATTTCTGATCAGGAAACCGTCAGCAAATTAGATTTGAGCAATACCTACCGAGCTCCAACACTTTTTTGAAGGAAACTATGGGAAAAATTTCGATCCGAGAAACACCAAGAGAGTTAGCAACAAAAGTTATAAAACAAAAAAATATTTTCCATTAAATTTCTGACCAGGAAACTATAGGGCAAATTTTCGATCCGAGCAAAACTAACGGAGCGTGTCAAAACGTTACATTTTTGGGAGTGTAAAAAAACGTTACAAAAAAAAAAAAAAAAAAAAAAAAAAAAAAAAAAGGAAAGAAAAGAAAACTATATACCCCAGCCATAAGACGTATCCATGTCAAATAGAAAAATAAAGAAATATCTTTAAATAATTTAGACACACGGATTTGAGCTTTGGGGCTCCACTAAATCTTCCGATTCTCTTCTTATCCAATCCTTAAAATCCTAAATCCTTCCTAAATTCCTAAATGCTCCTTATTATGTCACAAACAATTATATCCATAAAGATGTTAATGTTCCATACGTTTCTGATTTGTTCAAAACCAGATACCTATCCTTTCATAGTAAACTCCATATCCACTCGAATCCAGTAGTCTCGCAACTTGCCTCACAATTCTCGATAATCCTCCTAGGTGTCTGAAAAGAAATTGGCCAAGAGACCTTCTCATGAAGTGGGCACACATGGGGATTCCCAAAAATGACGCGGCAGACCACCTTGCTAGAACTTCCGTCAACCTAACGCATACCACTGATATAAAACTTCCGTACTCGGAATACATTTCGATGTTAAAAAAAAATATTACAGGCATATTCTAGAAGTCTATCGTACCAAAATTGTTAAAGAAACCGTGGTACTTTCGATTGAATTTAACCATAACATTTAACATAATTATCGAATTTCCGGCTTACAAAAATAAAAAATAAAAGTTTCTTAATTTTGTGAAACCTTTCAATAATAATATCCAGTATAAGAAGTTATTAGCAAAAAAAAAAAAAAAAAAAAAAAAAAAAAAAAAAAAAAAAAAAAAAAAAAAAAAAAAAAAAAAAAAAAAAAAAAAAAAAATTACTGTATTGATGATCCCAATGCCAATAAAAAAAAAACTATTGACGTGCTACTAGTAAGTAGTTCTTCACATGTTATTGACATGTAATTGTAATCAGTATTCTCAAATTTACTTCTTGTATATAATGTATAAAGTCGTAAATATCTATCAATAGTTAAAAAAAAAAATCATATTTAAAATCTCAGATCTTCCTGTTTGAAATAAAAAAGAGGGAAATAAAGTAATAAATAAAAATTAAAAAAAACCCTCCAAAAAGAAAGATTAATTAGAATAATTATTTTTTTAAAATAAAAAGGTGTAGTATTTGACTTATTTGCAAAGACTGAGAAGCATTCGCTATATTATTAGGGATAATTATGATGAAGGAGGCAGGAGGTAGCCTCAGGTGTCTAAACGATTCTGATGACGACTTATGCTCTATCTGAACATTGAAGACAAGATGTCACACCAATGATTTCTCAATCACGTCCATCGTAACGTCATTACATCATTGTCCCCTTTGGCTGAGCACCTGACTAAGGTATGATGTAATTTAATCTGGTGAATCTGACGTCACACTAGGAGTGGGAAGGAAAGGTGATCCTCCGAGGCACTATTGGCTTTGTGCCCTTGAATTCCTCAATCAGGTTTCGCTATGTCTCTATGCTCTGCAGCCCCTTCCACGTCTACATCTTCCTGAAGATAACTAAGTCCATTCTCATTGGTACAAACCCCTTCCTTACTATCCATTGCTTTACCTCAATAACGTTACTATTCAGTTTCAAAATTCTATTAACAACCTCGGAATTACCCTCGATAATTAGATATCCTAGAACAATCATATCGCCAAAATATCCGAAAAATCCATTTAATCCTTAATGATTCCTTTCCCCAAAGTAACCGTCAACTTCTAGTGTCCCCCCCCCCCTCTTAGTTTCCCTTGCTTTGATAACGAGTGTTCGGTTTATGAGTGACTGTCTGGTTAGCTCGAGATGAGATTAACGAGACTGGTGAACTGTTTAATTAGAATCAACTTTGGGATTCCTAGGCACTCACACGTTACTTTCCGTTATTCTGAGCTTGGTTGGCTTTATATCAATTTCCTAGACAATACTCGGTACTTTTCTATTACAACAACAACAATTGTGCTACGGTCCATGCATGACCTTGCCCTCACGATTCCCCTCCATTTATTCAGGTTACTAGCTGCCATCTTCAAGTACCTCACACTATAGTGGTCTTTAGGTCCGCTTCAACGTCTGCCCTCCATCGCAATCTAGGCCTTCCTCTCTCTCTCTTCCTTCCTCCGGGATGCCCATGCAACATGATGTTTGGTATTCTGTGGGAGCTCATTCTTTGAACATGCCCCAGCCATCTTAACCTTCTTTGCTTAATTGTAGCTGGAGCTCTGTACAGGTCTCTTAGTTCCAGGCTGTTTTTTATCCTCCATACATCTCTATCTCAAGCAGGGTCATATATCTTCCTCATAATTTTCCTCCCCCATCTATTTATAATGCCTTCATTCTTCGCTGTGAGCGTCCAGGTTTCACTCCCATACAATACAACTTTCCTATTCATATCCCTAAATACTATAAAACCTTCCTATATTCTTGACCTAATTACTGCGAGTTCTTCTCTCCACGTCCAGAACACAAGGTCCTAACATTTTAACCTGTGTAACACCTCCATAGAACTCCTTCTTTTGAAAAATCCTTTATCAATCATGCTATCTCCTTCTGGAATTCCTTACTTATTCCTTTTCGTGAAGCTTCTTTCCTTTTCTTCTGTTAAACATAGTTTAGATATGTAAATGGTTATAATAATTATAAGTTTATAAGACTGCTATAGACCACCAGCCATGTGACATGTCTATGTCAAATAGAAAAATAAAGAAATCTCTTTAAACAATTTGGACATAAGGAGTTAAGCGTCACAAAAAGGCTTATCCATAAAGACCACAATGTTCGATATTTTGCTGATTTTGCCCAAACCAGATACCTATCCTTTCATAGTAAACTCCGTACTCACTCGATTTCACTAGTCTCGCAACGTTCCTCAAAATTAATTCTCGATAATCTTCTGAGGCGTCTGAAAAGAAGATGGCCTAGAGACCTCGTAATATATGACTATTAAACTGCTACTAGTAGTTCGTTGCATGTTATTGACTTGTAATTGCAATAAGTTTCCTCAAATTTACTTGTTGTAAACAATGTATACAGTTGTAAATGTTAATAAATAGTTTTAAAAAAAATTAATTAAAGTAAAATTTTAAACAATATCCTATTGTCTGTAAGCTAATTATACATTGTTAATTAAATTATTAATTTGCTTTCTGATAAATAAGAAAACATTCCTTGAAGTTTATTCCTAGTTATGCAAGTACATGTCTAAACATAGAGACATCAAAACCGGTTCGATAGAAGCTCACAGGAGTATCAGGCGTCCAGTTTCGTGGAGGAGTTCTCAACTTCGGCTAAACCTTCTAAATGGAACTATTTCGTTTCTGTTAGACTATTTTTTATGAGATATATAATAAAGTATAAGTTAAGTGTTTGATCTATGGAATGTAACTTTATTTTTAAAAAATAATTGTTATTATTAATATTACTGCTATCAATAATTATTATAAGAAATCCAAATAAAAATTCGTCCATCTCAAACAAAACTTCAGAACTCATCTAGTTTGAAAGGTGAAGAATAGTAGTGAAGGATTCAAAATAATATGTATCCAAAAATACTTAAAAAGAAAAATTATATTACACTAAACAAATTAAAAAATTATGATAACAGTAATTAAATAATTATTATTGCTCTAAATAGTAATAAATAAGAATATATATATATATATTTTTTTTTTTTTTTTTTGCTTCAAATCTCTACTCACACCTGTCAATCAAAGTGATTAACAATCTGTGAATTTGATAAAATATTGAATTACCTGAGGTGAAAGGTGGAGGGGAAAATGAGAATAACAATACAAATATTCCTAATAATTAATAAACGTATAATTATCCAAAAAACATTAATTTAACATAGGATCTAACAATATCCTTATAACTATTAACAATATTTAAAACAGCTATAACTCCAAGAGTCATTGTTGCTAGGGGCATGGTTAGTTGAGGGTACTGATCAAATATTTAATTTTTAATTTATTCACTTGAGGTACGCATGATGATATATAAGGATCAATACAATTAAGATCGATGAATTAATTGCCACTTCTATTGGAATTATTTTATTTGAAAACTAGTTTCGAACGTTTAACGTTCATCATCAGTTCTAAAACATAAACAATTTTCAAAACATCAGCACTTTGTTACATAGATTATATATACTAAAGTTTTCGAAAATGTAAGATAAGAAATCAAATATATTGATACTTACCTGAAGACTTCAAACGGTCTATTGAAATATATCATGAGTGAAAGGGGAAGGACTAGGTAGGTTAATTTTTTGCTTTTTTTCCCTGGGTTTTTCTTATGACCCTGGGTTCTTATTAGATTTTTCCATTCCTATCGGAAACAAATTTAAACGGGACTATTAGAAATATCTGTCTGGTCGTTTAATTAAAATTCTGGATTGGTTTTGAACGATTTTATTATTTCTTTATAAAGATAAAGATTTATAAATATTTAATTTTAGGCTATTTTCTATTAGATGTATTAGTCCCACGAGTCTATTTTGAATTTATGGTCATTTTCATTTAGATGGATGGCGAAGTAGGAATTTTGTGTCTTATTATTGTATACTCTAATAAGACCTTAGTTCATCAATCCTAATTTTAATTTATTGTTGTGTTTCTAAAATAGAAAAATATTTTGTAGACTATTTGGCTTGTGGTAAACGTTATGCTTAAGCAAATATATGTGATGCAGTCTATGTAAAACTTATAAACTCCCCGTCAAAAGTATAGCAACACCCATAATTCTCGAGATTTTTCTGGTTTTTACCTCAAACCATAGTTGGTTTCTATTCATATTAATATAATTTATTGAACGTGAGGCATTAAGGATCAGACACATCGATGTTTTTCCCCGTTAATAACAAACGATGGAATTATAGATTATTTTTTTCAAATTTCCTTCAGTCCATGTTTATCATTCGTTTCGTTATTTACAAGTATGCCAAGACTAGTGGAAGCAGTCATTCAAGCCAGAGGGGGCAATATGTCTTATTGAATGAATGAATGAATTACTGTATTTTGTAAAAATAATTACAATCACAGTAGGTCTGACTCCAGAATGAATAGTTAAAATGAAAAAAAAAATAATATATACATAAATTTAAACAAACATAAAATCCATATATCACACATAATATAAAATTAAATTAATATACTACACATAATAAGTACAACTTAAAAAAAAAAAGAAAATTTTCGGCTGAAAAATAAAAATAAAATTTTAGACAAATAAAAATTAAACAAAATACTTCGAGATAACTAATCACCATCTGAATTAAATGTATGTGTTATAAATAAATAAATAGCTTTTAAATGCTTTATGCTCTTAACGGTTAAAAGATTTTCCATGGTCAACTCAGGAGTAGGTTTGGGCAGGAGATACTTGATTAAATACTTTTGCCTTTGTCTCCTAAATGCCGAACAATCCAGCAAAAAGTGTGTGACACCAACGCTAACATTTGTGTCACAAAACTGACACGATTGATCACTGTTAAATTGCCTATGCATGCCACCGTACGACAGTCGTGTATTCCTTTTGCTGGCCATCCTCAGTTGAGCGAGAATTCTCTGGTTTTCTATATGGGTGCTGAATTGTAGGTACGTTTGAGATATACCAAAGGTTGCGACATTTCTATAATATAGATTAAACTCGGACTGCGTGACTCGATCGAAATCTAAACTCATGAGATGATTCCTCATTGCGTCTTCGAGGTCGACGCCGTGCTGTTTAATGATTTCTAAGTTCGAAAAAGTCAAAATGTCAGAAGCTCCCACCATAGCAAGCAGTTTACCAAGCTCTCTCAACCAGTTATGAGGCATAGTGGTAATTTTTCGAAATTCAGAGAGCCTCTTATAACATATTTTTGGCAGCTGATGGTCTTCCATCCCCAACATTTTTACCCACCATTCAACATTCAACATTTTACTCTGAATGATATCCACTAAGTTTAGGTACAGCTCATCTGATGACATTTGGTCAGGGTAATCGATGTTACACTCTTTTAGGGCTAGTTGTAATTTGTTAAGGGCAGTTTCTGTTCTATTAATGAAGTGGAAAAAAGGTTTTTCCGAGCTACCACTTTCAGAATGAAAGTGAATTGAACTCTATTTTTATAACAATTTGAACTAAAAGATGATCGGATAAATCCGAAGCATTAATCAACCTAAAATCAGACATTACATCCAGGCACCCAGTGGATATCCAAACTAAGTCAATGACGCTCATACGTTTGTCGCTGACGTAAGTGAAGTTTGCAGGGCTGTCCATAATAAATCTGCCATTACATACCAACAAACCTAAGTTTTCCATAATTTCTACCAAATGATTACCCCTTTTATTAATTACTTCGTCGAGAGAAAACCTATTTCCCTTTAAGATAGACCCAATGAACATTTCATTTTCTAATGCGTTTAGTCGACCAATTCTAGCGTTGAAGTCTGAGCCTATTATTAATTTAGGACTATCATAATCGATCATTATATAATGAAGTTCTTCGTAAAGATGATCGAGGCATAAATAATCGCTATCAGTTTTAAGTAACAAGCAGATAAACCAACTGTAACAGCAAATAACTTTTATTTCCGTAAAAATCTGCAAATGAGCAAGCCTCCACTACCCCTACCTTTACAATGCTCCTTAACTGCCGAAGAATAATAACAAATATAATTATTTATATTTATATTATTCTATTTAAAATTATATTTAAAAAAAAGGGCAAATTAATATCCGAAGACAAAAGCCATGTTTCAGAAAAACAGAGAGCATTCATTTCCATTAAAACGTTGATCTTTGATGCAGACAAGCTTTGTAAAGTATTAATACCATAAATATTCCAAAATCCAATTTTTAATTTATTTTTCAGAAATTTCTTAGGACATGTAGGAAATAAACGCTCTGTGATTTTACACTTATCGTTTAACTTCCTATTAGTTAGAGCTACTTCTTTCACGAAAACGAAACTCCGAAAGTTTCTCAACTGTCGTGCTTTTTAGTTTCTTAGAGGTGTTGGTGTTGTCATTTTCTGGTGAGTGTGAAGATTCGCTCATTATTTTCTCTACTTCTTCTAGAGAATAAATTACGCTGTGGCATTTGAATTTATTTTTAAAATATGTAACATTTTTATCGATTCTAGATAAATAACTGATGCAGTTGAAAATTCTCCTGCTATATTGTCTATCTTCTGGACTTCTATCATGACTTATAGGTGTCTTCATAGTTAAGAATATCGATTTTCTTTTCGTAATTTCCTCTTTAAGGCGATAACTGTTAAGGGAGACTAAAATTGGGCGATCTCCGATACTATTTACCTAATCTCGAACATCTGTTTACGGCAATTTCTGGTAATTTAAATTCAGCCGCATCACAAACTGCTAGAACTGTTTTCAGAACGTCCTCGTTTTTTCTATTTTCCTGTTCTGGGACTTTGTGTATAATGAAGTTATTGGCTCTCAATTGCCGTTTAAAATATCTAACTTCGTTCTCTAAAGAAGCATTTCTGTTTTCCAAAGAGACACATTTATCTTTTATAATACTTATTTCCTCCATGGCTAATTTTAGAGCATTGGCTATGATTTCGGTATTCGCCTTTATTTCGTGAATTCCCTTAGTGTTTTCCTTTAAGGCCTCCAATATTTCGTCATTAGTGCAAACCATATTACAAAAATCTATATAACTAGTAATAAATGAATACGAAAACAATATCTTTAACCGTATAGTATTTCGTAAGTTAAAGACGATAATAATCAGTAATGCCTTCCCCTTAATGCTCAGAAGACAACTGAGTGTGCCAGACTGTCACAGCCCCCACCACACCGATGAGATAGAGAGATAAGGGCACCTACCTGGATTAAACGTCCAAACTGATCGTACTGGTTCTCATTAAATTTTGTAGAAACCGTTGAAGGTATCAACCTCAGATTTCACAGTATTCACTAAAACACTAAAATGCACTTGAATATCAAATTTGAAGAAGATACGTGCAGAAAAAAAAACATGAAACACACAGGTTGTATAGAGACACTTGTATACTCCACCAGCTCTGAAGCCAGACTCCAATATGTCTTATTAAATATAAATTTAAAATTTAAAAGTTGTTTATTTTTTTTTTTTTTTTTGTTTAACGTCACTTTATGCTGCTATGGCTAATCGGACGATGCTACGGTGGGAGTCCTAAATTTTGCCTATCCAGGTATAATTAGGATAGGGATCTTTAACGAGTACCTGACATCGCACAGGCTCGGGACCCCCATTTTACGTCCCTTCCGAAGGACGGCATAGCTAAGGATTTTTTACTCCCATTAAAAAATCCTAAGGTCATCTGCCGGGCTGCGAACCCGCGATCTTGGGTTTAGTAGGTTGCTATGCTAACCACTACACCACAGGTGACCCCTAATTTAAAAGTTGAAATTGTAAAAAATAAAAATTTTAAAAAGTAAGCTTTCTAACTTTTTTGTTTATTGGAAGAAATATTGTAATCTATCTTAATAAAAATTGTTTATGTCTAGTTTAGGAATGTTTATTATAGACTTGAGAACCTTTCTTTATTATGTAAAAAATTACATTTTTATAAAATTCAAATATTTCAAAGTGTTGCGATACTTTTGAGGAGGAGTTTATTTTATTTTGTATAGAATTGTTTCAGATATGTGTTCCTGATGATAGGAAAAATAGTCACCAAAACATGTTGTATTTTTCAATAATAATAAAAGAAGAATACTGAAAAAATGGGAAATTTTCTTTGTGGACATACAATGGTTTATTTAAGTTTCGAAATCTGAAAGTGTCAAATGGTCATCTTCGTTCGATCACTCTTTTAATACCAACCTCTGAGACGAACATAGTTTCTTTTGTTAAAATATTATTTATGGTAGATTTTAACAATTAAAAAATATATTGAATATTTCAACTCCTGCACCTAAATATTTAAGAAAAATAAAAGTAATTTATTTATAAATAAATAAGGACTTAATATAACTATTCTTATTATTTACCTCACAACTTAGCATAGCTTTTGTTTCTGGAGCTGAAACAAAAACACAATAATAGCAAATTGAAAATGGCGGATTCGAAGTAGGAAGACATTTGAACTAGTTTAATTAGAACTAGAAACTTGGAAACGCTGAATCAGCTACTACACAATTATTGAAAGGTCACAGAACTTGAAACTAACTTCCAGGGTTTAAAATATGGTTGCTCTTAACTCTGTACTTACAAATTTGACATAAATGTTTAAATAAAATTACAACTAAATTAAAAAGAAGGAATTTTTGCTTAGCTTATGAAAAATAACCCAAAAATGTAGTTAGTGCCTTGTTAATAACAATCGTAATATTCTTATATAATGAATAAGGTGGTCTGGGATACAGCTAGGAGTAATAAACTACATGTCCAAGATAAATTTTTTTTACATGAAGTGGCGGAGTTTTTACTTCCTTTGCAGGTCTTCTTCTGAGAGATTTTTGCTACACTGAAGGCAGGACCTGCAATGTTAGACGTTGATTTTTTTCTAACGAATTTTTCTTATAATGTTTTTTTTTTTTTAAATTGGGCGTGTATTTTATTACCGGTGACCATCTTGTCCACTATTATATCCTGCGCTCAACCATCCTAGTTTTATTATTGTAATTTTAATGCGTGTATAGGCTACGCTCAAACTAAGATTCTGGACATGACTTCAGTTTGTCCAATTTTTTAGAAACGCCTAATCGAAAAGTTTTTTGATCTTAAGAAATTTCAATAGTCAAAACTTCCTATCCTTAACCTGATTCCGAAAAGGCACTTGACATTGCATTATAGACAAAGTAATACGAAATCTGCAATTTGGAAGAGCTGTGATCCATGCTAGATTTGAATCTCTCTTATTTTTTCTTCTTTCTTTCATATTTATAAAAACATGTTATATACACATATTTACATTTTCGACATTTTAGAAGCTGAGTGCGAACTAGAAAATATAAAACGCAGACAATATAAAAATAAATATAACTGACATTGTTCTTATTTTAATTATGATATTAAATATTATTATTATTAAAATAAAAGTGATAGAATTTATTAAACTGTCATTTTGGATCTGGAGGGATGGATTAAACTTCTGAAATAAATAGTGTTAAGGCGCACTACGCTGTCAGATCCGCAATACTTTACGGTGTTGTTGGTTTTTCGGTACGGGGTAATGCTTCTTTATTGTTATTTTTTTATTATTTTTTTTATTTATTAATTTTTTTTCATATTTTTAAGAGCATCGGAATGTTATAAAAATATTTACATGATCGGTTTAGAGGATACATTTTAGAAGCTGAGTATAAGAAAAGAAGTATAAATGGAAATAGAATAATAATAATAATAATAATAATATGCATATTATTATTAAAATAAAAATTATAGTATTTAGTTAACTGTCATTGTGGTTCTGGTGGGAAGGATTAAACTTATAAAATAAAGAAAGATAAAAGAAGTCTGTTTCTCAGATAAATAAATACAAACATGTTTCAATTGGATTTTTCCTTTTGGGGTTATAGACGAAAACTATACTTACGGAATTTATTCACCTTGTTATTTGAAATTATTTTTTTATTCCATACATTTATACTACCCATATATTAGGAGGAAGTTGATTGATTTCTTGTCTCAAATTTTTAAAATTATATATTTATAACGTGTTTAGCGATGTGTTGAATTTTTTGTATGTTTTTAAAACTGATGATGATTATCAATCTTTATTTATTTGTAATTTTTAGGAATGAACTTATATGAACTTTCAAAGAATATACTTATATATTATATATATAAAAAAAAAATTGTATTTATTATAAAAAAATATTCGTTTTTCATAAAATATGAATATGATTAAATATTATGAAATAACTAATACAAGGAACGATAGGTTCATATACATGGCTTAAGAAACTGATTACTATCTGAATGTAGCAGAGATTGTAGTAGCGTTTCCACAGACCCAAGAGGGAACTCCATGGATTGTTGTATTTTACAACCCTTTAAATATTAGAGAAGGTTACAATGTGAGTGCCTGCTCCTTCAACCATGATTCCACTTCCTCCTTACATCGTAAACAACAGCTTGTCTTTTTCCTTAAGAAGGGGGCGTGTAATGGAAAATATATTTTGAATATATTGTGCGTGGCAAGATCAGAAATTTATTCTGATATATATTTATTGAAAAACGTATATCGAGATAATGGTATTTTCATATATGAGATTTAAGATGAAGGGAAAAATGAACACAGGAAAGATGTTATTTATAATAAAATATTTCTCAATTTTTATCATTTTGAAATTATATTTTTAAACATCTTATAAAGTAGGTTGTATAAAAAAAAAAAAATAAAAAAATAAATATTTGGTGAAATGCATGAATCCCTAGAACTATCAACATATTTATTGAATTTATTGCTTACAAACAATTTATCATCTCTTTGGAACACTAGTCTAAGCTTTTTATCAATAATGAACTGCATCGATTGAATTTTTTGTTTAATAGCTTTTATTGAAAAAGCAAAATGACGGTGTATCGGAAATTCTTGTAATTTTAAGCTTGTATTTAATCCTCAGCAAACAGCCACAAAATGGGGTGGCTGGAAACTTATGATTATGAAAACATAAGAAAACCCTCAACTGTATACAAGAAAGTGCTTACAGATCAGCAAAAAGTACGTTGTCGGAGGTGTATTTGTTACTAGAATTAACCCATACAATCCCACTTTGAACGGTGTTAATAGAGACCAAATATTTAAAAAAAAATAAGTGGCCGGAAAATTTTAAACACTACTGTATATATGTATTGTATACGAGGTGGTAACATAAACTTTAGTAAGATTGATATATACAATAAATAAACGGAATATTATTAATAATCTTTTCAGAATATTTAGAATTCTTAAGAGGATGGCTGCTTTGCCGAAAACGTGTATGGAAAAAAAAAAGAAAAGAAAAGGAATGTTTGGCTGTAGGAACATCTCTTGTCTACCCCAGAAATTTCTATTAACTTGCGGATTAGCTCATATTTGCGAATCTTTTCATCTGGATATTACTCATTATAAACACTGTTCATCATAATATTTAAATGTTTAATATTTATTAGATATAAATTAAAATTTTACTAGATACAGATTATCATATAAAATTGAGTGGATCAAACATTATTAATTTGCTCAATTTATAATAGATACTTAGAATAACGAATATAATAAAAATTATTATTCGTCATTAAATACATTTTTATTTTCATAATTATCAATTATGGATTAAACCATAATATAGGTAAGGAACATGTTTACGCGCAAGGTAAACATGATCGATTTGTCCCACTGCTCTGAAAAAAAAGGCACTCAGAGTAAATTAAAACAAGTCCGTAAAGCATGGAACAGCCGAAGTTCAATGCTGATTTTGGAGGACTTGGGGTGGGGGGAGGGGGGAGTGTAATGAACTTCGTCAAGTACTTTTCAACTTCAATATTCGAAACTCTGATTAGAGAGCATTGGATTTTAAATGAGTTTACCTTTGTGTTCACATTCTTATTTTTCATTTCCTTCCAACCAAGTCTATATTGCGGTTCGAATATTGGGTCATTGTTCTTTCAAGTTTATTGTTTAAAACCCTTCAAAAAATAATTTTTAATAGGATAATTAATCGTCATTAATGAGAGTCCCATTGTTTTTATAATTGTGTTTGTGTGTGTGTGTGTGTGAGTAAAATATTAATTAAAAAAGAAAATTCAAAGTTTCAGGAAATCTCCAAATACCAGCATTTGTACTATATTTTTATACTCTTTAAAATTTTTTTTTTACTCTCTATTGCAACTTGTGTTATTTTTATAATTTAGATTAACAAGTTCAAACTCGTTCAGAGCCCAAAAAGCCAGGAACATTAAAAAAAGCGATGATAGTGTGAGTCTGTGCAAAATTGAACAATAGTTTAAAAAAATTATAGAGAGAGATTTCAGCCTTGAAGACTGAACATGTTCCATGAATGGCGATATCCTGCGATCTTTGAACTGTTCGAAAACCTGCAGGGAAAATAATAGCAAAACTAAAAACAAAAAGTATGATCTCTGTCTAAACCGCACTTCTCTCCAGACCTCTAGCCTAAAAACTAGCACGTTTTTAAGGACTTAAGGACGACAACTTTTTAAACGATAAATATTTATCGATCAACCGTTGTCAGAAATCAGAAAGATAAATAATAAGATCTAAATATTCTATTGGAGGGATGTAAATCCCTCGAAACGTATTGAGGGGAATAAAGCGTATTTTGATTGAAAAAAATGTCATCTAGTAATCTATTTTATAGTTTTATTTAAAAAATGTAATATATATTAATATATATATTTATTCAATAATATTTATAATGATGTTATTGTATATAACATATATATATATATTTCATATTTATATATTATAAAAAGATAAAGTTCATCAAATAACCTTTGATCTTTGTCGTAAACCTGCCGTTTCTTGTCCTGTAGTATCCTTCAATGATATTCTATAAATCCCTGTTGAACAAATTCCCTACTTAAGACTCCATTTGGACAAACGTTTTACTTGGTATTCACATATAAGACTAAAACGACAAGAAACTGCTCGTCATTTCCGACTACTTCAACATTTACTAGAAAAACGTTCAAAGCTCCAAACAAATTAGAAAATGCTGATTTACATGGCAGTATTTAGAACCATTTTGATATTTGGAGTTGCGCTTTGAGACTAAACCTTTCAATTTTCAAGAATGAAAATTTCCCATGCTTTGGGAAATCCTCAATATTCCTTAATATGTCACAAACAAACTTATCCATAAAGATCATAATGTTCCATATCTTGCTGATTTGGCCCAAACCAGATACCTATTATTTCATAGTAAGCTCCGTACCCACTCGAATCCACTAGCTTCCATCAACTAGTGAGTATTTCTTTACATGTTATTGATGACAAATACATGTAGTTGTAATCATTTTCTTCAAAACATTGTTTAATAAGCACTCGTTTCCCTTTTTTCTTTCTCAGTGCTAGGAATACTTTTTTTTTTTTTTTAATCACTTTATTGAAATTTACAACTCTACAAATATATACATCAAGTAAATGTGTAATAACGATTACAACAACATGTCAAAACTAGAAAAGAACTACTCGCTAGTAGCATTTCAACAGTTCTACATTAGAAGGTCTCTAGGCCATCTTCTTTTCAGATACCTCGGCGGATTATCTGGAATTGAGTGTGAGGAGAGTTTGGACACACGTGGATTCGAATGGTTATGGAGCTTACTATGAAAGTATAGGTATCAGGTTTGGGCTAACTCAACAACATATGGAACATTAAGATTTTTAAGGATAAGTTTAATTGTGTCAAAGTAAGGAGCATTGAGGATTTTTCGAGGGATTTTGGATTGCAAGGATTGGATACGAAGAATATTGAAGGATTTAGTGGAGCCCCAAAGCTCAAGGAATCTCAAACTTAGAATTTGTTTTACTAATAAAAATAATCATAACTTAATTTAAACTGTTCCAATACAACTTGAAGCTTGGCGTTGCTTTAAGAAACTTATTCTTCTTACAAAATGTTTTAGAAGATGTTTTAAATTCGAGTTAACGTAATTTCTTAGCTGAGGTCCGCCCTAACTCGTAAAGGGTAAACACATTAGCAGAGTAAACTCATGAAGCAATTTATCAACGTTTTATGTAATTTTTCTTCAGTTACAATCTAAAGAGACGCCGCACAGTGGGTTGCCTATATAATTTACTTGGACAGACGTCAACGTGAATAATTTTTTTTTTATGATAAATTATTTTTACACTGTAAAAAAAAAATGAATATCTTTTGGTAACAAATCGATAATAAATTTAAAAAAAAATTGATTTCTTCAATAAAGAAGTATTTTATTTTAATATATATATAATTCACTTTATTTTAGCAATAACTCCTCTTAAAACAATCAATCTTCACACAATGTGACATGTTTCGGGATATTCTATAGTATCATCAGGCATTCTATTCTTCTGGTATTATCTCACCAAGCCATTTTATAGAGAATTAGATAAAACGAAAAAAATATAAAGTAATGAATCAATCACATTTCGTTAAAAAAAGTTATTTATTGTTTAAGAAATACTCCACTGATCCCTGTTTAACAGATCCTCTACCTAGTAAAGTATTGATCTTGTAAAAAAACTAGTGATTTCTGGTGGGAAAGTATATGTTCCCGTTAATCTTGAATTCGTTGGTGTTTATATAGTAAACAAAATTTATTGCAATTTAAAACCAAAATATTTTTAGCGAATTTTTGTTTTAAACAGTGGGATGTGTAGCTTAATGTAACATAACGTGTTGTGCTTCCTTTAATAATACGTTTTTTTTTGTTTTTTTTTAGGTCTACTCATTACTAGTAACATGAAACTAGAAACAATATTATTCTCATATTATGAACTAATATACTCCGTCGCGGTATCGCCCGCTCTCCTAAATAAAGAATTTAGATTATTTTAACTAATAAGTGAATTTCATCTGTTTATCAATAAAAATCTTGTATTGAAGTATGGAATTTAGTATTATTCCTTCAATGATATTTTCACGCATGGCAGTAATTTTAACCTGGTTAAAATTGCATTCATTAGGTGTTTAAATATTACGTAAAAGCATGATTAGAAATCCACCTAAAAATAATTTTATCGATCCATCTGGTTGGATTTTAATTCATAACCATAAAAGTATATGACAGTTTGGCAAACTTCGTTTCTGACACTGAAGACTATACATTTTAATTATTATTATAGTAACATTTATTATTTAAACCTCCCTAGAATTATGAAGATGTTGTAGTTATAATTTTGTATAGTTTAATAGTTTTACCATTGTAAACTCTGTTGCAGAATGGCCACTTATCGTTCGATTTTTAAACAACACTAGGATCACATGTCGCTCCATATATTTATAGTTTTTTTTATTAACAATCTAATTTATCATAAATTTCTAGCTCTATATAAAACCGTACCTTTGTAACCTCTCTATAATAGTGCTCGCCACCTATCGGTCGATTACCGAACTTCACTGCGCACCACATATTTACGCTTTTTTATGGAAATATAATTTAAAATCTTTAAATTTTATCATTGCTCAATCTTTCATGAACTAAGGAGATGATGTAGTTAAAATTTGGTTCAGATTGGTACTGTAATTTTTCGCGGTTAGTGTTCACAGACGAAAAATGGCTTCTCCTTTTATATAATAGTAGAGATTTGTTTATGTTTAATTTTGGTTACCTAAAATTTGTTTTGTAACATAATTTAGGTGCAATTTTTTTTTTTTTTTTTTTTTTTTTTTTTTTTCATATTTTATTTCGTTTAGTCTACTGTTATAGGGTACCACATGTTATAATATACTCCCATTCTATGAAATTTTTTTTGGTATATTTTTTCTTTCATTGTATATTATGATTATATCTACATATATTTAAGTTGTTCAATGGTATTCTATTTTATGTTTCAGAATGGTCTATTTTTTTGGTACAGCTTTTGTGAATTGTAAAAATATTGTAAGAAATAAAGAGAAAAAAAATTACTATACTCCTATGGCTGTTACAACGTACCTCATCCCTGGGGCACACTGTTACAAATTTGTGATTTCTAAAAAATAATAGGTTCTACATATAATTTTGATAATGTTTTAAGCCTAATATGAAGGCTTAAGATGTTGATTTTATGGTAAATAATTAGAAGACGATATAGTAAACGGTTTTCTTTTACTAAAAATAAAACTTGACTCTACTATTTCAGTTTTTTAAAAAACTAACCTACATTTTCTCAAAATGGTGCCTGATAGAATACTTTGGACTTCTGATTCTACTTAAGCTTACATGTAAATATAAAAATCAGGAAACATTATAGTGCATTGTTTTGTTGTACTCTCAATATATCATTTTTTTTTTTCATTATAAATTTTCATCCTCATTTAGATCGAACATGTTCTAAAACTCCATCATATTTTCCTCATTGTTATTTAAATAAACTGTTCAGATTTCGTTTAATTAGCTTTGTTTGTTTCTGAGCTTAATAACTTTGTGAGTTGGGTATTGTTGTAATTCCGTTTCAATATTTCCTTGTAGGACATTGTTAATTGTTAATGGCACACTTTTGGAAACAAGAGAAATCCTCTTTTATTTATTTATTTTTTAATTTGGTAAACTTTCTAAAATTATTAATATAGAAAAGATTTTTGATAAATATCGTAAGAAAAATGGAGTTTTGTATCTTTCTGTATTGATGTTAACAGTGTCACTGTTTTTGGATCTTCAGTAACTGTCGATCGTTAATTTAAATTATTTTGCAAATTTTGCATATTTGATGTCAGTAAATTTTTATTTGCTTTTTCTATTCATCTAAAGGAAATTCAAAAGTGCTGTAAGACAATGGATTCCATCTATATATCAAATATTATTTGATGTTTGTTTCTGTTTTTTGGGGCTTAGGTCAGTGATTATTAAGATATTTAAAAAAAAAAAATGTTTTAAAGCAGTTAGTGAGTAAATAATTTTTTACTGAGGCTGAGGTAAGAAAACAAATTATGAATATGTTTTCGCAATTTCATCGCAAAAGAAGAAAAAAACTATAAGATTACGTAGTGGGGTTATTAATAATACTAATATATACTATTATATAAAAGGACTAGCTATTTTTCGTTTTTGATCACTAACCGTGAAAACTACTGAACCAATCTGTACCAAACAGTAACTAAATCATCTTCATAGTTCAAGGAAGGTTTGACAATAATAAAAACAGCGATAATTTGTGGATGACTGTGAAGTTTGAAAATTGACCGACAGGTGGCGCGCGCCATTCTACATGAGAGGTTACAAACTTTGGTATACAGAGCTTGAAATTAATAATATAATTTACTTATATTCGACTAAATTATTAAAATTTATTTAAATATGTGGTGCGACTTGTTAAACATAATTCAGTAGAATTTAAAAATATTACTAAGTAATTTTTAATTTACGAAATATAAATTAATAAGGTTTATATCCATCACTTGCGTTCATTTCGCCTTTCGAAGAGGTATAGGTCTAATGGGATTTTGAATAAATGCTTGAGGGATATGCTTCATCTAATGGAAAACGATTTATTGCAGTATCTATTGCGATTTCATTTAAAATTTCGTAAATTTAATTTTTTTTTTTAAATGCTCCTTACTTTTATTAAATTAATATTTTAAATAATATTATGCGTTTTATGTGCCCTGAGTTTTAAATTGTTTTAAATATCAAAGCTCGGAAAAAAATGGCAATTGAATGACGAAGGTTAGTAACGGAATAAAGTTACCTTCTCCTATTATTGCCAATTTTTAATTTTATTGGTCTATTTCGAGAATAATTGCCGCTAAAAGATTCTTAAGTGAAGTCCTTTTAAAGTAAGACCATTAGAAATCGTAAAATGAAATAAAGGAGCTCTCAAGAAATGGAGGAACGATCAAAAGAGACTCTACGTTTCTAGAAATAACATTTGTTCAAAGATAAAATATATATCAATTTTCTTTTCGGCATAGAATCACGAAAAAAAAAATTAAAAATGTTCAAAATTGGTGACGGATAGTCTGAAAGGTATCCAGATAAGATCATTATTTAATAAATGACATATTAATTTTTTTTTTGTAGGATTTTAGATTATAATGATTGTATAGAGACGGGTTGAATTATTTAGTAGAGATCCAAAAGTTAACTCTATCAGATAAACAGACCTAATTATAGTCATGAACGTTAGTTTGTATCTCTAAGAAAGGTTTGAGCGTTTGTTTGCTAAATGCTTAAGTTGTCTGTATATGAAACTTAAGAGTAGTTCATAATAAAACAATATTAATACTTCTGCATGATGGTGGCTGTGATGCTTTATCTTGTCGCTTAAAGAAATCAAAAGCTTGATATTGATGATAAAATTTACTTCTTTTCAATTAAATTGTTATTAAAAAGAGAGTATAGGTTATTCTGCCATTTCGTCGGAATTTCGACATTGTGATTCCATTAGAAAAAAAGTTATGTAAAAAAAAAAAGTTTTTCTTAATAAACATCTTTATAAAAGTCTACTAATATTACTAGCGAAAAATTCCTTCATAGAAGGAAAAATTCCTTCTATCTGCACATTTATGATCATGATAGAAATCATGAGAGTAAGAGAAACTAATAGGGTGTGAGGGAAATAGGAAACATTCGCAATTCAAATAATAAAATGTTTACAATACAAAACAATTATTAATGAGTATGATACCAACTAGTCGATTAAAAGATGTTACTTAACATTAATTGAACATTTCGACATAAAACTTGAATGAAAAAAAATTAAAATGGCAAGACGATATAACATACATTTTGAGCTCTGAAATCGAACATTAGATTAATATAATTAGTATTATGTCACAGTAATATAAATAGTGAATATATATATATATATATAACGTCTTTTTTTTTTTTTAATCTGATTTCAGTTACTGTTTTTCCTATTGTAATATATTTCCCTCACTTTTGATGTAAGGGAAATAGAAATGAAGGAAATATAATTTTGAGTTTGATTTAAGAATAACACCACAGGCATTAAAAAAAACAACAACATATTGTTTAATGCAAAGAAAATAAGAATCAAAGTTATCTTCTTTGAAAAATCACTATGTGAGGGAAATGGAATTATGAATGACACGATTCGAGAAAAACTTGGGACAACTAAAAAAGGAAATTTGTAGTAAGTTTGGCGGGAAGCTTCTGCAATGTTGCCAGCCTAAAATATGATGGAATGAATCTTTGTTATGCTTTGGCGGGCTTTTTCAAAAACTGTGAGGGAAATAGATTGACCCTATGGGACACAGGCATTGGAAGTTATTCTTCTTTTGGTAAGCAATTAGTCTCAGTTTCATTTCTAAAATTCAATATATTGCTACATACCTGAGGTACTAGAAAAAAAAAAAAAGATAATAATAGCAAAAATGGAGAACTTATTCGCATTTAACGTTACCATCTCATGTTATGGGACATGTGTGGGAAATAGAATTTGATGTTTTGAATTCAAATTTAACCATGAAAACAAATCAATAACTATGAAAAAACTACTTTACGTTTAAGAGGTAATTACGTTGCATCTACTTGTTAAAGGTGGGTAGCAAGAAATTTCATGTAGACACCACAATCGCTTCGGGACACAAATTTGTATAAAAATGTGAGAATGACCCGTATATGTAAATATATGTGGTGATGTGCAGTCCAGTAAAATTTGAAAATTGACCGTTTCATCGCTAATAATACTAATAATAATAATAATAATAATAATAATCGCTAATAATCTTTTAATATGGATTACCAAGTCATACATTAAAATTAAGAGTTGGATGTCCAATTGTGTTTTTACGACACCTCCAACCACCTAATCAGTGAAATAGTACCAGGCTAAAAATTACAGCTATCCGAGGAAATATCATTGAGGTTTTAAACTTCCAAAATTTCTGATTAAAGTTCTATTACAATTAACAAATCGCAAGACCAGACTTACGTTGAAGTGGATTTTCGGACTGACTGTTTCTCTCACGGTCGAAATTGTATCAATATTATATCTTTTCAGAACTGGATAAATTAAATCATTCTCATAATATCGGGAGATAAAACAAGAAATGCAGTCTATTCGTTCTCCTTATGATTTTATTTTTTTCCTTTTTTTTAAATGCTTTCTACAAATATTTTTATTGATAATTTTTATTTAAACATTTATTTATTATTTAAAATTATCCAAGTTCTTTACTCATCAAAGCGAGTGAAGACGTTTGTAATTATATATTATATAAACATACTACAAGCATCCCCCGTCGCGGCTTCGCCGGCTCACATAAGTAACTTATTGTTAGATAATTTTAACTTATTGGAATTATATTTTTTATCGATAAAAATCTTGTATTCCAGTATGCAATTAAGAACTATTTTATTAATGATATTATCAGGAATAGCAGTAATTTTTAATCTGGGTTAAATTGCACAGATTGGGCGCTTCAAGATTACGCAAAAGCATAATTGCACTTCCAATTTTATATAGAATAAGAAACTCGGATAATGGACTGCACGAACAGTGCTTCCAACTAAATGCCCATGAGTCATGTTTTAAAACACAATATAAAAAAGCAAAGGATCGACATTTCGATTTCGTAATAATTTTTATTCGACAGATATAATTTTATTGATTTCATCTAGTTGGATTTGAATTTCCAACCATAAAAGTATATGTATGACATTGTGGAAGACCTCGTTTCAGCCACTCAACATTGTACATTTTTTTTTTTTTTTTAATTATTTATTGAAATTTACAACTGTATATACAAAAAATAAAATACATTAAGTAAATGTGATGAAATAGATAAAACTGACACGTCACTTGTTTATAAAGCTACTACCCATTGGTAGCACTTATTAAGGTTCTACATGATGAAGCACTATATTAGAAGGTCCCGAGGCCATCTTCTTTTCAGGCGCCTCGGAGAGTTATCTGGAATGGAATGAGAAGCAAGTTGTGATACTAATGGATTTGAATGGTTGTGGAGTTTGCTGTGAAAGGATTGATATCTGGTTTGAGCTGTCAGAAATGTAAGGTATATTAAGATCTTTGTGGATAAGTTTGTTTGTGACGAAGTAAGGAGCATTTAGGATTTTTCTAAGGATTTTGGATTGTAAGGATTGGATACGAGATGAATTGGATGGTTTAGTGGAGCCCCAAAGCTCAACTCCGTATGTCCAAATTGGTCTAATTATTGTCATGTAAATGAGTCTATTGTAATTAATTGGAAGGTTGGAGCGTTTATCAAGTAAATGTTGAAGTAGTCGATAGCGACGGGCAGTTTCTTGTCGTTTTAGTCTTGTATGTGGATTCCAAGTAAGACGTTTGTCCAGATGGAGTCCTAGGTAGCGGATCTGTTCAACGGGGATTAGTGGAACATCGTTAAAGGATATTGTAGGACAGGAAGTCGTGGGTTTACGACGGAGGGTGAAGGTTATTTGATGGGATTTATTTTGATTCTCCATTTTTGACACCATTCTTGAAGTTTTATGATATGGGATTGGAGTGTCTGGGAATTGTACATTTAAATATTTATTGTGGTAAATTTTATTATTGTTGACCTTTTCTAGAACTATGAAGATTTTTAAAATTCACTGGGATCCACGTGTCGCACTATTGTGATATTTGGATCCTATATAATCCTAATATTTATATATTTTTAAATAATTTAATTGAAGATAATTAAAGGATGAAGAAGAAGATGATCAGGGATGCAGTCAAAGAGGAACAACACGTCTAAGTAGGAATACTTTAATACGTGCAAACGTTTCGACTTGCCTTGCAGGTCTTCTTCAGGGCTATAAGGAACAAGGCATCGATAAAAATATTTTATTAAAGTATGCAATTGATCATTGTATTTTCACGCATAGCAGTAATTTTTAAGCTGGTTAAATTTGTATTTATTAGGTGTATAAAGATTACGTAAAGCATAATTGGTCTTCCAATTTTTAATTTGAATCTAAAATCTATGAGTTGGTAATCCAAATGGGCAGAGACTATTAAGAAACTGTTACGTATAATGGACTGCGTTATCATGCTTACAACTAATGGCCCATAAATCATATTTTTACACACATTATCAAAAATCCATGGATCGGTATTTTGATTTGTAATAATTTTTGTCCGGCAGAAATAATTTTATTGTTTTCACCTGGTTGGATTTTAATTTATTTTCATTTTTTTCGCGGTAAGTGATCACAAACGAAAAATGGCTTGTCCTTTTATATAATACTATATATGTAGAGGATGTAAGGTCCACAAAATGTTTACTCAATTGAATTTTCAAAATGTAACTATGTAAATAAAGCATTATTATAATTAATGAACATCAATATAAAACATTATTAAAAATAAATAGAAAAATAAATAAATTTTAAAAATAATTTACTTTTTTTTAAAAAAATGATCAATGTTCCGTTATAATACGCTGAATTAATTTAAATGAAAATTTTAAAATAAATTCAGGACATAGAGCTAAACGTTCAAATAAATTTAATGGATATTATTCTCTTTGTTTTGTTTTGAGTGTAAAATATATCCTTTAAAATCCGCTTTCAAAAAGATATGCGGAGCTTTAAACTATGAAATGCCCCGTAATTAAGACCCATGTTTAATCTCCTCCCTTCTAGCAACTCCTAAACAGATCTCTACCGCATCATTTACTTTTAACTCGAGTATTAAATTGTACAAATGAAGTTTTTTTTAAAAATTAATATTTTAAAAAAAATATTTTTCTATAATCAAAAATGGTTACCTAGTGAAAGATATCCGGCTCAATCCAGATAATTAAAAACATTCGAACTAAAAATGTCTGTTGTAAAATATTATTATTTATATATTTTCAATAAAGAAAATTATTAATCATTATAGTGTAAGTTGGTTGACCGTCTATAAATAGAAAATAAGATAAGATAGTTAATCATTATTGCTAATCCGTTTACTGTAGTAATATAAAAAATAACTTATCTCTGAAAAATATTATTGATTTTTTTTTTTATATCCATTTATTGAAATTTACAACTCTACAAAATATATACATCAAGTAAATGTATTGACAACGATTACAATAACATGTCAAAACTTGAAAAGAACTACTCATCAATAGTAATTTATTAAAAGTTCTACTCTAGAAGATCTCTAGGTCTAGATCTTCGTTTTAGACACCTCGGAGGATTATCAGGAATGGAGTGGGAAGCAAGTTGAGAAACTAGCGGATTCGAGTGGTTATGTAGCTTACTATGAAAGGATAGGTATCTGGTTTGGGCTAAATCAGCAAAATATGGAACATTAAACATTATTATGGATAAGTTTATGGTAAGGAGCATTGAGGATTTTTCAAAGGATTTTGGACTGTAAGGATTGATTTTGTTAAGTTTCACTGCACCTCTTTGCTGAAACATAAACCAACTTTTCTGAACAGAATAGTCACTTTTTATGAGAAGTGGATTCTAAAAGACAATTCTAAACGTTCAAGGCAGTGGCTTCACATAGCAGAAACAAGACAGCAATTTCCATATACTCCCAACTCATTAAATGAAAGTTACTTGGTTGGTGGGCATCATTTGAGCAGATTGACTACGGCTTTTTGAATCCTGGCGAAAATAAATATCAATGCCGATTTTAATATACCAGGAATTTGTATTAAAAAACCAACATCGGTAAATTGGTTATGAGACTCTGCCTCATCCACCTTACTCACCAGACCTATCGCCAACCGACTGCCATTTTTTTAGACACCTTTTTTTTATTTTTATTTTTTTGTATTAATTTACAACTGAATAAATATATACATCAAGTAAATGAGCTGATAATGGTTACAATAGCATGTCAAAACTTTAAAAAAACTACTCATCAGTAGCACTCCAATAAATATTCTACACTAGAAGATCTCTAGGCCATCTTCTTTTCAGACACCTCGGAGGATTATCAAGAATAGAGTGGGAATCAAGTTGAGAAACTAGCGGATTTGAGTGGTTATGGAGCTTACTATGAAAGGATAGGTATCTGGATATTATCAAGAATAGAGTGGGAATCAAGCTGAGAAACTAGCGGATTTGAGTGGTTATGGAGCTTACTATGAAAGGATAGGTATCTGGTTTGGGCTAAATCAGCAAAATATGGAACATTAAACATTATTATGGATAAGTTTATAGTAAGGAGCATTTAGGATTTTTCAAAGGATTTTGGACTGTAAGGATTAAATACCAGAAGAATTGGATTCTGAAAAATATAAAATTCGTTGAGACACAGTATTTTTTTCCGACTCCGAACTATTCAGTTACTATTTTTTAAAAAGATTTTTGGAATTCACACGGACGACTAACATAACACTTTTATTCACATTTCACACTAAGCCCACGTAGTAACGCACATCCACATGCAATGGTTTTTATTATACTGTTGCTAAATATCCGTCGATTCTATTGATATGTCAAGAAATGTCTCTAATAATATTTTTATAGCTGTAGAAAAAAACAAAAAAAAAACAAACAAAAACAACCTGTACCACTTACAACCCATGAAGGGTCTCGGGTTCAGTACTTAGGTAGGCTGTACTGTGTCTGAGCCAACGGTTGTGAAAGCTGGTGATTTGGCTAGAATTCACGCTCAACCACCAGGTTTTTCCACCAATTAAGGGTATCCACTTTTTAGGTGGCTAGGTGTGCCCAAGGAGGGTCTCCCGACCTCGAATTCGATCCACGGCCGAAATAACAGAAAATAAATTTTCTGCCTTCAACCGGACTCGAACTCGGTTCCAGGAGGATGGTAGTCAAGTGCCTTACCCACTGAGCTACCGCGCCTCCTTTATAGCTGTAGGAATAATAAAAATGTTTGTCCACCATTTGGTGTTGAGGGCCTTGTAGAATTAATTTGTTTTTTACAATATAATATATATATATATATATATATATATATATATATATATATATATATATATATATATATATATATAAAACACAAGAATGGGCTTATCCCCTCACTTATGGGGAGGGAAGCTCGACCAAAAGAGATCACAACGCTGTTCTCTCAGATACGTCACTGCTAGTCAAGGCTGAGTGAGAGCTCAGAATACGCTATGGTCGCAGGGACACAGAACACTCAACTAGTTATTATTATGATTCTTATTTTGTATAATATTTTTCATTAATTAATTTTTAAGTGTATTGTCGTGTTATTTTATTTAAGTTATTTACAGTAAGTCTATTAGGTTCTAAACATGAAGCATTCTTGTAACCAATTAAAGGTCATCCCAACAAACTCACACTTGACATGTCTACAACAATGATGCACAACAATATTCGAAGAGAGATCTAAAATAAAATTAAATGATTAACAAGAGAGATGGAGGTGCCACTGGGCAATGCTCCTTATCATGCCTTTCATGACAGAACCTTCTCATTTTTTTACTGCTATCTCGTTTGCAGGTTGACAATTATGTATTTAACTGTTGTAAATTAAGATAAATAAAGACAAAAAAAATTTATCACGTTGATTCACTGAGATAATAAGTTTCATATATGTTGACTTTCATTTTTTCAGATATGGACATAATTTTATTTTTAAGCAGTGGCTTTTGTTCATACCCCCTTTAAGTCATTTTTTAAAATAATTGTCCATTCGAATTGGAATTATGTTTTTAAGAGATTTTCTAAAAATATAGCTGTTCATAATATTTGATATGAAGGTAAGGGCACCTCAAAAATAAAGATGAGTCTTCCAAAGAGACTAAGGGCTGACAAAACTTTTCCTTCCGACGTGGCAGCCTGAGGTCAACCAGTGACAACTTGATTATATACTGCAACAATTCTTCCAACAACAAGAAACATTTTATAAGTTTCTCCAATGGGAGATTGTAAATTCTGAAAGTTTATCTGTCACAAGTGTCCACTAAATAAATTATATGTGACTCAGGAAATTGTTTAAAATTATTTACTGGGATGTTTTCGCCCTGTAATGGAAATGAAAATTATTCTACTGAAAATTATTACTCGTGATAATGGATTCATAGATAATTGTGATGCAATATCTAGTTTAACGAACATTTTGAATAAAATACTCATTCTGTGAGTATGTTTATACAGACCATGTACTATTAAATGTTTAGCAAGGTTCTTGAAGTTCAGTCCATAATAGTAACAGTCAAGAAATTAATCCATTTTAACACATCGAGTCAATACTGGAAAATATCTATAGTGGAAGAATGGGATTTTATGAAGAAATGAAGACAACTCACGGTCCTGAAGCAATCACAGTGATGAAGGAACTTCAGAAATCCAGCAGAAAACTGGCGAGTGCGAAGAATACTAGGACATTTCTACTAAGATGCAGGGCATGATTATGAGAACCATATAGTCTCGAAACATCGCCAAAATAGTTGTTTTTATTTATTGACTGGACTTCAAGAAAACATCTAATAGTAACAGTCAAGAAATTTATCCGTTTTGTGAAAAAAATAAATATTAATAATAAAATTAAATTTAAAAAAAATAGTTGGCTCCGTTGATCAAGACTTGGTAAATCGAGTCCCAAGTGTACTAGTATAGTTTTTATACATAAAAAAGAAAGCCATTCTGATTGATTTAAAATAAAGTTAAATTTTATTGTCAAATGAAGACTTTCAATTGCAATCATTAGCTGGATAACACCAAAGCGTGTGACGTTACTTGGCAAAATTATAAGTCCTAATATTGAACAAAGAGCGACTGATGACATTAGAAACCTGCCCAATCAAGCCGCGGTCCCGGTAATGAGACCTTGTCTTCATTACAGCTTCCAGGGTTAACTTCCTTACCCCCGAACTCTGTTCTCTGTTTTATCCAGATATAGGCGGAAATAACCAATTTTAAGGTGATTTTACATAGGTCATGCGTGTTTATAATCAAGAAGTATCAATGTAAGATGAAGTGTAATAATATAGTTATTTGTAACAAAAATGCACTCATATAGACTATAGGGTTAATTATAAACAATTAATAATAATCAAAGAGACTATAGTCGGAGCGCTGTCCGATGGCCCTGATGGGGAAAAGTGGAGGGAGGGAGGTATGGCTGGTCAGGGCCAATGATAGTAGTGCAGGGTTGCCGGTCCTCTCCCCACCTACCTTGGAAGGTTCATTACAGTTCTGCCTCTCATACAGGTCACACTGAGTTTTTGCATTGTATGTTTAAATTTAAAGTAAGTATTATACAGTTTCAAGGGAAAGCAGCAAATCAAATCGTAAAGTTTAGGGCGTTAAAGCTCGTGAAATGGTTTTATGCGTTCGAATAGTGTTTCCATAATTTATTAAAAAAAACAAAAAAAACATTGACACATTATTTATTTTATTTTTTACTTGGGATGGAATAAAGAATAAAGAAAAAAAACTTTATTATAGGACTAGGTCCCTTAAGAAGAACAATTATGAATTAAAAAACAAAAATCCTCTCTTGGTTTGAGATCTTTTGTATACATATTGCATTGCTAATAAACAAATAAAAAAATACATTAAATGAAAATCAAGAAAAAAAAATGAGATAAGACAAAATTATTTAAACTTTAGTTATTAGAAGAACAAAAGATAAAATAATGCTAACTACGATCTATAAAAGGGCTAAGCTGTAGTTATAATTATAAAAACATATTTAAAAAAATAAAACCAAACAAACATATAATAATTAAGGGAAAGAAAGGGCGGACCTGTTAAGTAGCTTTGGCAATGTTGCTCCCCCTCCTCTTGCCACCCAAATGCCATCAGCCAGCGCTCAGACTGTAGACACGATTTTCATAGATCTTGAAAATTACTATGGGAATCTGTTGATCCAGACAGTATTAACTGTGATAAAGGAAATTTTTAGGGAAAACAAATCCAGGAGAATTCGGAAACACTAAAGGCCTTCTTCAAGGATGTTGCATGTCCCCAACTTTACTTAAAATATATGTTGACAGATGTCTAGATAATTGGTCACAACGATGCTGCAAAATGGGCATCCCACAATTTTCTGATGACTAAGTAATTATAGCACAAGGTGAATTTGATATTGCACACATGTTCAGAATATTAACCGAACAGTATGAGAGATGGGGCCTAAAGATTAACTACGACAAAACAAAATTATGTCGCAAAAGTACTGCTATCTGGACACCATTCTCGAAAGCAATGGAAGAGTGACTAAATATAGTGGTTAAATGAGTAAATTTAGTTCTCTGGAGTGGAAACATATTTCAAATAGTAACAAATTAATATATAAGGCCGTAGTAGAAAGCGTAATGCTATACAGCTCAAAAAAAAGGTCCCTAAATAAATTAAAAGGCGAAAAATTCCTGGCTGTGGAGATGGATTTTTGGAGATCAGCAAGAATTGCAAGGATTCGACGAATCCCAAATGAGATTATAAAAGAAATAATGGAAGTAAGGAGGAATATCCTGGAGGAAATTGAGGGAAGGTTTGAGATGGTTCGACCATATTAAAAGAATGGATAATAAAATAATCCCCAAAATAACTTATGAATGGGAAGCAGGAGAAAAGAGGAGAGGTAGGCCTCGCATCAGGTGGAGAGATGTGGCTGAAAGTATGGCTGGCCGAGGACTAACGGAAGAGGAAGCAATGGAGGAGTGGAGGAACCGACTGAGGGAGGAGCGTGGCTGCAGGAAACTTGGGATGTTGAAAAAAATTCTTACAAAGAAGAAGAATAAAAATTTTAAATGATCTGAAAAATGTAGATACATTATACAGTGATGAATAAAATAAAATAAATTCAAATGTAATAGGGTTAATAAATAGTAAGACTTATTGTATGTAAAGAAATTCATATTGTTTATTTTTAACAATTATTATTTTTACTTTATTTATTTTCTTTTTCTCTTTTTTATCTCTGTATTCAATTTTTTTATTTTAGACATGATAATGGCGATCAATGATATGACCGTAACGTTTGTATAACAATAAAGTTATGTATATAATAATATGTTATAATAATAAATAATGTATATAATATAATAACAAAGAACAATTTTTATGACGAATCCCACTCAAAATCCTATTCTATATAATATTTATCCAGGTAATCAAAATAGTTCTTACATTTAATTTAAAATTTTGACACGCACTAGCTCAGTTGGTGTTGTTCAGATCGAAAATTTGCCAGAAGTTTATCAGAAATTTTATGGAAAATATGTTTTGTTATCTAACATTTGTCCCTAGGAACTGCCCATATTTATTTCATATCTATAAAAACATTAGAATGGTATGAAAATGTTTACATCATATATTTAGAGGGTACATTTTTATCCCGGTCGATCAATTCAAAAAAAAAAAAAAAAAAAAAAAAAAAAAAGAAAGGCAAAGTTAGGACCTAACAACATATTTTAAAAAATGGTAGATAAATGCGTTTTTGCGAACTTTGCCTTTTTCAAAATATTTTTTTTTTTTTTTTTTTTTTTTTTTTTTTTTTAACTCAAATCATTCCAATGCCTTTATAAATTTGAAAAAAAAAACAAACAAAAAAAAACAACAACGAGAAACAAGCGTTGCCCCGTACCGAGTAACCATCAACACTGTAAAGTATTGCGGGTCCAACAGCGTAATGCGCCTTAACTACAAAGCAACAAAATAAAAACGGTTTTTAGGATTGAAATATTTGCAACTTCTGTTGGATTTTTTTTATTTGAAGAATAGTTTCGAATGTTAAACATTCATCTTAGTTCCTAAAAATATACAAACAATTTTATAACACTAGTACTCTGCTAGACAGATTAATTACATATATTAAATTTTAAAAAATTTAAAACAAGAAATAAAACATGTTGATACTAGCTCAAGGAATAAAAGGGCTTCTAAAATATATTTTAGACCTTGAGTAGACGGACTGTAAAGAGACAATAGGGTCAGTTAGATGAGTAGTGATTTAGGTTTTCCCTATGAATGGATAGTTTTTTTCTATTTCCACTGTCAAAATATTTAAAACGGGACTGTTAGAAATATTTTTCAGGACATTCAAAGAAGAATTTGGGTTCGTTTCGAGCCATTAATAATGGATAATATCCTTAAAATAAAATAAAGGATATATTTGAAATATATTTATATGGTCATTAAAACAAAAATCTGGATCGGTTTTAAACGATTTTATTATTTCTAATGATTAATAAATATTTAATTTTAGACTATTGACTACGTGATATATTAGTATATATCCTCCTGAGTTGTTAAATTTATAGTTATTTTTATGTATATTGAATATGGATATTGAAGTTGGAATTCTGCGTCTTGTCATTGTATTGCTTTAAATTATGTTTTAATGTTTTATTTATTGATCCAGTTTTTCCGTATACTTAGCTTCACAGTCATTACACTTAAGTTACTATATACCAATTTATTGGAAAGGGTTCATTCTCTTTTTTAGGTTAAAATAATTTTTTATTTTCCAAAATGTGCTAATGTTTAACACTTTTTGTAAATTTTTAGAAATAATGTTTTGCATTCGAAACTAGTCTTGCAATAAATGATTCAAATTGAAGTGATATATCAAGCCTAATTGTATTGATCCTTTTACACCTGCATGCGTACTTCGATTAACTGGTTCGAGAAATGCCTGTCGATCAGTTTTTCTGGTTGGTTTATTTCGGATTCACCGTTTAATTATTCATTACATATATTCACAGTTATAACTTCTCGTTGTAGTAATATACAGTTGGTAAATAACCTACCATCCAAATAAATCTAAATACACTATGTGATACTTGAATCTGTTCTATTTCTCAATTAAGTAGTAATATAGAATCTAATATTAAATTTGACCAGCTTTTAGATAAAAAAATGAAATTTTGGATCGGACGAATAGTTTTGTAGTTGAAAAAGTGGAGTATAAAATGTGCAAAAATACGTGCATTTCACAACAGTACGATTTTTTTTAGCGTGCTGGCATGTGTATTTTAAGAAACGTTAATTAAAACTTCAAATGTAATAGTCTAATAGTTAATTAAATCAGCTTTAAGATGGTAAAAAGTAATTTGGAATCGGACAAATAGTTTCGGAGTTATAGAATAAAGAGTACGGCAAACATGGTTTCGCGGAGATGTGTGACTGACCGCCATTTGGCCAATTTCTAAACAGTTTTTTCTTTGGCAAATCCTTATTTTACTGGACTAAGTAGAAACTGAAAAACCGACCAATCATAGAGAAAAACTAAAGGCCTGCTGACTTGGTTATCATATCTTTTCTATCTTCTTATTTGTTAATTTTTTTTTCTGCACTATTATTTTTTTATTAATCTTTGTACTAATGATCAATGGATAATATTTAAATAAAATTACATTGAAATTATGCCAATTCAGTACGGTGTCTGGACCTAAGTTTAGATAATATTTCCTGATTTAGTTTTTCAGTCTTTAGACCTTTGAATACGTTTTGTTGGAATGCAAAAAAAAAAAAAAAAAAAAAAAAAAAAAAAAAAAAAAAAGAAGAATGCCAAGGGAAATAAAGGATTGAGAAGAAGCTTAGGGTAGGATCTGTTAACTAAACCGTAAATGTTGTGTAACTCCACATTAGAGATGAAACGGTGAGCCAGTTACGAGCAAATGGCGAGTACGAAGCTACCTAGTCAATGTTTTACGGGCGGACCCTCCATTTAGGACTACAAATCTCTGACTTCCATTAACCGAACCCATCTTTGCTCGACCCATTGCTGAATATATCCGGGCTAAATGTCCTGGACGAACCTCAGTCTTGCCCGATTTACTTTCATCAGAATATAGCAACCTATAACTGGCGTAGATTCAAATATAAAATAGTGTATTAAGATTTATTTGGACGGTAGGTTATTTAACAATTGTATATTTCTACAACGAGAAGTTATAACTGCAGATATATAATACAACTACAAAGAAACTTAATTTATAAAATTGATTGTAAAACACGTAATAAAATATATATTTGCGAAACTAAACAAACACTAGAAAATATGATCAAATTGCATATTACAGAAATAACAACTGTTAAAAGCATAGATAAAACAGCATTGGCACAACATGCCATATATAACAATCATTCATTTAATAAAAAAAAAAAAAAAAAAAAAAAAAAAAAAACTAGCATATTATTTTATGGAAACAATAGCAAAAGATTAAAAATTTTAGGATTAATTTTCATCGCAAAAAATGTTCACAATAGAACAAATTTTAAAACAGATATTACAAAAAGTGGAGAGAGATGTAATAGTAAATTGAAAAAAAAAACATTTTAAAGATAAACTAAACATAATATGATCCTAAGCAACCTTTGCATCCATTATATACAAATATATAAATCAGTTACTTACAAATAAATAAATAAGGTAAATATAAATAATTTTTGAATTCCTATACACTTACAATAATAAACAATAATAAATTTCGCAACTACGATAATAATAGTATGTATAATAAATTACTATATGTATTGTTTATCAGAAGTAATTTTATAGGATTGACGAAACATTTTGTTGAAAAGTTTTATTGACTATGAAATATATTTAAGGTAATGCAGAATAATAATATTTATTTGTATATATATTGGCGAAATTAAACAAAAACTATATGAGTGAAACTAAGCCACGAAACGTCGCCTATATGATTGATAATATTTTTTATTAATAAAACTAGTTTTGGGAGATATCATTGCTCATTATCCTTATAAAAAGTTTATCATACTTTTATTTACGTATATATTTACAACGCTATAAAACATATGCTTGTAATTCAACTATCCATTGGTTTAATAAAAGTTATGGTTATGGAGGTTCTATTAAAGGATAGGTATCTGCTTTGAGTTGAATCAGCAACATTTGAACATAAGTATCTTTATGGATAAGTTTATTTGTGATAGTATAGAACATTGGGGAGTTTTTGAAGGATTATATACGATAAGGATGGCAACGTTTAGTTGAACCCATTCTGTATGTCCGAATAGGTCTAATTGTCATCTAAATTAGTCTCTTGTAATTTATTAGATGGTTTAAATGTTTAACTAGTATATGTTGAAGCAGTCGAAAACGACTGGTAGTTTTGTTTATTGTTTTAGTCTTTAAATGTGGGTTCCAGACGAGCCGTTTTACAGAAAGAAACTTTGAAATCAGAACACCAATTCCATAATTATCATATATCCCATTAAAAGTGTGAAAATCAGGTGAGAAGGAACATGAAAAGTGGAAGAATCTTTATGCAATATTCAAAATATGTATTCTAAGTATTTCCATAACTGAATATAATTAATAAATTGTGGAACCTAAAACCTTATCATATATACAACCGTAAAGCTTTAATTAAAGGAAGAGCACCTCAGCCAAAATCGATTCTTGTCGATAGGAGGAGAGACGATATATCGAAACAATTCAATGTCCAAAGGTGAATTATAACGGCTATACTGAGATATTGGCGCCCTTGGGTGGGGGGAGTGTAAGGGGGGGGGGGTAGGTTAGGTGGTGGTCGTGTGAGTTAGCGATCGTGAGCCACCCTCATAACCTCATAATTCAGGTCAATTTCATCTTTTTAGGAGAAAACGTTATAATATAATAAAAGTATAAATATATATATATATATATATATATATATATATATATATATATATATATATATATATATATATATATAGTATTATTTTGCAGTTTTATATGTGCAGGGATCGATTGAATACAATTCCGACCTTTGCTAATTCAAACTCTCAATTCTTTTTTGATAAAATGAATTTTAATTTTGCAATTTATTTAAAAAAATTACAGTTTTCAAGAAACAAGTCCATATGTGAATGAAGAAAATTTATTTTTAGGGACATGTTATGTCACAAAGAATAGTAATTTAGGATATGAAAAATTCTCGGAAGATTTCCGCTTCTCTATTCCCAACAATTCATTTGCGACATTTTAAAAATAAATCCAAAATAATTTTTCACCTCTTTATAAAATTCCTTTTATAAGCTTTTTTATATACTCCTCTTAGTTTCGCATCACTGGTTCGAGAAAATGAGGTATACAAGAACTTAGGATCACTTTTATCCATCGCCTTAAGAAAATATTTCATAAAATGATGTGCAATGGAGGAAGGTAAAGCTTTTGTGGATTTAGAATCAGTTCAAAAGATACATTTTTTTTGGAGCTATTCCATCTTGATAAAATGAGTTTTGAGATTTATTCATATAGTTAAAATTTACGAAAAATCTTCGTGGATAACATTGATGGTCATATTTGTTATTCGCAAAATACATACGAGTCTATATTTACCTATTTAACAAATTATATCCATCAATAGGTTACATAAGTTATCCCGTTAAATATATTAGACCGGGAGCTAACAAAAGAACATAACAATATAAAATCGTTTTAAGAACTTCCACGGTATTACTAAACCTTAAGTTTTTGTTGTGCTGAATCTGAATTTTAAGTATACTGCCTTCCGGGAGATCAGCTTTAGAACGAACATTGCAAATATTCATTGAGTGTTCTATATAAAATTAGAGCAAATAATTGTATACAAAAACAGTACATATACGTACATTGCCCATGAAATCGAAAATGCTCCTCTCTAACTTTAATTATCACTATCTATTTCTATATCTTCTGAATTTTCAATCTTCCGAGCAAATGTAAAACATGAATATTTATGTAATATACATTATAATAGTATACATAAGATGTATTCTATTACAAGATTTCTCATTTATTTTGTAACTTATAATTTATTTATAATTCAATTGTCATAGTCAGAGGATTGTCTTATGTATTGTACTCATATGTTACTCTTAGGGGACAAGTTGTCCCAGAATAAAGTTCATTTTCTTCTTCTTCTTCAAGAAATACAGTGGAAAACTTGAATTTTAAAACTAGCGGAACAGGCGCTAGAACGCACTAAGAAAAGTATTACACTGAACAAAAAGATAACTATGAAATCTGTGTGTAGTAATATATGTAATTATGATTTTATATGTTTTATGGGATGCTAAATATGATTTAATGTTATTACTCTTGTAGAAGTTCGACTATATAACGAAACACGTTAAAAAATCTCTCAAAATAAACTTTAACCACTTTTATTTTTTTTTCGGTTATCGCTTCTATCTCATAAAATATGTTGCAAATGCAATAGACCTTTTCGATTTTCTAACGAATACTATCGGGTCTAGATCTCAAAAATAAGATAAAAATCTCAGTTTTTTTTTTCTTTCTTAAAAATCTAAAATAAAACCCCCGCATTTATTTTATATCTCAACTACATTTATTCAAAGTTATTTTCATTTAAATGGATAGGTAGTGAAGTTGGAATTCTGCATCTTTTAACTTTATACCCTTAAATGTTCTTTTATTATTTGATTTATTGACCGTCCAGTGTTTCCCTTGTATTTAGCTTCACAGTCATTACATTTTAGTTTGTATGCATAACTTTTTTCGGTAAGGGTTTATTTTCTCTTTAGGTGAAAATCGATTTTTTCTCGATAAAAACTGCTAATGTTTTAAACCTTTTGTATGGTCTTAGAACTGATGATGAATGGCTTACATTCGAAACTAGTCTTGAAATTACAAAAATCCGATAAAATTGACAAATAATTCATCAACCGTAATTATATTAATATTTCTAAACTATCATGCTAAACTATGTTATGAAGTAAATGGTTCGAAAATTACTCCTATATCGAGAATTATTTTGCGTAATCATAATTCTATATGTATTATGGGGTACTTAATACGATTTAAATTTGGTTGTCTTGTACGAGAACGACTTCTCAAAGAAAAACTTACAAAAAATCAAATTTTTATCAATTTTTTTTTCTTCAGTTTTTCGCTTCTATCTCATAAAATGTGTTACAAATGCACCAGACCTTTTTGGTTTCCTATTGAATAATATCGGAGGTAGATCACTCCAAAAAAACTTTTTTTTCTTCATTAAAACGCTCCAAAACTCATGTTAGAAATTATGTTAACCATTATATTATGTGAAAGAACATTAAATACAAGTGACGTCTTTGACATTTAAATGTTCTCATAAGATGAAGACATTAAACTTCTTAATCAGTTTATTATTCAATATGTTAAATTATTAATTAATATAAAATTATTATGAATGTAACATTCGGAATAAATTAAGTCTTAGAATCATGAAATTATTCAAAAAGATTCAATGGAGAGTAGACATAGAAGGGATCCGTAGGATGTGTGTATATTGTTAATATATTATGATTGTATTTTTAACCTTTGACTTAATTTAATTTAATTTTTACTATTGTTATTAATATTATTATTTTTATAATTAGTACCTTGTATTGTATAGTTTTTCCATATATATTGTACGATTCTTATATCTTAAAAACGGATGAAATGAACAAAGGAAAATTACGTACAAAATGTATACACAGTTTTTTTATTGAGTGTAATGTACATAAATATTACGTTTTTGAGTGCAATCCAGAGCCAGTAATGCTCAGTACAAAATCAAGTTCTGTAGGATATTTTGTTTATTTAATATATAGATATGTTGTAGGTTGATAATATTCTAAAAATATATGTAAAATATTTTATTGTATGTTTTTCAGTATTCTAGCGCCGCACAGTGGTTCGAACGGCCCTGATTCCCCGACATGCACAAAAAATTAATTTTTTAAAATTTCAATCCCCGACTACTTTGCACCATAATTTAACCTATTAGGAATAAGAAAATGTGGGAATGTTCCAGAAATACGTAAGGTAAATTCTGTTTGTTATAACGAAATATTGAAAATTGACATAAGAATGCATGAAGTCGTATCTTATGATTTTAATTTTACAAGGTTTTAATTTTGCTGTTAATTATATCTCCTAATTTAAAATAACCAATTACATACTAATTCGTATAAGTCTATTCAGAGAAAGAAAAAATTGGTAGTGATAGTTTTATTATTAGAAAAAATTAAGTTCAGATAAAACAAAAATATTTAAAGTAACTTTTAGAGTATTTCGAGTACATTATTGCGTGTTAAAGAAAAACTCCAAATAATGGACTTCACAGGTTTTTATCTTAGGTATTTAATGAGAAAAATACGTTCCATTATTACCCGAATACGTACGACGTGGCCCGTGTTTTTGCATGATTTTTATAATAATATTATTATTTGTGATCTCACAGTTTGCGGTTTCTAAACTATGGTGTGGGACAAGTCCAACTATCTTCATCTTAGGTTCACTTATTTTGTTATTATTTTTTTTTTTATTTGTTGTTTTTCTTTTCATATGAATTAAATTTTGTTGACAATCCTTATTATAATTATTATTGAAATCATATCACTAGTAAGAACTGCATTACCTACTTCCCTTATCATAAATTAATATTATCTATAACCGAAAAATGATTGTACATACAGATCCTAGCCGAATATAAATATATACCTATCGGAAAAGCATGTACCATGTTCCCTTGCTTTGATCCTTGATCTAAACTGATATAATTTTTTTTTCATTTATATCTTATTTTACATATTGTGTGAATCTAATAAAGACATCCATGTTACTTATTGCCCAAATTTGAGGCAGATTGTAACTCTGAATAAAAGTTTTATTGATTGAATGTTTTAAAAAAATTAAATAGATTGTTTGCACTTTAAAATTTTATTTAATTGTTTGAAGAAAGACTTGAAATATTGCAACAAGTTTCCTTACGGTTTACTTACTTCTCTCTTCAGGCCTGGAACAATAATACATTTAGAATTGCAACTCACGTCCATTATATTTCCATCAACACTTAGAAACTTAAATAAAATCTGCTGTACACAATGAAGGGTTTTGTAGAAGGATAAAATTCGATTAACAGAGCGAGTCCCCGGTGAGGGTGTAATTCGATTGTCTGGGACCGCCCCACCTGCCAGTTACTGGGGCGACTCAAGCAACCTTAAATATGGTTTATCCCAACAATAAAAAACTGTCCTTCCTCCAGGGTAAGAACTTTGGAAAACCTTTATTATCTCTAGGGGTTTTAAAATTTTTTTTAAATTTATTTTTTAATACTTACAACTTTCTGTAACACACAGTATACTGGTATATATTAACGTCCAGTAAATATAATTGCATTTCCATGAATTTTATGGATAGATAACCATTGGTAGCATTTCAATAAAATTTCTAAATTAAAACGATATTCAATAATCCCAAGTTAAATTTGACTCCATCAGGTCTAAAATCTTACTTGGAATCCACATACAAGACTAAAACGACAAGGAACTTCTCCAGCATTTAAATAGATCAAAACTTTCAATTAATTACAAAATACTCATTTACATGAGATTTACTATGTGGACATTCGGAGTTTAGCTTTGGGACTCCACTAAACCATCCAATCCATCTCGTTTCCAATTCTTACAACCCAAAATCCTTCGAAAAATGTTTGTGACCAATAAACTTATCCATATAGACCTTAATGTTCCATATGTTGCTGAGTTAGCCCAAACCAGATACATATCCTTTCATAGTAAGCTCCATAACCACTCAAATCCATTAGTTTCTCAACTTGCTTCCCACTCCATTCCCGATAACTCTCCGAGGCGTTTGAAAACAAGATGGCCTAGAAATCTTCTAGTGTAGAATTTTTATTGAAGTGCTACTGATGAGTAGTTCTTTTCAAGTTTTGACATGTCATTGTAATCGTTATTAGCTCATTTACTTGATGTATATAATTGTATAGTTGTAAAATTCAATAAATTGATATTAAAAAAAAATATAGTTCAATTTAGAAATTAAAAAAAAAAATCTTTTATTGAGGTTATATGGATCCATTCACACAATATATATATATATATATATATATATATATATATATATATATATATATATATAATGATGAGAATATGAAAATTACGTTTACTTTTGCTTTTAATTTTATTTATTTTTTAAATTAAATTAGTTAATTACTTCGTTTTATAATCTTTGTTTAATTGACTTGAATATTTAAGATCATCTTAAATAATGAGTTAAACAAAAACAAATTCTACCACTTAGTTTTTGTATAAGTCATACGAATTTACTTACTTACTTATTCAAAAATTTACATACAAATATAATTATAAACAAGAATTATATATATTAGATAAGCAAAAATTATAGATATTAGAAAAGAAAAATATATTAGATAAGCAATAAAATAATTACATACACATTAAAAAACTATATAAAAAAAGTATATAAATCAAATAATTTAAAACGGTAAATTTATTTAAAAATAGAATATGACAAGTAACTCATGAAAATATTTATAAATAATTATAAATAGAGAATTTGATTATTTATATTTCCTTTTCATATTAGATTTATGTATTAAGTTTAAATATCATAGCTTCAAGATCAAAGGTTCGATAAAATCATTGAAAAAAAAAAATGAAAAATTGAAACGTTCAAACCTACCAATTAATTACATAAGACTCAATGACATAACAATTATCAGACCTATTTGAACATACGGATTTGAGCTTTGGGGCTCAACTTAACGTTCCAATCCTTCTCGTATATAATTCTTACAATCCATAATCCTTCTATAAATCTTCTATGCTCTATACTTTAAATAAACTTATCCATAAAGACACTAATGTTCAAAATGTTGCTAATTTTGAACATTAGTATTTGATTTGAAGCAGATAACTTTCCTTTAATGGTAAACTCAATATTCACTCTAATCCAATTATCTCACAAATTGCTTCCCATTTTATTCTCGATAATCCTCCGAGGCGTCTGAAAAGAAAATGGCCGAGAGACCTCATAGATTTTCTTTCTTCTTATTGAAGTAATAGTGAGTAGTTCTGCACATGTTATTGACAAATCATTGTATTAATTTCCTCAAATTTACGTATTGCATATATGTGTACAGTTGTAAATATCAATATAGTTAAAAACAATTAATTGAATAAGAATACAAATATTGAAAACTTATATCTCAAATTCATATTCACAATACTGTAACCTATAGTCTAATTCGGTTCTGAGGTATGAAGGTTTTAATAGATTCCATAAGTCAACTCATACACTCGGTGTCCTATTTAAATTATACAAACTAGAAATATTAAATAGAATGTAATTTGTTTTTATCCTGTTAATGGTTTATGAAGTGCGACTTTATTAAAAATATCTAGGAAAATCATTTATTCAAAATTAAAAGAATAGGAAGGAATCCTTTATACTCTAGAGGTGTCAAAACAATGCAGACGGAATGGGTACAAATTAAAAAAATATCTTAGATGTTGAATTTAAAAAATATTTACAAATTCCATTTCAGTGTCACCGAAGGAGAAGGGGGATATTAAATTCCTAACTGGAAGTGTTTTCCATTTTCTTTCATAGCAAAAGGCGCCGAGCGTTTATTGTAGAGCCGACCCATTTCTGTCAGGGAGGGGAGGGCGATCTGTGTTTGACGGAATTTCACATAAATATTGCTATATATGTCCCCCCCCTCTCCCCCCCACTCCACAGGTTTAATTATATTTCCCTCGTCCATCAAACGATCAGTATTAATCATTGTTACCTTGTCAGCGCCACTACATTAATCAAGACGAATGGTATTCCACGAGGTTTTATCAGTAAACGCTCTGGGAAATAAAGACAAACTCACTAACAACCAACAACTCGAATCCAGATTAGGATCAAGAGGCTTTGAGAGGATGTGGAGTTTTTACTTGAGGCATTGGTTAGCTGAGGATATTGAGACTTGATACTTGAAATTAGAGTTGTAGGGTTTGATTTCGATTTAAAATTATCGCTCTAGGGCAACCCCAATACAATAATAATAATATAAGATAATTTGGAAAGATAATATTATAAGGAAATAAACTAAAATAAAGGAAACAAAATATACAATCACACTATGTATACAATATAAATAAGCATTCCGTGGAACCCCGAACCAAGCTTTTCCCTAACTTATGTAAGTAAACCAGGTTCAACGTAATCCAAGCTGATAAAGGGCCTGTAAAAATGGCACAAATTTACAGAAATCTTAAAATATATGGTTTGTGAACAATAATTAATTTATTAATATCAATCACGAGATTAATCGAGTGGAATGGAAGAAGCAAAGGCTCTACATATATCTTTATAAATATGAAGCCCTTAGCTATTATAGGTTACAATGAAATATATTATAATCTCGAATTTATAAACGTATAAGTATTAAGGAGAGGGCTTTTCTGCCCTCTTTATAAATTTATGCCCAATTTATAAATTAGAGAAGAAAAAAAATAAGACAATTTTACCAATTTACCGAATTCGAAAATAGGGAAACCTGAAATAAATTCAATAAAAAAACAAGGAAAAATAAAACCATTATAGAGGAACACCACTTGAAAATAATTATACTTTCCAAAACTGTGTACATAAATATATACATACAAATAAACAACTAAAAGAAAGATGGTGACAAAAAAAAGAAATTCAAAACTAGAAACACAAAAATGAGGTCTGTCTCATAGTTAATACAATTTAAATATATACATAAAAAAGGAAATAAATTGTGGTGAAAAAATATTATAAACTAAAAACTATAATCTCCTATAATTATTTGCAAAATTGAAATTTAAAAAAAAAATTAAAAATAATTTTATTACTATTTGGATAATAAATGAAATTAGAAAATAACAATTTGAATTTTTCTATGGTGGAGTCGGGGTCAAGTTATGTATAAAAATAGGGTTTAAATACTTGATGTGTTCGATGGTGGAAGTCTCCTCAGCTTTCGGTGGGTGTTAGTTGAGAATTTTCCATAGGCAGGGGTTAAATGCGACCAAACAGTAATCATACATAACTTGAACTGTTCAATACTTGTAAATATAATAAGAAACATACTAGTCAAACTATTAGACAATTATTTATTATAAAGCATAACATAAAAAAGCAGGACTGCTTTGAGAAAACTAAGGTAATGACAAACAACAAAAGTGCGTTATTCAAGTTAAGCACGAAGTACGGAAATATAAACAGAACGAACAAGTTTAAGTATCTAGGAGAAGTCATCCAGCCTAATGGAGGGGAGGAAAATGCTATCCTAGAAAGATTGGAAAAGATGGACTCAGCATTTCACTTAACTAAAGATGTGTACAATAAAAAATCACTGTCCAGAAACTCAAAAATTCGTCATTACAAGACAGTAATTTGGTCAGAATGGTTACATGAAGCTGAGACACTAATTTTGGGAACAATAAAAGAAAATGAAAAAATCAGGAAACAGGAAAGAAAGATTGTGAGGAAGATATTGGGATACAGAACAGTTGGAGAAACTTCCAAATTGATAAACAACACAGAATTATAAAAACGTATAGAAAAGATAACTGATGGAATTAGGAAAAGAAGACTGATGTTCTATGGCCACATACAATTAATGCAACTGTGCAACATTTTGAAAGATTGAAAAGGCAACTCAATTGGCTTCATAAGGTACTCGAAAATTTAAAAGAAATTGACCTAAATAAAGAAGAAATTGAAGACAGAACAAGCTATAGACAAAAAATTAAAGAGTGGGAAGGTTTCCAAGACAAAGCAGCTCCATAAAGACAGGGAAGAAAAATAGAAGGCAGATAGATAAAAGAGAGGAAAAGGAGAAAAGAAAAGTAAACAGATGAAGGAGTATTGGAGAAAGCGTAAAGCTAACTTGGTTGCTTAAGAGTTGTCCTTAGCTGGCCTGTAACGAATAATAAAGCATATCATAATTTCTTTCTCACTATGGGAGATAACGTGAAAAAAAAAAAAATTGAAAATATCGGACCTTAAAAATAAGTAAACAAGCAACCTAATTATTATATTCTATGAAATAAATAAAAAAGTAATAAACAACAGGAAGGTTTGGATGGATAGGGAAAGCCAACTGTTGTACCATGTTTGCAGCAGACAGCTGAGCATCGGTTGTTCACTTAGCGAGATGTTCATGTTTGCCATGTCACAGTAAATTTGTTTCTCAAAATAACGCCCTTGTTTCCCTCCTAAAGCAGTTTACAATTATCCTGGCATAGAATTGCTGACGCTGAAATATACAAAAAAACGTAGAACACAAAAAATTCAGATATTTTCCATCTAATAAAACTATTTCGGCTTTATTTTATTAAAAATAAATATTTTAAACGCCTTCAGTGGTAAAAGGTAACGAATATAAAGGATAAGCATAACATTTGTTTAAAATTTTACACATTTAAAAAAAATTAAATAAAATTTAGTTATGCGTGATGGTATGAAGGAGCAATACAATTAGGATCGGTTATTTGCCATTTCTGTTTGATTTTTTTTTTTTTTTAAAACAACTTTTAAATGTTAAACATTCTTCATCAGTCCTAAAGACATAAGAGTACAAAAAGTTCAAAACATCTGAATTTAGCTACATAGACTTATAATAAATCCAAAATAGTAATATCAGAAGGGAATATTTGATTTTTTAAATGTACAATGTTTTTTGTGGGACTGTGTAGTTGTTCTATTAAAGCGTCAAAAATTGTATATGAAAGTTTACAATCGAAACTAGTTTTCTAACAAAAAAATATTTATTAGCAGTTGCAAATAATTCATCAATTCTAAAAAAAGTTTCAGTAAAGGATCTAGCCCATCTTGCTATAAACACAACACTAAGTGTTTGAGGCATTTATTAGTTTGCAGCAATCTCTTGATGTATGTCGTCCCATGCCTCAACTAAAGTGGTTCTTAACTGGTGTAAGTTACAGGGGGCGAGGAGAGGTTAACCCTCAGCCTAACACGTCTTGAATGCTTGCCTCTCACGTGCTTTACAGAATTTAAATCCGGACTTGTTGCTAGCTACCTCAATATGCATAAATCTACATCTTTGAGAATACAGAAAACCACCCCTAATAAAATATTTGCCAGAAAACAGCTAATAAAGTTAAAAAACGGTCAAGTAATATATGGTTAAGTTCCTTCCAATTAAAATAAATATTCAGAGAAGAACTGACTCCGTTTTTACTTTCGATAAAATTTTACCCCGTACCTTACTGAACCGCATCTCAATAGACCTCACTAGACCCTCCTGGGAACATTAAATTTAGCCAATAATAATCCTTCGGTAAACTTATCTGCTCATCTAGTATTCTGTCACTCTCGGCTGATCTGAAGAAATCAATTCTTGGTGAAGAAGTCAACTGAAGAGCGTAAAAATGTACTTGATGCAAAGGATTACTTGAATCCTTCAAGCTGTGGATTCAAACCAGAGAGGATGGTGAACTAAAATGTATTTGTAATATAACAAGTAAATTTGAGAAAATGATTATAATTACATATCAATAACATGCAAAGAAGTACTCACTAGCAGAAATCCAATAAAACTTCTGCATTAGAAGGTCTCGTGGCCCTTTTTTTTTCAGACGCGTCGGAGGATTATCGGGAATGGAGTGGGAAGCAAGTTGAAAAAATAATGGATTTGAGTGGTTATGGAGCTTACAATGAAAGGATTGGTATCTGGTTTGGGCTAACTCAGCAACATATGGAACATCAAGGTTTTTATGGATAAGTTTATTGGTGACATGTAAGAAGCATTGAGGATTTTACGAAGTCTTTTGGATTGTAATGATTGAATAAGAGAAGAATTGGAAGGTTTAGTGGTGCCTCAACTCCGCATCTTCAAATGGGTGTAATGACTGTCATTTAAATAATTCTCTTGTTATTTATTACGAGCTTTGAACGTTTTTCTAGTAAATGTTGGAATTGTCGGAAACGATGTGCACTTTTTTGTCTTTTAAGTCAGGTATGTGGATTCCAAGTAAGTCGTTTGTTGAGATGGAGTCCTAGGCAACGTACCTGTTCTACGAGGATCAGTGGAATATTTGGGAGATATTTTAAAATATTTTTTTTTCGGTTTTCCCTTTTTATCTAGAATGATCTTTGTCATTAAAAAATTAAAAATTATAAACTTGAAAACAAATTTGTATATTGGGTAAGTTAAAAAGTAATTTATTTTGTTTTTTATGTTTTTCAAATAAATGTTTATATAAATTTCAAATACTAAAGTTATATGTGTCCTATTGGTCGATGACTTATAGTAATAATAAAAAAAATAAATAAACATTTTTTTATAAACAGTTTAAATGGACCTGTCAATAAAATCTTAAAGTTTTAAGAACCCTCTTCTCCACAAAAAAAGTATTACTCAGTATGGTCATTGAACGATATCCTTGGACATCGTTGAGGCTTGCTTCAAGTAGGGTGATAAAGCCTGTTTTTATTATCAGAGAATGGCTCGCTGCTTGACATAATTGTTACTAAGCTGCGAATATTGCTTCTCGCTGTGGGGGAGAGATTAAAGTAAGAGAAGTAGGCAAGGGGGTCGAGAGAGAAGGGAAGGGAAGTTAGTATAGATCAAAAGGCGGGAATCTGGTTTTAGGTCAACTGGCTAAAGAATATAGATTTAACTTTTCTAAAATGTAGGAAAGTTTCTGTCTGTATAGAGGATTTTTAGGGAAAGAAAGTATTGAATACGGAAGAAGGAGGATAACCATTTTATCTTGGTTTAGAGATGAGAGACGTGGATCTATAGAACTAACATCAGGATAGAGAAGGGTCAAGTGGGAAACAGTGTAACAAAATATTTATTAATTATTTAAAGTTTATAATATCGCCTTCAAATTATTTACAATAAAATCAACAGTATTTAATCTTCATATGAAAAAAATTGTAATAATTTCGAAATAAAACTTTGAGGCTATATTTTTTTTTAGTTATCTAAAATCACAAATCTTTTACAGTGTACCGTAGGAGTGGAGTACAATTTAACAGTCAAAGGATACAGTATGACATGAAGTACATTATAACAATAGACTAATCTAACAAGGGGACGTTTGCAGTTGTAACTCACAGATTTGAATGCCGATTTTTGAGTGGGTAGTAGAGACCTATAATAGTGCAAATCTAGAGTTATAGCCACCAATGAGCATTAGGAGCCGAGAAAAAAAAAATGAAAATAACGTTTTATTTTTTTCTCAGCTCTTAGTCAAGATAGAGAAATGATTTTTTCACGTTGAATTGCAGTTATGTATGCTATTAGATATAAAAATACTTTCGTTATGCTCAAAACATAACCGTGCTTTAGAGTGCTCAAAAACTCCAAAACAATGCCAAAATTCCAAGGAAATCCGCTGTAAATCAGTGGAAACTTTTTTTCATGAACAACTAACCTCAAATCTCAATTTATCGCACCATGAAACCCTTATATGTGAAATGTTATCAAAATCAAAAAATATTGATTTTTTACCCCTTTTGAGGAGGTTAAAATTTTGAAGTTGAGATTTCATCAACATTTTCTACCGGCCATTACAACTGCTTTGTTCAACCGATTATAACAATAATAGCATCACTAGAATCAGCATACATTCTGCTTTTTATCCATGCGTATAACATTGGATTTACTCCCGATTTTAGTGGACAAAAACAGATGTGAATGAAAAACTCCAAGGCCAGCTATAACTTGAGATATTTCATTAAGGGGAAATCCTGCGACCTCCGGACTTGAGCTAAACTATGCAGTTTTAAGGCTTCTAGATGACCTTAAAATTTTGTCTTAATCGGTTGCGAAATATGTGAGATAGCGCAAATTATTTACATTTTTTCAGAAATGATTTACATAATAATAAAAATAGCAATATGAAATTTATTGTGTAAAAACTAAAATAATAATAGAAATAGATCATTTTAAAACGTCTTATTTATATAATATAGGTGAGGAAAAGTTTTAAACAAAAAACTGATATTATTTCCAGATTCCTCATCTCAAAAAACATTTAGAAACTTAATTTTGTCGAAATCAAAAATAATGTTTTTTTACCTTTAAAATTTTGTAGGATTTTAGAAGGCATGGGGCTGTCAATTTCTATAACGAAAGTATTTTTATTTTAAATAGCGTACATAACTACAATTAAACGTGAATAAATCATTTCTCTATCTTGACTTAGATCTGAGAAAAAAAATAAAACGTGATTTTCATATTTTATTTTTTTACTCGGCTCCTAATGCCCAGTGGCGGCTATAACTCTAGTTTTGCACTATTATAGGTCCCTACTACCCACACAAAAATCGGCATTCAAATCTGTGAGTTACAACTGCAAACGTCCCCTTGTTTGTAAAATATGGAAAATAAACAACGTATAACCTCAATTATTTTCCATGACAAATCAAAACTGAGCATTAACTAAATAAATAAAAGAATATTATATTTTCTTCTTTAATGTCATTAGCTTTGTGTAGACCAATGTCCGTCTTTCTTTTTCTATTCCGAACTATTTTCGATGTTACACACCTAGAAAAAAAAAAAAAAAAAAAAAAAAATGATGAAAGGTGGCACAGTATAACGCGTTAGGTTACACTCAGCCACACACACATGTATGTAAGTTTGTATTCTATACTCAATGGTGGCAGCAGGCAGTTTCATGATCAGTAGTACCCCTTGAACAATAATAAGTTAAATTTTATAATAATATTGTGGTTTTGCTGGCGCTAGGTAACGTGTTCAAAATAATTGACAATATCAATTAATAGAGAAGTGATGAAGTAGCAATAATAGAGAATAAAGAAATGTTTTGACTTACACCATTTTCATTCTCACCGGCTCATATGTACCTATTTTTAAGGTTTTTACTGTTATAGTTTTTTGTATATTACACGACATAAAAATGCACACAAACACAATTTCTCCCTGACTGGTAAAAACAATAGATAATGGATATGTATACATATGGATATGCTTTTCCCAATCTACCTTTTAGAATAAAATGGATCAGAGGGATGTATGTCCAGACATGTGCTTATGTTATGGTTAGCCTAGTTCGGATTTATGTAATTTATTTTCAACAAAGAATACAAAAAAAAAAAAATTACTTAAATATTAATAAAATTAAATTAACTATTAATGATTATTTGAAATAAACAAATAAAGGGAAAATAGATTATTCAAACTAATACAGCTCCTAAACGGTTGTTCCTACACACAAATGTTATTTAATAGCAAATATTTTCCATTATATTTCTGATGAGCCAACTGAAGGCAAATTTTCGATCCGAGCAACACCAACTAGACTAGAGCGTGTCAAAATATTACATTTTTGAGAGTGAAAAAAAAAACTATATACCCCTCCAAAGACACCAAAGACATGATATTGTATAAATTTTACGGATTATCATACCTAAAATAATAATTCAGAATCACATAACTATAAACTATTTCCTATAGCGACCGCAATAAAATAGAACGCCTGGCTATTATATTTTAACTTGGCAGAAGGAAGTGTGTACAGTGTTGCCAACGCTACTTTGCAAACTAATTGAGTATGTAAAGAAAGTCCGGTTTGTTGACCATTATGGCATGGCAATGTGCAGTCCTAGTAATCCCAGTGTTGTTTTCTTGACTACATGAATATTCATAGAATTAGCAGCACTTCCTAACATGTAAATCATGGACTTCTGACCAGCGGTCGCGCCACAAGTGCGCCAGGGATCTCCTCGCCTATGCAGAACTAGAGTTTTTGGACTTGACAATGACGCATTTTGAATAATTATCCTTCCCTATTTTACCGAACTTAGTTCTAAGAAATTACGGAGTTATTCAGGGCATTATTTTTTCCTAATTTGGATAAATCGCATATTTATAATAAAACAAAAAACAAATAATGCAGCATTGGATTTTTTGATCCTATCTAACCAAACCTTTGTGGTTAATATGATCCTTTGTGCTTGCATTTTATATTGCATTTATAATTTTGTTTTCCTTCAGTCCAGTCAATGAGTGCTGAAATGAGGGGTGTAGAGTGCCTAGAATATGCTATAATGTTTAACTTCATAGATTCGTTAGGAGTAGTTAGAAGGTAAACATACTCAAAGTCCTCAACCATGGGGGGGTGAGCTAAAGGTGAGGGGGAGAGGCGAAGGTCCCATCTTTGGGTTTTTCAATTATATCTCGAAAACATTGAACTCTAGAAAAATATGTTCAGAATTAAAATTAAAGCTGATTGAATTTTCTATAAAACTGTTTCTATACATATTTGTCGAACTTCCAACGGTGTTCGAGATATATGTTATTGAAATTCGGTTGCTGGAGAAAAAAAAAATTCACCTTACTTCTTGTCAAAACTTTGCTACTAGAGCCTTCTAGTACTAGGACTAAATTATAATAGGGATTCCCTGGTATTTGTGCTGGAAGTGGATAGCATGCCAAAGCTGAACCTCATTTTTTATTTTTTTGTAAATTTACTAAAAACAAGAAGTTTTTTAAGGAATGAATGAAGGTAAAGGAACTTATATAAAAGCTGTAATAGCAACCGATTATTGTAATTTTCATTTCGTATCTATGAAACCAAGGAATATTTCTGTGTATTGTTAGTTTTATTCAATTGTAATGTAAAGTTGTGCTTTATGTATATGTATGCATGTATATATAGTTATTTTTGTAAATTTAATTATTTAGTTATTTAGGCCAACTCCTTGCTATGAGATGTATCTCTACAAGCAATGTATCTCCATCTATCGAAAACATTGGACTCTAGAAAAATATGTTTAGAATCAAAATTAAAGCAAATTGAATTTCCTATAAAATTGTTCCAATACATATTTGTCAAATTTCCCACGGTGTTCACCTTAGTTTTTGTCAAACATTTTCTTCTAGTGCCTTCCAAGATCGTTTCTCAGAGAAAAATGTGAGAATCATAGTTATAGATAATTAAATTTACATTAATTTTATATTTATGGCACTTGAAGAAAATGTTTGACAAAAAATGAGGGAATTTTTTTTTTTCTCGAAAATTACCGAAAAACCCTTTGTTGTCTTGTTATAAGTAAAAAACCGACAATAATAGCTATTTTGGGCGTTTTTTTTTTTTTTTTTTTTGTGATTTTGGGTATGAAGCTGATCCGTTGAGAAATATACGTGCAGCAGTTTTTTTCTTGAAAACGGCCTTCTGAAATCTAATTTTACTTGTTGCCGCCATCTTGATCCGTGAAACGGCAGCAGTGGTTTTTCTAACAAAAAAATTGATGATCTTTCAGATAAACTTTGGTTTTATTTGTGAGACCTATCATGGCAGATTTAGTGACTTTGGCTCCTTTACTATAAGGAATTCTGTAACAACCAAAAACCTAGTACATATATACTGATAGAAAGACACAAATTAAACGAACACTGTTTAATTCATTGAGCGTGTGTTTTTGAACACTGTAATTCATAACTTTGCAGCTAGGCGATGTGAATTACACTCACTTATTACCAAAGTGAAATAAGGGGGGTATGAGAAATATTAACAGATAAGAAACTGTAACGCGGTTGATTCAAATTTAGATATTTGAATTTAGAATGCGAGATACAGGATGGGTTGTGGCGGAGGGGGGAGATCATTAGTAAGCTCGTATGCAGAGTGATTCAGGAACGGCGGGGGACTTCATAGGGAAGATAAGGAAGAGGGGGTGGGAAGAAATATTAAGTCACCTTAGAATTGAAAACCATTCTACCGAGCTTTGCGTATCTATAAATGGCTTGGTATGAATCAAACTTGATAAATCTTCTCACTAAAAGGGTCGCTTCTCAGGCTCTTCTGCGAATTTCGACTGTGAATATTTAATAGTAGGCTAATTTGAAAATGAAAGGGGTTGGTGCTATTCAAAATCGAACAATGAAGTTCACTAGTTCAAAATGTTGGTAAAAATTAAAAGGAAACATAAAAAAAAAAAAATAAATGGTGTTTTTTGGTGTTTACTCAGTGACTAATAGATTCAGTTAGGATTGCTGATTTTTCAAATTCGATTAGAATTTTTAATTGAAGACTACTTTTTTTTTTAGTAGTTATTAATTGAAATTTACAACTGTATATAGTATAAAAATATAATACATCAAGTAAATGTGATGATAAAAAGCACGTCACTGGTTTTTAAAGCACACAACTAACCTAGGGGAATTTTGAACAGACAGTTACAAAGGTTGTGGGGAAATCCCTATTTCTTAAAAATTAAGTTAAAAGGACTGGGTGGTATTCCCACCACTGGGTGGTATCTTTGGGAATACCACCCAGTCCTTTTAACTTAATTTTTAAGAAATATGGATTTCCCCACAACCTTTGTAACTGTCTGCTCAAAATTCCCCTAGATTAGTTGTGTACTAGAATTGTTAGTCTATTCCATTTCCACTAGTAACATTGTAAGTAGCTTCATACTCCTCTATATTCTGTAATTATATATATTTTTATTATTCTAACACATGTTGTTATTGGAGAGTATGGTTCAGGCCGGTAACAGAGACACATCGGTCCCACGTTGGCCTCTTTTTACATTTGTTTTTTTTCATCTGTTTGTGCCCAAACTTGACACAGGCGTTAAGTGTGATTACATGGACTGATTTACAGAATTTCAAGCAAATCGCTCGAGGATCTTTGCCAATAATTGAAAGTATAGGAAGCGGCATTTCAGCAAGACCGAGTTCGTTATCAGAAGATAGGTGCAGACTTGCAGCCCCCCACCGCTCCTCTGGCCAGCTGTCTAGGGAAGCATTGTGGCACCACTGCAAGGTCAGTGTCAATATTCATAGATATGTAACTGTCATCCATATCATAGCAGCTATACTCCTCTCCTGTCACCGGTGTAGTCCAACTTATTAAGAAAATATTGTACCTAGTTATTTTAATGCTTTAACTGTAGTTAATTTAATGCTTTAACTGTAGTTATTTTAATTTCTTAACTTTATTTATTTTAATTTTTTTAACTGCATTTATTTTAAGATTTTAACTTAATTTATTAAAATTTGTTAACGTGATGTATTTTAAAATTTAACTTTATTTATCTTAAGTATTGATGACGTAGAAGAATGTGAAAGAGGAGAAAAATCTAATTAATTGTTTGCTGTAGGATAAGGTTTTATAATTCCCTTTTATGGTTTAAGTGGATCTTTATTATCATTAATGTTATTATTATTGATATTATTGTTGTTTTTTTTTTCCTTTGTTTTTTGTCAGGAATTAATTTATTGATTCATATGGTTTTTTTAATTATGGAAAAATGGATAGGTACAATTAGGCGTAATTATTTACGGATATGTATATGTATATATATGTGTGTGTTTTGTAATATTTACCTATTTATTTATTGATTTTTATAGATCAAAACTATTCATCTATTTTAATACATTTACGTCATTGTTGGCACTTTTTAGCAAGTATATTTAATAACCAATTTTAAAGACATTTAGCATTTCTTTGATTTTTATAGTATATGTGAGTATACGTTTATGTGCACATTTATGTTGATTTATTTATTTCTTTCTTTATTTTATTATTGTTTTGGTTTTGTTTTTTTAAATTCAGGGATCTGAATATGTATGTGTGTTGGTTGCGATTGTTAGGGATTGGCCTAATATGGTGCAAGCAACAGATTAACAGAATGGTAAAAATTTTGAGATTGGCCAAACAGTATGGGTTTCGAGGACCGAAGGGCCTACTCAGGAAGCGGTTGTTGCCTCCGTGATATCGGTGCCTGCCGAAGGAGGGGACGAAAAAAAGCTCATTAAAGTAGAATGGCCTGATGAAGAAGGAGTGGTATTGGGCAAAATGGTTCCTATTGAGGATATATTCACTTAGCTGCCCAAACTAACCACTAAAACCACGGAGGCAACCGAGAAGAGTCTCTCATCCTGATGATACAGTCTGCCCTATTTGTGGTTTGTCATTTAAGGGTGAGAGAGGCCTTGGAACCCATATTGCCAAAATATGGGACTAATTAAAAAGGTGGTGGGCCCTAAAAATGGAGAGGATGAGATACCGGAAATTAAGGAGGGCATTGCTGAATGGTCTGCCAAGTTCAGAAATCTCCGTAACCAAAATAATATGGAAACTGCGGAATTCGATGCAGCGGTCGTTGAGTTTCTTAAGTTTTTAAATAATACTAATACAGAACTTCCAGGCCCACAGCACCCGGCAATTAAATTTTACAAGTTGAGAAAAAAAAGAAAAACCAATATAGAAGACAAGGGTGCTAGTAAAACTTCGAATCCGCAGAGAGCAAATAAAGCGGACAGAGGGCGTCGGTAAGAACAATATCAATATGAGATGGCCCAGTACAATTATTATAACCGAAGAAAGAAGGTCGTCCAGACAATAATGAATGTCGAAGCCCCTAAGCAATATCACTTAGAGGTCACCGAAATCGATGCCCATTTCAGAAACCTCTTTGAGCAAGTGAACTGCAGACTTGCGGATTACGAAAAATGTGCCCCAATGCCAAATATCATGAATCTTGATGTCCAGGCAATACGAAAAGCCATTAAATCTACGTCACTGGAAACATCACCGGGGTCTGACGGGGTATTAATCCGCACGATAAAATTCTTTGATGTATCCCATATTATTAAGACAATAGCGGAGATCATGCTGAAGGTGGCCTATATACCAGAACCTTTACGTCAAGGGCGCACAATTTTAATATACAAGGGTAAGGGCGATGTTAAAAATATTTCATCATGGAGACCCATTACTATATACTATATACTATATATACTCTATCGTGCGCCGAATTATAGAAAAGGTTCTGGACCAGGAACTGAGAAAGCAGGTCACCTTCCATAGGAATCAAAGAGGTTTTATTAGGGGCCCTTCCGGGAGCACACGTAAGCGCAAGAATCATAAAAGTCATAAAAGACGCAAAGAATAAGAAAAATGACTGTGCGGTGGTCTTTCTTGACGTTGTTAGTGCTTTTGACAACATTGGGCACGATCACATTGTTAGATCGTTAGAAGCAAGAGGTGTTTCACTGGACCTGAGAAACGTTATCGCCGATCTCCTATCCACAAACAAAATTAAAGTAACTGTTGGAGCTCATTCTACTAGCCAGATCAATGTACTGCGAGGAGTTCCCCAAGGTGGCCCGCTCTCTCCCTCGCTGGTTAACTTAGCTATTGATCATCTGTACCAAGACCTTTGGTGATTATGATTTCTCGAGACGCTATGGGTAAAAGCTGAGAGATGACCAAGATTGTGTGGTCCTCACAGGATTTGCAGATGATCAGGTGGTCTCTGCACATAATAAGTATGCGGCAGAGAGAATTATAGATAGCGTAAGGATATTGGCGGAGAATGGTCTGGCTGTAAATCCACAGAAAAGTATGGGCATTGTGTTGGATAGGGGTGAGATGCAAGGAACGACGCTCTCTCTTGAGAATGGAGATGTCAACCACGCGGCAAAGGAAGATGACTCTATTAAATACTTGGGATGCACATTCTCGGGAGAGTTAAGGTTCAGTGAAGAATCAATAGAGAAACTAAATAAAAATTTAAATAAATTAGTAACCTCTTGCCTACTTAAACCGGAACAAAAGCTTAATGTTGTCAATCGATATGTGTTCCCCGGATTGACATATCCTCTCCAGACTGCACCACTTACAAAGCTCAGCCCTGCGTTGTTGGATGGGATTGATGTGATGATCCGCAGGAGCATTAAAGCCATTGTCAGACTCCATTCGAACACCTAAACTGTGATGCTCTACGCTCCGCGGAGGTACCGTGGGTTAGGACTGATCCGCTGTCAATGGGAAGCTCCTCTGCAGCACTGGTCCATTACTGAGCGACTGTCTAATGTTCCGGACGCTCTGTTCCAGTCCAGATTCCATTATGAAAAAGAGATTACTGAATGTGCTAAGAGACTGGGTGTAGATCAGAGCCACCGAAGCGTAAGAGCTCTACGACGGTCGCTGAGAGAGGGCACTTTTGAGGAATGGGCCAATTGCAGGTGGCAGGGCGTTGGTGTACGTCATCTTAAGGAGACGCCGAGAGCTAACAGATATATTTGTGAAAAACAAATACTTTCGGAGTCTGAATGGACCAACGGCCTAAAACTCAACATCAATTATGCACCCCTGCGTGGAGTCCCAGGTGCCAGCGGACAGATAGGAGAAGTTGGGTCCCTTTGTAGCAAGTGCGGCAAAGAGTCTGAAACACCAGCCCATGTGCTGGGTAAATGTCCCAACAACTCACGCCTGATCACATGCCGTCACCACAGGGTCAAGAATGAATTGATAAGGCTCCTCAAGAATAAAGGCTTTACCTGCTTTGACGAGGTATAATGCATCGATACCAACGGATCCACAAAGTATGCGGGCATTGTCTCGTTTCCGAAGAACGGAAGAACAGCGCTAATAGTGGATTCTACTGTAAGGTATGAAAATAATAACCTCGATCAATCAGGTGAAGTAGTAAGGGTAAAAATGGATATTTATGAAAAATGTATCCCATTCTTTAAAGAGAAATTCCGCGAGACATTCGGAAATAGAGATTTCTGCGTGAAAGGATTATGGTTTGGGTCTCGCGGGGTCATCCCGGAAAAAACAAGGAGCTTTTTGGAGGACCTTGGCGTGGAGGTGAGGGATATAGCGATAATGGCCGAAATATAATATTGGACTCCTTGGGAATTATTCACCACCACATACATTGTGCATAGGATAGCCCATTGCAATTTAGTTATTAAATATGTAGCAATTTATCTGATTCGTGATTCTATGTGCATACATGTATTTGAATGTGTGGTAGATATGTGAATATTAGGGGGGAAATAACATAAAATGAAAGAATGAAGTGAAATAGGAAAAGAAGTGGGGAAAAGATAATAGAAAAATAAATTAAAAAAAAAAAAAAAAATGAAGAGGAAGGGAAATAAGGGAAAAAGAAAAAAAAAATGTTATTAGTTTGTCTAGTATTAGGTAGTATTAAGTATTATATTATAGAACTATAACTAAATTTTAAATTATATTGTTGCCTATAATTGGATAGATGAGTATGCTGTGTTTATAGCAACCCAATAAAGTTGGGCAGCACTATGTTTATTGCTTATTATCTCGATAAAACATATATCTCTCTGTACTGTAGCTAACTAAATGTTTTGAAATAATTTTGTATAACTTGGATAATTTTATTGTAACCTGTTTTTTCACTGTAGGGCATGATTATGAGAACAATATAGTCTAGAAACGTCACCAAAATAGTTGTTTTATATTTATTGACTGAACCTCAAGAACCTTACTAAACATTTAATAGTAACAGTCAAGAAATGTATCCATTTTCTTTATGACGTCATGCTGTTATGATTTCCCGCTTATTTCTAGGACTTTACCATCACAAAGAATACTTATATAAGGACGCTAGGAACCGATCGTAGAATCCGATTACTTAAACAATATTTGGACTGATTTCCTCAACTTCCAATTTATTATTAAAGGATTACTTGCCTATAATAACTTTTGTGTAGGCATGCGAAGTTGATCTGCTTAAACGTTCAGTTTACAAATTATCTTCTGGGGCCTGTGTTTCCTGATTCTATTCAGAGTTGAAGTGCCTTTGCCGATTCTGCCTTCCGTCCCAAGTATTTTCCGGTACCCTTCCTCTATCCAATCATCCTTCTTATATTATTCTTCGGTTTAACCCGTAACCAGTATGGTTCATAAATTGTTCCATTCTGGTGGGGTCACCTGGACCCCGATATTTGTTAATTCAAAATGTTCGCGGTTAATGTTCAAATAAAATCAAAACAAGTTTTTTTGCAACCACACATCATATCTAAAGGTATCTAAATGGGGTTGAAAAAAAATAAATGTATGTTGTTATTTTTTTAAAAAAGGAAGAATTGTAAAAATTAAAATTAAAAAAATATTAAAAATTTAATTTAAGACATGATTACATGAAAAATTCTAAAAACTGGTGATTGATTTCTATTAATAACTATATAAGTAACATTCCAAATTGGACAAAAGATAATAAAAAAAAAAAATAATAGGGCGTTTAAAAAAAAATGACCGTTTTATCAAATTCCAGAGTTCAAAAGTCTGTAAATGTCTTAATGATATTTATTATTTGCCAATACTTAATAATCCCTTTAGAGCATTCTCTATGCTTGTTTACTAATACTGAACTTCTTCAAAAAAAGCCTCAGTTCAGTTATTTATTTCAAAGAAGAAACATGACAGTGTCCTACGAAATTCTCGTAATTTTAAGACATTACTGAAAAAAAATTTCACAGCCGCTGAAGCAACTCGTGAAATTATTAAATATGTAGGGGAAGGTGTCTTTGAAGAGCGCGCTGTGCGGCGTTGGTTTGAAAAATTTAGAAGTGGAGATACGACGTTGCATAATGAAGAAGGGCTCCGAGCGGCCATTAATGGGTATTGATGAGGTTCTGAAGCTGTTGAGTCAAATCCGTCGACAAGTACTCGCGAACTTGCCAGGGAGTGTGGTGAGTCGAAAGATACTGTTAGTCGCCATCTTATTTCCATGGGAAGGTGAAAAAGACCTGTAGACTGGTCCCTCACGAACTTACACCTCAACAATCAGCAGAAAAGTTTACAGAACTTCATGGTTTTGTACTCCTGCCTCATCCACCATATAGTCCAGACCTTGCACCTTCGGATTACTACTTGTTTCGATCCATGGCCCATTTTCTTCAAGGGAAAAAAATTGATAATTTTGCGGAAGTTGAAAATGCTGTCCAAGAGTTCTTTGACAGCCATCCCAAGGAATGGTATCAGCGTGGCGTCGAGCAATTGGCTAGCAGGTGGGTAATGACGGTAGATAACACTGGACTATACTTTGAGTATTAATTGTATTTCATATGAAAGAAATAATAATACAAATATTTGTTTAAAAACGGTAATTTTTTTTATACACATTATTATACAAACTACAAACACTATTACAGGTAGCCTTCTCAAACACTCTTGGCACAATACGTGCATATTGGTGTACTGCAATGATCAAAGTAAATCTTCGTTTTTTAATCTCTGCTTCTTGGGCATTTGCCACACCTTATTCTTTTCCCAGGTACAGTATGCATACGCAAAGTGGCTTTGGGGATATGGTAATTTACCAACCAAGCTATCGATTTTCTAAGATCATAAGGAATGTTCAAGTTGGTTACCCTCCTCTGAAGTTTTGATTCGACCAGTTGCTTCGCCAGATCCGCTATTCCAGAAAATTGGGATCATTTACATTTATCGACATCTGCTGTAATATGCCATTTTTGTCTGAAATAATATCAAATGTTTTGTATAAAAAAGGTTCACTAACGGTATGGTAGGGTCACACGGACCCCACGCTCGACTAATTGTTAAATAAAATTCATAAATCACTTACCGCAAAAAAACCACTTCACTTCAATCAGGCTCAGAAACTACTGCCTGAAAGGTACTGTGAATTACAGAATAAATAAAACTGTCTGGAGCTTCGAGGACCCCAATATACCATTTACTTGTTAAACTTATTTATTAACCACTTTTATTAGGTTTTGTTACTTTTTTAAAAAATATATGCTGTTGTATGTTGCATTTTTATAATATAGAGAAATATCGATATATCAATACATCGTGTATGGATCCCCATACCCAATTACATCTAACATAGTCTCTATTTTGCGTTGTTACTTTGGAAGGGAACAGATTATTTGAGTGTTAAAATGAAAGAGGCAGATAGTTTTCAAATAATAGTAGCCAATTCGGTAAGTAAAGGAGGGGGGGAGGGTAAACTTTCCTATTTTCCGTTAATGCCGGAGCGGACGTTCCCTTCCGATAACACCTTTGTGTTTACCGCCTTTGTGTTGGCTATTGGTGGCACAAAGGCAGAGCAATCTTCAAGTGGCAATCTCCCTCCCCAAGCCAGGGCGGCCATGGTAGGATTAATTCCATGAGGTCTGCGTTTGGTTATTTCGACTTTTATAGAGCCAGTCTAAGCCCAACCTCTGTCATCCGTTAATGGGATATCTTTCTGTGTATAAATTGCTGAATATTAGTGGTCAATCCGATTAGATATCTGGAAATACATTTCATTTTCAGAATGAGTTTGGTCCGGAATGCACCGTATTCCTAGATAAATAATGACTATGTAGTGACCAGAGCGACCTTTCAGAATGTCTGATGCCGATTTTGATCTAAATTTTGTAAGGAATTTTACATCTAATTTAATTGAAAATTTAGACAGTAGAAAATTTCTAATCTGCTGTGATTCTTACTCCGCCCTTCAGACAATTCAAACCTTTCATTCAACCGAAAATCCTGTTGTAATAAAAATAATAAAATCAACCTTAAACATGAATAAAAATATTATATTTCTTTGGGTCCCTAGTCTCACTAATATAGAAGAAAATGGATTGACCAATGTAAGCGCTAAGGAAACAAGAACTATGTTCCATTTTCCCGATACCAAAGTCACTCTTTACGACATTAATACTCACTAATATTTAACCTTTGTAGAGAAGCATGGTTCAACTTCTGGGCTAAAGTACCTAAAACAAATAAAATGAAAATAATATATGAAAACTCTCTTCCAACAACACCTCTCCCAATAAACAGGAAAGAGCAGACAGTAGTAACACGACTTAGAATTATACACACCAAGTAGACCCACCGGGACCTACTAAAGGGCAGCCCTCCGCCAGAATGTAGCACTTGCAACTGCCTGCTGACAACGGAGCACCTTATCAATGATTCCACCCGACTTTTACCATCCAGGGCTTCGTTACATCTCCAAGGATACTTCGAGGCTTTGAAACCCGGAAACTGGAAAAAACTGTTTACCCTGTAATGTAATGTTGAACTGTAATAACTAACATCAAGTAATGGTGGATTTAGCCTGAAACATCAGAATTTCTTTGAGAAAATGTATAAGACTAGTTTACTTGATGTATTAATAAAATTGTATCAGTTTTTTTACCAAATATTTTTAAATTACATATACATTTTTCAAATTATCTACTATAAAATATTGAGAACAGAATGGTGAAAAACAGGTTTGCATAATGTTTTTCGAGATTATTTTGAGCCCCTTTCTTTTCTCTTCCTTAGCTCCAAGGGCCTATTGGACGAAAAGAAAAATGTAAATTTTTTTTTTCTATTTAGATTTACAATACAGTCTGGAAGGGCCTTGGTCTGGGTGACATGGTCGTGGCATTTTAATTGTACATACCATAAAAAAAAATTATTTTCCAAGTATTTCAAACTTAATCCTAGTATTTTGCCAGTACAAGACATTGGTGGTTGGAGAAATTATATTGAGGTTGATGACTAAACAATAAACTAACTATTCCGCAATAAAATTGTCTTCATAAACATAAAGTTTATTTTAAATTTAAAATAATATTCTACTGTTGAACAGATCTTCTACCTAGGAATATAAATAATATAAAACTAATTTATGAATAAAAAGATCCAAGGAGGATGACTAATATGATTGCAAATTGGGGACAGATGAAGGCCAGAAGAGGGTCTTAAATTGTTTTGACGAAATTGCCCTTGAGTTTACCGCGCTACGTGACCGGGACCGTTATCTTGTTGGAAAATTATATTTCCTCTAACAGAAAGAAAATATTTTTCAGTCATTTTTTATAATGTTGAAAGTCTACCTAAGCTATGAAAAAAATCTATATCTAAGTAATTTCGGTATTCAAATTATTTTTATTAATAACTGCAATAATATTAATTAAATTTATTAAGTTTTTTTAATGAAGAGAAATTTAATTTAGAGATATTGAAAGATAACAAAATGAATGATTTCAGTTCTGTATTTTTTTTTTCTTCACAATGTTTTTGGAAAACAATGATTACTTATATAATGTCCTCTGTTTGCCAGAAGTTGATATCGGAGAGACAGGTGGTGTTTTTCGGAGGGCCATCTCCATTACTTTAGATAATAGAAGATCGTAATTTACTACAACGCAAAGGAATGATAGAATATTGCCCTCGCTGACCGATGAAAACCTTTCCACAGTACCTTCCAAATCTTTAATGATGTTCAAGGGGTTTTAGCAAGGCTTCTGTCCGCAAATCGTTCGTGGGAAGTTGGCCTTACATTTTAAGCTCTTTGAAGATGACCGGCTGCTCAGAATAGTGCGTTGCAGCAAGCGTAACTGGGGCACTGTGCACATCCTCTGTTCTCTTTAGACTCTTCGGTGTCTGCTATCACTATACAGACAGAAACGGGGCTCCTAAGTAAGCATTATAACATTCCAGTTTGTTTCCTCTAAATTTAACAAATAATAAGGCGGTTTATTATAAAAATAATATGAAAATAATAGGAAAAATAAGTACCACCAAATTGGTAATAAGCCTCTTTATTTTTGTGCAGTTTAGGCCAAAAGAACGAAAAAAGTATTTATAAGGTTACTTGTAAAACAAATTTGACTCAACTCAAATGTTCCTAGGTTGACGCAGAATATAGGCCGACCACATCCATAGTTGTCACTTTTACTGATCTTCATCATCATCATCATCCGTGGTGCTACAACTCTTGCAGTGCCAAGGCCTCCTGCAGCGTGGTCCTCCAGTCTGTGGTCTCTCTATTGGTTGTCGCTTCTCTACAATTGCGGATTCCCAAGATGGACCTGGCATCCGCCTTTTAGACCTTTAGTGAAGAATTTATTGAAGTGCTACTAGTGAGTAGTTCTTCCCATGTTATATACATGCCATTGTATTCACTTTCAACACATTTACTAGATGTATATATTTTATACAGTTGTAAATTTCAATGAATTTATAAAAAGAAAAAAATAATGTTTTTTTAGTAACATGCACACTGGCCACGTGCATCGTGGGGGGGGTGGGGGGTGGATGTATGTTTAAATGCATATTTAAAGCCAATTTGATTTATAAGTTGTTATATTGTTAGCATGTAGTAGACTTCCATACGTTTTTTTTTATATTGCTGAGTGCCTATTCCTTTAAAATTATTTAAATTCAAATCTTTAATCATTTAACCTTCCAAGTTTAAATCATTATATAGCTTCAGTGCCTCTTGTAAGTAACAAACAGTGAACGAACTGGGGCAGGTCAAGTAGGAAGAACGGGTGACGATGAAATGCCTAAGAAAGTGATGACAAAGGAACCAGCGGAGGCTGAAGGGGCAGAGCTGGATATCGGTCGCTCTGATCGCTATCTCCAGGAAACATCTTCCCTTGGATTAAAGGGCTCCAAGTAGATTTGGGAAAGGGCGGACTCAGCAAGGCTAGTGCGGTACTCATATCTACTGCAGTATATCAATCAGTGCTTCCAAAAAAAAAAAAAAAAAAAAAAAAAAAAATCATAAATAAAACAATTAAAAAGTTTTTATGGCAACAGAATTTAATGTTATGGTAAAAAAAAAAAAAAAAAAAAAAAAAAAAAAAATGTTTCTAAAAACAATTTTATAAGGATACCTTAAACGGGGATTACTTTGATACAGGTTTGTAAGTACACGCACATGATACACTGCAGCGCGATCGTTTTGGTGGATATATTTAATTTTTTTGGAGCAAATAATAGCTTCAAAACTAAGCTTACAATTAACAGCTTACAAAGTATCAATTAAAATGAAATTGATTTAATTTTCTAGGAGTATTGGTCCTTAGAAAACAAATACATTATGAAAACTTAAATAGAATGGAAACAAAAATCCATAGAAACAAGGGAACGAAAGAGCATAGGTAACTTAAAATTATTAATTAGTTAGTTAACATAAATTTTATTACGTTTATACTAGAAATATTGATCCTTCACAGTGGAAATCATAGAAATAATCTTCATCGTTTTAAAGTTTTAAGCTTTCTACCTAATAAAATATATAAAATTAAAGAAATGAGTTAGGGACTTGAAACAAAAAAGAGATTGTTGCTAAATATATTGTTAATGTATTACATGAAATAATTCTGAGGCCACGTACGCCGGGAATGTTTTGGAAACATTTATCAAAACATCTGTTAACACTGATAGGACAAAAATATGCGCAGCGGCTCAGGTCGGCCAACATGTGCTCTTATCACACTTTCAGCACATTTCATGCCATGGACTAAAAGAATTTAGTCAACGCTTAGTCGAATTAATAAAAGTATGGTAAAGATATTTACTTGAGATACGCATGAAGTATAAAAAGACTCCTACGTCCCAGAATGAAGCAATGTTTCTGTTCTACATTATTCACGGAAATTAAAATATGAAAATGTAATGAACTTAAGGCAGGAGAACCCTTTTTCTCCTCAAATATTCTCATACCTACATTTACTTTCCCAAAAAATTCAAACCCCTGTGAGGAACCTTGGTTTATCTTCGATCAAACCCTCTCATCGGACGATCAAGTGCTCCTTATTAAGCCTACCGTCTTCACACTTCGACTTCCACCAATCTCAACAACTCCCCTAATGAACCCGACAACTCTGGACGTTAGGAGGGGTTGAAGAAGCTCGTGAACTTCTTTGATTTGTTCTGGAAATTTCCAGTCATGCTGCTCAATCTCCAGTACACCGAGTTAATATAACTATTTCTCTACCATCGTTTACAATAATTTTGGTGCAATTTCGTTTTAGATTGTAGAGAAAGTAAGGTCGAGTGCAGTTAATCCAAATACCGTACCTCTGCACGCTTCCAAGTTCTTATTGAAGAGTAGCTATGACAATATTTTTCTATTCCATTCTTCCAGCCTCGAATGTTATTTTCATACCTTCTTAATTTACGTAGGTTCAAAAAAAAGGTAGAAATATAAAAAAGATCCTTGTTTAATTAATGTACACATTATCCTTCAATAATATCCCACTGATCCCTGCAGAACAGATCTGCTATCTAAGACTCCAACTAAACAAACGTTTAACTTTGAATCCACATACAAGAATAAAACGACCAGAAACTTCGTTTTCGACTTCTTCAACATTTACTAGATATACGTGGAAACCTTTCGATTTACTGCAAAAGACTAATTCACATTATCGTTATCAGATCTATGGAGTAAAGCTTTGGGACTTAACTAACCCTCTAATTTTTCTAGTATACAAGTCTTAAAATCCAAAATACCTTGAAAAATCCTAAATGCTCCTTACTTTGTTACAAATATACTTATCCAGAAAGATCTTAATGTCCCATATGTTGCTGATTTACCCAAAACCTTATTTACAGAGACCTATCCTCACATAGTAAACTCCATATCCACAATCTCAACTTGCTTCCCATTCTATTCCCGATAACCCTCCTAGGCGTCTGAAAAGGAGATGACCTAGAGACCTTGTGTAGAATGTTTATTGAAGTGCTACTAGTGATAAGTACTACCGATGAGTATTTTTTTTTTTTTTCAAATTTTGACAAGTTATTCTGATCATTATTAACAAATTTACTTGGTTATATATTTTGTACAGTTGTATGTTTCAATAAAATATTTCGAAAAATCCTAAATGCTCCTTACTTTGTTACAAATAAACTTATCGAGAAAGATCTTAATGTCATGTATGTTGCTGATTTAGCCCAAACCAGATACCTATCCTTTCATAGTAAACTCCATAACCTCACTAATCCACTTGTCTCTCAACTTACTTCCCATTATATTCCCGATAACTAAAACCGAGGCGTCTGAAATGAAGATGGCGTAGAGACCTTATATTGTAGAATTTTTATTGAAGTGCTACTGATGAGTAGTCCTTTTCAAGTTTTGACCTGTTATTGTAATCATTATCAACACATTTACTTGATGTATATAATTTGTACAGTTGTACATTTTAATGAATGGATTAAAAAAAAAATAGTACAATTTAGTACTTTTTTTTTCAATAAATGTTTTATAGAGGCTTTATTGATCCATTCACACAATATATTTAATGAGAATAAATGAAAAGGAAAGAGAAAAAAACTAACCTCATAATATATAATGCAATAAACAAAGTTAAAAAAATATAATAAAATAAATTACATAAAAAATAAATAAAAAATATAATAAAAACAATAATAGTATTAAAAAAATAGGATTAAATTAAAATTTAAAAATACAATCATACTTTACAATATACACACATCCTAGGTACCCCCCCCCCCAACCAGGTCCAAAGAGATCCCATTTAGTACTTAAAAGTGTAATAAATATGATCTTATGATATTCATGTATGATTAAAAAAGGTTACTAAACCTAAAAAATAATTGAATTGTTTGTAATGGTAGTATCCTAGGTCTTTATTGTATTCCTGTAAATATAGCTGACAGCCCAACTTATCCTAACACTGTCCTCACAACCTATGCTGATGACACCTGATATGCCAATGATGATCCACTTACTGCATCTCTAATTTTCCAGTCACACGTCACTTCAAGAATGGTGTCAAACAGATTCCACAGATTCGTCAAACACCTACATCCTTTTGCATTCATTAAATTTATTTCATTATTTTTACCATCTAAAATGTGATTTATATATAAAATATAAATATATATCTTAGATTCCTTTAGCCCCATTAAACCCATTGTGTCGGATGGAACAGAGTTTATTCATACAATATGTTAATTAAATTAAGTATAAGAAAAAAAATTCTCTTAACTTTACAAGATACAAACTATAGTAAATATTAATATAAGATAAATCAGAAAATACAAGTGTAAAGAATATAAAAAAAATAGTTATAATTAAGAGAGAAAAAAAAATGGATTATTACAGAATTGTTATAACAAATAATTATAACAGGTATAAATATAAATATTTACAAGTATATATAATATAAGTAATTATATAATTATAACAAAGCGGAATGGATTATTACCAAATGGTTCATAACAGCGTAACAAAAAGGGTATTTAAATACCTTTGGGGGAAAAAAGTCAACAACTAGTTGGATTCAAGAGGTCAAAAGAGATTTAGATAGAAATAATATAAAAGAAGAAGAGACAATTAACAGAGATATATTTAGAATCAAGGTATTGGTATGGAAGGATTCCAAGGAAGACTGGAGAGAAAACCTGGTCCAAAGTAGTCTGAGGAGAGAAAGAAGCAGCATGGTGAATGGAGGATAAGGAGTACTGGATGAGGAGAAAACAGCAAAGGACGAAGAATTGAAATTGGCACCTGGTCCTTAGAAGGCCCTATCGGGTAAAAAAGTAATAATAAAAAATAATATTAAAAAAAAAAAAAAAGTTAAATTTAAAAAGCACCATATATAAGACTATATATAAAATGAACATAAACATCCCAGGGAAACCCCGGACCAAGTTTATGACAGGGCAAGCTAGGTCCACAGTAATCCCAACGGTGTTCTCTGTTCTCTTTTAGTGTCAAAATCCAGTAGAGGCTGAGAGAAGCGTTTGATTATTATTTGTTACCTAATGAGGAGTATTTTGGATTATGGATTGTAATAATTGGAATTGACGGGAATTGGAAAGTTTAGAGGAGCCACAATGCTCAACTTTTATGTCCAAATAGTTCAGATTATTGTCATATTAATGAGTATCGTAAAATCCTCAATGCTTCCTCTTCTACCTATTCCATCATAATAAACTGCACAACCACTCAAATCTTTCCCAGCTTCCTTCCGTTTCGATTCCTTATAATTCTCCGCCGATGTGTCTGAAATGAAAATGGCCACGGGATCCTCCAGTATAAAACTGCAGTGATAACAGTAAGTAGTTTCTTCGTCGTGTCATTAGATCATTAATCAGAGTTAGGCAAAATTTAATCATAGCTATTAGACAACTAATTTTTCTGGAATCTATCACCTAATTTAATCATGATTAGATATTCCAGTAATTTTTAGTGAAATAATGATTATTTGACTAAAAGATTTAATCATTATTAAATTAGGTTATTGATTACAGGGAGTTAGTTGTCAAACAGGTATGATTAAATTTTATCTATGATTAAAGTTTTTGAATCTGTCATTAATTAATCCTTTTTTTTTCTTATACAGTCGTGAATTTCAATAAATGGATTTAGTAAAAACAGATTTTTGTCAATTTTTGAGGCTTGATACTGGTAATCATAAAACCAACGAAATTGATCCGAACTAATCTAGAATGAATGATAAAAGCTTATTTGGCAGAAAAAAATACTTTCCTTGTTAATAGAAAATTAATTCATTAAGGAAGTGAAGTAATGAGAGTGGAGAACCATGGACCAGCTAGCTGGCCGGGCGGTTGAGGGTTGTATGTCAGGGCCGATACAAAGCTCTCCCGTCAGATCTTATCAACTAATTAAGAACTGAGCTCTTAGCTGTACCTTAAAAGAGAGCTAATGAATTTTTAATGTAGCACCTCTTTCTTCGGTAATGTGAAGTTTCATTTTCTTTCTAAATTACCCTTCCCAAATTAGTTTCCCCAAGCTTAACGGCTCATGAAAAAGGAAGGAAAATCAAGAGGAAAGTATCCACCATTTCCTCTAAATCCCTCAAAGGAAAATAGGGCTCAGAACCTAGGATATTCCTTAAAGGTTTTAACAAAACTAAAATAAAAAAAGGGGTTTGGGTTCAGTACTTGGTAAGGAAGTATTGTTTCGTGACTAACGGTTGTACAAGGAGGTGATATGGTCAGCAATCACGCTGAACCGCCAGGTTTTCTCCCGAATAAAGGGTACTCCACTTTACAGAGGCTGGGTGTGCCCCAAGAGCTTGTCCAGACCCTGAAGTAGATCCACGGCGGAAGGAATAGAAACTAAATTCTCTGCCTTAACCCTTTAACGTTCTCTGGTACGTATTTTGTACCAGCTGGTAGGAAAAAAATATAGGATAGTACAGTGAACATCTTCTATTTTTTATCTAGTAATAAAAACTTGTTTCAGAGTCCTTAGAACCGCTAACATCGCTTTCCGTTCGAAAAGTGGTACAAATACTTACCAATGTGCATTTAGCTTCCACCCTGTTGTGATCGCAGTTTTCACCTCTAGCTGTTTATAATTATTTTCGGTTTTCTGCAAATTTTTTTGCGCTACAATTTGGTAATGTATGATTATTTTGAACAACGCAGATTATTATTATTTAGCAGACTTTTAGCTCATATTTGATTTTGGCTATCTTATTTTAGTTTTTTATCGGGCGAATGTGGCAATCGTAAAAACTCTTTGGAACTACCCGGCCTATCTCACTCTTTTACAACATTTACATGCAAATACATACGTACAGAATTTACGAAGGTTTACATTCTTTACTTTTCCTTTATTTCCTGATTCCCCGTGCTAATAAAATAATGAAAAAGACAAAAAAGTGGTACACATATGTATCACTGCCCTTTATCAGTTCAAAAAATAAAATGTACCAGTGGGGAGTGGTACACATGTCTAACACCTAGAAAATTAAATTTGAAGTCATTTCATTTATTTGGATACAGATAAAAAGATATAAGTGATTTTTTTTAAATATAATGTGTTCTGCCCGTTAAAGGGTTAAAGCCGAATTCGGAATCGTTATGGTAGTCTAGTGCCTTATCCAAAGAACTACCCCATTCCCCCCTCCAAAAAAAAAGTAAAATGTTACAAATTACTAAAATTATCATCAATTTATTAGTCATTATTAGTCAAATAGTAATGATTAAATTTTGATTTTGTTTATTTCTATAGTAGGGGGAAAAAGTTTTTTTTTTTTTAAATATACATTTATTGAAATTTACAACTGTACAAAATATATACATTAAGTAAATGTATTGACAACGATTACAATAGCATGTTAAAACTTGAAAATAACTACTTATCAGTAGTACTTTATTAAAAATTCTACAATAGAAGGTCTCTAGGCCATCTTCGTCTAAGATGCCTCGAAGGATTATCAGGAATGGAGTGGGAAGTAAGTTAAAAACTAACGGACTAACGGTGTGGGCTAAATCAGCAACATATGGAACATTAAGATCTTTATGGATAAGTTTATTGGTGACAAAATGAGGAGCATTGAGAATTTTTCGAAGGATTTCAGATTGTAAGGATTGGATATGAGATGAATTGGATGGTTTAAAGGAGCCCCAAAACTCAACTATAACAATGATTTGTCAAAACTTGAAAAGAATTACTTATCTTATTATGAAAGGATAGGTATCTGGTGTGGGCTAAATCAGCAGCATATGGAACATTAAGATCTTTATGGATAAGTTTATTGGTGACAAAATGAGGAGCATTGAGAATTTTTCGAAGGATTTCAGATTGTAAGGATTGGATATGAGATGAATTGGATGGTTTAAAGGAGCCCCAAAACTCAACTATAACAATGATTTGTCAAAACTTAAAAAGAATTACTTATCTTATTATGAAAGGATAGGTATCTGGTGTGGGCTAAATCAGCATCATATATATATAGATCGTTATGGATAAGTTTATTTGTGAAAAAGTAAAAAATGTTGCGATTTTTTTTGAAGGAATGGATTGTAAGGATTGTAAGGATTGGACACAAGCACAATTTGAAAATATAGTGGAGCCCCAAATCTCAACTCCGTTCGTCCAAATAGGTCTAATCACAGTCATGTAAATAAATCAGCAACATTTGGAACATTAAGATCTTTATGGATAAGTTTATTGGTGACAAAGTGAGGAGCATTGAGAATTTTTCGAAGGATTTCGGATTGTAAGGATTGGATACGGAAAGAATTAGAAGGCTTAATTGAGCCCCAAAGCTTCGTACGTCCAAATAGGTCTAATCACGGTCATGTAAATAAGTCTTTTGTAATTAATTAAGAGCTTTGAACGTTTGCCTAGTAAATGCTGAAGTAGTCTGTAACGACGAGCAGTTTCTTGTCTGGATTCCAAGTAAGACGTTTGTCCAAGTGGAGTCCTAGGTAGCGGATCTTTTCAACAGGGATTGAGGGGAGAAACAAACATCGTTTTTATTTTTTATCTTAGAATTTAATAAATTTAGTAAATTAATATGCATAAGCTCGTGAAGAAATTAACTATTTCTTGCTGTCATGAACCTTACCATTTTTTTTTATTGTCTTTCGAAAATCAAAAAAAAAAAAAAAAAAGAAGATATATATAACTTTACTATATATATAAGTCGAATAAAGTATTATAATAACGGGAAAAACTTAATCACCCGGCATTGGGGGCCAAAATGGCCAGACACGTTGAGGCAGGGGTCTCAGATCAAGCGGTGGTGGTTTCGATTGTTTCTCAACTGCATCGATTGTTATTTATTTCCTCATCAAGCGAAAAGAATTTCGATCTTCTTATTCTAGATAGGATAGATTGGTAACTTGTAGGATAACCCTTCCTTTGTATTCTAGTAATGTTAACTCACTGCAAACAACAATACCTGGAATCGCTCAACAAACACCATCGTCTCCTACCAAACAATTTATCATTCTCTTACTAACTCATAAATATCACAGTGAATTATAAATGTTTCTGTTTGTCATTTACATTTTAGTCTGCTAGGTTATATCCTGGGTTCATGTTGAACCTGATTTATGCATCTATTATGAGAGCCTATCCATGCACTCTTCTCACAGTATAAGCTTAGGACACTCGTGTTAACAGTGGACAATGATCCATTTATTGAATCCAAAATCCCGCTGATCCGGCTTAGTGCATAAACTTCATTCATTTATTGATTATATACAGCGAGTAATTCGAAAGTTTTGAGCCTTATTTTTTTTTTTTTTTATATAGTTAAGTTAGACTGTGTTTTGGGTAATTTCTTAATAATTTATATATACCCTAAAATTCATAATGAAAAACTTTAAAGTGATGAATAGATTTCATCGTTACAAGTTGAGTATCTTCTAATCCTTTAGTTCAGAAAATTTATTTTTGTAGTACGAATTCAGCCTTTAATTTAAATTATGAATAAAATTGTTTTATTGAATAAATATCACAATCTGCCGTAATCAATGTTGTTTCAAACTGATCATTTGTTTTGAGGGTCAATAAAGTCAAATCATAGTTATGTTAAAGATAAAGGAGAATTCGCATAAATTTCCAAGATAAATTTCTTCTTCATCATGTCCTTAAGATCAATATATTTTATTTTATTGGAGACGGTATCATTAGTATCAAATAAAAAAAAAAAAATCAGCCTTCATACTTTCAAAATCAGCTATTTAAATTCAGATCAGTATTGCATTGAATGGGGGTCAATATTGATTTTGTAGGTTTCTTTGGTTAAAGTTATGAGGACCGTGTACAATATCTCAGGTTAGAGGGACCATAGACTGACTATAGAGGATTCCCTCTTATCCGGCATTGTTGGGGAAACACCGGATAACTGTAATCAATTATGATCAGGAATACATATCAGTAATGATTTTTTTTAGATTCGAAGGTTTTCCTAGAAAAATGAAACGCTTAGGGTATGTACCCAGTAAGACGAAATTTCACTTCATCATCGTTTCCTTTCTGGAAAGGTTTTTTCGTGATATTTAAAAAAATCAAATTATAGTGAATTATTAACTTTTTGTTGGATATCGTTAAGTACATGTGTATGTGATAAAGTATTGCATTACTGTTTTTATTCATAGTAGTATGCATCACAAAACGAGTAATGGCGTAATTACTTGTAAATATACTAATGATGCAACAGATAAACTACGATTATTTTAATGTGGTAAAATTCATTTTATTTTTTATGGATCCGAAACAAATTATATATAAATATATATTATAAATTGTGAACATAAAAAGTATGAATTTTCCTCGTTTGCGAGCGCCACTTATGAGAACGGCGATTTAGATAGTTTTTACTGTAATTGATACAAAACAGAAAGTTAATTATTATAAATATCAATTAAACATAATAATAAACAGTAGTATGCAAAACAATAATAATAACAAATCCAACAATATTAATTTAATCAATCAACGGTAACGTTTCAATTTTTGCATACAAAAGAATAAAGAAAAACTGCATGGCCTGGCTATTTATTCTTTGACTAATGATGGTTCGACAAAAAGATGAAGGCAAAACGTTACTTTTTTTCCTCCAAACCAATTTAGTTCCCAAACAGTCGGTCATAGGCACTAATGTTATATGACAAAAAATATTTTCCATTAAATTTCTGACGAGATAGCAGTTGTCAAATTCTCGATCCCAGCAAAAACAGAGTTAGAGCTTGTTAAAATATTACATTTTTGAGGGTGAAAAAATGTTATATAGTCGGCACTATGTGAAACTGACGAATGTGAAAAATCGTTTTTTCATTATATTCGTTTACTGTTTTATGCAAGGCCTTATGGTAAAATTTTGAATCTGATCGGCATTTAGAAGACCGAAATCAGTATTAAACTAATTTTTTGAAAAGGAAACTGTCGCCAAATTTTCAATTCGTGTTACACCAACTGAAATAGAGAGTGTTAAAAAAGCCCCAACACTAAAAAAATGTAAGCAAAAGTTGATTTTTTTTTCTCATTCAAACCATTATAGATCCTAAACGGTAGGCCCTAGAGACGAATGTTATATAAAAAAAAGTATTTCCATTAAATTTTTAACAAGATAGCTTCTTTAAATTTTCGATCAGAGCAAAATCAAAATTTTTTCAAAAATCAAAAAACGTTACTGTAAAAAGTATAGACCCGCAGGACATATCCATGTTAGAAAAACGCTTGTAATATTTATTGTTTTTGATTTACGAAGCCTCTGGACATATTTTTCGAACGACTGTAAAAATTGAAGAGGGAATTTCAAAAACTTTGAGAACATTATTTAATTACTCAGATTAATTAATTGGATCATTAACTCATGTGGGAGCAGGGCAGGGACTGTCTCAGGTAAATTACGATCCCCGGCTACTTAATTGTAAGCTGAGTGAAGATTTATTCCTTAGGCTAGACTTACATAGTCCTGGAGTGCTATTGAGCAATCTGTCGTGCCACGCAAAAAGAAACTAAGGGGTCTATTCTAATTGGTGTTTATATAATTAAAAATAAAGTTCAAACCATAAAATATAGGTTTATTAGGAAAATAATAGGCTTTCTTGTTTTATTTAAATTACCCCTCTGTGTAATAAACCGTATTTTTGCACGGATATCTATATTTATGATTCCATTTCTAAATAAAGATGTATTTTTTAAAAAAACTATTTCCGTTTGACTACAAAGAAACTATCCAGTCTTCACTGACAAGTGATTTTCTCATAATTCTCGGTCGGTACTGGGCACAAAAATGTTTTTAAAACTTTCGGCTATTCGACTAATCCATTTTGAACAGATCCGCTACCTAGGACTCCACTTGGACAAACGTTTAACTTCGAATCCACATACAAGACTAAAACGACAGGAAACTGCTCGTTGTTCTCAACTTCTTCAACATTTACTAGACAAACGTTCAAACCTTCCGATTTACGACAAAAGACTCATTTACATGGCAGTTATAAGAACTATTTGGACATATAGAGTTGAGATTTGGGGTTCATCTAAACCTTCTAATTCTTCCAGTATCCAATCCTTACAATCCAAAATCCTTCGAAAAATCGTTAAAGCTCCTTATTTTGTTACAAATAAACTTATCCATAAAAAAGAAATGTCCCATATGTTACTGATTTCACCCAAACCAGATACCTATCCTTCCGTAGTAAGCCCTATAACCACTCCAATCCACTAGTCTCCCAACTTGCTTCACACTTCATTCCTTATAATCCTCCAAGCCGTCTGAAAAGAAGATGGCCTAGAGACCTTATAGTGTATTATAAATTTAAAATTGTAAACAATGAAAATTTTGAAAAGTAAGTTTTGTAACTAATTTTCTAACTTCTTAACTTGTTGCTTATTGGAAGAAATATTATTTTAATAAAATTTTTTTATGTCTAGATTAGAAGTGTTATACATTATAAACTTCAGAACCTTTCTTTATTATATGTATAAAAAAAAATACGTTTTTATAAAATTCAAATATTTCAAAGTGTTGCGATACTTTTGACGGGAAGTTTAAATATACATGAAATTGTATTATTCTTGGGGACGGATATGTGAGTGAATAAAGATTATATTTTAGTTATTATATTATTAATGAAAATTTAAAAAAAAGGTTTTGAACTACCTGGTAGACCGTGAAGAAGCCGGGAGGATTACGTCAGGGCTGATCAAAGGGATTTGAGTTTTGATGGGATGAACCTTTGGTTTCACTAAATATCGTTATTATTATTTTCGTATGATTACGGAACCTAAAACGCATAAGTATTTATAAGATAGTGTTCATTATAATTATTCTTAAGAGGAAACGGCCACAGAATTAGGTTTATTTTCCTTTCTAATTAAGAATACCTCGTTTCGTTTTCAGGGCTGTTCCTTGCAAGGATTTATCTAATTCTTAATTCATCAGCAGCTGAAGGAATAATTACCCGTTGAAAATTTAATTTTACCGAGATAATCACGGATAAGATTTATTCAATACTCGCTGAAAAATATTTTAACGAAATGATTTTCTTTTTTAAATTTCCTTCCCTCCTCTCACGCAACGAATCCGATTAGCCCAAAGTTGGTCCCCATGTCAACCAGAACTTGTTCCTGAGTACAATAGAATTTACCTGTATTATGTCAGGCCCATAAATTAGCATTACAATTAGCAGGTGTTAACTGAGTTCTTACAATTACCATTTCATTAACTTGCCTCAACTGAGGTAGAAACAATTAGGACTTCATTAACAAATGAACTTTGCGGGTTTGTCAACTTTGGCACTTAGCCGATTTCGAGCATAATGTTACTTTGAAAAAAAAAAGGAATGACATATTTTAACGATATTCATAGACAATCTCTGTAGCCTTGGTTAGGGATCCTACGAACCTTGGGGACACGGATCGATTCCCAAGAGCCATGAATTTTTTTTATGATGGGGGTGAGGTTTGGAACGGGATTCTCTCAGGTCGAGAGAATAATCGAGCAGCTGCTTGAATATAGAAGTGTTCTATTTCTAGGAGACTGCAATACAGTCGTACACATTTTTACAATAGTATTCCACAAATACTTAAAATATTTCTCTTCAAAAGATACGAATCAAATGTAGATATATATATATATATATATATATATATATATATATATATATATATATATATATATATATATATATATATTATATGTAATGATGTTTAAAGGTACAAGGCCTTGATATCTAAAAAAAGATATGTTATTGTGTGTTAATTTTAAAAGGTTATATGTTTGTGTAATTGGTTATACAAGAAAAGACTATAAATACTGATTTATAAGTTTATAAGCTGGTTCTTCAAAATTATGACTATAAACGTCTTTTGGATTGCTGCAAGCAAAATCATTATTTAAAAATTTACATATTTTTTTCTCTTAAATGATATAATGTATAAAATTAATACCCAAATCTATACCTACCTGCAAAATCAGTTTTTATAGTCTTTTCTTGTATAACCAATTTCACAAACATATAACCTTTTAAAATTAACACACATAATACTAATTAATAATAACATATGTTTTTTTAGATATCAAGGCCTTGTGCCTTTAAACATCATTACATATATATATCCTTATCAATGACAATACTAAAAAAAAATAATACCATAAAAAATTTACTACGTAAACTTTTTTGTTTTACTTTAAGACTAAAACGACAAGAAACTTCCCGTCGTTACAGACTACTTCTACATTTACAAGACAAACGTTCAAAGCTCCCAATTAATTAAAAGAAACTTATTTACATGACTGTGATTAGACCTATTTGGACATAAGGAGTTGTGCTTTAGGTCTCCACCAAACCCTCCAATTCTTCTCGTATTTAATCCTCACAATCCAAAATCCTTTGTTAAATCAATGATCCTTACTATGCCTCAAATAAACTTATCCGTAATAGTCATAATGTCCCATTATTAGCAAACTTGGCTCAAACATGATACCTACCCTTCCATGAAAAGCTAGATACTTACTAAAATCCACACTTTCCCCAAATTGCTTCACACTCCATTTCCGAGAGCACCTGGGGCTCTACTAAACCATCCAATTCATCTCGTATCCAAGCATTACAATCCAAAATCCGTCGAAAAATCCTCTATGCTCCTTACTTTGTCACCGATAAACATCCATACAGATCTTAATGTCCCATATGTTGCTCATTTGGTCTAAACCAGATACCTTTTCTTCCATATTAGGATCCATAACCACTTCAATCCACTAGTCTCCCAACTTGCTTCTCACTCTAATCGCGATAATCCACTGATGCGTTTGAAAAGAAGATGGCCTAGAGACCTTTTAGTGTAGATTTTATTGAAGTGCTACTAGTGAGAAGTTCTTCACAAGTTATTTACAAAAATACCTCTTCGTTTGTTGTTTTCGCAAGACTAATTCAGAATTCCCCAAACCACAACCAGAATATCGCGAACTAATTTGAGAATTTTACATTTCAACTTTAGATTAAATATATATATATATATATATATATATATATATATATATATATATATATATATATATATATATATATATTATGAATATTTATATTAGTTTTCTTTAACTGGTTATGGGTTGAGCTGGAGTATTTTGGAAAAAAAAAATCATGATTTATAATACTTGAGCGTTTTATTTGAAATAAATTTTACCACCCTCCAACCTTGTAGTTTTCATTTTATGACTATTGAGAATTGATAATAAAGAATAATCCAATAATAGTTGTGGCTAGATCAAATTCCATATCTTCATAGTTTTCTAAACAAATATTTGTAACATGGCTTTAATGGAAAATTCCAATGTTTATTGAATTATAGAACCAGAAACAACAAAGTTTAACTGGGGAGGGGAGGAGATAGGTTTTGTTTCCTATCAACAAATAAAAAATTGCACCATTATTAAAAATACTGAAACAATTTATTTAAAGAATCTTAGCTTCATACATAATAATTGGTAGGAAGTCAATAAAAGTTTATAATAGAATAGAAAACAAATTTTATTCTGAGACAAAGTCCCTTAAGAATAACATTTACATGGCGATACATAAATGATATCTGGCCTACAGATTTTAAATTAAATAATATAATAAGATAATTAAAACTAAATGCAAGTTTATAATAAAAAAAGTAATATAAAGAAAAAAACTCTATACATATATATAAACACATCCCAACATATATTCATAGAATAAACTATATATAGCATCAGTAATGGAAAAATGTTATATACAATGTTGATTGAATGGTAGATTTCTGTTACACATAGGAGGTATATAGGCCATCTTCTTTTCAAACACCTCGCAGGGTTATTGGGAAAAGAATGGGAAGGGAGTTAAGAGACTAGTGGATTGAAGTTGTTATGAGTTACTATGAAGGATGAAAGGATAGGTATCTGGTTTGAGCTAAATCAGCAACAAATGGAACATTAAGATCTTTATGGATAAGTTTATTCGTGACAAAGTAAGAAACATTGCGAATTTTTCTAAGGATTTTAGATTGTAAGGATTGGATACGAGATGAATTGGTCTAATTATTGTTATGTAAATGAGTCTTTTGTAAGTAATTAGAAGGTAGGAGCGTTTGTCAATTAAATGTTGACGTAGTTAAAACGACGGGCAATTTCTTGTTTTAGTCTTGTATGTGGATTCCAAGTGAGACGTTTGTCCAGATGGAGTCCTAGGTACTAACTAGGCTTGTAACAGGATGGATATAATGGTATACTATAGGACAAGAAGTTGTAGATTTACGATGAAGAGTACAGTTTGATGAAATTAGTTTGTAGTTATTTCAATTCTCTGATTTAGACACCATCCTTGAAGGTTCATGATATGAGTTCGGAGTGTTTTTGATGCAAGCATGAGTATATGTCAAAATGAAGATAAATTAAAAAATATATATACAATAACATCTTTTTATAAAGTTTAATAAATCTTTGAAAATAATTCTATTTACTTCATTATTATTTATAAACATTCCTCATACATAAAACCTCTTCAATCCAAATATAAATTATTATATGTTTCGGTTCACTGGGTTTTAGGATTATGTCCTACCACGCTTTAATTTACTCTCAACTTAGTACAGTTCTTTTCACGATAAGGTGAAATTTAATTCAGTGAGTAAAAGTTTTGACAAAGCTGCACAGCTGAAAGAGACTGGTGCTATTAAAACTTCAACAGGGTTTTTGTCCTCTGATAGTTGTGAAAAAAAAAGTAAAATTAGTCTTTCTTGTCTGTTTAATTATTAATGATTAGTTTTAGCAGATGTGTTAAAGAAATTAAAAAAAAGAAAAAAAAGAACTACTTTTGTTTTCTAAAAAATAGAGTAGAAATGAAATTATTTGTAATGGTTCCGATTTGTTCGCTTTTTGTGGCTTAATTTAATTTTCAATACCTCACATTGTTTCCACTGTATCCAAACATGTATTTTTACTTACTGCATTTTATTTGTTTTGTATTACTAATACAGCCATTTTAACTATTCTTATTTTACTTTGTACAAGGTATATGTTATACATATTTGTCTATTACTGTTCAACTAACACAGATCTTTTTAATCTATTATTTTTTTTCGGAATAAAAAAATAAGATTTGAAATCATGTCGCTAACACTAAACATACCGACATTTCATGTACACATATTTCTATAACAATTTTTCGTATTTTTGCAAATGCCGAAGTTGCATCTTCCTGTTTTTGTAATTTATAAGCGATTTCAATATGATTATAAAAATTTACATTGTATACTTATACCATTTGAATGGTGTTTGTTATTAAAGTATTTACTGAGTAGTGTAAGTTTCTAACATATGTAACATTTTTAGAAAAATGAAGTCAAATATTTAAACGAAGTTAGAAACTTTCTTTGGAAATGTTTGAACCACAAAGTTTCAAACTGAATGTTGCTATTTAAATGATAAATTTTTTTTTAAGAAAATTTAATTTTCTTTCTAACAAGGGTATTTCTATTGCTCTAGCTTTAGTATTTCGGGAAATATAGACTATTCTTTGCCAAAAAGTAGCAATGTTTTGAAAAAAATATAGATAGGCCAGGCATATTAGGATATTCAAAGGAAAGTTTTGATTTCCTTACCCTTAATGGTTTTAGGTCGCTAAACACGAATTTAAAGTTTTCTTGCAAAAATTTGGCCCGGAGCTTTGTTTTGCAGGCACTTATTTTTTCTTTTTCTGTTTTTTACCTTTATCTCAAAAAGGAAGCAGTTTTTGAAAAACTTATGTTAAAAATACCTCTTCGTTTGTTAGTTTTGCTGGTTTAATTGAGAATTCCCCATACCGCAACTAGAATTTTGCAAATCACTTTGAGAATTTTCCATTTCTAATTTAATATTTAATTTTTGATATGAATATTTATACCAAGTTTTTTTTAACTGGTTAAGGGTGGAGCTGGGGTATTTCGGGAAAAATAAATCATTATACATAATAATTTAAAATTTTATTTAAAATAAATTTACCCCCCTCCAACTTTGCAGATTCCATTTTATGACTTCTAAATTGAAAATTGATAATAAAAAGTAATCCAATGATAGCTGTAGCTGTATCACATCCCACATCTTCATATTTTTTAAACAACTATTTGTAATATGGCTTTAATTGAACATTCCAATGTTTATTGAATTATAGATAAAGAAACAAGAAAATATGAAGGGGGAGGGGATAAGGCAGACAAAATTTCCAATATTTGTATGTAGAACGTTTTTTTTATACGACTAACCGTTTTGCCGCTAGATTGCATCAAAATATTAAATAAAAAATTGTCGGACAGTGGAAATTCAACGATTTTCGACACCGTTGGCCGTCAATGATGTTGGACTCATTGAAATAAATTCCGATACATAATTATTTATGTATATATAGTTCATGAATTTATGTGAATATAGGTCATGTAAGCGTAGTCCGGTAATTTTTCCCATATTTATATGCGCTCTAGTGGCAAAACGGTTAGTTCTACAAAAAAAAACTTTAAAACCAAAACTGTAGGAAATTTTTTTTACTGTAATTGTGTATATGGTAAATGTAGCAAAAAAAGCTTAGTTTTCGAGGTATAGTCCAAAAAACCATAAAATGCACTGTTAAGGCGATATTGTTTATATATTGTTTATTTCGTTAATTCCGTCTCCTGTTATCTGCTTTTCACCTTCGGACTCAGCCATTTTTGTTACTAGTCTGTCTTGCCTAGTCTTCCCCAGTGAGCACTCCACCAAGCTATTGTCTCCATGTTACTATGAAATGTGTAAAGTTTCCGTTCTAACAGTCAAATGGTTTGAACCTTAGAAATTTGTTCTGACGTCAGTCGTCATCATTTTTCAACCCGTTAAATGTCTAGTAGAGCGGTACAAGGAAGTATAGAGATTTCAGCTTTCCACATCCCCACAAAGAGAAAATCCCGTTTCCTTGTCAACATTTCGCGGCGTCAGAGATCTCATCGCCGCAATTTTAGAACCAGGAAGTGGCCAAATTCTCCTAGAGCAGGCTCCAAGTCTGGTAAGTGGAATTTTATTCATCTTTCTTGTGCCACAAACCAGATTAAAGTTTCTTTTTTTCTTTTTTTTTTTTTTTATAAATACAGTCTACATTTGCTTATTATATTTTTATTTCTTTAGTCAAGCTATCAGGAAAGCCCCAACATGCACTAAGTGTGAGAAAAAAAAAGGTTCCGTGCAAAAATTTTACCCGTAAACTTCATATAACCATAAATGCAAACATTATAGACAAATTGAAAATATATATTGGCCGACTTAAAAAAAAAAAAAAAAAAAAAAACATAAGGAATAGTCCCTGAACCCTTATAGGAAGGGTATTTTAAAAAGTTTTAGATAGACAAGGTGAGACAACACCAAAAGAAAGAAGAGGTGAATTATATTGTTTTATTATTGATATTATTATTGATTTGTATTGTTCAAGTAAAATGTGAGAGGAATTTAATGCAAAAAATTGAATTTAGTCTGATGATGGGTAACATATGTAACTACATTGTAGAGAAGATAAACGTAATAATTACACATAAAAACCTTAAAAAACATAATAAACAAAAACATAATTACTAAACATAAAAATAAATATGGGCATTTTAAGCTAAAATGAAGTATATCTGAAAAAAAAAAAATTGAAATTACTAATAAAAACTGCTACATGTTAGAGAAATATAAAAAAAATAAATAAAGAAAAAACCCCGAATAAAATGTGTGTTTAAAATGATTGGATTACACCAGAAGGTTGTATAAAAGCTAATATTTTCATTAAGGTTATGAAATAGAATTGCAGGTTTGTTTTTATCTTGTTTTGGTTTTTTATTGTATAGAAAATAATGATCTCTGTATAAATTCTTCCAATTACTTAAATACCCCAACATTGGTTTAGTAAATGAAGTTTGGTTTATCCCCTTAAGCGGGATCTGCTGAGCGGGATAGGCAGGATTTGGAATTACTCAGCCAAGCTTTGAATTTTATCTCCACCACTAAATATTAAAATACTTATGTAATTATTGTACATTGATTTCGGATATTATAAACGATAATTATGTTTATTACCCAAATCTTGTAATTTGAATAATTGTTTATAATGTTTTCTGTTTTAAAATTTCATCCTCAGAATTTTTTTTATTTTTAAATTAATTTATTGAATTTTAAAATTGTACAAATACATACATGAATTAAATGTGTTATTACGATTACAATAACATTTCAAAACTAGAAAAGAACTACTCATCAGTCGCACTTCAATAAAAATTCCACACTAGAAGATCTCTAGGCCATCTTCTTTTCAGACCACTCGGAGGATTATCAGGAATGGAGGGGGAAGCAAGTTGAGAAACTAGTGAATTTGAGTGGTTATGGAGCTTACTATGAAAGGATAGGTATTTGGTTTGGGCCAAATTAGCAACATATGGAACATTAAGATCTTTATGGATTAGTTTATTGGTGACAAAATTAGAAGCATTGATGATTTTTCGAAGGATTTTGGGTTGTAATGATTGGATACGAGATGAATTGTATGGTTTAGTGGAGCCCCAAATCTCACCTTGATTGTTTAGGATATAAGGTTGGAGTGTTTGGGAAGCAATGAAGAGATCATTGTATACTGATAATACAAATGTGTTAAAACGAGGAATTGGGATTTCAGCTGTTCAGAAAAATTAAAATTACTTTTAATGATAAATAACGAAATTGAATCTTTTTCTCTGTGGTCTGTAATTATTTTATTTTCTCAATTTATTAGCTAAATATGTGCCACATATACATAATATATACAATAAATAAGATGAGCGGGGAAATTATTACAATGAAGTGCAACTTGTAAAGAAACTACCCATTAGTAGCAATGAAACCAGACACCTATTCATTCCTATAAGCTCCACATAACCACTCAAATCCTCTAATTTCTCAACTAGCCTCCCACACCATTCCTGATAATCCTCCGCTGCTTCTGAAAAGAAGATGGCCCAGAGACTTTCTAGTGCAGTATTTTTATTGAAGTGCTACTGATGAGTAGTTCTTCTCAAGTTTTGACTTGTTATTTATTGTAATAGTTATCAACACATTTACTTGATGTATATATTCAATAAATTGATATATATATATATTAAAGATATAAATATACAATGCTTGATAACCCCTCCACCGACCCTATAAAAGGCCACCCCCACCTAGCCTCAGTAGACATTCTGTACGTGACCGTTGAGGCGTGCGGTCATACTATGCTCGAAGTTTTGTAATAAGTTATAAATTGTACTTTTTCTTGATGAATGTATGTAATTCTCAATAAAGCTTCTTTTTAAAAACCCGCGATCCTTTTATTTAGCTGGCGCCCGAACGTAGGGACTTTTGGAAGTGTAAATGTAACTTCGCGGCAGTTCTATCTTATTTCAGGTACAGAACAGCGAGATCTCTTTCCACTGGCATGATTGGGAGCGTATTAGAAGAATACATCAGCGGTCTTCAAGTCTTTGGGAGCACTTGGGTATTCCAATACCTAAACCAAAAGGACCTACAACCTCTTGCTAAAGAATCGACGGGAAGGAGCTGAAGGAAGAAGACATAGAGAAGACATTGGGAAGACATCGTGTATCAAGGAACAAGTATTATTAATTTAGTTTTATTTAATTTTTTTTTTTGTAATTTAAATATAATTTAGTTATAAGTATAACAATTTAGAATATTAATTTAGCATTTATTTTTATGAATAAATTGGAAGGAAAATTGAGTAATTTAAAAATAACAGGTTCAACGTTAATTAAAAAAGATAATAATATGGCATTAGAAATCAAAAACCATGATTTAGCATTAATCCCGGAGTATGACGGAAATCCGTTACAATTAGTAGATTTTATTAGGAATAGTGAATTTTTGTATAATTTATATTGCAAGGGGGATAACACTCATAAAAATACCAATCAGGCTAAATTAGTTTTAACTATTTTAAGTAAATTAACCGGAAAAGCCAAAGTCGCCATTTATGATAGGGAATTTAGTGCCGTCATAGAGATAATAAATTCTTAAAAAGAAAATATCAGGACACTAGAACTCGGGAACAACTAATTTCGGAAATTCTAAATACGCGTGCTTATCATAATGAGCAAAACCCACTTGATTTCTTAGAACGACTGGCCATTTATACGCACGTATTTATTCTGACAATGAAATACTAGACAAACAAGACGAAATGTACAGATACGACAAACAAATATCACACCACGCAGTTCATAGTTTACATCCGGCGTTAACTGATTTTATTTATCATATTAAATTTGATTCGTTAGGAGACCTCGAGGAAATATTAAGAAATAGTGCAGCTCACATCGTACACAGACTTTACGGAGACAAAAAAACAATATAAAAATAACCCAGCTCAAATCGTAAAAAGAAAAATTTTGAAAATAATTATGAAAATAAAGAATATGGACCGAATTCTAATAACCATCATGACTACCAAAATTACCGACCCCATCAATATCATCGCGAGCAATATACGTCTTATAATAATCCTCAACACTACCAACCGCAACAGCATCAGCATGAACAAAGTCCAACTTTTAATACCGCTATTAATAATAATCAGCATAACTTCCAGCCACAACATCGAGCTATCGAATATCCAACTCCAATTTATAATCAACCGTGGGATCCTCAATCGCAACATCGATTTTTCAATAAAACCCCCTCTAGAAATTTTAGACAAAATCATCAACCCCAAGTAGATTCAAATACAGTTATACAGAGCCCACGCGATAGAGGAGGAAAAAGATAAACAAATAAAAATGTTACAAGAACGTATAGAACTATTGGAACAAAAACAGAACTATTTTTTAGAATCAGGCCCAAGCACGAGCAGACCTCCGGACTTAGACCAAATATAAGTAACCCACTACATAATAATAAACAAATCGCCGAAAATGAACCTAAACAAACTACAGCGCTTAATATAGAGTTAAACGATTTAAATTTAAATAATGATTTGCCCAATCTAATCGACAAATTAGGAAACAAATAGTTAATTGATACGGGTGCCACAAAAAATTATATACACCCTGATCACATTCAACGTTATTCGGAAATAATTAAGAGAAATGTCGCGATGAAAACCCCTACATGAAGAGCGGAAGGGTCACAAAGCGTGATAATCAGCTTAAAACCCCTGATAGGAATCAATCAAAAATAGATAGCAATAGATTTCAGTTTTTATTAGGTTATGAAACTATGAGAAAATTAAAATTAAAAAAAATGAATTAAAATATAATAAAAGAATATTTAAATTAGAAAATGATTTATTTTTCATCGACGATATAAATGAAATAAAAAACTTAATCCGACATGAACATATAAAACTGGAAATAAAAGAGGAACTAATTGAAGTTATAAGCCAACACGGCGAAGTATTAAAAAGAGAGGATGAAAATTTAAAATCAACGGGCTTAATTTAAAATAAAATAATAACGACGAATGAAAATCCAATATATACGCGAAATTACCGTTACCCGGAACTATTTAAAAAACAAATAAACGAAGAAGTGCAAAAATTATTAAAAAATAAAATAATAAGATCAAGTAAATCATCGTATAATTCCCCACTTTGGATCGTACCAAAAAAATCAAACGCGTCGGGACAAAATAAAATAAGAATGGTTATCGACTATGGGAAATTAAATCAGGCAACCATAAAAGATAAATTTCCCCTACCAAACATTGAGTACTTATTAAACTGATTAAAGGGATCGAAAATATTTTTCACCATAGACCTCGCGTCAGGGTTTCACCAAATTGAGATGGACGAACAATCAATAGCTAAAACCGCGTTCCCCACTGAAAATGGACATTTTGAATTTTTACGTATACCTTTTGGCCTTAATGCACCTCCAACTTTTCAGTGAGCAATGACAATGATGATACAAAATATTCCTAATTCAATGATTTACATCGACGATATAATAGTTTATTCAAAAAATGAGGAAGAACATTTACTTTAAAAAGAGTATTTGAAGCCCTAAAACAACATAACCTCTCAATACAGTTAGACAAGACCGAATTTTTTAAAACCGAATTAAACTTTTTAGACTACGGCAAAATGGCCCAAAATGGGTAAAAACCTCATATTTTCTAAACGGTTCGTGCTATAAGCTTGAAATTTTGGAATTATATATTTCATGAGGTGCTGAATTGAATGAAACCATAATCAGCTTCATCAGATGATCAGAAAGGGTCAAAATTTAAGAACAAACAGCAAAAAAAAAAAAAAAAAAATTAATAAAGACAGTTTGGGGTACATTTATATGCTATAGAAGCTGCTGAATAGAATAAAACTATAAACAGAGCAATCTGATCATTAGCGTTGAGCCATGTTTTCAATTTATAAATTAAAAAAAAAAAAAAAAAATTAAAAATCAAGTTTGTTATTATTACATGTATGTTTTTTAGGTGATAAATTGAATGAAATTTATTTTATATACCTCTATTATATACCCAAGATTCCTTCAATTAGGTTAAAATTCATTATTAAGTTATATTTGGAAATAAATTAATTTTTTTTTTAATTTTTTTAAATAATTTGAAAAATGTAAAAAGTTTTACAAACTGATTTCAGTTGAACTCTATTGAATTGATGGACAGTTATTTAAAATTGTTAATCTTATATCAACAAAGAAGTTTGATCTTCATATTTTTCAATTAGATACATAATGAACTAATGATAAAAAAAAAAAAAAAAATCATATTTAAAATAATAAAAAAGATTATATTCACTCATACTACATATGTACACAAATAAAATATATTAACTATAAAAGTAAAGAAAAAAACAATTTTTAATTGTTCCGTTTTTTATAACAGTAAATAAGAAGTTTCATCACATAATGGGAACTTCTTTTTTTTATAATCCGGTCTTAAATTACTTATCACGGGATCAGAAGTCACCATGATAAGATGAAAATCATCTTCATTTGTTGCTGTTCGAGAGAACTTTCTGGAATGATGTTCTCTGTATTGTTTATAGTTATTGTTTCTACTTTCCTGAGCATCTTCAGAGAGAGAACTAATAGGAAGGACCGCGTGCTCTATTATTTCTGCTCCGTGAAATAGAATTTTGTGAACAGTGGACGGCAGATAGTACCAGTGGTACTTTGTGACAGCTATTTCAGCTGTTTCTGCTGTATATTTCTTAAATTTTACAGGATCTATCGGTGACTGACCACAAATAACTTTCCATATTATTTTAAGTCTGTGAATCAATTGTTCATCGATATCCGTAATTTCAGCGGTTAATGGTGGATTTTCAAAAAATTTCTGAGATATATTACCCGTATTGGTAGTTCCAGTTCCTTGTTTCACTATGTCAACGATTATACCTAGTTTTGCTCGTAGTTTTTTTTTCACTTCGTCAGCTTTATCTCGTTGAATGCGAGTAGCTGCTGAAGTCCTCCAGGCTTCGATTGGTTTATTATAACTAAGGTGTAATATGTACTCCATAAATTTAATTCGGGCATGCAACGTTGACATACCCATTCGGAGAACTTCATCCTTCTGAAACTTTCCGAGTTTTGATAGATCGTTGAGCTGCGTTGGCTTACCTCTGCAAATTACACAATTGCTTGCCGATGGTGTTTCAGTTACAACTTGTGCCACTTTTCCATCTATCATAGTAAAATACAGGGCATGGGCTACTCGTAGTGTGCGTTCTCCACAATGTATTATCGAATGTTTGAGGTTGGCTATTTCAAATTCTACGCGATTTTTTTTCCTCTTTAATTAGCGCAGGGGTTTCTTTTTTAAATTGAAACTTAAGAGCCCTGCAATATCGTGTTGAGTTTGGTCGATTATTCAACCAGAATTTTATATCGCTGTTATTTACAGGTGTTATTTGTACAGGCACTTGGGAGGTCATAAACAAATGTGAATCAGAAATATCTTCTGGTTGGCTAACACCATCTTCGTCTTTATCCTGAATAGTTACATATGGATATTCGTGCACATTATTAATCTGAAATGTTTGCATATATTGGCTTTGGCCTGATGCACCATCCAGCCCCCATTTTGTGTGAAGGACTAAGTTATCGTCCCATTGTTCCTTTTCGGCTAGTGATTTACTTTCTACAATCCTATTAACTCTATGATCAAGTAAATTTTGCAAGGGGACTTGTGCTGAGGTATCAGATATGTGGATATTTTCAGGATAACATTTAATTTTGGATTCCATTATCTTAACAACTCGGCGACGAGTCCTGGCCTCCTCTGGGTAGTATATTAAAGCCAAAATCTTTTATAACCTTCTTTATAATATTTTATTGATATTTCGATAGTTCAGCTTGAGTCAAAAGAGCTAAAGCCTTATCTGTATCTAACATAGGAACTTTTTCCTTTTTTTGACATGTCGATCCTGCCGCGTTTATTAACTCTTGGGAGTATTTTATTTTCAAATCCTCTATTTTATATTGTTTAGCCTTTCTTCCACATTTATTAAAGTCTTTTGAAGGCCTACCACCCACATTTTTATCAGTAGGAGTACATTTTACTACTTTTTAAAATTAATCACAAAATGATTCTGTAACCACTCCATATTATTTTTGATAAAATGTTCTCTACTATGATTTACCTGTCTTAACTTTTTTAGAAACTGGGGCCGAAATCTTCTTTTTACATGATCGATTACTTGAGATAACCGTTCTTCTTGTAGACCGACAAACCGTTCCTTTAAACTGACTTAATTAAATAATCTAGAGGAATTGACGAAATAAATCATACCAGTGATGAGGAAGAAATGGATGTTGAAGAATTGCTGAACCAAGATATTGCGGACGAAAATAATTCAGAATACGAAGCAATAATGGAAGATCTACAGGCACCATCAGAGGAAGATTTAGAGACAATGCACTCGCAAGAATCAAGCAATGGACAGGTACGAATTTGCGAACCAGAAAAGTGCGTTAACATGGAGAAGAATCAAATAATAATAAAAAGGGGAAATACTAAAATCAATTTTACTAAACCATTCGGGTAACGTCGATATAAATTGAACATTTATGGAAAATCGGATATCGCCCCATTGTTAAAACAAATACTTGAACCTAATGAAACTTATGGAATAATATGTAAATCATCCAATGAAATAACTAAAAGTTTATATGAAGACTATTTTAAAACAATTCAACAAATGGTAGAAACAGAATATCCATCGGTTAAATTAAAAAAATACAAACAAATAGTAAATGACGTCGAAAACCCAAATGAACAAATAGAAATAATAGATAACTATCATTTAGGCAAAACTAAACATAGGAGTATAAATAAAACGTTTGAAAAACTTAAAAAAGAATATTATTTTCCGGGTATGCAAAATAAAATACCAGAGTATATTAACAAATGTGAAACATGCAAAATAACCAAATATGACCGTAAACCTATAAAAACCGAATTTTAGACCTACGCCATAAAAGATCGTTTCAGGAATTAATGATTGATATTTTTAATTTCAACAATGCAATAATTTTTACAGCAGTCGACACATTTTCGAAACATTTATTTGCCCAAACTTTACAATCAAAGAACGCAATTAATATCTGCAATGCACTAACTAACTACATGACATATTTTCCGACACCGTTACAAATATCGTTAGACCAAGGGACTGAGATGAAGAATAACTTAGTTAGTCAATTTTGCGAAGAAAACAACATTCTCGTGCATTATACTTCAGCCAGTCATTCAAATTCGCTAGGATTACTAAACAGGGTTCATTCTACTTTAAATGAGTTATTAAGAATAGTAGGGAAAGAAAGAGACAAATGTTCAATGCAACAAAAATTAAGATTAGCATTAATAGCCTACAATAATACTTTAAACAATAAACTAAAATTAATACCCAACGAAATTACCTTCGGAACCTCTAGATTAGAATCAGACAAAAATATTGACCTGACAGAACAATACGTATTAAAATATCATAAGTACCAACAACTATTACATAAATTAATTAGATCTAAAATAAATAATGAAAAAGAAACAAGAACTGAAAAATTAAATAAAAATAAAGAAGACCCCTTAGAAATTCAAAAACAATTAGGAGACGTAGTATTTAAAAAATACTCAAGCAAAAATAAAAAGTAGAGATAAATTTAAAAAGGTAAATGTGGTAGTAAAAGATAAAAGCCCAATTAAAACACATATTGACAATACTAAAAGGCCCACTAGAAAAAAAAAGAAAAGGAAACAATCAGTTACAGACGACGATAGTGAATTTCTTCGCGTTAATATTTCGGATGCCTCGGATAATTATGACTCGGATGACTTAGATAGTGGTTCTGATTAAAAATATTTAATTTTATTTAAATAATATTAAAATATCTTAAAAACCTCTTTATTTTAATAAAACGTAATAAATGTAATGGTATTAGAGAAAGATGTTTATGTTATATTGAAAGAATTATCTGTATTTATATTAAATTGACAATGCTGTAATTTATTTTAATAAAATCGAACTTTTGTATTTTGCTGTATATTATTATGTTCAATGTTAACAATGTAAAAGATCATTCAAATTATTATTTTATTTCACAGTAATGTTATGTATGATTTATTTTGTAATTAATATTTTGTATTCACTATAATAAATATTAGGATATTATTATTTTGGTCTTGAAATATTATTTTAATTGATCGTTGAGAAAAGTATGTATTTTATTTTGAAATTATTATTAATTGTAATTAAAAGAGTATTTGAATTATTATTTTGATTTAAAATATTATGGTTTTAATTGAGTAATTTTGAATTTAGAAGTATTATTTGTAATAGAAGAAACTAATTCAAAGACTCTTATTTTATTTTCCTTTTGTTTAAATAATGTATTAATATTAAAATGTATTGTTTATTATTAAGGAATATTCTGTTATCTTTTAGTTGTTAGAAAAATTGTACTTTAGCATGTAAGTAACCTATGTGTAAACATGGTATTTTTGTAAATAGTTTAAGTTTATTGTTAATATTAAGAAATGGACAAGGTCTAATCCTTTAGTTTATAGGAAGTCGATAATTGTATAAAATCCTATTCTAATGTTAGACGTACAAGGTTTAATCTTTTTATTTTTCAAATGTATAATCCTAACTTAGTAAACAGGAAATTCAAAGTCTAATCCTTTTCCTAGAGCATCAAGGGACGTACAAGATCTAATCCTTTTATTATTGTATAGACTTAGTGTATAAGGTCCAATCCCTTTGCTTATAAAATGATATCACTTAGGGTAATAGGTATTAAGAAATGTACGAGGTTCAAACCTTTTATTTATTGAAACTTTCAACTTGATTTGTATAAAATCTAACCTGTTTACACTAAGATATTTGTTCCATCGGAGACCTCGGAACTCGGGGGGGGGGAAGAGTTATGTACACCTTAATAGTATTAAAGATATAAATAAACAATGCTTGATAACCCCTCCACCAACCCAATAAAAGGCCACCCCCACCTAGCCTCAGTAGACATTCTGTACGTGACCGTTAAGGCGTGCGGTCATACTATGCTCGAAGTTTTGTAATAAGTTATATATTGTGCTTTTTCTTGATCAATGTATGTAATTCTCAATAAAGCTTCTTTTTAAAAACTTCAACCCGCGATCCTTTTATTTAGCTATGTATATAAAAGAAAAAGGGATTGATTTGAGAAGGGATGCACAAATCATCTGAGATCTGGCATTCAAGTGTTGGATGGAACAACGCTGGGCAACGATATCATAAAATTGAGAATATTTTACATTAGAACTGACAACCTTGATCTAACAGCACACAATGGGTATATTTACTTAAAATATCGAATTTCCAGCCAACAGCATCGCTTAGTACCCTGGACGTTAGTTGCAGTATATTGCCTGATATGCCTGCAGTAAGATGGTACTACCTGTGTATTATACTTTCTTGGACTTTCTTTGATAGGACAATTACATGGATCTAAACATTAAGAAAAAAACGTTTTTTTTTTTTTTTAAATATGATAATTTATTGATATTTACAACTGTATACAATATACATAAAAAATAAATGTGTGGTAAAACAATCAAGATAACTTACTTTCATAGTAAACTTCTTAATCGCTCAAATCCATTAGTTTCTCAACTTGCTTCACATTCTATTCCCGATAACCCCCTGAGGCGTCTGAAAATAAGATGGCCTCGAGACCTTCTACTATAGAACTTTTATTGAAGTGCTACTTCTGAGTAGTTCTTTTCTAGTTTTGAAATGTTATTGTAATCGTAATAACTCATTTACTTCATGTATGTATTTGTACAGTTGTAAATTTCAATAAATTAATTTTTTTTTTAAATTCTGATGTAATTTTTTTTTTTTTTTTTTTTTTTTTTTTTTTTCATTTATTGATATTTACAACTGTACAGAATAATATACAAGTAAATGTGTTGACAGTGAATACAGTGGCATGTAAATAACTTGTGAAGAACTACTCACTAGTAGCACTTCAATAAAATCTAGTCTAAAAGGTCTCTAGGCCATCTTCTTTTCAGACGCCTCGGAGGATTATCAGGGATGGAGGAGGAAGCAAGTTGGGAGACTAGTGGATTGGAGTGGTTATGGAGCTTACTATGGAAGGATAGGTATCTGGTTTGAGCTAACTCAGCAACATATGGAACATTAAGGTCTTTATGGATAAGCTTATTGGTGACAAAGTAAGGGGCATTTAGGATTTTTCGAAGGATTTTGGATTGTAAGGATTGGATACGAGATGAATTGGATGGTTTAGTAGAGCCCCAAAGCTCAACTCCGTACGTCCAAATAGGTCTAATAACAGTCATGTAAATAAGTCTTTTGTAATGAATTGGGAGGTTTGATCGTTTGTCTAGTAAATGTTGAAGTAGTCTGTAACGACGAGCAGTTTCTTGTCGTTTTAGTCTTGTATGTGGATTCCAAGTAAGACGTTTGTCCAAGTAAAGTCCTAGGTAGCGGGTCTGTCCAACATGGATTAGTGGAATATCATTGAAGGATACTGTAGGACAGGAAGTGATGTAATTTTAAAACAGAAAAAATTATAAACAATTATTCAAATTAAAAGATTTGGGTTAGAGACATAATTGCTGTTTAGAATATTCGAAATCAATGTACAATAATTACATAAGTATTTTAATATTTAGTGGTGGAGATAAAATTCAAAGCTTGTCTGAGTAATTCCAAATCCTGCCTATCCCGCTCAGCAGATATCCAAACTTCATTTACTAAACTAATGTTGAGGTATTTAATATAATGGAAGAATTTATACAGAGATCATTATTTTCTATACTATAAAAACCAAAACAAGATAAAAACAAACCTGCAATTCTATTTCATAACCTTAATGAAAATATTAGCTTTTATACAACGTTCAGGTGTAATCAAATCATTTTAAGCACACATTTTATTCGTCTTTTTTTTTTCTCTCTCTTTATTTGTTTATATTTCTCTAACTTGTAGCAGTTTTTATTAGTAATTTCAAAAAAAAAAAAATTAATTTATTTTCAGATATACTTTATTTTAGCTTAAACTCCTCATATTTCTATTTACCTTCTCTACAATGTAGTTACATGTTCCGGGATATGCTATCCTATCATCTGGCTGAAATACAATTTTTTGCATTAAATTCGTACCACATTTCACTTGAATAATATTAATCAAACTACATAATTCACCACTTCTTTCTTTTGGTGTTGTCTCACCTTGTCTATCTAAAACTGTTACATTTTAAAATACCCTTCCTATAAGGGTTCAAGGGTATATTCCTTATTTTGTTTATTTTTATTTTTATTTCTAAGTTGGCCAATCTATATTTTTAATTTGTCAATAACCCTTTTTTTTTGGCACTTTGTGCATTTTATGGTTTTTGGACTACAGCACGAAAAGTGCTACCCATTTCTGGTTGCTTTACAAGTTATTGTCATATTATATTAATTTTTCTACATATTTACTGGATGTATATGGACCATACAGTTGTGAATATCAATAAAAAAAAAATGTATCAATAAAAAACTAAAAGAATAATGAAAATTGGATGATAATAGTTCAGGAAAAACGATAAAAAATATATTTATCGATGATATATTTAAGTTAGATGATGTATTTAAATAATCAATGTTGTATCATACTCTCTTCCTCCCTAACAATGGGACGAAAGAATGACCAATCGATTCATATCTTCTAGTAACATCGATAGCTAGGATGCTTTATGGAATAAATATTGAAATAACTTTGCTGTTGGAGCAGAGCCTGGCTAACTCCTTATCTAGCTTGTAACACTAACCACGACATGCTTCCCCTCAGGACTGTCATATAAATACTTTCACTTTATGATTCCAATGGCATTTTATATTTATCGCAGTTTTCTTTAGGAGCGGTATAAGGGCACTCAGATATTTCTGAAATAATGGTCTCCGGCTATTGGGGTTGTATTTTACATTTTATAGTCGGTGGTGGGAGCGCAGTATATAACTTAGATGCGGTATCTCAGTTACAGAACAGAATCTGATAAAGAAAGTGGAAGGAAGGGGAGATTAATTCCTTCCCTGTATAAATATATTTAAAAATTTGTTAATGGTATAAAAGGATCAATACAAGTATGATTGATTTGCCTCTTCTATTGGGTTTTTTTTTTTCATCGGAAAACTATTTTCGAATGTTAAACGTTCATTATCAGTGTACTAAACTAACACTTAAGCTTGCAGCCTTTAATTGCATGATTTATCGTTTTTTAACATATCGCTTAGTGTTCGAACATGGTTTTAATGTTTTGTGTATTGGATGTTTTCTTATTTATTCTTCCAAAATGCGTGAAAAAGTAACACAAGTTAGCATTACTTACTACATGAATCTACAAACGCACATAGATGGCTCTACATCCCACGTGGAGACGAGTCCTCCTGTCTCGGAATTGTGGGAAATCCATTTTTCTTCTAGAAATAGTAATTGTTATAAAACCGACTCTTGAATTTTAGATGACAGTTTTTTTCTTGTAATAGCCAGAAACGTTATTTCAATACGACTTTAAAATTTATCCAGTATTATGATCGTCTTTTAATTTTATTTTAGAGCACTTTAGCTTTTTTCTTTAAATTTTCTCTGGATATTGGTATTTGTTGGTAATCGAGGGGGTTCTCGCTTTAGGAACACTTTAGGGCCGGATTACTCGGGGTATCAGACCATCGAGGGGCCAGATTATCGAGATTGTACTACAACATTATGAGATTCTACTAAAACAATTACTGGTTTAATGCAGTGAGAAAAAAATTGTAAAACAAAAAAAAAATAAGACTAAACAAGCATATATAATATTTATCTTGATATTAGAAAAAACACAACAATATCATTCTAAATAATAAATTACAAAAAAAATTAAATATAAAACAAATCTATACTATTATATAAAAGGACAAGCCATTTTTCGATAGTGATCACTAACCGCGAAAACTACTGAACCAATCTTTACCTAATTTTGACTACATCGTCTCCATAGTTCAAGGAAGGTTTAGCGATATTATATTTAAAGAGTTTCAATTATATTGTCATAAAAAAGCGTTAAATATGTGGTGAGTAGTGAAGTTTGATAATCGACTGATAGGTGGCGAGCACCATTCGAGAGAGATTACAAAGGTACGGTGTTATATAGAGCTAGGAATGTATCTAAATTTACTTATTTTCAATTCAATTTTGATTAAAATATCTATAAATATGTGGAACGACATGTGGATCCCAGTGCAGTTTAATGATCGACCGATATGTGGCCATTCTGCAACAGAGTTTGCAGTTGTGAGAAAATTAAACCCAACTGAAATAAATTTTAACTAAAACCTCTTCATCGTTCTCTGAAGGTTTATAATAATAAATTTTATTGTAATAGTAATTAAAATGAATAGTCTTGTGTGGCAGAAACGAGATTTAAACTGTCATATACTTTTATGGTTTGAAATTAGTATCCAACCAGATGGATCGATAAAATTATTTCTGCCAAATAGAATGTGTAATTATTCTTTATTTATGAATAAAGTGAAGCCGCGACAGGGTATGCTAGTCTATTAATATTTTATTTATAGAACCTGAATAAGAAAAATAAAAAGTAGTTCGTTTGACATCCAGTGACACAAAAATTGTGGGAAATCCACCTTGAAAACTTGCTTTGAGCTAGGAAAAGCATTTGCCAGGGATAAATAATGCAAGGAGCTGAGCTAGGCAGAGGTCAAGGCCTGGACTAGCGTGACTTGGAAGCCCCCCTCTCGCTTCTTGATTAGTACAATGAAAAACTCAGCTAAAAGGAATACTTTTCAGCAGTGATTATGTCCGTGGCCAGACCCAGAAGGCACAGTGAGTAGGGAAGTTCTGTTTTAGAACTCAAAAATAGATTAGTAGTGGATAGAATTAGTCTTAAAATTAATCAGAAAATATCATAGATAGTATGATACACTTATGTAATAATTAATACATTTGATTGATACAGTGCAATCCTAGATTAAGAATCAACAGTAGCTCTCCGAGGAGGTTTCTTATTTTTTTCATGTTTTGCGATGACAATCAATTTTTTTTTTCTGAGAGATGTTGATATTTTGTAACCTTCACCTAGTTTTATAGATGTATTATAATAATGTATAAATTATAGATGTATTTATGATATATTACTTTTAAAATTAATTATATATAATTCTATTAATGACATAATTACGTAGGCTCGGTAACTTAGTGGATGCTTAGCTTCTTGGACCGAGTTCGAGTCCGCCTGAAGGGAGACAATTTTTTTTTTTTTTTTATTCCCCAGGATCAGGGGAATAACAGAAAAAAGTACCCTTTATTAGTTTTTTAAAAAACGTACCCTTTATTAATAGAATTGGGTACCCTTTATTGGGGAACCCTGGCGTTTGTATAGTCCTCAAAGTATAGTCCATTGTTATCTACCGTCATTACCCATCTCGATGCCACGCTGATACCATTCCTGGGGATGGCTGTCAAAGAACTCTTGGACAGCATTTTCAACTTCCGCAAAATTATCAATTTTTTTCCCTTGAAGAAAATGGGCCATGGATCGAAAAAAAAGTAGTAAACCGAAGGTGCGAGGTCTGGACTATATGGTGGATGAGACAGGAGTCCATACCCATGAAGTTCTGTAAACTTTTCTGTTGATTGTTAAGGAGTAAGTTCGCGAGGGAACAGTCTACAGGTCTTTTTCACCTTTCCCATAGAGAGAAGGTGGCGACTAACAGTATCTTTCGACACACCACACTCCCTGGAAAGTTCGCGAGTACCTGTGGACAGATTTGACTCTTCCTTCTAACTATTTGAGCTTCCTTCAGATTCTCATCAATATCCATTAACGGCCGCCCGGAGCCCTTCTTCCTTTCCAACGTCGTATCTCCACTTCTAAATTTTTCAAACCAACGCCGCGCAGTGCGCTCTTCAAGGACACCTTCCCCTACATATTTAATAATTTCACGAGTTGCTTCAGCGGCTGTGATATTTTTTTTTCCAGTAATGTCTTAAAATTACGAGAATTTCGTAGGACACTGTAATGTTTCTTCTTTGAAATAAATAACTGAACTGAGGCTTTTTTTTTTAAGAAGTCCATTGTTAGTAAACAAGCTTAGAGAATCCCATAACGGGATTATTAAGTATTGGTAAATAATAAATAGCAATAAGATATTTACAGACATTTGAACTCTGGAATTTGATAAAACGGTCATTTTTTTTTTATACGCTCTATTACGTATAACATTTGCATTATTATTTTTTTTTATTTCACTTTATGTATTAATATGGAATGAATGCGTTCGGCAATCGCTGTGACTTAAATGGTACGAAAGGATTCTTCCTTCCATCGTTTTTTCCACGTTAATTAACTATTTTGGGGTATTATAGTGCGAAGTAAGATAATATCTGGATAAATTATGACCTAGATTTAAAACGAATCGATTTCAATATCAAACAATTGAGTTATCAATGGATCTAAGATAAATACAAAAAGATAAAACAATATAAAAAGAATCGATCCATCGCTATATCTCAGGTGAGCTTATCTTCGCTACTGGACAAAGATGGGCCAGCCTCGCCGGATACTCGAATGGCCGGAAGCCAACTGATCACTAACCATTTACTGTTCGGCTTCCGGTAATGGCGACCGTTTAATGACTACCCCCCACCACTAACTCAACTGTATCTCCCCCCTCCACTTTTACCTGGCTCTGGGCTTACATCCGTCCTAATTAAAGCGCTAATTTATTGTCTCTTCCAACTTAATCAAGTCTTAATCTCCCCCTCCTCCCGGGACGAGTTAGAGCAAAATCCGTTAATAATCTTATTTCTTTGGATCATATTTTTTCTTTAATGTTACTTTAAAATGACAGTTCCGTAGTTTGTTTTCTGTTTTAAAGAAAAGTTTCTTATTTATCTCGTTTCATAAAATAAAATTTTAGCTTTGGGAGCAACAGCTCCCATGATGGAGAGCTGTTATTTATAAAAGGGTTATACGGCTTAGAATATTTTATTTAAGCTATTCGTGAATATTATTTTATTCCCCCACGTAGAGGGAATCTGTTTTATTGAATAAATATTACAAGATGCCTCGCTCAAGGGCAAATAGTAATATGGATGATGAAGAATCCATTCATAAAATATATCCAATGAAAATAGATATGTAATAACGAATATTAATAATAATTAGTTTGTGACATCATAAGGAGTATTGAGCGTTTTATGAAGGATTTTGTATTATAAGGGTTGGGTACGAGAAGAATCGGAAGGTTCAGTGGAGCCCTAACGCTCAACTCCGTATGTCCAAATGGGTCTAATTACTGTCATGCTAATAAGTTTTTTGCAATTAATTGAGAGCTTGAATCGTCAAGTAAATGTTGTAGTAGCTTTTTGCTTTTCTAAATGTTTTATTTATTAAATATTAGAGGAAAATGTGTGAATATGGCACCCTATTTCTGTCATTGGCAACTATAACAAATTTCTTAAGTGCTAGAATTATTATTATCAATTATTTCATTTCAAAAACGACGATTTACAAAATAGCAGCAGAAATATTGGGGTGTAAATATCTTGCAGTCCAGGCACGATATAAGATCCCACATTTGGGAACATTTTACCCTTTCCGGGTGTCTTCAGAGAACATTCCAAAACAAGTTGATTCTATCAGACGAACATTGGAACTGAATCAAAAATGAATGCATTTGCCAGAACTGATAAGAGAATAATGTCAGTAATGAAAACAAATCAATGTAAATATATCAAAACACCTGACTATAGACTTACAACACTCTCATTTTTAGCAGATATCCGTTTTTGTTAAACTTGATAATGTAACTGATTCTAGTGTAATTAATTGGAATTTTAAAACATTTTTCTAGTAAATGTAGCAGAAAATGACGAGCAGTGTTTTTATGTATGGGCTTGTATAAGGGTAGTAATTTATATATGGGTTCCAAGTTAGATGTTTGTCCAGATGGAGACCTAGGTAGCGGATCTGTACAACATGGATCAGTAAAATATTAATAACGAATACTGTAGGATAGGAAGTCGTAGGTTTACGACGAAGATTTTAAGGTTATTTAATGAAATTTGTTGATGTGAGATTGGAGAGATTGGGGTGTAATGAAAGGATCATTGTATATAACAAACATGTGAGTCAGTGTTAGAGGTAAGGGAGGTGCTTGGATGTGTAGGAATATCAGTTGTGTACACCGTATAAAGGAATGGGGCCTAGGATACTGCCTTGAGAAACAACAGCAGACAAAAAGGGAAATAAACGTGCTAAACAATACTGGAAACAAAGTAAAAATTTTATTTATTATCAATCATATCAATGCTATTAACAATCTGGTTCCCACATTTTTTTTTTTTTTAATTTTAGAAGAAACATAATTTTTTTCTTCAGGGAAGGTTACAAGGTGTTACATGGTAAAACGGGAGCGCTTTGGTCTTAACTTCAATGCATAGCTCTTTGAACCTGCTCGAGATGAAAGGGCTATTGAATTCGAGCTTTATAATCAACAGCTCAATGAGTTACATAAAGTTTTGCAAGCGAAATAACTAGCTTTGATCAACCGAAACAAAGAAAAGTTTTAAGCAACACTTCAGAGTATCGTTATTTTCAAACTAAATATACAATAAAATAAGTCAGTTTCGCAACTATGCGACGTTTCTTTTATAAACTTGAGGTGAACGAAATTCTTACCCGGATTCCCAGAAAACGGTGATTAAATAATGAAAAAAATGATTCTAAACACGCGAGTTCAAGAAATGTTTATATCTAATTGTAAAATTATACTGTATTGTTTTTTGTTTATTGGGTTTTAGTGTCCTTATGTACATTAACCACCCTACTGTTACCCTACCTGTTACTAACCTATTTTAGCCAGGGTGATCAGGTCACGAAATAAATTTTAACCAACCCATGTGGGGTTCGAACCCACGACCTTGTATGCCGAGCGCTCTGAGACCCTCACCCCAAATTGCTTGGCCATCGAGTTGGTACTGGTATTGCCTTTTTTTCCCTGATTCTTTGAAAATAAGTACCATTCCTTTTCGTTATAATAGAATACGGATTGTAGTTACATGTAATAAAAAATACAGCACTTTTGATAAAATAAAAATAAAGCTATATTTTCCTAAGCAATAATCACTACATTAAAAAAAATAAAAAAAAATATTTGTGAGCTGCAACTAAAACACGGAATGGAAAACTATTATTGAAAACTCTGAATGAGAAATCAAGATAAAATTTGCCAGTTTTTTGTAAAAATTGTTGGAAAGTGGGTAAATCGGTGAAATTGTACTATCGGTCGTTAACTGAAAATGAGAACTGATCGCAACTTTCAGGCATCCAATTACACATGCAGAAATGGTTAGCAATGACGTTTTATAGGAAATATAAACAATGTCGTAGGATCAGAAAAATAAAAAATGTTCAGAATATGCATGTATGCTATGTAGTCTGATAATTTTTTAGAATAGTTACATACATTCAGAACATATCCAGTGATATTTCTAACATTACTAACGCGTACCCTAAGGTATTTGAGCCTTCCTTAGGTACATTCTCCAATTATAAAATTACATTGCAACTTAAAGAGGGGACCCAGCCTAAATTTTTTAAAGCCCGATCACTACCTATCTTATTGAAGTGTAAGGTGGAAGAGGAATTGAACCGACTTCTAGAGTTAGGGATTTTAGAAAAAGTGGAGTGTAGTGAATGGGCCACACCGATTGTACCGGTTCTCAAAAGTGATGGAAGTATTCGCATTTGCGGTGACTATCGCCTCACCGTGAATCCAGTCCTATTAAGCAACCAATACCCTCTGCCAAGGCTCAATCATATATGCTCTAGTTTTGGAGGAGCAAACTTTTTTTCAAAGATCGATTTGAAAGATGCCTATCAGCAACTTCTTTTAGAGGATAGCTCTAAGCAGTTGACTACAATTAATACGCATATGGGTCTGCTTAGGTACACACGATTGTGTTTTGGAATCTCTAGTGCTCCAGGAAAGTTTCAGGAAGTCGTAGACAATCTACTCCGAGGACTTCAGGGAGTGGGATCGTTGCTGGACGATATTATATATCAGCGGTAGGACCAGAGAAGAGCACAACCAAAGGCTGGACATGGTACTAAGAATTCTTAACTCAGCCAACCTGAGAGTCAAATTAAGCAAATGCTCTTTTGGGTGTAATTCTATGGAATATCTGGGGTATAAATTTGATGATAAAGGATTGCATGCCACAGATAAGCATATAAAAGCCATTAAAGAAGCTCCACCACCTAAGGATGCGGCGGCTCTTAAATCTTTCCTCGGACTAGTTACATTTCATTTAAAGTTTATTCCTAATGCTTCTGACATTTTATATCCATTATACCGTTTAGGAAAAAAAGGGTGTAAAATTTATCTGGACAGAAAGCTGTCAGATAGCATTTGACAAAATTAAAACAATTTTAACTTCTGAACCGGTCTTGGCGCATTTTGATCCGAGTCTTCCTTTACGATTGACCGTAGATGCATCAGCCAAAGCGGTTGGTGCAGTGCTTTCTCAGATTGATAATCAAAATAATGAACGCCCTATAGCATATGCTTCGAAAATGTTGACAGAGACACAACAAAAGTATGCCACCATCGAAAGAGAAGCTTGGGCTATCATATTTGGGATCACACATTTTAAAGATTATTTATTTCTCAAAGAGTTTACCCTTGTGACAGATCACCGGCCTTTACTGTACATTTTTGGAGAACGGAAAGGCATTCCTATTTATGCTGCTAACCGCCTACAAACGTGGGCATATTTAATTTCTAATTATAAGTACAAAATAAAACACATTAGATCGAAAGAAAATCGAGCTGATTACCTGTCAAGGATTGAAGGTAAATGTAATTTAACGGATCCTGATGATAAGATATCTTATCTAAATTTCATTCACGAAAACTTACCATTTAGAATAAGCTGGCACACAATCCGTCAAGAAACAAGAATTGATCCAATACTGTCCCAGGTTATGAGAGTTTTGATACAGGGGGATCACTTCCTGATAAAGATGAGACTTTTAAGCCTTACAGGAAACGATTGGACCAGCTGACCGTGGATCATGGTTGTGTTATGTGGGGCTACCGTGTTATCATACCCGAAAAATTTCAGAACAAAATTTTGCAACTGCTTCATGCTAATCATCTAGGTGCAGTTAAAATGAAGAGTTTTGCTCGAAATTATTTTTGGTGGCCTGCGTTGGATAGAGATATCGAGCAGTGCGCCAACTCCTGTGAGACTTGTTGCCATTTTAGGCCATCCCCACCTAAAGCAGTTTTACAACCATATCCGTGGCCAAAAAACCCTTGGACCCGAATTCACATTGATTTTTTGGGACCCATAAATAAGAAAATTTCTTGTTTTGTTGTCATGGATGCAACTACGAAATGGATTGAAGGTTTTGTGGTTTCATCAATGACGGCTGAGACAGCTATATCTAAGCTCTCAGAATTATTCGCACGGTTTGGATTGCCTAGAGCTATAACATCGGATGGAGCCAAATGTTTTGTAGGCTCAGAATTTTCAACTTTCTTATATAAATATGGTATTCAGCATTTGGTGGGGGCACCATTCCACCCCCAATCTAATGGTAGTGCGGAGTCAGCGGTCAAAATTTTGAAAAAATGTATTTTAAAATCTTTAGCTGAAGGGAAAAATCTGTGCCAATCATTGAATGATTATTTGTTGCAGTACAGGAACACAGAACATGCGACAACTGGGGAATCTCCAGCAAAGCTACTTCTAAAAAGGAAACCGAGAACGATTTTTGATATTTTGCTGCCATCGACTGAAGAAATCGTGGAGATCCATCAGGAAAAGATGATTAGAAAGGGAGGCCTGCGTCGGAAAGCATTCCAAGTTGGAGAACAAGTTTGGGCAAGAGATTTCCGCTTAAACAAGCCAAAATGGTCCAAAGGATGGGTACAAGACACCCTGGGACCACAGACATACCTTATTAAGACAAACGATAACTTGTTATGGAAGAGACACCTGAACCAGTTGTGGCCATATCTCAAAGGAAACAATTCGTCGGAAATGGACGTATCTAGGAGTCAGTCACCTGTCTCTGATGATGAAATTGGCTCTCCGAGACATTGTGAGATGGATATATCGAAGGAAGTAAACCAGGAAAGGAACTTCCCTAAGGATGTTCTCAACGAAGGAGAGGACCTTACCCCGAAGGAAGTATTGGACTCGGAACAAGTGGATCTCCAACCAGAAGAAAACCCAAATCCTGTTAAAGGACAAGGAACACCTTCGCGTCCCAAAAGGGCTGTTCGGAAACCAGTGAGGTACTCACCAGAATGATACACAGTTGGGTTAGAATATATATATTTGCTGTTTGTTTTTTTTCATAGATTAGATATTTATTTTTTTCCTTGGAGCAGAATTTTCTTTTAAGGGGGAAGGAGATGTTGTGACTTTACCATAGTTTTAATAGTTCTATGTAAACTATAGTTTTGACCTCTTTGTATGTAACCTTCTTCAGTTAAATAAAAACAATCTTTTTGTTAATTGAGTTAAAGTTATTTCGCCTAATAATAGTCGGAGTCTTAACATTATTATCTTCCGTCTCATAATAGTCGGAGTCGTAACATTATTATCTTATGTTGTGACTTTACCATAGTTTTAATAGTTCTATGTAAACTATAGTTCTGACCTCTTTGTATGTAACCTTCTTCAGTTAAATAAAAACAATCTTTTTGTTAATCGAGTTAAAGTTATTCCGCCTAATAATAGTCGGAGTCTTAACATTATTATCTTCCGTCTCATAATAGTCGGAGTCGTAACATTATTATCTTGGCGACGAGGATGCCGAATTCATCGAGCAGCTTGCCACCTCCAACGATTTTTGTTCCAGGTGAAAGTGTCTGGAAACATTTTTTTGAAAGGTTAGAGAATACATTTCTATATTCTGGGGTAACAAATGAGGAGATTAAGAAGGCTTATCTTCTATCTGCACTTAATGATGAAGTTCTCTCTCTTCTTCACAGCTTGTGCCTGCCTGCCAAAGTAGCTAATAAAAATTTCAAAGATATAACGGACCTTCTCACACAGCATTTTAAACCGGTAAAATCTTGCTATGCTGCTAGAAGAGAATTCTACTCTTTACAACAGGATTCAGGAGAGAAAGTTGTTGAATTTTCGGCAAGAATCAGAAAGAGTGCATCAGATTGTCAGTTTGGCACTGAACTAGAAATAATTATGAGGGATATTTTTGTTCTAGGATTGGTTCAGACCAAGATAAGGGAAAGATTAATGGAAGAGGATCCTACGGATGTAAATTTCACATTTTCAAAAGCACTTACCCTAGCCTCTGCGAGGGAAGCCTCCCTTAGATCCACTTCTATATCGCAAATGAAGGTAGAACCGTCTGAAGCATTTTATATGTCAAAAAAAAATTTTGGCCCTCAGAAACCATCGTACCAGACGTCAGAGCAGCAGAAGCCTTGTGAGGTATGCGGACGGAAAAACCATCCAACTAAAAGGTGTAAGTATAAAGATTATTCTTGCCATAAATGTCATAAAAAGGGTCATTTGGCCCCGGTATGTAAAACCAAATTTTTAGTCGAAGAAACCGTAGGAGAGGAGGTCACCCTATGTGACACATTCTTTAATTTTCCTACTTCCCATCACAATGATTTTACCATAGATTTAAATATATTTGATAAAACTTATACATTTGAAATCGATACTGGGTCATTTTACAACATTATAGGGGAAGAATTTTATTTATCAGACTTTAAGAAGGTCCCACTTTATGAAAATGACATCAAATTATGTGATTATGTGGGTCACAAAATATACCCCATTGGGAAGATCAAGTTATTGGTGGGAAAGGATTCCAAAGTTCAGGAATTGGAATTCCATGTTATTCCAAATGGGGGTCCTCCACTAATTGGCAGACAAGGTTTAAAAATTTTGAAGTCCAGTTATTCTGAACAAATTTTATTTGTTGACCCATACATTCAGAACATATCCAGTGATATGTCTAACATTATTAACGCGTACCCTAAGGTATTTGAGCCTTCCTTAGGTACATTCTCCAATTATAAAATTACTTTGCAACTTAAAGAGGGGACCCAGCCTAAATTTTTTAAAGCCCGATCACTACCTATCTTATTGAAGTGTAAGGTGGAAGAGGAATTGAACCGACTTCTAGATTTAGGGATTTAAGAAAAAGTGGAGTGTAGTGAATGGGCCACACCGATTATACCGGTTCTCAAAAGTGATGGAAGTATTCGCATTTGCGGTGACTATCGCCTCACCGTGAATCCAGTCCTATTAAGCAACCAATACCCTCTGCCAAGGCTCGATCATATATGCTCTAGTTTTGGTGGAGCAAAATTTTTTTCAAAGATCGATTTGAAAGATGCCTATCAGCAACTTCTTTTAGAGGATAGCTCTAAGCAGTTGACTACAATTAATACGCATATGGGTCTGCTTAGGTACACACGATTGTGTTTTGGAATCTCTAGTGCTCCAGGAAAGTTTCAGGAAGTCGTAGACAATCTACTCCGAGGACTCCAGGGAGTGGGATCGTTGCTGGACGATATTTATATCAGCGGTAGGACCAGAGAAGAGCCCAACCAAAGGCTGGACATGGTACTAAGAATTCTTAACTCAGCCAACCTGAGAGTCAAATTAAGCAAATGCTCTTTTGGGTGTAATTCTATGGAATATCTGGGGTATAAATTTGATGATAAAGGATTGCATGCCACAGATAAGCATATAAAAGCCATTAAAGAAGCTCCACCACCTAAGGATGCGGCGGCTCTTAAATCTTTCCTCGGACTAGTAACATTTCATTTAAAGTTTATTCCTAACACTTCTGACATTTTATATCCATTTTACCGTTTAGGAAAAAAGGGTGTAAAATTTATCTGGACAGAAAGTTGTCAGATAGCATTTGACAAAATTAAAACAATTTTAACTTCTGAACCGGTCTTGGCGCATTTTGATCCGAGTCTTCCTTTACAATTGACCGTAGATGCATCAGCCAAAGCGGTTGGTGCAGTGCTTTCTCAGATTGATAATCAAAATAATGAACGCCCTGTAGCATATGCTTCGAAAATGTTGACAGAGACACAACAAAAGTATGCCACCATCGAAAGAGAAGCTTGGGCTATCATATTTGGGATCACACATTTTAAAGATTATTTATTTCTCAAAGAGTTTACCCTTGTGACAGATCACCGGCCTTTACTGTACATTTTTGGAGAACGGAAAGGCATTCCTATTTATGCTGCTAACCGCCTACAAAGGTGGGCATATTTAATTTCTAATTATAAGTATAAAATAAAATACATTAGATCGAAAGAAAATCGAGCTGATTACCTGTCAAGGATTGAAGGTAAATGTAATTTAACGGATCCTGATGATAAGATGTCTTATCTAAATTTCATTCACGAAAACTTACCATTTAGAATAAGCTGGCACACAATCCGTCAAGAAACAAGAATTGATCCAATACTGTCCCAGGTTATGAGAGTTTTGATACACGGGGGATCACTTCCTGATAAAGATGAGACTTTTAAGCCTTACAGGAAACGATTGGACCAGCTGACCGTGGATCATGGATGTGTTATGTGGGGCTACCGTGTTATCATACCCGAAAAATTTCAGAACAAAATTTTGCAACTGCTTCATGCTAATCATCTAGGTGCAGTTAAAATGAAGAGTTTCGCTCGAAATTATTTTTGGTGGCCTGCGTTGGATAGAGATATCGAGCAGTGTGCCAACTCCTGTGAGACTTGTTGCCATTTTAGGCCATCCCCACCTAAAGCAGTTTTACAACCATATCCGTGGCCAAAAAAACCCTTGGACCCGAATTCACATAGATTTTTTGGGACCCATAAATAAGAAAATTTCTTGTTTTGTTGTCATGGATGCAACTACGAAATGGATTGAAGGTTTTGTGGTTTCATCAATGACGGCTGAGACAGCTATATCTAAGCTCTCAGAATTATTCGCACGGTTTGGATTGCCTAGAGCTATAACATCGGATGGAGCCAAATGTTTTGTAGGCTCAGAATTTTCAACTTTCTTATATAAATATGGTATTCAGCATTTGGTAGGGGCACCATTTCACCCCCAATCTAATGGTAGTGCGGAGTCAGCGGTCAAAATTTTGAAAGAATGTATTTTAAAGTCTTTAGCTGAAGGGAAAAATCTGTGCCAATCATTGAATGATTATTTGTTGCAGTACAGGAACACAGAACATGCGACAACTGGGGAATCTCCAGCAAAGCTACTTCTAAAAAGGAAACCGAGAACGATTTTTGATATTTTGCTGCCATCGACTGAAGAAATCGTGGAGATCCATCAGGAAAAGATGATTAGAAAGGGAGGCCTGCGTCGGACAGCATTCCAAGTTGGAGAACAAGTTTGGACAAGAGATTTCCGCTTAAACAAGCCAAAATGGTCCAAAGGATGGGTACAAGGAAAAATTATTTAATTTATTATTACTTTTTAATATAAAAATAAACACATAACATTTAGGTTACTGATTTTTTCATTTACCGTTTCAAACTTAGCTTGAAGGGAGGGTAAATCCTCGTAAAGAGCCTGAACAGAAAAAATATCCTCAACAGAAGAAGCTTTTATTTGGGCCCAACTGCTAGTTATATCAGCAAATACTGTATCCCTTTTTGCCAAGAGTTGTGCTTGAACAATGATATTTTAGTCTTATACAGGCATTGTGAAAAATACAGAATATATAAATACAGAAATTAAAGGAAATTATAATATATAAGGCACAGAAAAGGAAAGGAGAAAAAGTTGCAAAATTGATTACACTAATTATTACGTAAATGTAACCGACGCTTGAATAAAACAAAATGGCGGGGATTGGTACGAGATGAAGTAACAAGTACGTCACTAGAGAAGTGGTAGATAGATAAGTATGACGTCAGATCACAGCTGACAATACGCAATAGAAAAAAATGGCTGACTATAGCGTCGGTTTTAAATATGTAATTACTGGAAGTTATGAAACTTAAACAAAAAATGGGCAAAACTTTGCAACTTATGGAAATTTTAATGTAAAAATCTGTAATATAAATAAAACACGGAAATGATTAATCGCCCCAAAACCGCGAAAACACTCGTTTTAATGTGGCACAATATACGGGCCGGTCGGACCAAATTGTTTAGGAAAGATACTGATATTTTCCGATGCGACTCCGCAAAATTCGCACCGGCCTCAAGACAATGGACTGTATTTAAATCTATCGCACCTTTGGGGAGATCTTAATCAAGAGGTAACCTAACCAAATAGTACAGACAAAACCACTCACCTTGTTGAAGCGGCGGACGTACTTCCTCGTTTTGGAGGCGTCCAAAAGAGTCTCGGGAAGGCGAACGATTTTCGCAGTCTGTAAAAGTTGATCAGGATATCCTCCTCCTCTTAAATCGCCATTCATTAATGTGAATATTAAGTCTATATTGAATATCATAGGAAACAAAAAACACTTTAAGAAAGAAAAACTCTGGGAAAGCTATTATCAGCTTTGGGCATGAAAAACGTAGGAAGACCATAGGGTCTTGAACAAAGATAATGTGTACAGGAAAGCAGCCAGCAGTAGAATGAGGTATATTCATGTAGGGATTAAGACAGATAAGGCAGTTACCTAGTAATTTTATAGACTGCGTGACTATGAGCGGTATATTACAGTTTTTCTCCTTTCCCCCCCTCACAAAAGCGCCGATTGGCGCGAACAATATATAAATTTTCAAATATACGGTACCAAGAGTATGCTTTCGAAAGTTGGAACTAATAGTCACACTGTCCCCGAGACCTTATGTAAATATGTATTTATGTTGGAGTTCTGGCAAAGGCTTTGAGCGACACTCTCACTCAGCCTCCAGTGACACAACTGAGAGTAACGCTGGAATCACGCTGCAGCTGGCTTATGGAGGGGCAGGCTTGTTTCGGGGATCCCTCGGCTGACTGTATATAATGTATACACAGTTTGATTGGACTTTTTTTATAATGCATAGACATCGGTTTTATTTAATTTAATTTTTATTTTTATTTATTATACATATTCTATGAATGGATTCATAGCATCCATATTACTTATTGCTTTATGTTAGACATATTTTAATAATTACGCAATAAAAGCTTTCTAAAAAAAATAGTTACACTTTTTTTAGTCTTTCATAAGCTGTCATAATTGTTTATGGTTTTTCTTTGATTCCCCTGATAATAAAGCATAATCCTCGGGATTCATAAAAATGTATGGTAATAAACCAATTTACGGAATTCGAAACTAACAATGTTTTTAAGAAATAAAGCATTCACCTCAAAGAAGTGTTGTAATGATGATCTTCCAATTTTTATAGATACTACGCGTATGCACAACCATGTCTGAAAACACTGATGCGGCTATTTCATTAAGGATGCTGTTAAAATATTTGTATAAAACGAGAACAGAAATAAAAAAATAACAATAATCAGTAGTAAGTTATAGTATAAATTGAAATGAGACTGACTGGATATACCAGAATATTGTAGAAACTTGAGTGTTTACATTCAGGTTTTCCTCAACATAGCAAAACAGAGATGAGACTGAAAACATTATTAATTATTCTATTCAGTCGGATGCTCAACACGGTGTCGGGTCTCATCCTGCACTAGCTTCCACCAATTATCTCCAACCTGTGCTCCTGCCATCCAATTCCAAGACCTAACAAGGGTCTAGTATCGTCAACCACATCATCACCCCGTCGTAGCCAGGGTCTTCCGTAGCGTCTTGTTCCATATAACTGACATTATTTTCTATGGCAGATTACACCCAACCGAATAACGTGCCCATCTCAACCTACTGAGCTTCATAAACTGGACCAAATCTCATTCTTTAAATACAATCTTCGAACTACTTGTTTGTTCGGCACCATACCTGGGCCAACTTTACAGCTACAAATATTTTACGCCGAATCATCCTCCCAAAAATTTATTTAATTTAAAAATTTAAGTTTTAGAGAAAATTTTACGTATCTGAGCAATATAATATAATGAGCCGGATAATCAATTAGTGCAGAAGACGTTTGGTGCCCTCACACGAAGCACGGCTTATAACTGATAATAATAAGAAAGGTTGCCGCCTAAAACTCATTTTTTTTTCAATTTTTTAAATCTATCAAGTTGTCATGGGTTACGAGGAGGATCTGTGATAACTCTTTTTCAATATAGTATTCTATTACGATGTTTTCTGTATTAATTACTTGTTAAATTCTAGAATTACACTAAAGTGGAAGCTATTAATTTAGCCGCTACGAGTTGCTTAGGAAATACTTCAGTGGCACATTCTGTTTAGACTGGCACAAATTCGTGGTATTTTTATATAAATAAATAGCATTGCTTATAGCTTATATAAACTGGAAGGCAAACAGTTCCATGAATTTCACCATTTTTATTTTTTCGGGTAAAATTTTCATCCTTTTTTTAGTCTGTGCCTCCTAATTTACTTCAGCCAGGGCTCATCAAACTTTTAACTATTTATTGATATTTACAACTGTACATCAATATAGATCAAGTAAGTTTGAGGAAATGATTATAACGACATGTAAATCACTTGTAAAGACCTATTCACTAGTAGCACTTCAATAAAGGTTCTAAACTAGAATGTCTCTTGGCCATCTTCTTTTCAGACGCCTTGGTGGATTATTAGGCATCGAATTTGAAGCAAGATGGGAGACTCATGGATTCGTGTGGGAGTGCAGTTTACTATGAAATGATTGGTATCTGGTTTGGGCTAAATCAGCAACATATGGAACATTGAGATCTTTATAGATAAGTTTATTTGTGACAAAGTGAGGAGCATTAAGGATTTTTCGAAGGATTGTGGATTGTAAGGATTGGATGCGAGAAGAATTGGATGGTTTATTGGAGCCCCAAAGCTCAACTCCGTACTTCCATATAGTTCTGATAACTGTCAAGTAAATGTCTCTTGTAATTTATTGGAAGCTTTGATAGTTTGTCTAGTAAATGTTGGAGTAGTCTATAACGATGGACCGTTTCTTGTCGTTTTAGTCGTCTATGTGGATTTTAAAAAGTATTTGATATATCTTTTGATTGATTAAAGATTGAAATTAAGTGAATCCATTTAACATTTATTCTTACCACACCTTTAGACTAATTTTGGCTAAATAGTATTTGGCTAAATTATATATAACTGACCAAATCACCTCCGGTATAACTTAATTTTTATATTTAATAATATTCTGTAATTTAATTTATTTATAAATAACAAATGGGATAATTTATTATTTGTTATAAACTATAGGCAAAATAATTCCACTCAAGTAATTTTTTAATTTTCCTGGTTATATTTTTCATTTTCTTTTAGGTGTTTAAAGACTCAAATACATTAACCAGTACATATGAAACGTTTTATTAAACAGTTAAAATGAATTAAATAAAAGCAAACACTATTTTTAATAAATAACTAACAATTTTAAATTAATAAGGTTTATCTCCTCCCCTTGAGTTCATTCCGACTTGATTTTGAAGGACATTTTGAATAAATTCTTGAAGGACATGCCACACTTAATGTAAAACTGTAATAAATCATATTTATTTTAAAAATTCGTAGCTTTAACAATTTTTAAGTCCAGCTCAATTATATTGAATTGTTATTTTATTAAAATACGTTTCATAGGCCCTGGCTAAAGTATATGGGGGTGTGAAAACTTAAATAAGTATAAAACTTATTCAGAAAAAAAAATTAACTGCGTCAAATTTTTGGCCTTTCAGATAAAGTTCAATAAATTAAAGTTTGTGGTGTAATATGTTTCAGTCACAACATATGAGAGGCTTATCATTCTTATAAGTTGAGAAAAGCTAATTAATATTTATTTATCTTTACACAGACGGAACAATTATTAACAAAAAAAAGTATAAATTCTTAGAGTAATAATTCAGAAGCCACTGTATTTTTTTTTTTTTTTTTTTTAAAACTTTCGTCGAGAAATTTAGATGAAAAAGAAAGTTTGTGAAAGTTTGCTCATGAGACAGAGACAAAATAAACCCAGGGGAATAAGATAAGTGGCCGGGTCTAAGTAGAGACGAGAAAGAACCAAAACAGACGTCCTCTAACTAACATGGCCAAACTAAACTTTAATTCCAGCCTCCCTTCGGAGCTGTCTTTAGAATTAAACTCCCCGAAAATTTGGAATAATACTTGGGGTGGGATTAATTTTCTTAATATGGCGCTAAAAAAAAATATAAATAAAAGCTATTTTTTCATTGAAAGCTTTTTAGTACTTCTTTAGTATTTCAAATTGGATATTTTAAAAATTATTGAATACTACACTTCTGAATTAAGTCCATTGCTTTCAACTTTCACCCATCTTAATGCCAGTTAATGGATTGATGCTGCTACCTTTTCTTTGGTATTGAGATAAACAAATCTCCGGTTTTTACGCCTTTGCAATAACCAAAGATCCGGCCTCTTAAATATTAGCCATTGACATAAACAAACTATAATCCGATGTTGCAATATCTAGGGTATAGCAGGATGAAGGGGAACGTTCACTTTTAAAAATTACATATTTTAAATTTTATATCGTTGAGACTAATAATATTATTTTATTAATTGATTTTTATTTTGATATGTAGTATTATTTTATTTTGTTTCTTTCTCACCTTTTAAATTATTTTTCTCTTCTTTCCTTATGTATATGATGATTGTCGTTTTTTTTTCTTTTTTATTCTGATTAATTTTAATTTATAATTTCTACATTTAAGTCTCTTGCATGATACTTCCTAATTCCTCTTCCGTTTAGGTTATTCTACCTAATCCGCTCTTTTAAAAATAACTCGATTCCGTTTATCATAAAATCCTTCTCACTAAATTCCAAAACTCTTATTAAATTACCAGAAAAACCATCTCCATCCTCAAACAGCTCCTCAGATTCCTTGAATCTTTCCCTTCAATAACCGTCAATTGTTAGTATCCTCCCTCATCCTTCCCCACCTCGATTATGGATGCTTAGTATACGGAGGACTGTCTGGTGAGCTTGAAGTTAAACTGAAAACATTAATGAATTCCTATATAAGATTTATTTTTGGGATCCCCAGGCGTTCTCACATCACTTGCTAGTATTCTGAGTAAAGGTGGCTTTATTCAAGTTATCGACGACAATACTTCCTTGGTTCCTTTTTATTCCAATCTTTAAAGTCCAAAAAAACCTTCGTACGTTTACGACATCCCTTTGTTCTTCCATTCATCTTTTGATTACCAGATCTCAGCCTATAGATTTGTATATCCCTTCTCATCGAACTGCTTCCTTTGAAAAATCCTTTATTAATCGTGCAGCTTTATTTTGGAATTCCATACACATTTCGATTCGCAATACTCCTTCTCTCACTTCCTTTAAACATAATGTATTTATCGACCTTCTCAATTATCAATCTCACGAAATTATGTAATAATATATTAGTGTGAGGATGTTTCTTTTTATTTTATTTTGTTTTGTTATTGTTTTGTTTTCATATAAACCCGAAGATGAATTTTTAAATTTAAAACTCCTTTTGATTGCACTTTCATGTTATTCTTAGGGGAAAAGGTATCACCAGAATAAAGATTATTTTTCATTTTCATTTTTGCATGTTTGCCAGAAATTAATTCAGCCAAACAAAAGTACCTTCTCATGCTTTCATATTATTCATAGAGGACAAGGTTAAATCCAAGTTGAATCCTGGATGGTTTAGTGGATCCCAAAGCTCAAATCTATTTGTCAAAATAAGTCTATTAGACATGTAAATGAGTCATTTGTAGTAGTCGGAAACGAGCAGTTTCTAGTCGTTTCAGAATTCTTACATATCCAAAATTCTTGTGTTTGTCCAGACGGAATCATTAGCAACGAATTTGTTTATCAGAAATTAATGAATTATTAGTAAAGGATTATTATTATTTTGTTGTGCAGGAAGCCGTAGGCTTAAGATAGATTAAGGTGACTTGATAAGATTTGTTCGGATTTTAAACAAAATATTATTATATTATTCTAGTTCCATAATAATACTCATAGATATTTTTTTTATAAAGTTCTGGTAATGAGAATCAATCTAAAATTCATATCCCGTAACAAGAGTAATCTTCAGTCAGTCTATATTTTAATTATAACATGCCTGCTTTCTAAATTATATAAAAGAGATAACCCGAACCCATAATGGAAACTCTATAGTGCTTGAACCTGTATCCTAACGGTAACTATTCTACCTGACCCGGAAAACCCAATTTTCTAAATGGGACCTTATTTTGTATGTCTTGTAAATTTGCAGGGGGTATCAGAGCTTTGTTGACATTTTGTATCCCATCCTCCAAATTAATTCTAACCGTATGGTGATCCTGTTGCTACAGGAAATAGCGATTCAATAATCGACAAACAATGATTATGAAATTTCCAATTTTTTTTATAATTTTAAGATTTAAAAAAATAAAAACTGCTCTTAGTATCCGATTATTACAAAGTACTTATTTACATTACAGTGGTTAGACCTATTTGGATGTACGAGAGTGAGGACTCCTATAAACTAATTCATCTCGTATCCAATCCTTACAATCCAAAATCATTCGAAAAATCCTCAATGCTCCGTACTTTGTGACCAATAAACATCCATAAAGATCTTAATGTCCCATATGTTGCTCATTTGGTCTAAACCAGATACATATCCGTTCATAGTAAGTTCTATAATCATTAAAATCCACTAGTCTCTAACTTGTTTTCCACACTGTTCCCGACAACCCTCCGAGGCGTCTGAAAAGAAGATTGCCTCGGGACCTTCTTATCTAGAACTTTAATTGTAAGTACCACCGGTGGGTAGTTCCTTCGCAAACAATTCAATGTTATTATGAACGTTATAATCACATTTCCTTGCTGTATTATTTTTTATACAGTTTTGGATTTCTTCGTCTCCTATAAACGCCAACTTAATTTAGCTAGTTTGGAGAGAATGCCAGCTGAGGTGCAAGATCTACTCATCATTAATGACGTGGACAATATGAAAGTCGACAATAATGTATTATAATGTTAGTGTATGTGTTTATAAAATTTTAATTTTATAATTATTAACAAAATCTCTTTAATTTATGTCAATGGCATAATTTATTGCCACGCTTTAGATGGAGAGATATTAATGAATACTCACTTCTCTCTATGACGCCCCACTAGTGGCGTTTGCCTGAATAGTGAGCAGGTGTTGGAAGAGGAGCTCTGAATGAGCCTAAGGCCTAGTACACAATAGTAGACCATGTTGCGCAATTTGTCTATAATAGGTCCTAGAGCTGGTCTGAGCCCGGTCTATAGACTCCGTTCTTTGTCTCGTCCAGCGTCCGCACTATGTGAATTTCACAGTCCCATCGCAGTCCACCATACAGGAATTCGTTTTGTGTGGAATGAGTTCTCGCTTACTGCTAAATATGGATTTTCTTTACCATCTTATCAGCCGTCACATTTTGCTTTGCAGTCAGAGATTCCATGGCTATTTTATTTATTGTAGTCGGGACTTGTAACGTCCCTCAAACAATGAGTCCCATGTTAATCTTCAGTTAGATTTAAAACCTTATCGTTAACCCTCATGCTTTCAAAAGAAATAACTTTAAACCTTTGAGAAATATCAGTAAAAAGCCGTAAAAAAACATACTACTTAGAAGCTGCAGACTAGTTCCTGTCTCGTCTCTTGACGCCGTGTGTCCAAACTGTCAAAATGTTGTGCAATACGTCAAACGTTGCATGTGATCTACTAATACAATCGGTAGACTTTAGACTTGAGATTTGTGGTCTCGCAATGGACCGTAGACTCCATGTGGGTGTGTGTGCATGTATGTGAGGGGTTTATAAATGTTAATACTTTAATCTTACATATCATGAATACACTATGGTACTATATTTGTTTTATACTATGGAAAATGAATTGATATTTTGTTTATCTTTAAAATTTTCCAAAACCTTCCGAAAGGCGTGCCTCCTAGACCGACTAAGGGGGGCGCGGGTATCTTAAGATATTACTTATTTATTATAACTTTACCAAAAAAACAAAATAAAAAAAGTTTATTTAAAAATAAATAATTGTTAATTGTTTTGTTTTTTCTCAGAATGAAAAACTATACACAATTATACTTAAAAATTACAAGCATTGCAAACATTTTTTGAATACTACAAAAAAACTGCCAACATATCCCACACTTGAGACGGGCGATTCTTTTGTAAAATAGTTTAAGTTTGTATACATGGCCTACAACGTTTTTTAAGAGGCTCTTGAATTTAATCTCTTTCTTTCTGTTTCTCTAGATGCTCTTCTGGAAGCTTTACTTTTTTAAAAAATTTGTCACGCATTTTTCCTATCACTTTTACACTTTTTCTTTGTACGTGTTCCTGTAGTTTATCATGAAGTTTTTTGAATATTCTTCTCTTATGATTATTGTTGGCGTTTCCTTTATATAATATAAATGAGTTTATGGCGGCTGATAATTATTGAAAAAAACAAAATCAGAGGCCCTATTTGAAAAATGTAATAAAGTTATGTGTATGGACGCGCGTATTTCTGAGATTCAAAGGACTGTGCTAGCATTGGATTAAAAGAAGAGGGTTGAAAAGAGAAGAAATCCCAAAACCTCCGAGGATCAAATAAATGTAAACAAACATTTCTGCTGCGTATGTGATAGATACGTGAAACGAACAGAATTTAACACTGCCTCCTGAATAATGATCATTTTCACTTTTAAAAAAATAAAATGATTTTGCAAATTATTTGGATTGATCTATAAAGCATCGATTTAAGTAAGTGCTAATCCAGCAGCTCGGAATGGGCCATTAATATTAATCAGAAAATTCTCAAATATTCGTTCGAAATACAAAACATTGTGCTCATCAAAGTGATATTGTATGCAATGAGTGTGCACTGGTGCGTGGCGTTTTCCAACGAATCTCCGGATAAAATATTTTCAGCCGATGACGATAGCAAATCAGATTATTCCCGTTTTCTCCTTCCGCAATTCCCTCGCATGACTACTGATAAACTGCTCAATAATCTAAATCAAATCCAAATTGGTTTTGTTTTGTGAGCGGTTGCTTTAATGGATGGTCTAGAGCTGGTGTTTGCAATGAAAACTTTCGTTAATCGGATGAAGGTGTATTATTTCAGGGCCATTAATGCCTTTTGGCGAGTCACTTTCTTTACGACTTTTGAAGAAACTTAACACGTGTAGATTTTGTTTTCTTTACCTATTTATTTAAATTTTTATTGTATACAAAATCAAATAAAATACAGTGAAACTCCGTTTACCCGGATTAATTGGGGCCGAAATTGATCTGTATACACAATAATTCGGATAATCAGATTTATTATTGAATTAGGGTATTGAAATAAAAAATATAGACATATGTAATGTTTTAGCTATGGATTTTTAATAAAAAATTAAATAATTAGTGATGGGTCGTTCTAGGAGGGACGGAACTTGGCACTGGTTCCAGCTTTGAACCGGTTTGGAACGAAACCAATCGTTCAAGTTTATTGTTCCACCTGGAACGAAAACCAACGCCAAAAGATCTCTCGTTTGGTTCCCTCGGTGTAGTAGAGTTTTGATTGTATCTCTGGTTTTGTTCCGCCCAAGGTCGTTCCGATTGCTTTGTTGCGTTGATCCTGCCGCTGTTGATTTCGTCCCCCTCTCCATCGCTCCACCACGTCGCGCATGGGCATCTTCTAAATAAATTCTTCTTTCGGATTTTAAATGATTTTTTCGCTATTTATTGTAAAGCTAATGGAGAAAGAACAAGAATTTATTACTCCTTTTTTCTCAGTTGGAAAATTCTCGTCCAATCGTGCACTATTCTTGAGCTAACTTTTTTATAAAACTATTTTAAAAGTATACATTTTTTAAATAAGTATATTTAGCTATTTAAACCTTCTTAATTTATTTTTTTTTTTCACGAAACGGCCTTGGAGACCACTTGAATATCAATTTTTGGCTCCTCTCTTGTTTTTTCTTTCCTTCCATTTTTCTTTCATTATTTCTCCGTGTCTCTTTTTTCTTTCTTCTGTCCACGCCACTCCCTTTTTTGAACTTCTTCTGCCCACAACAACCTTCAACTCCTTAAACCTTCTTAATATTATAGTACCTATAAATTTTTTAATTATAAAATAGGAGGAGGTTATCAGCTCGAAGTCACGAAAATGCATGGTACTTTGAAAATGGTAGGTTTTTCAAAAAATGGTAGGTTTTTCAAACTGACATGTAGCAGACTGTAAATTCCCATTTCACTTTTAACTTTTGGAACGGCCCTTCACTAGTATGTAGTAGGTTAGTCAAACTTTTAAATTGGAAAGAGCTATTAATATGTGTAATACCTTTTTAGTTTGTACAGAATTTCGCTAAGATCTTTTTCAAACGGAGACTGAAGTTCTTGTTATCGTACATGCTCATTATAAAGTTCTTGACAAGCGACTACAATGTCGGACTTACAATAAGTATGTTTACTCAGAACTGTTATGAGGGGTGTGGGCTCCACCCCTAATTCTGAGACGCAGTTTCGGTAGCTGCCGCTTGGTCTATTTAGTTTTACGTCTTTTATTGTGTCATGAAAACTAATAAGATATGACCAATCGTATTCTACTTGAACTCCGAACCACGGCCTACAATGTCTGTTGATAAACTTAAAAAGAAAAAAAAAATGTAAATTGTAATAAATAAATAAATATATATATATATATTTTTTTTTTCTTCAAATCAATCCGGATAATTGGATATCCGGATAGTTGGAGTCCGGATAATGGAGTTTTGCTGTACATCTAGTAAATATGTTGATAATGGTGGAAGCAAAATGGCATGGCAATTACTTCCAAAGCAACCACACATTGCTGGCACTTATAATAGTTCTAAATTAAATGGAAATGTGTAGTTATTTTTAACTTTAAATAAGTATTTTAACTTATTTCTATTCCTTTTCTTGTTTTCCTCGTGATCCTTTATTGTTGAAAAACTTAGTACTTTGTTTCTCCCTACATGTTCAGCAATAGTAAATCCTCTAGGCGTGGAATGAATAATGTTTTGATATAAATAAATATAGTAGACTCCCTCTTATCCGCGCCGTTACCGGGACCGCCACACAGTGGGACGAATGGCCCAAATTTCCCGACATGTTCGAAAAATTAAAATTATTTTATTTCTATCCCCGACCACTTTGCACCATCTTACCTCTTATGAATAAGAAAATGTGGGAATGTTCCAGAAATAGGTAGTGAAAATGCTGTGTTTAAAATAAAAAAGGTAATGAAAATTGACATAAAATTGCTCGAAATCGTATCAAGTGATTATTATTGTTCTTGGAACTTTTTTTATTTTACTGATAATTATATCTCATAATCTCAAAAAATAAATTATTTTCTAGTTTGTAAAAGTCTATTCAGACTAAAAAAAAAAAAATAGTAGTGATGGTTTTATCATTAGAAAAAATTAGGATCTTATACAACAATGATATTTGAAGTAAGTTTCAGGATGTTTTGAGTACATTATTGCGTATTAAAGAAAATGTCCAAATTTGTCCAAAAAATGGACATCATAGATTTTTACCTTAGGTATTTAATGAGATAAATACGTTCCATTATTTTCCGAAATAAGAATATGGCCGAATTAGCCCGTGGTTAGGCATAGTTTATATACTTCTAATTTTGTAATTCGACCTAATTAAATCATCAACCTTTATTTTTATTTGTACCTTTCCTAGTTATGAAAAACAAAATAATATTTGTAATTTTTTGTTTAGAAATGTATTTAGTTAGTTTAGCTCTAGTTATTTTATTTTCTTAAGTTTTTTCACATTGCAGTAATGGTAATAGGCACCCTGCAATGGGTGCATATATTTCTACGCGTTCTTATGCATATATTCTTCGACATGACGCATATTTGAATATATATTTATACAAGCTATTTTTATAATAATACATAAAATATTTTTAGAATAATACTATAATCATTGAGTTAAGATCAAATTTAAACAATAGTGATCGAATGAATTTATAAGCTAATTGATAAATGGAATAAAGATTGAAGAAATAAAATGATTGAATATAAAAAAAAAATGAAAAAAAAATGTATAAATGAATAAAAAAGAGAAAAAAATATAAAGTAAAATGATATAGACTGTTTATTCGTTCCGCTCCATGCTCTCAACGTGATCCACAAATAGTCTTTGTTGTTGTATAGTCGTTTGTTGTTAGCAAATGACAACAATTTATGACTATTGTTACACATTCACAGCAACTGACCCACCTGTTTCCAGATACATGTTTGATAGATTAAAGCGATAGTTAATTTTTTGTTGTTGAAATCATCACTTACTTAATCATCACGGGAAGGCGGCTTGGATTAATTATAACTGGTTCGTTTTATAAATTTTTCAAATACTAAATTTTCGCACATCTATAATCATATGAAATAATATCCCTCGAATGAAAACATGAACAAACGAAAATTGGATTTTTTGGACACACAATTGGTTAACTGCGCAAAATCCTAAAATTATGGGCAAAACCATACTTCAGATTCGAATTCTACACCCTTTAAAACGTACTCATATGAAGTTTAAAGTTGATGCAATAATTTTTAGTGGCTCAAAATGCGATGTCCAGAAAAAACACCGTTTCTCTCCCACTGTGCGCCACCGCGTTGGATAATGGAAAACACCGAATAACGTAAAACATCAACTATCATTAGAAAAACATATCTGTGATAAAAAAAATATTTTTTTGAGGTTAGAAGGTTTTCCATATTTACATTGTACATCACCATCTTTTTTTTTTGTACATCACCATCCTTTTTCATTCCTAGAAAACATTTTAAGTTAATTTAAAATAACAAAAAACAATTATATTTTATTAATTTATTATTGCTTTATTTGTTTTAGCATGTATCACAAAACTATCAGTTGTATTTAATTACGAGAGGTGGGCCAACTATGACATTGGCCGACTAGTCAGATGGTAAAAAGGCCGATTAGTCGGCTAAAGGCAATCATTGCTTCCGTTGGAATTCGGTTGACATCGGCAATGTTCGGTTGTTGTTTTAGAAAAATAATACAAAAGTCAGCAATTTACTTTTCTTAGCTTCGATAGTTAATTGTGAAATTTGGAATTAAGTCTTAACTCATGTCTGTATGACACAATAATATCTAAAATGTAATTTTAACTAAAAACGTATGTCATTTTCTAAAATAGCAGTTTCCTTTCCTTGAACCAACATTTATAGTACATTTTAATTAAGAATTAATGTTTTTTTAATTATGACACTAAACCAAAACTGTGATCTAAAAATATACTAGCTTGAGTACTTTCTAAATTGTAGAAATTATCGAATTCATTTTTTTTTTTTTAATATCATTCACGATCTTTCTTAAATTAAATTATTAATTACAAAAAAAAAAAAGTTCCTATTGATAGAATAGATAACACACTATGAGGAAAAATCTAAAATAAAAATCATAATCAATCATGACCATGTTTTCATTTCAATCAACCTATTTTTAAGCGTATAATTACAAATTTATAAAATGGCGGACTAGTCGGCTTTTGGCGACTAATTGCCGACTACAAATGCAGCCGATACATATACGGTAAAAATGTTCCTCGTTTGCAAGCGGCGGTTAATGGAGGGCGCCGGTCAAGTGAGAGTTTACTATGTAGTTAAGACAGTAACCTTTGTAAAAGGGGTCATCACCTCTTATCCTACGCCCTTCGATTCCTTATTCACTATTTGCTTTCACATCGATAACAACCCCTATAAGTTAAGACAGTAATCTTTATAAAAGGTCATCACCTCTTATCCTACGCCCTTCGATTCCTTATTTACTATTTGCTTTCACACCGATAACAACCCCTATACATGACCTCGTCTTTTAGGACGAAACAGAGAGAAGTAAGTTAGGATTGTCGCGGTCAGTACGACCCGTCTTATAGCTATCAGTCAGTCATTGTTAGACACAAGTGTTGTATTTATTGTATTTGAAATAAACCTTTTTTTTAAAAAGTTTAAGTTGGAGTAAGCTTATTTAACTATATAATATTATACAGTGCGTCAAATGAAATCGAGGAACTTTATGGTTCATCCTTCTGAAAAACATGCGACTCAGTAAATAAATTGGAATATTTCAAGTTATTTGCTTCGCTTATTGTTTTATGAATTGTAATACATCCTCTAAGATAGAAATGCGTCTGATAAAGGTTTCTTTCAAAAGCCAGAGTAAAAATTTCTCGTTTAAGAATAAATGTCTGAAAATGTAATGCTCTGAATAAGGATTAAATAAAAAAAAAAAAAAAAAAAATGATGGTATTGATTATAAACACAATGCTCAGCCAGGATATAAGAAATTTACTAAGGATCTGTTATTGACATGTTTAAAGGAAAGAATAAACGAGACATTTTTGTCGATACTAGATTTATTTTAGTCCTGCTGTGGTTTATTTACGTAATTTTTTACACCATTCTTCAGTTGAATACAGCTTTAATATTGATTGAATTTGTATGTATTTTAAAAATTCAACGAAACGTACATATAGTGTTGCGATTAGTTTTTACAGTCCAAAATATTATTTCCCCATTTAAGCCAATCCTTTTATTTATCAAATTATCTTATTATTGTTAACGCATCTTTAATATTGGTGTATTTATATAATCTCCAGATATCGTTATAACTGCGTACTGAAATGGGCTGTAGGCACATGATAAAATTAAAATTTTCAACTAATGACAAGTTTTATTGACTAGGTATTACAACCTGTCTCAAAAGAGGGCAAGAAGTGATCTGGATGGCTTTATGGATCATTCACACAATATCATTGAAAAAGAATTAACAAATAAAGAACCTCAAACTATACAATAAATAAAGTGATAACTAAACAATAATAATAGTAAAAATTAAAATTAAAAGTTAGAATAAATGAAATTAAAAGTTAGAAATACAATCATTCTCTCTATATAAAATATATACTCAGCCAAGAGATACCCGACCCAAAAAATTTTGACATATTTTTGAACATTTGACCATGATATATTGTTTTTCCTTGTTTGGGAGAAATGAAGTTTTTATTTGATTATTATTTTTTATTTTATTTTTTTTAGCACCCGATTAAACCGGAGAAAGAATCTCTAAACTAATTTACGCTATATAACACTTTAAAAGTTTAAATAATTTTGATTTTAAATAATAAATGATGCGATGTGAATCAACACGCCTGCCAGTTGCGAAACCTTCATGAACATAACATTTAAAAAAAAAAAATCGAATTAAGTCTAATCAATGCATATTTTATAGAAAAAATATAGTAATAATGCTTAAAATAGAATAATAACAGACTAAAATAAAAGGGTTGTTAAAACACTGCTATGTGAGGAACTTGGCCAAGGGGTTGGAGGAGCAAGCTCCTAGCAGGTGATGCGCTCCTGGTAGCTCGTTTCCAACAATTTAACGACTGAAAGCCGAACTCACCCGATCGTGACGGGGGTTTACAAGAAATTTATTATTTATTTTTGTGCTTTCCATTATTTATTTATCAATATATTGCTAATATTACATTATACTGTGTTTTTTAAAATCATTTTATTATAGTTGTTTAGTCAGTAATTTGAAATCAAAATTAGGTCAATTAATTGGGAGTGTGGGAGATTTTTCATAAAATTTGATTTGATTTTTCAGCTGCGCTGGCAATAAAATAAAAAAAAAAAAATTATTTGAATTACAAAATGATACTTATTTATTAATTACTACGGTCTATTATTAAATTTAAAATGGCCGCTAGAACGTCGTGGAATAACAGCACTCTTGTTTACGACCTACATATATATTCTATATGTAGCATACATATATATATATCCTGACCACAAATACCCGGAGATTGGTATTGTGTGCTGAGAGGATTACTGAATATCAATAATGTAGACAAGGAAGATTCATAACGACTGTTATGATTATTAATGCTTTAATAAATTTAATGATATAAATACATTTTTAAATATTTCATACAGATGCCTAACTCGGTTGAAAGGGAAAATGAAAAAAATGAAATAAAAAATTGATAAGATTAGTTAACATGGAAGGTAACTAAGATTCAGTTAAGGTTTGGCGAAGCCCTAAGGGTATTAAAGGGTTATTAGGAAAAAAAAAAATGAAAACAGCATTTTGTGTAGGTTTTTCATTTTTCGGAACGAAAACAATTCTGTTCTTTACTATCCTATTTTCCTAAGTAGTAGTTGATTTCCGGATTCAGGAATTAAAACAAAAGATAAATGAAAAAAAAATTAAAAATTGAAAATACTTACTAGAGTATTCCTTCAACACACAGTCAAATGTTTATTTTTTAATACGATATAAGCATAAGATTTTTTTTTAACCCATTTATTCCACTGCTGCATATGTGCAACACTAATTAATTTTAATACATCCTCTTATTATTTAAGTTTTTTAATTATTAAAAATATTTTTAAAATAAATTTCCTGTTTTTTTTTTTAATCCATTAAAAAACAATAGTGCAGTTGGTTATTTTTCTACACTACTGAGTAGGGCGATTAAATTGTTAATTTCAGGGAAATAAGGGTGGCTACGATTAAAAAGTGTGAGAGATGTATTGTTATATTGCACTCAAATTGCTTTAAAACATACCACAAATAAAAAAAAAAATTATTTTTTGAAAATTGTAATTTTTAATTTCTTTTAAGGGTTTTATGGAACAGTATTATTGTAGCATTTTTAAATATATCACTTTACCTATCTCTGATTATTTTATTTTTTTAATTTTTGTTTAAATTAAACTACCCTAAAAATATTTGGAAAAAAAAATCAAAACTTTTACTATTTCTAGCCTTGGCCCTGAAAGGGTAAATTTCTGAAAATTAAAATGTTTTATTTCGAAGGGAAACACTGAGAAATTAACATTATTTTTCTCAGCAGTCCACTTTTTAATGGCGGTATTCAACAACCTAAAACCCTAAAAATAATTAAATAAGTATTTTAATCACAGATTCAATCATTTTATACCCTTTTATCTGACTACTGGTGAACGAGCATTCGAAAAAATAGAACGTTTGAATGTTTTTCGGACAAATATTATGGATATAATTTGATATGGGAAACTGACTAACTAAACTAAGCTGCTCAATAGTAGAAATAGTTGTAGGAGATTACTAAGACGTGGAGTTTGAAAGATAAACAAAAATAGAAATGAAATCATAGTAATGACAATTAATTTATATTTATATTAATTATTTATTTCATTATCAATCAATAATGACAAATAATAAACTATATTCAAAAAATACATTTATTTCATTTAGAGGCACTAGTAGATAAATGAAGAGAAGGCGGTTTAGTTAAATAAATACAACAAGTAAATAACATTTTATTTATTTATTACTGGCTTGTTTTGATTCCTATTAGCTTCGTAATGGTTAAAAAAATTCGTCCACTTGATAAAAGAGGGAAAAGTAAATATGTTTTATTCTGAAGCTGTGTTTGAAAAAACAATATTTATAGCACAACTGGTTTTGACGAGAGAATAAATGGTTTTTTTTTTTATTACGGAATTGACCTGTAAAAAAAGTAATTTCAGATTCACAAACTATCGGATGTTTTTGTTTTTAATTTAGAAAAATAAGGGAGTTTGCATAGTTTATATCAATATGAAAACGTATTGATTTTTTTTTTTTTCATTTTCTTGGATAAAGGTATCATTTTTTATTTTGGGTGTTTACATCTCTATAAACAAATTAGGATTATTAATAATATAATTTAAATAAAAGCAAAATATGAGTTGAAAAAAATAAAGTTTCGAAATATTAAGTTAATTTGATTTATTATAGTTTTTCATTTGATTGGGGCATATCCCTCAAGAATTTATTCAAAATCACATTAACCGGAAGACCTCTGGAATGTAAGACGTAATGAATTCAAGGGGGGGATGTAAAACAGTAATGTAAAATTAATTAAAAAGTAATTGTAAAATAGTTATTTATATACATATGTATATATATATATATATATATATATATATATATATATATATATATATATATATATATATATATATATATATATATATATATATATATATATATATATTTAATAAGGTTCTTAAGGTTCAGTCAAAAAAATAACAACTTATTTTGGCTACGTTTCAGGACTATATCCTTCTCATAATCATGCCTTTCAGTAAAATAAACAGGTTACAATAAAATTATATAAGTTACACATATTATTTCAAGCCATAAAGTACTATGGTACTTATTTTAGTATTATAAATACTAAAATATGAAAAAATGCGTTAGAATAATTAACTACATATAATTACAAAATATGGAGGAGTGCGATACTACTGAGCTGGAGAAATTTCTGAAAAAAGGTAAGGGATAAGGGGATGGGTATTTCCAAACTAGTGGTATTCCCAGGTACAGCTCAGTTGTGTACTAGAATTGTTTTAATTTAGTAGCAGATACCAATAGCATATCCACTAGTAACATTGTAAGTAGTTTCATACTCCTCCATATTTTGTAATTATATGGAGTTAATTATTCTAGCGCATGTTTTTATATATTTATTATTGTAGCTAACTTTATATTTTGAAATAAGCTGCATAACTCATATAATTTTATTGTAACCTGTTTGTTTACTGTAGGGCATGATTATGAGAACAATATAGATTCGAAATTTTGCCAAAATAAGTTGTTATTTTTTCGACTGAACTTCAAGAACCTTATTAAACATCTAATAGTAATAGTAAAAAAAATGTATATAAGAATTACTTGGAATGTGTATTTGTTTCATTTTTCCGTCTTTGGAAATTCGTAATTTAGATAAAATGATTTCCGATCTACTTTAATAAATAGTTTAGAAAAATATTTCCAATTTTGTTTTCTTGTTTAATTTTCTTGGCTAAAAATTTAATTTTTCTTCAGCTGTTTCTCTCACCATATTCTTTAACCAGGGCATATTAAAACATCAGGTTTATTAACAACATTAATTTAAAGCAAGTATTAAAAATAATTAAATTAACAGATATGATTTATTACAGTTTTGCATTAAATAGGGCATATTATGATTATTATTATGATTAATATTTTTTAGCTTTTTTCTCCCTTATTTTTTTTTTCTTACCTTATTTCAAATTCTTCACCTTAAGATATAATTTGTTTTTCGTGTGATATCTTATAACATCTAATATTACTTTTATATTGTAATATAACCGTCTTATAAATTTCTTAATTTTATTTCAATTGTATTTCCCTTGCTTTTATTATGCCCTTAATTATACATATGGCAGCTATACCATTATTTGGGATAGCTGCACCAGCATGGTCCCCATTATTTGTTCATTATAATTATCCTTAAGGGGCAATGGCCCTATATATATAATAATATATATATATATATATATATTATATATTTATGAGTCGACATATACAAAAATGAAAAAAACATCCGAACTAATGTTTAAGCAATTAATTTAAACATTAAATAATATTTTTGCATTTAATAAAAAAAAAAGGAAAAAATTATTCTAGTCAATTTTAAGAACAAAAATCAAATTAATGCAAGATTTAAGCTCAGTAACAGCATATGAAAATTTCACAACAGCTCCTTCTGTATGCTGCCATCCTGATCGAGATTTCCTAGAAATCAATGGTTCGTTCCCCGTTAGTTCACACCCCCCTGCCAATCCCCTCTTCCCGTCATTTCCTTACCTACCCCTCTTCATCAATGGGCTTAAAATAAACAAGATATTGTTTCATAATTGTATATATATATATATATATATATATATATATATATATATATATATATATATATATATATATATATATATATATAACTAGTATTATTTATAATCATAGTTCACCTACTTGATTTAATCATTCCTAATTATTAATCATTCTTCTTAGTTTTTATTTTTAATTTAATTTATTCTTAAGAATACATTGTTCCTATTATTATTAAAAATATAAAATAATTTTTTCAGCTTTTTGTTTATAAAAATATTAATTATTTCGAGTTAATATATATTTATATATATATATATATATATATATATATATATTTTTTTTTTTTTCTCTCTTTTCCTCTTATGGTAACCCCATAAGAGGAGAATTTATTTAGCGTATTTACATGTGCCATGCCTGTTTTTAGGCATACTACACGTATTACCAAGTTCATTGGTTTACATTTTTATTAATTCAATTTGATCTTATTGTCTCTTGTGTATAATCAGATAAACAAAATAAAACAAAAAAACAAAAAAAATCAAACAAAATGAAACAATTAAATAATAAGAAACCTAAAGAAAGTAACGTTAATACAATTTTCTACAAAAATAATCAAAAATAGCTGATGATATATATATATATATATATATATATATATATATATATATATATATCTTAGATCATATAATAGTATAAAAACAACTAAAATGTACAATTCAATTTGATCTTATTGTCTCTTGTGTATAATCAGATAAACAAAATAAAACAAAAAACAAAAAAATCAAACAAAATGAAACAATTAAATAATAAAGAAACCTAAAGAAAGTAACGTTAATACAATTTTCTACAAAATAATAATTCCATAAATAATAAAAATAAATAAAAAAATAAACTAAAGCACAACAAGATGCTGCCTACTAAAGCATCATTATACTGCCTTCCTACATTCATCAGTCAGTTTGTTAAAGTCTATTTGTTTAATAAATTGTACAAAATCAGATTTAAATTTGGTCATAAGTCTCTGTTCTGTTTCTGGCCAATTTCCGTGTTTTAGTATAATGTTCTGTATCAGTCCTGCCCTAATGTTGTCAAGTCCTTTACAGTCATATATTAAATGTCGGAAATTATGAACCTGTCCATCATGAGGACACCTGTCATTGTTTAGTATGTTGAAGCGTTTCAAGTATTGTTTGGTTTGTCCGTGTTCTGAAAGTATTTGGGTCAGCTTGTAGTCGGTGCTTAGTATACGTCTATAATTTTGCGGTGTGATATTGGGAACGAATCGATGAAGGCTAGGAGATTTTTCAGAAGCGGTCCACTTATTGTTCCATTTAATTATAGAGTCCTTTCTTATATCTCCTTTTATAAAAGAGATAGGGACCTTATCAAATGATACTGGAAGGTGGAAGCCGCTAACTTTGCCAAAGCGTCAGCTCTCTCGTTGCCCTCTACTCCTGAATGACCCTTAATCCAAACAACATTGATTATTTTCTTGTGTTGGCTATAGAGTTTAGTCAAATTTATTCTAGTTTCCTCAGTAAGTCTGTCATGAATATTTGAGTTTTGAATTGAGTGTATTACGTTCATATTGTCCGTATAAATAGTTATGTGTGTGTTGGTATGTGTTAAGTTCTCAAGTAAGTATTCGGTGGCCTTAAGTACTGCTAACTATATATATAGTAAGTATATATATATATATATATATATCTTTTAAAACTGTTTTAATATTTTCTAATTTCCGCATTTAAATCCCTTGTATTATTTTTAAAACTATTTATTGATATTTACTGTAAACTACAACTGTAAATATTATATACAATAAGTAAATTTAACGAAAATTACGAAAGTGACATGTCAATAACGAGTAAAATATTACCGGACTAACTAAAAATTCAGAATATTTTTATATATACAATGTAACAATACTTTTTTTTTTTTTTTTAGGATAATAATACTTTATTTACATTTTTACATATTAAGTATTCATGTTCCGGCATACATCCTCTACATGATTAATATAATTTTATTTAATTGTATATAGGCTTTACAAATCGAAGTTTATCTTTAAACATTAGGAAAAATAAGAAAAAAACACATAACAAAATGATAATAATAATAATAATCAAAAATAATCAAAATAGCTGATATATATATATATATATATATATATATATATATATATATATATATATATATATATATATATACCTTAGATCATATAATAGTATAAAAACAACTAAAATGTACGTACAATAATAAATATTGATCATAGCAAACAAAATATGTACATATAAATTAACTTAATCTAAGTGAGGAGTAAATGTTTCGTTATTTTGTGCGTGTATCTTTTACGTGATGTTTTATTGTAATTACCGATTTCTCTGATAACCTAACATTTAATAAAATAGTAATAATAATAATAAATAAATAAAATCAATTAAAATTAACAATACTAAACCAAGCTCAGATCAACTAGTTCTAACCGCTCTATACCATGCATTTTGAACAGTTTAATCCCTGTTTGAACTTTTGTGTGATGACGTAAACTTGAGAAACAAATGAGAAAAGGAGTTTCATTTTCATATGGAACATGATTCTGATATGGAAAACCATTGTGACGTAGTAGAGAAAAGTGATTTTTTTTTTTTTAAATATTTATTGATATTTACAACTGTATACAACATACACAAGTAAATGTGAGGAGAAATGACAATAGCTTGTAAAGGCAATGAATTCTCAAGGCCATCTTCTTTCCAGACGCCTCGGAGGATTATTGGGAATCGAGTGTGAGGCGTGCTGGGAGACTAGTGGATTCTAGTGGGTATGGAGCTTACTATGAAAGGATAGGTATCGGGTTTGCGCTAAATCAGCAACGTTTGGAACATTTAGGTCTTTATGGATACGTTCCTTTGTGACAAACTAAGGAGCATTAAGGATTTTTCAAAGGATTTTGCATTGTAATAATTGGATACAAGCTGAATTACATCGTTTAGTGGAGCTACTTATTAACTACTGCCAAGTAAATGAGAGTTTTGTAATTTATTGGAAGCTTCGAACATTTGTCTAGTAAACGTTAAAGTAGTCTATAACGACGGACAGTTTCTTGTCATTTTAGTCTTGTATGTGAATTCCATGTAAAACGTTTGTCCAAATGGAGTCCTAGGTAGCAGATGGGCTCACTAGCTCCCTAAAATAAACTGGCCGAAATTTACAAATGTTGCTATCGTTGCTATCGTTAATATAAATATTCCATATTTAAAAAAATCATTTTATAATTAAATATTTACCATAGTATATCAACAAGGCCTTAGCAACAAAAGTTATCACACAGTTAATAGTACACACAAAATAAATACCCAAGCCCAACCGAGCGTATGTTCCAGTAGACAAATATTTATTATCCGCTATTTAGTATTACAACATTTAATTAACCGTTTCAAGGGCGGCTAAGTTAATGTACCTCTAGTGACTTTAATTTAGGACGGATATGGGAAGGTGGTGGGGGGAATAAATTTCCTCCCTAATTGGACAAGGCTCTACCATTCCGTCCAAGGCTTACCTCAACAGCTCCAGCCATTGGTCCATATTAGCCCGTCCTCTCCCCTCCCCCCCACCCCTTTATGGCTATCGGCAGTAATCCCGAATCTCTACCCTCAAATTATTTTTTATTACGAAAAATCTAAATTGAGATTAGATAAGGCTGGGTTAGAGAGGCTGGGTTTCTTGTATACACTCGACATCTTAGGCCTTCGGCACCTTCCTACAATATGCATATTTTCTTTTAGTTTTAAATTCTATGATATTTATAACAAGGAAGACTTAAAAGTAAATGTATATTATTGACTCACTAAGCTTACATATATAAGCTGACTAATCCTTCCTTCTACATATTTTCTCATCCTCTGATCCTATCTCTCTGATAGAGTATTTAAAATTAACCATAATTCTACATACTCACCCACCTTTCCTCAGACTGCTGGTATTTCTCAAGGTAGTAACCTCGATCCCATCCTTTATACCGTATATACAGCAGATATCCCAATTCATCCTGATACTATCCTCACAACCTATGCTGATGACACAAGCGTGTTATCAGTCAATGATGATCCATTTGCTGCATCCCAGACACTCCACATATAATTTCCCTTGAAGAATGGTGTCATAACTGGAGAGTTAAGATAAATCCCAGCAAATAACCTTTACCCTACGTCGAAAACCTACCTCATCCTGTCCTCCTGTATCCTTTAATGGAGTATTATTAAATAATATAGAACAGATAAGATACCTTGGATTTAATCTGAACAAGAGTCTTACCTGGAACCCTCATACAAGATTGAAAAGACAAGAAGCTGCACGTCGATTTCGACAGCTACAACACTTACTCGACAAACGTTCAAATCTCCCGATTCACTACAAGAAACTCATCTATATGACGATTATCATACCTATTTGGACCTACGGAATAGAGTTATGAGGATCTACCAAACCATCGAATTCTTCCCGCATCCAATCACTCCAATCCAAAATCCTTCGAAAGTCCTAGATGCTCCTTACTTTGTCACAAATGAACTTATCCACAATGACCTTAATATCCCATATTTTGCTGATTTGGCACGAACCAGATACCTCTCCTTTCATAATAAACTCACTGCTCATCCAAATCCACTTGTTGCACAACTTGCTTCCCATTCCATTCCTGGCAATCCTCCGAGGCGTCTGAAAAGAAGATGGCCTCGAGATCTTCTTTTGTAAATATTTATTAGAGTACTACCAATGGGTAGTTCCTCTACAAGTTTTATTCATGTCAATATAGATTATATATACCGCATATTAATAGATGTGTTTTTTTTTTTAAATACAGTTGTAAATTTCTATTAATAAAAGAATAAAAAAAAAATTCAATTATAGGCAGTGTAGGGGCTTTTCTGAAAGCTTGACTAAACAAGAAATAAAAATGATAATAAACAAATGTGGACTGTATAAAAAAAATAATAAAACTTTAAGCTGGCTTGCGGTACAAGAAAGAACATGTATCAAATTCCATTTACCAAACTTCTCGTCTTTTGTCGGAGAATTTGGCCGTTCCCAATTTCAAAATCCGACGACGAGAGCTCTGACGCCGCGAAATCTTGACAAAGGAAACGGGATTTCCTCTGCGTGGTGACGTCGAAAACTGGAAATTCTGCACTTCCTTGGACCGCTTTTCTGAACATTTAATGTGTTGAAATTTTTGACGACTGATATTGGACCAATTTCGAACGCTCAATCCACTTGATAAATCAAAAAAAGGAACGGAAACTGTGCACATGTGCTAGGAGCATGGAGACAATATTAATCTCTATTAAGTTGTGCTCACTTTGGAAGCATAGACAAAACAGGCTTATTGAAAAAATGGCTGTCACGCTCTCTTTAATACTCCTTCATCTGTTTACTTTTCTCTCTCCTCTCTTCTGCCGTCCAATTTCTCTCCTGTCTTTTTGGAGTTGTTTTGTCTTGGAAACCTTTTCACTCTTTAATTTTTTGTCAGTAGCTTGATTCAATTTCAATTGCTTCTTTATTCAGGCCAGTAAAGGGTATTTAGTAAATATATATATATATTTTTCTCATTCAGGCCCACTGTATCTTATGTTTTTCATTTAGGTTATCCTCATCTAAACATTAACATCTATGAATCTATATTGGGCATCTAGTATATATTATATAGAAAGCATTTTCTTCCTCATTTAAATTACTCTTTGTACAGGTTTATATCTTTCAACCAGAGTTTGTGGATTCCAAAGACTTATACGAAGTTCTAGAGTAAACATGTCGGTAAAGACTGAATTATATTCCAGTAGTGAAATGCTAAAGAGGTAAAAAATTTTGTTTAGGAGAGGAATAACAAATATTGAGACCCATACAAAAAATTATATATTAAGCATAAACAGTTTATTTCTCTAAGGGGCAATATATAGAAAACAAGTAGGAATGGGTATCGATAAACGACATAAAGAAATATCGATGTTTCTTTCGATAAATATAAAATTCGATATTTTTTCTTACGATAAATCGCTTTCTCTATTATGTAAATCTTCTGATTAACCTTTATTAACTTTTTAAAAATATACTCTTATTAATTTAAGGACATAGCAGTAAATGTCATCAAGTAAGTTAAAATTTAAAAAAAATTAGGATCCGCAGTTTCCTAAATTCTTAGAATAACAATTTGTTATTCCAAGTCAAAACGATCGCTGAAACGTAAAATTAAAATTCATAATATTAATATAATATGACATGAAAAAAAAAAAAATTCTTGTGAATAACATGAATAAAAGGGTATCAGTCCTGTATTAAGCTGAATAAATCAAGCTTGAATAGAATTATTTTATCCTTTCATTGGGATCCCCTTTATCCGAAGCACTTGAATGGCTTCACCCCTCTACTGTGCGTTTTCTTTAGCTTCAACCCTCTGTTCTGCACAGGCCAACTTCGCTTAAGGGAACAGATAAAAAAGTAAGCCCCTATAACAAAGGGCAAAAATAAACAACTTTCACGCGATAATTTTAAATTTACCCTAGTATTTTATTATCAGTAAGCTAATAAACTCTGAAACAATAATATAGCTCAATTTTATTGTATTATATATCTAAAAGTATTATAAATACCTAATTTTTATTACTTTATATATATATATATATATTCATCTTCTTCAACCAAGATATATAAATCATTAAAAAAATAAAAGCAAGCAGTATTTATATATATTTTTATTTTGAATAACTACAAGCTGCCTCACTCAAGGGTCATGAGTAATACGGATGACAAAGACTCTTACAATATATTAAATTATATAAAATAAAGTAAAATAAATAAATAATAAAATTTAAATAAACAGCCTTTAACTATACAATACATAAAATAAAATGTAATAAATAATAATATAAAATAGGTAACAATTGTTGAAACTAACAAACGAAAATTGATTGATATTTACAACTGTACAAAATAATATACACCAAGTAAAATGCGTTTATAGTGAATACAAGAGGATGTACAATAACTTGTGAAGAACTACTCACTAGTAGCACTTCAATAAAATGTACAATAAAAGGTCTCTAAGCTATCTTGTCTTCAGACGCCTCGGAGGATTATAAGGGATGGTGGGTGAAGCAAGTTGGGAGACTAGTGGATTGAAGTGGTTATCGAGCTTACTATGAAAGGATAGGTATCTGGTTTGGGCTAAATCAGCAACATATGGAACATTAAAATCTTCATGGATAAGTTTATTGGTCACAAAGTAAGGAGCATTGAGGATTTTTCGAAGGATTTTGGATTTAAGGATTGGATACGAGATGAATTGGATGGTTTAGTAGAGCCCTAAAGTTCAACTCCGAACGTTCAAATAGGTCTAATCACAGTAATGTAAATGAGTCTTTTGTAATTAATTGGGAGCTTTGAACGTAAGGAGCTTTGTTGGGAGCTTTGTCTAGTAAATGTTGAAGTATTCTGTAACGACGGGCAGTTTCTTGTCGTTTTAGTCTTGTATGTGGATTCCAAGTTAGACGTTTGTCTAAGAGCAGTCCTAGGTAGCGGATCTCTTCAACAGGGATTAGTGGAATTGAAGAAAAATAAGTAAGAATCTTAAATACAATCATAGTGGAAATATTAGGAATAATTATAATAATAAATAAATAAATGAAATTACAAAATTTTAAATTAATAAGATTTATTATTACAAGTTTGCACTAGATGGGGGCATATCGCTCAATAATTTACGCCATTGCAAACAAAAATATCCACTTTAGTTAAATTTTGTTATTTTTTTTTTCATGTAAGGGAATAGACCATGGAATCATTGGTTAGCCTATAACATAACATAACATATACGAAATTAAGTTTTGTTTTTGTTTTTTTTGCACATTAATATTTTTAAAACTTTCTACGTCCGAATATTTTATTAATTAATAAAATCGTAGTTAGCTTTATTCATTACGTAAACAATTTAAAATAAACTGAACGCCTTTGAAATGGGGCAGTAGCATCAATGATAAGCCCCATTAGACTTCAGGCCTGCTCGGACGGTACAGCGATCCGCCTGGAAATCGTTAACGACTCGAGTTCTCCAGCCGCAGACCGCCGCGGTCACATTTTTGAAATAAACAAATTTCATCTCAAAACTGAAGTGACATCGGCTTGAATTCAACGTAGGCAGTTCCGGTCGGTTGTTAGGGTTCGACACAGCTTTTTTTTTTTTTTTTTTTTTTTTTTTTTTACAACGGCGATATGCCCCCAATAATTTACGCCATTGCAAACAAAAATATCCACTTTAGTTAAATTTTGTTATTTTTTTTTTTTCATGTAAGGGAATAGACCATGGAATCGTTGGTTAGCCTATAACATAACATAACATATACGAAATTAAGTTTTGTTTTTTTTTTTTTTTTGCACATTAATATTTTTAAAACTTTCTACGTCCGAATATTTTATTAATTAATAAAATCGTAGTTAGCTTTATTCATTACGTAAACAATTTAAAATAAACTGAACGCCTTTGAAATGGGGCAGTAGCATCAATGATAAGCCCCATTAGACTTCAGGCCTGCTCGGACGGTACAGCGATCCGCCTGGAAATCGTTAACGACTCGAGTTCTCCAGCCGCAGACCGCCGCGGTCACATTTTTGAAATAAACAAATTTCATCTCAAAACTGAAGTGACATCGGCTTGAATTCAACGTAGGCAGTTCCGGTCGGTTGTTAGGGTTCGACACAGCTTTTTTTTTATTTTTTTTACAACGGCTTTCTCTCTCATCCATTTTTTGTCATTTCAACTCCTCTCAGCATAAGAATAAAAACACGGCCGATTTTTTTTTCCACCGTGTTCTGTCTGTTTTTTTTATTTATTCGATTTTTTTTTTTTTTTTTTTTTTTTTTTTTTTTTTTATACTGCCTTTTGTTACATGAATCACATCCCAGTTCTGTCAGAAACCATGTGATCCTTTAGTATGAAAAATGAGAATGCCTCCAGTTCTGTAATATATAGCCTATTGTAAATATAAAATGAGTCATATATTTAAAATAATAATTTTTTTATAATTGTATACAGTACGTTTTTCATAAAGTTATTTTTGGCTGTAATTTTGTTTTCATATAAAAAAAAAAAAAGAAAAGATGTTTTTGAATATAAGGTATGCAGTTATAAAAAATAGTTATTTATTAAAAAAATAAATAAATTAGACAAAAAATATTATCTTTGATTATTTTTAGACCCTGATCATCACACGTTAACCGGAAAAGCAGGTTTGTACAGAACAAATATTACTGAAACTTTATCCAATTTTGTTCTTACAAAATTTATTTTTAAGTTTTAAACTGTTTTCAAGTCTTTATATTCCTGTCTAACATATATAAATATATTGATTATAATATTCATTATACAAATATTAATAATTAATTTATGTAGATATAAAAATTGTGGATATGGACAGTTTGATATTTACTTAGAAGTCCAACTACTTATTCCTACTACTATTTTTACATTAATTTTTCAAATTGCGCAGTGGAATTTTTATTTTGTCAAAAATGTTTATCGAATACTGAATGAAAAAAACAAAAACAGAACATAATAAGTCGGGAAATTTTTACCAAAATCATTCCCAGAAATGAGTGACCATAGGAAGGTATTATTTACCTAAATCAGTAAAGATAAAAGTTTAAAATTTGGTTAAAGAAAACTTCTAAAAAAAACAAAAACGGAATGCAACCTTAGTATTCATGGTAATGTACTAAAATAAATTAATAAATGTACTAAATAATGTAAGGTACTAAATGAAATAAAAGTGTGAAATTTAAAATATGGATTTTTTTAATTAAATTGAATTTTTTTTTTTTAAAGCCATTTTGATGTTATTTACATTTCTTTAAAAATAAGTTGTTTTTTTCTCAACCCTCAGTTGATCATCATCTATGTACTAAAGAAAAAAAAATGTTTTTTTTACTTTTTGAGTAAGAATATAATATGTTCTTTAAAAAAAACATTAACGTTTATATATTATTATTATTACATGCGAATTGACCACTTAGGATCACGCAACAACTTCATTTTTCTTCTTTTTTTTCTCTTCCTGGTGCGAGGTTTCCTCTGCGTCCAATACTTCGGCATGCGTTCGCTGGCATGCTTTTGCTGATCTTCGGGTTTCTTTGTTCTTCCAGTGGCTTGAAACCCATTCAATTTATTCAGTACATGCCTAAATCTATCTCTGTACCATATTTGATCTTCTGAGATGCCTAATCTTTCCATATCCATTTTTATTTCCTTAATCCATGCTGTTGTGGTTTTCTTTTTTCCAGAAGTATTCGAATATCCGAGTATCGAATTGTAAGTCTCTTTTGGTCCATTCTGTACATGTGTCCCAGAAATTTTAACCTCCTCTTTTTTATAGTCCCGGAGATTTTTTCTGTTTTCTTATAAACTTCTTCGTTACTTCTATGTCTCCATCCACTTTCAGTTTGAACAGCACCCATAATTTTTCTAGGGATTCTTCTTTCCAAGACCTCTAGTTTATCCAGCTTGTAGCTCATGGACAGACTAAAATTGTAAAGGTTTATATATATTATATAAAAAAAAAAAAATTGAAAATAAATTTTTTCCAATGTTTACCAATAAGTTGATTTTACTACAGTTTTGTTCAATAACGTAAAACTGACTATAAATTAAATTATTTATAATGGAATTAGACTTTTATTTTTATTTGTATTGATTAATATTAGTATTTTCCTTCATTGATGTTATTCATTTATTTTTTGTTTGATCGGATTCATCATCGCTCTTCAGTGCGGTAGATTAAAATAGACTATAAAAAAAACAAAAACAAATAAATAAAAAAAATAAAATATATACATACATGTATATATTTATACATTCAAATTAATAATATACATCTTATAAATCATTTATCCATTTACATATTACACAGAAATACGGAAACCCCTTCTCCCTGTACCTTGGAATACCAGTAGGTTTTGGTACACACTACACACACACAACCCTCTCCCCTCACCTTTATCCCAAATTTCCCCAGGTCAGTTGTATACTAGAATTGTTATAATTATTAGATTTGTTATAGTAGATACCAATAGCATATCCACTAGTAACATTGTAAGTGGTTTCATACTCATCCATATTTTGTAATTATATGTAGTTAAATATTGTAACCCATGTTTTCATTTATTTATATTGTTGCTAACATTATATTTTGAAATAAACTGTGTAACTTATACAATTTTATTGTAAACTGTTTTTTTTTCCCACTGTAGGCCATGATTATGAGAACAATATAGTCTCGAAACGTTACCTAAATAAGTTGTTATTTTATTGACTAAACCTCAAGAACCTTATTAAACACATATTATATGTATTATTGGAATATTTGTGGAAAAAAGTAAAAAGGAAAAAAGTTTTTTTTTTCCTCAGTTATACACATCTTTAAAAAAAAAAAAAAAAAAAAAAAAAGAAATACATTTTACTCAGGTATTGAAAACTCGATTTCGATTTGAGAAAACTTACGGTATGTAATATCTATTGAGTGTTAGTGAATGTATAAAAACTCATCTTACGTAAAATATAATTATGGAATATACAATTATATATTTAACACTTGACATTGTATAAATGTACGAGCATCTTAGAAATAATATTGTTTTCCTTAAAACAAGTTTAAGAATTCTGGATTTGATATGGTAATTTCCAGGAGCTTTCCTGTTGCGTAATCTGGGGATAATGTGTATTATATCGGAAGGATTGAAAGCTTTTGGAGGGAGAGACTTGCTTGGTGCTGCTTCGACAAGTTCAACACGGTTAAGATTGGGGGGTATAAGGAAAAGGAATACAGCTTGTATAAAGGATTTTTTTTTTTTAGTTTTGGTCGTGGTTTGAGGTTGAGAGAGGTTTATTTATGTATAAATTAAAAGGTCCACATTGAAACCTAAATAAATAAAAGATAAGGTAAATATGACAGCGGGCATTAACAGGCCTCGAGATGAAGATAAAAGGCTTTACGACTTCCAAGGCGCACGTTATTTTAAAATTCAAATGCTCTTCTCACCTCGGAACTTGAAAAGAAACTCAAAAGCTTTAAGAGTCAGCTTATTAAACTGAAGAATAAACAAATTATGATAATAACGGATTAAATTATTCCTGAGGGAAAATTACTTAAAATTATCTTTCTTAATAACAGAAATATACAGATATTATCTCCTGAAGATTGTTGATTTAATAACCACAATATTTTGTAGGAAAGTAGAGTAAACTACTATTTAATTAGTACATAAAATCAAAAATAGGAAGTGGCTGTAAAGCGATGTTCAAAATTTTCCCACATTAAAAATAAAAAAAAACAACTGAATTATCTCCTCAAAACAAACCAGTTCTTTATAAATCAGTTTTAAGGCCAATCGTTATGCATACTTTCCCTAACTGGAGCTCTACTAGTTAGCCAAATGTTGAAAAGCTGCAAATATAGTTTAGAACTGTATTAATAAAAAAAAAATTAGTAAATGTGATTACAACGTTCGTAATAATATGTCAATGCTTGTGAAGCAACTACCCACTGGTAGTTCTACAATAAAATTTGTGTATCAAAAAATCCCGAGACCATTTTTTTTTTCAGACGCCTCGGTGGGTTGTCGGGTTCAGAATGGGAAGCACGTTGAGAGACTAACGGATTTGAATGGGTATGGAGTTTACTATGAAAGGATAGGTATCTCGTTCGGGCTAAATCAGCAAAATATGAAACATTAATGTTTTATGAAAAAGTTAGAATTTAAGGACTATTAAGGATTTTTTGAAGGATTTCGGATTGCAAGGATTGAATACGAGATGAATTGGATGGTATAATGGAGCCCAAAGCTCAACTGCATGTGTCCAAATAGGTCTGATAACTGTCATATAAATGAATGACTTTTGTAGTAAATCTGAAGATTCGAACGGTTTTTTGGTAGATTTTGAACTGCACGGTATTTGATTTTGAACATTATTATATTGTTTCTTTCATGGTAAGATACAGACTGAGGGAACGGAGAAGCGATGGATAAGGCATAGACGCGCATGGCAGCCCATGTCTCGGCCTTTTTAAATGTAGGCAATCTGGAAACTTATGTACCTTTCTACATACAGGGTGTTCGGAAGATCGTTGGCCAAAGAGGTATCTAGGATAGGGAGGTTCAATTTGAACCTTTTTGAGGTCACTTACCTATATACAAAGTCATACGGTTTTTTTTATATAATTTTTTTTTTTTTTTAAATGGCAAAAACCAAACATTTATGCCTTGTAACTTCGTTGTTTACTGATATATCAACCCCATTTATTTGCTATAGTTACTAATACATTGTCCATATAAAATAAAAGATTTGATGCAAAAAACAAATACACAAATAAACGAGAGCTTTTTAAATCTTGTTGGAGGCAAAAAAAAAAAAAATACCAACTTAAATTAACTAGAGAAGTTTTTAAAATAATTTGGATTTGGATGTTTGCTTACTTTTTTTTTTTTTTTTTTGTTTTTTTTTTTTTTTTTTTTTTTTTTTTTTTTTTTTTTTTTTTTTTTTTTTTTTTTTTTTTTTTTTTTTTTTTTTTTTTTTTTTTTTTTTTTTTTAACCTAAACTTGAAGTTCTAAAATTTTTTTTTTTTTTTTTTTACTTTAACAAGATTTAACGAGCTCCTGTTTTTTTTTTTTTTTTTTTTGTATTTGTTTTTTTGCATAAGAATGTTTTTTATTTTACATGGACAATGTATTAGTAATTAGAGCACAAAAAAAATGGTGTTGATATATCAGAAAACAACGAAGATATAAGGCATAAATGTTTGATTTTGGCAATTAAAAAAAAAAAAAAAAAAAAAAAAGAAATATTAAAAAAAAACCATAAGACTTTGTATGTAGGTAACTGACCTTAAATATGTTCAAAATGAACCTCCCTAGCCGAAATACCTCTTTGGCCAACGAGTTCCGAACACCCTGTATATATTATTTATTTAGTACAGTGTTTTTAAAGTGAGTGGTGTATATGGGCTCATCGCAGTCAATTGTCACAGTAATTAAAGACGTTATAGTTAAAATTATAGACGTCAGAAAATAAGGCCTAGGGACCTAAAAATAAATTTTATTCTAAGTTATACTAATTGGTAGTTTTTTTTTATATGTTATTGTAATAATTTTCCTCACATATACTTTATGTGTACATTGTATACAGTTGTAAATATCAATACATAAAAAAAAAAAAAAAAAGTTGATGCAATGTACTGAGAACATTATGGAGACAATTTTTATTTAAAAGTCTTTAATTAGTAATAAACTAAAATAATAACTTTCATTGATTATATATAAATTTAAAAAAAAAAATCACATTTAATATTAAACCAATTTTCTATGAATTAAAAATAATTATTTAATTTTCTGAATATTATAATATGCTCAGTTAAGAATTAAATCTTATTTATACTTATATTTTCCAAGTTAACGTCGTATTAGGTTGCGTCTTTCCCTCCATCCTTTGATAATGTTTCCTTGGTTGGAGCCTTTAACAAATCATTAACGCCCATTACCCTTCCTATATCTACTTTCCTTTTTAGCTCATCTTCAGTTCATTCACCGCACACTGGGTTCCATTTTCTAATAGAACCTTTCAAATTTTTCTTACTTTCAGCCAGACGATTACTTAAAATCCTATATTAACATAACCAAACTTCCATCAGTCTGATAGGAATTTTCAAATATCACTACTTAAAAATAATTTCTTAAAACAATGGTCTTTTATTCAAATCCAAACAAACATGTAAAATTTGTAACTAATATATATCAAATAGTTTAAAACATTTGCTATTGGAGAGTCTAACCTATAACAGTCGAAAAAATATTTGAACTATGATGTAGTTCACACAAACGAATAATTACATATCACTAGAAAATAATATAAATAAAATGTTTTTCTATTTATTTCAAAAACTGGTAAATATATTACAGGAAAAGGTGTAAATATGGGCACCCTCGTTTGTTTTTGATTTAAAGTGACTTTCAGATGTGTCTTCAGAGACTGTCCAAGTGTCTTCAGAGAACTTTCCAACACAAGAAATGCAAGTTATGATCTCTAACAAGAAATATATCGGGAAAATGGGGTCAATATTTACACCAACTCTACCTAAGAAAGATGGCCACAATAATTGTAACCTATAAGCGTGGGTAACTAAAGGTGAGCGTTAAAAATTAGCTTAAGATCGCCGCTTTCCAGATATAATTGTGAAATTATTTTTAAATAAACATAAGAACATAAAACGAAACAATATCACATTGTCTCTCAAGAGTCCAGAATGAACACCAATTTGCACAACAACTCAAGCTGCACCCACACTAGTTGAAAGAATGGTTTCGACTGCTCACAGCTATCTTATATTAGTAAATGGCTCCATAGACAGTCCTCGCCGCCAGTCTTCAATATCTCCCTTAGCCAGTAGGGAGGGGTACCCATATTTATACCAGTGCCTGTTTTTACACCTTTTCCTCTATATAACATTGATCTAAATTTATTTAAACATTTCTCCATTCTACCGTTTTGCTAAAATTATGAAAAACTTTAACCCTTTTCATAAATATTTAATAATATTTAAATTAGCTGTATTTTTTGTTTGTATGTAGGTCTAATGGATTAAAAAAAAAATTTTTTTTGACCCCATTTAAAGTTTCTAATTATGGGGACCCTCCAAAAAATCTATCAAGTTATGGTGTACTGTGGTACACTGAGCTCTGAAAAGGTCTAAATACTCTTTTTTTTTTAATTTACGATATTATAATCAATCATAGGTTAAGACAATAAATAAGAGCCCCATAAATTATACATTAATGCCTTATTTACGAGAAAATTAAAGAAATAACGAAAGTGAATATAATTACGATACTTTACAGATAAATAAAGAAATAAATAAAAATTAGGTAAATATTTGAATAAGAAAAATAAATTCAGGCTGAGGATCCCCTAGTCCTAGCTTTTTACTACACGGAGTGGTAATACTCGAATCTAGGAGATCCTAGCGCTTCCCTCGCCACGACACTGGTTTGTAAACCAACGTACGCTGTGATAGTGATCAAGTCGTAAAAATTCATAACATGAGAGGAAAAACTGGCCATTGCCAGGATTACATTCCAGGAGAAACGTTAAGAGACACAAATCGGAATAATACATAATTCAAGATAATGGGCGTAGAAGATTGTTAGTGAACAAATAAATTTAGGTAAATATTGCTAAATGTTCAGGATTTACTTGAATGATTAAGTGACAGAAATTAGATAAATTCATTAATATAGTGCATCAATCATTGAGTGAGGATATTTCAATTAGTGGAATCCGAAAAAAAAAATATTGTATTTTCCAAATTACATATTTGGTCCAAATCCTGGAAATCGGTTGATTTTGGGGGCGGGGACGACAAATCAATACACACAGGAAACATTAAAAACAACCTAACAACATTTTCTCAGAAAACAAAATCCCGGATGAGGAGGATTCCTTGGAAATCGTGGGACCCTTATAAAGGAGTTTTAAGTTGTACTATTGTTCCGCAGGGGCCAATCCTTGGAATACTACTTACGAATTCGGAACTGTCAGAACTAAACGTTCAACGAAATTTAAAAGCAGCTCTCACTGAAATATATAAATATACTTCCTTAAGTATATAGCCATCAGTTCTCTCTTCCTCTTCGCATCCAATCTCTTACCTCTAAAAGAAAAAAAAAAAATAGATTATAATTTAGCATCGATTCCTTGATATGCTGAATGGAAATTTTCCATAATTTTGACTACAAACAATTTTAAGTCTAGTTTACTAAATGATTTTTTTTTAAACGGAGAATAATGTTTTTTTAGTATTAATAATTCTTTTATTTACTTTTTGATTTTATAAAGCTATTTAATGAAATCAAAAAGTGTACACAAAATAAAATAAAATACATCAAGTAATTGTGATGATAGTGTTCATAATAACAGGCCAGTTGGTGTAATGCAACTACACATTGGTAACACATTATAAGAATGTCCCGAGGCGATCTTCTATTCAGACGTCTCGGCAGGTTATCAAGGAAGCGAGTCAAGAGACTACTATGCTAGGGTGGTTATTGATTGTACTATAAAAGTATTGGTAGCTGTTTGGGCTAAAAAATATCGATTAAAAATACCAATCGATAAAACTGAATTCCTTAAAAGTGAGCCACTATTCTAAGGTAAACTTGTTATCTAAACTGGCACAGAATCTAAATTCGAAACTGCCTTTAAAGATTTTATGTTACCAACTCTTTAAAACAAATAAAATAATTTCTTTATCTTCGATTAACCGGTTATGAGAAAAATATTTCCGACACAAAGATTGCTTTTTCCATGACCAAAATGTAAGATATAGGTTGGAATCTAACCATGTAGTAATAATTAAAATCATTAAATCATTAAAATCATTGGTTTGTTCTAAACTAATTGTAATTGTATTTTTTTTGTTTTTTTTTTTTTTTTTTTTTTTTTTTTTTTTTTTTTTTTTTTTTTTTTTTTTTTTTTTTTTTTTTTTTTTTTTTTTTTTTTTTTTTTTTTTTTTTTTTTTTTTTTTTTTTATTGATAATTACAACTGTACAAAATAATGTACAATAAGTAAATGTGTTGACGGTGAATACAATAGCATGTAAATAACTTGTGAAGAACTACTCACTAGTAGCACTTCAATAAAATCTACACTAAAAGGTCTCCAGGCCATCTTCTTTCCAGACGCTTCGGAGGATTATTGGGAATCGAGTGTGAGGCATGCTGGGAGACTAGTGGATTGGAGTGGTTATGGAGCTTACTATGGAAGGATAGGTATCTGGTTTGAGCTAAATCAGAAACATATGGAACATTAAGATCTTTATAGATAAATTTATTGGTCACAAAGTAAGGAGCATTGAGGATTTTTCGAAGGATTTTGGATTGTAAGGATTGGATACTTCAAATTTTTAAAAATATTATTAGAGGTGGACCAACTAGTTGGTGATTGGTATGCAAAAAGCGCCATTAGTCAGCCATTTTATTCATTGATACACTTAAACATAGGTTAATGAAAATGAAAACTTGGCCTTTATACGTTGTAGATTACTTCTAGTTCGTTATTCCAGGATTAACGATTTTTTTTGTAATCAATTATCGAACTTTAAGACTGCGGTATTAACGAAACATTTTTTTTTTATATCCATTTAATGAAATGTATAACTTTACAAAACATATACATCAAGTAAATGTATAGATAATGATTACAATAAATGTCAGAACTTGAAAAGAACTACTCATCAGTAGCACTTTAATAAAAATTCTACACTATAAGGTCTCTGAGCCATCTTCTTTTCAGACGCATCGGGAATAGATTGGAAAGCAAGTTGAGAAGTGGATTTGAGTGGATATGAAGCTTACTATGAAAGGATAGGTTTGGGCTAAATCAGCAACATATGGAACATTAAGTTCTTTATTGATAAGTTCATTGGTGACAAATTAAGAAGCATTAAGGATTTTGGATTGTAAGGATTGGATATGAGATGAATTGGATGGAGCTCCAAAGTTCAACTCCGTACTTCTAAATAGGTCCAATCACAGTCATGTAAATGAGTATTTTGTAATTAAAGTAGTCTGTAACGACAGGCAGTTTCTTGTCGTTTCAGTCTTGTTAAAAAAAAAAAAATAAATTCGGTAACTTCTGCAATACTGAATAAACAACTTTCATAATCTATTTTTTTTTTAATCAGGTTTTGTGTAAAAAACAAAAATAAATAATATTAATGATTAATTGAAATGTAATATAACGGTTGGAATACGATATATATATAAATATATATATATATATATATATAATAAAAATAAATAAAACCTGTAGTTACATGTACGGATGGCTATAAAGCTATAAACGGAGCTTTTTGCCAGCCGTTATAGTTGGCCCATCCTTAATCATTATTATCAGCTCAAAAAACTGATTATAAAGAACCTTTTTAATACAATGTGTAGAAGTTCACTAGATAATTATGAAATATTATAAAATACCGAATTCGAGTACCTGTCCATCATCTGATCTTGTAACCAGTTTGGGCCAAGCCTTAACTGGAAGAAATTCCATATTTACTCTGATCATATACCTCTGCAGTTACAAAAAGAATGATTGCTCTAAGAGTTTGAGTACGAAATAATACAACTTGACTTGATTGACTGATAAAAACTGTTGACCACTTATTTAAGGAATCAACAAAGGATTATGGATTTTCAAAATTTGTTCATTATTAAATCCATCGAATTTGCATATATGTAAATTCACACATAATCCGCTGCAATTCTATTGCCTCAACTAAATTAGCGGATAAAGGTCCCGTAATTCCCCATTGAGTAGCCTTCTATATTCTCCAGTCTATTATTCCATTTTCTATCCAATATTGTAGGTAATAGTTTATTTTCTAAGACTTTAACAACTTGCTATTCCATTAGCGTGAGGGGACACGTTTCGCTCTTATACAGAACTGTAGTTAGAATAATATTGTTGTAAAATGTAACTTTTATGTTTCTGGACAGTTGGTACGGACAGAATAATTTTGCAACTGAGAAACAACAAGTGTTCCATTAACTTTTCCTATATTCCTCTTCAATTTCGCCATACCTAGACATTGTAGAAACATTAATTTTCTATGTATTATTTGTGCATAAAAACATAAAGGTTATTTTTTTATTTATATCAATTTATTGAGATTTACAACTGTACAATTATATATATTAAGTAAATGAGCTGATAACGATTACAATAACATGTCAAAGCGTGGAAAGAATTACTCATCAGTAGCGCTTTAATAAAAATTCTACACTAGAAGATCTCTAGGCCATCTTATTTTCAGACGCCTTGGAGGATTATCGGGAATGGAGTGGTAAGCAAGTTGATAAACTTGTGGATTTGAGTGGTTATGGAGCTTACTATGAAAGCATAGGTACCTGGTTTGGGATAACTCAGCCACATATGGAACATTAAGGTCTTTCTGGATAAGTTAATTGGTGACAAAGTAAGATACATTTAGGAGTTTTCGAGGGATTGTGAATTGTAAGGATACGAGATGAATTGGATGGTTTAGTGGAACCCTAAAGCTCAACTCCGTTCGTCCAAGTAGATTTAATTACAGTCATATAAATAAGTCTTTTGTAATTAATTGGGAGCTTTGAACGTTTGTATAGGAAATGATGAAGTAGTCTGTAATGACGAGCAGTATAATAGATTTAAATTAATTATTTAGAGAACAATTTTTTTTTTTTTTTTTTTTTTTTTTTCCGACTTCTTGAGCATTTACTCGACAAACGTTCAGACCTATTTGGACCTCGGGCTTTTGACTAAACCATCCTATTCGTACATAATCCTCAATTCTCCTTGCTTTGTCTCAAATAAACTTATTCACGAATATCTTAATCTACCATATTTTATTGATTTAGCCCAAACCAGATACCTGTCTTTTCATAGCAAATTCTATAACTATTCAAATCCACTAGTATCTCAACTTATTTTCCTTTCTATATCAGATAACCCTCTGAGGCGTTTAAAAAGAAGATGTCCTCAGGATCTGCTAATATAGAACTTTTATTGAAGCAATGAGTGGTTGTTTCCAAGAAATCGATTTGTCATTATGAACATGATCTTCACATTTACTAGATGTATATTTATTTTAGAATAATTTGATAATTACATTTTTAAAAATTCGAATTTTCAATAAACATTCGAGTTGTTATTACTAAGAAAAATTATAAGTTGAAAGTTACTCTAGTAATTTTATATATAATTTCTATTATTTATAGGATTGATGGATTAATTGTCACTTCTATAAGAATTATTTTATCTGAAAACTAGTTTCAAATGTTAAACATTCATCATCAGTTCTTAAACATACAAAATTTTCAAAACAGCACTTTGTTACGTATAACAATAATAGTTTTTAAAAATGTAAGACAAGAAATCAAATATATTAATACTTACCTGAGGAGGCATAACGGACTTCCGAAAGATATCAAGAGTGGAGGGGGAAGAAGAAAGGGCGAGGCAGATTTATTTTTGTTTTTTTTCCTGGGGTTTTCCAGGGTTTTTTCTATAACAATTTTTTTTTATTTATTCATTTAATTTAAAAAAAAATTTGATTGGTTTAGAACGATTTTATTATTTCTAATGATTTGTAAATATTCAGCTTTAGATTATTTCCTGATTGAAGTATTAGTTTCACTCCCGAGCCTTTATTGAATTTATTGTTATGTTCATTTAGATTGGTAGCAAAGTTGGAAATTTGGGTCTAATTATTGTATGCTTATAAATATTCTTTTCGTCTTTGATTTACCGATTATTTTAGTTTTTTCCGTGTATTTAGCTAGAAGTAAGATGACATAGGTTTATCAATTTTAAATGCTGAGTTCATCTACTGCGCGGGAGCCTTTCTCGACGTGGAACAGGCACATTCAAGAATGGTGTCAAAAATGGAGAATCAAAATAAACCCAAACAAATCTCACCAAATAACCTTTATCCTTCGTCGTAAACCTACAACTTCCTGTCCTACAGAATCCTACAATGATATTTCACTAATTCCTGTTGAACAGATCCGCTATCTAGGACTCCATTTGGACAAACGTCTTACTCCGAATCCACATACAAGGCTAAAGCGACAAGAAACTGCTCGTCGTTCAAAGCTACCAATTAATTACAAAAGACTTATTTACATGACTCTGATTAGACCTATTTGGACGTACGGAGTTGAGCTTTGGGGCTCTACTAAACCATCCAATTCATCTCGTATCCAATCCTTACAATCCAAAATCCTTCAAAAATGCTGAATGCCCCTTACATTGTCATCAATAAACTTATCAATGAAGACATTAATGTTCCATATGTTGCTGAGTTAGCCCAAACCAGATTCCTATCCTTTCATAATAAGCTCCATAACCACTCAAATCCATTAGTTTCTCGACTTGGTTCCCACTCCATTCCCGATAATCCTCCGAGGCGTCTGAAAAGAAGATGGCTTAGAGATCTTCTAGTGTAGAATTTTTATTGAAGTACTACTGATGCGTAGTTCTTTTTAATTTTTGATATGTTATTATAATATTTATCAGCTCATTTACTTGATGTATATATTTGTACAGTTGTAAATTTCAATAAACCGAATAAAAAAAAAAAAAATATGCTGGGTTCAAACCTAATTTTCTTAATTCTTTTCCTACTTTGGTGGATATTGGGCTGTAATATGGGATTATTATTTCGGTCTTGCTTTCAGGCTTTGATTACATTTGAAGTCGATACATTGACTGCAGTCATTAAGCGGGGAAGGTTGATGCCGCAAAAATTCTGTGGGAGCACAAGGGTTCGTTCCGGCCTACCATTATCCCGTACACGGCGTAGGTTCGGTCCTCCGGAAGCGGTGCCATTAGCGTTCAAACTCAGCGGAAGGTTAGCAAGCTGCCAACCTCACAACGAAAAAAAAAAAGTAATTGCTCAGGCCCAGTTCGATTTTAGCAGGGTTTTAAAACATTATAAAATAAGAAAAAAAAAATATACTCAATTTTAATATTGGTAAAGAGGACATATTACCGTACAAACAGTAACAGTGATATTTTCTTATATTAAGGCTAATTGAGGAACACAATATTGAGTGTGATTCAACCAGTCCCAGATCAACCGGTCTATCCCATGGATTTTTAACCCTATTTGAACTATGGCTTTTGTGCGAGGATGAAAGCTTAACAAAAAAAAGAACAAAAGGGGAGTCATATGGACGTTCCTTATATGGAACACCTATGTGAAGTCGTAGAGAAAAAAAATTATTTATTTATTTATTAATCAAAAACACTCCAATCCGATGTCATTAACCTTCAAGAATGGTGTCGAAATTGAAGAATTAAAATAAATCCAAGCAAATCCCATCAAATAACCTTTACCCTTCGTCGTAAACCTACTACTTCCTGTCCTACAATATCCTTTAATAATATCCCACTGATCCCTGTTGAAAAGATCCGCTATCTAGGACACCAACTGGACAAACGTTTAAATTGGAATCAACATACAAGATTAAAATAAAATTCTTTAAGAAAAACCTGGTGGTTGAGCGTGATTTAGTCCAAATCTCCTCCTTCTACAACCGTTGAGCTAGTAACAGTACATACCTATTTACTAAACAGATATTTACAACTGTAAGTATACAGAATATAATAAAAATAGATCTAGTATCTTTGAAGATAATGCTCATAGTAACATGTCAATTGTATGTAAATCAACTTTAGTAAAAGTTCTATACTAGAAGATCCTAAACCATGTTTTTTTCATACGCCTCGGGGGTTATCTTAGATAGAATGAAGAGCAAGTTCAGGTTCTTGTGGATTTGAATGTTTTAAGGATTTTACGATGAAATAATAGATATCGCGTTTGGGAATTAACATTTAAAAACTATCAGAACTATAAATGCAATGAGAAAAAAAATTAAATGAATGACATATCTTTATTAGTGACAATAATAAAATACGACAGAAAATAAAGTTTACACTTTGCTAATTGTGTTATTACTGCAGTTTTGAATTTTTTTTTTGTTTACTGTTTAATTTATACATATACATATACATAGTTGTATAATAATAGCTAATTATCTGTTTTAATAATATTATTTTCTTTCTATAGTTTTGTGTTTTATTTTTCCACAAATATCTATGTGAAGCATTTATTGTTTCTTTTTTTCATGATTAATGTATGAGTTTGTTTTATTATAACAATCATACATATACTCCAGCTGCAGAGCAATTACCGGAAGCACCCACCTGCCTGTTCCCCGGGGGGAGGGTTCGTTTAATATTTATTCACAAATTTGCGTAAAATTCTGGTTGTTCTTGGTTGTGTTGCATTTTGATCTTCCTTGATTAGGTCCTTAAGGTTGGTGAAGCTCAGGAGATAAGGCACAAGGCTTCTGAAATTGGTATCCACCTGGGACAGAGAATTTTTATAAGTATAAGGCGTGAATCGTCTCTGTGGTCGGGGATACTTTTAGCCTATATGTTTATCATAACACTATATACCTCAAATCGGAAAACTGTGAAAATTAAGTGCTATGTAGTATTGTTTTAAATAACTATTTATGGTCATAGATAAGGGAACTGGTCAATTCAAAGGTAATTTCGTTGGTACAGTTTGTAAGATGATATCCTTGGTTACATATTTAGATTCTTAAAAGTTTATTCTATTGAACGTAAAATTGACAAATGTGCCAAAGCTTCCTTATAAACATTTACATACAAAAATTACAACATAAAAAAAAAACAAACTCGAATTTTAAAAAACAGAAAAATATCTGATCCGATTGGAATAATCGTTGACGTCCTCTTTTTATAATTTCAATTCTGTGAGAAATCAGGGGGATGTGTTTAGACATATAGATATCATTTATACTTTCTAGAAGAAAAAAAAAAATTAAAATATGCTAAAGAGCACTGATTTGCAGCTTATCCGTATTGATATGAAGGTTATTTATACTTATTTTTTAATTTAGAACTGGAGTCTATCTGAAAATTTTTGTAAAAAACAAAACACCATTTTTGGAGAGCTGTATCTCCCATCCGATTGGCCTACGAAGCTACGGTTGGGCTTAAATTGCCACAAATTGATTTTTTAAAAATATTATGAATAAAATCTATTACCAAAATCACACAGCTTACGAGATATAAGTAAAAAACTGAAAACAGTGCTAACATTTCGCGGTTTTCAAATTGCACCAAATAAGGTTTTGGAACAATAAAATGTACAGATTTTCTATTAAATCGTCATTGTAAAAAGCGAAAATAGGTTTTTAATAACAATTTTATTGAAAATAAGTAATTTTTATAATACATTTCTAGCTCTATATAACACCGTAACTTTGTAACCTCTTGTGAATGGCACTCGCCACCTATCGGTAAATTTTCAAAATTGCCTAACCTACCTTGAACTATGAGGATGATATAGTTAAAATTTGGTAAGGATTGGTTCATTAATTTCCGCCGTCAGTGATCACAAACGAAAAATGGCTTGTCCTTTTATATAATAGTATAGATAAATAGATTTAAGTAGTTTTTTTTTTTTACTTCAATGCTTATAACATATTCTCCTTCTTTACGCAATCTGCCGGTGTTCCTCATGGTAGTATCCTAGGTTCCATCCTCTACACAGTCTATACAGCTGACACTCCCACAGTCCTCACTACGTACGCTGATGACACATGTGTGTTATCAGTAAATCATGTGCTCCTCCAAACCATCAAATTCATCTCGTATCCAATCCAAACTCCTTTGAAAAATCCTGAATGATCTTTAATTTGTCACAAATATACTTATCCATAAAGACCAAATGTTGATTTTTATTTACGTTACTGATTTAGCCGAAACTAGATACCTATCCCTTCGTAGTAAACATTTTTTGAAATGAAAATGAATTTTATTCTGACGCCATTGATCCTTAAGAATAATTATGAGGAACCATTAATAGCGGCCTAGCTGCCGTAATTTATAAATATAATAAAAGCAAGAAAATACAATTAAAATTAAATTAAGGAATTTAAAAGAAATATTAAATTACAATATAAAGTACTAAAAGTAATATTACATGTTTTTAAAATATCACACGAAAAACAAATTATATCTTAAGGATAGGATTTAAAATAAGCTACGAAAGCAAAAATAGGGAAAATAAAAAAATTAATGAAAATAAATACAGTAAACAAAGCTGAGAAATTATAAATTATCCGGAAAAATAATACATCTTGTCTGATATAATAATATAATAATGCCGAAACCAATTTTAGAAATTTAGTGCAATAGTACAAAATCAATATTATATTCAGAATATACATATTTAATTTTAAAAATATTTTCTTCATCGATATGACTGTTAGATTGAATGTCTAACAAGTAAACGAAAAGTCGGGATTTGAAACTATTATGAGTGGATGTATGGCGAATGATGGAAGGGAGGGAGTTCCAGAAGTTAGAAGCTCTGGAAATAAAGGAACGTTTGACGGATGTTGTGTTGAAGGGATTTAGGTAGAGGTCTGAGGAACGGGATCTGGTTGCGGGACTCACTGATGACTTTAATGTTAATACTTTGAGGATATAGGGAGGTTACTGAGAGGAAAGTGATTTGTAAAGGAACGAGCCAAGGAGGTATTGTCTTCGGAAGGAGGCAAATAACCATTTTAATCTTGTGTAGTGGTGAGATTCATGGTCATAACGTGGTATCCCTAGAACGAATCTCAGGCAACAGTTCATGAGCTTCTTCAATCTTTCATCCTGAGATGCAGAAAGACCTCCGTACACCACATTACCAAAATCAAAATGGGGGAATATGAGGGAAGAAATTAATTGTTGACGATTTGATTGAGGGAGGAATTTACGGGAGCGGTTTAAGAGTCGAAGAATGGAAATTGTTCGGCGGATAATAAGGGAAACAAACTTATAAATTTTACAAACTACTTCATAGCCATTCTAATCCATTAGTCTCTCTACTTGCTTTCCCGAAAATCCACCGAGGTGTCTGAAAAGAAGATGTCCGAGAGACCTTCTTATATTTTTTTTTCTTTTTATTGCAGTGCTACTATTGAGTGGTTCTTCACATGTTATTGACAAGTCATTGTAATAATTTCCTCCAATTTACTTATTGTACATTTATGTATACTGTTGTAAATATCAATAAATAGTTTTTTAAAAAAAATCCTGATAGCGCTTTCTAATGGAATTATTCTACAGTGGATATCACTACAATGGAAAATAACTAATTAAACTATCCTAGAGGACTAAATAGGGCACTAGGAGTGGGGCAGAAGGCTGAGTATTTAATCCCGGCCCGGTGGGAACAGAGCCCGGGGGTAATGGAGTAATACCGTTTGATTAAAATTGTCTTACCATCATCGAAATTCTCCATTCATCCGATATACTATTCACTGTTTAATTTACACTACAATGCCGCGTTTGCCGAACCGGAATATCGATTTCCCAATGTAAATTAAGAACTTAGAGTTGGCGTCCAGAGTTTAATATTCAGCTATTGAATGCTGGATACATCCATTATAACTTTATGAACGGTATACACTATTGGGGCCATTGATAAGTAGATACATTTAATGTATGTTTTTATAATTATATGTGATCCTGATCTTAGTTAAAAGATTCTAAACGTGCTTTTGCACCAACAGCAAAAACTACTGAACCAATCTGTACCAAATTTTAACTACCTACACCATCTTCAAATTTCAAGGAAGGTTTAGCAATAATAAACTTTATTTTTTTCTTTTAAATTGTTGTTAAAAAAGCGATAAATATGTGGTGCACAACGAGGTTTGAAAATTTCCACCTATCGGTAAAACGGGAGCGCCATTCAAGAGAGGTTTCAAAGATAAGATGTTATCAACTCTACATGAAAAGTATCACACTTTGAAATATTTGAATTTTATAAAAACGTATTTTTTTTTCATAATAAAGAAAGGTTCTGAAGTCTATAATAAACATTCCTAAACTAGACGTAAACAATTTTTGTTTTTAAAAATTACAATATTTATTCCAATAAACAAAAAAGTTATTTTTACAATTTTAACTTTTAACCTTTTAATTTATATTTAATAAAACATATTGCCCCCTCTGACTTGAAAGACTGCTTCCACTAGTCTTGGCATAACTGTAAATAACGAAACGAATGATAAACACGGACTGAAGGAAATTTGAAAAAAATAATCTAAAATTTCATCGTTTGTTATTAACAGCGAAAAACATTGATGTTTCTAATCCTTAATGTCTCACGTTTAATAAATGATATTAATATGAATATTGAGAACTATGGGTGTTGCAATACTTTTGACGCGGAGTTTATATGGCAGAAAATATTTATAAAATATTCTTGATTAAATTAAGTTGTTATAAAAAAATATAAAAATGTGTGGTTAGACGTGTGAATCCCAGTGATGTTTAAAAATCGAACGATATGTGGACACCATTCTGCCTCAATGTGGGCAATAGGTAATATGGATGACTAAATGGTTCCATTCACACACTATGTACAATAAGAAATAAATACAAAGAATAGATAAAAAAAAATAATAATAATAAGAAAATAAACAAATACCTCAAATATACAATACATAAAGCTAAGAAAATAAAAAATAAATAATTTATAAAATAAGTAACAAGACATAAAATAAAAACAATAATAAGAGTAAAAAATAAAAAAATAGTAATAATAAAAAAAAATAAAAAAATAAAATTAAATTAAATCGTAAAATACATTCATACTTTATTTACACTATATTCAAATCTAAGAGATCCCCCAACCAGACTTGTCCCTCCACTTATGGATGGACAAGCCAGGCCCCAAGAGATCCCAGCGTTTCTCTCTCAGCTGCGTCACTAATATAATATAACACCAGTGGAGGCTGTGTGAGAGCGCTAAACTACAGTCACCCAGAGCATGAGCTGAGAAGCTGGCCATTGCCAGGACTCCATGTCGAAATTTATAATAGGTCACGAGGCCACTGCCTTTTTAACCTGCGAGGAGAATTATAGGGGTGAGTGGAGCTGGATAGGGATTGTGCTAGTGGATTAGGATGATGAGAATGTTTTTGATGAAATTTTGAAAATTTGAGAGGTATGGATTCTAGGACAAAAGGTATATTAAGATCGTTATGTAGGGTTTTGTTGGGGACATAAAATGGGGCATTGGTTATGGTTCTTAGGAATTTGGATTGGAAGGATTGGATACGTTTGATGTTCGAGTGTTTTGCTGTCCCCCAAACTTCTGGTCCGTAGGTCCAAATAGGCTTTAGGATAGTCTTATAAATCAGAAGCTTGTTGTCTATTGAAATTTCTGAAGTCTTGCATAGAATGTGATATAGTTGGCTGTATCTTCTGTTTAGTTCTTATCTTTTAAGTCTTGTATGTGGGTTCCAAGTGAGTCTATTGTCTAAGATGAAACCAAGATATCGCACTGTATCAGATCTGGGTAACGGGATCTTATTGAATAGAACAGTTGGGCAGGAACTACGGCGTAGAGCAAAAGTCATGTGGGTGCATTTGGATTCATTTAATTTCCATCTGTTGCACCATTGTTCTATCATTGAGAGGTGATTTTGTAGGTTAGAAGAGGCTGTTTTAGGATCAGGATGTGATGAAAGTATAGCTGTATCATCAGCGAAAGTTGCAAGGAACGTGTCGGGAGAGGTAGGAATGTCAGCAGTGAAGAGGATGTAGAGGACAGGACCCAAAACGCTGCCTTGAGGAACTCCGGCTCGGATAGGATAGCAGTCGGAAAAATCAGAGCTGCATCGAACTCGGAAGGAGCGATTTGTAAGGTAGGAATAAATGATGAGGTAGAGGGTTTTTGGTAGTATGCTCTTAAGTTTAAAAAGCAATCCGCTGTGCCAAACCCGGTCAAAAGCCTGAGCAATGTACAGAAAGGCACCCGAGCAATATTGCTTCCTTTCCAGAGCAGAAGATACATGGTCAACAAGACGGAGTCCTTGTTGGACTGTAAAATGCATTGGACGAAATCCAAATTGGTGGGAGGGGAAACTATGTGTGTCAAGTTTGGATAGGATACGTTTAAGGAGGATTTTTTCAAATATTTTAGATAGAATATGATGTAGGCTTATTGGTCTATATGATGAAGTGCTGTTAGGAGGTTTACCTAGTTTTAGGAAAGTTATTATGACGGAGTGTTTCCACAAGAAAGGAAAGTGGGTTGTGCGTATGATGCAATTGTAGATATAGGTAAGGAACATTATTGCTTTATGTGAAAGTTGGCGTAGGATTTGAGGAGTAAGGTCATAGCCAGGGGATTTTCTTTTGTTTATTTTTCGAAGTAGAAATTTGACCTCAGAGGGGGTAACAGCTCTAGGAGGTAAGGAGAGTGGAATGGGAGAAGATAGGAACTCTTCAACTGTACTGGATTGATTAGGATAAAGTCCAGGATTTGGAGTATATGTTTGGGAAAGGTGATTGGCTTGTTCCTCTGCTTTTTCCATGTCAGATGCGACCCATGAGCCGTCACCTCGTCGGAGGGGATGGGAGATAAGCTTGGATTTTAGGATCTTTTTTGTTATGTTCCAGAGGGAATTATTATGAGCGGAAAGGGACGAGAGGTATGTATTGAATGACTGGGATCTAAAGGAAGCCAATTGGCGCTTGACTAGTTTCGTGTATTAGTTATACGTGCAACGATTAGATGGATGTCTTGTGCGTTGCCATATTGCTCTATAATAGCGCTTGGCATGGATGATATCTAAAAGGTTTTGTGGTAATGGTTTTTTTAAAGGGTTTTTTGGGATACTATTCGGTGAAGATGCTGCCCAAGCGGCTTGCTGGATTGAGGTAGTGAAGGAGTGAACAGCATCATCTAGGTTTTCACGGGTTTTCAAGGAAACTCTGAGGTCTATTTGTTCGGTCAGGATTTGTTGGAAGAGCTTCCAGTTGACTGGACCTCTGATAAATGAGGAAAAGGGTGATTTAGGAACTGGTGATATGGATAGGTTTAATATTAGTTGGCTATGGTCTGATGATAGGTCGTCTAGGATTGATTAAGAGGCCCTAGGCTTTTGAGGATAAAAAAGTCTAGGAGATCGGGATTACGATTAGGATCGGTAGGCCAATATGTGGGAGAGTCGGGAGAGAGGATTTTGCAAGGACTAGAATTTAGTGCAGACATCAATGTTCGCCCACGGGAGTTGGTTGTTCTGGCTCCCCATTGCTGGTGCTTGGCATTTAGGTCTGCTCCTAAAATAAAGTGTTGTCCTAGGGAATCTAAAAAGGAAGAGTAGTGGGATTCGGAAATGGATTTGTTGGGAGGGAACAGGTAGTGGGCGAGGGATTGGTGTATGATGACAGCGGATCCAGCATGGGCTGTTCCATCTGGGTGGTCAGTCCAATATGTTTCGTACTGAGGTATGTTAAATAGACGTTTGTTGGTTAGTCTTGTTACAGTAATAAGAGCTACGTCGATGTGTCTGTCCTGTAATAAGGTAGTTATTTCGTTAGTGTGATTTCGAACATCATTTGCGTTCCATAGGAGGATCGTAAGGGACTTAAATGAGGACATTTAAGGATTTCTAGGTGGTGGGATTACAAAATGTGATAAAGCAGTAGAAAGTAGGGTTATGAGAGGGGTAACTATAGATTTAAACTCTGAGAGGAAAGACGACAGTATATTGGTGAGGTCAGAGGAATTCGGAGGAGGAGGGATGTAAGGAATCTGATGAGGATTAGGGTTATAAGGATTAAGCTTTGGATGAATGGCGGAAGGATGAGGACTTTGGGGTTCTTGTGATGCAGGTTCAGGCTGTTGGGTCTTAGGATGTGAGATTGGTTCTGAGCCTCTTAACATTTCAGAGAAGGTTACTGCTCCATTGACTGTTTTGGATGGTTGTCTTGTTGGTCTGGATGGCTCTTCTCTTCTAGCGGTTGTCTGCATTCTTGATTTCAAGGTTTTGTAGGTTTGACATCCCTTGTAATTTGCTGGGTGCCCTTGGTGGCAAAGTGCACAAACTGCAGGAGTTTGTCGGGATTTGATGCCTTGTTCTGATTTATGTTGCTCACCACACTTAACACAACGTGGTAAATGATGGCAATGGCGTCTTGTGTGGCCATATGAGTGGCAGTTATGGCATTGAGCGATTTCCCGCTTCGGGTATGGTTTTTCGACTGCTATACTGGTGTAGTACAGTCTGTTAACCTTGTGGATTTCTTCTACCCACGGTGTTCGCTCGAGGTCGACGAAAAATAGAGGCAAGGCTATTTTGCTGGTTGCACCCGATTGATCTTTATCGTCTCTTTGGACATTTATAACCTGCTTGACCTTAAATCCCATAGCAGTCAGTTCCTCTTCGATGACTTTGCCTGGTGTTGATGCATGTAAATGGCGAATTACTACTGTAAGTGATCTCTCCTGTTGTAACTGGTATGTGTGAAAATCTGCCTTGGTATCAGACAGATACTTCACCATTTTCCTGTAAATTTCTGGCGTGTCTAGGACAATCTTAGTATCATTTGTCCGACTATGGAGTGTAAATTTACCGGAGCCTACTATTTGATTTAATTTTTCACATAGGAGCTGTATGTTTTTTATATTTCTCACAAAGATGGGCGGGGGTTTAATTACTTTTGGGGTGCTATTACTTTCTATTGTTTCTGTCCTGTTAGATAAAACTTGATATGGGTTTGGTAAATACTTGGGTTGAAGGACCTGGAAGAGATTCCATATCTATTGAGTTCTTCTCTGGAGTGACGGGAGGAGTGATTCTATTGGAGCGTTTTGGCTTTTGTTTTGCAGGGGAGTTCCTTGGTGTATTTCCTAAGCTTCTTGATCTCTTAGTGTTAGTCTTTTTGCTGGACATTACCATGTGGAAATATCGCATGCTAATGTAACGATCATATAAATATTGTGAAGAGAAAAAGTTAAAAAACAATAGAAAAAATATATATATATAAATATATAAGGTTTACGTATTGGAATACGTAATAATCTGAGGAAAGCGCCAGTTGCACCTCCCTCAGCAACGACTGGCAGAGCACTGGCTTAGCCTGGTGGGGATACTGCTAGTAGATAAGATGGCCACAGTACACGCCAGTCTCATGCAATTCGTAAACACAGTGGTCTGTTTTATAGTTTATAAACAAGGTGTTTACTCACGTTTAGTAAGCTGTAATAATCTAAGTTTCTAATAATTTGCTCACAATGTTTTTTACATGATGTTTTAATCTAGAACACTAGTTAAAAACACTTTTCACAGACAGATCTAACGTGCAACCTCACAATTCGGGCGCGTTCGCGGAACTCTCATAAACTATTAGGATTAGAAACTAAAATCCAACCAGATGAAATCGATACAAAATTTGTTTGTTGTTATTATTAATAAAATTATCATGGGCAATACCACTTCACCTATTTTCAAGGTTATGATAGAAGAGCGCTGAAATCCCCTGAAATCATGTTTTGCCCGCCATGCTTGGGGGACTGGCTTGATTTAGGTTTTTTTTTTAGGATGTTCATTCACACACATACATATTTACCATGGTTGCATTTAAATTTTTTTTATTCTATATTTTTTTTTTGATGTCTTGTAGATTGATGAGTGTTCAGTCAAATGGAAAATTAGGAAATGTTAAATTAAAAAATCATTAATTTTTATTATGACGTCCGTTTTCATAATTCCTAGTTTTTTATTGACACATCTTTTTTTTTTGTAGCCGTGATGATGGCCATCAATGTTTTTGCCAAAATCTGGGCATAAAATGAGTGTTTTGACATTTCTATATTTTCCAATTTGACTGATACTTCGTATATCCTAATATGAGACGTATTCACCTAAGGTCAACAAATCCACCTTTCATATATTATTTTTTAATTTGCATACTTAGAAATAATTTATTTACCATTCCATCCAAGTGTTTTTTTTACCAGATTTACTATAAAACAATGCTAATTTCATGGCTGAATATTTGAATAATTCTGAAGTTATAAAAATTATCTTTCCTCCCACCAGAGTTATTTTCTTTAATCCTTTCCATTGTCCTTAGGGCCCTGTTGTTAAGATTTATCAAAGGTCTCTATCCGTTAATTGGATGCCGTGTGCTCCTGATGACGGAGGGCGAATAATTATTCTAATCCTTTATGATTTAATTATTAATTAAATTAAAAAAGATCTGAAATTAAATCTATAAAAAAAAAAAAAATCGCATTTATTAAAAAAAGAAAAAAAAAAGGTATGGTAGATAGATGAAAAGAATATTATGGTTGAATAAATTGTCTATTATAGCTTTAGTCATTATTAATTAAAATCATATTATCTGAATGGACTTTAGCTCATTCCTTATTTATTATTTAAACTAATACATCAGTAGTACTTTTTACTATCCTGAAAATTTACAAATCATGAAGGTGAATCCAAGTTCAGTTGGATAGATGTACTGTTTCCTGACCAATGTCTGTGCATTGAGGTATATTAAGCCAGCATAACGCTTATCTGCTACAGCCAGACTAGAACCTGGGACCTATGGGGCTGGGATTCTCCATACACACTGAGCTACCGCACCTCCTACACCATATATTTCTTACACTGATTAGAAATTCAGTTATTTAATTGCTATTCACCTAAAAAATTTCATTTCAGTCATTGCATACCTATTTCTCTAAATATGACTTTTTTCTATTCATTAAATTTATATCAGTATAAAACAAAAATACTATACAGATGTAAATTTGATGAATAAACTCATAAACTATTACAATATAAAGGACCATTGTCTAGTTATTGTCTGGTGCGATATATTTGTTTCATCGTTCACAAAAGACTTACAGGGAACCCACATAATAGACATCAAAGGCAAGAAAAAAATAATAGAAGATTCAGCCAACTATAACGAATTTTAAGTAAACCTTTCACCATTCAATAGATAAGGAGCTTTAAATTTACAAGAACCTACTTGAAATCTAATTCTTCCAATCCAGAACCATGACTAACACTCCATCACACATCTTCAACAAAGAATTACATAACACACGTAATATCTCTTTTGTGCTTAAAGCTATACCAGCTAAATGTTTAAAATGTCCATTTTAATAAGATCCTTATCCAACTGTACTCATTTTTATAATTCTCCTCGAATGTTTATACGGCGGTGACCATTAAATTAAGGTTATCGCGAAATTTGAAATGGAGTTTCGATCTTTGGCAAAGGCTAGTTCAGAATACTTAAGGCTGAGCGCTCTCATTCTGCATCGACTAGCTAAAACCAACACCAATTAGTCCGAGATCTAGCCCAACAAAAAGATAGGGGAGTTTTATAAAAACCCAAGATGGATCGGTTCTGATGGGCAGGTAATATAGCAAGGATGGCACCCGACTAGATACTTTGAAAAATCCTAGATGAAAGAATATATGCAATCAGAAATGTTTTATTGATGCAAAATCTATCCTGGGTATTCCTAGCTGAAGAGTAACAGTACCCAACCGCGATGACTGAAGGACCTAATTGCGGGAAAATTCGAGTCTTCCAGGAGTTGCAATTCCACGGATGAAAATAATATAATAACAATCAAATAAATTGATTTGTTTCATATACAATCATGTTACTATTAACCTATACGTTTTATCTTATTTATATATTGACTTTAAGGTCGTGTGATTTTTTTTTTTTTTTTTTTTTTTTTTTTATATACGTTTATTGAAATTTACAACTGTACAGAATATATACATCAAGTAAACGATTATAGTAACATGTGAATGAATGAATGCTCTTTATTTGTTAAAGACAGAGTCTTGTACAAATAATAATATTATTAATAATATACAATAGATCCATAGTACGATTCTAGTGCTCTTAAACAAATCCTTACATAACAATAGTAACATGTTAAAATTTGAAAAGGACTACTCATCCGTAGCACTTTATTAAAACTTCTACACTAGGTCTCTAGGCCATCTTCGTTTCAGACGCCTCGGAGGATTATCAGAAATAGAGTGGGAAGCAAGTTGTGAAACTAACGGATTTGAGTGATTATGGAGCTTACTATGAAAGGATAGGTATCTGGTGTGGGCTAAATCAGCAACATATGGAACATTAAGATCTTTATGGATAAGTTTATTGGTGACAAAGTAAGGAGCATTGAGGATTTTACGAAGGATTTTGGATTGTAAGGATTGAATACGAGATGAATTGGAACGTTTAGTGGAGCCCTAAAGCTCAACTCCGTACGTCCAAATAGTTCTAATCACAGTCATGTATATGAGTCTTTTGTAATTAATTGGGAGCTTTGAACGTTTGTCTAGTAAGTGTTGAAGTAGTCTGAAACGACGGGCAGTTTCTTGTCGTTTTAGTCTTGTATGTGGATTTCAAGTTAGTCGTTTGTCCAAGTGGAGTCCTAGGTAGCGTATCTGTTCAACAGGGATTAGTGGAATATCATGTGTGAAATTTGATTTGTAAATTAATATCCTTCAGTATTCTACGAAGGATTTCTATTGTAATACAGGATAAATTGAAATGTTTAGAACTTTTAAATATGGATCTACATATCGCGCTTTATACATCGTGTAAATAAGTGTTTTTTCAATCAATCAGAAGCTTAGAGTATTTTTCTGGTAAATGAAGTTGAAAAAAAAGCAGATGTTGGCCGTTTCAATCGTAATGAGTGTTCTAATTAAGGTGTTTGTCCATATACGAGTATAATCCTTGATATACACACCTTTATATGTAGCTGTAGAGAACACTATTTTTACTATTCTTCATAAGTGAAATGATGATTCCTAGAATGACAGCAGACAACCGATGGTTCTTTGGACTAAGCAAGCAGCTGAGTGGCCGATTAATCTCAACCCAAGACCAAACTCCGACTTAATAAATCCCTTGCGCGTACTTCTAAATGGATCAGAATGCTGGACATTATACAAAGTTTCTAAAAAAGAGCTATTGATTTTTGAAATAAATCTCTCTCACCGAAGGCGTCTGAGGTATGAGGGGCAGATTTCAAGGATATTAGGTGTAGAGGTGGCTAAAATGTTGACGCATCCTATTCATGAAACAAGAAGGAAAGGAAGACCAAAGCTGAGGTGGTCGGATGGTGTGGGGGGAGGATGCTAGAAAACGTTTGTGGGACAGGAACTGGATAAAGTTGGCACCAGACCGCGAGGATTGGATGAAGCATTTAAAGGAGACCAAGACCTGTAACCGGGTTGTAGTGCAATAAAAAAAAAAAATTAAATGAAAAAATTATTTTATCCCAGAACAGAATGTTCCGTAAGAATGACATTGACCCAATGACGTTATGTAAAGCAGTCAATTGAACTTCATTTTAACAATGTAATTTAATATATTAAATCTTCATGAATAAATATATATATTAAAAGGTTAACTAGATTATTATTAATAACGATACAATAGTTTAATAGGTTATTAAATAAAGTGATAGGAGGATAATTAGAGGGTGCTGGGTTGAATTCTAGAAAGAAGTAGCACATTTAATGAAAGGAAGGAAACGGTTCTGTGAAGTGGATGTTCAAATCAGCAGATTGAAATCTTGTGCTCAAAGTGTGAATAGAAAAACGTTGTGTGAGGAGATCAAGGTCACAAGAAGGTTTTCTTTTGTTTTTGTGCTTGGTTTTAAAAACCTGAAAGCCCAGGGCTAGTCCATACACGTTTCGTTTCAGCATTCACATTGATAAGGCTAAAGTTATAAAACTCCTCTTTTATTCTCAATTAAAATAGTTTATCGTAGAATTAGTGTAATTAAACCAATTATTAGTTGAATATAGCTGAAAATTTGCTATTCTATTTCAAATCTGAAGTATCTTGTTGAACTATAATTGTTGTTTGCATTTTAATCATAGTTTCATTCAATTAATGCTGAATCCTTGAAAAACCAGGACCGATGAGATTTTCCAATGGCGGAAAGAAGGACTGGGTAAAAGATGAAGTAAAACCTTATGAGAATAAAAAGAAATAATTAAAGGCATAACGTCAAATGAAAGTGGAATATAAATCATCTTATGTTGAAATAAAATCAGTCAGGGTACATTTTATACTTTTTTTTTTAAGCATTATTTTAGTGAGACAAAGAAAATGAAAAGGAGAAATTAAATAAGAAGATAATATGCAAGAGAAGAAGAAGAAGAAAATAAACTTTGTGCTCTAACAATAACATTTGAGTGCAATACATAGGGAAATCCTCTCACTATAATAATTGATTAATAATTGTATTATGAGTTACAAAGTAAATGAGAAATGTTGTAAAAAGTTCATATTTTACATTTGCAATGAGAATTGAAAATTCAGGAGGTAACGAAATAGATGATGTTTAAAAGAAGTTAGAGAGGAGCATTTTCTAATTGAGATGGGCAATGGATTCCAAAAAGAGGAAGCGCGAAAGAAAGGATTTTTTGAAGAATGCAGTTCGATGCGCAGGAGTGTACAGGTTGATGGGCAGGGTTCTAGTGGTTAAGAGGTGGGTGGAGGAGCGCAGAGTAAGGAGGTCATGAATATAGCAGGGTTTTTGGTTTTCAAGAATTGAAATGAGAGAAGTATGTTGCCAGAGTGGTTTGGAAAGAGGGTTTCAGGTATTGTTCCATAATGAAAACATTGGGAGCGAAATATTCGGAACTCAAAAATATTTCGTTTTACCGGGCAGATTTGTAAAGGAGTATCCTTGAGTGGCTATGGATGTAATCTAAGTCATGGCTAGAGATTTAGTAATCGTGCCAAAGAGGCCAAAATAGCTTATATAAAGAATAGTTCTTTCTATTGTAAATAACTAATTAATTTAGCCCCTTTTCTAACCAATAACTATTAGAATTGGCATTTCTATACCATTCTACATAACAGAAGTGAACAATTAGTTTAACGGTAAGAAAGGTCAACATTTAGTAATATTAATGTCTATCTCTTATCATATTAGCATAATATCATAAAATATTTACTATACATCCTTCATAAAAAATTAAATTGTTTGAAAATAAGAAATATGAAAACAATTATAATAATGTAAATTAAACACACTTCGGTAAGAAAAATTCTCTTTGATCTAAGCTGATTTAAAAAAGGTCGATTGGTATCGATTAAAATACAAACAGAGTTGAAACTTGAGCCTTGAGTTAAGACGTAACGTTGAATAATTGAACCAGTCAGGAGCGGAAGGGGGAAGGAGACAGGCGTGCTAGCTGTAACCATTGAAAAGGTTAAATGGTCGAAATTCAAGATTATATTAGCTAGTTACTAAATGGGGTATTCAATGCTTCCACTTTAAATGGAAATGAATAGTTTTATTATTAAAGCAAAAGTATTGCGAGTTAACAGAAAAATAACCTTATTTTATATGAACAATAATAAGGAAGATTTAGTCGAATCCCCAATATGGAGTCAGAGGGGAAGAGCTCTGTGTCGCACAAATATTAAATCCTGTTACATCCCGGATTTAGTACAATTTCTAGAATATATAGACGTAAGTGATCCTGCAACAATTGTAACAATGTGTATGGAACGAACTGAAGATTGACATTAGTAATGTGGATTGTTAAGATCGACTAAAATTCGGGGTATACCAGGTTCTTCAATACCTGTATATGGGTATAAACAGATATAACATACAAGTAGGTATGTTTTTCTGGATGTCTTTATCTCACCCCCTCCACCCCAAGCTTCATTTGTCTTTTGAAGGAAGGAATTGGAAAAAAAGAAAAAAAGGAGTGAATTAAACCAGGCAAAGAGATAAACAGGAAGGAGTATTCCATCCGACAGAAGGGAACCGCAATGTCTGGAAAAGAAATATTGAAGAATGAGATCGACTGAGAGAGAGAGAGAGTGAGAAGGGTACTCTAACTTACCCTTGATTGTGCATTGCATTTTTTAAATACAAAATATTCCTTGCAAGCCTCTAGTAATCAGACATTGGTGTAAGAAACATACTATATTTGTTTTTAGAGTATGTATTCATAGACTATCCCCTAGAGTCATATCGTTTAGAGTGATATAGAAGAGAAAGAAGAAGAAAATGAGCTTTATTCTGGGACAACTTGTCCCCTAAGAATAACATATGATTACAGTACATAGGACAATCATCTGGCTATGATAATTAATTATAATACATAATAATAAAAATTGCTTAGTAATTAAATTATGAGTTACAAAATAAATGAGAAATCTTGTAAAAGGATATATCTTATGTATACTATTATAAAATCTATTACATAAATATTCATATTTTACATTTGCACTTAGGATTGAAAATTCAGGAGCTAAAAAGAAATATATGATGTTTAAAGGAAGTTAGACGGGAGCATTTTCGAATTGATATGGGCAATGAATTCCATAAAGAGGAAGCGCGGATGATAAAAATTTCAAAGATGCAGTTTGATGCGCAGAGATTGATGGGTTGGATTCTAGTATTCAGGAGGTGGATGGGGGAGCGCAGAGCAAGGAGGTCATGAGTATATGTGTTTCTTTTTTTGGTTTTCAAGGATTGAAATATGAGATAAATCGAGAAAATATGTCACAAGAACATAGTATTAGACAAACGCTAACGATCTTTGAAGAGAAACTTCGTAATATTAGTTAAAACCTAAACTAAAAACTTGGCCCATCACCGGAAAAAACATAAGAAAAACATCAACTTATGAGATATATTAGATATCTTTTTTTTCAGAACCCTCAAAAGGTAATCAGGAATATAATAGAAAGCAAGTTGAGAGACTAGTGGATCTGAGTGATTATGGAGCTTACTATGAAAGAATAGGTATCTGGTGTGGGCTAAATCTGCAAGACATGGAACTTAAGATCATAATGGATAAGTTTATTTGTGTTGATGTTTGAAACATTGTATGGAAAGGATACCGGATGAATAGGATGGTTTTGTGGAGCCATAAACCTCAACTCCGGTTGAGATCAAACAGATCTAATTATTGTAATTTAAATTAGCCTTTTGTAATTAATCGGCATCTTAGGACTAGTAAATTGCCGTTTTAGTCTTGTATGTGTATTTCAAGTTGGACGTTTGTCCAGATGGAGTCCTTGGTAGCGGATCTGCAAAATATTTTAATTTTACTAGAAATTTTCCTGATTATCAACATTTATGAAAGCTTCCATGCAAAAGAAAAATGTACCCCTTGTTTAAAGAAATATTTTTGCTAGCGGGTAAAAGGGTTAGGGGTAAAATTAACTTACAACAGGTCGGAAGATTAAAACATTGTACGTAGTGAGGGGTGCCCGTTGATGAAGGAGGGGAAGTTTCTCTTTAAAAAATGACAAAAATAAAAATAATTTTAACATAAAGTTAAAAGTTTTCCATTAATTAAAAGAGACCCATTTACATGACAGTAATTAGACCTACTTGGACATACAGAGCTGAGTTTTAGGGCTGAATGAAACCTTCCAATAATCCTCGTATCCAAAATCTATCGGAAAATCCTCAATACTCCTTATGCACAATCAAGCATATCCATGAAGATCTTAATGTTCCATGTGTTGTTGATTTAGTCCCAAACAAATAAGTATCATTTCAGTAAGCCCAGTACCCACTCGAATCCAATAATCTTTCGACTTGCTTCACTCTCGATTTCCGATAACCTTTTGATACGTCTGACAAGTAGATGGCCTCTAGATCTTCTAATGTAGAACTTTTCTTGTAGTTTCACCAATGGGTGGTTTCTTTAAAAGTTTTTGTCATGTTACTCAAGTCATTTTCCCACACATTTACTTGATGTATACGTTCTATACAGTTTTAAATACTTAAAAAAAAAAAAAAAAAAAAAAAGAAATAAAAAAAAAATGTTGAGATACAATCAACAAGGTTTAAAAAATTCAGAATAGTTACTTAATATTCTCATTTTATATTACTTCTGCAATAAAATATAGGACAAAAAAATAAAAGATTGTCAATATCGTAAGGTGAAATATTTTATAGCTCCCGAGAAACGATATCACAAGAAGAGTGCTGTAGATGACAGGTGTTCATGAATTTCATAAGAGGTGTCATCCTTGTTTGAAGGAATAAGTCCAACTCTATAACGACCGCTTGAAGAAAAACTGAGTAGTTGTGATGTGGACCTGTCTACAGCTATTCCATAAAGGATGTAGTCTTGAGAATTTTATATTTTCTCGACATATAAAATTTTACATTTCATACGGAATTACTGTAGTATCCCTTTAGCCGATTAAGTCAATGGATAGTCGATAAAGTACATATATTTTTTATTACTAAGCTTTTATTTAGTAAATATTGCCTGAAATGATGGCAATAAGTAATATGAATGGTTATAGATCCACTCACACAATATTGAAGTAAAAAGTAAGAAATACATGAAAAAAGAATAAATGTATAAGATAAAACCTTTAAACAGGGTTTTCAATATTCGATCGCCACCCCCCTTTTTTTTCCACATTTTTTTAAGTTTTGAAACGAAACTCTGAGGGTCTTAACTGTGTCAAATAAAGTTTCTTTTCAGGTTATAGTCAGCTCTCCAACCTTCTCAAGTTCTTCTCCAGCGACCCTAACTTTGGAATTCTCAATGGGATGTGGTATTTTTTGTGACGGATTTCGATAGAAAATCAAACTTTGAATCGATTTTATACCGGTGAATTTTTCAATCCGGTGCAGCGTTTCGCCGCAAATCGCGAAAAAATCATTTTAAGAAAATAAGCAGTCTAAAACTGGCATTGCAAAAATAAAATTATCTTTTAACGAAAATATGATATTAAGGCCTTTCCGCGACTGGTACGGCGAGCGGTGAAAACGGCCGTCTTGGATGTTTCCCCCTCGGGAATGGATGTTTTCCCCTCATCGGAGCAAACATAGCCAGGGAATTAATGACAGAACCTTCGCCTCTGACTCTCAGCATCTTCGGGAGTTAGAGCCTGATGAAGTGAAAAGCGGTACGGCCTCATACGGTGTGGCTATGTTTCGAATGCTCCGATAAGGATAAGCATCCACCTTAGCCAGTACATAAATTTTATTAGTTTCATACCCCCATATGGTAGCAAATTTAAAGACGTATTCACGTCAAAATAAAACAACAAAACAATTACCTGTAGCTACATTTACGGACGGCTATAAAGCTATAAACGAAGCGCCTAGAACATTGTCGATGTTACCTGAATTCCTACAGAATAAGACACAACTATTGATAACAATCACTAATGTAGATAATGTCAATAAACTACCTAACAAGGAGTATAAAACTTTACCAATTATTCCTGCCATTGTTCCTTTATTAACCTAATTTCATCAAGTCATCTAAAAGAGGATAGAAGTGTTTGTTAGTCTTTTTCATAAATTAAACAAAAATGAATTACGAAAACAAATTGTCATTTCTGAACTTTTCTTTTAAACTCGGAGCTATTATTAGATTTGGCCCTCAATATTCGGTGGTTTTATTTATCTAGACGGGGAGTACCCGAATAACTGGATTACAGGCTCATCATAATTTATAAATGAAGGAATGAAAATGAGGAAGTTTCTATTTGGATACCTAAATGATGGTAGATTTATACTTCCCTGATTCTCCTGGCAGGCCTAAATTTTATTTCTTGGATATATTTATATAAAGCTAAATTATTACTTATGAATGGCGATATGACCTTAAATTATAATTCCCTTAAAGTGTTAAAAGTTTTTTTTAAAGTTTATAATCAAAATCTGCTACAGTAGTGGGTTCGAATCCCACCTCGAATCCTTTCCTTAATTTAATTTAAATTGTATTTCCTTGTCTTTATTATATTTCTAAATTATACATACGGCAGCTAGGCCGCCAATAATTGTTCATTATAATTATTCTTAAGGGGCAATGGCCCCAGAATAAAATTTATTTTCATTTTCATTTTTTTTCATTTTTTTCACCTGGGCAGGTTAAAATTTATTTTTGGCAAACGCACGAAATAAATCTTAAGATAACCTGTCCTTCCTTATATAGTCGGAGTAAGTAAGGACGTCAAGCTTCAAATAAAAAAAATATATATAAATAACTAAAAATAATTTAAAACAAATAAATAAAAAAAAACCCGTCACAATCAAAATAAATTTGAAAAAAATATAGTTTACAAGAAGAAGATGGCCAGGGATGCAGCAAATAGGAAATAACATATCCAAGTTAAAAAAAAAATGAGTCTTCGTTAAGTTTGTTTTTTAGTTCTTTGTCCTCTCCTGTGTGGTTCGTTCTGAACAAGACTTGCAAGAGAAGGAAAAGTTGGCATTTTATTATAGTTTTTACAACTTGGACGTGACATTTCATTGACTGCATCCGTGATCATCATCTTATTATTAATAATTATTGGGTCATAAAGACATTGCAGTATTTGGATCTGATTGAAAATCCAATTTTCTTAGTACATATCTTCAAATTATGTATGCACTAAAGGGTGCATAAGCAAGTTTGGAGATGGATGATACACTTCTTGTTTGACAAGAAGTGTTGTTTAATGACATACTTGTTCGGAAGGTATTTCCCTGCAAAAGATAGTAGTTAGATGCTGCAATGTCTAAGACTATTAGTGGGGTAAGGCGAAACATTCCAGGTAAACTCCTACAATTAGGTAGAGGTAAACATTTTACGTGTGCAAAGTATCTTGCCTCTTGCCATTTCGTTTTAATTTTCTAACTAACAATTTGAATATGTCTTCTACGCAGCTGAAGATGTTGAAATAATATCCTCTGAATTAAACTGCTCCAATATATTAATATATATTAAAACAGTGCCCTTAAAGTTTTGTCAAATACTAAATAACTTCCTTAGTGGAATTTAAAATTCGTTTTCAGAAAAAAAAAGCAAATAAAAGCAGCTAAATGTTTCAAGTTTATTTCATATACCTTCTAAGAAACCTTTACCGAGAATTTTAAAGAGGTACTTTGGGGTACTTTTTAGTAAAAAATGTTTTTATTTTAAAAAAATGCCTTACTTTACAGTACGTTAAAAAATATTATATATTGAGTCAAATTATAGAATGATTATTTGGAGAGTGACTTACTTGTATACAAAAATCTCAATTGACAAAATGTACAATTTAAACAAAATGTGACCTATCGAGTCAGATGCTATTTACAAACGTTGTTTTTACATTGAAATCCACCTGCAAAAAACGAAAGAACCACTAACAATGTTCTATAAACTACTTAACTATACACCCAACACAATAGTTTCATTAATTTTGATTCTGACTTTTTTCCTCCAAAATTGGCCATTCGTCTCACTGTAAACCTCTTTAAGTTTGGAATTTCCATTACGGTAGGGTGCAAACATTTTCTTTTATGGCATAAGGCCCATAAACCCGACAAATCCTACAAGGCGTTTTAACGGCGTTAAACCCTTCATGGATGTAGTACGGAATAAAAAATAAAATGGATTGATCCTTTTTTTTTTTTTTTTTTTTTTTTTTTTTTTTTTTTTTTTTTTTTTTTTTTTTTTTTTTTTTTTTTTTTTTTTTTTTTTTTTTTTTTTTTTTTTTTTTTTTTTTGTATTCATGTCTGTTAATTGATTAGGTGAACTATTCAGAAAATCTTGCTGGTCAAACAAAGAGCTCAATGACCGCACGGACTTTTAGACCTAACTATTACAAGGGTTATGAAGTACATAATCATTGCTTATTGCTTCTTACATGGATAATTATAATTCGCTAATATAATTGAGGAGAATAACACTAAAAATCTCCATATCTTCGCAGTCAATGGATCAGCGAAAAAAAAAGAATCACTTACTGACGCCTATATATAATTTGTAATAATAAAACATTTCAAATCAGTACTTTGTTTGAATCAAAAAAACAAAACTTTTCTGCACTAAGAATCAGCACGACAAAAAAGGACTTTCCTTTTTTTTTGAACGATAAATTTATTTCCTAATACAAAAACCTGGAGCCAAACTGTAGCTTGTCTCAATTGAAGCTAAAACAGAAAGTAAGTTGGTAGGACCAGTTTTTCACGGTTAAGGATTTCGGTTTGAGCGGGCTCCTGAAAAAACTTTTCGGCAATGTTTCAGAGAATTTCTTGTTCTTTTACTTTGCAAATAAGATTTCTTTCTTCTTTTTTGACATATACACTCCCACGACATGATATAACTACTATTTACTAATGCAAGGCCAACGAAGCATATTCTCTGCAAGAGCTGAGGACAATAGCAGATAAATAATTTATGGTGGAGATTACCAACTTGTTGGATGGTTGTTTTCGAATGATACATGTATATATAGTTCTGACTTCAATATTTTTTTTTTTTTATTTGCAATGGATTGGAACAGTCCACTATAGGTTCACTATGAACCTATTACCCTTAAATGGACGAGGAACTGAAAAAACTGAAGATTAAGTGTATTGTATCCCTCAATACTGGCCACTGATAATATTCAAATGTAATTTGGAGATAACTGTACAATGAAATGTATTTAACAATACAATCGATTCCCGATATAATCGTTATTAGAGGTCCATGGCTTAGGACAGTATAGTTTTTATTTGATTTTAACAGGTCATATTGAGCTGCGTAATACATATTTGTTTAATCATTTACTTATATAAGAAAATGATGTAGCAAAGAACGTTTAATTTGTTTATTTTTTAAATATCCGTTACAGAAATGAATGTACTCAAGGTATAAATTTCTTTTTATACCGTTGTAATTATCCGTATAATGGATTGAAATTCCCAGGCCTTACTTACCAGTAAGTATTTCTTCTGCTCTGAAATCTTGATTCTAAGAGAGAGGGGGTTAAATTATTCCCTACATTAGCTATAAAACAGCAAACCTCGTTACCCAGCCAACAGATTTCTTTTCCCTGCCTCCTCCAGGCTGAGGAGCTATTTATTCTTAAAACCTTTTTATACTCCTCATTCCTTTCATCTAGCCCTTTCCGGGCTATAATGTTCCCTCAAAGATGGCAAAAACTTTAAATTAACATATATCGATTTAAATAATATCCCTTTTAGCTACTTGCATGGTAAATAAAAAACAGAAAATAAAATATTTTGGGAAAGAATTAAAATAACAAGTTTTCCAAATCCGTTGGTACTATTTAGGGATGCACTCTTTATTTATTTCTCTGTTTATTTTAATTTTTCAAATAATTTTATATTTTGTTGTTTCTATACATAACCTTGACGGCCTAATGTACTCCTTACATTAGGAGATTATCCTACAAGTTACAAAATTAACCTTCTGATAGGCGCGCGTATCTATCAGATATGGAGCTGAAATAAAAATAAATATTATTTCGGGACTCACAGTCCCCTAAGAATAATAATAATACAGTTACAAGTACAATTTTCTGGCCGTATTATTTACAAATTAAATGCTACAGTAATTACGGCATACATTTTTATTTTATTTAATTTTTTTAGGAAAAAAAAAAATATATACATATATATATATATATATATATATATATATATATATATATATATATATATATATATATGAAATGAAATGAAAATGAAATGAAAAAAAAATCTTTATTCTGGGACAAATTGTCCCCTAAGAATAACAGACATGTATAATAAGTTGTACAATAGTCTGGCTATCTTAATTTCAAATGGACAATAATAAGTATAAAAGGTAATATATGAATATACAATTGAAAATAGAACTTTGTGATAAATATATACATGAGAAAAAAGAAGAGAGAGAGAAAAAAAAAAAAAACTAAAAGTAGGACAAAAAAAAAAAAATAATAATAATAACAATATGCTAATAGAATAATGACAATGCGTTCAGAAATAAAAAGAAATATAAAAAAAAAAAAAAAAAAAAAAAAAAAGTAAATAAATAAAATAAATATAGTGAAAAGAAAGGAAAACATATATAGAAAAGAAAAATAATCCGACCTATTTGAATGATAATATAACAAAATATATACAAATATCTAAAAGGTAATATATATACAATTGATAATAGCACTTTATCAGTTAGAAGAAAAAGGAAAGAAATAATAACAATAATTTATAAGAGAAAAAAACAAAACAGAAACTATTGTTGGAGAAACGAATTTAAATTTATATAATGATATACTCATTGAAGCAAACTCATCGGCATCGGATATGCTTAATTTGATTAACTTACTTTCAATTATCACTCATATTGGCGGGCTGTAACTGAGATTTAAGGAGATGTCGGAATAGAAGAGTTTTGAATGAATTTAAGGAAGAAGCATGTCTAATTTCAGGAGGGATCGAGTTCCAGAGGGTAGAGGATCGAGCTTGGAAGGAGTGTTGGTATAATGCTGTTCGATGGAAAGGAGTATATAGGTCAGAGGAACGTGATCTTGTTGTGAGTTGGGAGTGGACGGAAGACTTGAATATCAATAGGTTACAGATGTAGGGTGGGCAATGGTTATTAATGGCATGGTACAGGAAGGTGCCCAGGAAATATTGTCTACGGGAGGAAGGATTGAGCCACTCCAGGGCAGTGTAGAGGTGAGATACATGGGAACGTCTCGGGGCTCCGAATACAAATCTGATAAAACTGTTCATGATACGTTGTAATCTGTCCCGGAGCCCCATCGTGAGGCCCCCATACACCACACACCCGTAGTCAAACTGAGGAAAAATGAATGAGGAAACTAGGAGTTTTCGTGTGGATTGAGGAAGAGAATGGCGGGAACGATGAAATAATTTGAGGATTCCTATTGATTTACGGGCTGTTTGGGCGATTTGAGGCTTCCAGGAAAGGTTTTGGTCAATAATGATTCCTAGGTTTTTAGCGGAGGAACAGAAGGTAATAGGTTGATTATTCAGGATTAGGGTAGGAAAATCGGAGATGGATCTGAGAAGGGGATTTGAGCCGATTATAATAGCTTGAGTTTTTCCAGCATTTAACTTTAAATGATGCAGGTTGGCCCAAGCACTGATTCTATTGAGGTCTTCCTGAATCTTAGAAAAAGCTTCATATAATTCAGTAGGAGGAAAGGATAAATATATCTGGGAGTCGTCTGCATAAAGGTGGTGGGAACAATGAAAAATTGACTGGGGGAGATCATTAATGTAGGAGTTGAAGAGGAGAGGCGAAATGCTGGAACCTTGGGCTACTCCGGAAGAGAGGGCTAGGAAATCGGATAAGGGTTGATTAGGGATGGATACTGCTTGAGTGCGGTCGGAGAGGAAAGACTGGAACCAATGGATTGTGCTATTGGAAAATTTTAAAGCTTTTAATTTGGAAAAAAGGATACAATGATCAATGGAATCAAAAGCTTTGGAGAAATCTAGGAGTATCAGGACGGTCAGTTTTTTTTTTCATCTATGGCGGCATGGATATCGCTTATGATTTTGGTTAGTGCAGACTGTGTGGAATAACCAGGACGGAAACCAGATTGGAAAGGGTCGAGCAAATGGGAACTTTCAAGGAAACAGGAAATTTGGGATTGAACCAGTCGTTCTAAGGGTTTTGAAAGGTTTGAAAGGATGGAGATTGGGCGATAATCTGAAGGTTCGGTGGGATTAGGAATTTTGTTGATGGGGTGGACAATAGCTTTTTTCCAGGGAGTAGGAAATATGGCGTTTTGAAGGGAATAGTTATAGATGTGGACAAGGACCGGTAAAATTTCTGGGAGGCATAATTTTATTAGTTTAACGGGGATACCATCTGAGCCTATGGAATTGGTATGAGATTTTAAGATAGAGGAGATAATTTCTGTAGGAGTAATGTTGGAAAAATAAAATTCATTGTCATTGAAAGGTACTTCAGAGGAGAAACTGGTATAAGGGGAAGGAGAGGGGAGAGCAGATGAAACGAAATAGGTGTTTAGGTCATTAGGTAAAATTGGGAAGTTGGATGAGGTTGAGGATCCGGAGGGGTTATAGAGGGAGAGTTTTCGAAGGAGTTGCCATTTTGACTTGGAGTCGGAAGAGGACAATAGGGCTTCATGGAAATAGGAAGATTTCGCCCGTCGGATTCTTACTTGCACCAGGTTACGGAGTACTTTAAATGCTTGATAGTCGTCCGTGAGTCTCGTTCGTCTAAATCGTCTTCGTGCAGCTTCACGCTTTCTCTGCAGATCTTTAATTTCTTTAGACATCCATGGTGCAGGCCGTCGGCGAAAGGTGGAGGTTTTAAGCGGAGCGTAGGTATCGAGGATAGTGCGGAGATTGGTTGTGAGGATTTCCACCATGGTGTCAATGGAAGAGGTTGAGTAGACTCCACACCAATCTAAGGTTTCGAGGAGAGGTAGGATACTATCGCGGTCAAGGGCGTCAAGGTTGCGGTATGTTATGGTTTTAGTAGGAAGCTGATGGGTTTGGAAATCATAGGATATTTGGATTAGGTCATGGCAGGATAGGAAGGACACAGGACATTGGGAGGAGGAAAGGAGGTTTTTTTTGAGAATCTATGATATATAGGTCTAACCATGTATCGGACCAGCGGGAATGGTGAGTAGGAGCGAAAGGTACAATGAAAAGACGGAGGGAATAGAACAAGTTATCTAAGTAACGCTTATCGTTAGAGTCAGCAAGGAAATTTGTGTTGAGGTCTCCGGAGATAATAATATTGGAATAGAGAGGAACAAGGTTAAATAAGGAAGATTCGAAGGAAGGATCGAACGGAACAAGAGGAGGGCGATATATCACAGCGTATAGCAGGTGATGATTGCCAGATGAAATTTCTAGAATAAGGTATTCAATGTGTGGGTATATGGATGAGGGAGAGAAATCGAGGATTTTTGTTTTTAAGCTATCGTGGACATATATGCCAACACCACCACCACCAGTCCGGCCAGCCCGGTCATGGCGGGTAAGAGAGTAATCAGGAAGGGAGACGGAAGAGGAAGGAATGTGGGGCTTAAGCCACGTTTCGGAAATAGATATAATATGGTAAAAGTTATGTGAAAAATATTGATAAAATTCTTCAAAATGGGCAGGCAAGGATTGGGAGTTGACGTGACAGGTAGTTAGGATACTAGACATACTGGAGAAAGGTTAAGGAAAAGACACTTATATTTTGGGAGAAAAAAAAAAAAAAAAAACTTTTATATGAGTAATGAGCAGAAAAGAACATTGTATATTGAAAATTGATTAAATAAATGAAGAATTTAGATTTAAACTTTGTAACCACTAAATATGAAAAGTTATGAAAATAAAATGAAAAAAAAAGATGTGCAACTATTGATGTTGGAAAAAATTTGAAAGTCGAATGTATGAGAGAAACAAATATATATATATATATATATATACAGGGTGTTCGGAAGATCGTTGGCCAAAAAATTATCTCCACTATTTCTAATACAAGCACGATATCTTTTTTTTTTTTTTTGTGGTGGTTGTTCTAAAAATAAAGTCTTCCTTCATTATGGTAAACGCGGCATTGATTTTTGTTAATAAGTTCTTGTTTTGAAAAAGCCCACTAAAACTTACCTGTAAGAGAATGTTTATACAATTGTTTCCTACAATCCTGGATAGGAAGAGGGGGTCCAATTGAGTGGCCAGCACGGTCTCCAGACCTCACGCCGCTCGATTATTACGCCTGGGGCCGTGCCAAAGATTGGTTTTATAATGAAGAATTGTTTTCAAGACAAGAACTTATTTAAAAAATCAAGGCCGCATTTACCATAATGAATGAAGAATTTATTTTTAGAACAACCCCCACAAAAATAAAAAAAAGATATCGTGCTTGTATTAGAAATAGTGGAGATCATTTTGAGCAATACCTGTGATACTCTACAAATTAAATTTATGAATAATTTAAAATTAGTTAATTTTGTTCCCTGATTATTGTTTACAAAAATGTAGATAAAGTTTACTCTGATAAAATCGAAATTCCGAGAAAGAAAGAGAAAATATGCAGTTTAACCTATGCTATAAAGAAACACAACTATTTGTAACGTTTTGCATAAAAAATATGATTCGATTCATTATTATTGTCAGTGTGCGCTGGTGGCACCCTTTTGTTACTTTATAAAAAAAAAAAAAAAAAAACTAGATGTGCTGCGTGCCTGCAAATGGTATTTTTTTAAAGAGTATTAAATAGAGAAGTTTTTAAAACAATTTGGATTTGGCTGTTGCGCTTACTTTTTTTTTTATTGAACCTACACTTGAAGTTCATAATTTTTATTTTTGCCTTTGACAAGATTTAACGATCTCCCGTTTTTTTTGGTATTTGTTTTTTGCACCATATCTTTTTTATTTTACATGGACAATGTATTAGTAATTACAGGGGGGAAAATGGCGTTGATATATCAGTAAACAACGGAGTTATAAGGCATAAATGTTTAGATTTGGCCATTTTTACAAAAAAATTCATTAAAAAAAAACCGTAAGACTTTGTATATAGGTAAGTGACCTTAAATAGGTTCAAAATGAACCTCCCTACCCGAGATAATTTTTTGGCCAACAATCTTCCGAACACCCTGTATATATATATATATATATATATATATATATATATATATATATATATATATATATATATATATATATATATAACAATGAAAAAGAAAATATTTGCGGAAGATTGATTGTCTAAAAGGTACAGAAATAAATTATTTTTACAGGAAGTTATGGAAGCTGATTTACGAATAGAAGTGGGTAGGGAATTCCAGAAGGGGGCAGCACGAATGATGAAAGATTTGTCAAAGGAGGCAGTTTTATGTGTTAAAATAAAATTTAAGATCTAGTGTTTAGGTGGTGGATAGATGAACGCAGAGTTAAAAGAATGGTTGTTTAATTTTCTTTAATCCTATACCGTCTTGGGATTTACCGTATTTTCTTTCCTCTTCATTTTTCTCAACCATAGTCTTGACCAATGATTCCTACAGCAAACAGGACGGTAGAAAAACGTGTTTTGTATCTCAGAGATACGTTCGCCCATCCACTTTTTTTTTTTTATTTAATCTTTTATTTTAAATTATTGGTTGTAAAATTTGTAATTTATTGGTAATTTAAAGTTACGTATAAATTGAATTTACTGTAGATTAAAACAAACACTGAAATTAAACGGACGCGCGTCTTTTCATGATAATCATTTTATCTCTTAACTTCTTTATTTCCTGTACATAGTTTAATTTATTTATTTTTTTATCATTATTATTTTTTTTTGTCTCTATCTTTTATGTTATCAAACGAAAAAAAAGGAGTAATACCCGTTTCACTTGTGGAGTATTTAGGCAGTTTATATGTTTGTAGCATTCAAAAAATGTTTACTTGATTGTATTTTATCTTCGAAGTAACTTTGCAATTTTTATAGTACCAGTTTTTGAGTATTCTTTTGTATAGCTTATCGTTTATTTAATGTAGTTATGTGTTTTTTTTTTTTTTTATTCTAATTTCCTTAAGAAAATGTGTACTAAAATAAAACGTAAAAATAAATAAATAAAAATAACGGCTAAGAATAAAGGTGATGTGAGTCCATTTAGATTCGTTCACTTTGATCCCCCAATTATTGCGCTAAACTACAATCTAGGGTATGTGTGTTTGGATATTACAGGGAGATCTCAAAGAAACTTTATGGGATGAAAGGACAGAAGGAAATTTGATGAAAATTAAATGGATATTTTTTCTTATATTATGTGATAAATTTTCTTTATCTTTAAAACAAATCAAGAGGATACTCGTAAGTTATTGCCCATAAATATAGATTTTAAGAGACCAAGGAATCTCGAGACCAAATTTAATATTTCAACAATCTAATAAAATCAGAGAAAACAGAAAGCCAAAAATCCGTTTAATTTAAAATATATTTATTTATTTTGTTCTAATTTTAATTACTACGGCGATGCAACTGAAAGCAAAGAGCACCGGAAAATGCTTTAAACGGCGCGGTATACACCCGTATCCGGTTGTACAATTGATGCGATTGTTTTGTAAAGAGGCATTCATGGCACCTTGAACCATTTATGAGATTCAGTTTTAATATTTGACAAGAAGTACTTAACTTGACCAGCTTTAACATAAGGAGGTAATGTGGTCAGCGCCTTTGCCCAACAGAAATGTTTTTTCCCTAACCCTAATGAAGGGTCAGATACCCTCTTAACAGGGACTTAGTGTCCCTTAGAGTTATTTTACGGCGGATGTAATAGGAAATAAGTTTTTTGCTTACAGCCGGACGTGAACCTTAGCCGAAAGTGAGAAGTTTTTATTCTGCTACATAGCCACTGAACTAACTTAACTTAATCCTTTAAAAACTAAAGACGATATAAAATATTTACAAACCATTTTAGTCTCGTTGGCTCAATAGTTTAAAGGATGTTTCTATTCCATCTAATTTCAATATTTGGAACTTTTTGAAGCCGTGATATAGCAAATGAACGCCACTAATAATCCATTCCTAAGTATTTTTGCGTTTATCTTTCATAATTCTCCTAAATAATGTGTTACACTTTCGAAGAAAAATTTATATATATTTTTATTATTTTTAATGACACCAACTTGCTCTATAGTACGGAATTTAAAACTTTAAGTGGGTACTCGATAGCCAAGCGAGTTGTGGTGAGGGTCTCAGAGCGCTAAGTACTCGGGTTAAAATAATAAGTTGTATAAAAAAAAAAATTAAAAAAAAATGACAGTTTTATCAAATCCAAGATTTCAAAGGACTGTATATATTTTAATCCTATTTAATACTTACCAATACTTGATAATCCCTTTAGAGTACTTTCTAAGATTGTTTAATCTCATTTAACTTCTAAAAATTACTCAGTTTAGTTATTTATTTCAAAGAAGAAACATGACAGTGTCCTACAAAATTCTCGTAGTTTTAAGGCATTACTAGAAAAACCTTTCACAGCCACTTGAGAAATTACTAAGTATTAAGGGGAAGGTGTCCCTAACAATCGCACAGCGCGGCGTTGGTCTGTAAAATCTTACAGTGGAGATACGACGTTGGAAAGGAAGTATTACGGGCGACCATTATTGGATATTGATGAGGTTCTGCAGTAAGCTGTTAAGTCAAACCAAAAATCGCAAATTTGCCAGGGAGTGTGGCGTGTCGAATGATACTCTTTGTTCCCATTTAATTTCCACAGGGAAGGAGAAAAAAAGCAGTAGACTGGTCCCTTTCCAACTTACTCCTCAGCAATCAGTTAAGAGGTTAGAACATTGTGAAAATGTATTAGGAAAACCATCTGATATGAGATTTTATCGGTATTACAGTATTGTCACCTGTAATGAAAAGTGGGTTTACTGTTGAAATCCGAGTACCCGTGAGCAATGGATAGATCGCGGTCAAACTGTTTTTTCGGTTGCTACAAGGGGGTATTTGAAAAGAAGTCCATGCTTTGCGTTTTTGACATTTTAAAGGTGTTAATAATTATTACGAATTTGTTCAAGATGGGTGATCTATGAATTCTGAACTCTACTACCAAGAACTTGTTGTTAGAACTGAAGCCGCTTTCTGGAACGGATATGTATCTGCTCATTTCAGTAATAGATCCGATTAGTGCATGTACTATTATGATCTATTGATGCATTCCCAAAACCATGAATTATTATCATAGTTACGTAATTACTACATGAGCCAACAATAGACCGCAACAAGCTCTGTCAACCCCAATTTGATAAAATAGGCTTCCTCAGATGGTCACTGCTTATATTAATAATGTGTACTAATTAATTAATCTTGTATTATGAAATCATTAGTTATTTATTTAATAACTACAATTATTTTAATAATGTGGCCAACATTTTGATATAATTAAAAATCAATACTCCTCAACATAGTTTACTATATTTAGTGAAAATAGAAATTAACACTTTATTTTTTCACGAACAAATGGAGGACACATTCAGTCTCTCACATATCTTTGAATACTGAATTAGAATTTGACGAAATTTTTTGTGTAAAAAAAGGCTATGACGATAGTTTGCTTAAAGATCTAATCATTTGTTTTATAGTTTTAATTAACCTTTTTTTAATTGAAATTTACAACTGTATTAATAAAAACACATTTAGTAAATGTGCAATACAAAATAATGGCATGATTAGAACTAGAAGATCACGAGGCGATTCTTTTCAGACGCCTCGGAGGATTGCCAGGAATGGAATGGAAAGCAAGTTGTGCTAGAAGTGGATTTGGATGGGGACTAAGTATATTATGAAAGGATAGGTATCTGGTTCGTGCCAAATCGGCGACATGTGGGATATTAAGGTCATTGTGGATTAATTCATTTGTGACTAAGTAAGGAGCATTAAGGATTTTTCGAAGGATTTTGGATTGGAGTGATTGGATGAGGGAAGAATTCGATGGTTTGGTGGATACCCATAACTCTATACCGTAAGTCCAAATAGGTCTGATAATCGTCATATAGATGAGTTTCTTGTAGTGAATCGGGAGATTTGAACATTTGTCTAGTAAGTGTTGTAGCAGTTGAAATCGATGTGCAGCTTCTTTTCTTTTCAATCTTGTATGAGGGCTCCAGGTAAGTCTCTCGTCCAGATGAAATCCAAGGTATCGTATTTGTTCTACATTATCTAGCGGTACTCTATTAAAGAATACAGGAGGACAGGACGAGGTGGGTTTTCGACAGAGGGTAAATAAACTAAAAAACAAATTAAAATAAATACGATTCTATAATTTATACAAAAGCATGGCCAAATTCAGACGAATTCCTTTTAATTGTTTCCGTTAAAAAAAAAAAATATGAATAAATTAAAAAAAAAAAACAACATAGAATGCATCAGTTCACTTTACTTATTCGAAACTAGATTCCAATTTTTTAAAAAATTGGCTTAATAAAAGTGGAAAATAAGTTGTTAGTCCTAATTAAATTTAAATCATCCTTTTGGATGGAAGAATGGATGAAGAAACGGGAGAATTTAAAAAGCTTTATAAATGTGCGAGTTATATCAGGTAAATATAGTTCAAGAAATAGCAGCGCGACGGTTAAAAGGTCTGATAATCGTCATATAGATGAGTTTCTTGTAGTGAATCGGGAGATTTGAACGTTTGTCTAGTAAGTGTTGTAGCAGTCGAAATCGACATGCAGCTTCTTGTCTTTTCAATCTTGTATGAGGGTTCCAGGTAAATCTCTTGTCCAGATAAAATCCCACGTATCGTATTTGTTCCACATTATTTGGCGGTACACCATTAAAGGATACTGAAGGACAGGATGGAGTAGGTTTTCGACGGAGAGTAAAGGTTATTTGCTGGGATTTGCTGGGATTTATCTTAACTCTCCAGTTATGACACCATTCTTCAATGGAAGTGATATGTGACTGGAGTGTCAGGGATGCAGCTAAAGGATCGTCATTGACTGATAACACGCTGTTATCATCAGCATAGGTAGTAAGGATAGTATTAGGATGAGTTGGGATGTCAGCTGTATACACGGTATAAAGGATGGGACCGAGGATACTACCTTGAGGAATACTAGGAATCTGAGGAAAGGTGGGTGATGAGTATGTAGAATTATGGTTAACTTTAAATACTCAGAAAGGTAGGAACGGAGGATGAGAAAATATGTAGATGGAAGGAATTTAATTAACCTGAACCAAAATCGATGAAGCGGCTCTATGTTTTCTTGAATTTGCACTCAAAAATAAAAATTTTGGTGCATGGATCAAGTCAATATAATTTTTAAACTCGAGAAATTAAACAAATAAATTGAATGCTATTTCATTTGTTTCCCGGCTTCAAGGGCCCCTTAGTCGGAACGACAAAATACGTGAGAGGCTAAGTCTGTCCTATCCTTGTAATATGAGTTAATGAAAAAAAAATATAGATTGGTAGATAATAATACTTTATTTACATTTTTACAATTTACAATTCATATTAAGTATTCATGTTCCGGCTGAAAAAAAAAAATATATATAAACCTTAAAAATCAGGAAGTTCTGACTACAGATAAAATTAAAACCCTTATAAAGCAAAAGAGTGACACCCAGGCCACATCTTGTGGTTTGTTGGAAAATATAGATTTTAAAAGGACAGGCACAAGCAGAAATGTCAGAGAACAATGAGGGACTACTGTTCCTACTATTTTTTTTTCTTTTACTTTGAACCGTTTACTTGTCACATGACAAAGGGCCCTGTTTCAATTAGAAAAGTTTTAGGCATCGTAAGCTCTCCGAAATTTAAAATGCTGACGTCATCTGTTATGCTCTAATACCGCTTACGTTTAATGTAATACTTATAACATAGAAAAATAAAACTAATTGTAAGATAAATATTTTATATTTCGTGAGATATAATTTTTTTTATTACACTTTATCGACATATATATTATTTTAATTACGTAATAATTTAATTTAATAACAGTTAATAATGTCATCATGAATTTTTACTTAAGATCTAAACTCTATTAAATTGTAGTATATGCAATATAGTTTTAGACAAACGAATTTGTTGAAATTTCAAGATGAGAATAATGAGAATATTCAACAAAATAAAATAATACAAAATGTGAGGAATTGTCGAAATGAGAGGGTGAAAAAAGCGTGAAATTTGAAAAGACGGTGAAATAAAACTATAGACACCAAAAAAAAAGGCATATCCGTCTAAAGAAAAAGGGGTATTATAATTGTTTTGTTAGAAAAACCTATATAGCATATAATAATAATAACAACAATAATGTTATAATAAAAACGTGTAAAATGATTTATTTATTTATTATTGAGCGCTACAGTCCTAGTCGGACCTTGGCTTCACAAAGTACAGACAGCCACTCCTGTCTATCTTCTGCCTTCCTCTTCCAACCATTCACACCCAGTTTTCGTAGGTCATCTTGAACGTTGTCCAGCCATCTCAGCCTTGGTTTTTTTTTGACTTCAGGGCTTCGTTAGGAATAGTTAGCAGGTAAACATATTAAAAGTCTCCGACCCTGGGAAGGGAACATACGTGGGGGGGGGGGGGGAGGGGAGAAGATCCAATTTTGGGGTTTTTCAATAATCTCGGAAACAGTAGACTCTAGAAAAAAATATATATATATATATATATATATATATATATATATATATATATAAGAATTTGGGCAGAAAGGAAGAAAACCTAAAAATGATATACGCGTGGTCCACCGTTGGCCTGTATCGCGATAAATAAATAAATATATATATATATATATATATATATATATATATATATATATATATATATATATATAAAGGCCGATTAAATTAAATGTCCTATAGAGTCCTAGTGTCCCCACGACTGTTTCTCAGATGACTATTCATAGACAAAGTTTCATGTACTCTACCCCGTTATTTTCAGCGCTAATTAACTATTTGTCATATTTAAAAAAAAAAAAAAAAAAAAAAAAAAAAAAAAAAAAAAAAAAAAAAAAAAAAAAAAAAAAAAAAAAAAAATAAATAAAAAATCGTGTTTTGAAATACGATAAAAACAGGCTCACACAATTTATTAATTTATGTAAGGCGTATTATTATAAAAAAATTTAATTAAAACAAAAATGTTAAATTAAATCCATAGTTCGCATACCATACAAGAAACTGCTCGTCAATTTCGACTACTCCAACATCTACTAGACAAGCGTTCAAAGCTACCAATAAATTAAAAAAGACTTATTTTTATTTACATGATAGTAATAAGACCAATTTGGGTATACGGAGTTGAGGTTTGGGGCTACACTAAACCTTCCAATTCTTCTCGAATCCAATCCTTACATTCCTTAAAGCGCTACTAGTGATTAGTTCTTTACATGTAGTCCAGTCAATAATTGTAGAGTGAAATATGCGATAGCTTTTGACTTCATAGCTTCGTTAGGAGTAGTTATAAGATAAACAAACTAAAAGGCTCTACTGGGGAGTGAGCTAACGGTGGGAGGAGGGGAGAAAGACCTGTTTATGGGTTTTTCGATTATATAGAAAACGGTGAAAAATATAATCATATCAAAATTAAAGCTAATTAACTTTCCTATAAAATTGATTTGTCGAAATTCCAACGGTTTTCGAGATATACGTTATTAAATATCCATAATATTAGAAAAAAAAAATGTTTACTTCGCTTTTTGTTAAACATTTGCTTTAAATGCCAAAATGTATATATGACAGTTTTTTTGAGAAACGATCATGGAAGGTATTAGAAACAAATGTTTGATAAAAAGTGAGGTAACATTGATTTTCAATTACGTATCTCTCGAAAACCGTTGGAATTTCGACAAATTTATATATAACCAATTCTATAGGAAATTTAATTAGCTTTAATGTTTATTCAAATCATATTTGTCTGGAGACAACTGTTTTTGAGATATAATAAAAAAAAAAAAAAAAAAAATTGAACTTCTCCCCTTCCCCCTACCGTTAGCTCATCCCCTAAGGACGGGGGCTTTTAGAATGTTTACCTTCTAACTATTCCTAACGAAGCTATGAAGTCAAAAATTATCGCATATTCCATGCACTCTACACCTGGATCATTTCAGCACTCATTGACTGGACTAATGTTATTGAATAGTCCTACAATAGTAATTAAAAATCTCAGTAAAAAATCAATAATGTTCTTGACAAAAATTTTCAATTCCATTTTCCGCCTCCGACATTTCCCTGCTTCCTGGAAAACAGCAAAAACTATACCAATACCTAAACCAAATAAAGACCCCTCAGAAGCCGTTAACTATAGACCAATTAGCCTTCTGAACATTCTTACAAAAATATTTGAAAAAATATTCTTGAAGAGGTTAAACAAGTTTATATCGGACAACAATATCATGATTAATGAACAATTTGGTTTTAGAAACCACCATTCTACAGTGGCACAATTAGCTAGATTGACAGATTTTATTACAGCAGGTTTTAACGAAAAAAAACATACTGGGATGATCTTACTAGACATCGTAAAGACTTTTGACACAATATGGCATAACGGTCTAATTTACAAGCTTATCACTTACCAATTCCCAACCTACATCATTCAAATTATCCATTCATTCCTTTCTAATAGATCCTTTCAAATCACAATTAACAATACCACAACATCTAAACATTCACTATCAGCTGGTCTTCCCCAAGGATCCTGTCTTTCCCCTACTCTCTTTAACATGTACATATCCGACCTTCCTTCTCATCCTTCAGTTGAAAGATCGTTTTACGCAGATGACACCGCCATTTACACTAGTTCCTACAGAATAGATACAACAGAAAAGAGATTAAAATCTTTATACTCCAAATTCAATAAATATTACAAAAGATGGAAAATACAAATAAATGAACACAAAACTGCAGCAATAATGTTTACAAAAAGAAGACCTAAAATAGCGGATCATATCATTCTAAATAAAATTCGAATACCTTGGGAACAAACTGTTACCTAGCTAGGTCTCGAATTAGATAAACGTTTAACTTTCACATCCCACATTAATAATAAATGCTGCAAAGCCAAAAAACTTATCAGTACAATGTCACCATATTTCCGAAGAAAATCCCCACTATCAACTCGAAACAAAATCATTCTATATAAATTAGTCATTCGATCATTACTAACATACGCCTCTCCGGTATGGAGCTCCACATGTGACTCCAATTATAAAAAAATAGAAAGAATTCAAAACCAATGCTTGAGAATCATTAATGACTACCCAAGATACACAAAAATAACTGACATGCTGCACGATCTAGATTTTCAAACAATTAAACAGTTTATTTACTCCCAGACTCAGAACTTTTTCAACTCAACAATAAACTCTGACAATCCCATAATACAAGCAATAGGCAAATATAATAAGCTAACCTTAAGAAGATACGTACACAAACGAACTAGACACATACTACTAAAATAAAATTTATTTAATAAGACATTCTAAGAATTTATTAGTTTTAGTTAAAATTTAAATTTAGCAAATCAAAGGATTGTAAGAGTTAATTAATTATTAACTAGTAATTAATTTTAATGCCCAAAACTTTTGCTTATTTTTATATATTTTCATTTATTTATTTTATTACTTTATATTATTTTATTATTATTATTATTTATTTATTTATTTATTTATTTTTATTTTTATTTTTATTTTTTTTTAGTAGGTTTTTGTCAGTTTTTCCTACAGTTTAAAAGTATTCTGTTTTAATTTATTTATTTATTTATTTTTTTATTGAATGAATTGATTTATGAAGAAATTGTAGTGTGAATTGTTTTATTATCAAAACATGTATTTATACAATCTTGTTACAGAATTGTAAATTGTTAAATTGCATTAAATAAAACTCTTTTTATTATTATTATTATATTAATGTTATTGAAATGTCATTGTGATCAATTTCCTTAAGTTTACTTGTATATAATGTTCGCAGTTGTAAATCAATAAATAGTAAAAAAAAAAAAAAAAAATCATAGTTCATATTTACATATTTGCTCAACTAACCAGGAATAAGAAGCATATGTTCAATATTAGTGATATTTTTTTTATCGATTCAAAACTATACAAAGATAACTATTCCAATCATTAAAAACCAAGAAGCCTTCCTATATTCTAGACCTACTTACTCTGCGTTCCTCCATTCACCACCTGAATGCAATATCCCAACCTTCCAACCCATATACCCCCTCACATAGAACTGTCTCCTTTGAAAAATCCGTTGACATCCGTCCTACCTCTTTTTGGAATTCCTTACCTATCCATATTCGCAAAGCCTCTTCCTTAACTTCATTGAAACATCTTTTATTTATCCATCTCCTCGATCTTCGATCTTCCTCAAAAATGTAAATAAAATAAATGTACATAAGTGTGTGAAAATTTTTACTGTTGATTGAATTTTATTTATTATTATTATTATTTATTTTTTTTAACTTAATTTTAATTTTAATTTATTTTTTATTTTTTTCTACTCTCTACTTTTCTTCTTTTTTTTTTCTCATAATTTAATTTGTAATACTGATGTGCTGATTTTTAACTAATCACAACCAGAAAATTGTATCTTTTTAATGTGCACTTTAATTATTCTTAGGGGACAGTCTGTACCAGAATGAAGTTTATTTTTCATTTTTATAATTATTCTTATTATCTGCAGCTTAGAGGAATATGCTATTTGTGGGAACAAATTAATACTACATTAAAATAATTACGCGTTATAACAGATAGAGCTACTGAAATATTTTATGATTTTGACACGTTTTATGTTTCCCTGTTTAATGTTCATTTTATTTTTTATCACGATATAACCCAGCCGATATAAGCGGCAGTGACTTAGGGAGTTTAGGAAGCGTAAAATCTCAGTTTGATAGGAACCAGCTCGGCTGGGAGAGGCTCTTTAATTACTCAAAAGAGGAACTCACGGAATGTGTTTAATGAATTAACACAGTAATTTGTCAAAGGTTCAAAGAAAGATTAGACACATGTCAAGAGGTCTAATTGATTAATATGTCACAGTTTGCCTTTTATTATATAACAGTATTAAGTATAGTTATGAAGATGCAGGTAGTTGGGGTGTGCTATTATGGAAGCACTACAGGAATATACATTTTAATTTTTGTCCTAGAGAAAAAAAAAGGAGAAAGATATTACAAAGAAGGGAGTGAATTAAAAAAAAAACCAATAAAAGAACATGAACAGCATGAAAATAGAAAAAAAATAATAAATGAATAGGAATAAATATTTTGTTTTACAAAAATAAAAAATGGACATACAGTGACTCATGAAATTGATCAAATGTTTGTAGTGATATCAAAAATTTGTTCTAATATGTTGTTTGTCAAAACCTATTTTATTACTTTCTTTACATTAAACATTGTCTACTCTTTTATTGTGATTCTCTTTCCTACCTGCTATTGTAAACATTGATCACTCAGTCGTTTTCCCGATTTCTTCCAAGACCACTCGATCGATTTCATGAGTTTCAATTGTATTTTTAAAATCATCTATAAATAATAATTAAAAAATCCTGTAGCTATTATATAGGAAGTACAAAGCCATCATATTTTTTTTTTGTCAATTCTAAACGCAATACAAAATATAAAATAACAGTTTGTTTTTTTCTACAGTGAAACCAACATCAGAAAGTATTCGGAGAGCTATTACAAATCAGCTTCGAAATGGAGTTTCTCAAATACGGATGCTTAGTAGGGACTTTAAGTAACATTCGAAAAATGAATGCAACTTGTTAATATACAACGATTGAAAAGAATACAGCAGATCGTAAGCCTTTACTCTCAGATACTGTAAAGCGCGGTATTATTCGTTCAGTTCGGTCAGGCGAAGATGATAATGCCGTTTAAATACAACAGAAGCTTAGACGGTTTGATAATATTAACATCTGCGATGTCTTGAGGAAAACTGGTTTCTGAGGAAGGGTAAAAGTTAAAAAGCCATTCCTAATACATAGGCATGAACAACTAAGGTTAGTGTACGCCAAAAAATATGACCACTATACTGAAAATGATTGGTCAAATGCCATATGGTTTGACGAGACCAAAATTAATAGATTTGAATCTGACAGGAAAGAATGGATATGGAATCTATCTCCAATTATATGCGATTTGATCAATTTCGTAAATCACTGTAGTTGATAAGTAAATACATTAATTAAGTATAACAGTAGGTAGTTTACAATATAGTTGATAAATAAATACTTGAAGCATAACAATTAGATAGTACAATGCAATATAGAAACGATTAAAATTAAGGCATAAATAGTATTATAAACATGAAAGTACATAGTTAGTGAAGAGGAAAAGAAAAATGGATCAGATGTTATGAATTGTGAGGAAAGTGATAGTTTGCATAAACAATAAATAACAATTAAATTTAAAGATAAAAAAAGGTGGATAATTTAATAGATGAAAATATAACAATAAATAAAAGTTTTATTCAATTAAAATTTAACATTTTGCAATAGTAACATATTAGATATTCATACATGTTTTGGCAATAAAACAATTTACACTACATAGTGAGCTTAGCTATAGTAGATGTAAATTGGAATGCATTTTTAACAGTAAGAAAAAAAATAAAAACCTACAAAATAAGAAAAAAAAAAGATAAAAAAAAATAGAAAATATTAATTTACTAAACTAAAACATAATTGATGAACTTTTTGTACATTAAAGTCAATTTTTTTATAGTTGGAGTCGCATGTGTAGCTCCGTATAGAAGAGGCGTACGTCAGAGCGTTGTAGGTTAATAAAACAAGGTGTAGGTACGTTAAAATAGAAAAGAAGGAAAGAGCCCTCTAGGAGCAGTAGATGAACTAAAAGCGGAGATAGGGGAGCAGTCTAGCGGCAAAGATAACAACTATAGAGTTGAAGCGGGAAAATTTAAAAGTGTGATATAAAAATTAAAATAAATGATAAGAAAATAAAATAAAAACTAATTAATTATATATAATTATTTGTTTAATTAAATATAAAACGTCGGACTGTGGTTCAGAACAACAATCTACCGCGTAAAAGATCTTTTTCTTGGGAAAGCACAAACTTTATTGACAAATATATGTTTTATATTATATTTTATAATAGAAAGACTTATTGGGTCAAAGAAAAATACTGTAAGATTCTGTTAATACAATAATAAGTAATAATAAGTCTGGAAAACAAGATTTACTCACTTGCTCACTTTTCATTTGGGTTTTATTTTATTTTTTTTTTATCATCAACCAGTCACTACGTGAGAAAAAACAAAACAAAATGTCTATTTATTTTTCTTGTTTTTTTTTGTTTTTTTTAAACTTGTCATTTTTTTATACTGTTTTTCTTTTCTTATCTTATTAAAAAATTATATCCCTTTTTTTGGTATATATTCTTTTTGTTTTTTTCTAGCCCTGATGAAGAATTTTAAGGTAGCCTAAAACGTCGGCACAAAAAATTAAAATTTATATTTTAATTGAGTTCCCTTGATTGCTCACTCCAACGACCTACATCTTCATTAGTTCCACAGTCAACAAACACCTCATCACTATAAATATAGGTATATTATATAATATTTAAAATACCTTAGCAAAAATTATCAAATAGTTACTAAATACGTGACAGGTTAGTTTATTTTTTATGTTTGCACCTTCTTGAGGAGCGCGTGAGAGATCAAGGAAAACGGAGTCTTTGAATGAATGAGAACTTCACATTTTTTACGAAGCGATCATAAAAAGGAGAGAATGAATCTTATTAGAATATTTGATCTTCTTGTTAAGATTGAATCATTCATATCTAATCCCTGAGAAGTCTTGCTTAACTCTACTTAGAACAGCCCTCCAGTCTTAAGCTTGTGTTAATTTTAATTTCTTATGAAGAAGAAGGTAATCTGTTTTTCTAGGTTTACTTCTGAAAATTACATTAATTTGAAAGTACATAGAACCTCACTAATCCGACTCTCGCTAAAACCGAGTCTCCTGGTAATCTGAACATCCGCGAAATCCAAGAGGGGAGGGAAAAACAATATTTAGCGAGGAATCCCTGTAATAGTATTTTGATATGCAAAAGGTCGGGTAATCTTTATTTTTATATATGCTGTAAGTGTTGTGATTGTGTACAAAAATCCAAGTTTTGTATTTTGAAGCGACAATCCTTACTAATCCCTTGCATCAAAGCGTCAAATAAGTCGACCTTTCCTACGTTTCACCAAGATATCTGCTGCACGGTTCGTTCTAAAAAAAAAACCTTTTTATATTAAAAAATAAACAAAACTAAGCTAAATTTTCTGTAATTTGAGCAGGAAATAAGCTCTGAAGGTTAAAAGGGGACCAAGATACAGGCTTTAAAATATTCGGGATCGTCTCAAAAAGTAGCAGAAATTATGTTTTTTAAAAAATGTATGTATAAACCTAACACAATGCTGTGTTATTTTGGACAATGCTTCTAAACATAAATAGCAGGGTAAAACATTTCTATGCTAACATATAAGTCTATTGGTGCACGTATAACGTACGTTTCTATTTCTTTCACTTCTTAAAAATGTACCTAATATATAACTTTTAACATAGTTAAAAATACGTGCGTTTAAATATCCGGTTTTCCGACCTTAAGGCGCACCGCCCTAGTCCTTGGTCTCTTAGGAGTCGTGAGGTTCTGCTGTACTGTCTGATGGAATGCAAAGGTAACCTCTGCTAATAAAATATCACGTAATAAACCACAAATATTTTAAACAAGAAAAAAAGACATCTACACAAGGAGCATCATGATCTACCATGAGGATGGAGCTATTTATAAATTAGATAAAGTAAAATGTGTCGGTTTATGTTTCCAAAGAAGAACTTAATGGTAAAGTTGGAAACATATGAGGTTTCTCCCTGGTGATTCAATACGAAAAGTCCTGACCTTATAGACTTAGGGTTATATAAAGCTACTAAAACTTTGATTTGTTCCATACGAGTTACCGTCCATCTATTCCTTTACAGAGAGCAATCACTTGAGGAGCTAACACATACTAACATTTCATTACATCTGCCTATATGTACCCAATAAAAGAATACTGCTGTGGCGATGTTATTTAGCATACTAGATTGACTCGCTATTTATTATGATAATGGAATGATAACTGTTATAATGCAAAATTATAATGAGACGGTACTATTGTCTGAATTAATTTTGGACAAAAATTACTAAATATATCAAGGGATTAATGAATGTGAAAATAGAAATTAAATGAAAACAGATTTTCGAGTATACGTACTAAAAAAAAATTACAAATTAAAAAAAAAACTATTTAAAATAATAAAAACATCTAACAAGATATAACAATGAGAGTTAAGAAGAATAAATAATAATTAACATATCAAATTAAATAAATAAATAAAATACATATTATTAGTATTAAGCACTATAAAATAATGAATATAGCTATTTATTAAAATTTACAACTGTTATACAAAATAAAATAAAAACATCTAGTAAATGAGATGATGACACTCGTAATAACATGTCAATTTCTTGTAAAGCAACTAACCAATTGTAGGACTTAAAGGATTCTATATTTGAAGTTCCCGAGGCCATCTTCTTTTCAGAAACCTCCGAGGGTTATCGGAAAAATAATGGGAAGCAAGTTGAGATAATAGTAAATTTGAATGGTTATGGAGTTTACTGTGAAAGGACAGATATATGGTTTGAGCTCAGTCAGAAACGTATAGTACATTGATATTCTTATCGATAAGTTTGTTTGTGACGATGAAGGAGCATTGAGGATTTCGGATTGTAAGGATTGGGTACGAGATTAATTGGATAGTTTAATGGAGCCCCAAAGCTTAACTCCTTATGTCTACATATGTGTAATTACTTACTGTTATGTAATAGAGTCTTTAATATTAATAGTAAGGTCTATTAAATGATGAAAGATTTGAAACAAATATATATATACTCAAATAAATCATTATTCAAATAATTCATTGTTATCGATATAATAAAGTTTTGCAAAAATTAATCAAATTATTTTGCAATATATTTTTCCTGTTGGCTGAAATTCGACTGGATTATGAGCAGGAGTTGGTATGAGCTAAGGGAAGGAGCTTGTCTGATTTTGAGAGTTAGAGTTCCTGTGGGTGGTGAAGCGGGCAAAGAAATACAATTAGCTAGGTCAGTTTCTTCTTCTTTTGTGGTCTATTATATCTTTTAATCCGATTTCTAGTTAGTTCCTTGGTAGCCGTGATCGTCTAGCGGTTAGGACATTGAGTTGTGGCCGCAATAACCCAGGTTCGAATCCTGGTCACGGCAGGAATTTTTCTTTTTTTTTGTTTAAAAATAATAATTTTGGCTTTTTTATTTATATTTTTGTTTACACAATTTACATTTTATTAATATGACAAATATTATATACCACAAATATTATATACACTGATCCCATAAAAAGGTGTGGGGGAAATCGTTTCCTTAGTACTTAAAAACATTCAATACTTTATTCTGCTCGGTATTGACTGTTTCGCCGGGTTTTGAGAAGCTCGTAGTAGACTACTCCCTTCTGATCCCAACACACACAGCATTTTTGTCCTGGCGTTCCTCTTATTTATCCATTTTTTTTTAATTTTTATCAGGTGATACAAAATAAAACGCAAAAAAATATCTAAAAATGTATTACAGAAATTCCTGATTTAATCAACAAGAATTCGATATACTTTTGATTAAATAAGAAAATTATCACTTATTTGGCTTAAAATTAGACATTTTTTTTTTTCACCTTTTTCAATAACAAACAAAATACTCAATCCTTCAATATTACATATTTACATTTTAAACTTGCATACCTGGTACACTGACCATAAAAATGTGGAGTACTTAAAAACATTCAATAAGATTTTTTTATTTTATGATACAAAATAAAACGCAAAAAACGCAAAAAAAAAAAAAAAATAAAGGTAAAGCCTCGGCACTACAAGCTCCAGGCACAAGAATCAAGCAACTGTACATGGAGAAAGACAAACAGATTGGTCAAGCTGTGTAACTGCGAAGCGAACAATGTGTTGGGACCAAGAGAAAAAATTATGATTCTAATGTGAAGAATATAGCGTATAAATACTCTATTATATAATACAAAATCGAGGGAAACAAATACGAAAAAAATAACGATCATTCCCAACCAGCCGTGACAAGGTCTGTTGTTTTTCAGAAATTAACCTGGAACCGCCTGATGATTTATCTTGAACATCTGGGAGGAAGAGTTTCTGCCGGAGGACTGGAAAAAAAGCAGTTATTTGCCCTGTTTTTAAGAAAGGAGATAAACTCCCCTACCCTACGCAGAGAAGGAGCTTGGTTTCTATCCACCACAGCAAACCTCAGAACAAAGACTGAAGACCATGACAAATGTGAAGTTGGCTTGCAGACCTAGCCTTTGCAGACGATGTGGACATTGTGGGGAGGAGTAACTTGAACAGAAAACTAAATATATGGTAACAGGAGAAGCTGCTCGACCATATCAATTCACCTTGAAGAGAAGAATATTGATGGCGAACAAGTGCTACTTTGGCCTCCACAAGGAATTCACCTCCCGCCTTTTATCGTGACAGACCAAGCTCCACCTTCTAATAGAAGAAAATAACGAAAAAAGCCTTACTGAACCTCCACGGAACTAGAAGAAGGGGAGACTGAAGCTTTGGAGGAGGCCAGGACTCGTCGCCGAGTTGTTGCGCCAACACAATAATAATAACTTACAATAATACAATACAATACAATACAATACAATACAATAATAATAATTTACAAAGATATTATAAAATAAAGGTAAATAAAGTAGATTAAAAGAAAAATTATGATTCAATAAATACTATTATATAATACAAATAAACAAATAAAATAACCGATCATTCCCAACCAGCCGTGACAAGGTCTTGTTTTTAATTTATACCCCTTTCTATAGCACCTCAAAGACTGAAGGTTGGCGCCTAAGGAGTAACTTCATCATTTTTATTATAATCACGAATTTCTGTAAAAACATTTCTAATATTATTTGTTTTATTTTTTATCTTTAATAATAAATTATTAATTTTTAATTTAATAATAAAAATCACTGTTATATAACCTTCTACTATATACATATTTTTAATTATGGTATCTGAAATCTCCATGCTTATTGAGAACAAAAAATTTTTCCTGCCGTGACCAGGATTCGAACCTGGGTTATTGCGGCCACAACGCAATGTCCTAACCGCTAGACGATCACGGCTACCGAGGAACTAACAAGCAGTTGGATTAAAAGATATAATAGACCAAGGAATTAAACAAACCGACCTAGGAAACTGTCTTTGCTAGCTAAAAAATATATTTTTTTTTATCTACTTTATTTCCCTTGATTTTATAATATATTTGTAAATATTTTATGAATTTATAATTTAAAGTTAAAAGAAAAAAAAAATAATAATCCTGCCGTGACCAGGATTCGGACCTGGGTTATTGCGGCCACAACGCAATGTTCTAATCACTAAACGATCACGGCTACCGAAGAACTGATAAGCAATTGGATTATAAGATATAATAGACCACGAAAGAAGAAGAAACTGACCTAACTATCTTCAATATATGTATATTGTAATGTATATTATTATATTATATTTTTGATTGTATTTCTTTGCCCGCTTCACCACCCACAGGAGCTCTAACTCTCAAAATCAGACATGCTCCTTTCCTTAGCTCCCACAAACTTTATAAGAGATGGTGGACCAGTAAGGAAGCAAATAAACTGACGTTGGAAACTATCTTCGCTTGCTTGAAGAAAAAAATACGGTTGGAAGTTTATATTTTTCATATATTTACATGGCTCCTTATATATTTGAAAAATTATGTAAATATTATTATACTGTATTTTATAATATATTTGTTAATATGTTGTGAATGCGTAATTTGGAGTACAATTACTTATTGCCCTTAGTTGTGGTAGACTTATTTTATTTTTTTCAAAATAAAACCTATATACAATTAGGATTGATGAATTAATTGCCACTTCTATTAGGATTATTTTATTAGAATACCGGTTTCGAATGCTAAACATTCATCTTCAGTTCTAAAACATACAAAATTTTCAACACATCAGCACTATGTTACATGGATTAGAATAACTAAACTTTTGCAAAAGTTTTCAAACATGTAAAAGAAGAAATCAAACATTGGTACTCACCTGAGGAGATCTAACAGAATATCTGAAATATATCCATCGTGGAAAGGGGAAGATAGGTTAAATGGGAAGGCAGGTAGGTTAAATTTTTGGAGTTTACTATGGGATTTCTCTTATGAATCATTGGATTTTTCGGTTCCTGTTGGAAACTAATTTAAAATGGGGCTATTGGAAATGTTTTTCTGGTCATTTAAACAAAATTCTGGATCAGTTTCTAACGATTTTATTATTTCTAATGATTCATAAATATTCAATTTTAAGCTATTTTCTACTTGACGTATTATTTTTACTCCCGAGTCTTTATATTTATGTTTATTTTCATTTAGGTGGATATCTATCCCATCAACTCAAGTAAAACTTATATAGAGGAAACGGACCAAATCTGTTTGATATTGTATAATATTTTAATTGTGATCATCAGCCCTATAAAGATTAGATTATTAGATTTAGTTTTGTGATAGGTTGGGATTGTAACTATGGCTCAATATAAAAACGTATTTCCATGAACGAGCCCTAAGAGTAAAACCCTATCCATGGGGGAGTTTCGTTTACTTTCTTCTTTGGTCTTGTATTTTACTTTCTTGTTCTCCCACATCTTAGTAGCCCTCATTCTTCTACTGCGGCTTCCCTTTAATGTAATTTTCATCAGCAAACTCCTCCAAAATTTTATGGTGGGTTCGAAGTGAAGTAACCTCTGATATCTCATCCTTGTATTGTGTGCGCTATTCACAATGGAATTTGTGTTTTTTTTTTACATTGAAACTGTGAAGATTATTTAAGTTTTGCAAGCAGAGTTAAGATGGAAAAATATATTACAACCATTTATTGAAATTTACAACTGTATACAAAATAAAATACATCAAGTAAATGTGATGATAATACTAAAATTCCAGGATCTGATTGTATTCACTAGCGTATTTTACTACGTAGAGGACTGGGTTTTGTAATTCTTAACGTTCCTTATGTTTTCCGTGAGCCTTGGAAAAAATGAAAGAATCTAAGGAAAAAAATGGCAACTTTTTCTCAACTGATTTTTACATTTTTATGGGGCGCTGAATACATATTGTAACTTTTCCACCTCGCAAATGTGGAACAAATCGATAGCATCCTATTGAGGCTATAAGGCTAAAGTAGTTTAGGCATGTATAAGGATGAGAGAGGAACGATGGCCAAAAAGAATTTTTTAATTTAAAGGTCGCCCAAGAAGACGTTGGATTGAGGGCGTCATGGAAGGAGTAATGGACAGGGGAACGTGTGAAGGAGACTGGTTGAACAGAAGAAAACTAAACCAACTTTTTTTTGGCGAAGGTACATGAAAATATTGGTAAAAAATCATTTTAATAACAAAAAAAAAATGTGAACAATGTATGTTAAATGATTTATTAACGTTAGTTAAATGATTTGTTTTCAATAGGTGTTTTTGTTAAATCAACTATTTAGTAGTTAATATGAAGTTGGAGGTGAACTTTGGATAATTTCCCCCTCCATTTTCGTTTAAACATATTAGTAATATTGTTTTCATCTACTTTCACCATCTTTCTGCCAGTAATTGACTACCGGGGCGATTTGATGATTTTCAGGTTTTCATAATTGTCAAAGATCTGAAAAAAAAAACAACAAAAAAAAACATTTATTCCAGAAAACTATAAATTGATGGTGCCCTATACGGATTGTGGGCTATACGCAAGATGAGGTACAACGTTTAATACTTGTTGAAAATTAAACATAATGTTTTATAATTCCAACTATAACAAAAATAAGATAAAATGTAAAAAATGGTAATATAAAATAGGTTAGAATAATATTATAAAGAAATAAACTAAAAATAGAGAAATAAAAATAATTAAATATTATCACACTATATGTATATAAGATAATATATACCTGGCTGTCATGAAGAAGTCGATAAGTCAGAATTGAGCACGTTTCACTAGGCAAAGGTTTTATCGTTTTCCAAAATTCTGTAATTACTCTAAAATTGTAGACAAAAATAAACTAAAAAATGAATAAACTTTTAAAGAAACGTAATCTACGTTCCACTATTTATTTACTACAATATAACGTACAATTTTTTTCCTTGTGGAAGTACCAATAGCTAAATAAACTAATTTTAAAGTTAAAATATCGTTAAGAATGTAAGTAGTAAATTTCAAGGTTATTGAGCCTTTAAGTATTTAATTTTAAGATTTTTTTTTTTTTCTAAAGGAGTGCTTGAATAAAACTTCTAAAGAAAATTAGGTAAATAGGTAGATATAAAGCGACAGTAATAAACATTAATTTGATTCAGAAAGTTTTATAGAAATAAAACAAAAAGATTAAAAAAAGAGAGAAAAGAAAGAAAAAGTTGCTTTGGGTGCTTATGATTAATCTCTTTTTTGAGAGCCGAGTTAAACTGTTCTGACTGAGGGGAAAAAACGGATATTGGGAAAACATGGTTCTTTACTTTATAGCAGTTGAATATTCCGATATCATTGCGGGTTGGATTAAATTATGCAGTTGCATGTATATACATACACACACACACACACACACACACACACACATATATACATATATATATATATATATATATATATATATATATATATATATATATATATATATATATATATATATGTATATATATTTATATATATATTTACAACTGTAAACATTATATACAACAAGTAAATTGGAAGAAAATTATTACAATGACAAGCCAATAACATGTAAAAAAATACCCACTAGCCCTTCAATAGTTCTACATTAGAAAGTCTGTTGGCCATATTCTTTTCAAACACCTCGGAGGATTATCAGGAATGAGTGTTAGGGTTGGGAGATTATTGGATTTGAGTGGGTATGGAGTTCAGTAAGAAAGGATAGGTATCTGGTTTGGGCCTAATAAACAATATAAAGATCATCAAGGATAAGTCTGTTTTGCCATCGTAAGGACCATTAAGGATTTTTTAGAGGATTTAGGATTGGAACGATTGAATACCAGAAGAATTGGAAGGTTTAGTGCAGCCCCAAAGCTCAACTCCATATGCCCAAATGGGTCTACTTACAGTCATTTAAATAAGTCTTTCGTATTTTATTGGAGCTTTGAACTGTTTAGTAAATATTGGAGTAGTCGGAAACCTCGAACAGTTTCTTGTCAAAGTCTGGCGGTATTTTTTTTTTTTTTAACTATCCATCCATCCATATTCATAGACTTATCTAAAACCGCTGTGCGGTGCGTGGCTTCCTTTTATAGAGTCTGGACCAAATGTCTCGTTCTTGAACCAGCTCTTTTCTCCTGCTCCATTCAATGCCTCGCCTCCGGAATGTGTCCCTAACACCGTCCTCCCAGGTGATGCGGGGTCTTCCTTTGGGCCTTCTTCCTTACATTCGTGTCTCATTTGTTTTTCTGACGAATCTCTCTTGATCCATCCTGAGGAGGTGTCCGAACCATCTTAGTTTGTGGTCCTCCTGGATGGTCTCTGCCGATTTTATGTCGAGACTGGCCCTTATGGTGTCTCGTCGGGTCTTCCTTTCTACTTCTACCGGTCTAACTTTCACAGTTACCTCATTCCCATAGCCTAGATCTCACTCCTGTGCTTTGAGGTGAGGGTCCATGATTCCGATGAGTATAACAGGATCGGCAGGAATGTTGACTTGTAGACTGCCACTTTAGTCTGCTTGGTCACCTCTCTTCTTCCCAGGAAACCCCTTCGGACCATATTAAACATCCTCCCAGCCCCTCCTATCCTCTTAACTTTTTCCTCGTTGGCTGATAACATACTATCCCCTAAAACTTAACTATTACAAAAAAACAGAATGAATAGAGCTGGATTGATTTTACGGAATACTACACGGCGTGGAAAACGTGCTTTTTAAACTATTTATTTATAACTCAAATAAATACAACCTGTGTTATACTCGTAAAATAACAATTAGTAACTATGATATATGTACACACTGAATATCTTTATAACAATGTCATATTTATGTCAAACGATTCACTGACTGCGGGATTATTTTTACCCCGGATGAAACGAGGTTTAATTTACTGTGACACTGCGCTTAGCTTGGATCTATTAATAAACACATCACTGATAACGACCTGTTTTTTTCTCTCCCAGTTTAATTAAATTGCAGAGTCAAATGACGAGGACGCTTGATTCTAATTAACAGGACAATTAGGGTTCGTCAGCAAAAAGTTTGTTTTCAGTTTACATTAGCAGGTTGTAAAAATCAGCTTGCATAGGCCTGATTTGAACTACCGTTGCTCAATGATGGAAATATATAAAATTACCTTATACAGGGTGAGTACCTTTTAGTGCAAAAAAAAAAAAAAAAAAAAAATGGATATAACTAGATGAAAAATGTAGAAAAATGCCGCATAACTTACCTTTCTATTCCAATCCGTTGCAGATATGCGATAAATCAAAGACTTTTTTGGGGAAACCACGGTTTTTACCATAAAAGCTGTATTAACTCCATTTTGTTTAAATATTTCTTAAATTTTGACCACATTTTTGGATTTAGCATTAAATATCCTATAACAACTGAGTATATGTAACCTTGCATTTAACAAACTTATGACCTAAAGAACACCTTGATCTTCACCTTATTTAGGGAAGTTACAATGTCTTATATTGCTTTAACTAAACTTATATTACTTAAATAACTATCCACAAAACTGCAAATCTCAAAAAAAAAAAAAACAAACTTGCAAATTTAGTCAGCTTTCGAATGGTACGTAAAAAATAATGATTCTGTTTCGATTTCATGGAGAAATTTACTTTTAAAACCGAAAAAAACATTTAGCATACAAATCGATTACTTGTGTAAAAAAAAACATTATGACTGTCTCTTAATGGAAATGTGCTTTTTAAACATAGCTAACTCTTCATTGGAATAAAAAGCAAAGAATAAAATATTGTTTAATGGAAAATATAAGAATACTGTCAATTAAGCGACACCAGATCAAAAGACCTTATGTTATTCCATTTATATATTTATTATTATTATTTAGGATTTATTTTATTAGATTTTCAATGTAACGGTTAAAACCCAATAATAATGAACATAGACCTCAATTTTGGTGTTAGCTTCTGACTGCAGCAGATATTGAAGAATACCACTTTTTGAGGTGAATTTTATGGATAGATGAGTCTGTTTTTACAGGGGAAGGCATTTTTACCTTTCCATGCGGGGTATCGTTGGTTTATTTGTATTGCTATCGAATAGTGTTGAAAAATCATAGTTTGCCCAAGAGATTGAATGATGAGAGTTACTAAGATTTGTTATAAAATATTCTACCACAAATTCATCACTATACATCTAAAGTTCTGCAAAATATGATTTTCCAACACCATGGTGCTCCTTCACATTATTCTAAGGTATTACAAATATATACCAATGATATACATGGATAGGTAGAAATGCCTTCCCCTGTAAAAACAAGCTTTTCTGCCTACGAAATTCACCCATAAAAATATGCGAAATATTTAGACGAAATGGAGATATTACAGCTTTTATGGTAAAAACTGTAAAAAAAGTCTTTGATTTATCGTATATCGGCAACGGATTGGAATAGAAAGGTGAGGTATGCGGCATTTTTCTACATTATTCATTTAGTTTCACCCAATTTTTTTTTTTTTATACTAAGAGGTACTCGCCCTGTATATGGATTTATGAAAAATAAAATCTAAAAGATACAGGATATGGTTGACGGCAGAAATATATAAAAATAATTTTATTCTGGGAGCAAGTCCCTAAGAATAACAAATAAGTACACAAACAAATAGTATTACTTCTGTTCAAAGACATATTGCAAAGAAAAAAATCATAATAATATTGGAAACGGACATAAGAATAAGAAGATTAAGGTTCTATGGGCATATGGTGAGGATGGACCCAAAACAATTAAATAGAGAAATCTTCTATAAAATGAGGGGATACAAGAGTGCTGGGGGAGGGAGTTACATCAAACAGATGAAGGAAGGAACTGAGAAACTGAAAAATAACAGATCAAGATTGTTTTGAGGGGGATGGCAATAGGAAAAGACTAAAAGAAATTAAGGCTTGTGGGAGAGAGAGATGCGAGAAAAGGAATAGCGTTGACCGAGGAAAGAAGGAAGGACGCATCGGAAAGAATAATAAAGAGAGAAGGAAGGAGAGAAGGGGTATGAACAGAAGTGAAAATAATGATATTCGCGTGGTCTCTAAAACCGTTCCGTGAAAAAAAAAATATATATTGGTAATATACTATTATTATTATTGTTTTTTTTTTAAAGAATTAAAGTCCTAGTCGGGCCTTGGCTTCACAAAGAATCGACAGCCATTCCTATCTACTTTCGCCTTCCGCTTCCAACCTCTCACCCCATCTTCTTTGATCATCCTTGACGTTGTTCAGCCACCTCAGCTTTAGTCTCCCTCACTATCTCTTTCCTCTCGGCCTATACACAATATGTACTAATTAAATATATTGAGAGGGAAATAAACAATAGAAGTACCTAAATGTTATATACCGATAAAGAAAAAAAAAATGTATACTAAGTGGAATCTAAATTATACAATTAGTTATTGATAGGACTCCAGAAATCCGGAAGCATGATATTATTAATTGAGTAAGTAGATAGCAAGCGTCACCTCGGATAAGGATAAAGTACTGAAAATAGAGTTGCGTAAATGGTTTTTAGGGATTTCGATTGTTTGATAAGAGGGGGAATAGAGTTCCAGAAGATGGTTGAGCGGAAGAGGAAGGAACTTTGGAATGCTGAAGTCCTATGGGATGCGGTATGCAGATCAGAAATACGGGATCTTGTCAGCATTGAATTGTAGATCTGAACTGAAGCATATTGTAAATATAGGATGATGGGTGTGGATAATTTGGCACAGGGATGTTTCGAGGAAATATGGTATATGGAAGGTGCCGATTTGATTCGGAATATATGTGGGAAACATGGGAGCGCCTCAGGATGTCAAACACAAACCTGGCAAAGCTGTTCATGATTCGCTTCAATTTGTCCTCGAGAAACGTAGCGAGGCCACTATAAACTAGACAACTGTAGTCAATGTAAGGGAATAATAGGGATGAAACTAAAGGCTTGCATGTTGTAGTTGTAGACCTAACAAAACCGGAAATATAGTCAGGTATATAGTTAGATTGAAAAAAAAAAAAAAAACATGCTAAGAAACCTGTTATGGAGTGCCAAAATTATGGTCTACTTGGCACGTCATCCTTAGACCTATAAATAATTAAAACTAAATTCGAAAAAACTTGGCGTATAACAAACAAAAAACGGAAAATATTAAGAATTATATGTATATAATATAAATTATAACAATAAAATTGAATCATATCTAAAATACACGCACTGAAAAAAAAAATAAAGATTTAGAAAGAAATGAAAAAAAGGGAATAAACTATGATTAAATAAGCTTATAAATTAATTATAAAAGTGCTGACGGATGTACATATTGAATTAGAAAATGAACATAACAAATATTTCAAGATATGAATGATAAATAAATTTAATATTATATTGTATTAAAAGCGCTCTCGTTCAGCCTCCACTGGATCTAGACACAAAGTAATGCATTTGAGAGGGTAGCGCTGGTGTCGCTTTGAGCCTGGCTTGCCCTACCATAGTGGGGGGAAAAGCTTGGTTCGGAGTAGTGAAGGGCCGTTCCGACTTAAAAGTGAAATGAGATGTTACGTTCCGTTTCACCATTGGAACCAGTTCCACTTTTCGTTCTGTTCCACGTCAGTTTGATTAATCTAACACCTACTTGCCATGCATTTTCGTTGTATCCCTTGTTGTGACTTCGAGCTGTTAACCTCTTCCTTCTATTTTATAATTAAAAATTTTACAGGTACTATAATATTGAGAAGGTTTAAATAGCTAAGTGTACTTATTAAGAAAATCTATACTTTAAAAATACTTTTATTCAATCAATAATTGAATTGCGCCGGGTTGTGTGGCGATAGAGAGGGGGGAAGGAATCAAGAGCGGCATCAAAGCAGTCGGAACGAAACCATGGATACAATCAAAATTTTACTACACCCGAGAGCTGTTTTGGCGTTGGTTTTCGTTCTAGGTGGAACGAAAAACTTGGGTGATTCGTTTCGTTCCAAACCAGTTCAAAGCTGGAACCAGTTATAAGTTCCGTTCCACCCAGAACGACCCATCTCTAGTTCGGAGTTCCCCAGGATGTGTATATATTGCATATAAAGTGTGATTGCATTTAATTATTTTTTCTTTCTTTATTATAAAAATTTAATTTATATAATTATTTTAGAGGTCTGTTGATTCCAAATGTTTATTCTCCATTCCACCGATTCTTGATCTACCTCCATTGATGATGCCGATCTACACCTCTTACGTCATGGATAGTTTGGTGATACATTATTATGTAATTATTATACATCAATTATACTCCCTAGTTATAAAAAAAACTTTTGTTTAAGAAATTGTTTACCTTAAATAGCAGAGCAGTTTTCAAGTACTACCTTAAAATCCCTTGATACTGTTAATTTTTTTTTTTTAGATTAAGCATTGTATCTGAAAGCTAAGCCCAAATTTTATTTATTAAAACAGTTGTGAATAAAACCTAGAACCTGTGGAATATTTTTGGATATTATTTTAAATGAAAAATTATTTATCGAATTATTTTATTTAAATTGTCTGAATTTTAATTAACATGTATATTATACATTGCAGATAATAAATGTTATTTACTGTTTACTTTTTTATTTCTTTAACAATTATTGTATTTTTTAGTACCTTTAGTTTGTTTTTTACCTTTCAAGCTCATTACTTTTTAGTAATAGCAATTTATGTTAAGCCTGATGTATTGGTATCAGAGATAGAAAATCAAATTTGTAATACCGACACGTCATTTATTATTTTTTATATTTTATTATGCATTTTATATAGCTACGAGGTTTTTTTATTTATATATTTTTTTAGTGTACATATTGTATAAATTGGTTTTCACCAATATTACCTTAAGTGAGACAGATTGTGATATTTATTCAATAAATCAATAATAATACCGGCAAATTGGATGAAAAATATTAAAATTTGCTATTTTTCCTTGTGGAAATACCCTATAAAAGGTTCAAGGAAACTAGGAGTGTTCAATATTTTATTACATTTTCATTGAACCTAGAAGAAAAAAAAAATCCGATAAATTGCTCTTCCGACTATGATGACATTTATTCAAATTCGATTCGATCTGTGGGATGAGGAAAATGGTTATAAATTTTGGATTAAACCGCATAAATTTAAAATTCAAATTAAATTATTGGAAACGGCAGTAATGCAATCATTCCTTTGATTACTATGTTATATTCATTCCTCTATTACGTGATACTATATATATTAAAATGTAATTTATTTTAACATACATGAAATGAAGCTTCTGCCAATAGCTGTCTAACTTTGGAATTTAAATGTCAATGATACGACGTGGGGTTTATAATCGAGTCCAATTGTTGATTAGACAAAGCAATCCAACCCTAAATTTTGGACACATTCTGGGAACAATAATTTATAAAAATATATGCTTTTATGCAATAAAGTAAAACATATGAGGTTTAATTTAAAAAAAAAAAAAATCTTTTTTTTTTTGGTGGAGGAAGTATAAGGAATATAAGGATATTCTGCACTTGGAGTTTACAGCAGACATTAAGAAATAATCATTTCAATAAATAAACTTTCAAGTTAAGTAATACAGAGAATTATGATTTGCGGCAGAGAACCCCCACCAAAAGACATAAATGTTAAGAAAAAATAGAACTAATATTATGATAATTTTTTTTAATTAACCGATAATTAAAATTATTATATTATATTTTAATTAAACCAGTATTTAAAACTAATATTTTAATTGGAACCTTAATCAAAACTAATCGTTAAACAAGATCATTAATTAAATCTTATAGTTTATTTAGACTGTTCATTAAACCTATTATTTAAAAAAAAACAATCATTAAAATTATTATTTTAATTAGTTAAATAATTGAAATGGTTATTCTAATACGGAAATTAGTTTGAGCTATTATTTCAATCACATCATAATTTAACACTATTGCTTTATTTACAATGATAATTAGATCTATCAAAACTAGTTCCAGATGATTTGTTGAAACAAATGGTAATACATAAACAGACGGATATAAAGCTATAAACGAAGCGCTTCGAACATTGTCGATGTCACCTTAATTCAAGCGGAAGCAACTATCGGCTTGGTCGACTAGTCGGCCAATGTCGTAATTTATAAATGTCTTACTACTGCCACTAATTCAATAATTTCACATACTTGTAAACCGAATTGCATAAATAATAACAATTTTCATTTTAGTTGATGTGATATCCTTCAACTCAGATAATGCTTAGACAGGCCTAAGTCATATATATTTAAATATCTTCCAGTTTTAAATTATAAAAATTGTGAAATAATTATAAACGGAAGGCTAAATCATGATTGGCGTGGGTAATTTACGTCCCCTGAAAATTTAACCCAGTTTATTTAAAATGCATGAATTTATTAAACTTGACAGTTCAAGGGTATGCTGGAATGAGCATTGTTTATAAACTTTTGATAAAAACATTTTAAACAATACTGTTTATTTGAATAACAAAAGGTTCGTTAAATTAACAATGCTCTCATAATATCCTTTTTATTTAGAGTTTTCTATTTATTTTATCCAATTAATTATTGAATTGTTCTCTACTGACTCAATGTTTTTTTTAAAGTATATGAATATGAATGAATTGTCCAATATTATGTTATATGAAAAATCCTTGTTATATGTACAAAAATTATTCCAGTGTGAATTTAATTGACGTGTGGATTTTGGAAAATCTATTGAAACTAAAATTAAATATTTATGAATCATTAGAAATAATATTTTAGTTAAAAACCAAATATTTCCAATAGTCCCATTTTAAAAGTATTTTCAATACGAACGGCCAAAACCAAACAGCCATAGGGAAAACCGAAAGACCCACTCTACCTGACCATTTATCTCTCTACTCATTTAAACCAACTATAGATCCTTATGTCTTTTAGAAGTTCATTTGCCTCCTTGGGTGAGTACCGATATATTTGATATATTGTCTAGCATTTTAAATATATACATAAAAAGTGCTGATGTTTAGAAAATTCGTGCATGTTCTAGAACTGATGATGTTAAACATTCGAAACTAATTTTCAAATAAAATAATTCCGATAGAGGTAGCATATTAATTATCAAATATAATTTTATATAAAATCCCCCTCAAAAGTATTGCAGCACCCATAATTCTCGTGATTTCCCTGGTTTTTACCTAAATCCATACTTGGTTTATATTCATATTAATATTATTTGTTAAACGTGAGACATTAAGAATTAGAAACATCAGTGTTTTCCCTGTTAATAAACGATGGAATATTATTTTTTTTTTTTTTTCAAATTGCCTTTAGCCCATGTTTACCATTCGTATTGTTATTTACAAGTATGCCAAGATATAGTAAAAGCAGTCATTCAAGCCAGAGGGGGCAATGTGTCTTATTAAATATATATATATATATTTTTTTATTTTTTTTAAGAGTTTCTTCACATATGAAGGTTTCTTCACCCAAACTCCTCGTCCAACGCCCTCCTCCATTCTTCCCTATCGGCTGCATCTTCCTCCCTCAACCCGTGTCCAGCCATGCTCTCCTCCACTTTGTCCCTCCATTGGGTACGAGGTCTTCCTCTCCTTCTCCTTCCCTCAGCCTCCCATTCCATTAACATTTTCGGGATCCGTTGCTTGTTCATCCTTCTCACATGGCCATACCACCTCAATCTTCTCTCCTCGATCACCTCCAACACACTCCCTCTCACATTCATCCTCTCCCTTATATCACTGTTCCTAATGCGTTCCACTCTCGATATCCTTGCAGCTCTCCTCCAGAAATCCATTTCCACCGACAGTAGTCTTTCTTCCTGTGCCCTGTTAAGGGTCCAAGTCTCAGAGGCGTATAACATTACACTTTGGACTAATGCGTTATATATTAGTTTCTTTGTTCTTCCAATTATGTTGCTACTCCAGAGAAGAGAATTCAGCATGCCCACAGCTTTCCTGCCATTTGTTATTCTCTTTCTAACCTCGGTATTTGTGGTTCCATTTCTTTCCAGAATCGAGCCAAGGTAAAAAAATTGTTCTACTCTATCCAGGCTCGCAATTTCAGGCTCTAATATTTCCTCTCTGTCTGTGCTCATATATTTGGTCTTTTTATAGTTAATGTTCAAACCCCAGTTCTTATATTGCTCCGCCACTTTCCTAAACATATAGCTCGCATCTTCTTCGTCCTGAACGATGATTACTTGATCATCTGCAAATAGTAAATGGTGTAAATGCTTGTCATTTATCGGTATGCCCATCTGACCACAGTTCCTTGACCATCCCTTCAGACAAACATCAATGTATATTTTGAATAATGTTGGCGACATACAACATCCTTGGAGCAATCCTTTGCTGTTTGGGAAAACCTCTGATAATGACTTTCCTTTTTTTATTTGGCATTTATTACCTCTATATATTTCTTTGATTACTCCCGTAATGTTACTGTTTATGCCAGCCATATCCAGGGCTTCCCACAGTAGCTTTCGAGGAACACTATCATACGCCTTTTCAAGATCTATAAATATCATTTCCAGTCTCCTCGCCTTGGCTGTTTGCGTTTCTAACAGTTGTCGGAGGGTAAAGATGTGGTCAATACAGGATTTCCCTGCTGTGAATCCACATTGTTCCTCTGCCTGCGAGAATTCTTTTTTCAATTTACCCTTTATTATTCTACCCAGCAATTTCATTATTGGGTTCGTAACACATATCCCTCTATAATTATCGCATACTTTTTTATTTCCCTTTTTGAATACTGGTGTGATATATCCCATTTTCATTTCTGCTGGTATACTTTCACCTGCCAGTATACGATTTATGAGATCAGTAAGTAGTCTTGTCACCTCACTCCCACTATACTTGATCAGTTCTGCGCAGATTCCACCTGGGCCAGGGGCTTTCCCCATTTCTAAGTTTCTTTTGTTCTAGCTGGAGTTCCTCTTGGGTGATTTTTAACGGAGTGTCAGTAGAAAAGGGGGTCGTTTCCTGTTCTGCGAATTCTATCCAGTTCTTTATTAAATATAAATTACAAATTTACAAGTTAAAATTGTAAAAAATGAAAATTTTAAAAGGCAAGTTTTCTAAAAAAAAAAAAAAAAATTCTTCCGGTCTAGTTTAGGAATATTTATAGACTTCAGAACAATTCTTTAATATGAAAAAAATACGTTTTTATAAAAATCAAATATTTCAACAAGACTAAAACGACAAGAAGCTGCTCGTCGTGACAGACTACTTCGACATTTACTAGAAAAACGTTCAAAGCTCCCAATTAATTACAAAAGACTCATATACATGACTGTGATTAGACCTATTTGGACGTACGGAGTTGAGCTTTGGGGCTCTACTAAACCATTAAATTCATCTCGTATCTAATCCTTACAATCTAAAATCATTCGAAAAATTCTTAATGCCCCTTACTTTGTCACCAATAAACTTATCCATAAAGACCTTAATGTTTCATATATTGCTGAGTTAGCCCGAATCAGATACCTATCCTTTCATCGTAAGCTCCATAACCACTTAAATCCATTAGTGTCTCAACTTACTTTCCACTCCATTCCTGATTACCCTCTGAGGCGTCGTAATACCGAATTAACTTTACTTATAAAGGATTATTTCTTACCTGACTGCGTATTATATCCTGCACTTATGTTCCGCACTGTCTGTGGAGTAATTATTATGTCATAATCATTCCCTAGCATAAATGAGATGGAGGTGACATTGGTATTTGGGTTTTTATGAACAATTTTCAAAATATTTGGTATGTGCACCCTTTAAAGTTTTTTTGAACGTCCAGACCTTCGGCAACTGAGAAAGTTCTTCAAACTTGTTGATGATTTTTTTTCTATTATAGAGTAATTTTCAGATTTTTTTTTTACCTATTTACCCCAAAGCTTTACCTCCTTTCTCGAAATGATGACTAGTTTTCTGATTTCCAATGTCCATAATGAGAAAACAATATAATTTTTATTTTTCTTCCTTGTACGGCAATAGATAGTAGAAAGCTAAAAATAGCTTAGAAGAGTATAATGCTAGTAATCCTCTAGAGGATTATCAAATTTTGGTTGGATATTTTATGTTTATAAACACTGTATACCGACTTTTTTTGGCATGCATATATATATATATATATATATATATATATATATATATATATATATATATATATATATATGTAATTTTTCTTGATATTACTCAATATTATTAAATATATTATTCTATTTTTTGAAGAGAAAAGATTTGACCCGGTCGGGATTCGAACCCGAGTTTCCACCTCATGGATCACTGAAGAGAAAGGATTTGCCTGGTTCGGATACGACCCCGGTGGCCTAGTTGGATAAGGCGCCACGCTAGAGAGGTGGAAAACTCGGGTTCGAATCCCGACCGGGTCAAATCTTTTCTCTTCAAAAATAGAATAATATATATATATATATTTTTTAACTTCCATTGAAATCCTATCCTGACCTGGGTGGGGCCACTAAATAAATTAGGTTTATACTTTATATTTAATGCTAATATATTAAGTACAGATTTAAATCACTACAGATCTTCATTATTTATTTATTTAAATTGTTTATTGGATTGTACAATGGTACACTAAAAAAAAAAAAAAAAAAAAAAAAAAAAAAAAGTAAATATGGTGATATTGGTCTTCATAACGTGACGTTTGCTTGTAAAGGAACTAATTATTGGGAGTAAAATATTAGAAAACGTAAAATGCACAAATAATGAACAGGTGCACAATGTTAAGGTACTGTTGCAGAACATTACATTAAAACAATAAATTTGGTTACAGACTTATTTCCAAATCAAAATTCGTTTTTTTTTTTATCTTTAAAAGAATATACTTTTATTGACTGACAGACCAGCATAGGAGAGCATATATTTTTTTTCATTACTTTTTATATTTATTGAAATTCACAACGGTATATAAACAAAAAACATATATTTAATAAATGAGATAATAACTTATATAAACGTATTTAAATGAAACAACCACACATTGAAAACACTCTAATAAAAGTTCTATGTTAGAAGGTCCCGAGGCCAACTTCTTTTCAGACGCCACGGAGGGCTATTGGAAACAGAATGGAAAGCAAGTTGAAAGACTGTGAATGGTTATGGAGATAACTGAAGAAATGATAGGTATCTCGTTTGAGATAACATATGGAATATTAAAATCTTTATGGTTAAGTTTATTGTGACATAACCTCCATAACTACTAAAATCCGTTAGTTTCTCAACTTGCTTCCCACTCCATTCCAGACAATCGTCCGAGGCGTCTGAAACGATGATAGCCTAGTGTAGAATTCCAGTGTAGAATTTTTAATAAAGTGCTATTGATAAGTAGTTATTTTTAAGTTTTGGCTTGTTATTGTGATCGTTGTCAATACATTTACTTGATGTATATTTTTTTTACAGGTGTAAATTTCAATAAATGTATATATTTTTTTTTTATTTTTATTAAATCTTTTATTGAGTAATTATTACAATCTGCCACAAATGTGGGCAATAAGTAATATAGATGGCGTATGATTACTTTCACACATTATCTACAATAAGAAGAAAAAAATAAAATAAAATAAAGTTAATAAGTAATATAAGAAAATAAAAAGAGAGAAAAAAACAAAACAAAAAAACTATGCTATACATAAACAATATAAAATATACTATATACAAAATGAAATAGTAAAACTTAAGGAAAAAAAAAAGTAAATAATACGAATAATAAAAAATAAAATAAAGGTAAAAATACATTTATACTCTATTTACAATTTACACTCATCCTAGGGATCCCCCCACCAGACCCGTCCCTCCACCTATGAAGGGATAAGCCAAGGAGATCCCAGCTCTTCTCTCTCAGCTGCGTCACGTATATATTAAAAAAAAAAAAAAAATCAAAGTGCGATACTTTTGACAAGGAGTTGATTTGATCGCAAACAAATCGAAGGTTATACTACCAAATCACGATATTTATAAAACAAAGCGACATTTGTTTGTTCTGCTTGATTAATACCTTCTACTCATCCGATCTATTACGAGTCTTCTCATCTACCACCTTCTGACAAGGAGGAATACGATCGTTTTGCCTAGTGACTGAAAGGGTCCAACATGGACCGATTCATAGGTTCAAAATAATTTAAAAATGCGTATTGCAATATATGAGAATATATGTGTGTCAACGATTCCTAATTATTTCAATAAGTTCATTAATCATAATGACTAATTTCAGGAAGATAGAGGGAAAACAACGAAGTTCGAACGCCAAGACAGAGGGTTCACGGAAAACCTCTGCTCCGCAAGTTCCGTAGAACAATCACAATGGCGGCAAACTTAATCAAAGACTTTGAGTTCAAACTTAGCCATTGGTGCTCAAGATTTCCACAATGGATAACTTAATCAGGCGCTTCAGAGAGCAAGCATTTTTGGAACAAGAACAATATTAAACCTGGTGCTGGGGAGAGAGTTGGTATTATGTTGTGATTAATTGACACTGATGAAGTTTTGGCGAAACTTTCCAAAAAATGTGATCAGGTATCAAGTTGGTAACTGTTGAAAATCCAGTATGGTGAGCTCCGAAATGAACTAAAGTGCCATTAAACTTAACTTAATTAAATACAATCATACTTTATTTACAATATACACTCCTCCTTAGATATCCCCTATCCAGACTTGTCCCCTCCACTTATGGAGAAACAAGCCAGGTACTAAGAAATCCTAGCGCTGCTGTCTTAGTTGCAAAAAACCCAGTGAAGGCTAAGTATAGTAGAATGGGGTCTTTTATGGTACAGGTAAAAAGTTTAAAAAAATACTAAACAGCGTAAAATCAATAATAAAAAATTCGCAGGTATTCTTTTAAAACCATTTAAAAAACGTTTCTTTTTCACATTAAGGCCGATTTTTGTGTGGGTTGTAGGGACCTATAATAGTGCAAAACTAGAGTTATATCCGCCAAAGAGCATTGGGAGCCGAGTTTTGTATGCTATCTCTTTACCATAACCTAAACCTCATAAACAATCTCTTAATAATAATATCAGGTTATAGTTTGAGCATGAAATCCTGCATTAATTTCCGGACAACGGATTTTGGCTGTGGTAAAGAGAGAGAATATAAAACTACAATTTTACGTGAAAAAAATATTTCTCTATCTTGACTGAGAGCTGAAAACTGGCAAGTAACTGGCAACCTTGCTGTGAAAAAGACCCAACAAAATATAAAAGAAGTTTAAAATTTATTATTTAGTGAGTATATCTTGATTATTCAAATCTTAATTTACATATATTTTATTAATTTTGACTTTTTACATCTTTTGATAGGTGTGTTTACAATTGTTTCCTAAGCTCTTTTCAGAAAGGAAATCAATCAGTGAATCAAAGATTTTCGTTTATTTGTTAGCGACCTTATTATACTACCAGACTTTTTATAATTACAACACTAAATAGAAGGATCCCACCTACGTTTTGGTTATTCAAGCGAACTGCTACGAAAACAGGCGATTGTTAGAAGAGTTGGATCCATTCTGATCGATGGAGATTCCTCATTAGGAATTTACAATTTGTTAACAATGGAAAGTTTTCTCATTGTTCCGTTGATTAGTTATAAAGGCACTGGGTAACATTTTAATGATGCAAGTAATGTAGAAGCAAAACGGAGTTGGAAAATATTCCGACTGAAGTCATGTTATAAATTAATTTAATGTTATCATTGAGAATCAATTCCGTTCTTTATTTTAAGTTAATGAATAATACGATTATTTTCATTCCTGGAAAATTAATACATTTATTGTTAGCAACGGTGTGATTTAGAATTGTGTGATTTCGAGCGGAATCGTGCTTACACAGAACCCTAAAATGTTAAAATATGTACATTTATTCACATTTGATGAGATTTCTTCGAAATTGAAAAAGGTTTAGATATAATGAACTGTACATGGACTGTAAATAACATTTACCGAGAAACATCGTTCATTAAATAAAATGTGTATAACAATAATATATATATATATATATATACACACACATATGTGTATATAAGTGTAATTAATTTTAGAGAACTTAATGTTTTAAATTCCATCCCCTCTCCCAAGTTCTTATTGAAGTTATGGTTATTTTCATTTTGATGAATAGCGAAGTTGGAATTTTGGGTCTTATTATTGCATCTTTTAACCTTTGATTTACTGATTTTTTCGAAAGGGTCTAGAGTTTCCCAAAGTCTAAACTAATACAGCAAGTAGAAAATAGCCTACAATTAAGTATTAATGATTAATTAGAAATAATAAAATCGTTTGAAACCAATCCAGATTTTTGATAGTCCTATTATAAATTTGTTTCCAATTGGAACGGGAAAATCCATATTGTCACAGGGAAACCCCAGAAAAAAAAAATTAACATTCGTTGTCCTTTCTACTTCCCCTCCCACTCTTGATATCTTTCATAATCTCGTTTTACCTCCTCAGGTGACAACCAATATATTTGATTTCTTGTCTTGCATTTCTGAAAACTTGGTAGGCCGAAGTGAACCCCATTTCCCGATTACATTTATATGATAAACTGTATTCGTTTACTCGAACCAACAGTCATTAACTCGAAGTAAAATTTTTGTATACACAACTGCCGAGACTCTAAAAGCCAAATTTCCTGAGGCGGGAGGCTCTACAATTCCAAGTTACCTAGAACCATAAACCAGTCCATCTCAACCATATCCTCGCTTATCCTCAGTACTGTTCAATTTCGGGGAGAAGATAGTTATTTATTGTTTTAATTTTTTTTTTTATTGTTTAATTAGCCACAGCTGCCTGGGGTAGAAGCTGATGTCTTTGCAGCTTAGCACACAATTGAGCGTGTGATAAATCGTCACACCCTTACATATATGCAGAGGAAAGTTATAAACTATTTTAAATTATGTAATTTATTACAGATGTACTTTATTATGTTTTATTTGCATTAGTATCTCCGTTTCTGGTAATTTTTCTGAGAATAAATCATTTAAAACATTAAGTTCTCTAAAATTAATTACACTAATATACACATATGTATGTATGTATATACATATATTTATGTGTGTGTGTATATATATATATATATATATATATATATATGTATATTATTGTTATACACATTTTATTTAATGAACGATGTTTCTCGGTAAATGTTATTTACAGTCCATGTACAGTTCATTATATCTAAACCTTTTTCAATTTCGAAGAAATCTCATCAAATGTGAATAAATGTACATATTTAAACATTTTAGGCTTCTGTGTAAGCATGATTCCGCTCGAAATCACACAATTCTAAATCACACCGTTGCTAACAATAAATGTATTAATTTTCCAGGAATGAAAATAATCGTATTATTCATTAACTTAAAATAAAGAACGGAATTGATTCTCAATGATAACATTAAATTAATTTATAACATGACTTCAGTCGGAATATTTTCCAACTCCGTTTTGCTTCTACATTACTTGCATCATTAAAATGTTACCCAGTGCCTTTATAATTAATCAACGGAACAATGAGAAAACTTTCCATTGTTAACAAATTGTAAATTCCTAATGAGGAATCTCCAGCGATCAGAATGGATCCAACTCTTCTAACAATCGCCTGTTTACGTAGCAGTTCGCTTGAATAACCAAAACGTAGGTGGGATCCTTCTATTTAGTGTTGTAATTATAAAAAGTCTGGTAGTATATTAAGGTCGCTAACAAATAAACGAAAATCTTTGATTCACTGATTGATTTCCTTTCTGAAAAGAGCTTAGGAAACAATTGTAAACACACCTATCAAAAGATGTAAAAAGTCAAAATTAATAAAATATATGTAAATTAAGATTTGAATAATCAAGATATACTCACTAAATAATAAATTTTAAACTTTTTTTATATTTTGTTGGGTCTTTTTCACAGCAAGGTTGCCAGTTACTTGCCAGTTTTCAGCTCTCAGTCAAGATAGAGAAATATTTTTTTCACGTAAAATTGTAGTTTTATATGCTCTCTCTTTACCACAGCCAAAATCCGTTGTCCGGAAATTAATGCAGGATTTCATGCTCAAACTATTAGCTGATATTATTATTAAGAGATTGTTTATGAGGTTTATGTTATGGTAAAGAGATAGCATACAAAACTCGGCTCCCAATGCTCTTTGGCGGATATAACTCTAGTTTTGCACTATTATAGGTCCCTAAAACCCACACAAAAATCGGCCTTAATGTGAAAAAGAAATATTTTTTAAATGGTTTTAAAAGAATACCTGTGAATTTTTTATTATTGTTTTACGCTGTTTAGTATTTTTTTAAACTTTTTACCTGTACCATAAAAGTCCCCATTCTACTATACTTAGCCTTCACTGGGTTTTTTGCAGCTAAGACAGCAGCGCTAGGATTTCTTAGTACCTGGCTTGTATCTCCATAAGTGGAGGGGACAAGTCTGGATAGGGGATATCTAAGGAGGAGTGTATATTGTAAATAAAGTATGATTGTATTTAATTAAATTTAAAATAACTTTTACTATTCTTCTTATTATTATTATTTTAAATTTTATTTATATATTTAACTTATATTTTGTATAGCTTTTATTATTTATGTTGACTTCACTCAATAAAAAAAAATGGCTACTAAATTGTAAAGACGTTGCTTTAAGCATCAAAGTCACTTATATTTCTGCTGGTACTTTAATTATATAATTATTAGATTTATTATAATAATTAGAGACAATTTTTGATTAGAGTGCTCAAATATTCAACGTACAGAAAAAAGCTTAAGGTATAAAAACAGAAAATAAACTTTACATAATATAAAGATATTCTGATTTTGTATACTTGATAAACAAAACCGTAATACAATCATATGCGTATTAGCTAGAGAAAGATGGCGGATGTCGTTGGACCAATGAAATCAAAGCATTCTCAATAACATGTGTTTATTGGCTGCACTGATGGCCTCGACTATTTATTCATATTATCTAGTCTTGTAAGGTCTTCGGTCAGTGTCGGATCAGTGTTAGGTGGTGGATTCGATTATAAAAGTACTATAAAATTATTATAAATTATATAAAATGTATTATAAAATTTTTTGCTTATTTATTTTTTTATAGCGATGAATTAAAATAGTAGAATATTTTTTTGATTCATTCTATAAAAAATTATATATATTTTGATATGAACTATTAGCATCAAGACAGAAGGCGCAAGCTTCGGCTGATTAAAAAACACGTAAGTTTTTACATTTTGTGTATGAATTATTCAAAAGTTTATAAATATAAATATTATTATTATTATTATATCGATATAGAGGCTAACTAAGAACCACTCGTATATAATTCCTTGTTTTTTTTTTGCCCCCTCTTTCCGTCCATCCCCTTTTCATCTTCTCTCCCATCTCCCTCCATCTCTTACCTTCTTGCTTCTTACTCTTCACTACAAGAACCTTTTTGCTTTTCACCATTTTCTGGATATTTTCACTGTCATGATAATCCTTTCTGATATCCATTCTCGCCACTTCCTCCTTTATTTGTTCCGGATATACCTCGACGTTCTTCAGACTCATCAGTTTATCAAATTATTTTTTTCTTTTATATTAATCATAATATCATAAAAATATGGTATAGGTACCTATTCTGATTCATTCTCTTCACATGTCAGAAGAATTTTTCTCTTTTTACTTATCGACGTTTTGTGGTTTTCTATATGCTCATGAAGCTCACTGTTGTTTCTTAATCCGTGTTTTATATATATATATATATATATTACACATTAAAATTCATTTGATTTATAATAGTTCAATATTGTTAGCTGCAATAATATGTATAGGAAAGAAAATTGAGTTGTGTAGTCATTTTTACCGCTATAAATTTACATTAATTTATTGTACCCTTGTTTCCGCCAAGATGCAAGCCTTTATCTAGGCTAGAACAAAAATACAAGAGAAAGTGAATTTAAAACAGATTTAAAATAAAGACGAAATATATTAAAACTATTAAAATTCAATAATAAATATATATATATATATATATCTATAAATATTATCTAAAATATTACATCAAAAGATGAATGGTTATATTTAATAAATAGACATAGATAAATGAAGTATACTAGATAACCATCACATAGAAAATAAAAAATAGTAATGGTTGAATCTGTAACATTTAAAAATATGTAGTTTAGCGAATGGGTATGTTTGAGGTTTAGTGAATTTTATCAGTTTCAGTTACTTTAGTTTAATTGATTTAATCCATTAATTTTTTGGTGTAACTAGTTTTTAAATTTTATTTTTCTACTTCATATTTTCATACCTTTCGTCTTTTATTTTTTAATTATTTATTTATTAATGAATATAAGATTATTAGCTTCCCCCAAATACTGAATAAAAATCCATTTGAATTTTAAGGTTTTTATTTTTTTTTAGTAGAACTAGACAATGTTAAAACCATAAAAAAGGTTTAACTTGAACATTTCTATTAAATTTTATATTGTATTTTTAAAATTATGTATTGATAATTACATCAGTATACAAGTACGCATTAGGTAAATGTGTGGATAAATATTACAATGACATAGCACTAACTCGTAAAGAACTACGCATTACTGTAATGAAAGATTTATATTGGAAGGTCTCTAGGCCATCTTCATTTCAGATGCCTCGGAGAGCAATCGAAAATGGAGTGGGGGAAAGCGAGTTGAGAGACTAATGGATTTCAGTGGTTATGGAGCTTACTATGAAAGGATAGGTTTGGGCCAAATCAGCAACATATGGAACATTAAGATCTTTATGGATAATTTTATTGGTAACAAAGTAAGCAGAATTGAGAATTTTACGAAGGATTTTGAATTGTAGGAAAAGGATACATGAATTATTGGTAGGTCAAATGAGCTCCAAAGCTCAACTCGGTATGTCCAACTGTCATGTAAATTCCGACAGTTTCTTGTCGTTTGAGTCTAGTTAATCTGTTTTAAATATGTTTTTATTTTCTTCTAGCACATTGTTTTGTTCTTGATGATAGATTGCATTGTAACCCAGAACGCTAGAGAGAGAGAGAGAGAGAGAGAGAGAGAGAGAGAGAGAGAGAGAGAGAGAGAGAGAGAGAGAGAGAGAGAGAGAGAGAGAGAGAGAGAGAGAGAGAGAGAGAGAGAGAGAGAGAGAGAGAGAGAGAGAGAGAGAGAGAGAGAGAGAGAGAGAGAGAGAGAGAGAGAGAGAGAGAGAGAGAGAGAGAGAGAGAGAGAGAGAGAGAGAGAGAGAGAGAGAGAGAGAGAGAGAGAGAGAGAGAGAGAGAGAGAGAGAGAGAGAGAGAGAGAGAGAGAGAGAGAAGAGAGAGAGAGAGAGAGAGAGAGAGAGAGAGAGAGAGAGAGAGAGAGAGAGAGAGAGAGAGAGAGAGAGAGAGAGAGAGAGAGAGAGGAGAGAGAGAGAGAGAGAGAGAGAGAGAGAGAGAGAGAGAGAGAGAGAGAGAGAGAGAGAGAGAGAGAGAGAGAGAGAGAGAGCGAGAGAGAGAGAGAGAGAGAGAGAGAGAGAGAGAGAGAGAGAGAGAGAGAGAGAGAGAGAGAGAGAGAGAGAGAGAGAGAGAGAGAGAGAGAGAGAGAGAGAGAGAGAGAGAGAGAGAGAGAGAGAGAGAGAGAGAGAGAGAGAGAGAGAGGAGGAGAGAGAGAGGGAGGAGAGAGAGAGGAGAGAGAGAGAGAGAGAGAGAGAGAGAGAGAGAGAGAGAGAGAGAGAGAGAGAGAGAGAGAGAGAGAGAGAGAGAGAGAGAGAGAGAGAGAGAGAGAGAGAGAGAGAGAGAGAGAGAGAGAGAGAGAGGATAGGCCGAGAGAGAGAGAGAGAGAGAGAGAGAGAGAGAGAGAGAGAGTTACTTTAACTTAACTTAAACTCTATCTGGGATGTGTCGATTCTTGAATTCACCACTTCATAAGAAAAGAATTAGTATCAATAATGTTAGTAATAGTTTTGGAATTCCTAATAAATTAATCATTAAACATAAATTACTCTCCCAAAACTGTTTTAAAATATATTTTATTTGTTATTATTAGGCAAGATCTGGACCTAAGATAGATCACGTGAAGCTCTTGTGGTTCCTCTCTACATATTTTGTTTATACTTAATAACATATAAATTTTTCATATAATAGTTTATTACTGCTTGTACAGAATTTAAGACATTTTTCAAAAAACGAGCACTGCTATTGTAAGAGAAGCTTCAAAATATTGAAGTTATGCAATCCATTTTGGTAAATGAAGAAATAGGATTAAAATTTTAAACTGCTAATGATCAACTACAAAAAAATAAAAGCATACCAGGCAATAGCGCCATTGCATTCTATTTTTTCTTATTCATTGCGAATTTTCGTTATCCCAAAATAAATTTCATTACATTATTTTTTCATTTCTTTTCATGCTCACACTGTTGAGAGAGTGATACTATTCAAATTACAATTGCATTTATACGTTTCAACTCTTAAAGAGGTGAAACTTAAATTGTGATGTAAAGACTGAAAGAAAGAAGAGATCCGGTAAATGAAATTATAGGAAATATATGTTACCTGACTGATGGCTCGGATCCCGTCACTTAAAAAAGTAAACATTCAAATAATTCAATTTGTATCTCTTTACTTGATTTATATTCATATCAATTCAGATTTAATTCACTTTACATTCAGTGTCCGTTTGGAATCTAATTTTTGGTGTCACTGTTTGAAAATTGCGGTTGATTGCAGTTAAGAGAGAAATATTGAATATTTGATATATTTGTTTTTTTCACTATTTATCTTGGTTTAGGTTAATACTTGTCTTTTTTTTTTCAATGTTTTGGCGCTTATACCAGGTTGGCTGTATACAAATTTTAACTTAGCCGAAGAAGTAACGCGTTTTGAATACCTCTTTACTTAATATTTTTTTATTCTGTCGAAATGGATATCCAAATGTAAACATTTGCTGAAGCTAAAACTGTAGATGATTTGGCTATTGAAAAACTGTTAATTTATTTGAACTATTAAATCTGTATTTAAAAAAATTTTGGTACATCAAATCATCTTATTTAATCTCTTATATACTTAGGCTCTGATGTAGAAGGGTTGTTAATCCTATCTTTTTCTAGTTGTGTTCTCATTAGAACTTACTCTGGACTGAAATCCATTTATTCTTACGTCTCTTCTAATCGAATATCCCTATTATCTGAGGATGCAACATGTAACGGCTGTTGAATTGATGCATTCATAATTTCGAGCCATGGTTGTTTATAAAACAATGTACGAGGGTGGTATGAAAAATTTCCGACCTAACAAAGGTACAAGACATTTTTTCTGAATTTTTTTTTTTTTAAATAGTCTGCTTGCAACTCTACACTCTTCTCCCAGCGATGCTTCCATCTCTTTAATCCGTCCAAATGGTACTCGGCGTTTTTATCCGCAAAATAATTGTTTACGAAGGTGATTGCCCCTTCATTTGACGAAACTATCTGTCCTCCGAGCGCAACTTTTAGATAGGGAAACAAAAAGAAGTCGCTTGGGGCTAGATCTGGTGAGTAAGGCGGATGTTCAAGCAGTTCAAACCGTAATTCGTGGATTTTCACTATGGCAACCGCTCAGGTGTGAGACGGTGCGAAGAATTTCTGCCTTATGCTTGCCAAGTAATGATGCTGTAGTGTTTTTTCCTTTTTGAAGATAATCGATTAAAATAACTCTATGACTATCCCAAAAAACAGTCTCCATCACTTTCCCAGCTAAAAAAACAGTTTTTGCTTTTTTTGGAGCCGGTTCCCCCTTTGCAGTCCACTGTTTTGACTGTATTTGTTTCGAGCGTATGGTGTATCCATGTTTCATCTACAGTAATTAATCGGTCCCAAAACTCGGATTTATTGTGCATAAACTTTGCCAAAAGAGCGGTAGAAATATGTGACAAACACGTTCTTTTGAGATGTTCATAACCTCTGTCTATCTCTCTCAGTTTAATTCGGCGGTCGTCTAGCACCATTTGGTGAACTTTGGCGATGTTTTCGCCGGTAGTTGCAGTTTTTAGACGTCCCGAACGTTCATCGTCTCCCAAGCTCTTACGACCACGTTTAAATTCAGCTACCCAAAATTCCACTGTGGTAACTGATGATGCAGAGGCCACATACACAGAATCCAACTGATCTTTGATTTGCATAGGCATATTGCCATTCAAAAACAAATATTAAATGACAGCTCGGTACTGGATATTGTCCATTTTCACAAAAAACACTCACATTAATTCACCCAAACGGCTGTTACATAACAACTGCGCGAACAACATAATGCTACATAAGAACTGCTGAAACTTTGCTGAGTAACTGTCAACAGATGAACAACGAATTCACTAGACTTTTATTAACGAATGCTGTCATCTTCACGTCATCCTCGTGTGAGAAGAAACTGAAGAGAAAATAGCTGAAAAGAGATATGATTAACAACTCCTCTACATCAGAGCCTAAGTATATAAGGGATTAAAGATGATAATTTGATGTTATACGAAACATTTTACCAGAGTAAGTTTAATTTTTTTTCATATAGAGTTAATGCATAAATATTATAAATATTTTGGAGTTTCTAATTTTTAGGTGTGTTTCTTACGTGACTTAAAAAGAGTATGACATCGTCCTAAAAATTATTTTTCTACAACGATAACGAAAGAAATCGAATTTGACTGATTTTTGTAGTCACATTTTTGTGAGTTCGAACATTTTTTCTGCTCAGTGTATACTTTAAAAACACCATTCAGACAACCATAGATCAGACAAAGTTCTTCATAATATAACTATATTTTGGGTTATAACACGAGCTGGGAACTATACGCCTACAATCTTACATGGTTTTCGGTTGAAATTTAATAGTTTGTCTTGTCCGTAAGAAATGGTCCCCCTTGACGTGCCCTCCGGGATATATAAACTTAATGTAAATATGGACCGAGGCGGCTCAATATGGCGCAGTGATTAAGTCCGGGGCGGAAGGCCATCGGAGAGAGAAGTCCCTCTGAAGCCATCAAATTAGAAACTTAAAGCCCCTCAAATTGACTTTCTCCTCTTTAATATGCCAAAACCTGCTACCTACTTACTGTTGCCCCCTCCCCCCCCCCCGCCCCGCGGTATCAGCTATTCGGAAGATATCAAGGAGCCACCCGTCATAAAAGAAAACTTCGGAGTCATTTAAATAATTGAAATACTCCGTTTATTAATAAAGCTTTGTGTTTATGATACGATTAGGATTAATTGTACAAAGTTTGATATGGTTGCAATACTTACAACTTCAGGATTTCTGTTTCTATCACCGAGGCCATTAAAAGAATTTTTATTTATAATAAAAGTCCACATCTATATTTACTATAGAAAATAATATAATAAAATATAATAAATACAAGAGTGCAAAAGGTATATCAAACAGATAAAGGAAGAAACTGAGGGAATGAAAATAAAGTCTTAAAGAAATTAAGGTCCTTGTGGGGAAAAGAGATGCGAGAAAAGAAATAACGTGGACCGAGGAAAGAAGGAAGGACCAATCGGAAAGAATGAGGAAAACGTAGGAAGAGAGAAGGAAGGATAGAAAGGGTGTGAAAATAATGATATTCGCGTGTTCACTAAGACCGTTGCGTGAAAAAAACAAAAACAGAATAGAAAATAAACTTTATTACAAGACCATGTCCTCTATGTATAATCAAATGAACATATAAATAAAATAAAATGAGTCAGATTACGAACAAATAAAATATAAGAGATTAACAATCAGAGCCACTATTTACAATTTTACAAATAAAAAATAAAATAAAATAATTATTCATTCATGTGGGATCGATCGTTTTAACATTTAGATTTTTATATTAAAAAAAAAATGACTTACCTTTATTTTGTACTATATTTATTTTGATATTGAATATTGTCAAATGTCAAATTGTGATTGATTAGTATGCTGTGTATTTAGTAACCCATTTGAAATGGGCAGCACCGCTTAATAAAGTGTTTCCCTCTATTAAATAACTATAGAAGGAAAAGAAGTGTAGAAAAGAATTCTGGAGAGAAAAGAAATATTGAAACGAAAGGATTCAAATGTGGAGAGAGATGGAGCATTACGGATATTACGAGGGAAAGAATTCCATAAGGAAATTGAACGAGAAAGGAATGGTCAAATGCTGCAGAGATGGGAAGGAGTATACAGATCTGAGAAGCGGAATCTTTTATCGCGAGAGGAAGCTGAGGATTTGAAGACTAAGAGACTCTAAAATGGAGGATGGAAGCTGGGAAGTAATTTTGCGAGATAAAGGATAAAACCATTGTAACTCAGCATGCAAATGTGATGTGTGGAAATCTTTTGAAACCCTCAAGATAAACCTGATGAAACAGCTCATCAGCCTTCTTAGCATCCTCTTGAGTCCGGCCGACAAACCACCATACGCCATCTGTATTCGGATCACATGCCTGGACCAAGCTGAACTTAATGACGTCAAGAACATTGACATCATTATACAAGATACGAAACTCCTGTTTCTTTCCTCTCCTCCAGACTTATTCATACTTTAGAAGCCTTTAAATATGCCGCAAGTTTATACAATCAAATATTTGTAATCAAAGGTCATTTTCATCGGTATATGTCATTGTCCAAGCTTGTGAACCGTAGATCAACAAAAGCTTAAACAATCCCGTAGATCAAGGTCTTGAACAATCTTACCTTTGTTTGGATTGTAAGCATCTGGCACTAATCTGCCCCATTAGGCTAAAATAACAATGATTACCATTATCCTCAGCCTATTTCTATGGGCATCTTGTTGGTGGGCGTAACTGCAGATTCGAGGCAGATGAATCCTTGTACTTTTAAAATCTGTAATGGGCAATCTCAATAAAATGTTTACCTAGTTTGGCCTTTTCTGCTCTTACAACCATATCTGGGCAAAAGGCGCAAACTGAATAGTTGCAACCGAGAAATAACAAGCGTTTCCGGCTTTTATTCTCGCTTTTATTTTCTCTTGAATTTCATTTTTTTAAATTTATTGCTACTCTACATACTTGAACTGCTCTACGTATTTAAATTAAACCCGTGTTTTATTTATATAACCGCTTATCGTAATGTTAAGTTTCTAGTAATTAGTTTGATGATTAGGACTTGTCTAGAGAGTGTTTCAAGTGCTTTTGTACAAATGGTAGGGGACGAGTTTAACGGAATATTATTTAAGGGTACTGATGAGTATACAATTGATTTGTTGATGTCTGTTTGAATTTATCTGTATTGTCCAGTTTTAACATTATTGCATTAAATAGATCATTCTTTAAGAGATACGCATAATCAGCTATGAAAATAGTGCTTGGATGAATTCGGATATCACATTTATAAACCTTAAAAGGGGGACTAGTGATATTACCTTGAGGAACATCGGCAGAACGACTTGAAAAGGATGAATAAGAAATGTTATGGATTTACTTTGAATATTCTATTAGTGAGATAGGAACGGATATTAAGGGAGTATGTATAGGATATATATTTGCGTAGCTTATAAAGAAGTCCCTGTAGAAGGACTCCTCAAAAACTGTTTCTTTTTCAAAGTTGAAAACATTTCTAAAGCTTTATAATCTAATAAAATTCAATATATAATTCAAAGATATTTTATTAAATCTGTTTTTGTTTCTTTGACCTGGTGTTTAGTAGGTAAAAAAGTGTTTTTATTAACTTATTTTGTATTAATTAAACATTATATGAGTCTGAGAACTTAAAATTAAACATTACTGAGCACTCAGTGAAGTTTAATGTTTTACTGATAGAATTTCAGTTTTGAAGAATATAAGTAAACTTAAGCTTATTATGGTAATTCGACCAATTTGTACATACGGAGTTGAACTTTAGGGCTCCACTAAACCATCAAATTCATCTCGTATCCAATCCTTAGAATCCAAAACCCTTAGAAAAATCCTAAATACTCTTTCCTTCATCACAGACAAACTTATCCACAAAGATCTTAATATATCTTACGTTTCTGACCTAGTTCAAGCCAGATATCTATTCAGTCATAGCGAACTCCACAACCATTAAAATCCATTAGCATTACAATTAGCTTCTTATTCCATTTCAGATAACTGTCCGAGGGGCCTGAAAAGTAGATGGCTCGGGACCTTCTAATATATTTACTTGTATTATATTTTTATATTTTATATACAGTCGTAAATTTCAATAAAATGCTAAAATATTGAAAAAAAAGTTTATCATGAATTTAGTTTTCAACTGTCTTCTACAGACCAACTTTGATAGACTCTATGATAAATACAGTTAAGAACATTAGATTGAAACCTTACCTAGGCGTGAGGAAATATATATATCTTATTATTCCTGTATTTACTTTGAAAATAGCTAAAGCTAATATTGAACACTTCAAAGGTTAAAAAAAAAAAAAAAAAAAAAAAAAAAAAAAAAAAAAAAAAAAAAAAAAAAAAAAAAAAAAAAAAAAAAAAAAAAAAAAAAAAAAAAAAAAAAAAAAAAAATTCTACTGGGAAAAACAATAGTTCATATGTATGTCAATTTTTAATCTACAGTTTTCCAATTTTACATTTTAGAATTATAACATCAAATAACTTTAATTAATAATTTAATTAAATTAGCTATTAATCATTTTCCGAAATAAACGAAGTTAGGAGAAAGTAGGGCTTTCAGTCGTGGCTTTTTTCATTCAAACCAATATAGCTCCTATACGGTAGGTCCCAGCGACAAATGTTATATAACAAAAAATACGTTTCATTACATTTCTAATGAGAAAACTCTATAATTTTCGATCTGAGCAACACCAAAAGAGCTGGAGCGTGTCAAAATATTAAGTATTTGAATGCGAAAAAAAAAACGTTACACCAAAAAAGAATAGACACTTAGCTGAAAGAGAAACCCATGTAAGAAAAAAAAAAACATGTACCACTACAACTATGAAAGGTCTTTGGTACAGCAGTATGGTAAGGATAAACTTTTATATGCCAAAAGTTGTGAAAGGAAGAGATTTAGCTTAAATCACGCTAAACACCAGGTTTTCCCTATATTAAGAGTACCCACTTTATTGAGGCTTAGTGTGCTTGAACCTTGAAGTTGATCCACGAAGGAAATTTTTTGCCTTCAGCCGGTACTCGGACCTGGGAGTTAAAGAGTCTAGTGCCTTACCCACTGAGCAACCCCACCTCCTAAAATAATAACAAAATTTTATAAACAATCAAACCAGACAGAAAAGAAAAAAAAAAACTCGTATTCATTCATACGTATTTCATGCATGCTAAAGACTTTGTGTAAGCTCGCTACCCCGCCGTTCGATAGTTTTAGTAGGTTTTTAGGAGACCCAATGTGTTTATATTTATTATTTTCAGCATTTTTTTATTTTATTTATTAATTATATCTACTTTTTATTTATACTTTTATACTGTAGATATATGTATTGTCGTATATTTTTTTATGAATGTTTTACACTTAATGGAAGAATACATTTTAGTTATTAAGTGAACCTCTTTTTTTATCCGGCGTTCGCAAACGAGGTAAAATATTTACCTTATTATTAAATTACAATATGCTTAATATTAAAAAAAAAAAAAGTAATTTATGAATCTGCTAATCATACGCAGGTGATGTGAATTTTTTTCATAATATGCGTTACATTTTTACGGAAAACCTTTTAACCTTACCTTTTTTTTTTTTTTTTTTTTTTTTTTTTTTATGAATGTTTTCATAAACGACGAATGAGGAAGAGTCTACTGTACATTATTATTCATCTCTAAGTTATTTATTCCTTAATATTTATTTAATACTTATAATTGCATACTTTGTCTAACAATTTTAATTGTAAACAAAATAATCGCGACGAAATTTCTTATAATAAAATTAAATTAGCTCTCTCAGACAAAATTACACTTGTGACAATTTGTAAGATTAAATTCTATTTATGTCTTATGTGGTGTAAAAGCATTTTTATTTTTCCCGCGGTTTAAAGCCATTTTCTTGACCATTGGGTTTACTACCACTCGGAACTATCATCATCTTGCCGCCTGAAAAGTAGTCCGCAAATGGAAAACTTTTGTTCAACTGCTACTCCGTGCCAACTTTTTAAATAGTCTGTATTACTTTTATATATCATCCCGACAAATAGAAAATTGATACCGGAAACTTTTGGAAACAAAAACCACTCTATTATCCACGTTTATACTGCACTGCGCACTACAGGGTGACCTTTATCAATCATTTTCATTTTTCAAAAAATATATATTATATGCAGGGTTCTATAAATGTTGTTTTGCACAACTGTATAATTTTTATCTATGTTATGTATATTTTGTCCAGAAATAGGTATATGATTTCCTGTTTTTATTAAATTACCAGTCTGGATAATAAACTGTTTACGTTTGACGGATAATTTATTTGTATGGATGTCTTCATTTATTATATCTTTTCCAAACCAAACTGTTTGTTTATCTCTGCAGCATGTCACTGCTTTTATAGAATAAAGTTTGTACTTAGATGTCAAAGCGTGATTTTCTCCTAATTTCGGTTTATGAGTTTAAACTCGGATTTTTGCGAGCCCAAACGGCTAGTAATATCAATAAAGTCTTGGGCGATGGCAGTGTGACTATATGCACCTTTCAATGACGGTAAAAAAAAAGTTGAGAGAAGAAGTAAGGTCGTGAAAGGAAAAAAGGTTTTGTCAAAGCAAGCGTTAGAACAATTATTCGAGAATGTAGAAACTATCTGAGTCAACATCAGTAAACAACTATTAAGGTGAAATAGATCGAAACTATATAGACCCTATTCTTCTAGACGACATGGGGCCTAGCATGTCTCACGTATGAACTGACTAAATTTGTTTGAACCTGTTTATGGGACTAATAGTACAGGAGCCGACGACTCTCAATCTTTCGTGATAGGACTCTTAAAAAACCCCAAGTTTAGCTGAAAGATCATCAATTTTTATTTAAGAAAAACCACTGCTACCGTCACCAAACATGGGTCAAGATGGAGGCAGCAAGTAAAATAAGGTTCCATAAGGCCTATTTTAGGAAAAATCTGCTGAACCTTTTTTCTTAAAGTATCTTCATGTTTTCTGGGTCGCTAAATCTGAATATGAAGTTTGCTAACACGTCAGCCGTCGGCTTCATACCCGGTTAATGTCAGTTTTTTACCTATGAAAAGACAAAGAAGGGTTTTGAGAAAAATGTCTTAATATAATAATTTGTAGCTATGAGAAGTTCCAACGTGTATGTTTTGGGAAAATATGACAATTTTGACATGTTCAGTGGCCTGGAGTGGTTGTTTCGCAGGATTTAATTTAAATTAAATCCTTCCTGGTTTAATTCAATCCTTCTAAAACCTTATTTTACTTGCTGCCGCCATCGTGATACCAACCAACAACAGCAGTGGTTTTTCTTACATGAAAGTTGATTTGTCAGATAAACTTTGGAATTTTTGGGAGACCTATCATGATAGGTTTAGTATCGTCGTCTCCAAAGATATAAGCTTAATACACCCTATTATCCAGACCTCTCACCAACCGACTACATTTTTTGAGACATCTGGACCAATATTAAAGAGTTATAAAATTTTCATAATTAAAATTTGAAAAAAATATGTCTTATTCCCTTTTCTTTACGACTGATCTAATTTTGGGCTAATTGGGATTTTTCCTGATCGAGCCAATACTTTGTACTTTGGAATTTTTGTCTCTTGTTTAAAACAAAAGGCAGTCGCTACCAGCTACTACACTTGTATCTAACTCTTCTCTCATATCATTTTCTTCTGTTATTTGATGTCTTAAGTATATCAACTTCTGTATCTCCTATGTATGATTCCATGTATTAGCATTTTTTTTTTAAACACAATATATAGTAATAAATTATTGATAAAGTATCCTTAAAGTAGCTTAGGTTGACGATATGACATTGACAAAGACAATCCAGATATACGTTTGTGAAATCTAGGTAACATTCACTTTGGGATGTAGAACTGAAATTTAGCTTCTGTTCTTCGCGATGAAACCTGAGCGATTTGGAATCAAGGTCACAGGAGGAGACAATATATCGTAAATAGAAGACAAAGACCTATAAATCCAAAATAGACAGAGGCTGAAATAATCTATACCAAATTTTAACAACGCCATCTTTATAATGTTAAAGGGGCAGTTATTAAAAAAAAAAATATGGATAATATTAAAAAAAAAAAATGATAGGTTTATATTTGAAATTAATCTATAAACGCGTCGTAACAGAGTATCCATAATATTTTTGTATTTTAACTAGATATATACTATTATATAAAAGGCTTGCCAAGCCATACTTTTTGTTTGAGATCACTAAAACGCTAAAAACTACTAATCAAAATGTCAAAATAATCTATACCAAAGGCCTTTTTTTTTAACAACGAATCCCATCGTCTTTATAATTGTAGAAAGATTTTGCAATAGTAAAATCTACCGATTTCCAATTGTTTTGTTATTAGAAAAAATATAACATATGGATAATGGTGAAGTTTAAAAATTTACCGATGGGGAAAAGTTACTCTCCCTCCAGTTTCAACATGAGAGGTTACAAAGGTACTTTTGATGTATTGGGAGTCATTTAGCGAAGGGCTGTTCCGAGAGTATATGGGAAGGTTTCACTCGATCTCTTGAAACGACTATGGTCCGGCCGTTTTTGCTGATGATAAATGTTTTGACGTCCCTGGAGATAACTAGATGAGGGCCTGTATATGGAGGAGTTAGTGGGGGTCTAACCTGATCATCTCGTAAGAAAACGTGGCTGCAACCGTTGAGGTCTGGATGAGCGAACACTGTTGGTTGGGTGTGCCAGGTCGGGGCAGAAGGCCGTAGTGATCTCATCCTCCGTCCTAACTGTTGAGCGTAGGTGTTAGGAGGTTCCAACTTGTTCGGTGCCAGTTGGCTATGGATGTCGCCTGGTAGTCGCAGCCAAGATCCGTAAACGAGCTCGGCTGGAGAGGCATTATGATCACTTTTGATGGCTGTCTGAAGGCCGAGGAGTATGACAGGAAGAAGTTCCGTCCAACTGTCTTGCATCTCAAAAAGCTTACAGGTGAGTGATGTCTTGAGTATTTTATGCCACCTCTCTATAAATCCGTTGGACTGAGGGTGATATGCCGTTGTATGAACCAGTTTGATTCCTGAGATAGCTGCTAAGGAACGGAAAAGTTCGGATTCGAAATTCCGACCCTGGTCAGTTACAACTTGAATAGGCGTCCCAAAACGGCTAATCCAGTGGGTCCAGAACGCTTTTGCGACCGTCAGCGCAGATTGATCCGCAATTGGAATGGCTTCTGGCTACTTAGTGAAACGGTCGATGCATGTCAAGAGGTATTTCATGCCGTTCAACAACGGTATGGGGGTCAACGATATCGATGTGAAAAAGGCAAATCGTTCATCTGGCGGTGTGAAGTGCTGTAGAGGAGATTTTTCATGCCGCTGTATCTTTGTTTGTTGACATGTAGCACAGTTCTTTACAAAGTCCGCGACAAATTTAGACATATGTGGCCAGACAAATCTTTTTCGGAGTTGATCAAGAGTAGCTCTACGGCCAGGGTGTGAAAGATTGTGAAGCTTAGCGCAACCTGCCGATCTTAAGGATTTGGGGATGTAAGGTCGTAAGTATCCAAGGGACGTATCGCAGTAGAGTGACAAGTTGCCTGGAAGTGTGGTTGGTGCTTGGACTAAGTTGGTCGATGCGTCGCGGAGCCTTGGTAGTTCCTGGTCTTCCATTTGAGCCTTGGCGATGTCAGTTTCATTCAGTAAACAATTGTTCGCTAGTGCTTCAATCCGTGACAAGCAGTCGGCTACTATATTCTCTACGTCTTTGATATATTTGACCGACGTGGTGAACTGAGAAATATCCGAGAGTTGTCTGGATTGTCTTGGAGCAGCCTTTTCAGTCTTTTGTTGAAACGCGTAAGTAAGCGGGCGGTGGTCGGTATAACAGGTAATAGGGAGGGCCTAAAATGTTTTATGGTTTCATACAAGGCCAATAACTCTCTGTCCTAAGTAGAGTACCTCTGCTGCGTGGGTTAAGCTTCTTTGAGAAGAAACCCAATGGCTCTAACGTCGAATGGTGGATCTGGCGGACTACTCCTACCTTGCCTAGGGTGTACTGATTGTGCGGTTATGTCGTGAGGTAGGTGTAGAGGAGCCTGTGTTTGCGCTGCCTGAGGCAAAAACCGACGATAAAAGTTCACCATTCCTAGGAAGGTACGGAGTTGTTTTGCTGTCCTCGGCTTAGGAAAATCGGATATAGCCTTAATTTTGTCTAAACGAGGCCCGCAACCGTCTTTTGTTATTCGATGGCCCAAAAAGTGTACTTCCTCCTGAGCGAAAACTCACTTAGCGGAAATATTCAACTTTTTAACTGTGTTCGGTAAGTCGCTGGAATATGCTACGGAGATCGTTTATATGTTCTTCCATAGACGACGAGGCGACTTGGACGTCGTCCAAATACGTAAATTGGCAGTTCAGCCTGCGGAGGACTTCGTTAATAAATCTTTGAAAGGTTTGTGCAGCGTTACGTAATCCGTACGGCATGTAGGGGAATTCAAATGAGCCGAATGGTGTTGTAATGGCAGTTTTGCAAACGTCTTCTGGCGCAACTGGAATTTGTTGGTTAGCGTGGGCCAGGTCCAGGGTTGAAAAGATGGTTTTGTTTTCTAAAAAATTAGTAAAATCATGAATATTAGGTAGGGTATACCTATCAGGTATTGTTACGTCATTTAATAGTCTGTAGTCCCCACAAGTTCTCCAAGTACCATCTTCCTTCCTTACTAAATGTAGTGGGCTGGCCCATGGACTATCTGAAGGTCGGCATAAGCCCAAGTCGAGCATATTGTCAAATACTGTCTTAGCTGCTGTTATTTAATCTGGTCCGATCCGTCTGGGTTTGGAATATATTGGAGGTCCTATTGTTTTTATGTGGTGTTGCGTGGTAAATAGACGGGATAGCTGAGACGGGAAATAACCGGATATTTGGCAGAATTCGTGAAGAAGGCTGCCTACAGGTGACGTCGAGTTGAATTTGCTGTCGGGTTATCTATCTGGTGAGCTGTGATGGATGGTGGAAACACATGTCATGCCGAGTCCGCCTATAAGTCGTCGGCCGGGCAAGTCAACTACAAGATTAAAATGAATTAAAAAGTTCGACCCGATAATCGGCTGCTGGACATCGGCTAAAAGGAAAGTGTAGGTGAAATGCTTTTCGGGACCGAATGTGAGCGTCAACTTTCGTTTGCCGTAGAGATTGATACGGGAGTCGTTAGCTGCATAAAGGTGTTGTTTAACATGGTTCAAGCGATCCGAAGATCTCGGAGGCAAGAGAGAGACGTCCGCTCCTGTATCAATAAGAAAACGAAGTTTTGTTGTCGTATCAGTTAAGAAAAGGCGACAACTAGGGCCGTGGCAGGAACAGGTCGCCGCTGACCCCTGGCTATTTAGTTTTTTGGAATGTACTTGCAGGGAGCTACACATCTCCATGCCCTGTCTCCGATAGAGGAATGGTACCAACAAAAGCCGTCCTCCAACGGTCTCTGACGTAAGGGGGGAGAACGCCGGCGAGATCTAGAAGAGGAGCGAGAGCGGTGGTATCTAGTGAGGTTTCGAATTTCTTGTGTTAATGCCGCAATATCTGTGTAAATAGGGTGGCTTTGATTTTGTAGTCCTACATTGGATACGGGTGGCTGAGGTTGAGATACATCTAAAATCTTATCCACGACTGTAGCTAATTCATCAAGAGTAGCGGTATACATAACTTGTAATATGGATTGTGTAGTTACGGGTATCCTCTGGATCCATTGCTGCTTTATAATATTCTCGCCGGTATTAGGAGAGGCTAAGGATTTCATATTCCTTAGTAATATAGAAGGTTTTAAATCTCCTAACTCGAGGCCGGATAATAGTTTTCGCAAGCATTGTTCTTCAGAATCGCTGCAACGGGAGACTATGGCTTTTTTAAGTTCGTTATAAGACGGAGGGGGGTCTCGCTTAATAACATCGGCAACAACGATCAACATGTTGATGTCCAGTGCTGATAATAGATGGTTATATTTAGTTTTGTCTACTGTCACGTGGGCGAGTTCGAACTGGGCCTCAAGCTGATTGAACCATAAAGTTGGGTCCGGGGCCCAAAAAGGGAGTAATTTTACGCTGACGTGATTAATATTGGGTGCTGGGGCCGCGTTTAGCTTTAACTCTAGTGCCACCAATTGCCTCTGAAGGGACAGAAATTCTTCAGCTGTCGGTGTGCTCATATTAAAATAATAGAAAAAAATGTTCTCACCAACAGAAGGCTTTAACTTTTCTTCTCGGGGTTACCAGTATAGTTGTCTTACATAAGATTAAATAAAAACAGCAAACTGAATTTGCTTTATAGAATGTACTTGGGGTATAATATTTGTTATGTTACAAAACACCGGGCTATTCACCCGTAAAAAAACAAAAAAAAAAACGTGTTGAACTAGTATGACGAGGTTAAGCAACAACACACACTTAATAGTTAATTAATGGTAATAAACATATGGTCATAATATTACAAAGAGGTAGGTAGGTAGTAACAAAAAAACCAAAGGAATAGATATCACCACACTTTAAATAGTTAGGTTCTTCAGATAGTTTGACTAAAAGAAATAAAAACTATATTGAGCAAATGTGGACTGTATAATTAAAAAAAAAGAAAAAAAGAATGAAACTTTAAACTGGTTTGTGGCATAAGAAGATGAGTAAAATTCCACTCACCAGACTTCGTGTCTTCTCTTGGAAAATTTAGCTACTTCCTGGTTACAAAATCGCGGCGACGAGATCTCTGACGCCACGAAATGTTGACGACTGACGTCGGACCAAATTTCAAATGTTTAAACCACTTAACTGTTAGAAAAACCGAAACTTTACTCATATACTACTAACTAGGAGACAATAGCGTGGTGGAGACAAGTTCACTAGGAAGAGAATAACAAAAAACAGATGTTACAAAAACAAATGACTAAGTACCTGATTACAAAAAAAAAAGGTTGAAAAAAAAAATAGATAATGAGAAATAAAGGAAAACGCTTATAATTGCCTTAACAAATGGTAATAAACATATGGCCATAATATTACAAAGAGGTAGGTAGGTAGTAACAAGAAAACCAAAGGAATAGATATCACCACACTTTAAATTATTAGTTAAAATTATCTTTTACTTATAAGAGCGGGCGAAGCCGCGACAGAGAATGCTAGTGTAATGATAAAATATATATATTTTCTTCACATATGTGCAGAATTCCGACAATAGAAGAGTTGGAAAAATAAATGGTGTTTATAAGGAAGAAGCCCTTCTGGCTATAGATTTATAGATCTAACTCCCTTTCTCTATATTTTAAAAATATTAGATCATGTACCTTATTAATGTAAGTTTTCTACATCTGGTACAATCCTTTGATTAACTTTTGTCATGTGTTTATTTTGTTGTCTATTTCCTCTTAGCTAATTAAAAGGAAAACATATAATTTTATAATGTTGGTTGAGTGATATTTTGATAATAATTTGTAACTTACTTAGCTTACAGCCAAAAAAATAAAAAATAAAAATAACAGGCAAACAGCGCAAGTTCATAGAAATAAGAACTCAGTTATGAGCGTTGCTACCTGACTTATGCGATGAGTACAGAGAGATCCTTTGTCAGTAAGGTGATTAGAATACCCTCGAATGTGTTATACAAACAAAGAATTAAAAATTCAAGAGAGGAAATTCATATTAGAAAGAGGAGTGGAGACAGGGTTATATCTCGAACCCGAGAAATTTGGTTAAAGAAGTTAAAGAGGATATGAAGGAGACTAGTAATTCTAAGTTGTAAAAGTCAAACTTTACATTCACATATCACTTCCTTTGATTGGTGTCATAACTGGAGAGTTAGGATAATTCCCTGAAAATCTCAGTTCCTTAATTTTAACCTTTACTCTGTGTCAAAAACCTGCTTCATCCTGTCCTCCTGTATCCTTTAATGGAACACCATTAACTAATTTTGAACAGAAACGATATGTTGGATTATTTAGACAAGAGACTCAGAAGGAACCCTCATGGAGGGCTGTAAACACAAGAAGCTGCACGCCAATTTCGACTGCTCTAACACTTACTTGACAAACGCTGTTATCTCCCGATTCACTACAAAATCTCATATGTATAACCACTATCAGACCTATTCAGACTTACGACATAGAGTTATGCGGTTCCAGCAGACCATCGAATTCTTCCTGCATTTAATCTCTCCAATCCTAAAATCCTTATAACAATCCATAATGCTCCTTACTTTGTCACAAATGATTTCATACACAGTGATCCTATATCCCATATGTAACTGATTTGGCACGATATTAATAATACATTATTTAAAATTTAAATTTTTTTATCGTGTAATTTAGCGTCTTATTAATTACAAAAGACTCCTGTATTGGGTTGGCATATAAGTCAGTTGAGTTTTGTTGAGGATGAAATAAAACTTTGTGTATAATAGTCATAAAATTTATTTTAATGTAGAATATATTCACCATTATTTAGAATAACTTGTATCCCATCTTTCGAACTATAGCATAATGCCACGTTCATAGAACGTCTGGGTAGTCACTTCTGGCTACTAGGTCTGGTGAATACGGAGGGTCGGGCAAAAGGTTCCATCCAAAGCTATATAATTTATTGCGGTAGTCACTGCTTAGGTTGGCATTCGGGTGACATCGGGATTGTTCGGATTTCTACATGTTGCTACAGGTTTTTGTTTATCTTACATTCTTCTTCTATTTTTTACAAACCGGCCGTGTGTAACGGTGTGTTTTTTTATTTTTTAAAAGAAAAAGTTAGCAATTTACTTTAGATTGCTTAGATAGTGTTTGTAATAGTGAAATCTTTAATATAATCTTTAAATCTTCAAAAAAATATATCGTGTTTAAGGAATTTATTTGACAAATCCGTGTTCCTACTGTTGTATTTAATTTGAATTAAGAACTGATATTTTTTAATTATGATACAAAACCTAACTGTGATTTAAAAAAAAAAAAAAAAAAATAGGAGGTTACGTTAGTTCTTTATTCCGTATTGTAGAAGTTATCGAATTTATTTTTTGTCAATACCAGAACCTTTCTCAAAGTTTGATATCATAAAAAAAAAACAAAAAAAAAAAACATAGTTCTTCCTGGATTAAATAACAAACTGTTAAGATTAATATAAAATAAATATTGTAATTAAAGACCGGGTTCCCTTGCAATCGCATGGAATTGCTCGTTTTTGGGGTTACTACTCAAAGTTGCACGTTTTGGAGGTTGCTGCACAAATTTGCACATTTTAGGTTTTTTGAGCATGAAACATACCAAACTAAGAAGAAAAGAAACAGCTCGTCGTTTCCGACTACTTCAGCATTTACTAGACAAGCGTTAGACGCTACCAATAAATCACAAAAGACTTATTTGCATGACGTAAATAGACTCATTTAATATTTCATTAAACGTGTTTTGTTTTTTCAGTTTGAGAAAAGTTGTTTTTTATTTTTAAATTATCAACAATAACATTTACTTATTTTTCAAAAACGAAAAAAAAACTCATGGTTTCTGAATTAATTCTTTGAACTCGTTAATGAAAGGTATAAACGTTTTCTTTGTATTAACATTCTTAGAATTTATAATATTTCATTCCCCTTTTCAACCTACTATTTTATTTTTATTCCCTTCTACGATAGAGTTTAGTTCAGTAAATAAGTAAAAGTAAGGGTGAAAATGACTAAAGTGACAGCCAACCAATCGTGAAACATTAACTTATATATCCAGAATTAAATCAGACAGTAGAAAAATTGTTTACTGTTCTTTCAATAAAAAATCCATTCAGTTCAACAAATTGCAGTCCAAGCCTTTAAAGTCATTTTTGCAAGAATGCACTAAACAAAACATTCCCGAAGAAAGAACCCTAAGAAAAAATTATCTCAAAAACTGTTCTTAACATCCTCTTAAGGAAGAAAAGTGCAGACGAATAGAAAACAGTTATATTGTATACATCACGTCATATAAAACTAAAGAACCCCTGGGATTTTACATTAGTAGAAGGTTTAATTGTTTGTTAATATGTTTTTTTTTATATATTGCACGCTTGGCTAATTATTATTGCACGTTTTTAAAATCTTTTCTGCTCGATATCCAGCCTTTAATTATAATCAATAAAGGCAGTGTCTATCAACCTGTTTTTATGATTTGAAATATAAATGAGTAAAAATGTCCGACTAGTCGGCGACGCCAACGTGTCGCAGACTATAGAAGCAGCCGAAATTAGGAACATATCTCCAAATTATACAATAACTAAACTATTAGTACTTAAAAATAGTTTGTTTAAATCTTTATCTGTAAATAAAATGTAATAAAAATAAAATTAGTTTAATTACATTTTTTCCTCTTCTACTTATCTCATCAAATAAAATAGCTAGTTTTAGAAGTGCTTTAGTGTTCCACTGACGGCGGAGTTCTTTGTTGATTATTTTGGTATTTTCCATTTTGAATTTACCATTTTAATTTCAACTGAAGGTAACTTGTTTAAGTGCTTATTAGGGAGCCATTCCCAGTCTTGCTACGAAAGACGACTGGTGGGAAAAGAATTGAATTTCAGAGAGCTTAGTAAGCCAGCTCGCTTCTACAGTTATAGAATCCTTTCAGTTTACTCTCAACTACTTTATGCTACAGGATGGGGATTAGTAGATGAAGTAACATTTTGAGAGTCATTAAATTTGAGTAAAAGCATTCGGTAAGAAAGCAGCTCAAAAAGTAAATAATTAAATGAATTATTATTCTCATTCTGTGTTTCTAGAGTTGGATCGATATTTTTCATTTATTAAAAATTATAAACCCCCGTCACAGCCTCACCCGCTCCCATAAGTAAAGAACATGGTTAATTTCAACTAATAATCGAGGTTTTATTCGTTCATCAAACATTATATCCAATCATAATTGGATATCTATTTCTATAATTTTTAAGTATGAGTATTTTAATGTATCCAGATAGACTTCGACTATTAAGAAACTCTTGCGGATAACGGACTGCATTATCAGCGCTTACAACTAAATGCCGATTTATCATATTTTTATATACAATATAAAAAAGCAGAGGATCGACATTTTTATTTACAAGGGGACGTTTTGACTTGTAACTCACAGATTTTTGTATGGGTAGTAGGGACTTATAATAGTGCAAAACTAGAGTTATAGCCGCCAATGAGCATTAGAAGCCGAGAAAAATAATGAAATATAAAAATCACGTTTTATTTTTTTTTCAGCTCTTAGTCAAGATAGATAATAATAATAATAATTCTTTCACTTTAACTTGTAGTTCTCTATGTTATTTGAAATATAAATACTTTCGTTATGCTCCAAACACTTATTCTTTACCTAAGAACATTTTTGAACTAATAACTGTTATAATTTCTAGATTCCTCATCTCAAAAAACATGTAGAAACCAAAGTTTGTAGAAATCAAAAATTAAACTTTTTCACCCCTAAAATTTTGTAGGATCTTGTAAAGCAAGAAAGAGGATGCCAATTTGTAAAAAAACATTAAGATGGAACATAATTTGCGCTCACGTCGCTACCATGAATTTGGTCTTTCCTTTATTTATTATGCCTCCTAATATATACATATACATTATGTAAATGTGTGGAGGACGGTATACAATCATCATGTAAATGATTACAATGACCTGTAAAAAATATTTACAAAAGTATTTGGTTTGGGACTAATCAGCTACATATCGGACATTTCGATCGTTACGGATAAGTTTATTCGTGACATAATAAGGATTTTGGAAAGATTTAGAATTATAAGGATACGGGAAGAATTCGAAGGTTCAGTGGAGCCCCAAAGCTACGCTTGGGTCTACTTATTGTTATGTAAATAAGTCTTTTGTAATTAATTACTTTTAATGAAAAATTTATAAATTATGTCGGTTATTTAATAAAACATTTAATATATAATGTTTTAACTTAAAATACGGAGCATCTAAAAAGTGCTCTATAATATACAGAAGCGAAATTAAGCTTGCTAATGAAGATATGATCATATTTTACGATTTCCTATTGAAATATCACAATGCAGTAAAGATATCACATCCAAAATCAAACCTATATTATTCCAATCAATTGTGACATACTTAACTAGATTTGATGAAATGTACCAAAAAAAAAAAAAAAAAAATGATTTAGTTACTTTTAAGAATTCTCAAAGGCATAACAAATCACTAGGAACCTCCAAAAGGAACTAATCCCCAAGGTCGGCACTTTTCAAAGGCGGCATTGTATTCTTTCGGCGTCGGGACAATTTTTTAAGAAAGCCTAATTCAGAAAGGCCCTCTTTCATTTTCTCCCGAGGGAGGCTAGCTACTTTGGAACTTCAAAATTCTGAATTTTTCATTTTCTTTCCTTGTCATCAACAATTTTATAACAATATCGAAAAACATCACTGGCTCAATCTAATAAGTTAATAGGATTAGCTTTAAACTTATCGCTTCTGGAGTGGAAAATTCTTGATTTCAGTGAGATGGACGGTCGTTTCAAGAATTACCATCCGCACGGTTAATAAAATTATATAATTTTAATTGGTTCAAATTGAAGATTGAACTTTATTTTGTTTTTTATTACCTTTCCAGTTATGGAAAGAAAACAATCTGGTAATTTGTTGTTTAAAATATTATTTTTTGTTAATTTTAAATATTCAGTTTCATTTATTATATTCGTCATTAATAATAGGAGACAGTCTGGATTAAGATGGCATGAAGAACGCACCTGTTATTTAGTGATGGGTCGTTCTGAGCGGAACGGAACGTAGAACTGGTTCCAGCTTTGAACCGGTTTGGAACGAAACCAATTGCCCGAGTTGTGCATATTTGTTTAAAAGCAAATGAAGCAGTCACAAGAATTGATTACTCCTTTTTTCTCGGAACCAATGTAGTTGGATAATTTTCGCTCAATTGTGCACTATACTTGAGCTAATTTCCCCCCTCCCCCAAACATTAAATTCTTGATTGAACAAAGCTATTTTAAATAAGTATACGTAGCCTACTTACCTTCTTAATATTATAGTACCTATAAAATTTTTAATTATAAAATAGAAGGAGGAGGTTAACATCTCTAAGTCACAAAAAGGTATGTAACGAAAATGCATGGTACATCGTTCCACTTTTAACTCTGAACGGCCATTCACTAGTATGTAGTAGGTTAGTCAAACTCACGTGGATCAAAAAATATATCGGAACGAAAACTGGAACTGGTTCCAATAACGAAACGTTAATTCCCCTGCGTCGGAACGGCCCTTCACTACTCGTATTACCTGCTTACAAACTCTGCCAGATTACACTTCTTACAACAGTAGCTCACATAGACAGTTTTAATGGAGGTTGCCTGGAAGAAAATTCTCGGGAAATGCGTCGTCTTCTCTTCGTGACAGCAGAAGTCGTGAGTTCTTAAATATCTAATTTATAATTTCTCATAATATAAATGTTAATTCCATTTTTGTTCATGTTAATCGATTTTTTTATTTTACAAAGTCGACTTTATTTCCTTGTAAACTGGTTATAATTTTAAACTAACATCATTTAGAGCAATTAATTTAAATTCAGCAGTCAATTTAGTTAATTGTAAAATGCATATTTTTTTGTTTAGTTAATTTTTTTTTTTTTTTAATGTGTAAATCTTCAATTAAATTAGACTGTCACAGAAATGGTTTCTTTTTTTAATTGATATTTTTTGTTTAATTTTCTAGTTTTTATTTATTTATTTTTTCAATAATTGTCAACGTACAACGCTGTAGAACCGGCTGGAAAGGGGACAGTGGTAGGTAGCCAATAAAGGGAAGCCCCTCTTACCAACATCTCTGGTATACTATAATATGAATAAACATAAACATAAATACATAGATACATATACATATATACTAGGACAATGGATACGTCATGTCTCAAAACAATAGCTCCTGCAGAAATGTTGGTTGTATTTCATTATACTCGTATTTTATAATTAAGTAAAAATTTAAAAAATTCGAAGAATATAAACCTTTCCCGTCTTACTCTGTTATAATAATTCATTCATTGGATGGCACAGAAAATCAGGTGTGAGCACCGATGGATTACTCTATTAAGTAGGTTTAAAAGTATTATAGTATTATACATACACCATATAGATTTTACACTACAAAATAAATAGAAGGCTTAGCGAATCAGAAGGTTCGATTCCGACATAGCGAACCTCTGACCACATACCCCATTAAAACACGAATCTCTAAGATCAACCCTAACGTAATCTTCCCATATTCGTCTCAGAATACCCCTCGGACGATTACCCTACTCAAAACTAAAACAAAAATTTGGTCATTACTAAATCCAGCGACTTTACCATTTTAAACGTCGCGCTTATATTAACATAAGTATATTCACCTGATGAAGCTTCTATATGTTCTTCTTTTTTTTGGGCCTAAGTTTAATAATAAGTTTTCGAAAACTTTAACACGTTGTTCTTCCCCTAAAGTTATCGGTCACTAATTTTATCTAAAGAGGACTATTGATATTATAATAGTGTTATATAACTACATTAAACCGTCCGAGGGATAAAATAAGTTATAGAAGGGAGAATCGTGTCAGAAATATGTGTCTTTGTTTTATTATAGTATAGGGTCTGATTGGTGGTGTTATCATCTATCATTTGGATAGCTATACTAATTTTTTTTATAGCTTTATTTTTAATATTTCTTTATAATTAATTAAATAATATTTTAAAACATGAGTGACTCTTCTAAACACACGAAGAAAATATTTCCAAGGAAGATTCCTTTACCGTAACATTAATAAACATTGTCCAGTATTAAAGATTCTTCTGGTATTCAATTCTCAATAAGATAGACTTTTAACTCACAAGATCTAGCTTAGATTTTTATTTATAATAACAAGTTCAGACTATAATTTTTGGCCGTTCCATCTGCCTCAGGAACTCTCTCACTCCCAAAAGTAGACATGCTCCTTCCCTAGGCACATTCTAAACTCATTAGGAAAATATTGGAATAAGTCTAACAACTTTTCACAATCCAGTCAGATGTCAGCTAATGAAAGAATTATTCGGCTGCAATTTTCGTTATGTTTCTTTCTTTTTTTTTAATTTTTGGTTTGAAACTTATTTCATTTAATATACAATGATTGAACTTAACGATGATTACATATGTATACATGTTTATGATACATTTAAACCATCTTTTAATAATATCCATAATATCCCTATTGAACAGATCCGCTACCTAGGTCTCTATTTGGACAATATACATATAAATTCGTACCTTTATTTATTTTTCTTCTTATTTTTATTTCAATATTGTCAATACAACATGTTACTGTACAGATGTTACAGCTTAAAAACTAAAATGATATTTTAGGATATTAAAAGAAGTATAAATATGCATATTGTATATAAAAATAGTAATTAAAACTTTTAAGATTTTTTCCCTTTTTTTTTTTCAAATTAGAATTAGGTATATGAAATTCGAAAATTTAATATTTGTCTCCGAATATCAAAATTTATAGTTTTGTTTTACTTACAAATACACATCACTAGGGATCGGATTTTTATGTATTTAAAAATGCCATATAGTTAATTAAAATATGCATTTATTTTCGTTAAATATGTGATTTTCTTATAATATTTTCAGAAATATTTAAGTAAAATGGACATTTTGTTTATGAAAATGGAATTTTTTTGTCAAGTTATAATGATATATACAATAAAAGAACACTTTTACAATTTATAATAATTATTAGGAACAAAAGAATTTTTTTACAAGTTATAATGATTTATATGAGTTATAATTATTCAAATTTCTTTTTTTCATCTCAAGGTTGATTAAATTTACAATTTGGTCATATATATGTAATTTATATTAAATCCCATGAAATACCCAAGCCAGTCCACTGAGTTTGTCATAATTGTCAAAACACACATTTAACTTGCTAGCGTGGGTGTTTTACGAGATTGAGTATAAATATATAGGATCTAATAGTAAATTTAACCAGATTTGAGATTAAAAAAAAAAAAATTGGGATCGGACAAATGGTGTCAGAATTAAGCCGCAAGTTGGCCAATTTCTACAATTATTCCCAAGACCATAACTTCGCAAAAAATGGTCCGATTTTGGAGTTGTTTATTCATTTCGTTGGTTCTGGTTCCAGCAATATTTAATACCTGCAGACAGAAAAAAGCTTCGTTTTCGTGTTATAGGTAAAAATGAAATTAACCGGTATTTTGGGCGTTTTTTGCGATTTTGAATAATCAGCCGATCGCTGCCGTGGTTGCTAAGTTCAGATTCGGATTCAGCACCCTAAAAAACATGAAGATTCATTAAGAATAAAAGATCAGCAGTTTTTTCTTGAAAACGTCCTTTTGTAGCCTTATTTCATTGAACTATTGTACCCACAGTGATTCACAGCCCTACAGTCTGTGGTTCATAGTCTCTGTCAACCACCTACAAATTATGAAAATATGCCCAAAATGAAAAATAGGTGGAAATATGTACTTATTTTGATTAAATATGTGGAAATATGTATTTATTTCGATCAAATATGTATAAATATGCAATAACATCCAAAGATGTGAAATAAAAGTAGGCTTAAACGGCTTGAAAAGTGTTAGTATGAATTCTTCTAGTAGAAAAACGTCTGAAAATCGCCTAGAAAAAAATTTGTAAATACATACGAATCCGATCCCTACACATCACGTACTATAATACCTTGCCATACATAAATATAGTAACTAGAATATATCTAGAAGTTATTTAATCATTTTTTTTTTTAATTTCCTTTTATTTACATTATAATTTTTTGTAATTCCCAAATTGAAATTTTTTTTTTAGAATATCAAATAAAAATTATTTAAAAACAAAATTACTAATTGTTAATATATAAGTAAACATGCATTAATAACAAAGTACCTTAAAATCTTAGGTTTGTATAAAACCTAAAATACCTTAAATAATACGATAATACCTTAAACCTATCAAATAATAAGAGAGCCTTGTAATTCTCAATCCATTAAGTAAATAACCAATTACAAGCTATTTCGGTCGCCTTCCTTTAAGCCTGAGGGGAATGTGTTCGATCTGGGGCACACCAAAGGACTTTTGTGTAAGGTTTTCTTTGGCATGCCATCCTTCAGATGCTTTGCAAAAACCACATGCCCCAATCACATGTTAGATGCTACAAGATCAATTGCATATATTTAATTTTATATTAATGAAGGTCAAATTTTATTTTGAATGGATATTAAAAACTCAGTGATGAATGTTCATCTAATCTTAACATATTACTAGGATCGTAATTACCTTTTATTTCAGGTCTTTTTGAAATAAAATAAAAATTATTTTAAGTATATAAACATATAACAACGTGTAATTTGTAAATATAATATCATTCAATTGTGAAAAGACTACCCTCTATTAGCACTTCAATGAAAGTTCTATATGAGAGGGTTCCGAGGCCATCTTTTTTTTAGATACCTCGGAGAGTTAAATGGGTATAGAATGGGAAGCAAGTTGAGAGACTGGTAGATTTGAATTATTATAGAGTTTATTATGAAGGGATAGGTATCTGGTTTGGGATAAATCAGCAAATATGGAACATTAAGATCTTTATGGATAAGTTTGTTTATGACACAATAAGGAGCACTATGTATTTCAAATTGTAAGGATTAGATCCGAGAAGAATTGGCGGGTTTAGTTGAACCCCAGAGCTCAACTCCTTATGTAAAAACGGGTCTAAATACAATCATGTAAGTCTTTTGAAATCATTCGGAATCTCAGAGCGTTTGTCTGGTAAATGTTGAAGAAGTCGAAAACGAATTGCAGTCTTCTGTCGTTTCGTTCTTGTATCTGGATTTCAAGTTAAACGTTTTTTCCAGTTGGAGTCCTAGGTAGCGGATCAACCCAACTGGGATCAGGGGAATATAAATATTGACTTATACGTATATGAAACCGTTTAATTTACATAAAAGCAAAAAAAATATTAACATTTAAACTTATTAATAGTTTTAATAAAGAAATTAATTTTTGATGATATAGAATATCATTTGTAAAATTGGTCCTTTTCATTTTGCCATTTCTAAGCCTTTTCAGTCGTTGTCATTAACCTAGGTCTCATTTTTATTTTTCTTCCATTCTTTCTTTTTTTCTTCTTTCTTTCTTTAATTTATTTACTTAATCGCTGTAACAACCTAAAACATATTTGGTCCGGTAAAATTAAAAAAAGATAAATAATCCACAAGTTATCCCTTTTAGGCGCAAAACCATAAAGCAGTAAAAAACAAGCTTTTTCTTGTTTAAACAGCATTTATCACGTATATGGAACTATGTTAGTATCATTTTTATGTCCGAAATAAAAACCGTGACAAGAGATATCATGAGATATCTACTTGGTACAACATTTGTACCAGTGATCTTCTGGGAATTGATTTGGCCCTTTGCTCAGAACATTCTCTGGTACAAATGTAGTACCATCTCTTAAATTCCGTGTCATATTTTTAACTATGTTTGCTTTTATTTTGAGAGCTTTGTGGTAAATAAAAAAATTCTCACGTGTATAAATGCATTTATTTACACCTAATAAAATATTACATAAAATAAAACTAATCTATTTATCTTAAAAATTACCTAAATATATTAACAAAAGGCATTCATAATATAAAAAAGATTTTCTTCATAAGTATAGCCTAATACTCAAATCGGAGTAAATTAAAATAATGATGGTTAATAAGTCTTACAAACTATATACATAAAAAAAAAAAATTAAAATGCTATAATCGGTTTTTATTCATTATCAAATAATGGTGGTTGGTAAATCATAAATAAACTAACTACATAATATATATATATATATATATATATATATATATATATATATATATATATATTTATATATATATATATATATATATATATACACACATATACATAAAGGAAGGATTGTTCGTCTTCAGCATCGGAGTCTGAAAATTTCTGAATTTTCGGCCATCTTCGCAAATTCAAACATTTCATGCAAAACACGGGCATCGTCTTCATTTTCAACATCGATATCAAAATTATCCATCTAAAAACACAAAAAGCAATTAAATTAATCAAATAGATGCACATAAATATTTTGTTATAAAAAAATTTCAGAATATTCGAAGACGCGAAACTTATATTCCCAATATTCTCCAACCATAGAACGTAGAAACCATGTATGCGAGATAGTAAAAAAAAAAAAATTGCTTTTATACACATAAATTATTCAGATTCGTATAATTGAAGTACTTAACAAATTTTTTTGATATTTTTAAATTATGATGCACAACAGTGAAAATAAGAAAAAATGTTTGACTTTAGATCTCACCTCGTTGAGCGGTTACGTTGCAACGGTATTCTCGTTGTAGCGGGGAAAGAAGGCTTCTGAAAATAACAGGAGAAAAGGTAAGTGGTAGAGAATATTTTTATCATGCTTCCGACATCTAGCGAGATCATTTAAAACCATTTCTAACGACATATACTGACGTGCTCTCTCTGGTACAACATGTGTACTATGGATGACTTTTGCGCCATAAAGGGTTATAGTGTATTAACTAGGAAATATAAGGAGGAAAAATCCATAAAAACATAAATATTATTTTTTTAAAATTTTATTTCTTTGTTTTCTCTATGAAAAATTATAAAAAAATAAAATAAACTAACTTTTCTACAAGTTGGATTTTTTAAAAGATTTTTGTATAGTTACGTAACTTTAAAGGTCACGTGATTGCTATCTTTTAAAACCACTGTCAATTACTGAGCCCAAGACGCTTCATGATTTGTAGCGATAAATTTTTTTTTTTTTTTTACATAACTTTATTTGTAGTGTGGAGTTATGTAATGTTATTACATATTTATGTAAAGTTATCTAGTTAAACTTCTATAATTTTTATTTAAACACTGTTTTATTTAAATTTATTAGGTTGCAACCGGTTTTTTTTTTAAGTAAGTTTATATAAAAAATATGGCTGTTGAAGTTGGAACATAAGTTTCCATCCATTAATCTTACTCAGAAGCATGGCCCATCTATTACACTAAAGGGAGACTGACGGAAGAGAACGACAATTAAAAAAAAAAATAAATAAATAAAAAAGACTCAGCTGGTTCTTTGTTGAAGTACAATTATTATTTGTCATTTCGCAATGTTGAATTACTATAATTTTATTTAAAACTTAATAATAAATAGTTATTTGAATAATAAGTAGTTGAATCTTCTTCGTGGTTATACCTCTTTTATAGGAAAACTAGTAGTCCAGACCATAAAGGATTATAGAGTGCATTGTCTGGAAACCAAGGATTTTCTTCGGTAGTTAGAAAGTAAACATACTAAAAGTCCTGGAGTTTTCGAGCCTGGGAACAGGAAGCGAGGGGCGCGGAGCGTGGAAGGTACCTTTTTTTGGTTTTTCACACATATCTCAAAAACGGTAAGTCGTATAAAAAATGTCATTATTTACTAAATTAAAGATTATTAAATTGCCTACAACGTTTATAATATACAAATGTTTCTTATTTTGTACTGTTTCCGAGAAATACGGTTAGCAAATGTGAAGGACGTTTAGTACGTTTTACCAAGAAAAGCTAAAATTAATGTAACTTTTGACAGGTTGGAGATAAATTGGCATATATATGTGTATTTTGAAGGAAATTTAATTTTTTAAAATATTATTTATGAAGACTTTTGTCGTAGGATAAACATTTTATAATATATGGAAGCAAGTTTAACAGAAAACTTGAGGTGAAATTGATTTTTTTTTTTTCTCGAAAAATATGTATATAATAAAAGTTGTAGACAATTTAATTAACATTAACTAAGTAAATAGTCATGTTCTGCTTATGACGCACCATTTTCGAGATATGAGCGCAAAATAAAAAAACGTTCCTTCCACACTCCGCGCCCCTCGCTTCCTGTTCCCAGGCCCGAAAACTCCAGGAATTTTAGTATGTTTACTTTCTAATTACCCTGAACATGTTTCCGAAGAAAAACCTTGGATTACATAAAACGAACTGTGTACCCTATTTCATGCCTATATTGACTGGACTATAGCCGCAATGTAACCTCGGCGAAGCACAGTTTTATAAACAATAATAATAAAATAGTCGTAGACTTTTTACTATTATTATTAAAACATATTTATACCACAAAATTACCCTTGTATACAAGATTATTTTAGAAAGCCTCTAAGTAGGGGAAATATTTCAGCTGGCAGGGGGAAATCCAAAAAATTAAAGGATTTTGAGATGAGGAAAAAATAAAATCCTTTGTAAAATCCTCAATGCTTCTTGTTACGTCATAAAATCTAATAAATACATTAAGATCTAAATGTTCCATATATTGGAAATTTATCCCAAACAAATACCTATCCTTCCATGACAAGCTACTCGAATCTACTAGCCTCCCAACTTCGATCCTAGGCCATCTTCTTTTCAGACGACTCGTAGTGTTATCGGGAATCGAGTGAGAAGCAAGTTGGGAGACTAGTGGGTTCAGTGGCTATATAGCTTGTCATGGAAGTAAAGGTATCTTTTATGGGCCAAATCGGCAACATATCGAACATTTAATTCGATATATATAAGTACATTTGTGACAATGTAAGGAATTTTCGGAGGATTTTCGATTTTAAGGATTGGATATTTGAAGAATTGGAAGTTTCAGTGGAGTCCCAAAGCTTAACTTCGTATGACCAATGGGTTTAATTACTGTCATGTAATAAGTATTTTGTAATTGATCGGCATCTTGGAGCGTGTGGCAAGTAAATGTTGAACAAGTCGAAAACGAGTTTCTTTTCGTTTTGGTCTTCTTTTTGCTCTACTGTCTCATTCACATAAAAAACAAGGAAATTCGGTAATACCCCCTTGCTGACCAAGAAGCATGCATGTTACTTTTAAATCACCACATATCATCCTACCATCAGCTGAATAGCCAATTTTATTCAGCAAAGGTTTTCATAGCTCCCTTTCATATGTACAGAATGGCCAACAAGTATAGATGCATAAGTGTTACTATTGTGTAATAAAATAGCTTTTAAACTAGTTTTGGAAGAATCAATAAACAACCTCTAGTCTTCTTTTTTGTATTCAACACCAAACTCTTTGATCAGACCTGGAATGTCTGAGCAGTACACTAAATCACCTTCTTGTTCAAAAAATTTCGAAAACTGCTGCTCTCTCTTCTATACACATATATGCTAGTTCCAACTGTCAACAAGTTCTTTACATTTAGTCTAGAACCAAACAATTCAGCTTTTTCTTTTGTTAACACAAGATCCCTAAGTCGTTCAGCTCAATCTGAGTAAACAGTTTAGGCTCTATATTTGCTGTAGCACATTGGAACTCTTCATCATCCTGCTCATCTATATCTATGTCTGTTTCAGCAGTGCTGCCAACTCTTCTACATCCAGCACAAATTATTTTACAATTTTATTTGTAGTATATAAGAGCTTTTAAATTCTGTAATAAATCAAAAAAATATATATATATATTTATGTGCAAGTGTGAAAAAATTAAAAAACAGAATAATAAGGTGTTTTAAGTAAAAAAGTTTTTTCATCTTTGGCCCGTGTATTTAAAGATCACATAATTGCCACAAGTTAGAGTAGAATTGGTTACACGGTACAATAGGCAAGTAACCAATAAATCATATAACTCAGACACCAATAGCTGGAGCAATCTTGTCACTAGGACCATGATCGATTATTGATAAACATAAAATTATTTATCCCCCCCTCCCCAGGCTATGTGTAAAAACCTAGAAGTATATTTATTTTTTGAAAGTCATTGACTTCTAATAGCAATTTGCACCCTCATCATTTAGGGATACTATAAGGGAAAAATACAGTGAAGCAAACAGAAAAGCAATCTTTGCCTAAGCAATAGTTGTCATCAGAAAGCGATTACGGGGGCCATCAAGGCTACGCAGCATCAATATGCATCCAGCTCCGGCGATAATGTTTCTACGTTCATCGACTCCTTCTACGTGACCTGGGCTGTTTTTGATTTTTCAAGACCTGTTGAATATCTTAAAAACATCATTATTATTTGAGGATATTATTTAAAGCTAACTTAATGGCTTTATTTATTAGTATTGAAGAATTATTAGCCAATTATATTGGAATTTGTTTTGTTTCGAATCATTAGAAATAAAATAGTTTAAACCAATCCAAATTTTCGTTAGAATAGCTTGATAAATATTTCTAATAATCTTATTTTAAATTTGTTTATATAAGAAACAGAAAAACCGACCAGACATCGGGAAAACCTAAAGGACTACCCGTTTACTTGAATAATAATTATATGGATCAAAACTTATTTCGATCCGTTTCACATCTTTTCATTCAGTTTGTCAAAATAATGTTTGACATATAAAATGGGGGTGACCAATAATTTTGTTGCGGAGTGTATACAAAGTGAATCCTTCTTAGTGTAAAAAAAAGATCAAAAATGAAAAAAAAAAAAAAAAAAAAAAAAAAATGCCGCAGACCTTACCTTTCTATTTCAATCTGTTGCAGATATTAGTTTATTATGTTTAAAATACATATTTCCATTAAGCGATTACTATAACTGAATTGTATGCCAAATGAAAACACTATGTTTTTCCGGTTTAAAAAGTAAATTTCACCATGAAATCGATACTCATTTCATTATACCATATGAAAGCTCGTTAAATTTGCAAGGTTTTGTTAGATTTGCAGATTTATGGATAGTTTTTTCGAAAAATGATGAGCCTTGAAGGATTATAAGACATTGTAACTTCCCTAATTCAAGCTGTTCTGTAGGTCCCAAGTTTGTAAAATTCAAAGCTACATTTAATCTGTTCGTATAGGAAATTTAATGCTAAATCTGATAATGTGGTCAAAATTTGAAAAATGTTTAAACGAAGTTGAGAGATTACAGCTTTTATGACAAAAAACGTGATTTCAACAAATAAAGTCTTCGAACTATCGTATATCTGCAACGGATTGGAATAGAAAGGTGAGGTCTGCGGCATTCTTCTTCATTTTTGGTCTAGTTTCACACAAGTTTACATTAAGAGGGACTCACACTGTATATATAATATTTTGGCAATGTAATAATGTTTCGAATATTTTGGATGTTTTTAGAATTTTTGATGAATGAAGTGTCAAATAATTTGTCAACCCTATTTTTATTGATCCTTGTATACCACCATTCGTACCTGACTTATTAATTAATTTATATTTTATTATTATATTTATTAATAAGTGACTTTATTTATGTTTTCTTAGCATAGTTATTTTTTAATATTTATAACATAAAATTATTCTTTCTCAGAAAAAAAATTAAACAGTTTTTTGAATTGAGAAATTAAAAAGAAAATTAACTTAGAAAATAAAAGCCATTTTTTATTTATTTATTTTTTTTAAGGTGACGAATTTTCTAAACTTGAAACGTTTTCTCTAAATTTTACACATTTATTCCTACATTTAACTAAAATTTTATTGCATTTTTCAAAGTGCCAAAAGTTGTCTAAAGCCTCAACTAACTTCATGTAATCCAACGAATTTCATATATAAATGTTTATTATCATTCCAGGAAGAAACTTGACAAGAAAATGACTCCATGGCCCTTATAGTATTATATACTTTTAATTGTACGATTATAATTATATTTCTATATTATTTCAACAGATTTATTTTATTATCTATAGGCTAGTCAGAACCAAACATACAAACAAAACAATTTTTTCTTTTAAAAAACATTTTTTAACCAAAACAAATTAGTTTTGTAAAATAATAATATTGTACTCATGTAAAAAAAATATTTTTATTTCTACTAACAATTTTATTTTCAAGAAGATATCATGTGTATATTAAACAAATATAGACTCCAGAGCAGCTTTGAATGAAACCATCGGCTGGAGATAATCTGGGTTGGGTTTGTCGCCGGAAATGCTCATTGGAGTGCTGTGTCGTGTAACTTCGATCGCAGTCAGATACAGTCTTTGTATAAAGGGCATTAACAAAGACCACTTCGACAGAGGTAAGGATAACCATGACATTTCAAATTGACATTTTGAATTTGAATTAAAAATTATTCCAAAAAAAAAAAAAAAGTTAACGTAAAAATGCTATAAAACCTCTTTTAATCGCGATAACTACTAAACCAATCTGTACCAAATTTTAACCAAAACATCTTCATAGTTAAAGAAAGATTTAGCAATAATAAAATCAGAAGATTTTCAATTAGATAGAAAGATAGAGAGAAAGAAAATACTTTATATTAATAATATTTACAGAATTTTATGTTATTTACAAAAGTGTTCAAAGTATTACTACTGACATAGTTACATATTATATAATCTATTATTAATCGTTTATTCTGTCTTATATAATAATATCATAATTAACATATATCCTATAATATCTTAATTATATCTCAAATAATAATACATACTTATATCCAACCATTATTATACTATTCATTATACTACTTAATAATATTTAATTAATTTTTTTATCTATTTATAACATATTTTATTAATCAATAATATCCAAACATTTGTTAGGTTATTAATAATTAAAATTTTGAATAAGAAAGGAACGTTAGTAATAGGCTTCTTTCAAGTAACTCACTAGAGCTGCCCATTCTTCACCATTTAGGTATTTGACCATATCAATTTCATTCATAGCAACTGCACAAAAATATTTTTTCCTCATTTCCTCCAAGACTTTACAACGTCCTAAATAATAAAATACATCTCCATTTTTTCCAATATTACACATAAAATAAATGTATTTCTGTCCTGGAATGAATGGTCTGTAGTTCAAGTTGAGAAGTTCACCTCTAATTTTAATTATGGCGCCTATATCAACTATAGGTAAATTTGAATTAATATAATCAATATCAAAAGATATTGCTTATAGATTTGGTGATATTGGCCGTTTAAAGTTCTTTCCCTATAACATGTGTCATAATAGATAACTAGGTTAGATTTCAATGCTTTTAAATCTTTCTTCAATTGTTCAGCAGATTTTGAATTATATTGCCATAACAAAAACGATAAAAATGTGGTGCACAGCGAAGTTTGATAATCGACCGATAAGAGGCGAGCCCCATACGAAAGAGGTTACAAAAGAACGGTGTTATATGAGCTAGAAATTTATGATAAAATTTAGTTATTTTCATTTCAATTGTTAGTAAAAATAACTATAAATATATGGAGGGACAAGTAGACCCAAGTGCAGTTTAAAAATCGACTAATATGTAGCCATGGTAAAACTATTGAACCCAACTATAGTTAAACTATAGTTTGTGTGTTAAATATTCTCAAAGGTTATAGTTTACGCTTAAGCATGGCGCTTTCGCCGAAGCCGCTTGTTCAATGACAGAGAGATATATTCTTTATTGATATAAAAGAAAACATACTGCTGCCCACCTTTATTGGGTTGCTACACACACAGCCTACTTATCTATATAACTAAAGATAACACTATAATTCATAATATTCATATCATTCTAGAATTATATACATAATCCTAAATACTAGACAAACTATTAACAATTTTTTTTTCCTCTTCTTTTCCCATTTATTTCATTTTATTCTTTCCCTTTTACTTCAATTCCCTCCTAATATTTACATGTGTTTTTTTTTTTTCTTTTTTTTTTTCTCTCTCTTCCCTTTCTTCCCTTCCGTAGAAGGGGAGAAAGTTAATATTACTATTACCTAACACACAGATATTCATATACATATATGCTCATAGATTCATATGTCCATATTCTCATAGGTTCAAAGATAAATAAAATTCATGATCGCCAAATATTTTTTTTTGTTCATTTTTCATAGATTATTTAAAGAGCTACAACAATCAATAGGTCAATAAGTATCGTTTGATTTTTTTTTTAATAACCCAAATTTAAAATAAAAAAAATTCTAATTAATAAAATATTAAGAAATACTACCAAGTAAACACTAAAAAATAAAAAAATATTTTGTAAATTAACTTTCTATCCAAACTTTACCAGACAGGATTAAAATTTAAATTAACTGGTTATATTTTGATTCCATGGCCTAAAATATTCCACTTATTTAATAAACAGAAATGGCTATAAATAACAAATATTACAGAATGGGACGAAAATGGACGATAAATAAAATAAAATGAAAAATATTTTCTAGATTTGAAAAAATGATTTTTTAAGTTTTATAAGAGACTAGACGAAAATAAGGTTCGATTTTTCTATTATATTTTCATTTATAACGTAATTACCATACGGGGTATATTTAATTCTTCAGAACGAATATTCACTTATCGAAAGTAAAGTGGAGCGAATTTAGTAAAACTAGTTAATCGTTAGTTTAAAACTGAGAATAACAAACATAATAATAACTTAATTATCAATTGATTAAAATACTAAAAAAGACACGATAAAAATAAAAGTGATATCACATATTCAGCTTTACCTTAAATTGTCATTTCAATTTTAGTTATCGGTTCTATTTCCTTTTCAGACCGTTTCTCTTGTACTGACAGAAATTATCGCAGTTACGATCAAATATTATTAAATTTTCAGCCGTGGTATCGTTCAATACAGCTCAAAAACAATACTCAGCTATTTCAATTGAATGGTTTAAGTTATTTTCTATCAAATAGCCAATGTATTTTTATGTTTTAGCAAATATATAATTATTTAAAATTAAATATTTAATGTTTAAAACTTTTAGTACATTAATATAGTTAATTTTTGTTAGAAAATTGTTTTACTGATTCCGAGTTTATTTTGCAGTCTGTCTCACTTAAGAGCAATCAGTAATTTATATGTTAATCAATCCATTAATGCAATGAACCTACAACTGTACAAATAATAATAAATAAAATAAAATAAATCTCCCATCATTATTTATTTTTAAAAAACATATAATGCTAACATGATTTCTCAAATGGGCGACGTTTCATGGCTATTGCCACATTTTCAAGCCCTAAAACATGCAAAAACATTCTCGTATATGGACGATAAATACGAATAAAGTATTGACAATGTGAAACAATGTTCATGTAAGTACATATTATATATAATATATGAATTACCCTTCTGTTAAAAATCTGGCAATAGCCATGAAACGTCGCCTATTTAAGAAATTATGTTAGCATTATATGTTTTCTTAAAATAAATAATGATGGGAGATTATATTGCTATGTAATACACCTAATAAACTAAACTCTCCTTTGGTTGTATATATTATGTAATATAATATAATAAATCGTTAAAAAAAATAAATAAATACATTAAAAAAAAAAATAAAAAAAAAATAGAAACACTCAAACTACTATTTATATAGTTGTATTATACATATTTCACCTTTCCTTTTTTTTTTCTTTTTCATTTTCTCGGCTATTAGTTTTATTTTCCATTGGTTTTTAAGTCCCCATATTCTTTAATCAGAGTATATAAAACCGTTTAAGAGTACTAAAAACATTAAATAATTGTTTTTAAAATTTTAAATTAAAATAATTTATAATATTTTATTTGATGGGGCTTATTCGTCGATAACTTCAAAATCTATAAATACATTTATTTTCTTCTTTTTCTTCTTAAAATCATATTAGACCTATATACCCCATCGGATGCAAGATGCTATGAACGGGAGAGGTGAATTAAATTCGTAAATTTAAAATTTTTTTTTTCTTTTTAAATTGTTTTCGATTTTATTTAATTCTAATTAGTTTTATGTGCCCTGGTTAAAGTATTTGGGGAGGTAAACCCGAAAAAAAAATGAAACGTTTAGAACATGAAATTCAAAATCAGGGTGGAATCAAAATGGATTGGAACTGGAATGGGTGGAATTACCTGCCAATGAATATAATACATGGAATACATATATAAAAACACTACTCCTGTTGAACCCTGAACCAAACTTATCTCCTGACTTGTGTGGGACAAGGCAGATCCAAAACTATGCTTTCCCAGCAGAAACTGGAGTAAATTTATTTTGGAATTTACAACAGTATATAACAAATACATCGAGTAAATAAAGGGATAATGTAATTGAACGTCAGGTAAACCGATGATAGCGGATAAAATTTTTATATTGTAAGGTCCGAAACCTTCATATTTTCAGAAGCTTCCGAGTAATATCGTGAATCGAGTAAAATCCAAGAAGACACCTGTGGATTTGAGAGTACAAAATCTTATAATGGAAGAATCGTTTCTGGTTCGAGCTAAATTAGCAACACATGGGATATTTAGGTTAATCACTAGACGAAGACTTTTTAAATAGAATTATGAAAAATCATGAACTTTAAAATACATCTGGAACAAAGAATTAATTTACAAACCAAAAACACCGTTACGAATCAGACCATGGATTGAGGAATGCTAAAGATCTAATCTTTCTCAGTTCTTCTCCAAAATAAGAAAACCCTCTAGTCTATGGAACAACTGAAGTAGAAGATGGATGATAAGGAACAACTAAAACAAGAGAATGAAGAATTAACCTCTGGGATGGTTTCCCTTTCTGAAAGCCAAGTGTTGTTAGACAAACAAGATATCTCTGAGATCAATTTACTATATTTAAGGTTGAAAATGATGGTTTGGAAAAGAGGAATGTTTTATTTGAGCTCTATAAAGGATCAGTTAAAGCAATAAGTCTATTGCTAGTAGACCATAGATTAATAGAAATAAATATTTACAATAGGTCTCGAGCGCCCTGCCGATTTAATCTGCAAGTTGGGTTATAAGAAGAAGAAGAAAATAAACTTGTCCCTAAGAATAACGTATTAGTGCAAAAAATGCCAGGTAATTTTCTGGCTATGGTAATTGATTATGAGTTACAAAATACATGATGAATCTTTGAAAAAGATACAACATACATATTATATTATAATATCTATTACATAAATATTCATATTTTACATTTACTCGGAAGAGGTAAAGAAATAGATGATGTTTAAAGGAAGTTAAAGAGGAGCATTTTCTAATTGAGATGGGCAATAAATTCCATAAAGAGGGAGCGCGGATGATAAAGGATTTTTTCAAGGATGCAGTGTACGATGCGCAGGAGTGTGCAGGATGATTGGTTGGATTTAAGAAGTAGATGGAGAAGCGCGAAGTAGGACATGAATATAGAGTAGAATAGAAAATAAACTTTATTCTGGGACGATGTCCCCTAAGAATAAAATGTACAGAAATAAATAAAATGAGTCTAGCTTTCATAAGATGAAATAAAATAAAGTAACAATCTGGTTAACTATTTACAATTTTACAAATAAAGAACAACAGCAGACACAGATGAAATAAAAATTACAAAAATCCAATAATTGCAGGAGAAAATAAAAACCTATGTACATCTACTGAATTCTTTTTTAATCAGGTTTCGCTAGTCAGTATCATTCTGGAGGGAAAGGAGGTATTAGAAATAAGGAATTTAAATGTGGACATATATGGATCATTACGGATATTATAGGATAGTGAATTCCATAAGGAGGTTGCACGGGAAATGAAGGAATGGTCAAATGATGCACTCTTATAGAAAAAAGTATACAGGTCTGAGGAGCGAGATCTTGTAGTGCGATAGAGAACCGAGGATTGCGATAATTAGTTTGACCCTCTTGCAGGAGGGATTGCGATAATTAGTTTGATAGAGAAAGGAAGCTAGGAATCAATTTCTGAAGGATGAAGGATAAAGCCATTTTAACTCTGTATACAGATGTGATGTGTGGGAGGCTTTTGAAACCCTAAAGATAAACATTAGTTAGTCTTCTTAGCTCTCCGTCAACCCACTATATGCCACACAGCTATAGTCAAAATGGGGGAGGATAAGGGAATAAACCAAGAGTTGACGAGTAGATTTCGGGAGGGAATCCTGGGAAGACTGGAATAGTTTAAGGATGGATATAGCCCGTCGAGAAATTTGGGAGATGAAAAGGTTTGGTCGGAGGTAATACCAAGGTTTTTAACTGTGAAGTGGAATTGAATATAGGTAGGTTGTTTGATTTTCTAGGGTTGAAATATGAGTGTATCCAGGAAGTATTTCAAAATACCTGTGGGATACACGAGAACGTCTGGGAATTCCCAAAAAATATCAGATTAAACAGTAAATTTATCTTTTAAATCTCAGTTTGAGCTTACCAGATTCATGCATCCGTACACGCATCCATAGTCTAAGTAAGGAAAAACAAGATATGATACTAAAAGTTTCGATACTTACTGGTAATGACTCGCTGAAGTTTAGAAGAATTCGTTTAAGAATAAAAATAGATTTCCTTGTGATTTGGGAAATATGGTTATTCCAAAAAAGGTGGTGATTAAAAGTTACTCCTAGGTTATAACGAAATTTTGAAAATAACGATGTGTGAAACTGGATGAGCAAGATGACTGGTATGGTTAAAATTGGTTTTGATGGAAGTTTGAAAATTTAAGGAGTGTGAGGTAAAGGACAAAAGGTATGTTGGGGTCTGGCATTAATTAACTAGAATGAAATCCTAACATTAGCAACAGCATTGACCCAGAATCCAAGAACCGTGAATTGAGGTTTTAGTAGAGAGAGAGAGAGAGAGAGAGAGAGAGAGAGAGAGAGAGAGAGAGAGAGAGAGAGAGAGAGAGAGAGAGAGAGAGAGAGAGAGAGAGAGAGAGAGAGAGAGAGAGAGAGAGAGAGAGAGAGAGAGAGAGAGAGAGAGAGAGAGAGAGAGAGAGAGAGAGAGAGAGAGAGAGAGAGAGAGAGAGAGAGAGAGAGAGAGAGAGAGAGAGAGAGAGAGAGAGAGAGAGAGAGAGAGAGAGAGAGAGAGAGAGAGAGAGAGAGAGAGAGAGAGAGAGAGAGAGAGAGAGAGAGAGAGAGAGAGAGAGAGAGAGGGTGTAACTTGATAGTAACCTGACAATCAGGGGCGGGTATCAGATGACTAAAAGGTCTTCAATTCACTTAGAGAAGTTGTAGCAGAGGTTTGGTCTTTAGGGCTTCAACGGCGCAGCAACACCTTAACAGTCATTGGGCTCTTGATGACATTCCCTGCTCTAGGCGACCTCGGCTTGCTTAGATGTAGGTCTCTTCAGGGCTTGATTACTTAGACAATTTGTAGAAATGCTTTAAACATTTCTGACAATTTTTCTAGCGTAAAATGTACTCTAATTGGAAATAATGAAAGGTTAGAATAATTAATTTTAAACGTAAACAAAGGAATTTAATTTTACTTTATACCTTGGAAATAAAGCTGCTTGTATTCAGCAGATTCTTAAATTACATTTGATGGTTTAAAGATGATCCTCGAACTTATTCAAATCGAGTAATTCAAAAATCGATATTTTTAAGAGTACCTTAATTTTTTTTTTTTAAACTTTTTATTAATATTTACAAATTTATACAATATATTCATAAGTACAATGGAGGAAAATGATTACTATGACATGACAATAACATGTAAAGAACTATTCTATAACACTTATAAAAGTTATAGACCTTCTGGCCTTACTTCAGAAATTAATGGGAATTTATTAATTTGCTTCGTTGATATTTTTAGAGAATCTATTTTTACTGATGGTTCTTGCAAAAAAAACATAGATAAGGTTTATCGGTGATATACCAAAAAAATAAACTGTTGTATCATAAATAATTACTGTAACTTGCAATATTTAAACATAATATAATATATATGAGAATTAATTCGAACTCAAATTTATATATTTGTTTGTACCAAGTCCATTCTAAATAACGAATCATGTCTATTAATAAGCCATTTGTATTCATAGATGTATGGGTAATAAATATTATTATTATTATTAGGTGCCAAATGACCTGTTGCGGTAGAAAAGCCAAATAAAATATATCTCTCGGTAAAAAAAAAAAAAAAAAAAAAAAAAAAAAAAAAAAAAAAAAAAAAAAAAAAAAAAAAAAAAAAAAAAAAAAAAAAAAAAAAAAAAAAAAAAAAAAAAAAAAAAAAAAAAAAAAAAAAAAAAAAAAAAAAAAAAAAATGTTTATGTATTTTTAATAAAATTAGTAATGCCAAAAAGCAAATTGATTAATATTATTTCCATGAACTTCTGCCAAAAAGTCCAAAAAGGGCCATTGGACACGTCATGGCAGGCATAGTTTTAATAAACATTCACGCCTTTTCAACAAAATTTATTATTTGCTTAAAATTATTGATATTTACAACTGTAAACAATATAAAACAAGTAAATTTGATCATAATGGTAACAATGACATGTAAATAAGTTGTGAAGAACTACTCACTAGTAACACTTCAATAAAAAGTTTATATTAGAATGTCCCTTGGCCATTTTCTTTTCAGACACCTCGAAGTATTATTGGGTATTGAGTATGAGGCAAGTTGGGAGAATAGTAGATTCGAATGAGTTTGATGTTTACGATGAAAGGATAGGTATTTATGCTAATTCAGCAGCATGAGGAACATTAAGTTCTTTATGAATAAGGTTGTTTGTGATATTATTTGGAGCACTGAGGATTTTACTAAGAGTTTTGAATTGTAAGGATTGAATACGATAAGAATTGGAAGGTTTAGTGGAGCCCCAAAGTTAAACTCCGTTTGTCCAAATGGACAAACACTTACGATTGTCATGTAAATAAGTCTTTTGTAATTTATGGGAAGTTTTGAACTGTTGTCTTGTACCAATTCCGTTATTCTTAAGTTTTTAGAAGAATGAAACAACTGTCATGTATAACGAACCAATTTTCTATGCCTCGAAGAAAATTAAAAATACCAAAAATAAAACTTAAATTAGATAGGACATTACTTGTCTTCATAAGCATGCCGAGTTTGAGCATGGCCGAGGGCAGAAAATTCATTTTCTGTTATTTTAGGCGTGGATCAACTCAACTCCCCGTCAATAGTATCGTAACACTTTGAAATATGTGAATTTTACAAAAACCTTTGTTTTTCATAAGAAAGAAAGGTTCTGAAGTCTAGAATAAACATTTCTAAACTGGTCAGAAACAAGTTTTATTAAAATAAATTACAATTTTTCTTCCAATAAACAAAAAAAATTAGAAAACGTACTTTAAAATTTTCGTGTTTTACAATTTTAAATTTTAAACACTCGTCGTTACAGACTACTTCATCATTTCCGATCAAACCTCCCAATTCATTACAAAAGACTTATTTACATGTTATTAGACCTATTTGGACGTACGGAGTTGAGCTTTGGGGCTCTACTAAACCATTCAATTTATTTCGTATCCAATCCTTACAATCTAAAATCCTTCGAAAAATCCTAAATGCCCCTTACTTTGTCACCAATAAGCTTATCCATAAAGACCTTAATGTTCCATATGTCGCTGAATTAGCCCAAACCAGATACCTATCCTTTCAAGGTAAGCTCCATAACCACTCAAATCCATTAGTTTCTCATATTGCTTCCTAGTCCGTTCCCGATAATCCTCTGAAGCGTCTGAAAAGATGATGGTCTAGAGATCTTCTAGTGTAGAATTTTATTGAAGTGCATTTACTTGGCGTACATATTTGTATAGTTGTAAATTTCAATAAATTGATATATAACGATATATATGAACGACATTAAAGACACTACTTAATCTTGAAGATTCATTTCTACATACCTCAAAGCATTTAAGGCCCCTCCTTGGATTGGCACTAACTCGGTACGTGCCTCCTAAGATATGCCGCCCCAGAACATGATAGAACCTCTCACAAATGGTTCAGTTTCTAAGGTATGTTGTGGGTACCCTTCATTAATGAAAAACTCTGGAAGTTGATTGTGATATCGGCCAAAACTTCTTTCACAATCCTTGGACTTGTAACATAAAATCTTGATCAAAGTACTGAGCCTAAGATACTTTATTTTCCGGGTTATTCAATCATAAAACGTCTTTTCAAGATCAGTTTGAATGTCACATACACCTATAAGAATTCTGGATTTTTATCTCCCAATTTCATTTCTATTTAAACCTTCTTAACTAATTATTTATTTAAATGATAAAAGTATAGTTGACTGTTATGATGAATGGAGAAGAAGATGATCAGGGATGCAGTAAAAGAGGAGCACCACGTCTAAGAAGAAATTCTTTAATACTTGCCAACGTTTCGACCTGCCTTGTAGGTCTTCTCCAGGGCTGTTATGAACAAAATACCAGATGTGACAAAAATAACAGACCGATAAACAGATAACAAATGGAATACATAACGACATGGATAGAAAACAATATACAAAAAAACCAAATAGAAAAGATCAGATGCATAAATCAGTAATAATACTAAGCAGCAAGGTAAGATTAAGGACATGACAGGAATGATAAGAGGGAAAAATAAATAAATAAATAAAAAATAAAAATAAAGTTCTGTATTCCATTTGTCATTTGTTTATCGGTCTGCTATTTTCGTCACATCTAGTATTTTGTTCATTTTAACCCTGAAGATGACCTCCAAGGCACATCGAAACGTTGGCACGTATTTAAGAATTTCTTCTTAGACGTGGTGTTCCTCTTTGACCGCATTCCTAATCACCTTCTTCTCTATTTATTAAAATTGTCTATATATTTTTTATTATTATTCTTTTAATCTCTTATAAATGACAATATAATTGTATTTAAACCGTACTTCTTTTCCAGTCTTCAGGTACTCATGTATAATCGCCGGACCGTGTGTATTCCGCAACAAATTTTAATCAATAAAAATTAACTAGCTTCCAATTAAATTACATTTGTAACTTTATGGGCTAACATATCATTCAAGACTTTTCTTCAATTTAATATCAAAAATAAAAAAAAGAATAGAAAAAGTCAGTTGGTTATTTTTAAATCCAACCCATAATTTTGGTATTCCAAGATATGAAAGATATGATCTTTCCTGATTATGATGAAAAATGATCGATGAAGTCTCTTCCACAAGAGAGCCTTCAATTAATTAAAATAAGTGCTATGGAGGGTAAATCCCCTTTCTCATAATTAATATTGGATGGATTAAGGAAATAAAAAAAAATTAAAAGTAACCCTGCCTTTTTTTTAAGTAAAATTATTTCTTCCCGAGAACTGGTTGGCAATAAAGGAGTAATATGGACGCCTTATTGTTGAATATTCTAAAAAATTTGAAATATGATAATCTTAGAAAAATGGGTGAGGTTCGGAAATATTCTAAAGCAAGTAAGACTATTTCTAATCTTTACATAATTCAACAATTTGTGTGGAAGCAACGCTGTTAACCTCAGGAATAAATTTTGCATAGAAATTTATTCTTGCAAAGAATTTTAATTAACCCATATTTATTTTTGCATAAGGTTCGAGGTTTGCATATTAAGGTTGCAATTGAGGTTCGATTTCGGTTCTTGTTTCATCGATAATAATAGAAAAAAAAAAATGTTTCCTTAGACTTCGAAAATGGACCCGTAATTATTGAGTTTGTTACGGTCAGGTGAGGTTGGGGGTACCCTGGGCGGCCCGGGGGCAGGTAGCTGGAAAGGCCGCCAGGGTGGCCTAGACGGGTCACGGTGGGCCAGAAGGGCCTAGACCTGTAATCTGGCTAGAACGATCTAGAATGTTCGGCTTAGCTTTAAATAGGCCGACTTCTAGCCTAGTGAGCCAGTATTGAGGGACAGTGGTCAGTGAGTGATCGGTCGGGCAAGTGTCAGTCAGGAGTCTGTGATATCCTGAGTCAGTATCCATGTGTCAGTGATCAAGTAACGATCAATCAGTCAAGTGTCAGTGACAGTTCAGTTAGTGAGTTAGTGACAGTGATTAACAGTGTCAGTGAATGTAGTAACAGTCTCTGTGTGTCAGTGTAATAGATTCTTATGTATAATTGTGACACCTAGTATTAAGATATTAAAGATAAGTATTGTCTTATATAAATATTAGTGTAATTAGACCTAAGTATAATTGTTATTAGATTAAGTAGCTTAAGGGACCTATTTGTATTTATTAAGTTGTAAATAAATTAGTGTTTAGTATTTAAATTGTGATTTGATTAGTCATACCCCCAGTGGCCCGTAACAAGTTATTCGGAAATGAATCCAGGAATTTGTATTTTCATTAAATCGCCTTTCTGGAAAATAAATTGTTTATTCCTGACGGATTATATCTTTGTGTGAATGTTTTCATTAAGGTATACTTTTCCAATCCAAAAAGAAATGTTTGTTTATATCTTTGGCATGTCACTTCGTGGATATAATCCAGATTTTACTGACAAGAAAAACACACAATCAGTCTCTCCGGGTCAAAAAATATTAGATATGTTGCCGTTCCGACTAAAATGGTCCCTAGAAGCCGAGAAAAACGATGAAATTGCATTAAATTAATTTTTTTTATATCTCGAGTTTGAAAATAATATCAACATGACCAATTTACGAAAATTTTTATTTTTGAGTGAAAATTTAACGAAAATACAGCCATCATAGATTTTGGTTTAGGTTAATTAAATTCTAAAAAAAAAATAACTGGATCTTCAAGAAAACTACCTTTATAGATTTTTTACACATAAAATTGCGTTAGATTCTAATTCAACACCTCCAAAAACATTGAAAAACTTTATTCAATAAAAAACAAAAAACAAAAAGTTTTGGAAGGACTGACAGGTAGAAGAAACTAAATGAGCTGTACAAAGTCCTTCCACACCCACCTAGTTCGTCAGACTCAAAAACACATTTCCATTTGTACAGGAATTTGGACTACCTTATAGTTAAAAATTATTCTCAGGTTAAAGACGCATTTTCTGAATTTGTTTCTCACAATGCCAGGAATTTTACAGTTTTAGGATTGATATGTGTGGATTGAATATAAAAAAAAAAAAAGTTTTAACGGACATTTCATAAATAATAGTTTCCTCGTTCATTCTTCTCCATCTCGATAACGGATGCTAAGTATACGGAGGACAGTCTGTTGAGCTCTTAATGAGGCAAAAGAAATGAATTAATTTCTTTATAATATTCATTTTTGAGATCACCAGGCGCTCTCACGCCATTTCCTTGTATTCTGAGTTAAGGGGGCTCTAACCAAGTTTTTTACGACAATACTTCTTTGGTCCCTTTCTATTCCAATCTTTAAATTACAAAAAAATGTTTGTATATTTACGACATCCTAGCCCTTCGTTCTTCCAATCATCATGTGGATACTAGATCCCATCCCATTGATTTGTATATGCGTTCAAAACAAACTGCCTCCTTTAAGAAATCCAATATTATTCGTGCAGCCTTTTTTTGGAATTCACAATGCTCCTTCTCTCACTTCCTTTAAACATATTTATTCATCTATCTTCTCAAGTATCGAAATTTCTCAAACATAGGACTTCAACTTCACTACTTACAGCTGTTTCGCAAAGCTCTTCAACCTGATTTCTTTATCTATTATCCTCCTTCTTTTAGCCCAACAGGCGCATATTACGGCTCCTAGATATTTTAACTTCTGTCTTCCGTTTATCTCTATCCATCGCATCCAACCCATTAATTTTCATCTGCCGTATGTCGTGGAGTACACTGTCTTTCCAGGGGCATTATTATTAATTTTATAATATTTTTAGCGAACATGGCTTCCTAATATACCGATTATTTTTTCATATTTTCTTTTTTTAAGGAATATTTATCCATCTTTGATTTTGTGCAGCGAACGATGCACTCTTGAACTAATCGAGAGATATTTTTCTTAAGCGATCATTATATTTTAGTGAGTTGGTATTGCACTTTTTTCATGAACTCTCTACGGCGCGTAACATTGCCCGCCAGGTCCTTGAGAACAGTTGATTTCACCACGTCTGCAGTGTCGAGTTCGTTATTTGCTCAAAAGCACAATTAACTTCAATCAATAAATTGTTGCTACGCAATTGTGATGGAGAGTGCTTGGCATGTAATGGAATTGCCAATCCTTGCTCGCTCCCACAAAGTTAAATAATTGCCTATTCACTTTCAGTGTCAAAACCAAATTACATTTGCAGGAGAATTAGCGCCCAATGAGGGAACCACCAAAATATTTGAAAATTAATAATTGAATATTTGGCTAAAAGTTTATTTTAATTGTCAAAATGCCAATTTAATATTATCTTTTAACGAATTATCACTTGAAACGGTATTGCAGGTATAATAGAACAATGTTGTAAAATAATGGACTTTTCTGGAAGCAGCATATTTGGAACTCAGTTACAATGGTTTAAGCTTTCTGAATAGTATTTTGTTTTATATAATGACTTACAAACGATTAGAAATATTAATTGAGGTACGCACGGTGGTATAGAAGGATCAATACAATTAGGATTGATAAATTAATTGCTACTTCTATTGGAATTTTTTTATTAAAATATTAGTTTCAATTATTAAACATTCATTATCTGTTCTAAAAAAATAAAAAAAAATTAAAGAATCTTGTTCAAAGCGTTGAACTTTAAAAATAAGTTTATAAACCATTGCAATTGTTAGACATTTTACGTATTTTTTTTTTTTCACTTTTCCTTTTTTTTTTAGTTTACTATTTTTAATTATTTACTTTTCCTTGAATTTTTCTTGTAATTATGATAATTCATAGCGATGGGCCGACTAGTCCATTATTAGTTTATATTTCTACGCTTAAAAAAAAGTTGATTTAAATTAAAACATGGACTTGATTGATCATGATTTTTCTTTACAGTGTGTTATTTATTCTAGGAATTTTTTTTTCATTCCATTACCAATATCTTCATTATGGCATTAACAAAAAAATAAATCCGTTAACTTTCACAGGATTGAATAAAGAACTTACTTAACACCCTTCTTTTTTATTTTTATAGTTTTCTGTCATAATGGTTTTCATTTCATAATTAAAAAATAAAAATTCCTATTTGAAATGTAATATAAATGTTGATACATGGTAAGGGAACTGCTATTTTAGAAATTTTCATGCTTGTCTATTTATAATTACACGTTAACTTTTTTTTTTTTTTTTTTTGTGTGTGTGTGTGTGTTCAATATGTTAGAGTGTTATTGATTCGTCAAGTAAAGTCCTGAAACACGATATCTTTTTCGGCATGATTGAATTCCAAATTTCATATACTCTTAGTGTTCGGATGATCGTTGGCCAAAGAGGTATCTAAGGTAGGGAGGTTCATTTTGAACCTATCTAAGGTCACTTACCAATAAACAAAGTCTTACGGTTTTTTTAATTTTTTTTTTTAAGAATTGTTTTGAAATAATAAATAAACCTAACATTTATGCCTTATAACTTCGTTGTTGATATATCAACGCCATTTTTTTTCTGTAACTACTAATACATTGTCAATGTAAAATAAAAAATAATTAATGCAAAAAATAAATATAAAAAAACGGGAGATCGTTAAATCTTGTTAAAAGAAAAAACTAGCAACGGTATTTGGGAACTTGTCCCCACTAAGCAGAAACTAACAGCACACAGATGTTTCCAAGAAGAGACTAACTAAGCTTCCAACAGGCAAGAAGTGGACCGAAGAAAGGAAGCAACAGTATCGAAAACGAATGCGCAAGCACAGTGCAGCAAGACGCAGTTAAAATGCCGTGTTCCTTAGCTGGTCGAATCGAAAAAACAACAACAATATAAGGGGATATATGCTTTATTGAGACAATTAACAATAAACATAGTGCTGCCCAACTTTATTGGGTTGCTATAAACACAGCATACTCATCTATCCAATTAAAGACAACACTGTAATTTATAATTTAGTTATAATTATATAATATACTACTTAATATTACCTAATACTAGACAAACTAATAACATATTTTTTTTTTTCTTTTTCCCCCTTTTTTCTTTTTTTTTTCTTTTTTTTTCCTTTTTCGCTTCTTTTCCTCTTTCACTTTATGTTATCCCCCCCTAATATTCACAATTCTACCACACATTCATATACATAAATGCACATTTAATAACTGTACATTGCAATGGGCCATCCTATGCACCATGTATGTGGTGGTGAATAATTCCCAGGGAGTCCAATATATATATTTTCGGCCATTATCGCTATAATCCCTCACCTCCACGCCAAGGTCCTCCAAAAAGCTCCTTGTTTTTTCCGGGATGACTCCACGAGACCCAAACCATAATCCTTTCACGGAGAAATCTCTATTTCCGAATGTCTCGCGGAATTTCTCTTTGAGGAAAGGGATACATTTTTCATAAATATCCATTTTCTCCCTTTCTACTTCACCTGATTGATCGAGGTTATTATTTGCATACCTTACAGTAGGATCCACTATGAGCGCTGTCCGTCCGTTCTTCGGAAACGCGACAATATCCGCATACCTCGTGGACCCGTTGGTATCGATGCAGTATACCTCGTCAAAGCAGGTAAAGCCTTTATTCTTGAGGAGCCTTATCAATTCATTCTTGACCCTGTGGTGACGGCGTGTGATCAGGAGTGAGTTGTTGGGGCATTTTCCCAGCACATGGGCTGACCATGAGAAATGACCATGAGGTTATTTTAACCAAAAAAAAAACAAACTATTTTTTTTTAAAACAAAAAAATAGCTTTGAAATTTATGGTTATATTGTATTTGGTGCTACTGCCCTTCATCAGATCGCCAAGTTGCTACATCTGTAGCAACAGCTTTCCATCGTCTGACTCCTCACTGCCGTATCTTCTACATCATCCAACCATCTCATTCTGGGACAACCACATCTTCGAAGACCTCCTAGCTTTTCATACGGCAATTTCTTTAGGAGACGATAGCTTGCCATATGCTCCATATGGTCGAGCTACCTCAACCTTCCCTTTTTTATGAACTTCCCACAATCTGGCTGGTTACAATATGCTCTTATTTCATCAGTTGTTCTAATTCTCCACTCTCTCTGAGAGGTGACTGGTCTATGTATTTTCCTAAGAACATTTATTTTCCATGTGCATAGCCGTTTCTCCTGCCAGGTCTTATGTCTATTTATAGGTTTATAAATGAACGAATAATAGTCTTATACATAATTACCTTAGTGCTTAAAAAAGATCTTTGCATTTCATAAAATCAAATACCTGTACAAGGAAACGACTTTCTGATGTGATTCCTTTACAAACTAGGAAATTATTTCGTCCAATGGTCCCTAGAAGTTGGTTTTAAAAAAATAAAATAAAACGTGTTGAAATACAATATCCCTTTTTTTCAGTGAAGTATTTCCATTTTCACGCAGATTAAGCGAAACGATATACTTATATTTTGTTTATTAATTTTATTAATATTTACATCTGTATACGGTCTATAAAAGAAGTAAATGTGTGACAAAGTGGTAACAATGACATGTCCATAATATTTTTAGAAACTATTCATCACCCATAATCTTCTATTGGGAATAAAGTGGGAAGGGAAGCAAGATAGGGAACTAGTGGTTTCAAGGGGGTACGCAGCTTGTCATGGAAGGATAGGTATCTGAATCCGTCTAAATCCGCAACATATGAAACTTTATTTATTTATGAAACTTTATAACTTTATTTGTGATATAATAAGGGACATTGAGGGTTTTATGAAGTATTTTTATTAGTAAGGGTAGGATAAAAAAATATTTATATTTAAATTAACATTTGTTCACTTTAATAAATGGTTTTCATGAACGAAAAATATTTAAAAACGTAATTATAAGAAGGGGGGGGGGTGAGGTTTTATAGGACCTCTGTTCATCGGGTCGATACTCCTCGTTAAGGCATGTTGTTTATCTTGAAAATATGTACGCTTTGTAATGACTTGTTAGCGAACTAAGAATAACCGTCGCTAAGGAGACTCACGAAAAAAAAGATCTTCCTCTTTCAGAACTAGAAGTAATCATTTTCATTCCAGAATAATCCCCTTAAATCATCTGGCAGTAACGTCCAAAAAGTTTCCGCCAGTTTAGCCGAAGAGAAAGCGATACAGATTATATTGGACGAGTATCTCCTTTGAAAAGAATATAAGTATCTGGGGGTCTCGGGGAGGTTGCGATGACGAGTTTAGTTTCGATTGAGTTTGGCCAAGTTGGACGAGGTGCAGGGTAAGTTATCCGCCGATGAGACAAATCCCAACTCTGCGGTCACCTAACCAGGTTTCGACCGCCCTTCGATGATGTCCTATATAAGAACTCTGGGATGGAGGAAAATGGATTACCATATAGATTCGAAGGAGAATCGTCAGTGGCACGGATCATACCTACTCTGGCAATAACTTTCAGTCACAAGCCGAAACCAACGTAACATTAACTATATAAAAAAAACACACAAAAAAACTAATGATTTATTTTTTAAAAAAAAAACTTAACTTTTGACCAAAATATAGTTAATTATTATGTTACAAAAATATCCTGTCGTGATAATAATGTTTATTTATTGGAGTTTAACAAGTCGAGTAAGGGCGCAAAATCGAGAACTCCTTTCTAGTGACTGAATTTTTTAAAAAAAATTATTCGACTTCATTTCTCCTCCATATACTGCGAAAATCACAAAAGTCTGAAAATCGCATAAAATGAAATGAGATATATTCAAACAATAATTATCTCTAAGAAATTGCAGTTACAAGAAAAAAAAATAATTTTTTTTGAAAATTGGTGAAAAAATGGCAAATGTAAAAACGGTCTGTTGCATGTAGTTCTGAAACCGTTATTGTGAGCGTAGAAGAAAAATGGAATCCGTATTCTCTTGCTATCGTCATCCCCACCAGCTTGAAAGAGAAAAAAATCTTGACGTGAGCGTTCACTTCACCCGCCCTCGGTTAAAAACCAGGAGTGACGTGAGTATTAGCGTCATCCGCAGTCAACTATTTAACGTCTCTATGTACTCTAATTAGGGCAGGAAGGACGGGTTATTCAACAGGTTACCAACCTATTCTAGCCAGGGTGGGAAGGACAAGATTCTTTTCGAGGTTCCGCGAAATAAATTTTAACCCACCAGGATTCAAACCCACTACCTTTAGTACCAAGCTCGCTGAGACGCTCGCCACAACAGATATCAGTACTATATTTCTTTATATTGTACTATATATAAATATATATATATTTTTTTAATTATCAATTTATAGAAATTTACAACTATACAAATGAGTAAATGAGCTGATAACGATTACAATGACATGTAATAACTTGAAAATATCTACTCATCAGTAGCACTTCAATAAAATTCTACACTAGAAGATCTCTTGGACATCTTCTTTTCAAACGCCTCTGAGTGGGAAGCAAGTTGAGAAACTAATGGATTTGAGTGGTTATGGAGCTTACTATGATAGGATAGGTATCTGGTTTGGGCTAACTCAGCAACGTATGGAACATTAAGGACTTTATGGATAAGCTAATTGGTGACAATGTAAGGGGCATTTAGGATTTCGACCGCCCTTCGATGATGTCCTATATAAGAACTCTGGGATGGAGGAAAATGGATTACCATATAGATTCGAAGGAGAATCGTCAGTGGCACGGATCATACCTACTCTGGCAATAACTTTCAGTCACAAGCCGAAACCAACGTAACATTAACTATTAATAAAAAACACACAAAAAAACTAATGATTTATTTTTAAAAAAAAACTTAACTTTTGACCAAAATATAGTTAATTATTATGTTACAAAAATATCCTGTCGTGATAATAATGTTTATTTATTGGAGTTTAACAAGTCGAGTAAGGGCGCAAAATCGAGAACTCCTTTCTAGTGACTGAATTTTTTTAAAAAAAATTATTCGACTTCATTTCTCCTCCATATACTGCGAAAATCACAAAAGTCTGAAAATCGCATAAAATGAAATGAGATATATTCAAACAATAATTATCTCTAAGAAATTGCAGTTACAAGAAAAAAAAAATAATTTTTTTTGAAAATTGGTGAAAAAATGGCAAATGTAAAAACGGTCTGTTGCATGTAGTTCTGAAACCGTTATTGTGAGCGTAGAAGAAAAATGGAATCCGTATTCTCTTGCTATCGTCATCCCCACCAGCTTGAAAGAGAAAAAAATCTTGACGTGAGCGTTCACTTCACCCGCCCTCGGTTAAAAACCAGGAGTGACGTGAGTATTAGCGTCATCCGCAGTCAACTATTTAACGTCTCTATGTACTCTAATTAGGGCAGGAAGGACGGGTTATTCAACAGGTTACCAACCTATTCTAGCCAGGGTGGGAAGGACAAGATTCTTTTCGAGGTTCCGCGAAATAAATTTTAACCCACCAGGATTCAAACCCACTACCTTTAGTACCAAGCTCGCTGAGACGCTCGCCACAACAGATATCAGTACTATATTTCTTTATATTGTACTATATATAAATATATATATATTTTTTTAATTATCAATTTATAGAAATTTACAACTATACAAATGAGTAAATGAGCTGATAACGATTACAATGACATGTAATAACTTGAAAATATCTACTCATCAGTAGCACTTCAATAAAATTCTACACTAGAAGATCTCTTGGACATCTTCTTTTCAAACGCCTCTGAGTGGGAAGCAAGTTGAGAAACTAATGGATTTGAGTGGTTATGGAGCTTACTATGATAGGATAGGTATCTGGTTTGGGCTAACTCAGCAACGTATGGAACATTAAGGACTTTATGGATAAGCTTATTGGTGACAATGTAAGGGGCATTTAGGATTTCGACCGCCCTTCGATGATGTCCTATATAAGAACTCTGGGATGGAGGAAAATGGATTACCATATAGATTCGAAGGAGAATCGTCAGTGGCACGGATCATACCTACTCTGGCAATAACTTTCAGTCACAAGCCGAAACCAACGTAACATTAACTATTAATAAAAAACACACAAAAAAACTAATGATTTATTTTTAAAAAAAAACTTAACTTTTGACCAAAATATAGTTAATTATTATGTTACAAAAATATCCTGTCGTGATAATAATGTTTATTTATTGGAGTTTAACAAGTCGAGTAAGGGCGCAAAATCGAGAACTCCTTTCTAGTGACTGAATTTTTTTAAAAAAAATTATTCGACTTCATTTCTCCTCCATATACTGCGAAAATCACAAAAGTCTGAAAATCGCATAAAATGAAATGAGATATATTCAAACAATAATTATCTCTAAGAAATTGCAGTTACAAGAAAAAAAAATAATTTTTTTTTGAAAATTGGTGAAAAAATGGCAAATGTAAAAACGGTCTGTTGCATGTAGTTCTGAAACCGTTATTGTGAGCGTAGAAGAAAAATGGAATCCGTATTCTCTTGCTATCGTCATCCCCACCAGCTTGAAAGAGAAAAAAATCTTGACGTGAGCGTTCACTTCACCCGCCCTCGGTTAAAAACCAGGAGTGACGTGAGTATTAGCGTCATCCGCAGTCAACTATTTAACGTCTCTATGTACTCTAATTAGGGCAGGAAGGACGGGTTATTCAACAGGTTACCAACCTATTCTAGCCAGGGTGGGAAGGACAAGATTCTTTTCGAGGTTCCGCGAAATAAATTTTAACCCACCAGGATTCAAACCCACTACCTTTAGTACCAAGCTCGCTGAGACGCTCGCCACAACAGATATCAGTACTATATTTCTTTATATTGTACTATATATATAAATATATATATATTTTTTTAATTATCAATTTATAGAAATTTACAACTATACAAATGAGTAAATGAGCTGATAACGATTACAATGACATGTAATAACTTGAAAATATCTACTCATCAGTAGCACTTCAATAAAATTCTACACTAGAAGATCTCTTGGACATCTTCTTTTCAAACGCCTCTGAGTGGGAAGCAAGTTGAGAAACTAATGGATTTGAGTGGTTATGGAGCTTACTATGATAGGATAGGTATCTGGTTTGGGCTAACTCAGCAACGTATGGAACATTAAGGACTTTATGGATAAGCTAATTGGTGACAATGTAAGGGGCATTTAGGATTTTTCGAAGGATTTTGGATTGTAAGGATTATATACAAGATGAATTGGATGGTTTAGAAGAGCCCCAAAGCTCAACTCCGTACGTCCAAATAGGTCTAATAACAGTCATGTAAATAAGTCTTTTGTGATGAATTGAGAGGTTTGATCTTTTGTCTAATAAATGTTGAAGTCTGTAACGACGAGCAGTTTCTTGTCTCTTTAGTCTTGTTTGATTTGAATATTAATTTTTTTTTTTTGCTCCCATGAGATTTTGTAAATACACATTCATAGATACTGAGATATTCCATGATGGATTAAAGGGACTTATTTGATATAAATCTAATTAACATTGAAATAGCTAAAAATAAAATCCAATTGTCTTTACAATGCATTTCTAAAGTTTTTTTTTTTTTTTTTTTTTTTTTTTTTTTTTTACTTTTTTAGTCGCATTTCCCATTTTTTTTAAACCGACGTCAACTTGAATATGAAATATGAAATATATGAAATTTATGGCGTGAATAAGAAAAAAAAAAAAAAAATCTCTTTCACTTTAAGTTTTAAAAATTTTATTTTATTTTTTTCCTCTAATAACTAATGGATTAGAGATTTTTAGATCGCCTAAAACGTATAGCGTTGAATTTTATTTAGATACACGTTACTATTCATTATTCTTTTAAAACAGCCCATTTAAGTAATCACAAGCGCAATGTAACCATGTGCGCAGAATAGTAGATAAATCGGAAGGCGCAACAATTGGGAATACCAGGGCACTTGCCCCGAATACCAGAGGCTCCTCAAAGACGGTGCTAAGATAATGAAAGCAATAAAAATTCCCCCACACCCACCGCCCATCCCGCCCCCTCACTGATATTAATGGAACTAATTTTGAAGTTTATATCTCTACCGCAATAACAAAGAATTCCTTCTATGGCTCTCCGACCGAGGGATGCTTTCATAAAAGCTACTCCTTCAAAGGAAAATTACAGAGGAAAATCCGACACAGCTCGAAGAAAGCTGTACATGCTAATACAAATACTACCGAGTCCAAAGTTAATTTAGTATTCGAAACTTTGAAACGCTATTGTTAAGGTGCTTGTATTCATATCTTCAGAATTTACTTGAGTGGAAACTTCTATCATTACTGTCTTCAAAAGAAATGCTTATACACATTTATTTAGATATCATGTATACACAGCCAGCAAAATTTATAAGAACAATCTGAAACTTCAATTTTAGATATTAAGTAAAAAATAAATGGAATTAAATAAAACTGAACACAAATATAAAGTTTAGTCCAGAACCTTCAAAATTTATGCTAATAATTGAATGTCAAAAGCAAGTTAAAAAGTAGAAAAAGAAAATCTCCTAGGAGTGCTTATTGAAGACAATAGGATTTTTTGTTCAGCTATTCCAAAGATAATTAAATTTTTATCTAGAAAGTCCCTGTTTTCCAGAATGGAATAGCTCAAAATATATGGAATGTAGAGATACAACTAAAAACTGGAGAAAAAGTGTTTTTAAATGTATATATATATATATATATATATATATATATATATATATATATATATATATATATATATATATATATATATATATATATATACCAGGTATGCAAGTTTAAAATGTCGTTTATTTCTTAAAATATATACACAGTAATTTAAAAAAAAGTATAATATATATTTTATTCTGAGTACTGACCCTCGCTTTCTACACATTTTGTCCATCTCTCGGGCAATATATGGATACCATTCCAAAAGAATGCTTCATCTTTATTTGAAATCCATTCATCGAGCCATTTTCGTACGTTTTCGAAATTGTTGAAGTGTTGCTCCGCCAATGAGTGTCCCATCGATGAGAAGAGGTGATAATCAGAAGGCGCCAGGTCAGGTGAATACGGCGGGTGGGGTAGGAGTTCCCAACCAAGCGAAGAAATCGTTTCCTTAGTCAATCTGGCTGAATGTGCAGGAGCGTTATCATGCTGAAGAATGACTTTGGCGTGCCTGTGAGCCCATTCTGTGCGTTTTTTTTTTCGATCAATGCGTGACTCAAATTGATCATTTGTTGTCGGTAGCGCTCGGTATTGACTGTTTCGCCGGGTTTGAGAAGCTCGTAGTAGACTACTCCCTTCTGATCCCACCACACACACAGCATTGTCTTCTTCCCAAAACGATCCGGTCTTGCACTCGATGTGGATAGTTGTCCTGGCGTTACCCATGATTTTTTTTTTTCGTTTGGGATTCTGAAAATAAATCCATTTTTCATCGCCAGTTACAACTCGATGCAAAAAAACCTTTCTTTCGTGGCGTAAAAGCAGCATTTCGCACACAGTTTTTCGTTTTTTTCCATCTGTCGTTCGTCCAATTCATGTGGAACCCATTTTCCAACCTTTTGAATCTTTCCCATAGCTCTCAGGCGATCGGAAATGGCTTGCCTAGTGACATTCAACTGTTCTGCCATCATTTGTTGGGTTTGGGTATTGTCTTCGTCTAATAAAGATTGCAATTCGAAGTCCTCAAACTTTTTTGGTCGATTTTCTCGTTTTTGATCAGTAACATCAAAATCACCACGTTTGAAACTTTGAAACCAACGTTCACATGTCCTGACGGTTGGAGCAACATCGCCATAAGTCTCAACAAGAATTCGATGACATTCAGATGCCTTTTTCTTTTGATTAAATAAGAAAATCATGACATGCCGCAAATGCTCTTTATTTAGCTTAAAATTAGACATTTTTAACACCAAAGAAAGGTATGATACGTCCACGTAAACGACTTAAAAACAACTGACTTTTGTAAACAAATGACTAACAAACAAAATAACGTTTAGAGATAAGCAAATCCTTCAATAGGTTAAGAGCGCATTCTATTGGAATTAAAACGACATTTTAAACTTGCATACCTGGTATATATATATATATATATATATATATATATATATATATATATATATATATAGAGAGAGAGAGAGAGAGCATAAGATTATAAAATAATACCATACGTATTATTTTACAATCTTATTACATTCACCATGTACCAGATATTTTTTTTTTTAATCCTAATTTATTATTTTTGTTTCATATTTCCTGATTCTGTATTTAACATTTTCACAGCAATGATGAAGGGTATTAATGTGCCGTAATGTTACATTAATAAAATATTTTTATATTTCGTTTTCAAACAATTCTTATTTCTCTTTGACTAATTCCTTTATGTCTAAAAGATATATTTATCTACAGTCAATAGATATGATGAGAACACTCTGTCAAATATAGAAAGAAAAAAAAAATATTGGAGAAATAAAACGTAATCATGGCTGACACTACGGAAGTTCTTCACTAACGTTTTTGATAAAATTTATTGGAAACCTAGATTTCATAATTAGCGGAACGAGTGGATAATGCAAATATGGGACCATTTGCATAACAAAGGCACCGGATCCGATGAGAAAGAGCAGTGCTAAAGCCGTTTTCGAAATATGCGAAAATCGAAAGCAATTCACTTCTAATTACCGAGCCAAAGGGACCTCTCTCGATCATAGACCGCTATGTGAAATTATGAAATCAAAATAGCCTACATATTTCGTGTTTGCGCTTGCCGAGAAAATACAGCAGAGTTAATATAAAAATTTGTTTAATAACTAATATTTATCATATAATAATAACAGAATCAATGAGAGAATATAAAATAAAATAGTACAAATTATTGATTCGTAAATTTTACCAACTACAAAATCATATCTAGTTAAAATTAAATATTTATTTATGATAGCGAATTTGGAATTCTGCGTCTCATTATGATTTGTGATGACTTCATTTATGAAAACAATCATAAATTTAAGAAAGACATGGGGGTAAAACTTATATATCTCTTAGAAAATATTTATGAATTTTTAGATTTTTTTTTTGTTTACGTTATATTGAAATAGACAACTGTATACATTATATACAGGAAATACATTTTAGAAAAATGATTACAATAACATGTAAAAACTACTCACTAGTAACACTTCACTAGTTCTTCTATATTAGAAGGTTTCTTGGCCAATTTATTTTCAGACACCTCTGAAGATTTTCGCATTTTTCGTTTAAACTAGTATTTAAAAAAAATATTTTTAAGAAGTCATCTTTGGCTATTCTGAATCGGCTAATGGTTCTCAGTTTGGTTATATTTATGTTATATTTTAAATAATCTTCTAGCTGAGGGTTGTTAAAAATTTAAATTTTTCATATACGATGGGTTATGCATTTAAGGTGCGACCAATATCTGTTGAGAATAAATGTTTAGTGACATTATCAATTATTTATAATCAACGTTTGTTGTATAATAATTTTCATAGATTGAAAATATCATGAAAGTGTTCTGAAATAATGGTTAATTGTTTAATTTGAGATACCCAGTTATATTGAAAATCAGGTTTATTTGTGAATCTTGAAGTCTTTCGAGACAGACGTGGTAACCTGTAAGAAAAAATTATTTTTTTTGTTTTTAAATGCTGGAATAAATAGCCGATTCCGTCCTGTTTCTAATCTCACAATATAATTTGTTGTGCATTTGGGCCAAATATATAGTGATTTTAGAATTTTTTTTTTTTTATTCATTGAAATTTACAACTGTATACAATCTAATATATAATACATCAAGTAAATGTGATGAAAATGATAAAAATGACACGTCCATTGTTTTTAAAGCAACTAACCATTGGTAGCACTTATAAGGGTTCAATATAATGAAGTACTATGTTAGAAGGTCCCGAGGACATCTTCTTTTCAGGCACCTAGGAGGGTTATCTGGAACGGAATTAGAAGCAAGTTGTGATACTTATGGATTTGAATGGTTGTTGAGTTTAATATGGAAAGATAGATATCTGGTTTGAGCGAAGTCAGAAACCTAAGGTATATTAAGATCTTGGTGGATAAGTTTGTTTGTGACGAGGTAAGGAGCATTGAGGATTTTTCTAATGATTTTAGTTTGTAAGGTTTGGATACGAGATGGATTGGATGGTTTACTAGAGCTCCAAAGCTCAACTCTATATGTCCAAATCGGTCTAATTACTGTTATGTACATGAGTCTTTTGTAATTAATTGCAAGGTTTGAACGTTTGTCTAGTAAATGTTAAAGCAATCAATAACGACGGGCAGTTTTTGTCGTTTAAGTCTTGTATGTGGATTCCAAGTAAGACGTTTGTCCATGTGGAGTCCTAGGTAGCGAATCTGTTCAACAGGGATTAGTGGAATATCATTAAAGGATACTGTAGGACAGGAAGTCGTAGGTTTACGACAAAGGGTAAAGGTTATTAGACAGAAATTTAAATTGGATATTTTCAATGGTCTATAGGTTGTTTAAACTTCAGACCTGAGCTGCATACGGAAGTGTTGAAGAGACCATAGCATCGAAATAACCATCTTTATATCCCAAAAATCAGTCTTACCATTCCTAAGTATAGTTTTTACTTTTGCGCTTGCAATTGTTACTTTTTGTGTTCGGCTGCTTTTGAAAACTTTCCTGATGGGGTAAATGCTACTCCTAAATAATTATAGGCCTTTTTTATCTGCTATTATTATTCTTTCAAATTCACACTTAAACATACAGAATATAGAAACATTTTAAAGACCATTCAGGTGGTAGTATTAGCCAGGGAGTACAAGATTATATTTTCGGCCATCACCGCAATATCCCTCGTATCCAAACCCAAGTACTCCAAGAAGTCTTTTGTTTTAGATGGAACTCCGTGATATCCAAACCATAAGCCTTTCACAAATTCTCTATTTCCAAATGTCTCGCGGCAATCGTTTAGTAACGGGATACACATTCCATAAATAACCAATTTCTCTATTTCTGATTCATGTGATTTATCAAGGTTATTGTTATCTTACTTTACTGTAAGATCCAGGATGTCCGTCCGTTCTTCCGAAATGTGACTATGTTAGCATTCCTCGGGGATCCATTATAACTGAAAATATTGGGTTGCCACGCATGAAATGTCCGATTTTTCTTTATTGAGGATTAAAGCGTTGCCTGTTAATTCCAAAATATTAAGTATCTATAATAAGCACTTGTTAATCCTCTATTTGCAAACTGTGTTTGTTTTTTCCAAGTAGGCATACAGATTTTAGTATAATTTTAACCGTGGCCATGGAAACACGCAATTTCCGAACGATTTATTTTTATGAGTACATACTTGGTCATTCCGCTGTCCAGGCAGCAAAAATACTAATCATGCGTTTGGTGAAGGAAGTGCTAATGAAAGAACCATCCATCGTGGGTTTATAAAATTTTTCTCAGGAGATATGACATTAGAAAATCTGCCCTATGGAGGGGAAAAACAATTGATTCGACATCATACTGCCAAGAAATTTACTAAATGTATCAAAATTTGATCAAGCAACAGCCGGTACTGGTAAACAGGAAACGACCTACCGTTTTTTATGATAACGCCCGACCTCATGTTTCAATTTAGACAGTAAATAAATTAAAGGGGTTGGGCTATGAAGTCTTACCACACCCCCCCCCCTATATTCCCCTGATTTATCCCCTACAGACTACCACTTTTTTCGGAGTTGATACAACTTTTTGCGAGGAAAATTGCTTACCAATGATTTAGACATTAAAATGCATTTTCTTAAGTCCTTTCATCACGTGATTCAACGTTTATCAAATCTGGGATAGAAACCTTGGTAAGCCGTAGGCAGAAGTGTATCGAAAATTATGGTAAATATTTTGAATAAAAATTTGTAAGATTTGATCTCAAATTTTCATTTTCTTCCTGGTTCTAAAAACGGTCATTTCATGGGGGACGACCCAATAATTATTTTTATTTAATTTTTTTTAGTTCGTTTTCTTTATTAGTTCTCATGATTATTTTTTTGTAATAGAAATATATCTCTGAACTGAGATATCGGTTTTTGACTAAGATCATTTAGCATTTTGACAACAAAACATCACTAATTATCATGCATGCCAAATTTCATAAAGTGTCAGTTTTGTAGTTCGTGCCCTGATTTGATTTCGAATGCCAATATATCATAGGGACAATTAATTGCATTAGATATTCATATCATAACATAATATACATTTAAAACGTGCTAATTGACTACATTGATATAATTAAATTAAATGCAAAGGCCTGGATTAGGGGTCGTAATTATTTTCAGGGCTTCGGGGCATGTGATAGCACTTACGGCGGACAATTAGTCACTGGTTGTCCGAGGCAGGCGGAATAGCCGACCAATTACTTAGCAGTATCAACTTCTAACTTCAGCCAATCCTTTTAACTTGTATATTCCTACAAAAGTCCCTAATCTTTCGGGAAAAGGATAAAAGAAAAGATTTATTTTCTGCTATAAATGGGGCAATCAAATGGTATTAGGGTGAAGGTCTGGACCTCTTAGACTGCAGATAGTGAATGAAGTTATATATCAATTAAAACTAAGTTAATTCATTAAATTTGCATTTGATTTTCATATAAAATTCAATTTATATATATGTATATTATTTATTTTTGGTTTTCTCTTTTATAGTAACTAAATGAAAGAATCGTTAATTTAATAAGTGAGCACCTATAGTCCAATCAATGAGTGATGAAATGAGGGGTGTAGTGCATGAAATATGCGATCATTTTTGACTAAAGATAGCATCTAATAACATCTTGAGTAGTTAAAAGGTCCTATTATATCTCGAAAACGTTGAACTCTAGAAAAATATGCTACGAATCAAAATTAAAGCTTATTAAATTTCCTATAAAATTAATTGAATACATAATTGTCAAACTTCCAACGGTTTTCCAGATATATGTTATTCAAAATCTATATATTTCGAGAAAAAAAAGGTTTTGCCTCCCTTTTTGTCAAACATTGCTTCTAGTGCCTTCCACGATCGTTTTTAAGAAAAAATTTCAGAATCAAAGTTGTAGACCATTAACTTATTTTTAATTTCATATATACGTTTTTGGCACTTGAAGCAAATGTTTGACTAAAAGTGAGGTAAAAATCTATTGAAACTTATTATAAGAGGAATAGAACTAATTTTATAGGAAATTTAATCAGCTTTAATTTTGATTTGTATTATATTTTTCTAGAGTCCACCGTTTTCGAGATACAATCGAAAAAAACCCCAAAAGGGACCTTCTTCCCTCCCCTCACCTTTAGCTCACCCCCAGGGGCGGGGACTTTTAGTATGTTTACCTTCTAACTACTCCTAACGAAGCTATGAAGTCAAACATAATAGCATATTTCATGCACTCTACAATATTGACTGGACTACACATCCAAGCATTTTTAGTGATTTTCTAATTAAAAAAAAATCAAATTTAATATATGTATATGTAATTTTTCTTGATATAAATCAATATTATTAAATATATTATTTTATTTTTGAAGAGAAAAGATTTGACCCGGTCGGGATTCGAACCCAAGTTTCCACCTCTCTAGCGTGGCGCCTTATCCAACTAGGCCACCGGGGTCGTATCCGAACCAGGCAAATCTTCTCTCTTCGGATACGACCCCGGTGGCCTAGTTGGATAAGGCGCCACGCTAGAGAGGTGGAAACTTGGGTTCGAATTCCCGACCGGGTCTAATCTTTTCTCTTCAAAAATAAAAAATAATATATATATATATATATATTTATTAGCGCAACAACCCATTACTGGCTCCTGGCCTCCTCAAGCAGCTTCCGCCAGTTTGTTCGGTCAAGTGCAGCTGCTCTCCAATTCCGTACTCCGAGCAGGGTTCTAGTATCCTCTTCCACACCATCCGTCCATCGAAGCTTAGGGCGACCTCTCGGCCGTGTTCCATATATACATATATATATATATATATATATATATATATATATATATATATAATATCTAAGTACGTAAATTATGGAGATCCCTAGTTGAAAAGTCTGTTGGGAAAAAGGACGTATTGTCGGCCGACTAGCTTGTCATACGGAGTAGATCTTTGGGGCTCCACTAAACCTTCTAATTTTTCTCGTATCCAATCCTTCAAAATATCCTCAATTCTCTTTACTTAGTCATAAATAAATTTATTCATATAGATCTTAATGTTTCATATGTTGCAGATTTAGACCAAATAATATAGCTATCCATGACACACTCGAATGGAAGAGATTAAAATCTTAGAGAAGGCATTAACCGAGAAGCTGCACGGCACGCGAAGAATATGTTGGCCTAACGAAAGAGGGACGCGGTGATAGTAAATGTCCTATCATACACAAAATAAAATTAAACAAAACAAAATAGAGCATTTAGACATCATTATCTAGAAAATAAGGCTATCATTTTCGTGGTAGGTTCAACAGAGTATTTTTTTTTTTTTAAGTTTGCAATTAGTTTTGTAGCTTCTCATACTTCAGCTTAAGTTCAAAGGAACAAGAAGTTCTATAATCTTGCCTAAGCCCCCAACTTTGACTCTAACAAAAAAGGGATCCAAACTGAATTTTTTTACCTCTCGCAAAATTCAAAGCGCTGTCCAGTACAGGCTGTTTCTTAAGGACAGAAGTACACAAACTAAGTAGACAAGGAGGAAGAAGTAAACAAACTTAAAAAAAAGAGAAAATATCCGAGAATATTAATTAATATTATGGAATTCGAGAAATATTTAATTAGTGAGAGGGAGGGTGCCACTTCACTGTTTCTAATTCCTCTTCGTCCCTCCTCATTTTTCCTCTTAACATTTATTAATAATTTTTTATCAATTTATTCACAAAATTATGTTCTTCTCTTCAGAAAATAAGTGACTTACAACAAGAAATTTTCAAATTCTGCAATCATAAATGTAAATATAGTGGAAACTCGATATTTCGTCACTCAATAATTCGTCTTATTCTATAATTCGTCAGTTTTTTTTTTTATTATTATTTTTTTTAAGTAATTCATTTTTCCCCTTGCTACTTATTTAATCTTTAAAGCGCCTCATCTGGTTTGTCACTAAAAAATACGGCTATATTTATACGTTTTGTAAATCATTTTATAGAAAAAAAAACAAACATAACAAGCCCGTAGTTGATCCCTCCATAGATTGTAGTAAGAAATGAAAGGAAGTATGAGTGCAGTTGACGAATTCACGGAATCAGTTAATACTGGAAAGCTCTTCCTACAAAAACATAAGCTTCTGGTTCAGCATAAGATAAGCAGCTGGTTAATCATGGATAGTACGGATGTGGGATATGAAATTTTAAATGACGAAGGAATTATAGAACAAGTGCTGAGTGCTCAAAATGAAGCTAGTGATGAAAAAGATGATGACGATGACGTTTCTAATTCTTCCACTATTCCATGCAAAGAAGTAGAGGAAATGTTAACTTAAGTGCATTGAGTGGTTTCGGGCAGCAATGTGAATCAGATATTTCACACTTGATGGGATGCGGCTAGTGTGAAAGGACGTCTATCAAGAAAGGAGGGAAAAGGCAGTACAAAAAAAGATATCTACTTTTTTTAAGAACTAATTTATGTGTTACAAAGATTTTCTGTTTTTACATTAAAGATACTTATGTATTAAACAAATATGGTATATATGTCTGTTTTTTTTTTCTATTTTATACATGTATCTACGTTTTTGTGACATATTTTAACTCTTAACCGGCTTTGCGGAGACCCTAGGAATCTAGCAGATATCTACAGTTTCATAACTAATGCAATTTTCGTTCAAACAGGATGTGTTTCCCGGTACCTTCTTAGGGTGAGGGGACGCAACAGTTGTTATAGTATTCTGCGAATTCAAGTTGGCGTTACAATTGCTTTAGAGTCCGTGGGACTCTACGACGCAGTTAGTGCTATATTTCCAATTTTGCAACTATGTCCAGGAATCCAGAATACATTAGAATTAAAGATGCTAACTATGAAGAGATCCTACTAAAATGGCTTGAGGAATCTGACACATAGTTTTCAAATCAAGAGGATGATCCTGAAAGCAAATTTCCTGCCGAGAATGCTTTCACAAGTAATCACAATGTTCTCTGTTACTCATGAAGTTTTACCTAGAAATCATAGAAAGTATTGTTTTATTTGTGATCCAAAAAAGCAGTATGCTTGCAATGTTCTAATAAACTGTAGGTTCAATGCATTGAAAATCTAGTTCTAAAATAATGTTTTTTTAAAGGACATTTCTACCAATGTCAATTTTTTTCCGTATGAAGGTTAGAAGTTACCATATGCTAATTTATTATAGTTCAGACCTTAGGCAATATGTTTTTCACTAAAAGTTTTATATTATTAGAGTGTAACAATGTTTATTTTCGTCAGAAAAATTATTATTTTGAGTTTTATATCTTGATTACTTTACTTTGTTATTCAGTTGGTTGCAAATGAAGTATTTTATGTCTATAAATCCTATTGATTATTTTAACATCGAAAAAACATTGTTTTTCAGGAAATTTAAAAAAAAATAAAAAACCGCACGGAGTGTTAAAGTTTTTGTCCACGCCGGTTAAGGGTTAAAAATGTTTGTGGGTTTATGTGTTTTTTGTCAATATCACTCAAGCCCAATGTGTATAATGTTTATCTTTTGGTTTTTACATTCAATAAATTGCAAAGAAAAATTATAATTATATAGTTTAAAATGCTTTTTTGTTACTTTACCAGCAAAATTCTGTAATTCGTCATTTCCGTTATTTCGTCACCCCCTCTCCCCCCACTCATGACAAATTATGGAGTTTCTACTGTATTACCAAAACTGAGGGATTACAAATCGAGATTTAAAATTGACTGAACAATAATCCAATAATCCCAGTTGAACATATCCGCTACTAAGGACTCTTTCAATACAATCATCCAATTTGAAATCCATATACAAGACAAAAACGACAAGAAACTGTTCCATGTTTTCCTCAACTTAAACATTTACTAGACAAACGTTTTAAGCTTTTAATTAATTACAAAAGACTCATTTACATGACATTAATTAGACTTATTCGGAAAAACTGAGTTGAGCTTTGGGGATCCACTGAACCTTTCAATTCTTCTCGTATCCAATCCTTACTATCTAAAAACCTATTAATTTTAAAACCATGAACAATTTAATGTTCCATATGTTATTTCAAACTAGATACCTATCCTTTCTTCAGTTATCTCCATAATCATTCACAGTCTCTCAACTTGCTTCCCAATCTGTTTCCAATAAACCTCCGAGGCGTTTGAAAAGAAGTTGGCCCCGTGACCTTTTCATATATAACTTTTATTAAAGTGTTTTCAATGGGTAGTTGTTTCATTTAAATACGTTTGTATAAGTTTTTATCGTATTTATTATATGTATGTTTTTTTCTTATATGCCGTTGTGACTTTCAATAAATATGAAAACATAATGAAAAAAATATATATGCTCTCCTATGCTGGTCTGTCAGTCAATAAAGTTTATTCCTTTAAAAATCGAAAAAAAAATCAAATTTTGATTTGGAAATCAGTCTGTAACCAAGTTTCTTGTTTTAATGTAATGTTGTGTCAACAGTACCTTGACATTGTGCACCTGTTTATTATTTGTGCATTTTACGTTTTCTAATATTTTACTCCCAATAATCAGTTGCTTTACAAGCAAACGTCACGTTATGAAGACCAATATCATCTAAAATTTTTTTTTGTACAATTGTAAAATTCAATAATCTATTTAAATAAATAAATGAAGATCTGTAGTGATTTAACTCTTTAACTTAATATATTAGCATTAAATATATAATATAAACTTAATTTATTTAGTGGCGGACCCACGAAATGAATCTTGACCTTCCCACCCAGGCCAGGATAGGATTTTAATGAAATAAAAAAAAAAAAAATAAAAAAAAAAATATATATATATATATTAAATAATGAAATGATTCTTGTTTTAATAAATATTTTTTAAATATATTTTTTATTTTTGAAGAGATATATATTTATTTATGTATATATATATATATATATATATATATATATATATATATATATATATATATATATATATATATATATATATATATATATATATATATATATATATATATATATATATATATATATAAACTTATCCAAAATGATTTCAATGGCCCATATGTTGCTAAATTGGCTCAAACCAGATACGAAACCTTCCAGGATAAGCTCCTTTCCATCTCGAATCCATTAGTCTTCCAACTTGCTTCCCACTCGATTTCCGATAACTCTTTGAAGCGTCTGAAAAGATGATCTTCTAATGTAGAGCATTTCTTGAAGTGATACTAATGGACAGTTTCTTTAGACGTCATTGACATATTGTAACCATTGTACCGCAAATTAACTTGATATAGCCATATATACAGTTAGTAATTTTTTTTGGTTGGCGTAATTTTGGAATTATAGTAATTTAATAAGAAAATGTATGCCAAAAAAAGTCGGTTTACAATGTTAATAGACAGAAAATATCCAACCAAAATTTGATAATCCTCTAGAGGATTACTAGCATTATACTTTTCTAAGCTATTTCTAGTGTTCTACTATCTGTTGCCGTGCAAGGAAGAAAAATAAAAATAATATTTTTTTCTCATTATGGAGATTTTCGTAGAAATCAGAAAACTAGTCATAATTTCGAGAAATAAGGTAAAGCTTTGGGGTAAATAGGCAAAAAAAATATCTGAAAATCACTCTATAATAGAAAAAAAAAATCATCAACAAGTTTGAAAAACTTTAAAGGGTACACATGCCAGAAATTTTGAAAACTGTTCACAAAAACCCAAATACCAATGTCACCTCCATCGCAGGTATGCTAGGGAATGAATATGACATAATAATTACACCACTGACAGTGCGGAACATAGTGATAAGTGCAGGATATAACTCGCAGTCAGGTAAGAAATAACCCTTTATAAATAAAGTGTATCCCGTAATACATCTAAATGTTGCAAAAGAATATGTCTAAGTCAAATAGTTTCTGAGAACGAGTATTATTTAGTGACAAATGTAAATTTAATGTCTTTTCATCTGATGGACCAGTTGTGGCGTGGCGAAAAACAAAAATAAGACCTAGAGACTAAGACTTTATGCCTCACTGTTAAACATGTATGGTGTGTAATTATGGTCTGGTATACATCTCATGTGTACTATTATAATGTATGTACTATAAATATTCATGTTTTACATTTGCTGTGAAGATTGAAGATCCAGGAAGTAAAGAAATAGGTGATGTTTAAAGAAAGTAAGAGTGGTGCTTTTTCGAATTGATATGGGCAATGAATTCCATAAAAAGGTAGCTCGGATAATTAAGGATTTTTCGAAGGATGCAGTTCGATGTGTAGAAGTGAACAGGTTGATGGGTTGGGTTCTAGTATTTAAGAGGTCGATGGAGGAGCGCAGGGTAAGGAGGTCATGAATATAGGTGGGTTTTTTGGTTTTTCAGGATTAAAATATGAGTGCACCTAGGAAGCATTGACGTCGGAAACTGGGGTAAAGCCTACCAATTTCATGATACCTATGAGATATGTGAGAATCTCTAGAAATCCCAAAAATAAATCTAATGAAACAATTCATTAATCTCTTACATCTCATTTCAAGCTCACTATGCAAACGTAGTCAAAGTTGGCAAAAGCAAGAGATGATACTAAAAGTATGAACGAGTATGAATCGCGGTGATGGAAAAGCAGTTTAAGAATAGAAATAGATTTCCTCATAATTTAAGAAATATTATTATTTCAAGAAAGATGCTGATCAAACGTGACTCCCAGATTTTTAATCGAATTTTGGAAATTATTTGGTCGGTTTTTAAAGTAAATCATTGGATAGTAGGAAAGGGTTTTTAGGCAAGGTTTTGACCCAATGAGGATTGCCTTTGTTTTCTGTGGATTCATTCTCGACCTATTCTCTACTGCCCATAAGTTAATGCTATCGATGTCTTACTGAAGCTTATGAGTTGCCTCTAGCAAGGATGAAAGGATAAATAGATTTGCAAGTCGTCAGCATAACGATGATATTGGAGTTAGTGGATGCAATTCAGCAAGTCAAAGTAAAACTTAAAGTAACCCACGGAATTAAGGACCAAAGAGTTTATTTGGGCATATTAAGGCACAATTTAAAATTAAGTGCAGCGCGTCATTGAATCATCTCTTTTTCACGGATGTACTTTTGAAGTTTTTTTGTTTGTTTTTTTTTTGGCGTGCAGACCTTAGCGAACTATGGAAGTTCTCAGTTTCTAAAAACCTGTTGATGATTTTCTTATATTATAGAGGCATTTTCAAAAATTGTTTTGCCTATTCCCCCTACAACTTGTCTCCCTCTCTTCAAAGTATAACTTGTTATAATTATAATTTACTTCCTAGCATGACAGCAAATATTGTAAGACTAAAAATAGCTCAGAAGAGTACAATGACAGTATTCCTTCAGATGATTAACAACAAGTTTTGATGGGATATTTTCTGTCTATGAAAAGGGTACACAGACTTTTTCGGCATACATTTTCTTATTAAATTACTACAATTCCGAAATTGCACCATAAAAAATATCGTTAGATGTTTACGAGTTTTCGCATTCATTTGAACACACATAACAAAAAATCCTAATATAGCTACTTAATAAAAAAAATAATAATAAGTATTTTAATAATGGGTGTACACAGAATTTTTTACTAACTGTATATACAGCTGTAAATATCATTTTATTAAACATCAATTATCAGTTTAACTGAACTCTTTAATTTTGACTTCATGTTTGGTTGTTGTTTCTACTTGCATGATAAATGAGTTATTATAGTTTATATATTAATTTATATTAAGGATTAAAAGCTTGTTCACATACTATTATTAAAAAGACATAGTTATGAATTTAATGTTTTCATGAAGAAATCAAAATGATTTTTTTTTTAGTAAAACTAAAACCAATAACAGTAAATTTTAAATTTTAATATCCTAGCGAGATATATGTACACTATATTATTTTATTTTAATATTTCTTAAAATTTATTAGGTTTAAGTTGAAACTGAAATAAAGCAATCAAATGAAAACTAATTGGCCACCTTTTTTTTTTTTTATCCTGGTATTCTATTAAATTCAGTTCCTATTAAAGTTGGTTTGTCACGAAACTATTAATGAGATACTTTTCCTTTCCCAATTTATTGTTTCAGTTTGAACAATCTCAATAAACTTTGCATTCTTAAATCAATTCCGTTTGGATCGTACTGTTAGTTAAAATTCCATTCTACCGAATATTATTTAGTTTTCTTTCTTTTTTAGAACATAAATTAAAATGATAGAAATAAGTTTTCTAAAATTTAAGAAAATATTTAGATGATTTAATTTGTCAGAACGATTCTTTCATCCAATCAGTATTTTTTATTTATTTATTGAAATATATATATGGTGAACCAGACAGTTATTGACACCTTAACTTAAAAGTTAAAGAAAAAAATATTGAACCAAAAACAAAATCATAAAATTCCTCCTACAACTCAACTGTGTAAAAATACTTTCTATTCTGTTCGTATATTAAAAGATATCCTTAGGGTGTCAATAACTGATTTTACATTAGTTATTGTCACTATCTTGTAAAATACATTCCAGTAATAATGTTTAGTGTGAACTTTCGTTTAGCTTAAAGTATAGTAGTTAAGGAACAACTATAAATAGCAACATTATTGCACTATTCTTTCCATAATTTTAGTATGTATATTTCAGAATATTTCCTTGGGTGTGTCAATATTTGCCTGCTTTACCCTGTGGATTTTTTTTTTTTCTATTTTTGTTTTTAATTTCTACTTAAAATGTAATTCTAATGTTGTTTGTGTTATGAAATCTTAATTCAAAGCACCATTTAGAAAATCTGACCAGTTTCCCTATTTGGATTTTAATATCAGTTAAAACAAATCACGATGGTTTGCATCATTCAAGAATCTTGTTTTTAATTATTTTTTTTTATATTTGCCACTCATTTATTTCTTTTACAACAATTTAAAAATGGGGTATGACTTAAATATGGAGTCGACCTGTTATCGAGCAAATACGTTATTTTTTCTCACGAATTTCGAATTGTTACATGTTTTATTATTGAAAGTCCATTTCATTGATAGAAAAACAACTTTCGTTCCAGTGTTTGTCAAAAAAGAATTTTAACAGTTATTATGTAACGATTTTATGGTATAGGTATTGTCGTATTAGGACAGTAGGAAAGGTTAAATTTCGATGAAAAACGTATTATCGTTGCAACCAGTGTGAAAAGTTAAGGCCCTTCCAAATACTATAAATAATTTTGAAGATAATTCAAAAGCGCTTTGAAAAAAATGATCTTTATTTGCGTGAGTATAACTTCTAGTTAAATTTACGCTGAATTTCCTCTTGCTTGATAAAACTGCTAAAGGGCACGTCTTGTATCGAGTTGAAGTTAAAAGATCTAGAGATTAAAATAACTTTACAGAAGTATTAGAATATATCTTACAATGGGCTGTTGATGGTTGACGAGGAGAGCCTAGAATTAGACTGCCTAGATATTATTCGGAGAGTCTTTTAAAATAGATTCGATGATGACGTCCAAGGGAGAGAGGTCTGGGAATGTAAAAGTAAAGTACGAATATATTAAAGGCCAATGATATGACGGCCATTCATTGCTTCATCTGAGAAATAATAATCAAAGTGGGAATCAATTCTGTGACTCTTTACAACCGTCTATATTTGCTGGGCTGATAATACAGATCAGCAGCTGTCTCGACAGCATATTAAAAAAAAAAATAAATAATTGGAATCTATTTTGTTAAATATCTAGTCTTAGGTGAGGGATTGTTTTACAAATTTATATTTCTAAATATCCAATCATTACCGTGGATTAATAATAACACTCAATTAATTAATTGCTAGCTAAATCTCTGATAAATTATAAATAACTAAATTCAAGACTTGTTAAAATAAAAAAATCGCGAGTTTATAATCAAATTATAATGTTAATTATCATAGACTGACATTCCAACTCATCCTACTACTGTCCTCACCACTTACGCTGATGATACATGTGTGTTATCAGTAAACAATGATCCCTTCATTGCCTCTCAAACGCTCCAATCCCATATCCTAGCCCTTCAAGAATGGTGTCAAAAATGGAGAATCAAAATACGAGTAAATCCAAAAAAATCTCACCAAATAACCTTTACTCTTCGTCGTAAACCCACGACTTCCTGTCCTACAGTATCCTTTAATAATATTCCACTAATCCCTGTTAAACAGATCCGCTACCTAGGACCCCACTTAGACAAATGTCTTACTTACTTACTTAACTTAACTTAACTTACTTAATTACTTACTTTAACATTTACTGGACAAACGATCAAAGCTCCCAATTCATTACAAAAGACTTATTTACATGACTGTGATTAGACCTATTTGGACGTACGTAGTTGACCTTTGGTGCTCTACTAAACCATCCAATTCATCTCGTATCTAATCCTTACGATCCAAAATCCTTCGTAAAATCCTTAGTGCTCCTTGTTGTGTCACAAACAAACTTAACTATAAAGACCTTAATGTTCCATATGTTGTTGAGTTAGCCCAAACCAGATACCTCTCCTCTCATAGTAAACTCCATAACCACTCAAATCCACTTCCCACACCATTCCTGATAGTCCTCCGAGGCGTCTGAAAAGAAGATAGCCCAGAGACCATCTAGCGTAGAATTTTTATTAAATTGCTACTGATGCGTAGTTCTTTTCATGTTTTGTCACGTTATTGTAATAGTTAACAGCACATTTACTGGATGTAATAATTTTGTACAGTTGTTAATATCAATAAATTGTTATTAAAAAAAAAATATATATATCATAGACGTTTTAACAGAAATAATATTTTAAAGGCGTTTAAGAAGCTGAATTAGAGTTAACAGTTAAAGGAATTTAATTGTTATGTGTATTGCAGCACTCATAAATTTCTTCAACCAATCCCTCTCGGACTTCTGATCTTACTTCGTACACTTTTTACACCTAGCCAAACATTCACTCTGAATTCATGCTGGTAATGGAAAACAATAGAACTGTGGTGGTTAGCTTCCATCCACAAATGGACTTATGAATGCTTCAATACAACGCGGCAAAATTATGATGAACTTCGCCCAGCAAGAAGGACATATTGAACAATTATTGTAAATTAAGTATGTAAATTTTAATTAAATTATCTTAAAAGTTTCTTAAATTGGAAATATTATAATAATATAAATAGGTAATTGTGATTAAATTACTTTTCTATTGATAAAACATAATAAAGCTATTTAACATTTCTTAGGATTCTCTCAGTACTTCCCAAAACGAAGATGTTGCATATCCCTGTTTTCTGTAATTAATAAGCGATTTCAGTATCAATTTTAAAAATTATCACTATTCATGGTATACGCTCATATAACATTCGAAAGATGTTTGTGTGTAGAAGTTTTTTTTTTAGTATTGCACGTTTCTAACATATGTAATATTTTTGAGAAAAATGCAGTCAAAGTTTTGTTTGGATCACAAAGTTAAATACAGGATGCGGCTATTTTGAAGTCTAAAAAGCTTATTTAAATTTAATATACTTTCTAATAAGCATATTGAAATTGCTCTAGCTTTAATAGTTCGGGAAATATAGACAATTATTTGTTGAAAAGTAGAAATTTCTTGAAAAAACATAAAATTAAAAATATCTACAAAATGGATGTAAATCGAGCTATAGTTTACAGCAAATTTATTTTTGCAAATCATGCCCAGAATCACCTCCCGAAGTTACTGCAGTTTGATATACTAGAACAGTTCAATAGTTCGGTGAAATCCCATTACTCCCTTAGGCTGCATTATGATTATTTAGGTGGGTCGTTTGTAATGATTTGCCACATTAGAGAATTTGTCCAGCGAGTGTTGGAGTAGATTTTAACGAGATCTAAATAAATAGAAAATTTGTTTGTGTTTATTGATTAGTGTTAATTGCGCATAGGAACGATTAGTATACACAAGCCTTATTATAAAAGGCGAAATGAACTCTAAAATACATAAACACTATACTAATCAATTAGTATTTATAAAACAATAAAACTATTTATTTATTTTAATTAACAGATTTTAATTATCAGTATTTAGCAGTGTTTAATTGTTCTTTGATCCAAATAAATAGGGTAATACAGCAGATCATTGTAAACAGGTAAACAAGGCTTAGATTTCAGAGAGATTCACCGGTTGAAAGCACTAAACAAGGTTCAAATTTAACAGTAGCATACATTAGAACTAGCAGAATAAGTTATTTTTAAATTATTTATTTTATATTGAACTTATTTTTTATTCTGTTAGAATAATTCACACTTTTTCTTCGACGAAAACCATGATATGTCTCCCAACTCGAAAACCATCTAAATTACCTAAAATGAAGATGAGAGACCTTCATTAATGTGATCATTGACATGTTACAAAGTCACAGTTCCACTAGTTTTACTACTGTACTATTGCACTATGCTACACGATTACTAAATAATATTTTTAATTTTCATAAACGGGAAGCTGTAAGAAGGGCGGCACCCTATGATGTCTTCATCTCTGGTATGAGTATTAAAAGAGTGACAGCTTAGGGGGCTGACCTTGGATCCTAGTAGAAGCCTTTACACCCCTCGCCGAAATTACCTGAAAGAGAAAGTATGAAGACAAAGAAATAAAATATTCAAACAAAGGAATGAAAAAGTTAGTGTGTTAGGAGAAGGAATTTGATAAATATAAGGATTGCTTTAGAAAAAACAGCTCTAGCTAGAAGGAGCCTGGAGATGGAGGGGAAGTGGCGGCAGAAGTCTCACCGTGACAGAGACGATTGAGACCTGGTAGAGATGAACTTTACGAAACCGACTTAGACCGCACCCTAATAATGTATTAGTATGATAACATACTTATGTAATAATAGTAATGTAATTCATGCAATGATATCTTTGACCAGATGTAACTTTTTATTTCTGTACTTAAGGTACTTTGTCCCAGAGGAAAATTATTTTTTTATGCTTAAAATTTTTTTTTTTTCTCTTCGATTCTATTCTAATAAGTGTAGAGTGTAAATTTTGAACTGGCCTTATAATATAGTAATTGTAACATCATCCGTAATTTCACAGTTCTATAATCATAAAGATAAATGAAGTATATTCATTAAAAGTACCGTAAACAGGGGCTTCTGACTTCTGGCGGGCCAAATTTACAAGCTAGCCTCCTCAAGATTGTTTTATACATTTAAGGATTAAACATAAAATATGCAGCGATCGCGATAATAACATATGTTGGCTGTCCTTGGCCGCTGTAAGCGTATTCAAACTTCATCTGACCTGGCGTATGTGGCAGCAGTATTATTTAATACGAGTAATACATTGATTCTAATATATTAAGCAACATCTTATTTTTTGTTTAATGTCTCTAGCTCATTTCTTTAATTTTATATATTTTATTATACTTGAGGGGCTACTTTGAACAATAGAAAAATGACCCCCCCCCCCTCTCGCATAGATGATAGCGGAATCACTCATACGGAATTTTTAAGCTGAGTTGTCTAGCTATCATTTGATCCAAGAAAATTTAAAATACCCATAAAAACGATCGTGCTGCAGTGCAAAACTTGTTCAAAGTAGCCCTTGGTTACAGTCGTAATTATTCTTTACCTATATGCCACTACATTACGAATTTTATTTACTAAATAGTTTAGTAAGAACTCAATAGATCAAATAAGTCAGACATCAATAGATGGGGCTTTTGTGTCACTTTACCTAATATTGATATAATAATTAATAATAAATGGATTCTTTGGCGAGCTCAAAGTATTCTAGCATTTTACTTTTAAATTCCCTACGTGTAACATCCTATTGATAATTGCACTAACACTAGACCGTTGATACCTTATCAAAATAGAACATCGAAACGTCTTGTCTGATAGCTTTTCTCTCTCGCCAGTAAACGATAAAGTTATAATTTCCTACAGTTTATAAATACATTTATAAATATAATATAAAATTACGTCCCTTAAACAGCGCAAGTGTTCCTCACTCTTACTTTATGGGAGCATACAAACCTAAACCAAATCAAACAGTCTCCCAATATTTACATATTCTTCCTAGGCTTTTATAATAATTGTACCGATCAACCTACTGTAGAGCATTATTTACTATCTATGTCTCATGCATTAACGATCGAAAATTGAAATTTGAAAGAGTGAAATTTTAATCAATAAATGAAAGATTATTCATGCAATTAATAATATAAAGCAGAAGTAAAACGTTTCCATGAAAATATTCTCCGCGATTATAATGGAGGAAATACCATTACGCTTCTTTACAGACAACAAAAAAGCGATTATGAGATTATCTCCGCTTGTTCTCAAATATTCAAAAAGTTTCAGATTAAGGAGGGAAAAGTGTGCGATTCTCAAGACCCTCGAAATTAAGCCCCACGGATTTAAATGCCAATTAATTATTCCGAGAAAGTTCTTCCTTTTTGATTGAACTTTCGTGAGGACTTTGTGCTTCAAAATTGGGATTATATTGCCTTTCCTCAAAACCGAGGCGTGGTTCTCCAGAGCGATTTTAGGTTCGTGCTAAACTTAGTCAATAAAATTTCAATTTTCCTCCGGTATGTGTTTAGAAGGCAAACAGAATAAAAATATCGAAACTATTCCGAGAAACGGAGTTGGTTGGAATTATTCGTAGAGATATAATAGAACTTCAGGCGATCAATGATAACCATATGCTCTTTTTCAAGACGATCATTGAATATCTTACTCCTTTAAAATTAATAATAACTGATTAAGATAAATGTACCGGTTAGTGGCGCAAATACATTCCTGGATACATGTATAGTTATATTAAATTAATATATTTATTTATTTTTTTATTAGTGAATGTGTGGAATATGATAAAAATGACATGTCAATAATACTAGTAGCACTTTAATAGAAGTTCTACATTAGAAGGTCACTTGGCCATCTTCTTGTCAGCCACCTCGGAGCTTTATCAGGATTCGAGAGTGATGAAAGTTTGAAGACTAGTGGATTCGAATAGTATCGGGTTTACTATGATGGGGTACGTATCTGATTTGAAATCAGCAACATATGGAACATTAAGATCTTTATGGATAAGTTTATTAATCACAAAGTAAGGAGCATTAAGGACTTTTCGAAGGATTTTGGATTGTAACGATTGGATAAGAAATGAATTGGGTGGTTTAGTAGAGCCCCAAAGCTCAATTCCGTACGTCCGAATATGTCTAATTACTGTCATGTAAATGAGTTATAGGTATTTAATTGGAAGCTTTGAACGTTGGTCTAGAACTTTTTTTTTTAATATAAATTTATTGAAATTTACAACTGTACAAAATATATACATAAAGTAACTGTTAACTATTACAATAACATGACAAAACTTGAAAAGAACTACTCATTATTAAAACTTCAATAAAAATTCTACACTAGAAGATTTGTTGGTCATCTTCTTTTTAGACGCCTCGGAGAGTTATCAGGAATGGTGTGAGAAGCAAGTTAAGAAAGTAGGGGATCTGAGTGGTTATGGAGGTTACTATGGAAAGATAGATATCTGGTTCGGGCTAAATCAGCAACATATGGAACATTAAGATCTTTATGGATAAGTTTATTAATCACAAAGTAAGGAGCATTAAGGACTTTTCGAAGGATTTTTGGAATGCAAGGATTGGATACGAGATGCATTGAATGGTTTAGTAGAGCCCCAAAGCTCAATTCCGTACGTCCAAATAGGTCTAATCACTGTCATGTATATAAGTCTTTTATAATTAATTGGGAGCTTTGCACGTTTGTCAAACAAATGTTAAAGTAGTCTGTAACGACGGGTAGTTTCTTGTCGTTTTAGTCTTGTATGTGGATTCCAAGTAAGACGTTTGTCCAAGTGGAGTCCTATGTAGCGAAACTGTTCAACAGGGATTAAAGGATACTGTAGGAAAGGAAGTCGTAGATTTACGACGAAGGGTAAAGTTTATTTGGTGAGATTGTTTTGGATTTATTTTGATTCTCCATTTTCGACACCATTCTTGAAGGGTTGGGATATGGGATTGGAGTGTTTGGGAGGCAATGAAGGGATCATTGTTTACTGATAACACACATGTTTCATTAGCGTAAGTGGCGAGAGTCTAGAAATTAATAATATAAAGTAATTAAACGGATAATTAGAAAGCTTCGCGGTTACAGTACATGTTAGTGCCACAATACAAACGCAATATATGAAAATTCAGCTTCTTGTTTGTCAATGTATTTTTGTCGAACGGTAAACTTCATCGAAAGAGATACAATTTTAATATTTTTTGGTATCAGTTTAGGTTTAAAAGCCACATGCATGTGATGTACACATTTTTCCTTTCTCTTTTGTGGTAAACCCTACAGATGAGTCCTTTATTTTTAAATTTGTACATACGCTATGTAAAAGCGTATTATATAATGCATATGATATGCATTAAAATGTTACATTTTTAATTTCCTGTATGTCAATATAGTATCCTGTATAGTAAATGGAGGCCCTAATATCTTTTAGATGCCCTTCCATTATGCCCCTGAGGTGAGAATCAACATGTTTGATTTCTTGTCTTACGTTTTTAAAATTTTATAATAAAATATTTTTAGGGCAAATCTCAAATGATTTAAATTTTTTTTATGCTTTTAGAACTGGTGTTGAATGTGTAACAGTAGAAACTAGTCTTCGAATATAAAAATTCCAATGACTTAAATTTTTCATTGTTGCTACTAAGTACTGTTTCATGGCTGATTGCCATTTGTAATCGTGCTGTTTCTACGCTGAATCTGATGAAGGCTGAAAACTTCACAAAGGCTGAGTGTACCACTGTAGATTATACCGACCCGTGTCTACCCATAACTAATATAACAGAAAACAAATTTCGATGTGTATATGGTTGGGATATACTGTCAAGGAGACACCATTATTCTTTTTATATTATTAAAATTATTTATTTATATCACTATGATTCTTTATATTTGTATTTTGAGTTCTCGCAAGCGTTATCGCACAGAAACCCTGATGAAGGCTTGCATTGTCGGCCAAAAAGTCGACACAATAAATTAATATTTATATTTTAATTGTGTTTCCTTGACTGCATACTTCAACTATCTACATCATCATTAGTTCCACAGTCAACTAAACCACTTCAGTACGAATATTTTGAATTTTTTTAATTTTTCAGATTCCCTTTTCAGCATCACTCCTCAAAACATTCATTTATTATCCACTCAACAAAGTTACATGTTTCGGTAATAAGAAAAAACACAAATAAAACAATAATTAAATAGAACCTTGAAACCTTAAAATAAATTACCTACTTAAAGACGGTAGGTTAAAATAAATCAATATTAAGTTATGACCTTGTGTGATAACACTGAAGAAAAATAGGTGAATTGAATAATTTTAAGTGAAATGTCAATTTTTTAATTCAAATTTCAAATTTTTTAATCCAAGGTTAAAAACGAAAAAAAACAAAAAAAAAAAAAAAAAAAAAAAAAAAAAAAAAAAAAAAAATATAAAATCAAATATATATATATATATATATATATATATATAAATTGCAGTCTGAAGATGGGATAATATCCCGAAACATTTAACTTTTTTAAGTGGATGGTAAATGAAATTTTTGAGGAGTAATGCTGAAAAAGTGTATCTAAAAATAAATTGTATACCCCTTTTCTAAAGAATTAAAAATATAAAATTTCTTTCGAAAACATGACGGGAAACTTGGTCTAAAAGTTCAGCCACTTTTACGCGTCCACTATTTAGTCCAGTATTTAATACGTGTCAGTATTTTTGTTTACTGCCGCGATTTCCCTTTTCCCCAACTTATTCCCTCTAAAGGGACAACAAAATACACGTAACAAGTTACGCAATCCTTAACACAACACCGTACTGAAAAGGAAACCGCACATATAATTAAACAGGAGTTTAATTATATTTTGTCAAATTAGATTTATATTGTATGATATTTCTTCTTATATATTTTATAAGGTGTATAACTTGCTGGATTGTAAGTCGCCTCCAAATATAAGTCGAACCCCGTCCGTATATATTATTAAAAAACGATAAGTAAAAGGGAAATTGAAAGAATTTTTGTTTAACGCAGGATCGAGAATCATACGTTAAGATTAGAGATACAAACCCCATTAAGCTAAGTTTAAATAGAAATTTAAATTTACAGAAACAAATATTTATAAAGGAAGTAGTTATTTACAACTGTATACACTATTTTAATGACATGTCAATTACACGTAAAAAACTCACCAGCAATTTAATAAAAATTCTACATTAGAAAGTCTTTTGGACTTCTTTTCATACGGCTCAGAGGATTGTCAGGAATCGAGCGTCAGGCAAGTTTGGAGACTAGTGGATTCGAGTGGGTATGGAGTTTACAATGAAAGGATAGGTATCTGGTTTGGGCACAACAGCAACATATGGAGCATTAAGATCTTTATGGATAAGTTTGTTTGTGAAATAATAAGGGGTATTGAGGATTTTACTAAGGATTTTGGATTGCGAGGATTGGATTGGGAGACTCAATTACGTATGACCAAATGGATGTAAGTACTGTCTTGTAAATAAGTCTTTTGTAATTTATTGGGAGCTTTGAACGTTTGTCTAGTAAATGTTGGAGTATTCGAAAATGACGAACAGTTCCGTCTCTATTTAATCTGGTTCAATAAAAAAAAAATTAAATATAAAATAAAACTCGTCACACGAATTTAAATTTCATCAACAAATCAGCTATACAGAAAACATAATTATCTAAATTACATTTATTTTTATAGTTATTGCTATTAAAATTGGTATTACTTATGAACTATTATGTGTTAGTAAAAAGAAGTGTTTAAAAAAATTAAATAAATTAAAAAAAAATAAAATAAAATACAAGACTAAAGCGACAAGAAACTGCTTGTCTACTTCAACATTTTGTTGACAAACGTCCAAAGCTCCCCATTAATTACAAAAGACTCATAAACATGACAGTGATTAGACCTATTAGGACGTACGGAGTTGAGCTTTGGGGCTCTACTAAATCATTCAATGCATCTCGTATCCAATCCTTACAATCTAAAATCATCCGAAAAATCCTCAATGCTCCTTACTTTGTCACCAATAAAATTATCCATAAAGATTTTAATGTTAGCCCAAACCATAGATACCTTTTTAGTAGCCCATAACCACCAAATCCATAGTTTCTTAATCCCACCTATCCTAGTCCTTTGAGGCGTCTGAAAAGTAAGATGGCCTAGAGATCTTCTAGTGTAGAATATTGAAGTTCTACTGACTAGTTCTTTTCAAATGCCCATTAGCTCATTTACTTTTCTTAATTTTAATAAATTGATATATATATATATATTATATATATATATATATTATAATATATATATATTGAGGGTAAGTCAATAATTATCCGCAATATACTTATAAAATTTTATTGAAATGAAATAGGAAACTTACAAGTACATCATTTTTCGACATAGTCCCCTTGCCCACTCTATTCCCTATAGCCCTTTGAGGCGTCTGAAAAGAAGATGGCCTAGAGATCTTCTAGTGTAGACTGTTGAATTTTTTTATTGAAGTTCTACTGATGAGTAGTTCTTTTCAAGTTTTTACATGCCATTGTAATCGTCTCACCTATAACAAAATTAAATGATAAAAAAAAATTATGAAGTTATTGATGAACATAATAAATGTTCGTATATTGACACCGAATATAAGTCAACCTAAAATTTTAGGGGAGCAAATTTAAAAAAAAAAAATGATATGGCAAATATGGGCAAAATGTCTGTTACGACCTATATTATTCCTATTCTTTGGTTTTCCTTATCTCTTATCTTCGAATCATTTTGTTTTTCTTTCGAAAAGGTGAAGAGGATTTCCACCAATAGAAGGGCGGAGAAAGAAACGTTAAGATTTGCAGAAAGATAAGGGCTCGCTTGCTATTGGAACCCGCAACTGATCAGGAGTTAAGACTTAATCCAGACTCCAGCTAACTTCTGACCTCTTGGGAACCCCCTTCCGATATTTCTCTATTTTTCTTCAACTTTTATTGGAGTCGTTCTTCTAAACTGTATCCACTACCCAACTATATCTGTGATGGTGGTATTTAATATCTGAGAGAATCGTTTTTCTTTATTAAATAAAATTCTTAGTGTTAGTTGTTTCATTTCTGTAACTTTCAAAAATTAATTGTAAAAACTAAAAAAAAAAAAATATAAAAAATTCAAAAATATTGTTTTCCTATTATTTTAAACTTTATTGTACTCTGCCAGGCGAAAAGTTCTTACTCGGCCGGCCGCAATTCATCTGAGAGGTCAAGTACTCAAACATGCAATAAATTTCATAGTAATAAGGAAATAATATTATTTAGAGACCCAAGTTAGATAAAACATATATTAAAAATATTATTTTATAATAAAAACAATTCTTATAAATATAAAAAAGAAATTGTCCAAACAGAATTGCGACTTGTTGTAAGCTTCAGTCTGTTAGTCTTTTCAATATAATCAGATCGACAGTGATGTGTGTTTATATTTACAATAATTGAAGAAGTTATGGCTTAAAACACAAAAAAATTTAATATTTCAAAGAAAAGTTATAAAGTAAAAACATTTATATGAAATACTAATGTATAAAAGTTAAAAGAACAAAGATTCGTCGCCATGATCTTCATTTCTCAACACATCCTCGTCTCTGAATAGTAAAGTATGAAAGGCAACCAGATCGTCTGGGTTCTAGGGGATTAAAAACATACCGACTTTTAGCCGTCTGATTTTGGAATATAAAAGTATAAATCCCACATTCAAGCAGCTCTAATAATAAGGGTCAAAGATTAGTAGTACTAAAATGTTTTGAATTTTTAAAAACAAAGACCCATCAGATAACCTTTACTCTTCGACGTAAACCTACGACATCCTGTCTTACAGTATCCTTTAATCCTCTAATCCCTGTTGAATAGATCCACTACCTAGGTCTCCACTTGGACAAACGTCTCACTTGGAATCCACATATAAGACAAAAACGACAAGAAACGGCTCGTCGCACAGTGGGACGAATGACCAATCTAGGAGGAAAAAAGTCACCATGTATTTTATATTTATCATATTAATTTAATAAAAAATAAGGAGTTAGATTGTTTTTAAGGATTACCTAATGAGTAATTATTTTATAGTTATTATTATATAGTAATTATTTTTAATTATCTTAAAAAAGTAATGAATGAAAAAAACACGTCAAGCTGGTATCCTATAAACGAGATGTTTATAAATGAGATCGTCCATATTCAATAATAATAAACTAACGATGAAAAAATATCAATAGTTTTATAAACAATGCTCAATTGAAATTCGATTACACATTTTTTCCTCCATAGTAAAAAACAAACTAAAATTACTGATTTTTTATCGAAATGAAAATTCAATACATATAGTAAAAACATGCATGCATACAATTCATTATTATGTATTTTTGTATATTGTAACTTTATAAATGTATGTAAAACGTCTTTTTTCTTATTAAAGTGATATTCTCAATTTCATTAATGATCAGACTCAATAAAATGTAATATGACTTTCCGGGATTTTCCAGCCTCTTATTATTTCGTTTTAATTTTCGTCACTACCAATTTTAAATATCTCTTCAGTGCTGCTAAAGATATTGAAATAATACCTTCTAATTTAAATGTTTCAAATGTAGTAATATATATTAAATTACCTTTCAGTTTTGCCAAATACGAAATAACTCCCTTCGCGAAATTGAAAATTCGTTTTCAGACAAGAAAGCAGATAAAAGCAGCTAGATGTTTCATGATTATTTCATAGACTTTTAAGAGACCTCTACCATGAATTTCAGAGAGGTACTTACGGGTACTTTTTAGTAATAGATCTTTTTAGTTTAAAAAATGCTTTAGTTCACGGCACTTTTAAAAAAATTATATAATAGGTCAAATTATTAAAAAAATATTTTGAGAATGGCTTACTGGTATAACGATCGTCTATATTCACTAATTAAAAATGAATAATGAAGAAATATCAATACTATAATACACAAATTAAGATTGAAAGAATCTATAGTTTTAACAAAATTTGACCTGTCGACTTAGGAACTACTTTCATCGTTGTTTTTACCTTGAAATCCATCTTCTAAAAACAGAAGAACCTTTAATAATGTTCCATAAACTACTTAACTATACACCTATCACAATAGTTTCAATAATTTTGATTATGACTTTTTCCTGCTAGATTGGCCATTCGTCTCACTGTGCGTCGTTATAGACTACTCCAAATAAAAGACTCATTTCCATGACAGTTATTGGACCTATATGGATATACGGAGTTGAGCTTTGGGGCTCCACTAAACCATCCAATTCTTCTCAAATTCAATCCTTATAATCCAAAATCCTTTGAAAAATCCTCAATGCTTCTTACTTGGTCACAATTAGACTTATCCATCAAGACCTTAATGATCCGATACCAATCCTTTATTTATTTATTTATTTTTTTGGGCCCAAGACATTGAAGTACTATACTGGCGTGGGTCCGCCACGAAATTAATTCTAACCCGCCTAGGTGGGATTCGAACCCTCGACCTTCTGGTTGCGAGCGCGCGAACTCGCTCGGCCATTGTTTCCCACTACCAATCGTTTCATAACCTTTGATAAACCACTGAGCCGTCTGAAAAGAAGATGGCCAAGAGACCTTCTAGTTTAGAACTTAAGAAATCAGCTATATACGGGACATTTAGATCATTGTGGATAGGTTTATTTGTTACATAATAAGGTGCATTGAGAATATTAAAAATTGGACAGTCCCAAAACTAGACCTCTTATGTACGAAATTGAGTCTACCATAATAAAGTATTACAAAAATGAGATTTATGAGAACTGTCACGGTTTCGTCGCAGGTTTCAAACCCATCTGATTCTATTTTGGAAAATGTGAAAGGCATTCACTTTAGTAGCTTATTCATCTAGCGCGCCTCCCATCTCATCCGCTATAACTGCGTGACCTTTTATCTACCCCCCCTCCTCCCCCTCCATGTTATTAAATTGTATCTTATATGTTCTGCGTGTGACTCATAAATGTCCGGGGCCGGAGATTGTTTTTACACTTTATTTCTTTAATGGTCCTGGCTAAACAAATTGGAAAGCTGGAATATACAGCTATAAAGACAAACACACACACACACACACACACACACACACACACACACACACACACACACACACACACATATATATATATATATATATATATATATATATATATATATATATATATAGCTATAAACGATAACAAAAATATTTTATAAACAGTAAAATAATTTGATTTGCTTAGGCTGGACTTAAAATGTCAATATATTTTTTTTACAGTTTATATACCTAATATTTTTAATTTTTGTTTCTCGTGATAAGTGACATCAAGTCTAATAAAATAGATAAGACACTTATAGATAAATTTAAAATACGTCATTTGGGTTCATCCGTTTTTATATGTTTTCATCTATGGATTTGCGGATATAAATTTATATATACAAGCGCCCTAGGAGGGCAAGCCAGGTACAAAGTTATCCCAATACTGCTATCTCAGACGCGTCACTAGTGTCAATATCAAGTCGAGGCTAAAAGAAGCTGTTCATTCCCACATCTCCAATAAAATAAATATTTACAATACTTCCAGGTGCCTCAGCCATTTTAATTTGCTTATTGAGTTAGAATGGTGTGTGGAACTCTATAATGAATGTTCCAGAGGTCTAGCATTTTTTTTTTTCAACAACACTGTGATATTCTTACTCTCTATAAACCACGTCTCTATTCTCCTTCACTTCCCCGCGGAAATGCTGTCGGGTAATGAGCCACTGAGTGTGAGGATAGTTGAAAAGATTATGATAGATTTTGGAAAATTTCAGAAGTAAGTTATATGCAGGGCTGTGTTGGAGTCAAATTATGGAGTATTTACAATTTTACGAGCCTTTAGATTGGAAATCTTTAATCCAAACCCATTAATCCCATTGGAAATCTTTAATGGGTTTGGTATTTGGATGTTTTGTGGTAATATTTTTAAAAACAGCTTGGTTTTATTTAATTAATGTTTTTAAGTATCCTAACAAGTTTCATATGCCCTGGTTTAATTATATAGGGACGTAAACACCTAAATCAAAATACCGAAACTTTTAGCCGAGAAAAAAAAAATGTGTAGCATTTTTTTCCTATAAATGTGTATATATGTATGTGTGTGTTTAATAAGGTTCTTGAGGTTGTCAATAAATAAAAACAACTATTTTGGCGACGTTTCGAGACGTCTTCATAATCATGCCCTACAGTGAAAAAACAGGTTACAGTAAAATTATATAAGTTATACAAGTTATTTAAAAACATAAATTTAGCTACAATATAAATATTTAAAAAACATGCGATTGAATAATTAACTATATATAATAACAAAATATGGAGAAGTAGGAAACTACTTACAATGTTACTATTCCATACATACAAAAACTATCAGAAATACTGATAAATATATCACAAATAATCATAAAACTGACTACACGTATTTCACTTTCTAAAATATGTCCACCATAGATAAATTATTCACCAAAACCAAAGATACAGATAAATTTAATTACAGTCTAATATTGCTTACGAATATAGTTCTTATTTCGGTACATCGAAACAATATCTCAAACGAAGTGTTTATCAGTATAAATACAATTGCACTTCTTTAACTAAAAACCCGAATATTCCTGACCAAACAGCACTCACCACACATTACAGACAGACAAAACATTCTTTTAAATTTGGTTCCCCCAAAATTATTCACTATGAACAAAATAATTTTAAAAGAAATATTAAAGAAATGATAACCATAGACAAATTTAATCTAAAAAACAGACGTCCTAAATCTCAATACATATTATTCCAATTTAATACATTCAGACCAATAATATACATTTACATATACTTTTTTTTATATATTTATATTATAGCTAACTTTATGTTTTGAAATAACTTATATAACAAGTATAATTTTATTGTAACCGTTTTTTTTTTCACTCTAGGGCATGATTATGAGAACAATACAGTCTCGAAACGTCGCCAAAATAGTTATTTTTATTTATTAACTGTACCTCAAGAACCTTATTAAACATCCAATAATAACAGTCAAGAAATTATCCATATATATATATATATATATATATATATATATATATATATATATATATATATATATATATATATATATGTATGTATGTACAATTATTAAGCTAACTTGACGTTTTATGCATGCAAGATACTGACTAGAAACTTCTGAAATAAGTAAATTAGGAATATGAAGGAGGTTGTACATAGGGTAACACATGTGGGAAGCATAGCTTTGGAAGTTAGTTGGGGACTATGTGGACAATTTGAGTCATCTTTATAGAGTGCCCGGATCCACATAACTTCACCCTCACCCTTCAAGGACTAAATAGGCCAAAATGATAGTTAAATAAACTTAATTAACTATACGGCTCTATTAATTAGTTATGGCCTATTTATTTGCGCCTCGTAGATATTAAAACCCAATTAATTAGATATAATTAAAGGGCTAATTAGTGTAAATATAAGCAACTCGGAAGTTAATAATGTAAATATTTTAATTAGTCTTTATAATAAACAGTTAATTATTACTATTTTCATTTTAAATCAACTTAATTGATATTAATTGATAAACTTAATTAGCTCTGTACCCACTAAAATGTGTTTGCTAATGATCAGACGCCCTAATATGATGGCATAGGGATCATTCTGTATAGAACATAAAACGGTGTTGTACAAGGTATGTATAGAATAATAATAATAAATACATTTTAATATATTATGAATACAATTATATAAAATACATGCTTTAGAACATTTTTATATACATATATGCGAACCACTTCCTTCAAAATAGTCGAAATCGGATAAACATGACACATATTCTTAAAATGAAACATAAATTCATGTGCTCAAAATTTTGACACTCCCCGTAACAGCTAAAAAAAAAAATATTTTAAAAAAATTTCAACTACTAAGCAAATGCGTTTTTTAGACTGTTGGATTTTTTTTTTTGTTCTTTTATTAATAGAAATTTACAACTGTATTAAAAAAAAAAAAACACATCTATATGGTAAATATGCGGCATATTAGAGAAATAATGGCATGAATGAAACTTGTTGAAAAACTACCCTTTGGTAGTACTCTAATGAATATTTACAAAAGAAGATCACGAGGCCATCTTTTTTTCTGACGCCTCGGAGGATTGCCAGGAATTGAATGGGAAGCAAGTTGCGCAACAAGTGGTGAGTTTATTATGAAAGGAAAGGTATCTGGTTCGTGCTAAATCAGCAACATATGGGATATTAAGGTCATTAAGGATCAATTCATTTGTGACAAAGTAAGGAGCATCTAGAATTTTTCGAAGGATTTTAGATTGGAGTGATTGGATGCGGGAAAAATTGGATGGTTTGGTGGATCCCCATTACTCTTTTCCGTAAGTCCAAATAGGCCTGATAATCGTCATATAGATGAATTTTTTGTAGTGAATCGGGAAATTTGAACGTTTTTCAAGTAGGTGTTGTAGTTGTCGAAATCGACGTGCAGCTTCTTGTCTTTTCAATCTTGTATGAGGGTTACAGGTAAGTCTCTTGTCCAGATAAACTCCAAGGTATCTTATCTGTTCTACATTATTTAATGGTACTCCAACCTTCTAGTTCATCTCGCATCCAATTATTACAATCTAAAATCCTTTGAAAAATCCTCAATGCTCCTTACTTTGTCACAAACTTATTCATAAATATCTTAATTTTCCATATGTTGCTAATTTGGCCTAAGCCAGATACCTTTCCTTTTATAGTAAACTCCTTAACCACACAAATCCATTAGTCTCTCAACTTTACACTACCGATAATTCTCCGAGACGTCTGAAAAGTAGGCCTCGAGACCTTCTAATAGAGAACTTTTATTTAAGTGTGAGATTGTTCAACAAGTTATTTTCATATTACTTTATTAATTGTATACATATTTACTGGATGTATATGTACTATACAATTGTAGATATCAATAAAAATTAAAAGAAAAATATATTAATTTAATTCTTAATTTTATGATTTAATTTAATATAATTTTTCGATCTCGAGATATGAAACAAATTATTAAATACTTTTATTCTCAGCTCTTATGGACAACTGGACGAATATAAAAAGATTTTTTTCGATGTTAAATCATTAAAAATATTTAGATAGAAATCACCGTCGGACAGTCCGGAAGTCTCCAGGAGTAGAAACTTTGAGACCCCATGAGATTGGCCTGTTAATAAAAGGCTTCTTAGATCTTAGGTTTAAGTGTATTTATTCTTGCACTTGCTAGGTTGTTTATTATACATGATGAAATTGAATCCTTTTGAACTAAAACAGATTTTTCATGGAGGCCTCGGATTCATTGGCCGGATTTCGTATATAAATATACATTTATTTAAAAGTATAATATTGTTTTTTTAAATTTTAAATCAATAACCATCAGAATTGCTGATTTCAAATATGGTTGTCTGACTATCTTGATGTGAATAAAATAAATAAAAATTACCAAAAGACAGGTAAAAGCAATGTCAAGTCTTAGAACACAGTTGCTATGCTTTCCCAAAGGCGCAATAAACATGATAAATTCTAGAGTGGAGTGATTTCAGATTCAATTTCATTTTCTTGAAATATTTAAATAAATTGTCAATAGACGGATTCAATTTCTGTAAGGCATTAGAGTCATCCTCTTTCATTCCTGTTTACAGTTCTTCTGATCTAAAACGTTCAAATAATCTTGGTCTCAAAGTCCCTCTTGCAAACATTTCGTTCTGTCTCAAAGCAATTTTCTTTAATAACTCTAAGGAGTCCATTGACTTTTTCTTTTCTTTTATGAATTTTTCTTTTTAGTGCCTGACTTTAAGATGATACATAAAATAAATTAAAAAAAAATACTTCTATCGTTCTATCGTTTTTATATAATATTTTTATCTTGCAGCAGTGAGATAATGTATTTACAACGATAGTAAATAAATTAAATGTGTAGTTGCATGTAAAGAAATAATACGATTGTATTACAATGATTTTCCTTGCTAGTTAGGAGTGGAAAAAAATGTTAGATAAATCCAATTGCTTGTTTACATGAACTATTCAGATAATACAATAACAAAGAAAACTCTTGTACCACTACAACCTATGAAGGGTCTTGGGCTCAATATTTGGTTTAGTATATATGTATTTTGAAAAAGTATTTATTGATATTTACCACTGTATACATATATAAAAAATAATTTAGAGGAAATTATTACAGTGACTTGTCAATAACATGTAGTACTTCAATTCAAGGTCTCTCGGCCATCTTCTTTTCAGACGCATCGGAGAATTATCAGGAATAGAATAGAAAGCAAGTTAAGAGACAAGATTAGAATTGTTATGGAGATGGTTATGAAATGATAGGTATCTTGTTTGGATTAAATCAGCAACATATGGAACATTAAGATCTTTATGGATAGGTTTATTGGTGACAAAGGAAGGAGCATTAAGGATTTTTCATTTTAGATAGCAAGGATTGGATACTAGATGAATTAGATGGTTTTATGGAGCCCCAAAGCTGAGCTCCATATATCCAAATAGGTCTGATAACTATCGTGTAAAAGAGTCTTTCGTAGTAGGTTTGTCTAGTAAATGTTGAAGAAGTCGAAAACGACAAGCAGTTTCTTTTCGTTTTAGTCTTGTATGTGGATTCAAAGATAAACGTTTGGCTAGTTGAAGCCCTGGATAGTGGATCTGCTCAATAAGGATCAGTGGAATGTTATTAAAGGATGTTGTAAGGTAGGAAGTCGTAGGTTTACGACGAAAGTTATCTGATGAGATTTGTTTGGCTCTATTTTTTTATTATTATTTAATTTTTTATTTATTGATATTTAAAACAGTACGAAATAATATACATCAAGTAAATGTGTTGATAGTGAATACAATAGGATGTAAATAACTTGTGAAGAACTACTAACTAGTAGCACTTCAATAAAATCTACACTAAAAATTCTCTAGGCCATCTTCTTTTTAAACGCCTTGGAAGATTATATGGAATGTATTAGGAAGCAAGTTGGGCAACTAGTGGATTGCAGTAGTTATGGAGCTTACTATGGAAGGATAGGTATCTGGTTTGGGCTAAATCAACAACATATAGAACATTAAGATCTTTATGAATAAGTTTATTGGTAACAAAGTAAGGTGTATTGAGGATTTTTCGAAGGATTTAGGATTGTAAGGATTGGATACGAGTTGAATTGGATTGTTTAGTGGAACCCCCGAAGCTCAACCCTGTACGTCCAAATAGGTCTAATGGGATAAGATACAAATAGGATGGGACCTAGGATACCTTGAGGAACTCCGGCAGATTGGGTGAAGAGGGGAGAATAGGAAAATTTTTGGTTTACTTTGAAGGTTCGGTCACTGAGGTAGGATCTAATAATAAGGAAATATGTAGAAGGTAGAAATTGACGGAGCTTATACAGCAGTCCCGGTTGCCAGACTCGATCAAACGCTAGATGCTCCAATGCAGATGACACAACGTCCGCCACACGATGACTGCTGGGTCGTTGAGTTTGATGGGCTTTATTTTAAATTTCTATTTTTTGATACTATTCTTGAAGATATGAGATTGTTTAGGATGCTACGATTCTTTCGTTTGTTATCTGATTCTTTCTTGATTTACTGCTACACATGTTTCATCAGCTTAATGTGTTAGGATGAGTCGGTATTTCAGCTGTATAGACTGTGTAGAGGGTGGGACCTATGATACTACTTTGAGGAACACCGGCAGATTGTTTAAAGTAAGGAGAATAGGAGAATTTATGGTTTACTTGGAAAGTTCTATCACTTAGATAGGAACGGATAATTAGAAAGTATGTTGAAGGAAGGAATCAGTAATTGGTAAGAAAATATTATTTCATGACGAACGGTTTTACAAAGATCCAGCAATAACCAGGTTTTTCACCAAGTAAGGGTACCCAGTTTATAGAGTATGTATGTGCCCAAGGATGGTTTCCTTCTGCCCAGGATCCTTACCCTCATAGTATCGCTTTAAATTTTAATTTATCTACATTTTTTTTTCTTATTAATCATAATGTCAACGTATTTTTTTTCTATAAAGAGAGGTGCAAATCCATGTCATATTCATAAATTGATTCCTAAAGATATATTTTTTTTTTTTACTTAATAAGCAGTTATATATCCCCTTTCTCTCTAAAACGAAAAAAAAAATCCTTCTTTTTTGAAGAGTTTTCACTTTATTAAAATGTAATACATATAATATATAGAATCAAGGATTTCGAAATAATACGTGACTTGCATTCTTGGGGAGTATTGCGGCATGGTATATCCTGCGCGCCTGCTCCAGGTACGGGTAATTTTTCCAAAAAAAAAAAAAAAAAAAAAATATATATATATATATATATATATATATATATATATATATATATATATTTAGCGGGAAAACCAGAATTTAACTGAGAAAAGTAATATTAAATATATAAATTAATTTTAAATGAACCTCGATATAGTATATATACGAATATAAATTATGAACATATACATAATTTTTAATTAATAGGTACTAGAACAAGACTAGTCTGTATTGAATTTAAGACGCTTAGTTTGCAGTACCAAGGGTGTGGAACTACAAACTAAGCGTCAGTTTCTTGAAAATATGTATTGGCTATTGAAATATGAAGGAATGGGAGTAAAATTTCATTCCAATGAAATAAATGCAGTCAGTCAATAGCAAAATTCCATTACAAATCTTTGTTCTTCTTTACGGAAATGTCCTTGAACAAACATTAGTTTCCATTTTACAACATGTTCGTACTAGTCTTCGAGCCCTAAATACACAGTTAAAACAATTCCTGAGAAATGTCGGCCCGTCTACAATGTTTAGTGAAATGTTTTAGTAACATTTTCGATAATCAATAATCTTCAGGAATTTTATCTCCCTAAATAAAAATTTGTAAAACGAATTATATTTTTGTAAACTTTCTAAGTATTAATTAACTAAATATATCCATACATTACACATTTGGTGGGCTTTCTTTTGATTTGTTGTAGAATATAAATGCTACTTTCTGTTTAATAATTTATTCCATGACTCATTATTATTTTATTTTATTTTTCTATTCTTTTATTAACAAAAATTCACAAATGTATTGAAAAATACATCTGGTAAATATGCGGTACACAATGACTTGTAGAGTAACTACCCATTGGTAGTACTATAATGAAATATTTACAAAAACAGAATATCCTGAGGCCATCTTCCTTTCAGACGCCTCAGAGGATTTCCAGGAATGGAATGGGAAGCAAGTTGTGGAACAAGTGGATTTGCATGCGGAGTAAGTTCATTATGAAAGGATTGGTAACTGGTTCGTACGAAATCAGCGAGATATTGGATATTAAGGTCATTGTAGATCAGTAAGTTTGTGAGAAATCAAGGAGTATTAAGGATTTCGGATTGGAGTGATTCGATGCTGGAAGAATTTGACGGTTTGGTAGATCCCCATAACCTTATTCCGTAAGTCCAAATATGTCTGACAATCGTCATATAGATGGGTTTTGTGTATTGATTCGGAAGAGTTGAACGTTTGTCGAGAAAGTGTTATAGCAGTCCAAATCGATGCGCAGCTTCTGGTATTTTCAATCTTGTTTGAGGGTTCCAGGTAAGTCGCTTGTCAAGATGAAATCCAAGGTATTTAACGGTACACTATTAAAGGATACAGGAGGACAGGATGAGGCATTATTTTTTTAATTGCGTTATTTTTCTTTTTTTTAGCCCTCAAATAGATTATTTTTTGAAATGTCAATTTATATTTAGGGAGGCGCGGTAGGTACTTGATTATCAAACTCCTAGGCCTGAGTTTGAGTCGGACTAAAGCAAAATTTATCTTCTGATTTTTGGGTTGGATCCTAGGTCGGAAGACCCTCCTTGGGCACACCCAGCCTCTATTAAGGCTATCTTTATTTGGGGAAAAGCTTGGCGGTTGTGATTTTAGCCAAATCTCGTCCTATCACGTCCGTTGCCTAGTAACAGCACAAAACCTTTTTTTTTTTTTTTAGATAACGAAAATCGAAAATCGATTACTTGACATCGAAACTGAGGATAGAAACATCCTTAATATAAATACTTTTTCTTTCTATAAACCTCTCTTAAATAATTTATAATTTTATTTTGTAATTTACATTTAAAAACAATAACCTTAAAATGGCAAAAACGATACTGATAAAGAAGAGTATAAATATGCAAATGAAATTCCTATACACTTCCATTAAGTTCAATTGAATTTCTCGGAAGAAATGGCAGGAACAAATAAACAAAAGTAGAGAACAAAGCCCTCTGTAGATCAGAGCTCATAGGAACCGTACATGTTTGCAGACAACGCAACATAAAATTTTATACCTTTCTCAGAATTACTACAAATGTGGGCGTTTATTCGATAAAGCATGAGCTTATTCTCTGTAGCAATAATGAAAAGATGAATATTTCCAGCACATTGCTTTTCACAAAAAATTAATATTTTCTCAGAATGAAATAGTAAATGTATTTTCCAAGTAAAATCATATTGTATACAAATTTACGTGTCTGAACGAATCCACACTCGTAAAGACAAACTATCGGAGCAGGGAGGAATGCAGCGAGGCAAGTGAACTTATTGGTTTTTTGCTAACATCTTTCCAAGAGAAGTTCCCAGGGTGGTGGGGGGAGAAGTGTGAAGAGGCTTATCGCAAGGCCGGCACAAAGTAAATATTAGCTGACCCACTTACGAATCGAGCTCACGCCGATTAAATGTAACAGCAATATGATTTCGATTGATTATTATATTAATTTGTTTCGAAAAAAATGTAATGGAAAATTCAGAATTAATTAAATAGATTTTTTAAATAAATTGTGAGATATAATTTATTATTTTTTAAAGCTACTTTTATTTATTTTTTTTATTTTATTTTTTTTAAATTTTATTATTTATTGCTTTAAAGTATCAACTAATTTAAAACATTTAAAATAAATAGGAAGACGTTATTTATCTTTTCTATGCTATTTTAGTATTACATATGCTTTCATCTGTTTGAACTATATAGTCTTTTAGGTATCTTTTTTTTCATCGTGTCTTTAGCACTCTATCAACAGATATTTTTAAGCTATTTACGATGAATAAGCTACAATCTTCACATTTTTCATTAGCATTAATTTTTAAACAATTGTTTTTAAAAAATATTTTCAAGTAGTCATATTTGACTATTCTCAGTTCTTATTTTAGTGATATTAATGTTATATTTTAAATAATCTTGCGGCTGAAGGTTATTAAAATTTGAAATTTTCATAAATAATGAGTTATAACTTGTATTTAAAGTACGATCAATGTCTGTTGATAAGAAATGATTAGCGACTTTTTCTATTATGTTATTATTGTTAGATAATCATTTTTGTGGATTGAAAAAATCTTAAAAGTGTTCTAGGATATTTCCGTTAATGGTTAATTATTTAATTTGAGATACCCAGTTATATTGAAAATTTAATTTATTGGTATGTAAATCTAAAAGTCTTTCGAGGCAGATACGGGGTAGCCGATTTTCTTGTAATGCCATGATTTTAATTGAAAAATTTATTATTTTTTTTTAGCACTGGTATAAATAGCAGATTCCGTCCTGTTTCTAATCTCACAATATAATTTGTTGTGCATTTAGGCCAGAAATATGGTGTTTTTAGAAATTAAAGTTGAATATTTTCGATAGTTTCCAGGTAGTTTAAACTCCAGATCTGAGCTGCATACAGTAGTGTTGAAGAGACCAAAGCATCAAAAAGAACCATTTTTGTTTCCTAGGAATCACTTTTAGCCTTTACAAGTATTCCTTTTACTTTTGCGCTTGCAATAGTTGCTTTTTGTACAAGCTTTTATTGAATAAATATATAATGAATCCGTTGTATATCTATACTATTATAGATTTGCTTCGCCAGGTCTTCGGTAGTCCAAGGCGCTCCTATGTATCCCACCTCTATTCCCAACTAAATTGGCTTTATCCCATTTTTCGTAGACAATATTTCCATGGAACATTCCTTTGCCAAATAATCAATACCCTTTATCCTTCCTATACTTAGAATATGCTTCAATTCAGATCTGCTTTCAATTCAATACACACAAGATCCTATCTTTCTGGCCTGTATACCCCATCCGAAAGAACTTAAACATTCCAACCCTCCTTCCTCTTCCGCTCAACCATCCTCTGGAACTCTTTTCTCCTCATATCAGACAAGCTGAATCCCTGAAAACATTCAAATACTTCTATTTCCAATATCTCCTTCTCATCCAAGCTGACACTTGCTATCTACCTACTCAGTCAAAAATTGTTCTTGCATTGCTGGAACCAGATTCAGATTAAGTTCTTGAACAATTAAAATTCCATATAATATAAATTTAATTTTCTATGAATATAACATTTGGATACTTAAATTGTACATACTAATCTAATCATTGTACTAAAAGATTTTATTTTTAACTTACTTTATTTTATTTTCTCTTATTTGTAAATTGTTATCTTATTTTCTTTTCTGTATATTTAACTATCATCTATGTACATAGTGCCATTATTGTATTATTGTTTTTCTTAATTTTTTTTTATCTTATTATGTCTCTGACTAGATTTAATTTTATTTATACCTGTACTTATCTGTTATTCTTAAGGGACTTTGTCCCAGGATAAAATTATTTTTCTATTTTATTCTATTCTATTGTATAAATGGACAAGCCATTTTTCGTTCGTGACCACTAAGCATGAAAACTACTGAACCTATCTCAACCAAATTTTTATCACATTATCTTTATAGTTCCAGAAATGTGTAGCAATAATAAAAATCTACTATGTATTTTCAATTAATTTTAATTAGGAAAGCGGTAATATAATGTAATAATGTAAGTTTGAAAATTGACCGATAAGTGGCGAGCGCCATTCTAGATGAGAGGTTACAAAAGTACGGCGTTATATTAAAATTAATAATACAATTTTACTTATATTCAATCAATACTTTTAGTATTAGAAATCAAAATGCAACCAGATAAAATTGATGAAATTATTTCTACTAAATTAAAAAAAAAAAAATTATCCGAATCAAAATGTAGATCCCTTGGAATTCAAAAAAATATCCTTGCATTTTTTTTTAAAGTAATGCAAACTGGAAATGATAGTAATCCAACTTATAGGTTTGGTTTTTGAAATTATTTCTGATGTCAAGCAACAATTCAAGATTTTTATCGATAAAAAAATATAACTTTCTTAGAATTATCTTTGTTCTATACTTATGAGAGGGGACGAAGCCGGGTTAGGAATGTTAGTAATGAGTATATTGAGGAATCCAATATTACATTTAGCACATTAAAAGTAAATTAACAACCTTTAACTAAACAAGTTATAAAATATAATAAAAATAATTGTAAAAAGATATAAAAAATTATATTATTCATTATAAAATTATACAATAACAATAATAAGGGGGAACAAAACCAAGCCCGCACCATTCACTAATAGAGGGGCAAACCAAGTTCTAAAAGATTTTTAAAAACTATTATTGAATAATTATTACACCTGACTCAAATGTGGGCAAAGAGTTATATGGTTGGCAATATGATACAATACATAAAATAAGAAATAAATAAAAAAGAAGAAAGTAAAAAATAAAATATTAGAAAAAGACCTATACTATAAATAAAGAATAATTATAGCCACAAAAATTAAATTTGATTAAAATTAAAATTGCAATCATTCTTTACTTGCAATGTAGCCTTATCTTCGGGATCCCCCAACCAGACTTATGAAGGGACAAACCAGGTCCAAAAGAGATCCCCGCTCTTCATTCTCAGCGACGTCACTGGTATAAAAAACCTGTGGTGGATGAGAGCACTGCCAGTTTGAATGGTGAGGGAAAGCAATAGATAGATAGATAGATAGATAGATAGATAGATAGATAGATAGATAGATAGATAGATAGATAGATAGATAGAGAGAGAGAGAGAGAGAGAGAGAGAGAGAGAGAGAGAGAGAGAGAGAGAGAGAGAGAGAGAGAGAGAGAGAGAGAGAGAGAGAGAGAGAGAGAGAGAGAGAGAGAGAGAGAGAGAGAGAGAGAGAGAGAGAGAGAGAGAGAGAGAGAGAGAGAGAGAGAGAGAGAGAGAGAGAGAGAGAGAGAGAGAGAGAGAGAGAGAGAGAGAGAGAGGGGAGAGAGAGAGTGGGGTTTGAAAAATCGGCGGGGGGGGTTGGAAATTCGGTGGGCGGATTGGATCATTGTGATAGGGAAATTTAGGTTTTTTTGTGATACCACGAGAAAATAATTGAACATGAAAATAACTCCGATTTCAGAAAATAAATAAACTGGAGATAGACGTGTTCTTCTATCTCATGCTCCACCGAAGGGATACTTGAATCAGAAATTAATTTGAAAAAATCTAAAGATAATTCTGAAAAAGAGATGATTATGAAGGAATCCGCATGAATGGTTCGGATCAGTGGGAAATTGAAAAATTCACAGGAAATCATTTACGGTCAAACAAACTGTAGAATAATATTTTGCGATGCCGAAAGAGGTAAAATTTCTAATGAACTGAAGGATATTGACAAAATATAAAAAAAAGTTGAAACAATAATTAAAAATAAAAGGAGTAGGGTAAAAATAAATACCGCTGATAATAAAATTGAAGGAATAATCAGAGAAGAAACCAAGCTTATTGATTACTTCAAGTCGGTTTTGTTTTTTCTCTAAAAATTATTTTTATTTTTTACTTTTTAGTGGTGAGTGTATTTTTGTTTATACAGTCAATTCTCGATCTCCAAGCTTCCCTGAATATAGTAACTTCTTTCTCCTTTCTGAACTTTGCAAATCAATTTTAACTTTTCGTTAATTGGAAGCATTTTCAATAGCCACTGTAAAACCACTCTAGTGAATAACTAATAATAAGTGACTGTGAAAAAACAAATTACACATGATATTCTTTTAATTTGAGTTCGAGTTATAGAGGCGATGACTTCTAATAGTTCGTTTCATAGAGGTGGTCCAGGAAGTTCTCTCTTTTGAACCCAATTTTCAGTTCTACTTATTTTCGACACAATTTTTCACGTTCTTTGTCTGAAATCGCCTCATTGAGGTGAAGTGTAATGTACTTCCGACCGCAGATTTTTGTTCGACTTATGAGAAAGAAACAAATACCTCTTGAAAGGTTTTATTGAACACAATTTCACACATATAAAAACTACATAGCATGACTCGTAAAAAAAAAACTAATAACACTTAACCATAAACTGAGAAGGTTATACAAAAACATATGAGAAAATGAGATACAAATGCAATGTTATTATTTACTACAACTTATTTAAGAATTCAGCTTATCGAAGCACAGATCGAGAGTTGACTGTATATGTAAATTATTTTTGTTAATAATTTATATTTAGTTACCTTGGAGATTTTAGATAATCATAATCATAAATATGTTTAAAATGTAAGGTTATATAGCAGTGATTTTTACTAACTGTTTTTTTGATATTTCTTAAATAGTGCTGCGTTGATTTCAAAATATCTTATATGGGACTACCTCTGAAGTAGGCCCAACCGATTTAAAAAAGAATCATCAAAATTGAAAGAGGTTCTCAACTCGTCTTTATTTTTTAATTTTTTTTTTGTTTATGTTACGCGATTACTCCGTCAATTCTGAATCAATCTTGATTATTCTTTTTTAGATCGGTAGGGCATACTTCAGAGATAGTCACATAAAAAATATTTTGAAATCAACGCAGCACTTTTTAAGAAAAAAAAAAAACAGTTCATAAGTGATTTTATGAATTTTTTTTTTAATTTACAATATTTATTGTTTCATAAGAAAAACAATGTCTGGTTCCTTACTGATATCAAAGATTTCAAATAATCCGAGCAGATCAATTATAAAAAAATTAATAAAATAATACTAAATCGAGATGATCCTCGCGGTGAACCGACGACAGGCTACATCACTTTTTGCTGGCGTTTGGGAAATCCCCCAGAGGAAAGGGAAAGTTCCTATGGGATTTCCCTTAAATAAGGGATTATCGGACACATTTTTATCTCAACTGAGATACAGGCCCGGTCCATTGTATAAGGCACTAACTTTTTTACTTTGGCGAGCGATGGCCGACCTAATCTGAAGTTCTGCTCCGGCTGTCGATAAGGCCCCAGCCAGTGCATTCTGTATATTGGCTGCCGTGAATCGTCCTCATATAAAACTTCAACCCGACTCTTTTTATGACTAGTACAGATCTTTCTGTTTCTATTTCACAGCGCAGTCTTGTTGGACTCCAGCCAGTTTCAGGATAGAATCAGAAATTCACTTTTGATGTACAAAACAATATTTGAAACAGAATATGAAACTTCTTGCTTTGTTGAATCTTACCAGAAGACTGAATACTTTATCTACATCTAAGCTTATTCAGTAGAATCAGTTAATTACTAGTCCACAGAACTTACAAACCAATGTAAATTTTTATTTTTTTGAGATAGATTAATAAAAAAGAAGTTTATTTATTTTTATATTATATTATATTACTTTCTTTATATAAGTTTATTTATTTATTAATATTTATTATTAATCATGTAGATGAGAGGTGTTATGATCCTAGCACTCTTGAAAATTCCACTCTAGTTACAATTCTCAGCTCCTTCTCAGATCACCTTGGACTATTATCGGGAATCCAATGGAAAGCTTGTAACTTAAGGTGTGTTGCTTGTTGTAAATACTTTGATAATTCTTGGAAAATACACAAACTAGTCAAAATATTCCAACTATAATAGCCGTTGTTTCTATCAGAATATATGATTCGTTCTTTCTCAGAACTGTAATCTGTTGGTAGATTTAGTTGTTTTCTAAAGGAAATAAATTAAAACTGTCGAAATATCCATTCAGTTTAATAATCGAAGAAGTTTAAAATGGTACCTAAGTTCCCTATGCTATGTTACCAGTAAGAAAAAATCCCAGTTATTCTGTTTTTGCAAGGAAAATGGTTGATGCTATTGCTATGATTTATAGAGAAGCTATACAATGGTACATAACCAATTTTTTTTTAAACCGAATCTACAACCCTCGGACGAGTTCTGATTTCCTCCAAAAACAAGCGCCATGCGTCCCTGTCCTGTGCTACGACCATCTAGTTCCTGACGCCGAGGGATCCTGTATCGTCAGCTACGCAGTCCATCCACAGCAGTCTGGGCCTTCCAATTCTTCTTTTTCCATGAATTGGTTCGGTTAGGACACTCTTGGGAATGTCTCCTTCAGACATACATGCCACGTGTCCAGCCCACCGGAGTCTTCCGACCTTAATGACTGAGGCCACATCAAGATCATCATAGAGTCCGTTCACCTCCGCATCTGTGCGTCGTTTCCATTCATTCCCTACACATACCGCTCCAAGGATACGACGAAGAACTTTCCTTTCAAAAATTCTTAATGTCTTATCATCAGACCTTGTTGTCGTCCATGTCTCAGGGCAATATGTGAGGACATATCCAACTCCAATAAAATTAGATGATCCCGAGGTTATCTGCTTTTCAGATGCTTAGAAGGATTAACACAGTAAACACATTATTCTGTTCTTCAACACAAGGAACCTCCGGTTTTGAAATTGTCCATGTATGAAGGCTACCTATAATTCTTAAAAACTTATCAATTAAACCACTGAAAATATTTGAAAAAAAGAATAACAAGGAATAGTATTTTAGCCGGTCCGAAGCATTTAATTATTTTAGTTATCTCAATAACCTCTCAACAACCACCCTAAAAATAAATTAATTAATTGCTTAAGATTAGATTAAAAGATCATTTAAGAGCATACAAAAATAAGACCCAAAATTCCAACCTCGCAATCCATCTAAATGAAAATAACCACAAATTCAATGAAGACTCGGAAGTGAAACTAATAAATCAGGTAGGAAATAGCCTTAAATTAAATTATGAATCATTAGAAATTATAAAATCGTTCAAAAGCAATACAAAATTTTGTTTAGATGTCCAGATAAACATTTACAATAGTCCAATTTTGAATTTGTTTCTAATAGGATCGGAAAAATCTAACTAGCTATAGGGAAAACCCAGGTTGGAAAAATTTAACCAACCTTAACCTACCTGGCCCTTTATACTTCCCCTTTTACTTTTGATATATTTCAGAAGATCCGTTTTACCTCCTAAGCTGAGTATCAATATATTTGGTTTCTTGTCTTACATGTTTTAATCAATACAACAAAATGTTGTTTTAAAAAGAACTGATTATGTATGTTTAAAATTCGAAACTAGTTTTCAAATAAAATAATGCCAATAGAAGTGGTAATTAATTCATCAATCCTAATTTTAATTGCAAGGAATTTTTTATAGAACACATTGATATTTTCTTCTATCCACGAAAATACCTAACAAGGAAGTGTAATCCTCTTAAAGGAATCAAATTTGAAAGAACTAATTGTTGCCAAATCCAATTTCTTTTTTTACTTCATCAAACATACACCAATACCCGAGATTCGAATGTATGTTTAGTTGTATGGCGTATGGTTAATTAACTAAGTGGACTTAACTGCCAACAGTACCAAGTACTTTGATTCCTCAAAGGCACATCCAGAACATTATAAGGGAGCACCTATTGCCCTTAGGGACACATTGCTACTAACGACGATGCACACAACAGAGCTCGGATTGTGGTTGAGTGCCACTGGGGGAAGCCAGAGACTCCCACAAAATCCCATTTAGCATGTTAGAGTCCGGGTCAAGAGCGGAGTCCCATTCTTAGATTACTTAAGGAGTTGTAAACAATTGTTATTGGAGAGCGAGAGGATATACCGCAAGGGTCCATTAGTTACTTTTAGAGCATTCGAGTAATTGTAATTAGTGCTGGGGGAAACACGTGCTGCTAAACTAAATTTAATTGCGGTTGTATTTATTGATTTGTTAATTATAGTTTTAAATAATATTTCCTTAGATAAATATAAAGGATGTCAACAATGGGGATGGGACAACGAAAGATATAATCGATGTTTCGATTCTTATGGCATCCAAGAACAAAACATAGATGTAATTCGATAGATCGATGGTTTTATATCGGCGGTTGTCGTGAAGAAGTAAAACGTTATCTTAAAAAATAATTACCTATCAAAGAAGGATTTTAATATTTGTGTGATGAAAAATTGGTTTTTTGTGCTTCTTAATAAAGCCTTAATTCCATTTCTATAGTTTTAAGATATATTGTATTGTTTAGTGTGTTCTATTGATATTTTTTTATATTAATTTTTTTTAAAATACATTAATTTACATAATTATACTAATAGTTCTACAAGTATATACAATATGTTATTTACCTATTTATCTGTGATTATTTTAACATTGTCTCTTTATCTATGTCCATATTACCAGTCATTTTACTGGACAATGTTCATCACTTGTTTATTTGATGGTCTATTCTTATCAAATAATTCTATTTAATATAGTGATTGTATAAACCAATCCATATTGTTATTTCTTTTTGTATTGTTATTTTAGAAGCCTGAAGATGGAGCAATGTTCCGAAACATGTAGCAACATGTATTGAAATATAATAGGAGTTATGCTAAGAAAAGACTTAAATAATTGATTAAATCTCCTTCAGTATACAATGTTATTAAAAAACGGAAATAGTTTTTTGCATATTGATATTTTCTTATTTTATATTCCCTAATGTGGCAAAGTGTAACACAAGTTAACAAAAACATTTATCAAAATTTAGTGGTTTATATACTGATATATTCTTATTTACACTTCTCTTTTGTTAGGAATTTTAATTGTCAATGGAGTTTTGTCATCTATATTACTTATTGCCTTAAGGTATAGATTCTATAAAATTCTATCTAAAAACAAATATGAGAAATTTTATCAGAAGTTTGAAAGTTTCTTATTTCCAATTTCCTAATGTGATAAAGTTTACCAGAAGTTAACAACATAATTTTCAAAATGTATTTAGTGGTTTATTTATCGATATTTAGTTATTTCTATTTCCTAATGTGAAAAAGTTCATTAGAAGTTAATATTACTTTTAACATCGATTTAATAGTTTCTATTTTGGTGTATAAATGTAGTTTGGGCGGGAGCAGGTGTAGAGCAGTGGTTTGTTTATTTCGTTTAACGTCACTTTATGCTGCTATGGCTAATCGGACGATGCTACGGTGGGAGTCCTAAATTTTGCCTATCTAGGTATAATTAGGATAGGGATCTTTAACGAGTACCTGACATCGCACAGGCTCGGGACCCACATTTTACGTCCCTTCCGAAGGACGGCATAGCTAAGGATTTTTTCATACCATTAAAAAATTCTAAGGTCATCTGCCAGGCTGCGAACCCGCGACCTTCGGTTTAGTAGGTTGCTATGCTAACCACTACACCACAGGTGACCCTAGAGAGCAGTGGTTGGTTCAATATAATTTATTTTACAACTTAAATAGGAACACAATTAGTTCAAATGTGTATAATTTTAAAGTAGTTTATTATGAATTAAACAGTAGGTGGTATGTGCATATACTTAAATATTGATATTATGGTTGGTATTATCCATACATATCGCCGTCTATTGGATTTTAGAAAAATAGTCAAAATTTTCAGTTTAAGTTATTCCTTGTGGAAGAGATAATTTGCTCTGCTCTAGAAAATAAGCGCTATAGAAAATTAATATTTAGCAACATATTTCCTAGCCAACCTACATGATATTAGAATAGTTACATTAAAGGAATTAAATATTAAAAACCTTTTCTTATTGAAACTAATTTCATAAGGCTTTTTAAAAAAAATATGTATATTGTTGTATTTTGTGTTTTTTTAATATCACGAAAACGATATTCTGTAAAGTACGTATATATCTACACAGTCAAGTTGAAGCGTGAACAAATTTACTACAAGCTATCAAATTTTTTGATATAACAAATTAGCGAGATATCGAGTTATCGATTTTTTCCTATAATGTGATAAATTACATAATTTAAAATAGTATATTATTTTCTTAAGTGTATATATAGGGTTTGCGGGTCTATCACACGCTGAATTGGGTGCAAAGACATCAGCTTCTACCCCTGGTAGCCATGGCAAATAAAAAACAAAAACAATTAACACTATAAACATCTGTCTTGTCCCCAAAATGGAACAGTACTGAGGATAAGTGAGGATAGGGTTAAGATAGAATGGTTTACACATGCTCATGGTTCTAGGAAATTTCGAATTATAGAGCCTCCCGGCTGAGTAATTCGACTTAAAGTCTCGGGAGTTGTGTAGAAACAAATTTTACTTCGAGTTAGATCGAGATTGTTGGTTCGAGAAAACGAATACAGTTTATCATATAAACATAATCGGGAAATAAGGTTCACTTCGACTTAGCGAGTTTTGGCTGTATATCGAAATAAAAGGATTATCGGAAGAAAAATGTCGATATTTCGATATATCTGAAATCAATATCAATCCCAAAGCAGTGTTGTATAGAGAGGTTTGTTGTTTATTACAATTAACTTCAAACATGTTTGGCATTGGTGATCATTTAGTCTAGTTAATAAACACATTGTAGAGTGCATGATATATGCGATGATTTTTGACATGTGTTAGGATTAGTTAGAAGGTAAACATACTATAAGTCCCCACCCCTGGGGAGCGAACGGTAAGGGTAAGGGGAGAAGTTTGTGTTTTTCGATTAGGTATATCTCGAAATCGGTTGTCTCTAGAAAAAATATGTCACTAATTAAAATTAAAGCTTATTAAATCTCCTATAAAATTGATTTTATACATATTTATCGAAATCCGAACGGTTTTCGAAATTTCCTATCATATTTGTTTTTCGGCATACTGGGCACTTATTAATGAATTCAGTGATCATATCTGTTCATTTTTGGAAAGTAATAATTTCTTTAATTTTCTCATACGTCTCAAGTATTCCTCTATGAATGATTTACCCAAGTGATAGTTTTTCAATTAATTCATTTTGATCATTCTCTTCTACAATCTATTACTTTTTGTTTATATCTTTTAATTTTTACTGTTGGGAATTTGGTTTCAATTATTTCCGAAAGTTTTTTGAAAATCCCTTCAAATTCATTTCTTACAGATTCAACGTTTGGGTTCACAGTATAATACCATATACCGTGTTAGGCTTTATAATTTCCAGAAGTTTTTCTTCTATATCATGTTTCCATGGATATGCTGATTCTATTAAGTACCTAAATTTTCCAAACGGTCTAGTTGTTATAGTTCTTTCTGAACCTCTCTGTTATAAAAATTTGATATTTCTCTATATTAACAGGTTTATTTTCATCAACAATAAGTATTTGTTCATGACTGGAATCTTGAGAGTGCTGATTAGTCTACAATGCTCAGTTATCTCTCCTCTGTTGTCCTCGACCTCTCTGCTTTCCTCAGCTGTTTCATGTATGCCTTATCAGGTCTTTGACTTGCCTCATATTCCTCTAGCAGTTCGTCGTAATTTACTGACGGATTAAACAGGGTTAAATTTGTTTGACTTGCTTCTTGTAAAGCTCTATCTAATTCCAGATCCATATCTAGATCTTCAATAGCATTTAATTCATATGTGGGGGTAATTTGGATTCTCTACTTAAAGCATCTGCGACATTGTTTGTTCTACACCTCTACATGTTTGATATCAAAATCAAATTCATGTAGGTAAAAGATCCACTTCATTATTCTGGTATTATCATTTTTCATAGTGAACAGCCATTGCAATTGGTTATGATCAGTATGATAGTAGTAATTTTTTTCCGTATAAGTATGGTTTTAAAATGTCTACACGCATAGACAATTGCTAAAAGTGTCTTTCTCACGATGGTGGAATATTTTTGTTCGGTGGCTGAAGAGTTCTGGAAGCAAATGCGATAGGGTGATCTCTCCCTTCTGAAAGTTGGGGAAAGCACCGCTCCAACTGCTACATTGCTACATCGGTTTGGTGAGCAACATAGGGAGTTCAAAATTAGGATATTGTAAAATTGGGCATTCATTAGGTGCATTTTTAATTTTTCAAACGCATCTTTATAAGACGCAGGGTTAATAATTTCTTTATTTCTTAATTGAGAAGTAAGTGGTTTTGCTATAGAGGCATAATTATGGATAAATTTCCTGTAATCAGTACCCTGTCCATTCCAAGAAATTGTTTTATTTCGGTTTTTTCTGTTTTTAGGTAGCGGAAATTTTGAATTGCTTCAATTTTGTCAGGATTAGTTTTAATTCCATTTGATGTAAGGATTATGACCTAAAAAACGGCAAATTCAGTATTCTCATAAACTTATACGTTGTTTAAAATCGATTTTAAAAATAAAAAAAATGTTTACCTCACTTTTTGTTAAACATTTACTCTAAATACCAAACACATATAAATGAAATGAATGTAAATTTAATCCTCTACAATTTTGATTCTGGCATGTTTTTTTTTTTTTTTTTTTTTTTTTTTTTATTTTTTTTTTTTTTTTTTTTTTTTTTTTTTTTTTTTTTTTTTTTTTTTTTTTTTTTTTTTGAGAAACGATCTTGGAAGGTAATACAAGCAAAAGTTTGACAAAAAGTGAGGTAACATTTGTTTTTTCCTCGATATCTTGAAAACGGTTGATATTACGACAAATTTAGATAGATTCAATTTTATAGATAACTTAATTAGTTTTAATGTTGATTAATTAGTAATTTGAGACATATTTTTTTTAGAATCAACCGTTTTCAGGATATAATCGAAAAACCAAAAAATTGAACTTCTCCCCTTGAACTATTCCTAACGATGCTATGAAGTCAAAAATTATCGCATATTTCATGAACTTAACACCCCTCATTTCAGCACTCATTGACTGAACTAATTGCTGGGATAACTGATTTATTCAGTAAATGTTTTTTTAAAGATTTAACAGAGATTTTTGTTAAAATTATTAAACAATTTATAAACTTTTTTTTTTCGGTTTTGTCTGTTAAACTTTTCAACAACAAAATACATCTTGTAAACAAGCTTAATTAATAATTTGACGTGACATGAAATCTATATAATTTTTTTTGTTTGTTTATCTTACAATTCTTATCATATTTTTATCTTGTCTTTCCCATTAAACTCTTTTATGGACTGCCCGTGCGTGAATGTTATTCACGTCCCGATAAAGCTCCATATAGTGTTTATTTTTTCATCGCAATACCGCTACGCGCACAAAGCTATTGGAGTTTCAAATAGCTGCAGGATTTCATCAAGAGTTTTTGGATTCATATCCTGAATACCAATTTCTACTTGATGAAAATCAGCCTTTGAACTAATTTTTCAAGTACGTGATGAAACTATGATATCCTTTGAACAAATAAAGCATCGCTCCTTTTCCCTGTGAAAACAATTTTTTTTTTTTTTTAAATATATTTTGTCATACTTAAGCTTGGTGATTGGAATGCAGGCGAATGGATGTGAAGTTTCGAAGTACTCCAGGTGTTTTCGAACATTTGCGACAAAGCACACTTATCTCCTCATATTTTTTATTAAATAATAATTCCGATTTGTTAGCGAGAATAAATTTTATTGGTATCCAATTATGTCATTATTATTGACTGTGTGTATTTATTTCCTCCCATCGCCATAATAACAAATTAAGTCATTTTGAAATAGGAGTTATTTTTTCCCGGATTTTGATATGTAGGTAGTACTTAGATTGCATATAGGTTAGGAAGGGGACGTTCCAAACTGTTCGATTCCAATTTGTATACGAATGTTGATCGGTAATTCTACATAAAAAAAAAAATCCTTATGTATTTTTTTCATCTTAGTAGCCGGCAAAAAAATAAACGTGTTGATTCGACTCATTTAAGATTTACTAGAAAATTGTTCAAACCTTTCGATTAATTAACTAAGGCTCATCTACATGTGATTAGATCTGTTTGGAAATATGAGCGTTGGGACTCCAATAAACAATCCAATTCATCTCGTATCCAATCCTTGCAATCTTTAGAAAAATCCTTAATGCTCCTTACGTTTTCCTAAACAAACTTATCCATAAAGATCTCAGTGTGACATACCTTAATAGCTTAAACCAGATATCTATCCTTTCATAGAAAATACCTTAACCATTCAAATCCATCGGTATCTCAAATTGCTCCCCACTCTATTCTAGATTAGTGATGGGTCGTTCTGGGTGGATCGGAACATGGAACTGGTTCCAGATTTGAACCGGTTTGGAACGAAAAACCAACGCCAAGAGATCTCTGTTTTCGTTCCACCCAAGGTCGTTCCGACTGCTTTGTTGCGTTGATCCTGCCGCTGTTGATTCCCTCCCCCTTCTCCATCGCCCAACCACAACGCGCTTCGGCATCTTCAAAATAAACCTCTTTATTTGAAATTTTCTATTCTACCGACAGAGCTCGGCTTCTTCTTTCGAATTCAGAGAAATGAACCACACAAAGTTTAATGCTATGTAATTATATGATTTTTTTCGCTATTTGTTTAAAAGGTAATGGAACAGTCACAAGAATTGTTTATTCTTTTTTTCTCGGAACCAATGTAGTTGGAAAATTCTTGCGCTAATTTTTTTTTTATTATTATTTTTTTAATTAAATAAAACTATTTTAAAAGTATACATTTGTTTTAATAAGTATACTTAGCTATTTAAACTTCATTAATATTTTAGTACCTATAAAATTTTTATTATAAAATAGGAAAAGGTTATCAGCTCGAAGTCACAAAAAGGGAAGTAACGAAAATGCATGGTACATAGGTAGTAGATTAGTCAAACTGACGTGGAACGAAAACTGGAACGGGTTCCAATAGTGGAACGTAACTTAAAATCTCGTTCCACTTTTCTGTTGGAACGGCCCTTCACTATTCTAGATATCCCTTAAAGGTGTCTAAAAGAAGATGGCCTAGGGACCTTTTAATACAGATATTTTATTGAAGTGCTTTAAAGCGATTGTCATGCTATTAAGATTATTATCATCTTAGTTACTAGAAGTATTTTTATTTTATTTTTTTAACAGTATTAAATTTCAATGAATAGCTTAAAGAAAATAAAATAAATAAAAAAAAAAAATGTTGATAATCTTATATTATAAATGATTCTATTTCTCAAGGTTGAAAAATTACATACACATTTATATTTAAACAAAAATATTTCCCTTTTTTTATCATACGTAAATCAACTATGAAATTTAAATTAATCCATGAAAAATTTTTAAACCCCCCACTAAATTGACTATATATCTCAGACTAGAAATATTTATTATTATAAATTTTAGTTCTAATAAAATTCTTATGAACTACAACGACTTTGAGGTAGATTTGGGTAAATTTAATCATAACTAATTATTTGACAACTAATTTCCTGGAGTCAATCAACTAATAAAATCATTGAGAGTATTTTTAATTAATCAAATCATTAGCTAATTAAAATGAACTGTAACAATTAATTATGATTAAATTAGGTGGTTGGTTCCAGGAATTCAGCTGCCAAATAATTAGTTATGATTAAATTTTGCACATCTCTGCTAGTAGAACAGCATTCTATAATTAGAACTCAGTTCTGAGAAATCTAATAAACTATTTCATCATAATTAATATTATTAATTAAAATTTATTTAATTTAATCACTATCATGCAGGGAATTTAGTAATAAACTGGAAATTTAGAGCGAATGTTTAATACTCGGAAAGGATGAGGGTTTCCTAATCGGTTAAGTCTTGTATGAGGATTCCACGCTTGTGGCTTGTCTAAATGAAGTTTAAAGTAACTTTAAGCCGTTCTGTTTATAAAGATAAACACACTCAAGTTAGTTATCTGGTTTGAGCGAGCTTGGAAGCCGTTGAGTAAGTCGTTGCAACTTAAAGACATTTTTTTTTTGTTATATTTTATTTCAATATTTAGGTAGTGAATTCGTTAAATTTTTGTAATTATATTAGTTAGGTACGGTTATAGTACTATTATTGTATAGCCTTATGTGTTTGATTTACCATCACTGATTTCTTTTCATACATTTTAAAAATTTTAATATATAGAATCTATGTAGCAAAGCCCTGATCAATTGAAATTTTTCGTATGTTTTTATAACTGATGTTCAAGATTCGGAATGAAGCATTTGAGTAAAAGTAAGTTAGAATTTATAAATTTTTCAAATATTATAGATTTACACATAGGTATGTATTTTGGATGGGAGCTATACTTTTTATTGTGTAATGCTAGGACCTGCCATCTTGTGGCTGTGTTAATTTGAATGAAAAATTTCAAGTTGCACATTTTTTTTTTACACTCAAAAATGTAACCTTTTTACACACTCTAGCATTGTTGGAGTGTCTTGGATAGCAACTTTGACGATAGTTCCTTATCAGAAATTAAATGTATAATATTTTTGTTACAGAACATTTGTCCCTATAACCTATCGCTTAAGAGCTATATTAGTTTGAGTAAAAAAATTAACGTTTGTATCGCTATTTTCTCTAAACTTTGTTTATTTCAAATTATCATTGATTTCTAAATTAATTCGATTCTTTTATCTATTAAATTTAGATATATTCTCTAGCCAGCAGTCGAATTTTAGCACATTCTACAATAGATTTAATCCAACCGTTTTCATCCCTGTTAACATTAATGTATGGTTAAATATTATTTTCACTAGAATTATTGCACAGCTCCTGAACTACAGGGAAATATAATAAAAATAACCACTCCATATAAAACCACAAAAATTAATCCATAGGAAATCTGTATGGTTTGCTATATGAAAACTAATGAAGACCTTGGACATATTCCTTATTCTTAACCACTTTATAATGGCATGCGTGACAATTATTACCCTGACATTGATTCAGATGACAGTTTTCATATACTCCATAAAATGGAATAGAAATAAAAAAAACTAGCATATTTTATCATGCAGTTACAATGCCCCCTACTCCGAAACGTACCTTACATTCAAAGTTAATATAAAGAAATTGAAATGTGTCAGCCAATTAAGGGTTGCTAATTCAGAACATATCAGAATCTATGGAAAAAAAAAAACATAAATTTTTTGTTCAAGTCACAAGAAAACTGTATATCATGCAAATCAATTTATCTACAATAGTCTACATCACATTCTCCTACACTGCCCAGCACACAATGAATATAGACAACAATTTCTTCAACACTTCATCTTAGAATCTTCTGATAATCAAATTGTCCAAGCTATACTCATTATCGACAGTGTAGATAAATTACAAAGTGTACTATTACATGATGGGAGTCCAAAAAGTGCAAAATTGTTTATCATAGACCATTTTCTATTAAGTGTTTTTCAATTTATCTTTCAAGTGATATTTTATTTATTTATTTTTATTGTTTCTATCATAGAATCATATGTTTTGAAAACCAGTAAATTTTTTTTTTTTTTTATATGATATGTACATAAATTGTAATTTATAGCCAAGTTAGGCTCTATTTGTATGGGGAAGCCCCCAAAGACAAATAAAATTTCTGTCTAACTATCTGTCTATTTACCTTTTTGCTTGAGATATGACATGTATATATTTGAAATTTGGGATAGCCAAATATGAACTTTGATAAACTTTATTTTAACCATTCAAGTTTATTAAAGTTCATATTTGAATTATTTAAAAAAGTGTAAATTCTTTTATTAGGTATTCTTTATTATTTAGATTGAAAAATTTGTATTTAATTTTATTCTTTGTTATATTACTAGTATCATTATTTAAGTGTTATATTAAGTACATAAGTATTAATATTTGTATTTCTATTAATACTTGTATTGTACGAGTATTTCATGATAAATAATAAATAACCGAACTCCTAAGTATAGCCCTGCTTACAAATAAATTAAAAAAATAAAATAAATTTGTTCTTTTTTTAATGTTAAATGTAAATTGGGAAAATTACTAGATAATAGATTTTTCCGGTTAGTGAGAAATAAAGTTTTTTTTCTAGTTTCATATTAAGTTGCGGATAATTAATTTATAGGACTCATTTTAAATACTTCCATTTTATATATTTTTTTCTTATCTTATCTTCGATATTTTTTAATTACACCCTTTACAAAATCGTAAAGATAAACCGCCCTCAATCATTACATCTTTTAAACGTTAATGATGAACCCTCCCCGGTCAGTATTTCCCATTAAAATTCTGTTGAAGCTACGAGATCCTCCTTATAAATTACGGTATACATTTCACTTATCTGTGAACCAGAATTTCAGCGGAAAAGACTTTTCAGCATTACGCTCGCCTTTAATCTTGCCTTCTTTTTTAATGAGCACGGCGAAGAGTATTGGCTGTCTCAGAGCTTTTTCAGAAGCAGAAAGTAGCGTTCGTCTCATTACTTGGGCGTTGCATCATCAAATAACCTTGTCATTTAAAAAAAATATATATATATATATATATATATATATATATATATATATCAGCTCATATTTTAATATAAGGGTTATTATTACATGCTATTAGCATTTATTCTATTTTTTATTATTATTATTTTTTTTTTTTTTTTTTTTTTTTGCCAAATATTACATCCTTCCACACCGAAGGGCAATAAATAGTAGTCATTCAACAAAAGCATTCATTACTAATTTACAAAAATAAAAAAAACCATATAGTTAACAAGTTTCATTTATCTCTCACAGTCATCATATATTAGCTGGAAAGTGGTTCATACATTGATTTTTTAAAAACCATTGACCGGAAAATTCTTGGATTAATCTTCTTCCTCTTTTGTGCCTTCCAGCGTAGAGGTACCTCGTAGCCCAGTCAAATGAGTTTTATACAGTAAACCTCGGATTGAAAGCAATGAAGCTATTTGCATATACTTCCGTCTTAGCCTTTCGAATAAGGGGTGAAAAGTCACCTACCTCAGCACGTTAGCATAATTAAATATTCAAGGTCAAAGGTCACAAAAATAATTGTTTTTCAAATATCACAATTTATATGTCTCGGACGTAAAATTCTCTACAATTTTGGTTGTATTTATTTTTTTGTAGGATTAACCGTGTTCTAGATATAGTGCGGATAAGGAGAAGCGGGTCAAAATGTCAGAATCAAAGTTGTTGAGCACTAAATTTACTTTAATTTCATATATACATTTCTGGCTCTTTAAGCAAATATTTGAAAAAAAGTGAGGTAACAATTGTTTTTTCTCGGTAATTATAATAAACCCAAGCAAGCCCACTGAAAACGTCAAAATCGTCATATTTTACCAAAGCATACATATTTAACTTCCTTGGGTATATTTCAGGGTTTAATCAGTACCTCATATAAAGAGCCTGATAGTAAATCTAATTAGATTTTAGTTGAAAAATGTAATTTCAGATCGGACAAATAGTATTGAAGGTATAGTGAAAAATGTGCCAAAAAACTTGGATTTCAAAACAGCGGTTTTTAATGTGCTGGCATGGGTATTTTACGGGGCTTGATCAAAATTTAATATACAGATTCTTATAGAAAAATTAACTAACTTTCAGATGTGAAAAATAAATTTTGGATCAAACTATCAGTTTTGTAGTTAAAGCAAAAAGAGTGCCGACAAACGCGTTTTCGTAGAGAAGTGCGACCCCAGAGTGCTGAAGTGAGGGGTGTAGCAATAGGGGAAAGTGCTGCACCTGTGGAAAATTTTCACTTATAAATGTTTCTAATTTTCGGTGCTTTATTTATCTGAGTGGTTATTGTACCATTAGATAAGAAATTTATAATTTCTTATTATTCATTAATTTATTTACCTTGTTCATAATCATTCATCAATTCATCCAAAAAATTACAATCTTCGCTTGATGGATCAGCCAAGATCACATTGTGAAATCACTATCTTTACTAGATGTAATTGTTTAAATAATCTCCCAGTGCCAGTTATGAGGGCGGTGGTAATTTTCTTTTAATATCTCTGATTTCAATTCCATAATCAGTAGCGATGTGCGGAAGATAAATAAATTTTGGGGTTTATAATTTGAAGAAAATTTTCTTAAAGTAGCATATGTTGAACGTGAGCGAGTCTACATTTTCTTTGATCAAAGCTATAAAATGCTTTACAACACAAAACATAGCTACCAACATATATTTCTTCATCTTCAATTTCTTTACCTTGTTTATAATCAATCATCATTTCATCCAAAAAATTACAATCTTCCCTTGATGGATCAGAAAAGATCATATTTCTGAAATCACCATCTTTACTAGTTGAATAGTTTGTTATAAATAGTGAGTGGCGAGTTTTCTCCTTTAAAAAAAAAAAAAGTTATACGAATAATAGGTATCCAAATTTAGGCATTTTATATCACACGAAATGCCTAAAAACTTTTCCGCAATATTTAAAATTGAAATAATGAATTAATAAACAAAAAGAAAAATCTGTTGTGCCTGTGGACACTTTAATCATCTGTCCAGAGGTTCAGCTGGCAATGGTGTCCACAGGTACAACTGAACGCCATGTTGTGCGGAAAGCTCTGTTTTACAAAACCCATAAGTGATAACTGTTATGAAAACGTATGAAGTTTTGATACATTTATCGGACAACCCAATAAAAATATTACTGCCTAGAAAATTTATAAGTGTAGGTCTTACAAAATTTAAAATAACTGGTTAAATTGGTCAGGATTTGGAAGAAAAAAAACTTAAAAATAATAATTTCTACTAAACTGTTGATCGGACAATCTTCAAAACATGCAACTGCTGGGAGATGCTTGCAGCATTACCAATCTAACGACTTAAATTTCCCTCCTCCCACTCTCTCTTAATTAAAAATGTCCACTGGTACAACTGTACTTTAGGTAAAGCACCTTCCCCTACATGAAATACGCGACTTCACAGCTTAGGAGTAGTTAAAAAAGATACTAAATGTCTCCAACCTTGGGGGAACGAGATTCCCCAGTTTACGGTGGGAAAGGGGAGAAGATCCAATGTTTAGATTTTTCAATTATATCTCGAAAACAGTGGACTCTAGAGAGTATATATGAAATTAAAGTAAATTTAGTGCTCTACAACTTTGATCCTGACATTTTTTCTGAGAATCGATTGTGAAAGGCACTAGAAGCAAATGTTTGTACGAAACGGTGTCCGCTTCTCCTTCTCCGCGCTATATCTCGAGCATGGTTAATCCTAGGAAAACATATATCCAAAATTGTAGAGAATTGTATTATCTATAAGTTTCGTTATTGTGCTGATGTACGTCCGAGGCATAAAAATTGAGATATTTGAAAAAAACTCATTTCTGCGACCTTTGACTTCGAATATCTAAATATGGTAATATGCTGAGGTCGGTGACTTTTTACCCCTTATTTAGAAGGCCAAAACGAAGGTATATGCAAAAGTTCAGCTTCATTGCTTTTATTTCGAGGTGAAATCCTTATTTGACTGCACTATAGGGCCATCCTGGTTCCTAGCCAGCTATTTCATGGGATTTAGACTATCATCTCTTCTTTGTCCTATCCTGGAGATGTGGTTTGTCCATGATAGTCTGGCCTGCCCCAGGGTTGTCTTCCTGCAGGTCTCGTAGCTTCGAAGGGCTTCCGTGGGTCTCCGTCCTAAATTCTTGGTTTGTAAATATAAATATATTAATAAATATTAAATATTAAATTATCATGGTAATGATCGAAAACCTCTTCTACCAATTACGCAGTGTATGGTTATGATCCTATTCTACTCTTCAACGTTCTTAGATTCATTAAGATAAGCACCTAAATATTTAAAATTTATTACCCAATCCAATCTCATCTCCCACTATCCTTCCTTTAAAATGGCATAGTTAATGATATGTAAGCGAAATATTGTGCTAAAAAACTACAAAAATTGCACTAGGTTCTTAGGGTTGCAAACTTTGATTTCGACTATCATTATAGGTTCTAACAGCATATTGAAATTGGTAAATGCATTCTATAATGCTAACTTAGATTTATAAATCGACTGGGTACTAATGGTATTCTTCTATACCATAATGCGTACCTGGACTGGTATTATAATGAAATTTCGAAGGCCAAAACCACAAATAAAAAAATTCGTATCTTCAAGAGCAATAATTTTTAAGTGTTACTACCTTAATAATTTTCCAAGATAGTTTATACCGGCTCATGAATAGTTAAAATATTCAACTAAAATAATTTATAACTTCCTACTTTTACATTCACTTAAGTTCATAACATTATAATAAAAGGATTTAAAAGGAAGATAGATTTATTATTTTGCATTTAAATAAAGGAAGTCAACAGAAGGGAGTCGGAGATTTATTAATCTGCATAATGGAGGTTATTATTCACTCTACCAATCTTCTTTTGTTAACTGCCTCTTGTTTAAAACAATAATTAACGTTTATAATGATTAATTGGTACTTCCTATATAAATATTATTATAGGTGATCTTTTTATACGTAAGTACCTAGTCTTCATTTATTAAAGTAAGTTAGATATTCAAATTTAAATTTCGTATTTAAAGTTAAAATTTTAAATAGATAATTGATCTACACTCAAAATAAATTATTCACTTAGAAGTTAATGATGCACATTTTTTTTTTTTTTTTTTTTTTTAAATAAAACTTTATTCAGTAATTATTACAATCAGCCAAAAAAGTGGGAAATGAGTAATATAGATGGCTTTATGATTACATCTTCACATTATGTACAATAAACAAAATTAAAAAGAAGTAAGAAAAAAAATAGGACAGAAAATAACTATGCTATACATAAATAATATAAAATATTCAAAACAAAACAAAATTAAATTAAAAAGTCATACTTTATTTAAAATATACACTCATGTTAGGGATTCCCCAGCCACTTAGAGAGGGACAAGCTAGGCAATAAGCCAGTTCTTCTCTGTCAGCAGTCACTGGAGTAACAAAAAACCCAGTGGAGGCTAAATCAGAGCGCTATAGCACTGTATTGAAATTATTAATTATAATATAGTATTGGAGACATAGCCAGGGGTTTAATGACAGAGCGTCAGTCTCTCAGCTTATTGGTGAGTTACAACCTGATGAAGTGAAATGCGGTACGGCCTCATACGGTGTTGTTTTAGTATGGCCCACACCGTTCCAATGCTTAAGTGCGTATCCCTGGTTATGTCTCGAATGCTTCGATGAGGATACGCTTCCACCGTAGCCAGTAGATAAATGATATTAGTTTCATCACGGGCTTCGTTTCATCACGGGAAACCTTCCAAGTCGACCTGTTCTCACCGCTCGTCGTACCAGGCGCGGGAAGGCCGTAATTTCATATTTTTGTTATATGTTTATTTTATTTTTCCAATACCACTTTTAGACTGCTTATTTTCTTAAAATGGTTTTTCGCGATTTGCGGCAAAATGGTGCTCGGGATAAAAAAAAATCACAAGTATAAAATCGATTAACAATTTGATTTTCTATCGAAATCCGTCGCAAAAAAATAGCACATCCCATTGGGAATTACAAAGTTAGAGTTCGCTGAAGAAGAACTGGAGAAGGTTGGAAAGCAGACTATAACCTGAAAATAAACTTTATTTGACACAGTTAAGACCCTGAGAGTTCCGTTTCTAAATTTCAAAAAAAATGTTATATATATATATATATATATATATATATATATATATATATATATATATATATATATATATATATACACATATAATGTGTGTATCTATATACAGTTAATAACGCAGAAGGGTAATTTAAAGAAAACAAGAAAACCGCGTTATTTTCCGAACGGACTAATATGTTACTGTTTTAATTATTTAAATATTTAAACAATAATCAAATATTATTCAAAACTGTTTCACGGTGTTGTTTTTGAATTAGGTTGTAGTTTCTGTTATACAGAGTGTCCCTGCCACAGTTTGATTGATAACAGAAGCTCCTCTCATTTCACCCCTCTTTTGTCAAGTTACCCATCTCCCCTGTCAATAAAGTGGCCCCGTGAATATATGGTGACATCCTAGGGTTTCAGAAAGGCTTCCCTGGAAGTTGCCGCTACAAAATATTCCTCCAAGGGAGAATATCCCGTCTCTGGTGACTGTTTTAATGATTTATGGCGTAAGAAAGGAAGCATTGAAGATAATTAATAAGTATTTGATCGATCGATAAATAAAGTTTTAATAAATGTTTAGTCCATAAATTAAATAATTAAAGTCCAATTTATTTCTACAAGAATCCTTGTAACACTGAAATATTCAGTCCTATTTCTGCACTAAACTTAGAGGTATTCAATAGAACAAAAAATAGAACAAATATGTAATTTTTCCTTCTGTGTGTGTATAAATATAAAACTATTTATGGGTATTTACAACTGTATACATTATATACAACAAGCAAATTTGAGGAAAATTATTACAATAACATGTAAAGAACTACTCACTAGTAGCACTTCAATAAAAGGTTCTACATCACATGGTCCAATGGCCATCTTCTTTTCAGACTCTTCGGAGGACTATCGCATATTGATTGTGAGGCTAGTTGGGAGGCTTGTAGATTCGAGTGGGTATGGAGCTTACTATGGAAGGCTCTTTTAGGCCAAATCTGCAACAGGTGGAACATTAAGATTTTTATGGATAAGTTTGTTTGTGACATTGAGGAGTTTTGATTGTAAGGTTTGGATGCGAGAAGGATTGGAATGTTTGGTGGAGCCCCAAAACTCAAGTCCATATGTCCAAATCGGCCTAAATATCGACTTGCAAATAAGTCTTTTGTAATTTATTAGGAGCTTTGAACACTTGTCTAGTAAATGTTAGAACAGTTGAAAATGATCAGCGGTTCCTTGTATTTAAGTAAGGTATATTTCTATATATTTAAAACAAAATTTACATCTTTTTATGAAAATGCACTGACAGACAAAAGTTCCATCCAATTCATTTCATCATTTACATGTACTAAAACTACATTCTTTTTTAGGGATTTATCTCCACATATACTTTAACCAGGTCATTTGAAACGTATTAGGACTATTAAAATATTAATTTTATATAAACAAATAGTGTTTTAAAAAAATGTCCAAGCTATTTTAAATTTTCGAAATGTTAAATTAAAAAGTAAAAAGGTTGAATAAATTCGTGAGGGATACGCCTCATTTAAGTAAAACTGTAATTTATCACATTAATTTCCTATTTTTAATTTGATTAGAATATTGCTAGTGTTTATTTAACTAAATATTTTAATAAACCTTATATGTTCCATATGGGGACGTAAACACCGAAAAAGTAGTTTAACTTAAAGCCGAGAGAACGAAATTAAAAATAAAAACTAAAGATAAAAATGTTTGCCTGTCAATTTGTGAAGATAATAATAATAATAATAGAAAATGTGGGGAAGAAAAATCCTACGAAAATATATGGTCCAACTAAATATTGATTTAATCATTGGCGAAGAAGGACGAATGGAGAACTGAAAACTCTCTATGTAGCCCCAGATATTGTAGACAATAAAAAAAGAGGCTGAATAAGATGGATAGGCCATTTGCAAAGAATGGAAGCTAGTAGGCTCCCTAAAATAATGCTGGAGGGACAGTGGGTGGAAAGAGGAGAGGAAGATCTCGCCTTCGTTGGCTTGAAGATGTGAAGGCGGATCTTCGACTCTGGGTGTGAGAGGTTGGAGAAAGACAACTGAGGATAGGTCTATAAGATGATGGTGGATAGAAAATGTTTATTTTAGTCAATTTATTGAAAATTACTTCAGTAGGTTTGGAGCTATTCAGCTGTTCCACTAATTCCAATGTAACTTCAAATGAATAATAATTTATTTTTATATTGCTTGAGGACAGATATACGATGCAGCGAACTCTCGAATCTAAATTCAGTCTGTAATGGGGTGGAACAACCCCGTCAATGTGATTTTCAATTAACCCTAAAACAGTTTTCCCACTTTCCTGTGGTGGTTATCACATTCCATACTTAGCATATGTATCGAAGATATGTAATGTTTATATATTCCTTTTAACCAATTCAGAGGGGTGTTCTTCCTTTTTACAGTACTTCTGTTGATCAGTAACATTATGCACTCTGAAACCTATTTACATCAATATAACTTTAACTTTCCGACTCATCATCCAGTTCCAAAATATTACAAAATATTTTAATATTAAGGGAGAGAATAATATTTTAAACGTAAATGAAAATATGTTTATGATTGAAAATAATAAAAAAAACAAATTTTTATAAAAAATATTATTTTTTTACTAGATAAATTTTTATTTACAATATTACAGTCACATGTAATTATTTGCACGTCTAAAATGGTCGTTTTTATGATCAATTGTTGTAAACAATTTCTTTTGAGGAATGATTTTAACAAATAAAATGTAGATATCCCCTGGCTGCCTCCCTCCCCCGCGTCATCTCTATCACTACCTTCAACATAGGTTTCTGTATCATGATCTGAAACATTTTCTTTTTCCTCTTTACTCAATTCCAAATTTTTGTTTGATTTCCAGGTTTTTTTTTTTTTTTATCTCTCGTCTAGTTCTGCTGAATTAGAGGAATATATTCCAATTTTATAGATTTCCACGTAATAAAAAAATTGCTAATAATTAATACTTCGCTTACTAAGATAAACAAAATTAAAAATGCAAAGGAATCCTATTACATTATATCCAAACAGGATGCCGGAAAATGCACGAGAATAAAACAAAACCAGAGCGGTCGCTTGTATTTTGTGCAACAATGATGAGTAAATCAAGAAACTATCCTTCATACAAAATTTAAAAATTACTGGCGGCAAATGGAGGAGTATCTCGAGGAATAGCTAAAGCCAATTATCCGGGAAGCTCACCGGAAGCGAGAGAGAGAGAGAGAGAGAGAGAGAGAGAGAGAGAGAGAGAGAGAGAGAGAGAGAGAGAGAGAGAGAGAGAGAGAGAGAGAGAGAGAGAGAGAGAGAGAGAGAGAGAGAGAGAGAGAGAGAGAGAGAGAGAGAGAGAGAGAGAGAGAGAGAGAGAGAGAGAGAGAGAGAGAGAGAGAGAGAGAAAACAAGTTGATTCTTGTACAAAATACAACGGCGCAACCGATGGAAGGTTAACAACATCTCTGTTGAATCCTCTAATTAGGACTCCACTAGGACAAACGTCTTATTTGGAATCCACTTACAAGACTAAAACGACAGAAAACTGCGCCGTTTTCGACTTCTTATATATTTACTAGACAAACGTTTAAAGCTTCCGATTTACTATAAAAGACTCATTTACATGGCAGTTATCACACCTATTCGGACATTAGGAGTTCAGATTTGAAACTATACTAAACCGTCTAATTTATCCCGTATCTAATCTTTGCATTCTAGAATCCTACGAAAAATCGTTAATGCTTCTTATTTTATTACAAACAGACTTATCTATAAAGACCTTAATGCTCCATATGTTGCCATGGTTAAACCATAAACCATTAAAATCCACTTGTCTCCAAACTTGCCTCACACTCCATTCCTGATAACCCACCGAGGCTTGTAAAAAGAAGATGTCTAAGAGACCTTCTAATCTATAACTTTTATTGAAGTGCTACTAGTGATTAGTTCTTCACAAGTTTATTACATGTCATTATAATCTTTTTTCTCAAATTTACACGTTGTATATTGTATACTGTAGTAAATATTAATAAATAGTTTTTTTAAAAAAAAGTCCCTTGTTCATTGGACCATGAAGCCATATATTTTATGAAAGTAATAAAAATTCAATCTTATTCTTGGTAAAATTCGTAAAAATCTATGCGGAAGTTGAAATCAACAATCTCAGAGAAACAAATTAGCAAGTTCCAACCCTACAATATTGTTTCTTCGATTCCTGGCGCATTGCTGATTCAGACAAAGCGGTCGGCGTGAAGATATTGCTTCGTATATGATATCTTTCCCATTGATTTCCCATAATCGGGCCTCTAGCAGTTAAGGTTGCTTCGGAGTGGATAATAACATTTTGTTTTGTTAAATTTTTACAGAATGTAAATTCCTTTTTTTTTTTTATAGTGTGTTTTAAAGTACATTAGCTGAATATTAAATGCATTTGATTAGCATAAAACTGCTGTTTAAACTATTTTTATAAAGGAGAACTTAGGCGATCAGTATTGAAGCTATTTTCACAACTATTTCATAGGTAGCTCTTTATTACTTTCCAAACTTAAAAGTAGTGCCAGTTGTGGTAATATTTCGTTATTTCGTATATTTTTCAGCCTTTGAGGATTATTTTCGCGTAACCTGAAAAATCCATTAATTTCGCCTAAAATTGATAAATAATACATTACAAATACTCCATTATACGATATATAACACGTTGCAGACTTGACAAATACTAAATAAGAATTATATTAAAATATAAATTTATTGAAATTTACAACTGTACAAAGTATATACATCAAGTAAATGTGTTGATAACTATCACAATAACATGTCAAAACTTGAAAAGAACTACTCATCAGTAGCACTTCAATAAACATTCTACACTAGAAGTTCTTTGGACCATCTTCTTTTTAGACGCTTCAGGGGATTTTTGGGAATAGTGTGGAAAGAAAGTTGAGAAATTAGAGGATTTGAGTGTTTATGGAGCTTACTATGAAAGGATAGGTATCTGGTTTGGGCTAAATCAGCAACATAGGGAACATTAAGATCTTAATGGATAAATTTATATATAAGATTGTAAGGATTGGTTACGAGATGAATTGGATGGTTTAGCGGAGCCCCAAAGCTCATCACCGTGCCTCCAAATAGGTTTAATCACAGCCATGTATATGGGTCTTTTGTAATTAATTGGGAGCTTAGGACATTTGTCAAATAAATGTGCATGTAGTCTAAGTTTCTTGTCGTTTTAGTCTTGTATGTGGATTCCAAGTGAGACGTTTTTCCAAGTGGAGTCCAAGGTAGCGGACCTGTTCAACAGAGATTAGTGTATTATCAAAAAGAAATTTAAAAAGAAAAATCATCAAATGAAAAAAATATATCAGTTGAGATACACGCAATAAAAGAGAGGGGCCAATTCAATAACATATTTATGATTTTTTTTTTACCTCATCTGTGAAACTATAATGATAATATTTTTAACATTAATGTTACGTTCATTTCATGTTCCGAAGACAAACATTAAAAATATCGGCAATTTCATAAAATTATTATTTTTTATTATAATACTAACGTAAGACAATAAATTATGTGAATGTTGGCACTCAACGATGGAAGATAACAACAACATAAATATGATAAATTAATTACCTGTCTACGGCTGGACTCGAACTTGGGCTCGGGATCTGTGGGTTTAATGCATTACCCATTACAGAGCCTTCTATTACTAATAATCACCTACGATTGTTAATTAGTTTACATTTTGTTTTCCCACATTGAGTGCCAACATCCATTCGTTTTCTTGTCTTACACTTTTAGCTTATTAAAACAAGTATTAAGTTTTTAAGTTTATTGATATGCATCAAATTGCTGATGCTATGAATGTTCGTTCGTTTTCAGAACTATAAATGAATCTTTATCTAATAAATATACTAAATAACATAAAAGTGGCAAAAACAATTCATCAATATGTAATTCATGCAGCAAGTTCTCCCTTATCCGGCGTGCTCCCTAAAGCGGCGCTATTGAACAAGGAGAAATCTTACCGTATGTTAAAAGTTTGTTTAGAAAAAAATTAAACTTTCAAAACATTATTATCAATATGGTTTTAGACAGAATAGTTCAGCTATCGATCAAGTATTAGAGAAAAAAATAGAAATTAAGGGCGGAGTGCATCAGCTCTATGTTGATATCTAAAAGGCTTACGATTCGATTAACTGCCAAAAACTGTTCGATATTTTGATTGAACTGGGGATACCAAAGAAGTTTTGAGGTACGTTCTGATTTAAAACAGGGAGATTCCCTATCTCTGATATTATTTAACTTAGCACTAGAATACATCATTAGGAAGGTAATGCTTATGGGAAAAGGATTAGAGATGGGTGACTAATTTCCGGTTCTTGGGTAAGCTGATGATTTAATACTTTTGGGTGAAAACGAGGAAACTATTAAATTAAACGCAACTACGCTCAGGAAAACCGTAAAAATTGGTCTATGAGTAGATACTTTTGGGATAAAGTTTAAATACGTTGAGCAATTCAAATATCTAGGGTCAACTATATCAAGAAAAAATGAAATTCAAGAAGAAATAAGGGGCAAATTAAGATGCTTGTTGTTTCTCGGTCGCAAAACTACTCAGTTCTCGCTTACTCTTGACAATTTTAAAAATTAGGATATATAAGACTATTATACTACCAGCAGACGTGGTAGTACTATTATAATGATACGAGACGTGGCCGCTTACGTTAGTTAATACAACGCCTTGAAGTCTTCAGGCGTAAAATAAAGAACTGCGTATTAGCCCAAAAAAGGATGAATAAACCAGAGAACTTAGAAGGATTCACAATGCATGTAAAGTCGTTTAGTGATGATCGAATTCCGAAAAAAGGGGACCAGTTTTGAGCCGTCGGGTAAATGAACGAAGGGTAGAACAAGAAGTACATGGGAAGATTGCTTCAAAGAGGACCTGGGAGACTTGGGTTTTGGAGGAGTGGGTTGGAGGGAGGTTTGTGGTCAACGGTTGGTGGTTTTTCTCCATTGATTTTCTCAATTAATTAGACCGCAAAAGATGTTCAAATATATTAAAAAACAATTTTAATTTTTTCCTAGGAGTTTTGGTTTTTCTCTATAAACGGTTAAAACGTAATTTAAATGAAATTACAAATGATCATTATAATTTTTATCACTTCTTTTATTTTTTTGCTGTCAACATTTTCACTTCGGTTTTCAATAATTTAAACTGGAGGTAAATATTTGTTGTTCGGAAATATTGAAGTATTTCTCCATGCCCCACAGTAATTGTTATCTGACCGATATTCGATCGGGTATGTCCCACTCAGGACTAACAGATATCTAACTCAAGATTTGGTACCGTTATTATAATTGACTTGTTACCTTGAGGTATAAGCCGGGGAAGGTGTACCTATCCCTTTGTAATAAGTAGCCTCCGCCGCTAAAGAGCTTTACTTGGCCGACAGGACAATGGGCAGGCTATCAGCTCCCGGCAGCCCTTGCGCCTCCTCAATAATTCAAACTATACGCCCTTTGTCGATTCCTCCGAAATCCCTTGATTGGAAACTCAAGGCCCGTTCAAATTCTTGACTCGATTGTGGACTTTAATCGTTTACTTTTGTTTGATTTGATCAATAATTTGTTTTGGTAAGTTATATTGTTAAGCTGAATAGTTTAATCCCCAATCAATTTAGACAATATCGGAATTACCGAACTGACACGACAGAAATTTTCTTATATATATTTTCTTATTTTTCCAACTTCAGTTGACTCTTATTATTTACAATTACAAGTACAATTGTAAATAGATAATAAAAGTTGAGCTTAAAGCTGTATTTTTGTACGTTTTGGTGTGCACATAATTTTGTTAAGATGAGATGTAATATTTTGAAGTCTATACAATTGGCGGAAGCGTCTGTTAAGTTCTTGCCTTTTAAGTCTTGCGTGATGGTTCCAAGGAAGTCTTTGGTCTAGGTTGAAGCCAAGACGTACTGCTTCAGCCATGGTTTGGTGTCAGCTTATTTACAAATGCATCATTAAACCAATTCGGAACTATGGACTTGAACTGTTGGGGGCAGCTTAAGAATCGAATATAGAATGGATTCAATCCTTTCAATCTGAATTCCATTGTAATATTGTAAATTCTCCATATTATATTACTAATAAAACCTTACATAATGACCTGAATTATCTTTGATACCTTTATCTTTGACCTGATACCTCTCTGAGTCGTTCATTATCCAGCTCCACACATCCTTATAACCCTCCTCGCATATAAAAACTGCAATGACCCCGAGATCTATTGTAATAATTATATATTACTGGAGTTCTGGGAATGGTCAGCTTCTTTGCCCAAGTCCTAAGCGACAGTGGCGCTTCCTCTCATTCTCCTCTGGATTCTCACACTAGTTATGTGGCTAAGAAAACAGCGTTGGGAATACTGTGGGCCTGGCTTGCCCTCCCATGAGTGGGAGACAAGCTTGGTCCAGTGAAGCATGAAGTGTGATTGTGCTTTTTACTTTATTTAATATTTTTTTTCATTATTTATTTAATTTTTTTGTCATTATTTATTTATTTTTTTAAGTATTATTTTTTCTTTATTATAACTATTGTTTAACCTTTATTTTCTCATTTATTACATATATTATGAAAGGATTCTTCGTCATCCATATTATTCATCAACCATTAGAGAGACAGCTTGTATTTATTCAATAAAACATTTGTTGGTAAGAAAAGATAGTTACAAAAGAAAAAAAGGATAAAGGTAGGGCTCCAAAATAAAAAATAAAGAAACTGTTAACTTCAAAGTGATGATGAAAATAAATGTTTTTTTAACTTTCGTTATTATTATTTTTGTATTTTTCTTAAATTTTTCTATACTTTAAATGTGGCGATTTATTGTGGCAAAAACCTCCAGTAATTAATTTTTTTAATTCTTCAATAAACAGTAATTTTTCATTCATTATAAAAGATTTAATTTTTTACTAACAAGGGGACGTTTGCAGTTGTAACTCACAGATTTGAATGCCGATTTGTGTGTGGGTAGTAGGGACCTATAATAGTGCAAAACTAAAGTTATAGCCGCCAATGGGCATTAGGAGCCGAGAAAAAAAATAAAATATGAAAATCACATTTTATTTTTTTTTCTCAGCTTCCAGTCAAGATAGAGAAATGATTCTTTCACGTTTAATTGAAGTTATGTAAGGTATTTGATATAAAAATACTTTTGTTATGCTCAAGACACCACCCGGCTTTAGGGTGCTCAAAAACTCTAAAAAAATGACAAAATTCCAAGGAAATCCGCTGTAAATCAGTGGAAACTTTTTTTTTTATGAAAAACTGACCTCAAATCTCGATTTAACACACCATAATACCCTTATATGTGAAATTTTATCAAAATCAAAAAATATTGATTTTTTACCCCTTTCGAGGAGGTTACAATTTTGAAGTTGAGATATTATCAACATTTTCTACCGGCCATAACAACTCCTGTGTTCAACCGATTACAATAGTAATAGCATCATGAAAATCAGCATACATTCTGCTTTTTATCCAGGCGTATAACATTGGATTTACTTCCGATTTTAGTAGAAAAAAACCGACGTGAATAAAAAAATCTAATGTCATCTATAACTTGAGATATTTTAATAAGGGAGAATCCTGCGACCTCCGGATTTGGGCTAAACTAAGGAGTTTTATGACTTCTAGATGACCTTAAAATTTTGTCTTAATCGGTTGCGAAATATGTAAGATAGAGCAAATCATTTACATTTTTTTCAGAAATTGACAGCCCCTTCTTGCCTTCTAAAATCCTACAAAATTTTAAAGGTAAAAAAAAATTATTTTTGATTTCGACAAAATTAAGTTTCTACATGTTTTTTGAGATGAGGAATCTAAAAATAATATCAGTTTTTAGTTAAAAAATTTTCCTCACGTATATTATATAAATAAAACGTTTTAAAATGACATATTTTTATTTCAAATTGCATAGAAATCCTAAGATTGATGAATAATCTAAAATTAATATCAGGTTTTGGTTTAAAAAAATGTATATATTTTTTAAATGGTCTTATTTGAAATTTATTGTGTAAAAACTAAAATAATAATAGAAAAATATCATTTTCTATCAGTCTTATTGATGTAATATAGGTGAGGAAAATTTTTTAACTAAAAACTGATATTATTTTCAGATTCCTCATCTCAAAAAACATGTAGAAACTCAATTTTTTCGAAATCTAAAATAATTTTTTTACCTTTAAAATTTTGTAGGATTTTAGAATGCAAGAAAAGGGCTGTCAATTTCTGAAAAAATGTAAATAATTTGCTGTATCTCACATATTTCGCAACCGATTAATACAAAATTTTAAGGTCATCTAGAATCCTTAACACTGCATAGTGTAGTCCAAATCCAGAGATTGTAGGATTTCCCCTTATTGAAATATCTCAAGTTATAGCTGACCTTGGATTTTTTCATTCACATCAGTTTTTGACCACTTAAATCGGGAGTAAATCCAATGTTATAGGCATGGATAAAAAGCAGAATGTATGCTGATTCTAGTGGTGCTATTACTATTGCAATCGGTTGAAGACAGCAGTTGTTATGGCCGGTAGAAAATGTTGATAAAATCTCAACTTCAAAATTGTAACCTCCTAGAAAGGGATAAAAAATCAATATTTTTTAATTTTGATAAAATTTCATATATATAAGGGTATCATGGTGTGTTAAATCGAGATTTGAGGTCAGTTTTTCATAAAAAAAAAGTTTCCACTGATTTACAGCGGATTTCCTTGGAATTTTGTCATTTTTTTAGAGTTTTTGAGCACCCTAAAGCCGGGTGGTGTCTTGAGCATAACAAAAGTATTTTTATATCAAATACCTTACATAACTTCAATTAAACGTGAAAGAATCATTTCTCTATCTTGACTGAAAGCTGAGAAAAAAAATAAAAGGTGATTTTCATATTTTATTTTTTTTCTCGGCTCCTAATGCCCATTGGCGGCTATAACTTTAGTTTTGCACTATTATAGGTCCCTACTACCCACACACAAATCGGCATTCAAATCTGTGAGTTACAACTGCAAACGTCCCCTTGTAAGTAAAAAAAAGAGGTAGTATGATTTTATGTGTTCATTTAATATTTACAATAATAGCTAATGCCATGAGAGAATAAGTATCTTTCGATGCATGATTAAAATATATAACATGTCTTGCCTAAAAGATTTAAAATCATAATAAATCCCCTATAAGACTGTATTCATGGAAGTAAATATTGCCTGATGGTATATTTTGTACCGTGGTAATATTTTGTTAATAAATACCCTAGACCTTATTAAGTGAAACAATACGGACTACCTTAAATCCTGAGGGTTTAACCGACCTGCAAACACCTGTATCTTCAGCCCCATGCCCTGAAAATCTATTTAATCTTCCCTGGTTCTTTAATAGGTGAAGCTGCGATCCTTTCTGAAAGAAATTTCTGGGTCGCTCTTCCCTTTATTAACCTTACTTCAACTGATTTATAGGTCCCTTATATTACACTCTACCTCCTCTCTGGATTAATCATGTTTAAACTCTAATAAATTTAGTTGTGAAGAATTCGAATAATTACAAAAACAATGTTTAAGAAATATTAATCTGATTTCCGCTTATTAATGAAGTATTATCTTGTTAAGTATCTGATTTGGGTCAGATCTGAAACATATGGAACATTAAGATCTTTATCTATAGGTTTGTTTGTGAAACAGTAAGGAGAATTACACATTTTAGGAAGGATTTTGAATTTTAAGGATTAGATACGAGAAGAACTGTAAAGTTTAGTGGCGCCCTAATGCTTAAATCCGTATGTTTTTCCGTAAGTCTTTTGCAGTAAATCCGAATTCCTATCCAGTTCCACTCACCCCTATTATCCTCCTCGCAGGTTAAAAAGGCAGTGGTCTCGAGATTTATTGTGAAATTCGACATCGCTCTCACTCATCTTCCAATTTTTTTTTCCTTACATAAGTTACGTAGCTGAGAGAGGAGTGATGGGATTTCTTTGGACCTAGCTAGTTCCTCCATAAGTGGTCGTATTTTTTAACTTTTAATTTAATCCTGTTTTTGTTCTTACTATTATTATTGTTTGTTTTTTCTTAGTTTTTAATATATATTTATTTTATTTTTTTCACTATATTTGTTGTATAGTTTGAGATTCTGTATTTATTTATATTCTTTTTCACTTTATTTATTTTATTATATATCACGAGGTTATTTATTAATTTATTTTATTTTTCTTTTAATTTAATTTGTCCTCATTGTATATATTGTTTGAATTGATCCATAAAGTCATCCACATTACTTATTGCCCTCTTTGACGCAGATTGTAATACTTTTTCAATCAAAGATTTAAAAATATTATAGATTTAGATTGCACATGTTATTTTTTAGTAAAGATCGCTTAATAAACCTTTACCATCCTTAAAAAGGACCGAGAAATTCCTAACGCTCCTTGTTTTGACACAAACAAACTTATCCTTAAAGTTCTAAATATTCTATATGTTGCTGATTCAACCATAACCATATACCTGTAGCACCTATGCATAGTGGGCTAAGTCGAATTTTGTAAATTTCGAGTTATCTAGATCACCAGATTCGTAATTTTTTTCTCTTTTTTTCTGTCTAACCGGCTAAGTGTTCCGTCCATTTCAATGAAGGATATTTTTTTGTGAATCGTGGGCTGATACGTTTACTAAGCCACACAATTTTTCATTCCTTTTAAAAACCGCCTTAGTTAGAAAAAAAAGATAACGAAAAGGGCACTATGCATTGAGGGTAGGTAAGATGGCTTAACAATAACAAAGGTAGCTGTGGTGTTCTCTACTACAAGTCGACTCTCGATGTTAATTTTAAAACTTTTTTAAAGTTTTTTGAAAAAGGGCAGGTTACAAAAATTAGATCCACCAATCAGGTATGTTAAATAACTTCCGATAGCGGCAAAAAAGAAGAAAAATCTGTTAGATCTTCTTTCCTACATAAGTCCAGCATTTAGGCGGTTCTATGGAGAGCTGAAATCTACTTCTAAGCTGGATGTGTACCCAGATTTAGGTGAATAAGAACACAAATGAAAGAAATTTTTTTTTCTATGTTTTAAAAACTACCAATAAAATAATTATTTTTTCTTTAGGCACGCTTTGTATGTTATTTAATTTCCTATTTTCTTTTATGTAAAACATTTTATGTAAAAAAAATACAAAATAAATTTTTGAAAAAGAAAAAAATATTATTTAATGTATACCTATTTTTTCTCTAGTCTAAAAATTAGTTAAACACTTGGCTTTCAGAGGTCTATTACGTTAACATTAATCACTTAGCCCGTTTCACACAAAATCGGTTAGTGTAATGCGGGGGGCTAAGAGTTCGATTTTTTTGGAACGATTAATATTAAGTATTAGAATATTTGCAAGAATTGAAACATACCATACCAACATAAATAGAAATGTACTGTCAAGAGTTTAAAAAAAAAAGATTTTTAATTTTTTTTCACAAATTTAATTTTTTTTTTTAACAGGATGATTTAGGAAAAAATCTCAAACATTCAATTCAGTTTTCCTAAAATCGCAATTTTCGCACTTATCCCACTATTCACAGGTGCCACAGATATCTTTCATAGTAAACTCCATAACCACTCCATTAGTCTCTGAACTTGCTTCACACTCCATTCCCTATAAGCTTATTTATAATTAATTCTTAACAGTTATTGACGAATCATTGTAATTACTTTCCACACATATTATCATCGTTGTTTCAGCATATTTTCTAACTGTTCAATTTATTGAGTGACCTTTTGAGGTCATACCTAGCCTATATTCTATAGTATGTATCATAAAACGAGCAGTTAAATGTAAATATACAAATGATACCACAGATAAACTAGTAAATAAATAAAGATTATAAATATTATATTAATGTAATAAAGTTCATTTTATTTGTTACGGACAAGTAAAATATTAATTTGTTTTAAAAAGTTTAATCTTATTTCTTATTTCCCGCGTTTGCCGGATAAGAGAAAGATTTTTTTAATTATTTCAAATATATTAGTAAAATAATATTTTGTAAAAATAATAATAATAATAATGTTAAAAATACCGGAATTATGTTGACATAACAGGCGCTTCAGATCTACCATACCGCACGACAGACCACCCTTGACTCTAATAAACGTTATTCATTTTTGTTCTTTCCTCTATTTTTTTAGGTTTGTTAAAGTTTTTGCAAACTTTTAATCCAAAATTAAATATTTACAATAAGAAACTATATACTATCGGTAAGTTTTTCTTCATTATATGTTAATAATTTTTTTGTGCTAATATTTTCTTTTCAAAATAATGCGTATGAAAGTTTTTAAAAAAGTTATATTCCTTATATGTGAGCTTAATTTCTCTTTCTTCATCTTAACAGTAAAAATACACGTTAAAAGGAATCAACAAAGAGAGAGGAAAAATATTTATATAACGAAATAAATTATGTAATATAAAATAATAAAAAGCGGAAAATCAGCATCACCATAGATGAACGGATACAAAAAATAGAAAGAGTATATAACAAAAAATAAAGTGTATATCAGAATGTGACAATAATGCCTCCATGCAAGTGAATGCAAGTTCGCTGAATTCAATTATAAGTTGGGCTAGAAATATTAGAGAGAATAATTATGAGAAAAGTTTTAAGTCTATAACAAGCATAGAAGTCTGCAAATTAAGAAGCAGTGATGAAATATATTAAAACATAGATAAAATAACAGAAGTAATAAGGAAAATGAGACTATTTTTTTATTTTGATTTATACTGAATGTATGACATCAGTTATCAATATAAATTTTCAGGTATCTCTGGGAAAAAAAATTAACTAGCTGGATCCTAAAACTTAAAAACAATTGATAGAAAAAAAAAAGTTACAAGTGTCTTCGGAACGAAAGTGATAAATAAGATTCCGATACACGAGTACAACAAAGAAGAAAACAGGTGAGAAGTGTTCGAGAGAAATAAAAAGATCACATTGAAAGGACGTAAGAATAATCAAAAAAAAAAAAAAAAAAAAAAAAAAAAAAAAAAAAAAAAAAAAAAAAAAAAAAAAAAAAAAAAAAAAAAAAAAAAAAAAAAAAAAAAAAAAAAAAAAAAAAAAAAAAAAAAAAAATTGAGGTGTTTATATTGGTAATTTATATAATTTATATTATATAAATTATATAATAAAAGTCTTCTAATGAATATTATGACAAATTTTTAATTTAAAGACGTGCAATAAATATTTTCCAAACGCGCAGTAAAATGTTTTTTAAATATTGACATACGTTCTAACCCCTCTTGCGTCTGTAGTATCATCTACATATATAAATATTAAATTATATAAATATAATTGTTTTATGTTCGTTTACGTATTTCCTCAAGAAAATGTTCACAACAGTTTTTGAGATGATTTTTTTCATAGGATACTCTCGTCAGGAATGTTTTGTTTATTGTGTTATTGAAAATACTTGGACTGCAGTTCATTGGATGAAATATTGAAAGCGATCATAAAAATGTTTGTGGTCTTATAACGAGCAGCTTTGTGTTATAACTGTTATTGGAATTTGCTTGGATTTTTATGCTGCAGTTAACTGTGTGTGTCCACCTATTAAAATAAAAATATATTGGAAATAGTCAAATGCTATCGTGTGCTACTTATGAAAAGATATAATTTACTTATATGAGTTGCAATGAACATACACTTGATTTTCAATCGGAACCTATTGATTTATTGCAATAAGAGAAAAATATTGTTTATGTTGTTGATAATTGCCTTGCTGTTTCTTAAGGCATTTTTCTATTAAACTTACTAGTTTACCGAACTAAAATCTACTCTAGAATCGAGTGAAAAAAAAAAGAGTTGAAAGGTGGAATAAAATAATTTAGATATTCTACAAATGTTAATATAAAGAAATCGTTGTTCAACATTATAATATTTCTTTAACGAGTTTGAAGAAATAACTAAAAACCAGGTTGTTTTTTTTCTTTTTTGGAAAATTATGCAGGTATACGTTATTGTTGATAATGGTAAAAGTGTAGTTGACTGTTAAGATGAATGGAGATGAAGATAATTAGGGATGCAGTCAAAGAGAAACACGACGTCTAAGTGGAAATACTTTTACTGGGTGCCAACGTTTCGACCTATCTTGCAGGTCTTCTTCAGGGCCATCGAATCTTGAGAGGAGACGAACGATGATATTGGATTTATTATATCATTATAATATAAAGCATAAGTCGAAACTTTGGAACACATTAAAATATTTCTACCTAGACTCTGGTGTTTATCTTTGACTACATCCGTGATTATCTTTTCCGTTATTGTTAATAATTTCGAAATAAATCACAACTTTTCTGAAAATAATAAATAAAAAACCTTGAATATCTTTAATGAAATATTAAAAAGTGCGCTTTCGTGGGCTTAAGATCTAAATGTGCTAATTTGTGCTGTAACCCCCAAAATGTGCAATTACGTGGAATTTCACGGGAATCCGATGTCTAATTATGACACTGCATATGAATTATTCACTTTCATCGAAGCCCTTGCAGTACTGACGAAGTACACCATATATTTCCATATCTCTCCTGTACTGAGAATTCTCCTCGAAGATGTGCTTGATTCTGAGAGCATCTTTACAGAGTTGACACTGAGTGGATCTCTCCTTGCCATCAGGTGGTCGTATCTCAAACGACAGTGTCCAGTTCTCAAGGTTCTCTAGATTACATTGTCTGGAGGATGAGCTCAAGCTACCAACGGTTTGCTTGATTAATTTGAATTTATTATTTTCTAATGCGTAAAATTCACTCTGGTATTCACTTAAAATCGTATAAAGTGTATCATGCATAGGAAAGTTATTTATACCTATATTTCAAAGACTTAATTGGCCTTTGGCTTACTGAATGTAATTTAAACAAAGTTTTTGATAATTTTCAACTTCGTCTACCTTATTTTGAATGTCGTTTTCAAATTTCATTGACATGCTATATAGACTTATATTAAAATTTTGTTAAACGATTTGAATTCAGTAATAATAGAATTTTCATTGTTACAGGTTTGTACGTGTTTTCATCACCACAGGTTGAACACATTTCAACAAACTTAGTAAGTTTTTTTAATTTTATTTTTATTTTTATATTAAGATTGACCTAAATAACAGCTTAATCTTCACCTTATTTAGGGATGTTACAATGTAGTGACTTCAACATGGTGTTCTCATTTGGCATACAAATTAGTTATTTGTGTAAATAAAACATTTTGATAATCCCTTAATAGAAATATACCTTTTAAACATAACAAACTCTTTAATGGAATAAAAATCAAAGAAAAAAAAATTACCGTTTAATAGAAAATAAAGGAAAACTGTCAATAAAGCAACGCCAGGTCAGAGGATCTTATGTTATTACATTTATTTATTTATTATTGTCATTTAGGATTATTTCATTAGATTTTCAATGTGAGGTTTAAAAGTCAATGATAATGATCAAAGACCTCAATTTTGCCTTTAGCTTCTGAATATTTAAACAAAATGGATATATTACAGCTTTTATTACAAAAAACATGATTTCCTCAAAAAAGTCTTAGATTTATCGTATATCTGCAACGGATTGGAATAGAAAGGTGAAATCTGCAGTATTTTGGAGGCTGAGTGAGAGCACTATAGCTCAGACATTTATTATATATACATATATATATATATATATATATATATATATATATATATATATATATATATGTGTGTGTGTGTGTGTGTGTACAAGTAAGTTGTATCAATAATTTTACTCAAAAAAGAAAATATATAACTTTACTTACACTCAGTACCTATATGAACGACTATTCAGTGATCAAGAAAAAAAAAACATTTACTTTTTTGGAGTGTATCAAATTAAAGTCACAAGCCTTTCTGAGAGGTTCGCTTCGCAATTGATAATTGGTGTTACTACTAGAGTTCACTTCAGTTGTACCATAAATTTCTTTTATTGTCTGAATTTATTTTATAAGTTATTTTTATATACAGGATTAATGTGTACTTAACAGCACAATAACATGTTGCCCTTGATTGCGACAGATTATAATATACGCCATAAAGCTTCGTAATAAGAAACAATAATTTACTATTCATAAAATGTATAAATAAATATTAAATAAGGGAATATTTATTTTGTATTGATTTTTTTTCTAAGAGTTTTAGGATATCTGGTTTGGTGATTATACCCCTCCCAGGCCTGAAATTGCGTGGTCAATGCTTAAAGCGTAATAAGCTCCAGAATCAAACAACGATCAAATAAAATGGGGCTAACAGCAACGCATCAAAGGCAGTACTTCCTACAAAAGCTAATTATTGCCATGTTTATGGTCTGGTTGTTTAGGCGCTAGTGGGATGATAATAAGAGATTAGATTGTTTATTGCAGAATGGCATAGGTACGGAGGTAATTGACTGCAATATGGACTGATTCCGTCTGAACTAATATCTAGCAACAATTTCTAGAACCATATGTAACTTAATATCGCACGCTTCCATTAGTAAAGAACTTATATAATTATAATTGATAATTTAGGTTTTATTTATTTATTAATAAAAATCTTGTATTCTAGAAATGAAAAAGTAAATTCATAAAAAAATCCGAATAAACTACATTTCTAATTCTGAATAGCCCTACATAATATTGACCTCAGAGAAATAGTCATTCCAACGTTGCACTACAACGTTTTAGTAAGTCTAGCCTAGAGATTTGATAATTATAACATCAACAGAAACTTTAATAGAAAATTTCAGTAATTTGAATTGAAATGGTGGATTAGTAGCAATTTTTGGGATTCTAGGATTAAATGCGATTTCTTCAATTCCAGATAGAATTATGGCCTCAGTGATATTTCTAATCTTTAATGTGTAATTTTTAACCTAGCGCCGTTGCACTCATTAAGTGGTTAAAGAGAACGTAAAATCATGATTGGAAATCCATTAAACAATTCAGAGGAATAATTTGGTAATCCAGATGGACAAAGAAATTTTACTATATTATAAGCGATATGTCGGTCGATTTTTAAACTTCCTTGAGATCAACATGTCGTACTACCTATTTATAGGTTTTCGAATAACAATTTTTATTGACAATAAATACATTTTATTATCAATAAAATAATAATAATAAATCTCACGTAGAATATTGATTTACCACTTAGTTTTTTAAAAACGGATTAATGGGAGAAAACTCAGTAGACTGTATAATTGCAAAACCAACCTTGAAATATTAGGATAATGTGGTTTAAATTTGTTAAAGATTGGTTCAGTAGTTTTCGCGGTTAATGATCACTCGGGACGGATTTATATGTGACATAAAACTTGAAATATGTACATATTGAATATTTAAGTAAAAATAAGAAATATGTAATATAAAAAAAAAAATCAATCTGTTTTATTTTATGTAATCAACATAATTTTAATATATTAATAATAGTAAAAATTGTAATAAATAATGATAATAGGAATTGTGATTTCACTTCAACATCGAGACGGAAATAGAAAAAAATTAATGATTTATTCCTCAAAACTATTAGAAACTACGCACATTTTTTAATGATCGAATGTAAAGTTACGTCGATCTGGAGCTAAAATATTTTTGTATTTGCTAAATGAACGCTTCATGTCTACCCAAGTAATGGTCACCCATTTGAACGCTGCTATTTTGTTGGGTGTGTTCGAAATTTCTTGTCTAAAATTCTTTCAAGAATATCAGCAATTCTGATTTCTACAAAACCAGGATTTTTTTCCAATCACATCATCAAGTTTTTTTCTAATTTTTTCCCTGGATCTGTAGTAAACGTATAGGTAGTAGAAGAAATAAATATTTAATAATTAATAATAAAACCAGAAGTTTGAAAAAAAATAAAGAAACAAGGGGACGTTTGCAGCTGTAACTCACAGATTTGAATTCCCATTTTTGTGTGGGTAGTAGTGACCTATAATAGTGCAAAACTAGAGTTATAGCCGCCAATGGGCATAAGGAGCCGAGAAAAAAAAATAAATATGAAAATCACGTTTTATTTTTTTTCTCAGCTCTCAGTCAAGATAGAGAAATGATTATTTCACTTTTAATTGCAGTTATGTATGCTATTAGATATTAAAATACTTTTGTTATGCTCAAGACACTATTCGGCTTTAGGGTGCTCAAAAATGACAAAATTCTAAGGAAATCCGCTGAAATGAGTGGAAACCTTTTTTCATGAACAACTGACCTCAAATCTCGATTTAACGCTCCATAAAACCGTTATATGTGAAATTATATCAAAATCAAAAAAATATTGATTTTTTTCCCCTTTAACCCAGAAGGTTAAAATTTTGAAGTTGAGATTTCATCAACATTTTCTACCGGCCATAAGAACTGCTGTATTCAACCGATTACAATGTAAATAATTTGCGCTATCTTACATATTTTGCAACCGATTAAGAAAAATTTTTTAGGTCGTCTAGAAGCCTTCAAACTGCATAGTTTAGCCCAAATCCGGGGTCGCAGGATTTCCCCTTATTGAAATATCTCAAATAATAGCTGACCTTGGATTTTTTCATTCACAAGTAATTTCAATGTTATACGCATGGATAAAAAGCAGAATGTATGCTGATTCTAGTGATGCTATTACTGTTGTAATCGGTTTAACACAGCAGTTGTCATGGCCGGTAGAAATTGTTGATGAAATCTCAACTTCAAAATTTTAACCTCCTCCAAAGAGGTAAAAAATGAATATTTTTTGATTTTGAAAAAAAAACTCACATATAAGGGTTTACCCACACTAAAATCGGCATTAAAATCGGTGAGTTACAACTGCAAACGTCCCCTTGTAAGTACCTTCCACTAATATTTCCTAATTGCTGAAAGACGTTGTTTACCGTTGCAATGCTGTTCTGGGCTTACAAAAGAGGGATCTTGTTTGGCAAAAAAGGGAAGTTCGAGGAAATATATGCTAAACTTTGAACTGATATGCATTATTCCATTATTTCTTTGGCCTTTTTTGTAGCTACTGCGTTTTCCTCGAGTTTCGACAAAACATCCTTGATTTTTATGATATTTTCTCTGTAGTAAATGGCGGCTTCTAGCCAAGTACCCCATCATGTAACATTAGGTTGTGGTGGTAATGCTAAGGTAATGCTCTTTTAGAAAATTGACTCCAGACTACTTCAACATTTACTAGACAAACGTTCAAAGCTCCCAATTAATTACAAAAGACTAATATACATGACAGTGATTAGACCTATCTGGAGTTGAGCTTTGGGGCTCCATTAAACCATACAATTTATCTCGTATCCAATCCTTACAATCCAAAATCCTCAATGCACCTTACTTTGTCACCAATAAACTTATCCATAAAGATCTTAATGTTCCATATGTTGCTGATTTAGTCCAAACCAGATATCAATCCTTTCATAGTAAGCTCCATGACCACTCAAATCCCCTAATTTCTCAACTTGCCTCCGAGGCATTTGAAAAGAAGATGGCCCAGAGACCTAGTGTAGAATTTTTATTAAAGCGCTACTGATGAGTAGTACTTTTCAAGTTTTGTCACGTTATTGTAATAGTTAACAGCACATCTACTTAATGTATAAATTATTATTAAAAAAAAAAAAAAAAATATATGACTCGACTTGGTGCTTTTAAAAATCCTTTTTTTACATTCGAAATCAGTGAATCTACATCTTGAAATTTACATTGTACATGCTCAGCAGTTGTATGAAAAGCATGAGCAAGACATGTCACGTGGTTTAATTTTGGATATAAAATTTTGAGAGTTTTTCCTGCCTTGATCATGTACTGTGCAGCGTCAGTAACAAAAAGCAAAACATTTTTATGTCGCACGCCCCAGGCCAAAGTACACCCATAGATTATTAAAAAAATGGGCAGTTTTTGCGTGGTTGCGGTATTTTTATAAAACTTCCATATTTAAAAGCATTGGTTTTGTTTTTTCATTGGGCATAGCACCACAATAGGCAACATACCGTGATTCAACATCCGTTGTTTCGTCTATGCATACCCATATGGGCCCATCACCGATATTATCACGAATTTTTATCAAAGTTTTAGTGTACAAGTCCGAGAGGTATTTTGATTCTGACATTACTTTTATCGGGGATAGTTTGTTCAATGAACTTTTCTAAAAATAATTCTAAATGTTTATTGTTCAGGTTATTGAACAACTTTCAAAAGAAAAGGTTTTTATTATCAGCTTTCACCAAAGCACGGCACAAATCTGTATTCAAATTTGATTTCAGGAAGATGAAGAAAAAGAAATAAAGCTTTGTTTCAAATTCTTGTTCTTTTCCTTATTTTCCTTGTGCAAAATTGTTGAAATATGTTGAGTTACTAGAAATCGTTGATTTGTTGACACTTTTTTTTCCACAACTATCACAAAATAAGAAATAACCATCCCCACGAAATGTTTCATCGGGAAACTCGCTAATGTATTTCGCCACTAAAGCTTTTGAAGTCGGTTTGATTTTGGGAATTTCAACAGATTCAACTAAATGTCAACACAACAAAGTCTCGACATGAAATGAAAATGAATGAAAAATCCTGAATACAAAAATGGATTTTGGAAGGGAAAACGCTTTATAAATTCTCTATGCATTTCCTTCTCCTTCTTTATGCATTCTTAGAAATCTAATTGAATTTTTCAGCTCAGGCAACTTCCACAATTCACCGAATTCATTAAAAAAAAAAAAAAATCTTATAAAAATTAGCTTCTGTTTTTCATGTGTTTATTTTTTCCTAAATTTTTATTGTTGACTAAATATGGATACAAAATTGTAAACAAAAGAGTAAAATATGTAATTTTGTCCAGATATGTACAAATGTACATGTTTTAATTACATTTTAAATTGTACGAAATGTAAAACAAACTATAGAATATGGATTTACAAGGTTCAAAAAACAATATGTAAATACATATAAATAAACCCTACTGATCACAAAAGAAAAATGGCTAGTTCTTATATATATATTAAGATATATATGTAGGTTGATCATTATTTTTATATATAAGTTGATGGATGAGACGTTGATGATTATCTTCATCTTACTTAACAGTCAACTTTTTTTTATTTCTTAATAAATATTGTGGAAAAGTATAGACATCAGATAACCTTAAATTGTTAAAAAAAAAAAAAGTAAACTTACAATCATGTTAACAGAATCTTATATAATTGCATTACCTAAAGAATCTGAAAGCCATCGGTTAACTTAATATACTAAAAATAATAGAAAATTTAAAAAAACTTTATTCACGATGTGAATAAATATAATATCAACTTCCTATCCGATGGTTATATTCAGTTTACTTTAATATAATCAAAAGAATGTAATATATACATATATATATTTCACCTATATCCACCAAAAGAGAGTGTGTTAGTGTTTATTAGTAAAATAGAGAATATATTGCGTGGGTTCCTTATTAAATTCATATACGCCCTCACCTGTTGGTTCGGTGTTATTACTAGAACCGGTAGTTGAATGAATTTTAAGTGACAAGTGACATGACAGACTTAAAAGACAAGGAACTTCTCGTCTTTTCCGAATACTCCAAAACTAAAGAAGAGTTCAAAACTCTTAATAATTTACAAAAGACTTCTTTACATGACAGAAATTAGATCCATTTGGACATACGGAGTTGAGTTGTGCTCCACTAAACCTTCCGATTCTTCTCGTATCCAATCCGCACAATATAAAATCCTCAATGCTCCTTATAACTTGAAAGGTACTTTAAGAGCTTCGTTTTAATTTCGTATACAGGTTAATATGTTGCTCATTTGACCCAAACCAGATACCCGTACCCACTCGAATCCACTAGTTTCCCAACTTGTCTCACACACTATTTCCGATAATCCTCCGAGACGTCTAAAAAAAAGATGGCCAAGAGACCTTCTATTGTAGAACTATAGAAGTACTACTAGTGAGTAGTTCTCAACACGTAATTGTAATCATTTCCATCAAATTTATTTTCTGTATACAGTTTACAACAGGTATACAGTTGCAAATATCAAAAAACAACTTTTATGTAATTATAATATTGCTATACACATCAGTTCACCTTTTTGCATTGAAGGAGGGATATATAGTATATATATATAAATATAGTCTCAAGGTCCTATCCGATGGTTATATTCAGTTTACTTTAATATAATCGAAAGAATGTAATATATATCAGTTCACCTTTGTCCATCAAAAGAGAGTGTGTTAGTGTTTATTAGTAAAATAGAGAATATATTGCGTGGGTTCCTTATTAAACCCATATAAGCCCTCACATGTTGGTCGGTGTTATTACTTGGATGGGTTTTTGAATGAATGTTAGGAGACAATAGGAGTTTTAAATTAGGATTCTCCACCTCCGCAGTAGGGAACTTATAATCAATTCTTGTGATCAAAAGCTGGAAACTTTCCCAATACTGGATTATTCAATGTTCCCTTTTTAACTCTTGTTCGAGTCGATTCATAAACATTTAGCTAGAAACTTATAACTTGGGATTAAACTGGAAATAAAGTAGTCCGAAAATTGTTAATAATTAGCCTAGGTTTACAGGAATGGAATGCAAACATCCCCGAAAGTTGGCAAGGTGGGCGGGTCCTGATTGGCTTGTCAAGGTTAATGAGGACTTCGAAGAACAACACTCAGCAGGAAGTAGATAATTAATGGAAGTTTAAGAAACCCGGAACTGTAGAGCTCTAGGTCTGGCCTCGCACTTCCCCAACAGTTCCGGCTGGAACTCTGAGCAGTAGTTCTGGTCGAGATGGCTTGTTAGTGTTACTCTAAAGTAGGGACGGGTATTGCAAGAAAACTATCGATAATCATTTAACCCTGGAGTGGTCGCATATGGTACAGTTACAAAAAAGGTCACCTAGATGACAACATCCATCCACAAAATTTTATAGTGGCGCGCTTATCTATCAGATACGCATCGGAAATGTTTGTTTAATTTTCTTTGAATCTATGCTGTCTCGGGATTTACCGTATTTTCTATTGACTTTTTTGACGCTATCCAAGCACAGTTTTGACCGAGGATTCTTACAGCAAAAAATAAAGTAGAAAAATGAGTTTTCTATCAACGGAAGATTCCCTTTCAGAAGCTCGACTCCGAGTACCACTCAGTGCACAGTTTTTTGTTTCATTGTTTCATATATACGTGTTCTCTCTTTCTTTGATTACGGTTTCTTGGTTTATAGGTGGCTTTCTGGTGATCTCGAGATGAAGCTGAGGAGAATGATGAACTGTTTCATTAGAATTATCTTTGGGATCCCCAGGCGGTCACACGTTACTTGCCGATATTCTGAGCTTGGTTGGCTTTTTCCTAAATTCAGACGGCCATACTCTCTGGGTACTTTCCTATTCAAATCTCTAAAAACCAAAAAACCTTCCTATATTCTTGATCTATTAACTCTCCGCTATTCTATCCAACTTCTAAATACTAGATCCCAACCTTTTGACCTGCACATCCCCTCACATAAAACTGCCTCCTTTGGCAAATCCTTCATCATTCGTGCTACCTCCTTATGGAATTCCCTACCCACTTCTATTCCTAAAGCAGCTTCCCTAACTTCCTTTAAAAATAATTTATTTTTTGTACATTTCAGACAACCGATGTTCCCCAAATAAGTAAATAATTAAATAGATACACGGAATTACCTTTTTTTTTCTTTCCTTCTTTTATATAAATAAATATATATATCCATACCTATATTCATGACCTCCTTACTCTGCGCTCCTCCATCCACCTCCTAAATACAAGAACCCAACCCATCAATTTTTACACTCCGGCGCATCGAACTGCATCCTTCGAGAAATCCTTTATTATCCTTTATTATAAGTTTATGTATATATTTCTCGTGGAGTCTACAATTAGAGAAATCAAATTGAGAAAAGATCAGCTTTTTTTAGAATAAAAAAAAAAAAAAAAAAATCATGATAGAATATTAAAATTCATCAGAAAAGCAATAATAAAACTCCTAAATCTGAGTTAAATCTACAAACTTAAATCTTACAATTACTTCCGTACAATTTTTTTTCCTTCGAAGTATTTTCTATGCCTCGTAATGAGGAAAGTTACTTAATCCCGAGTTGCGGGATTCTATTTTTACAATTTTTCTTTTATCCCACTGAATGAAGAATCCATTCTACCTCATTAGGACTCTCTTTTTACGTGTTCGTCTCCCTCCCCACTTAGCCAGCGCTTCGGAGTTTGAGTGGTACTTCTTCAAGTCCCGATTATTGAAACAAAAAACTGTGTACTGAGTGGTTCTCGGGGTCGAGCTGCTGCAAGGGAACGGGTAGGCGTCAAGAGGCGTTCAGTTAAACACCAGATTTGTCTCAATGGTTTTAACTATGAAAAAAATGTCGCTAAAATCAATTTTATTTAGCTGTTAAACCCTTTCATATTTTATAAAAATAGCATATTTTTATCAGATGATTAATTCACAATTATCTACAATTAATAAATTTCTATTATAAATAATATATAAATAAAAGCTTAGCCCGAAGGTTCGATGTCGACACCATCAGCCTTCGACCACAGAACTCCCTCCAGACCCATAATTCACAAAATCACCTCTTGCTCGATCTTCCCATTTACGTCTCAGTGTACCTTTTAGACGTCAACCCGACTGCTTGAAACTACTTACCTACCCTTTTTTGAATTTGGTCATAATTAACTCCAACAATTTTACATACCCATTTTAACCACCGCGCTGCTATTTTCTGAACTATATTTACCAGATAAAGCTCCTGCAAATTCTGCCTTATGTTTATTCCTTTTTGGACCAAGGATTCTACGCAGTACTTTATTTTCGAAAACTTTAAGTCGTTGTTCCTCCCTTAACGTGAGCGACTAAGGGGTATTTTTTACATTAAGGCTGTCAGTTCTCAGCTGTGACTTTTAACTTACAGATTTGAATGCCGATATTTGTGTGGGTAATAGGGACCTATAATAGTGCAATACTAGAGTTATAGCCTGAAATGAGCTTTGGGAGCCGAGAAAACAAAATAAAATATGAAAATCTGGTATTACTTATTTTCTCAGCTCCCAGTCAAGATAGAGAAATAAGGTGTTTTATAAAAAAAAATTAATCTCCCAACATTATTTATTCAAAAACCATATTATATTAACAATGATTTTCTGAAAATGGGCAACGTTTCATGGCTATTGCCACATTTTCAAGCCCTAAAACATGCGAAAACATACATGTACGACAAATACGAATTAAGTATTGATAATGTGAAATGATATTCATTTCAGTACACAACATATATAATTAATGAATTACTTTTCATGATCATTAATATAAGGATGCGTCTGATTTACAAATAAAATCATTTAATGTCTAAAATAGTCAAGTCCTGGTATTTCATCATGTCTTATCTACATATATTAAAACTTAAATGAATAAACAATATAAACATTATAAATATATAAAAAAAAATATGAAAAATGTACAACATTCTATCATATTGCTATGATTTTGCAAAATTTATTATTTTGTTATGGCTATTGTTAAACTATTATAGTTACCTTATATAACGACAAATCTCTTATAAACTTTAATATGGATCCCATGCTGCAATATTATCTATCCTGTCACTTACTGCAATAAAGTATTAAGGTTAAGTTTAAATATTCAATTTGTTTATCAATAGTGCATAGTGGGCTCCTATTTTTTGTGTGTCAGTTTTGAAATTTACAGCTGTGTCCAAATGTTTTGTTATGAAAATGGATTCTAAAATTTTTCTTTTGTAATTGTTTTTTTCATAAAATAAAATATTGTTTTATTTTTAAAATTAAATTTGTGATTATTGTTTACTGCATGTTGTGCCAATGATGTTTTATTGATATTTTTTATGTTTTTTTGTGTCTGAATTATGCTGTTTGATTCTATTTTCAAGTTTTTGTTTGGTTTCTCCAATGTATATATTCTTGCATGTATTGCATTCAATTTTATAAATTAAATTATTTTTCTGCATGGGGTCTATTATTTTGTTATTCCTGTTTATTATGTTGATGATTTTGTTTTTATTAATTGGAGCTGTTTTTTTATTGAAATCAAATTTTTTGAGTTTGTTGATTATCTTATTTGTGAGTCCTGGTATATATGTTATTCTATAGAACATATCTGGATTATTTATATTATTTCCCATTTTTGGTGCATTATTTATATTTTCTATTAAATCTGTATTATTCTTTAAATGCTCTATTGTATTTTTGTTATTATTATTGATATAAAAATCAGTTATTTTCTTTTGAGTATTTCTATCTTTTGTTTTGTTAACGGATGGTGTGGCTAATTGGTTTGTATGTATTTTATCCTTATTATTATTTTTTGTGTTTAAATTTTTATACCAATATTTGTTCATTATATGTTTCGGTATGAAATTGTCTTCCAAGATTTTGTAAATATTCTTTTTAATTTCTTTGATGTATTCTATATCAGTTATTCTTAATATCTTTGTATATTACATTATTTATAGTGTTTAAAATTTGATGTTTAGGGTGTTGACTGTGGTAATTTAGTAATCTATTGGTTTTTGTTGTTTTCTTAAACCATTTTGTTTTTATATTGTTATTGTCATAAATAATCGTCATATCTAAAAAGTTAATAGTGTTATTTATTGATTTTTCTAATGTCAATTCAATGTTATTATTGAATTCATTGAATGTTTGTACCAAATCATCAATATGTTCATTTTTAATTATAATCAACAAATCATCAATATATTTATACAATGACAATGGTTTATTATTTAATTTATTAAAATATTCATTGATTCATTGAATGCTTACGGAGTTTACTATGAGAAGATAGGTATCTGGTTTGGGCCTAATCCTAATCAAAACATGGAACATTAATATCTTTATAGATGAGTTTGTTTGTAAAATAAGGAGCATTAAAGATTTCGAATTTTAAAATTGAATACAAGAAGAACTGGAAGGTTTACTGGAACCCCAAAGATCAACTCTGTATATCCAAATTGGTCTAATTACTCTCATGTAAATATGTCATTTGTAATTTATTGGGAGCTTTGAACGTTTGTCTAGTAAATGTTGAGTAGTCTGTAACGACGAGCAGTTTAATGTCATTTTAGTCTTCCAGGATTCCAAGTCAGTCGTTTATCCAGATGTAGTCATGGAGGTTTTTGACATGCAATGAATTTTAAGTGATCAACGATGCAATGAAAGAATTTACTGATGATCTGCAACAAGTGTCATCAGTGTAAGTTATGTGGGCAGTGGTAGGATGAGTCGGGATATCAGCTGTATACACTGTGTAGAGAATGAGAGCTATGATACTACCTTGAAAAGAACCAGCAGATTCAATGAAGAGGGTTGAATTGAAAAAATGATGGTTTATAGGATTGGATAATCAGAAAATGTGTAGAAAGTACGGAGCTTAAAAAGCATTCCTGGGTGTCAGACTTGGTCAAAAGCTTGTTCTACATCGAGAAAGGCTTCCGTGCTTCTTGAGTTTCATTGTTGACCCTAGGTGTTTAAACAGCTCTACATATTCTTTTTTCATCTTGGAAAATTTAAATCACTGAAATTTTAATAGTTTCTACTACCAACCATATATTTGGTTTTATTAGTACTGATTACTAAAAATTTATGTTATATGATGAAATATTTGTAATAACTCAAATTGAAGTTATATCCAAACTAAATTGGAATATTGAATCCAATTTTTTGTTGCTGAAATATTTTTTTAAAAAAATATTTTAATTTAATTCTGAATTCATTAAAATCTCATATCCAAGTTTTTATATTTCTGGCGTTTAAATAATTTGTGTTTCCAACCGTGAAAATATTCATTTATGAATAATAAAAATTTTCTGATATTCAGAATTTTTCCCATACCGTATGAGTTATTAGAGGAAACAATGGAAAGAATTCATGATTCGGTAAAGCGAATGTAGGACCCTCTTAAGCAAACAATATTTCCGTACATTGTGTAGTTTCAACAGAATATGTAACAAGTATTTATTATTAAACCGTAGAAATAGGTGAATATTAAATCTTCATTGTGAGAGGAATTAAAAAAAAAAATGATTCTGTAATACGTGATACAATGTCCAACGCATTATTTGATGTAAAAATAATTTGAAAAAAATGAGGATCTATTAAAAAAAAACAGTGATAGGACGACTATTTTATAAATGTATTTTACATTTATTTACATCAAAAGAAAGCTGAGGCCTTCCTCTTTCCAGCGATACCAACCAGTGAATTGTGTGACAAAATAATGGCGATTTAAAGGTATGTAACCAATAATCGGTTTAAAAATTTCATTTTTCTTGAAGAGTATGAAAAAAAAATGATATTTTTTTATTTCGTTGAATGAGCGTTTTTCAATTTTTTAGGATGCTGAATAAGAATCTGACGTCAATGTTTGTGTGAAAAAATCTATAAAGGTAGTTTGCTTGAAAATCTAATCATTTTTTTAGAATTTGATTAACCTAAACCAAAATCTATGGAGTGGCTGTATTTTTTTTCTAAAATCTGCAATCAAAACTAAACATCTTGGTGCAAGAATTATATCATTTTTTAAACCCGAGATATAAAATAAAGTATATTAATGCTATTTTATTTTTTTTCTCGGCTTCTAGGGCCCATTGGTCGGAACGGCAAAATACGTGTCTAATATTTTTTGACCAGGAAGCTCTAAAAAAATTAACAACAAGATCCGTGAGAGACTGAGTGTGTCCTTCCCTTGTAAGTCTTTTTTAATTATTTGGGAGCTTTGAACGCTTGACAAGTAAATGTTGGATTAGTCGAAAGTGATGGGTAGTTTTTTCTTTTCGTTTAAGTATCGTACGTGGATTCCAAGTAAGACGTTTGTCCAGATTGAGTCCTAGATCGTGAATCTGTTCAATGGTGACAATGGAATATAATCTTTTAACAAGTACAGTAGATTATAAATTGGACTAAAATTAAACGTAATATCTTTTAGTATATTTATTATTAACGAAATTGCTTCAATCAACATACTTTCTGGTTATCGGTTCCTACCTAAGTGAAAGAACTATCAAAGTAAACCATAAATTAGTATCTTAGATCCCATTCTCTCCACAGCCTATACAGCTAACACGTGTACACATAAGTGTTATCAGTAAATCATGATCCTATCATTGCATCCCTAACACTCCAATCCTATATCATAATCCTTCAAGAATGGTATCATAATCGGGTCATTAAAATAAATCCTAACAAATCTTATTAAATAACCTTTACACTTCGTAGTAAACCTACGACTTTCTGCTCAAGTATCCTTAAACAACATTCCACTGATCCCTGTTGGACAGGAAACTGCTCGTCAATTCCGATTAATTACTAAAGGATCGTTAATATGTTAGTTATCAGACCTATTTGGACATATGGAGTAGAGCTTTGGGGCTCTACTAAACCATATAATTCATCTCGTATCCAATCCTTACAATCCAAAATCCTTCGAAAAATCTTTAATGCTCCATAATTTGTCACAAATTAAATTATCTATAAAGACCTTAATGTTCCATATGTACCTGATTTAGCAAAAACTAGATACCTATCTTCTCATGATAAATTCCATAATTATTCAAATTCACTAGTCTCTCAACTTGCTTCCCATCCCATTCCTGATAATCCTCCGAGATGTCTGAAAAGAAGATGGCCGAGAGACCTTTTTATATAAGTTTTTTTGTTAAAGTGCTACTAATAAGTGGTTGCCTGCATGTTATTAACAAGTCATTATAATAATTTATTCAAATTTACCTTATGTATAAATGTATACAGTTGTAAATATCAATTATTAGTTTTATAAAAAACAACCTAAAAATAAAATGTTAATAAATCTAGATTCGAAACTTTTATAATTTGCTTTTGAGCCCAAAGAGAAAGAGGAATAGTTCTATTGATAGTAATAACAATTAATACATAGAATTATTTAATCTAATAAAAATTATAAATTGAACCATTAGAATCGCATTCTTAATCGAATTAGAAACTGCTCCATCTTATGAAAAGTAACAGTTATTTTTATAATTATTATTTATTTCGTAAATATTATTTACCATTCATTTGTATAAATAATGTATATAAACTTAACTAGTCATTTTCATTTCAAGTTCTGACAATATCAAGAAGTTGTAGTGCTGAGAACAGTAAGCTGGCAAGCTTAATACGATTATTTAGAATATATAAAGAAAAAAAACTATAAATAAAATTATTAAAAATTAAATGCTCAAGCATTAATAAAAATAATAAAAATACCTATATTTATCCTCGATAACTCCAACATATAACTTAACAAATTTTTTTCATCTAATTAAACTTTTAATGGTAAACTTTTAATTAGCTGGAAATTATTACTTCGTGTTTTCAATAAATTAAAATCCTTTATCGAACCGACCTGTTTCTCTCCAGCGTATCATGGGCTAAACCCTTGGAAAACCCCTTTGATATTTTGGCTGCTACAACACTTAAACAAAAAATATCGTGTTTATCGACTTACATAAACAACACTAGACGAAAATTCCGATTCATCATAGGCCTATTTTGCTATGTGGTTTTACCGAACTATCGAATTCTTCTGGTATCGTATCTAAAATTCTTATTGTTCCTTACATAGTCACAAATTAACTAATCAGTAATGTTCGTGTTGTCCCATAGGTCGCTAATTTACCACTAACTTAAGACGTTTCTTTTCATAATAAACCGTACAAACACCCTCAGTCCACTTGGATTCTTAACGTGCTACCTATTCCATTCCTGATAATCCTCTGGAGGGCCTCGAGATTACCTTCAAATGTACAACTTTCATTTGAGTGTCACCAATGAGTTCGAGGTGCTTCGTTCATAGTTTTATAGCCGTCTGTATACGCAGCTACAGGTTTTGGTTTATCTTATATTTTTTCTTCCGTTTCTTGTAAATGGACCAGTGTGGGGAGTATTCTTTTCAACCGAATTTAAAAAAGAGGAGGTTCTCAATTCGTCTGTATTTTTTTTTTTTTTTTTTTTTTTTTTGTAACGCGAGTACTCCATCAATTATGAATCGATTTTAATGATTCTTTTTTTCATAGGTAGGTCATACTTCAGAGGTAGTTCCATAAAAATTTTATTGAAGTCAACAAAGAGCTTTTAAAAAAACAGTTATAAAGAAATCACTTCAAACTGTAAAGATGAATCTAAAATAAAAATTAAATCCAAGAAAGGCCATGTTTTCATTTTAATCAACCTCGTTTTAAGCGTAAAAATATAAATCAATAAAAATAGCCCACTACAAAAGCAGCCAATTATTTTTATTATATTTTTTTTTTATTTGGAAATCTCCGTTGTAGCTATGGAATATAACATACAAAAACTATATGGTATAAATGTTAGTTTAATTTCTTTTGTGGAACTCTACTCCACCACGTTAGAAGAAATCCATTCAACAGCCTTTTTTTAAAGATATGAACCAATGCCTCTTTTGTAATTTTGCCTTCGATAATGTTTAAAGCTTCAAATTATTCAACTATAGGACCAGAATATAATCGCTGATCCCGAAATATTCCACCCTTGGCCTTTCACGCCCGTGATTCCATTTAAGTTAGTGAAATCAGCCGCGAGTGAGGTGCCGTCGACGTGACAACAGCGCCGATTTGATCCGTCTCAATCGGAATTCGCCCCTCACTAAAGGACCACCAAATCTCCGCTGACGGGGATTGATCAAGGGCCCAGGTAGCGTGTTCCTGGCAGTGTTTCGAATCTGTTGATGAGGTGATCCTATTTGTACTTGTCTTTTTGATGGTGTCAGGCCATTCAAATAAGAAGACTGAAACAAATAATTGCCGATCTCCTTTTGCGGATGAATGCGTTTATTCACTTTGCATGACAATGATTTGGCAAGCTATTTTCAACTGCTTGATTTAAATCCTTTTTGGAATTGAAACGTCCACAAGCTTTTTTGGATTTCAATGGTTAAATTAAAACATTTCTCTTTTTATCTATCTGTCCAACATGCTTTATAATCGATTCCTGATAACCCACCGAGGTGTCTGAAAAGAAGATGGTCAAGAGATCTTCTGGTTTAGAACGTTTTTTGAAGTGCTACTAGTGAGTAGCTCTTAACAAATGATTTTTTTAATTTTTATCAATTTATTGAAATTTACAGCTGTACAAATATACTTCAAGTAAATGTGTTAAAAACGTTTACAATAACATGCCAAAACCTAAAAAGAACTACTCATCAGTAGCACTTCAATAAAAATTTACACAAGAAGATCTCTAAGCCATCTTCTTTTCAGACGCCTCGCAGGATTATCGGGAATTGAGTGGGAAGCAAGTTGAAAAACTAGTGGGTTTGAGTGGTAATGGAGCTTAATATGAAAGGATAGGTATCTGGCTTGGACCAAATCAGCAACATATGGGACATTAAGATCTTTATGAATAAGTTTATTGGTGACAAAGTAAGGAGTATTTAGGATTTTTCGAAGGATGTTGGATTGTAAGGATAGAATACGGGAGGAATTGGGTGGTTTAGTAGAGCCCCAAAGCTCAACTCCGTACGTCTAATCACAGTCATGTAAATGAGTCTTTTGTAGTTAATTGGGAACTTTGAACGTTTTTCAAGTAAATGTTGAAGTAGTCTGTAACGAAGAGCAGTTTCTTCTCGTTTTAGTCTTGTATGTGGGTTCCACGTAAGACGTTTGTCCAAATGGAGTCCTAGGTAGCGGATCTCTGTTGAACGAGAAGTGGAATATTAAATAATTAAAAAACGTTTTTAAAAAATGTTTGATTGCCAGTCTAGTGAGCACTGGTTAAAATTTTTTTTTTTTTTATATGCATTTATTGAAATTTACAACTGTACAGAATATATACATCAAGTAAATGTATTGACAACGATTATAATAACATGTTAAAACTTGGAAAGAACTACTCATCAGTAGCACTTTATTAAGACTTCTACACTAGATGGTCTCTAGGCCATCTTCGTTTCAGACGCCTCGGAGGATTATCAGGAATGAAGTGGGAAGCAAGTTGCGAAACTAACGGATTTGAGTGATTATGGAGCTTACTATGAAAGGATAGGTATCTGGTGTGGGCTAAATCAGCAACATATGGCACATTAAGGTCTTTATGGATAAGTTTATTGGCGACAAAGTAAGGAGAATTGAGGATTTTACGAAGGATTTTGGATTGTAAAGTTTGAATACGCGATGAATTGGATGGTTTAGTGGAGCCCCAAAGCTCAACTCCGTACGTCCAAACAGGTCTAATCACAGTCATGTATATGAGTCTTTTGTAATAAATTGGGAGCTTTGAACGTTTGTCTAGTAAATGTTGAAGTAGTCTGAAACGACGGGCAGTTTCTTGTCGTTTTAGTCTTGTATGTGGATTCCAAGTTTGTTTGTCCAAGTGGAGTCCTAGGTAGCGTATCTGTTCAACAGGGATTAGTGGAATATCATTAAAGGATACTGTAGGACAGGAGGTAGTAGGTTTACGACGAAGGGTAAAGGTTATTTGGTGGGATTTGTTTGGATTTATTTTGATTCTCCATTTTTGACACCATTCTTGAAGGTTTAGGATATGGGATTGGAGTGTTTGAGAGGCAATGAAGGGATCATTGTTTACTGATAACACACATGTGTCATCAGCGTAAGTAGTAAGGACAGTGGTAGGATGAGTTGGGATGTCAGCTGTATACACTGTGTAGAGGATAGGACCTAGGATACTACCTTGAGGAACAACGGCAGATTGGGTAAAGAAAGAAGAATAGGAAAAGTTATGATTAACTTTGAAGGTTCTATCGCTAAGATAGGAACGGATAATTAGGAAGTATGTTGAAGGAAGGAATCTACGGAGTTTGTAAAGTAGTCCTGGGTGCCAGACTCGGTCAAAAGCTTGCTCCACGTCAAGAAAGGCTCCCGTACAGTACATTCCGCGCTCCAATGCAGAGGAGGGTTAAAAATTAAAATAAATATGTATACATAATATATGAATTACTTCATTAGGTTTGTCTTCGGAACCTCGAGACGTTCTCATGTTTTGCATCTCTACACTGAGTTAAATTGGCTTTTCCCCTCCTTCCGCAGAAAATACTTCCTAGGCACCTACCTATTTCAAGTTACTATACCTATACCATCAACACCCGTCACCCTCCCTTTATTTACAGTAACCTGAAATTCAAGTCTGTTATCAAATCACTGCATAAAAGATCTTGTCTTTCCGATCTCTATACTCCATCCCACAGAAGTACTGCATTCCAACGTTCCTTCCTTGTCCGATCCTCTACTCTTTGGAATCCCCCCCCCCCTGTATCCGCAATGCTTCTTCCCTTGAAACATTCAAATACTATTCTTTCACCATCTTCTTTCCCCCCAACCCGACGCTCTCTAAATATAAGGATGTATGTACTCGTCTAATTTAATTACTAAGACCGTCAGACATAAAACATTATCATAAATTATAGTTTGACTATGATAATGTTTTGATTTCTTGTAATGATATTTTTTGATTTTCTATCTTTTATTTTTCTTTAAGGTTCTGTTTGGTTTTTTTCTATTCTGCAATTTTGTTTACAATATTAACCTCTATTTTGTATATTTATTTTTTCACTCTCTTTTTATTAACAGTTTTTTTCTTTCTCTAGTTCTTCTCTGTATTTTTTTTTTCATACATATTTGTATTCAATTTTATCTATGTTGTTTTATTTTCAATAGCCTCTCGGCCAGTTAAGATCTTACTTTGTGTTATTTAAAGTTATTCTTAAGGGCCTTTGTCCCAGAATAAAGTTTTCTTTCTATCCTATTCTACATATATGTTTTTGTAATGCACTTTAAACGTCGATATGATTTTTCTTTCAGTGACTCAGAAGTGCTCATAACTCGGGCTTCAATATCGGGTTAATATGTCTTTATGTTTCTCTTTGAGAGCAGAACTTCTTTGCTTATCATCTGTTCCAATTCCTAAGAAACAACAAATCCTCGCATATCATAGAGTTCTTACCGTTCGTTCCTCAATCCAATCGTCTAAGACAAGAACCAGTTATATAAAACTAGTTCCTTTGGCAAAGCTTTTCTTATTTGTTCCTTCTTTGCAACCTATTTCATATTTCTATCCTTAAATCCTCTTACCTTGCATTATTTCAACGTCAATAGTTTACCTCTTCAGATATCAACAAATTGGTTTTTGTTTCTTTACTGGAGTTTTTATTTTCCCCATTCTATTTACCCATGTTACTTTACTCAAGACCAAAGATAATGAAAGTTAATCAAATATAAATACTCAGCGATAATTTATCGATAGTATAAATTTTTTTTTACTAAATTTGTCAGGAAGGAAAATCCAGTAAACTTATCATAAAGAAAACTGTATTGAAAATACTTCCTGTTCCAGTGGCAGAACTTTTCAGGAGTTCGGAAGGTTCCTCAATGTATAACTTTCAGGCTTAAAGTAACTTCTTTGCTAACATTTTTTTTTTTTTTTTTTTTATTGGAATCGGCTTTGAACCCGACACCAACTTCGTGGCCAAAGTGAGGAAGTATATTCATCTGGCGGTTATTGGTATTGAACCAGTTGGAATAACAAATATTTTTATCATCGATAATAACAATCCGACATTTATTTTATAATTCAAGGTCAGTTAATAATTAAATCTTGACATTGTTATAAAATTATAGTATATATATATATATATATATATATATATATATATATATATATATATATATATATATATATATATATATATATATATATATATATATATATATATATATATATATATATATATATTATATTTTGTCGACCCTTAGAAATTATAAAAATAACTTTTCTACAATATTCGGGTTATAGGCCCTCCTTAATCTATAGGACCTTAATATTTATATATATATATATATATATATATATATATATATATATATATATATTTCGGGTTATAGGTCCTCCTTAGTTATAGGACCTATAACCCGAATATTGATTAATAGTTATTTATATTTATATATAAATAATATATAATATACATACATATATATATATATATATATATATATATATATATATATATATATATATATATATATATATATATATATATATATATATATATATATATATATATATATATGAATGTATAATATATATATATATATAGATAATCCTGCAATTATTTACAAAGGCTTTGGAGAGTCCTTCCACTCTTCTTGGATAAGCAAGACTTCTTGGAATCCTACTGCGTCACCTTGTTACTGGTATTGAAACCATTTTCTTTTTTTAACTTGACCTTCTCTCAAAAAGATATTTTTAAATCCAGATATTTATTTTCTATTAAAACTTTAGGATCAAGATATCACAAAGAAATTATACAACTAGATATGTGTAATATTATTTTTTCTGGCTGTGGAACTCAAATCTGACGTTTGTTTTGAATTAGAAAATTTCTTTATATTGTATTATATTTATATATTGTTCTTTATATTTGATTCTTTATTAGTTCAAGTTGCAATTTCCGAATTTAAAACTTTAACTTTTGGCAGTTGTCATTGCTATATAGAGTTCGAAAATATATATTTTTACGCTTTTCTGAACACCCTTGAAAATGAATCAGTGGACAAAATAGCAATCTAGTTTTGATTTGAATTTGATATTAAGTTGAGACTGCTGTAGCAACATTTTTACAACTGACGTTCCACAGATCTAAAAAATTATCTATAAAAAAAAATATTGATCTTTGATATACCGTGTATTTCTACTAATCCCTATTAACGTGATCGGATAGTGTAAAGATTTTAAATAAAATAAAAATTTTATATATATAGTAAAAAAAGTGTGGTTACCAATCGAAATAGATTTAGAAAATAAAGAAAATATCTAGTATCAGAAGAAACAAAAAAATATTTTTTGTTCTTTAAAAAAAGACCTTTTATCTTTTTTTTTTTTTGACGGTTGGAATAATTGATGAAGGGCCATTATGCTTACAAGTTTTTTAATATTTTTGATTTCACCTCGAATGGGTTTTTTTTTCTTTATTTTTTTTTTTCGAATGGGCCAGCAGAGGATCACGTGACAATTTCCATTCTTTCTTCCTTGTTCCTTTCTTTTCTTCCAACATGCTTTCATCTGTTCACCATGTTTCTTCTTTCTGTCCTCAGACCATTTTGTACAAGTCCTTTTCACTTTTCTGCCCTGGAATCCCTCTATCTTCAATACTTGAAAGTATTTTTTATTATTTATTTCCTCCATTTTTATATTGTTTTTTTCTAAATCCCTATTTACTTCATTGACCCAGCTTGTTGTCGATTTCTTATTCCAAAGATATCTGAAAATCTTACTTGTCAATCTACTATCAGGCCTTCGATACAAGTGACCAAAAAACATCAATCTTCTTTTTCTCATTACATTTGATATATTTTCTGCATTTTGATATATTTCAGCATTATTTCCTAAGTTCCAACCTTCTATTGTGTTTTGTGGGCCAAATATTTTTCTCATGATTCGTCTTTCTAGTATTTCCAATTTATCCAAATTATAGTTTAATGCCAGACGTTCACTTGCCAATAGACATTCCGGCTTCACTACTGTGTTGTAATGCCTTATTTTTACATTTTTGGATAGGCATTTTTTATTGTAGACATCTTTGGTAATACCATATGATCTCTCCATTTTATGCAATCTTTCCTCTATTGCAGGTTTTTCCAAACCATTTTCTTGGATTATTTCTCCCAAACACACACAGTTAAAAAATATTGGGGATAGTCCATCACCTTGTCGTACTCCTGTTTTTATTTTGAAGGGCTGTGAGATCTCTCCCATAAATTTCACTTTAGAGACTGTGTCTGTAAGAGTTTCATGGATTAGGTTTGCCAGTTTAGATTTTATGCCAGATTTTCGAATTATTTTATTTATAGTTTCTCTGTCAACAGAATCAAAAGCCTTTTCGATATCTACGAACATAACTATCGCCTCCATTTTATTTCATTTTAATTCATATTTAAATTTCATTTCATAGTAACTGTATTTCATAGTAAATTTCATTTGATAGTAACTGATCAAGTATCTGACGTTTTCCATATTTTCCTTTGATATCAAGAAAAACAGCATGTTAAAATTCTTTTGTCTTTACCCGATTTCAGTCAAGAACCTCCGTTTAAAAGGTCAACTTATTAATATCGAGCCAAAGCACTCCTAAAGCTTTCATATCAAGTTCTACAAGAATATACAATTAAATGAACTTCAGTTGACATGACGTCATAAATCATAAATTATTATGACTTTATCAAAGAAGGGTCAAAGAGAATCTCAGTTAATTTAGAAGTACATGAGGCTGACTTTATGACAGTTTTTTTCTTTATTATGTTTGCAATCAAAGAAAATTATCGTATTAATAAATCCTACAAAAGAAATATAACAAATAATTCAATACTACTATGGTATAATTTTCGTATCTTATTTCATACTTATTTATAATAATATAAAATTTTACGGAATTACGATTTCAGAAGACTTAGGTTCCACGTAGGACAGAAAAATTATTTTTAGTATTTTCACCAATATATCGCGTCTAAAGTTAGAATATTTCTAATCAATTGGCATCATAAAATCCTTTTGGGCCGTAATAGTCCAGTCAATGAATGCTGAAATCAGGGGGTTAGAGTGCATGAAATATGCGATAATGTTTGACTTCAGGGCTTCGTTAGGAGTAGTTATATAATTAACACTAAAAAAAGGGCCTTTCTACACATTATAATAATTAATACGGACAAAAGAATTTTTTTTTTCTCACAAGATATATTGATATATACAATCAAACAAAACAAAATACATTTTTACAAGTCATAATTGATATTGATTATAATGACAATAATATCTAAGGTCACAAAAGTTGTAAAAGAAATCGCAATAGAATCCAAACCTTTATTCAGTTCATTTAAATGAAAGAAATCAATTACTTTTTGCAAGCATTTAAAATAAGTAGAAAAATTTTGTTCGTTTTTTCTACGATATTGTAGTCTGAAATATTTTCTGATGATAAACTTCCATCTGTTTTGAACTACAATTTTTTTTTAATTTTTTTTTTTTACTGTTATCATGACTTTGACACTCCAACAGCAGATGTCTCAAACAATTTATGATTCATGAGTCACAATTTTTACACTTTTCGTTTGATTTAATTTTTAAACTAAAAATTAAAAATATTTTTAAGTAGTCATCTTTGGCTATTCTAAGTTGGGTAATGGTTCTCAGCTTAGTTATATTTATGTTATATTTTAAATAATCTTCCGGCTGAGGGTTGTTAAAATTTGAAATTTTCATAGACAATGGGTTATAACTTATATGTAAGGTGCGACCAATTTCTGTTGAGAATAAATGGTTAGTGACTTTTTAAATTATTTTACTTTTGTTATATAGTAATTTTTGTGGATTAAAAAAATCACGAAATTGTTCTGAAACATTGCCGTTAATTGTTAAGTGTTTAATTTGAGATACCCAGTTACATTTAAAATTAGGTTTATTGATTTTTTATTATTTATAATTATTTTTTAATACTAGAATAAATAGTGGATTCCGTCATGTTTCTAATCTCAGAATATAATTTGATGTACATTTGGGACAAAAATATAGAGATTTTAGAAATTTAAGTCGGATATTTTCAATGATTTCTAGGTTGATTAAACTCCAGACCTGAGCTGCATACAAAAGTGAAACCAGTAATAAAGACCAACTAAACTATGTGATGAAGATATTAATTATATTGCACATGGTACTATGTACAGTAGCACTGAGATGGAACATTGAATTACCAGGAGAAACAGACAAATGCCATAAAACAGCAGAAACTAGCACTCGAGAAAGTACATCATTAAGTTTTATTATGGAGTCTAATGTAATACTTGGAAGATTAAAAAATTCAGTGGATGAACTGTCTTAATGGACAATAACACTAAAGCTATTACGTGGGTTGGGATTCTGGATTCTACTTTTAGAGAAAGGGTTAAATTTCAGTTTAAATTGAATTTTGTATTCTTTTATTTTTTTCCTTGGTTAAAATTAGTTCCCCGTGATAACATATAAATTTTATGGATTTTTGTTTTCAATAAATTATTTTTAATAGTGGCTATTAGCTATGTCAATGTTGTATGGAAGATTGGCTTGAGCCTGAAACTGAACATTTTTTTTTTCTATAAGCTGTTGAAAAACTTCCAAAAGAACTTTGAATTGCCCTAGGGCTAAAAATAATGAGTTTGAACGCGGATGCTAACCTCATCACCTGAAGATTGATGAATATTATTGCCATTTCTATTGGAATTATTTTATTAGAATTCTAGTTTCGAATGCTAAACATTCATCTTAGTTTTAAAACATACAGAATTTTCAATACATCAGCAATATGTTACATGGATTATATATACTTTTATTTTAATTCATAAATTGTTTTATTGAATAAATATTACAAACTGCCTCTTAAAGGGCAATGGTTAATATGGATGAAAAATAATCCATTCATACACTATATACAATTAAATTAAATAAAAATAAAAATCCTCAAACTATACAAGACATTAATATTTGAAAAAAAAAATCATAAAATAAAAATATAAACAATAGTAATAATAAAGGAGAATAAAAATTAAATTATTTAAAAAGCGCAATCACACTATATATACAATATACACAAACATTCCAGGGAAATCCTTGTGGATGGAAGCTTGTGGATGGACAAGCTAGGTCCCCAGTAATCCCAACGCTCTTCTCTCAGCCGCATCACCAGTGTGAAAATTTAGTGGAAGCTTAGAGAGAGAGCGCTGCAGTCGCTCAGGACTTCAGTAGAAACTGGCCATCGCCAGAACTACGAAAGGTATATTGAGATCATTATGTAGGTGTTTTGTTGGAGAGATAATATGGAGCATTTACGGTAGTACGAAGGACTTTGGATTGAAAGGATTGAATGCTTTTTATATTCGTTTAGCTGTCTCTCACAGTTGAAGTTCATAGGTACAAATAGGTTTAATAAGGAGTTTGTTTTCAATGGAAAAATGAGATGTCTTATTTAGTAGTCTGTACTATTGGCTGAAGCGTTTGTTAAGTTTTTGCCTTTCAAGTCTAGTGTGTGCAAGTATTTTGCAAGTAGAAGCCAATGGGTTCCGGAATATTATTGATATAAACAGGAGGGCAGGATGTGCGGCGGAGAGTAAACTTTACGTGGGTACATTTCGTTTAGATATACTAAAGTTTTTAAAGACAAGAAAGCAAACATTGGTACTCACCTGAGGAGATCTAAGATATATCTGAAATATATCCATCGTGGAAAGGGGAAGGGGACAAATATTTGATTGTCTTACATTTTTAAAAACTTTAGTATATATAATCGATGTAGCATAGTGCTGATGCGTTGAAAATTTTGTATGTTTTAGAAATGAAGATGAAAGTTTAGCATTCGAAACCAGTTTTTAAAATAAAATAATTCCAATAGAAGTGGCTATTAATTCATCAATCCTAATTGTATGGATCCATCTTTACCATCATGGGCTCCTCAAGTTATCAAGAAACAGTATTCTCATTCTTCGTTTTGCCCTAGACTTCTGAAGACTCATTGTTCAGTCCTACTGAAATACTAAATTTATTAAATCAATAAATCAAATAGGCAAATATTTATATTCTGTCATTTGAGTGGTGAACCGAAGTCAAATCCGGATGAATCTATTGGGGCACACCCAGCTACCAACAAGTTGGTACCCTTAATCCAGGGGAAAATCTGATGTTTGAGAGTGATTTCTATTTCCATTTTTTTTTTTTTTTTTTTTTTTTTTTTTTGTGTTCCTGGATAAGAAGGGTGATATTTTCTACTAACCCCTTTTATGATATTTTTATTGGTTCAGCTTAAAGAACTGATTTATTCAAAATCGATTTTTTGAATTATCCTTAATTATTTATATATACCGTTTAGCGCTCTCGTTCAGCCTCATTACTGCATGTATGCGGAAAGCTGATTAGGGATTCTTCGGCATAAGTAATTTTAAGCGCTTTTATATTTAAATATTCAACTGAACCATATTGAATAATCGCCTCAGTTTCCTTTAAGTAATATTATTATATAAGATTCTGTTAACATAATTGTAAGGTTAAGTATCCATTAATCCGTTATTAAAAAAAGCGATAGTAAGTCGGTAACAGTGAAGTAAGAAAATTGACCGAAACATTTTACGAAGGATTTTGGAATGTTACGATTGGATACGAAAATAATTTTGAGATTTAGTGGAGCCCGAAAGTTCAACTCCGCATGTCTAAATAGTTCTAATTACAGTTTCTTGCCATTCAAGTCTGATTTTAAAAATTGGAATTCGAAGGCTGTTTTAAATAGTATTTAATGTGCTAATGACTTGAATTTTTAGAAAAAGTAATTAATAAGCCAATTGCTAAGTCATCACATTGTTGCGTTGTTACTGTATGGCGTTAGAGGGAGGGAAAAAATTACTTTAGCAAAGGAAAAAATAATAAATCATCTAGAAAAGGGCAGAAGGGAAGATAGTGGGGAGGGGGTGACACTTTCTGACTCAAATTTATGACCTAATAACTTCATATCGGTCAACCTTTCGTACAACCTAAGACCGCACCTTTTTAATTTATTATATCAAGTCTTCAGCGTGTGTACCGCACATTTATTTCGGCATGTACATTTTTATTTATTAGTCATGCAGGCATATATTTTGAACATTTTGAAAAACATAATAAATTGATAATCATAGTACGGAAAAGATAAAATCTCTAATTTTATTCACATCTCGCTGTAAGTTGCGACTTGTTCAATATAAATTAACATATGATGTTAAATTCCAAAAGGGAATTTAATGCAGTTCAAGTTTTATCCAGACGTCTTTCCTCTAACGAACTTCCTTTAAAAACTAATAAAATCGTTAAATATTGAAATAAAATAAAAATAGAATCCTAATTCTAATTCTAATTCTAATTGTGGAACAAGAGTGGCCAAGGATGCCCTATAGAGCGGGCACTATCCGAGAGAGGTATATACCGAGGAACAGTATTGTTTGTGATGAGTCTCTATAAAAAGAGTAGGAATGCGGTTAGATCCAGAAACCACATATCAAAAGAATTTGAGACGTCAATAGGTATCCACCAAGGTTTTAGCTTAAGTCCGCTGCTTTTTATAATAACCCTGGATTTGGCACTAAGGAGGCACTAATTTCAAATGAGGCAGTTCCAGTTAGGGCACAGAAACCTGCAACCCATCCGATTTTCCTTGTTAGCCTTTGCTGATGACCTCGTCTTGCTAGCTGCTAACGACCGAGACCTCCAACACAACATAAATGTACTCCAAGAGGAACTAAGAAAAATTAATATGATAATCAATCCCGGTAAAACTAAGTATATGAGAATAGGAAAGAAACCCGGAAGAATAATGAGAGTACTAAGAGTTGGCGTAGAGAGATTAGAGGAGGTAAAAAGTTTTAAATATCTTGGTGCCCATCTCAACGAAAGCGGCTTTATCGACGAGGAAATAGTTTAGAGAATAGGAGCGGCTGGGAAAATGTTTAATATGGTCCGAAGGGGTTTCCTGGGAAGAAGAGAGGCGACCAAGCAGACTAAAGTGGCAGTCTACAAGAAACATTTCTGCCGATCCTGTTATACTCATCGGAATCATAGACCCTCACAGGACTGCACAGAAGGCAGATCCAGGCTATGGAAATGAGGTACCTGCGAAAAGTTGAAAGGAAGACCGAGGAGACAGGATCAGGAATGACACCATAAGAACCAGTCTCGACGTATAATCGGCAGAGACCATCCTGGAGGACCACAAACTAAGATGGTTCGGACACCTCCTCAGGATGGATCAAGAGAGAATCGCCAGAAAAACATATGAGACACGAATGGAAGGAAGAAGGCCTAGAGAGAAAAAAATGTAATTATACATTCTTATATAACATACGTTTACATAAATTAAAATAAAATATAAGAACATTCAATGCTACAATAATAAAGGAATGTTCTTTTATGAACATGCCGCTATGGACTACTTTTTGTAAAGTTCCCTATATTTTTAGATATTGGTTTTTTACTATATTCATAATTAATATATGTTAATAAGTACTGTTGTCAACTGACCTTTTACTTGTGCAGGTATCTTAAGAAAATCTCTAATTATTTTTATTTATTTATCTTATTTAAAAAGTATGTTGAATAAAGATAAAAAAAAAAAAAAAAACTAAAGAATTATATCCAACTTTTAGTATCTTTCAGTTTAAAAAAAAAAATTGAAAAATAAGCATATTCCGTCATATGCATTATATTTCATTATTTTAAATTATTTTCTTCCTGTATGTATTAAAAAATATTTAGATATTTTATTCAGTTATTACGGAGAAAAAATCTGATTTTATATATACTTATATACTTATATTCTGATAAGGAAAAACTATAACCAAAAAATACCCACAACTTACAAAATGTGGAAAAGCGTTATTTTTATTTTTTTTTTCATTTAAGCCATTACAGCTCTTAGCGGCACATGTTTTATAACAAAATATATTCTGCATTAAATATCTGACCAAGAAACTGTTGACAAATCTTCGATCCAAAATGTGCCTTATCAACGCCAAAATCAACGCCATCAAAAGCCAAAATGTGCTTATCAACAAAGCGAGAGCACATTATTGAGTGTGAAAAGAACATTAAAAAACTAAACAGGGGAAGACACACTCAGTCTCTCACGGATCTTGTTGGCAATTTTTTTTGAGGTTTCTGGTCAAAAAATATTAGACACGTGTTTTACCGTTCCGACCAATGAGCCTTAGAACCCGAGAAAAAAAATAAAATAGCATTAAACTAATTCATTTTTTATTTTAAGTTTAAAAAATGATATTGATATGATTCTTGCACCAAGACGTTTATTTTTTATTGCAAATTCAAGAAAAAATACAGCTTCTCCATAGATTTTGGGTTAGGTTAATTCAATTCTTTAGCTTTACACCATTGAAGAACTTAAAAGATCTGTATTTTTTTTTTTTTAACGCAGCCAATTTATTTGTTTCTACAGCTGAATATTTCCGCTAGTTTTTGTAGACCATCTATTTTCTTTTTTATATCATATTATTTACACAATGTTATAAAGCTTCTGAAAAAAATAATGCTCACCCGTTTTAATGGGGGGGGGGGGAGGTACACCCGCTTTTCAGCGAGGGTGGAAATTCTAACTTACTCTTGAAACTTGGAGGCTCCTCTTCCCTTCTGGTTTATCCGACTGCCTCCTCCATCCAATTAATTAAGCTCTTAATCGCCGTTGAACAAATGACTAGTGTTCCATATCGACCGTCTTAACAGCTTCCGAACCCCTTGAAAGGTTCCCTTATCTCCCGTATTTAAATCCTCCCGCCCCAACGTATTTTAAACGATTTCATCACAAATGTAAAGTCTTTGAACCTGGTACGTAGTCTTCACAGATTATTCCCTTTAAATATTGACCTATTTTCTCACGTTCCTTTTTTCACTTTTCTTATAAAAAAAGTTTATCCCACTTCTTGAAGAGAAATACCGCGAGACATTTTGAAACAAAATTAGTAAAAAATATGGATTTATTGACACTACGGTGCTTTAGGCTGTACTGGGATCAGTAAATATTAACCGACCATCCAGTCGCTCACAAGCATGTTGTTGCTCGATATGAACAAGGGAACCGGCAAGATATTTGAAGTGGGTATACCTGCAGGTGATAATATCCAAAAGACAATAATAACAAATATGTTCAGGTATCAGGATCTGGAAGCGGAGCTAGAGGCTATATACATGCTGGATAAAGTCAAAATATCTTGTAATGGACTAATCCAAAAATTAGAATAAATTCTTTTAACGAAGAAGGAATATTGCTGGGAAGATTAGAAGATGCACAAAACGCAGTACTTTTGAACTCAACAGTAATAATCAGAAAAACACTAAACTTATAAACTTTCGGTTGGCGAAAGCTCCCGAAATAATACAATCACCACTTTATGTGCGAAGAATAAAACAATAATAATAATCATAATAATGGAATATTATTACATTATGATCGATTTACTCGTTACTAACTTTATTAAATTCCTATATATGTTTTAGTACATATAATATATTTTTTATTTTATTTATTATGCAATCGTAATAATGTACTGTTGTACGATCTCAATAGAAGGCCGGTTGAGTGAGAGATTCAAAACTAACAAGGGGACGTTTTGAGTTGTAACTCACAAATTTGAATGCCGATTTTTGTATGGGTAGAAGGGACCTATTATAATGCAAAACTAGAGTTATAGCCGCCAATGAGCACTGGGAGCGGAGAGAAGTAATAAAATACAAAAATCACGTCGTTTTTTTTTTTTTCCAGCTCTTAGTCAAGATAGAAAAATGATTCTTTCGCGAAAAATTATAGTTTTGTATTTTATTTGAAATAAAAATACTTTCGTTATTTATAGACAATTTCTACACTAATAACTGATATAATTTTCAAATTCCTCATCTCAAAAAACAACTTGTAAGCAAGAAAGAGGCTATCAATCTGTTAAAAAAAACATAAATAAGTTGCGCTATCTCACACATTTTGCCACCGATTAAAACCAAATTTTAAGGTCACCTAGAAGCCGTAAAACTGCATAGTTTAGCACTAATCCGGAGGTCGCAGGATTTACCCTTATTGTCATATCTAAAGTTATAGCTGAACTCGGATTTTTTCATTCACATCAGTTTTTGTCCACTAAAATCTGGAGTAAACCCAATGTTATATGCATGGATTAAAAGCAGAATGTATGTTGATTCAAGTGATGCTATTACGATTGTAATCGGTTGAACACAGCAGTTGTGATGGCCGTTGATGAAATCTCAACTTCAAAATTTTAACCTCCTCCAAAGAGGTAAAAAATGAATATTTTTCAATTTTGATAAAATCTCACATATAAGGGTTTAATGGTATGTTAAATCGAGATTTGAGGTCAGTTTCTAATGAAAAAAAATTCAACTGATTTACAGCGGATTTCCTTAAAATTTCGTATTTTTTTTTTTATTTTTTTTATTTTTTTTTGAGTTTTTGACAACCCTAAACCCGGGCGGTGTCTTGAGCATAACGAAAGTATTTTTATATCAAATAGCACAACCTCACTTAAACATGAAAGAGATAGATAGAGATAGAGAATCATTTCTCTATCTAGACTGAGAGCTGAAAAAAAAAATAAAACGTGATTTTCATATTTTTAGTTTTTTTTCTCAGCTCCTAATGCTCATTGGCGGCTATAAATCTTGTTTTGCACAATTTTAGGTCCCTACTACCCACACAAAAATCGGCATTCAAATCTGTGTGTTACAACTAGGGTTGGGTGGTAGTCGATAGTTACTATCGATATATCGATAGGTCATGCCTATCGATGGTCACTATCGATAGTGCTGACTATCGATAGATCTTTTTTACTAATTTCAAGTTTTGAAACATTCGGAATTATGCTGATATATCTTTGTCCAGTGTCGAGTTCTTTTGAAGTAGAATTCGGAATTCCTAGAGCTCAAGGGTTCTCTCTAAGATTAAGCCAGGAAATGCAAAGCAAAAAGGAAAGCAGAAATGCTAGTTTTTCTTCCGGGAAATATGTGGCTCAAGGAGCACACTTGACTCTTGAAATTAACTATTTCGTTATTTTTCTTTTTTGAAGATTTGATTTGTTCATTGTTATTGTAATCATATAGATTGTAAATACATTTTTAAAATTCAGATAAATTAGTTTATGATATAATCTTATAATTTATAATCCTGAAAATTTCAAATAGTGAGTAGATAACTGAATTTAATTAAATTAGTTGAAATTCTTTTTGAATAGCTTTGGAAAAAAAAAGAAGAAACTATCGAAAAACTATCGATAGAAATCGATAGTTTTCAACCGATAGTATTGCCCAACCCTAGTTACAACTCAAAAAGTCTTAGTGTGAGTTCAAACGTTCATAAAGATGATTTTTGTAATGGACGTTTTATACTAAAGTTAATCAAAAATTAATTTTTATTTATGTTCATTATATACATATATATATATATATATATATATATATATATATATATATATATATATATATTATATTTATTTTTTTTTTTATTGTTTCACTTCCATAGTAACCCTATGGAAAGGTCGTTTATTTTAATATTTTTACAGGTTCCATGCATATTTGCATACTACCTGTAATTAACAGGTGTGATATTATTTTTAATTATGATGAATTACAATTGTAAAAGTTCTATATATAGAAATTAGAACAAACGGGGAAAAAAAAGAAAATAAAAAAAAAAAAAAAAAAAAAAAAAAAAAATCATGAACAAAAAGAACTATTAATAGGTATAATTAAAAATGCCATGTTTCCCCATTCATCAGTACTGTCTTTATCAGTAAATATCTGTTGTGTTCGTAAAGGGTGCAGTTGTATAGTAAATGATGAAATGTTTGTGGAGTCTGTCCGTCGCATTCACATGTGTCTGTGTTTTTGATGTGAAATCGTTTCAAGTAATGATTAGTTTGTCCATGTTCCATTAGCAGTTGTGTAAATTTGTGATGTGTACTTTTTGGTGTATCGTGATTTTGTAGTGTGATGTTTGGGATGTATTTGTTAAAGGGTCGTCCTTTTGTTGATTTGTTCCAAAGTTTGTCCCATTCAGTAAGTGAGTCTGTTTTAATATGTTGCTTAATAAATGAGATAGGAATGCGATTGTAATCTATAGCAAGTTCTGAATCGTGAGCAGCTGTTTTTGCCAGTAAATCTGCTCGCTCGTTCCCTTCGATTCCACTATGGCCTTTGACCCAGATCAATTTAGTTGGTGTTCCACGGTTCATTAGTTCAATCAAATTTGTCTTGAGTTGATGTGTCAGTGGGTCGTTGGATTTGGGGTTATTAGTTGAGTCTATTAATGTCTTGTTGTCCGTGTAAATGGTGTATTTGTGTTGAGCAACGTAAGTTTTTCTTAGAATATATTCTGTAGCCTTAACTACGGCTAATTTCTCTGCCTGATTATTAGAGCAGTTACAGCCTAGTCTGTATTGTTCATCGTAGTAGCAGTATTGTGATATAGAGTTAGTGCGCATCCTGTGTGCTGTTCGTCTTTGCTTCCATCCGTGTAAATGTCAATACTTCCTGTGTCTATGTCTGTAGCTCCTGTGTCTGTTATGTACTGTGTTAGTTTAGTGTGTATAGCAGGATGTATCCAGTATTTGGTAGTTAGTTCGTCTTCAATGTCCCTTGGCTCCATGTCCTTATACTTTAGTCCTTGTTTTCTTATTTTATATAATGTCGTTAGTTCTGTAATTTTTAAGTGAATTGGTTTTATCCCTGCTAGGACACAGGCAGCGTCGTAAGAGATAGTGCGATAAGCTTTGCTTATCCTTATTCCCATCAGTCTCTGGACCCGCTGAAGCTTTTTCAGATTGATTGGTTTGACTGCTCCTGATTCTCAAACGGGTATGGCGTAAAGGAGTTTTTGGGATGATAGCCCCTTCATAGATAATTTTTAGTGCCTCTGTCTTTAGGCCCCATGTGTTTCTTGCAGCGATAGTTAGTCCGTTTACTGTTTTTATTGTTTTATTAGCAACGTAGTCTGTGTGTGCTTTCCAACTTAGTTTCCTGTCGAATGTTATCCCTAAATATGTCATGGTTTCCGTTTGTACGGATATATATATATATATATATATATATATATATATATATATATATATATATATATATATATATATATATATATATATATATTTGAAATTCATAAATTAGAGGAATGTATTTTTAACAATAGATATAAGTATAGTTGTTAACATGGTTTTTAGTAATGATTGATGCATATGCGCCTGTTAATAGCTGGTTTTATATTATTTGATATATATTGTTCCGCCGATTCAACCCTTCTGTAATATTAACATTCTATACCTAGCTAGTGGAAAAATAAGATATGGTTTTTTAATAGGTGTCATTTATAGTGCTTGCATACAAAACCACCCCCAAAATATATAATCCTATTTTTTTTACATTTTCCAAAATAGCGAAAATTCTAGACACAATATGGATATTATACAGTTTGAGTTTCATAAATATATCATCAATAGATACAAAAATAAAACTTCTTAAGGGTTTTTACCCCCATTTTTTTCTTACTACAAGATTAAGCGTATGGCTATTTTAGATAAATAACAACTAAAACCAGGTAATAAACTTTCAACAGAGGATATTGTCTCCATATGTTTAACCGGGTAGAACCTTTCAACAAAAACAACCTTAAAAAACATGGACTTAAAACATAAAATTTTACCCGGAATAAAACATTATATTTATGTAAGGTGAAACTCTTGTTTTACCAAATTTCAGGGAATCCTCCTTATTTGATTTTACGTTTCATTGTTATATGTTGTTATGGTTGCTTTTATTTAGAATATTTTATCTTGATGATATATTTCTTTCTTTTTCTGCCGAACAACATATTTAAAAGCTTCATGGAAAAATTTGAAGTTCTTTGTTTTTTTTTTTGCTTTCCCCCCCCCCCACATTAAACATTCGCACAATACACAAGAGATACAATAACGCTCGACATTAATTCAGGAAGCTTGAATTAATTGAGTACAGTTTCCATGAATGGGACCCTGGAGTGGGTATTACAAACAAGGCCCTGAAGTGGCTATTCGTACCATCAGCCAACTGTTGGTGACAGAGTTGGTACTTAGGGCTCCGGCCAATAGTGAATTTATCGGACGTGTTTATCCCACTAAATAAACGGGTTGTAGTATTCTTAACATAAATAAAAATTAATTTTTGATAAACTTTATTATAGAACGTCCATTACAAAAATTATCATTAGGGACGATTTCAGCGTTATGAAATCGTTGGAACTTACAAGGGGACGTTTTTGAGTTCTAACTCACATAATTGAATGTCAATTTTTGTATGGATAGTAGGGACCTGTAATAGTGCAAAACTAGAGTTATAGCCGTCAATGGGCATTAGGAGCCGAGAAAAAAAAAATGAAAATCAGGTTTCATTTTATTTTTTCAGCTCTCAGTCAAGATAGAGAAATGATTCTTTCATGTTTTATTGGAGTTTTGTATGTTATTTGATATAAAAATACTTTCCTAATGCTCAAGACACTACCCGGCTTAAGGGTGGTCAAAAACTCCAAAAAAAAAAAAAATGACAAAATTCCAGGGAAATCAGCTGAAAATCAGTGAAATGTTTTTTTTCATAAACAACTAACCTCAAATCTCGATTTACCGCACCATAACACCCTTATATTTGAGATTTTATCAAAATGAAAAAATATTGATTTTTACCCCTTTCGAAGAGGTTAAAATTTTGAAGTTGAGATTTCATCAATTTCTAACGACCATAACAATTGCTGTGTTCAATCGATTATAATAGTAATAGCATCACTAGAATCAGCATACATTCTGCTTTTTATTCATGCATATAACATTGGGTTTACTTCAGATTTTAGTGGACAAAAATTGATGTGAATGAAAAAATCCGAGTTCAGCTATAACTTTAGATATCACAATAAGGGTAAATCCTGCGACCTCCGGATTAGTGCTAAACTATGCAGTTTTACGGCTTCTAGATGACCTTAAAATTTGGTTTTAATCGGTGGCGAAATGTGTGAGATAGCGCAGCTCATTTATGTTTTTTTTTAAACAAATTGACAGCCTCTTTCTTGCTACAAGTTGTTTTTTGAGATGAGGAATTTGAAAATTTTATCAGTTTTTAGTTTAGAAATTGTTTATAAATAACGAAAGTATTTCGTGAAAAAATCACTTTTCTATCTTGACTAAGAGCTGAAAAAAACAACAACATGATTTTTATATTTTATTGCTTTTCTCGGCTCCCAGTGCTCATTGGCGGCTATAACTCTAGTTCTGCACTATTATAGGTCCCTTCTACCCATACAAAAATCGGCATTCAAATTTGTGAGTTACAACTCAAAACGTCCCCTTGTTAGTTATGAATATCTCACTCAACCGCCCTTCTATCGAGATTGTACAACACTGTTACATAATAAATTTAAAATAATATTATATGTAATAAAACATATATAGAAATATAAGAAAGTTTCTAACAAGTAGATCGATCATAATATTCCATATGTTGCTGATTTAGCACGAGCATAACATTATGTCCCTGTGAAGGTGAATACTGCAAACATACAGTTCATCGTTATCATTTTTCGTATCTCATTTTTTTAAAGGATTTTATAATTTCTGCAACCTAACAATAAATTTCTACATTATAAATGCAAATACATTAAAGTCATCAGTGAGTTATCGCATAACCTTCTGACCTTTACCTAACTTCCTTACAAACATCATTCAAACGCTCCACAGTGGGGTACTTGAGTGATTTTCTTGGCCAAAAATATTTCTGATGTTTAATTCATTTTTTTGATCCGATACGCTGAAAAATATTTAATATATGAATATAGAAATGAGTTTTAAGAAAATAATAGGGTTTTTAATGTTTTAAATAAAAGAATATTAATCAATGTAAGCTATAACACGAATATTTTTATAAAGTTACTATCAATGTTTATGGATTACACACACGCATACGCGCGCACGTGCCTACGCACACAAACACACACACACACACATTTAACTGATGTAAACTGTGAATACTCATTAAATGTTTTTGATGTTGCACCACATATATAAAATTTTATTGTAGACGTAATTTGAGTAGCGGCATTACACACTTTAGCGTCAACCATTGTCAGCAACAACGTGTGCTAAACAGTACACAATCTTTGTGCCAGTACAATTGTTGCTTCCTCTAATTGATTTGCTTGGTGTTGACGATATTATATATCTTTATTCCTTATGTCTGCATTCTTCTTGATAAACCTAATTCTGGTAGGACGGCAATAGCGGAGAGGATGGTGTTGCATTCTGCCAAACAACTCGCTTTTCAAATAATCCACAAGTTAAGTGGCACAAGAGAAGTTTGAAATATGTTTGCATCAGAGTCATAATCATTCGCAAAGTTCTGGATTCTTATCTCTTTAATGGTCGCCCGTATTTTTTCCATTGATAATAATAATTTACCTCGATGCCACACATCATTATTTTTGACAAAAATAGCTTCTTTTTTGTGCTTTTCCAAACATTTTTTTTTTAAACTGTGGCTGAAAATGAGAAATATTGTGCTTGATTTCATTTATTTGTTGTTTTTTTTAATAATCGTCATATTTTAACATAATATTCTGGGCATATTCTAATTGTTCTTTAGAATTAAGGTCCTTTTTTTGACGCATGATGTCAAATACATTTTTTTCTAGTTATTATTATGACTCCTAAAAAGGTCCTAAAAGGAAAAACAAAAATAATATTAAAAATGATCACAAGAACATTCACATTAAACAAACGAAAACAACAGACATTAACATGTACACGCACATCCTCACGAATCAGCAATTACCGGTTATATATTCTTAAAGTTGAATCATTCCTCTTTATTCTGATATATATATAAAAAAAAAGTGGTTGGAAATGCTTGGAAGTATAACAAAAACATTCAAATTATTTTAAATGTTACACTAAAAACGCCAAAAGATTTTATATTTTCTTGTGTGGTATAAATTATTCGCAAATTATTACCAAAAAATGATAAATATTCTTTCACTTACCTGCTTCAGAATGATGCATAATCCAAATTGTCTTAAAAATTCCAAACTCATGAAAAATTATTTTTTTCACAAAGGTAAATCTCTGGGTGACAGTTAACAAGTGAGTTCGCAAACAAAGAGTGGTGACTTTGTTGTGTTACACCTGGATTATCCCAGCAAAGGAATTAGACTTGTTGACAGACTATTTCAGTAATTCCTTTTCGTCTGAGATAACTTTTACAAAATGGACTTTTGGCCAGCATTTGAAAGCAAATACCCCGCTGTGTGCTCTTTTACGACCAGAGGATCTGATTTCTGGATGTACCTCACATCCGAGATACACTCTTAATCCGCTCTCAACATTTTAAAATGTGCTCTTCCTTTACCTAGTAGTCCAACAGTCACAAAGAAGAAAATAGGTAATATAATGAGATATGAACGTAATTTTGTTTCTGATTTTTTTTTAATCACAACTTATGTCATTTTCTGAGATCGCATAAAGATTTATTTTTCACCTGCTTATATCTGCTTTCTCATTTAATGATACATTTATTTTTTTACTGCATTTTTCAACTTCTTATCCTTATTTTTAAATTTATTTGCTTTTTATTGCTATTGTTGCTACTAATTTTATATTTGTTATTATTGTTTTAAAAAAATTCTAATAAGTATTAACTATGAAATAAACTCCCCATCAAAAGTACCCCAACACTTTAAAAATATTGAATTTTATTAAAACGCATTTTTTTTTTGTAATAAAGAAGGGTTCTGAAATCTATAATAAACATTATTAAACTAGACATAAACATTTTTTTATGAAAATAAATTACAATATTTCACCAATAAACAAAAAAGTTAGAAAACGTCCTTTTTTAAAAGTTTTATTTTTTACAATTTTAACTTTTATATTTAATAAGACATATTGCCCCCTCTGGCTTGAATGGCTGCTTCCACTATACTTGTAAATAACGAAACGAATAATAAACATGGACTGAACGAAAAAAAAAAATCTAAAATTCCATCGTTTGTTATTAACAGGGCAAAACATTGATGTGTCTATTCCTTAATGCCTCACGTTTTATGAATAATATGAATATAAACCAAGTATGGATTAAAGTAAAAACATGGAAAATCTCTAGAATTATGAGTGTTGCAATACTTTTGACGGGTTGTTTAGTTCAATACAATTATTCTTAGGGCCCCAATAATAAAATTTTATTTTAATTAAAAGATTAATAGTAAATATTCATTATTTCGTATATGGTAACACTAACTTAATCATAGCATCCTATGATAACTAGTTGTTTCTTTTTTTTCATTTATGCAACCGCTTTTTACTTTTTTTTTTTTTACTTGTGATAACAATATAAACTCATTTTATCCCTGACTGGATATATAGGTGCATCTATCTATAATCTACTGATTTTTCTAATTCACATTTTAAATTAATAACTAAATTAAATTTAAACAATTGAAAATTATCCGCAATAAACTTGAGAGAAACTAAACGCATAAAGTTGAGAGGAAATAAGGGTTTTAGTCGTGAATTTTTCAATTCAAACCAACATAGCTCCTAAACGGTTGGTTCTAGCGACATATATTATATAACAAAAAATATTTCCCATTAAATTTTTGAAAAGAAAACTACTGGCAAATTTTGTTCAGAGCAATACCTATAGAGCTTGAGTGTTTAAAACAAAAATCCAACACTTAAAAATGTAGGCAAAACTTGACTTAATTCAAATCAAAAAATGTTATAGAACAAAACATATTTTTCAAATTAAATGGAACTTTCAGTTTTTGGATCCGAGCAACACCAACAGAGATCAAAATATTAGAATTTTGAGAATAAAAAAAAACGTTAAAAAATAATGTCTCCCATCCATAAGACATCCTTATGAAAAACACAGCTTTTTCATGATAATTGGACTAATAGTTTTATTAGGGTATAAACAGGATAGTTTATTGCTTTAGAAAATTTAATTATGGATGATTTGTTTTATATTTAGTTGGGATTCCTTATAAAAAATTTTTTTTTATGTTTTCACTCCATTTTGAAAGATAATTCCAATAAATAAGTTGGATTCCAATAAAATTCATCAATATAATGGCATGTCAGGTATAAGCAAGAACAATACACCGCGGTATCTCTTCCGTGGCATTGGTCTTGTTAATGCGATTAGGGAAGGTCTCTCATCCATGACTTGTGGCCGTTGATGGAGAGTGGTTGTGGCTATCCTGCCAGTGAAGTGTTCTTGTAATTTGTCACGAAATCGATCTAATGAGTCCATAAATAGTCCCCAACACTTGACTTCCGTATCATGGTGTAAGGTTATGTAAGTAACTTACTAAGGGGCTCAATATTACTGTTATTGAAAGTGTTTATAATTAATCTTATATTTAATATATAATAATATTCCACTGATGCTTGTTGAACTAATCCGCTACATACGACTCCATCTTAACAAACGTTTGTTATTTTCGACTGCCCCAAATTTGGCTAGTCAAGCCTTCAAAGCTCACTGAGTAATGAACTGTTTTATTAGATTTATTAATGGATCTCCAGACGTTCTCACATATCTCACAGGTATTCTGAAATTGGGTGGCTTTGCCCCAGTTTCCGACATCAACACTTCCTGTGTGCACTTATATTTCAAACCTTGAAAACCAAAAAACCCACCTATATCCATGACCACCTTACTCTATTCACCTCTTAAATACTAAAACCTAACCCATCAACCTTTACACTCCAGTGCATCGAACTGCATTCATTGCCCACCTCAATTCGAAAAAGCTCCACTCTCACTTCCTTTAAATATCATTTATTTCTTTACCTACTGAATTTTCAATCATCCGAGCAAATGTAAAACGTGAATATCTATGTAATATACATTATAATAGTATGTATCCTTTTACAAGATTTCTCAGTTATTTTGTAACTCATAATTTAATTATTAACCAATTTTTATTATGATTTATTATCATAGCCACAAGATGTTCTTATGTATTGTACTCATTTGTTGTGTTTAGGGGACAAGTAGTCCCAGAATAAAGTTCATTTTCTTCTTCTTGTCTTGGAATGATAGTTATCTTGTTCTGACCAAATCTGCGACTTCGTATAACCATTTGGATCGTTATGGATAAGTTTATTTCTGCCATTATGAGGAGTATTGAATAAAAGACTTTGGATTGTAAGGATTGGGTACAAGGAGGATTGAATGATTCAGTAAAACCCCAAAGCTCAACTTTGTATGTCTAAATAGTACAAGAAATGCACTAATCTCCCAGCTCACTCAATTCCTAAATTACTCGGTGGGGGATCTGAGAGGAAGTGGGCCTTGGGATTAAAAGAAAAATGGAGAATTAAAATAAATCCAAACCAATCTCATCAGATAACATTCACCCTTACCCGTCGTAAACCTACGACTTCCAGTCCTACAGTATCCAATAACATTCTACTGATCTCCCTTGAACAGATCCGGAATGATAAGAAAAGTTATTGACGTGTCATTGTAATTATTTTAACGCGCATTTAGTTCGTGTCCTGTAAGTCCAAGACAATGTTATCACTTACAAGAGGAGGTATATCTACAAATATCAATATGATTATTGCACAAAAAGTATTAGTTTTGAATGCAGATATTATAAAAATACAGCCAATTATATATTTTTGTTTAGGCTAATTAAATTTAAAAAAATATATATTAGATCTTCAAGCAAACTACCTTTATATATTTTTTACACAAAAAATGACGTCAGATTCTAATTCATTACCCTCAAAAACATTGAACAACGTTTATTCAATAAAAACGAAAAATCTTTTTTCACCCTTGAAGAGGATAGTGAATTTTTCAAATCGATTATAGGTAACTTTTCTTTAAATCGCCATTACTTTGTTACGCGATTCACTCTGATTTGTATCGCTAGAAAGAGGAGAGCCTCAGCTTTCTTTTGATGTGTATCAATGCGAAATTCAATGAATAAAAGGAAAAGAAAAACATATTTGAAAAGTAGGAAAATCCAAAATACTTATCGATTTTTAACTTGAGTTTAAAACCATATAGGATGATGAAACGAAAAATATTTCAAGCGTATTACCACTCTATATGTTGAGTAAACTCAGTATGAAATTAAGACGTTCATTCGTCTAAACGTAGTTCGAGCTTAATATTTGGTCAGGTATATTTTAAAGATTCTTTCTCGTCTGGATTTCCTCGCTGCTCTTCTCCAGAAGTCCATCTCAGCTGCTAGTAGTCTTTTCCGTTGCCTTACATTCATACCCCATTTTCCATATGACTCTTCAACTTTCCTGAGCATATAGTTAATGTCATCTCTATCTTGGGCCAAGATTACCTGGCCATCAGCAAACATAAGGTTATTGATGTATAGAATTAGAAACGATGATATCCGAGAAATGAGGGGGATAAATAGGAATATCCTATCGACCATTGAGGAAAAAAGACTCAGCTGGTTCGGGCATGTGAGAAGAATGCCTCCAGGAAGATTACCGAAGAAGATTATGGACATGGAAGTGGATGGAAGACGGAGAAGGGGAAGACCCAGAGTGAGGTGGAGAGACGGAGTTAAAGAAAGCCTGATGGGACATGGCATAACAGAGGAACAGGCCTTGGACAGGGAAGGTTGGAGAAGGATCCTGAGGGATATTTAGGGGAAGGAAAACCACATTAGTGGAAAACTCCTATAAAAAAAAAAAAAAAAAAATATTTTAAAGATTACGATTTTTTATTATTCTATTTGGATGAAATTTCGTATTTAAGGGTTCTTTTGAAGGCTGAATTTGAATCTAACGTCGGCTTTTGTGTAAAAAAGATCTATAAATACTTGATGATATAATCTTTTTTTTTCTAGAATTTAATTAACCTAAACCAAAATATATGAAACGGTTGCGGTTCCTTTAATTTTCAATGAAAAATAGTAAAATTCCGAAAATAAAATCATGTCGATATTATTTTATTTTTATTTTTTTTATATATAAAAATTTATTGAAATTTACAACTGTACAAAATATATACATCAAGTAAATGTAGTGATAGTGAATATAATGGCATGTAAGTAACTTGTGAAGAACTACTCGCTAGTAGCACTTCAATAAAGGTCTCCAGGCCATCTTATTTTCAGTCACCTCAGAGGATAATCAGGAATGGAGTGCGAAGCAAGTTGGGAGAGTAATGGATTAGAGTGGTTATGGAGCTTACTATGAAAGGACAGGTTTCTGGTTTGGGCTAAATCAATAACATATATGACATTAAAATCTTTATAGATAAGTTTGTTTGTAACGAAGTAAGGAGTATTTAGGATTTTTCTAAGGATTTTGGATTGTAAGGATTGGATACGAGAATAATTAGAAGGTTTAGTTGAGCCCCAAAGCTCAACTCTATATTTCCAAATAGGTCTGATAACTGACAAGTAAATGAGTCTTTTGTAGTAAAGCGGAAGGTTTGAGCGTTTGTGTAGTAAATTTTGAAGAAGTCGAAAATTTTTTTTTTTTTTTAAATTTGAGAAATAAAATAAATTAGTACAATGCTTTTTTTATTTATTTTTTTTCAGCTTCTAGGACCCATTAGTCAGAATGGCAAAATATGTAATAATTTTTGACCTGAACTTGTTACAAAAATCCGTGAGAGACTGAGTTGGTCTTTTTTACCCCAGGAAGGGCCTGCGAGTTATTCTTTCCCTAATTAATTTTATTATTCAAAAGAAACGTTTTTATTTTAGTATTTTTTTATTACATAGAAATAAAAAAATGTAAACATATTAATCAGTAATAAATTTGCCAGTAAAAGTTATTCAATGTACAATGATAGTTCCAAATAGATTATATGGTATGTCCAATGCCATCGAAAAAATTGGTTTTAGCTTATAAGGTAGAGGACCTAAAATTCTTACCTATCGCTGTACCATCTGATCCCTTCAAGTAGCCCTTGACCTAATAAGGGGAGGTCCTTACATTATATCGAACGGTTCATTCTTTAAGGGCCTTGAGTGGAATAACATTCGTCGACTAAGGACTCGAAATTGGCCGCTTTTGGGTCAACGAGCCTTGAGCAAAAACTTGCCCAATTCATCTCAACACTAACGACTATAGCAAAGTAAATAGAATTAGTTTTTCTTCTTTTTGACTTAGTAGTGCTCTATTTCTTTTTTTTTTTCTTTTAATGTGTTTGACCTAAAGAAATGAATAATGCTTAATCTCCGAAATAATTGTGGGCAAGAAAAAGTTTATCAATGAATTATATACTAAAGTTGACATTAAATTTCTTAAGAAACACATTGTTTCTTTTAATATGGTACATTTTTGGTATCTCTCGCAACAATTATTTTATTGTTAATCAAGAAAAAGTATTATTATTAATGAATATTAACATTTAATTATTAATTCCCGTTTAAAGGTCACACTAAAACCAAATGTAAATTAATATTATTACTTTAAGCGAAATATTAAAGAAAAGATAACGATAGAAAAATTAAAAAAATCGAGCAATAAACAAAAAATCAGACGTCCTAAATCCCAATCCTTGTTTTTCCAATTAATTACATTCAGACTAATACATTTATATATGATATATACATCATAATAAACCATTCATCCATTTACATATTACACAACAAAAGGAAATTTCATCCACCTGTACCTGAGAATACCACTAAGTTTTGGAAATACCCACATTAACTATTATCCCTTACCTCCCCCCCCCCCCCCCCCGAATCCCGAGTTTAGTATGTATACTGGAATTGTTATAATTTAGTAGTAGATACTGCTACTCATCCTTCCACTGTCCTCACCACTTACGCTGATTAAACATGTGTGTTATCAGTTAACAATGATCCCTCCCAAACATTCAAATCTCATATCCTAACCCTTCAATAACCTTTAACCTTTGTCTTAATCCCACGACTTCCTGTTCTACAGTAACCTTTAATGATATTCCACTAATCCCTGTTGAGCAGATCCACTACCTATGTCTCCACTTGGACAAACGTCTTACTTGAAATCCACTTACAAGTCTAAAAAGACAAGAAACTGCTCGTCGTTACAGATCAATTCAACATTTATTAGACAAACGTTCAAAGCTCCCAATTAATTACAAAAGACTAATATACATGACTGTGATTAGAACTATCTGGACGTACGGAGTAGAGCTTTGGGGCTCCACTAAACCATCCAATTCATCTTGTATCCAATTCTTACAATCCAAAATCCTTCGAAAAATCCTCAATTCTCTTACTTTTTCACCAATAAACTTATCCATTATGATCTTAATGCTCCTCCATATGTTGCTGAGTTAACCGAAACCAGATACCTACCCTTTCATAGTAAGCACCATAACCACTCAAATCCCCTAATTTCTTAACTTGCTTCCCACACCATTCCTGATAATCCTCCAAGGTGTCTGAAAAGAAGATGGCCCAGAGACCTTCTAGTGTAGAATTTTTATTAAAGTGCTACTGATGAGTAGTTATTTTCAAAATTTGTCACGTTATTGTAACAGTTAACAGCACATTTACTTGATGTATAAATTTTGTAAAGTTGTAAATTTCAATAAATTGTTATAATAAAAAAAAAAAAAGTAGTAGAAACCATATCCACCGGTAACATTGTAACTAGTTTCATACTCTTATGTAATATTGTGTAATTATATATATTTTTATTATTCTAACACATTTTGTTATATATTTATATTGTAGCTAACTTGATGTTTTGAAGTAATCTGTACAGCTTATATGATTTTTTCGTAACCTGTTTTTTTTTTTCACTGTAGGGCATGATTGTGAGAACAATATAGTCTCGAAATGTTGCCAAAATAAGTTGTTATTTCATTGGCTAAACCTCAAGAACCTTATAAAACATTTAATAGTAACAGTAAAAAAAAATATATCTGTATGTATACAATTATTTTTAATATAAAGTGTTAGAGCTATCGGGAATAATATACTGACATTGCACCAATCAGTTTGATAATGATCAACTGAAGTAACATGGCAACATTGATTCGTACACGTGACGTTAATTGAATTCTTTTTAGATTCTGATGTAACGGGAAAATTATAATTCAAACAATTATCTCTTCGCTGAAAAATCCTCATTATTAATTATTTAGGTTATGAAAAATTGTATTATGAATTACTGAGAGACGTGATTACATTTAAAAATAAGGATTAAAAAAACGAAAATCAACTTGTTTTTTTTTTCCTTTTAATATTATACCTTGCTCGTAGGAGGATCCCTATGTTTTAAATTCTAATATTGTTTTCTATTTTTACTTAGTTTTTATGTGAGATATATTGCTGTTTCCAAACTAGATTAAATTCTATTGACTCTTATGTTTATAAAATTCCAATTTACTATATTTTATAAGGTATGTAGGTAACACCCTCAAAAAATATATAATAAATAAACTACAAAATAACTTTATTCATTTACAAAAATCTATTTATTGTAAACAGTTCATTATTTTTCCAGTGTAATTAGAGTTTCCGAATTGAAATAACAGTTATTTATGTTATTGCAGCTATTATTTTCTTTAGTAGATTTTGGTCATTATTAATGATAGATATCACAAAATAAAATCAAACAAATATCATTTTTCGTGTAGTCCAGTCTATAAACATATTGTAGAGTGCATGAAACATGCGATCATTTTTTACATAGATTCATTAGGAGTAGTTAGAAATAATATTCATAATAATATATATATATATATATATATATATATATATATATATATATATATATATTATATTAGTAATTCTAAGTATTGACATATTTGCGGAATATTGATTGTCTAAAAGGTACAAAAATAAATTATTTCCAAAGGAATTTAGGGAAGCTGCTGTTTGAATAGAAGTGGGCAGGGAATTCCATAAGGAGGTAGCACGAATGATGGATTTGTCTTGGTAGGCATTTTTATGTGAGAGGATATACAGGCTGAAAGGGATCTAGTGTTTAGGAGGTGGATAGATGAGTGCAGAGTTAATAGATCAAGAATATAGGAAGGTTTTTTGGTTTTTAGAGATCGCAATAGGAAAGTACCCAGAAAGTATTGCCGTCGGAATTTACGAAAAAGCCAGCCAAGCTCAGAATATCGGCAAGTAACGTGTGACCGCCTGGGGATCCCGAAGATAAATTTAATGAAACAGTTCATTAGTGCTCTTAAAAAAAAAAAAAAATTAAAAAAAAATGAGCTTCCACCATACCTTCCTTACCTGTTTATGTAAAATTAATGCTAATTGAAAATTACAATTGTATAAACAAACTCATAATTTAATTTTTATGCAAATCCGTAAAATATTTCTAAAAACATCAATCGGACGAGTACTTGTTGTGGTCGTTCTTACAATAAATAAATATGATAAATGCAACTTTTTTATATTTCAATATTTTTTTATAATTTTTAATAATTTAGTATAAATTTTAAATAATTGTTACGACAACTGACACGTAATTACTATAAAATATTGCTGTTTCCTTGTATGATGGATTAATTAATGCTCGTACTAAACCTTAGACAAACTAGTCCACAGCCGACCACACTATATATTGCTCTAAGTCCGTTAACTACACCTAGCTTACTCTCAGATGCTTGTTTCACTTGTGGTGTAAACTTTCGCGTTGCGCGGATTCTCAGCTTTAGAGATTCTAGGGTGAATTTAAATTATTTATATGTTTATATACATTTATATAGTTTTTTAAATTAAATTAAATTAATTTAAGAATTTATCGGTGCCTAATTAGACCCATTTTAGATTTCGGATGCGAAGTATATGGTGATGCAGCTAAAAATATCCTCAAGAAACTAGACTCCATTCACCACAAACTGATACGTAGAACAACAGGAGCGTTCAGAACCAGTCCCATATCAAGTTTGCTGTGTGATGCTGAAGAATGGCCTCTAGAGCTCCGTAGGTACTACTTACTATTAAAATTCTTAGGGCGCCTTAAGTCGAGCAAAGATTTTTTCGAATTAAGTAGATATAAAATACCTCCCCGATTTTCTACTTATCCACTTCTATCAGACCTATTCCAGATTCCAAATATCTACTTAGCTCATCCCTATTCTATGCCCCCATGGAAAACAATTAATGCCTCCTTCGACTTCTCACTTTTCTCATACAATAAAATTACTTATGCGCAAGATTCCATACAAAACCTTTTTTATGAGTCTAAATCAAAATATAAAAATTTCCTTTTTGTTTATACTGATGCCTCCAAGGAAAACAAAGACACAGGTTGCGCGGTAACATTTTCCGGAACGACAGTTAGATATTGCCTTCCTGAACTATACTCGGTTTTCTCGAGTGAATTATTTGCTATCCAATTAGCGCTTGATATAGTTAAATTTTTAGATAGCAACAAAATAGTAATTTGTACAGACTCTTTTTCGGCTTTAAAAAACTTACAAAACTCACAACATTCTAACAATCCAATTTCACATACAATAATAAAACAGCTACTCACAATTAATAAACTAATACACTTTCTTTGGGTACCCAGTCATGTTGGAATACATGGAAATGAATTGGCTGATGCAGCTGCTAAAGAGGCGAGAAATATGTTTCCGGTACCCAATTTACCAATTGTCCTCAGCGACTATCAAATATATATTCAACAGAAGTGCAAGGCTGCGTGGATTTATTATTGGAACAGGATTCCGGATAGTAACAAACTTAAAATGATTTGCCCTAATGGTCAACCATGGTCACTGCTAAACGGCTCTAGGAGGGAACAAGTGGTGATGACTAGGCTGCGCATCGGGCACACAAGACTCACACACCAACACCTACTTCAAGGTAATTCACAGCCCATGTGCTCAAGGTGCCAAGTCCCTCTATCAGTAGAGCACATATTTAGTAATTGCAGTCTACACCCTACAGCTGGAACACCCATCTTCAACAAAGACCTTGGTACAATGTTCAAAAACTATCAACCAGATGTTCTGAAGTTCCTCAAGAATTGCAGAATCTTTAATATCATTTAGATAAACAAGAAATCAGAATTTGGTGCCTCTGGCCATGTTGTAGTACACGGCACCTTAAAATAAAATAAATAAAATAAAATAAAATATAGTTTTTTTTAATAATCAAATAATTATATTTATACGGAATCAAGTAAAGAATAAAAATGTCATTGCTTCCCGAATCACTTAACTTGATCATTATCTATTTTTTTTTTTTTAAATTATATTTATTTAAAGAAAGTATTGCAATCTGCCTCAAAGTGGGCAATAAGTAATATGGATGGTTTAATGGATCCATTCACACAATACGTACAATAAGAAAAAAAATAAAAGAAGAGATTAAACAAAAAAAATGAATAATAAATAATAAAAAAATTAAAGAATGTCATAATATATTATACAATAAATAATGTGAGAAAAAATATAAATAATTATTTTTTAATATTTTTTAAATTACACATTTATCATCACATCCCATGGATGGTCTTGGGTTCAGCGATTGTTTAGGTTACACTGCTTTCTAGTCGCAATGCAATGGCAAGTGAAAGTGATTAAGTCAGAATCTCACTCAATCGTCAGCATATTCTACATTTAATAGAACTCATTTTATTGTGACTAAGTGTGCCCTAGGAGGGTCTTCCAATCCTTAGATCGATTCTCAGCTGAGACAACAAAATATCATTTTACAGTAGACTCTAACTGATCAACTTAAGATAAACACATATTTAAGTATTAATCTAGTAAAGTAAGATTTTCTTTTTCACGGACAAGTAAAATATTATTAATATTATTATTATTATTATTTTTTAAAATAAAATTTAAACATTTATGCCGAGAATTACCCTCGTTATGAAGCACCGTTTAAGATAATGCCTAATGAGAGGGAGTTCATTGTATTTTGTATTTTTAGTTATTTATTGAAATTTACGCCAATAGAATTCAAACACAGTAAATCTAAAGATAATGCTCATAATAACAGATCAATTAGTGTTAGGCATCTACCTATTGGTAGCAATTCAATTAAAGTTCTATATTAAAATGTTTTAAGGCCATTTTCTGTTCAGACACCTCGGAGGGTTATCTGGAATAGAGTGGAAAGCTGGGTGAAATACTAGAGGATTTCAATGGTTGTGGAGTTTACTATGAAAAGATAAGTATCAGGTTTGGGCTAAATCAGCAACTCATAGAACATTAAGGTTTTTATGGATAAGTTTATTTGAGGCAAAGTAAGAAGCATTGAGGATTTTACGAAGGATTTTAGATTGTAAGGAATGGATACGAGATGAATTGGATGGGTTAGTGGTGTCCCAAAGCTCAACTCCATATGTTCAAATAGATCTAATCACAGTCATGTATATGAGTCTTTTGTAATTAATTGGGAGCTTTCAACGTTTGTCTAGAAAATATTTAAGAAGTCGAAAACGAATAGCAGTTTATTGTCGTTTTTGTCTTATATGTGGATTCCAAGTATGGAGTACTAGTTAGCGGATTTGTTTAACAGGGCTTAATTTAATACATTAAAGAATACTTTAGGACAAGAAGATAGGTTTACGAAGAAGAGTAAGGGTTATTTGATAAAATTAATTTTGATTTATTTGAATTCTCCGATTTCGACCCAATTTTGAAGGTTTGTGATTTAAGACTGGTATATCCGGGAGAAAATGTAGGTATCAATATTTACTGATAACTTACAAGTATTATAAGCCTAAGTGGTGAGGACGCTGCTAGTATGAGTCGGAATGTTATTCTGAACTAACTAAAATCAGGAAAGTTCGAATTAAAGAAAATTTTGGATTAGAGTGCAGAGGAATTTTAAAAATAATGAAAGGCACTATAAGTTAAAATAAAATGCTTGTATTGTAGTACTTCAATTATAATGGTATGGATTTTTAATGTTTTTTCTACTGCTTCCTCCTTTAAGTCACTTTAATAATAAAATCTGTAACCACGAAATTAGAGGGGGGGGGGGTAACTTTTATAAGAAGGCTATACCAGTTGTGTTTACATGTATAAGGCGGTTGTGTTTACATGTATAGGCAATATAATCAATCCTAGGCAATAGCAAGGGGCAGTATAGATCTGCTCATGTGCAAGGTATTCTAATTTGATTTTGAAAGTAATAGGTATGGAGATATGGCGTTTAGTCAACAGCTAATTTTTTTTTAATTTCTGAGGGTTCGGATTACTGAGTAGTTCGGACTATCAAGTGTTCGGGTTAGCAAGATTCTATTGTTTTTAAATCAGCAGGAATCAAACCTGGTCCTCAGATTTATGAGTCCATTGCCCTACCAGCAGGAAGGACAGAAGTTTCTAATGGAAACCTCTTCACAACAACAAAAGTTTAAAAAATAAAAAGATAAATAATCGAACAGAAAAAATGAAAACAGTTTACTGTAGGTATAAAAAAAAAAAAAAGAAATAATAAATACCTTTTCAGGTCAGAAATAAATAAATAAGTGAAAGCATTTTTACTGGATCTTAAATTCCAGAGTTAATGTAGTCTATTATTAATTCAATTAACAATATAGATAGGCCCTTTTTTAAGGAATTATTTAAAAAAAAAAAAAAAAAAAAAGAAAAACTGTTGGTTCATTCAATATTCCACTGAATATATATGATGATATATTTTATTCATTCAGAAAACCTAGATGACATCAGAATCGAGCTCAATGGGTTATTCTTACGAACTGTATATCCAGTGTGGAATCGTGCTATTAAAGCAAGGAAATTTTAATGCTGAATATGACATCTTAAGCAAGTTTAAGTAGCTCATATTATTTCCCATTTTGATTGAAATACTATATTTTTTTTTTTAATTTTCTCGCTCCTTGAAGCACGGCATCTTTAAGCTCAATCTTGCCTTATAATCTAATAAAACCAAGTTAAGATAATTTGAATCTAGAATGCGATAGAGCATTGTGTTGACATAGGCTCCACTGCTGCACTATTCCACTATTCCACTTAGACTGGGTAAACTATCAGCCGGCTGGCGTTCAATAGTTATGTCAATCTGTGTTATGTTCCTCGAATTCATCACAGGCTGCAATGTTTGTTACAATGTCACAATGGAGTATTGCAGTTGGCCAGTAAAGATCATATTAGATTCAGTTTTAAATGGTTATTATCACTTTTAGAATGCCTAGTTGATCTATCGTAACATCGTTACATGACTACTTAAACTGTTGCCATGCCATGACTTCAATTATATATTCATGGTTCGTTTTCTATAATTTCGGGAAAAGGGGGGAGGGTTGCAGCAGTGCTGTCAGGTGAGTGGCATATTTTTCCTATTGGATTGGGGTAATTTTTTTCAATTTAGAGAAAATATTCCTATTTCTCTAATTACCTAGTTCCTCTGAAATTCCTCCGTCAAAATTCATCGTTGTACTGGTATCGAGAATCGAAAAATTTGGGTCTATACATACAAATAATGATAATATAAAAAATAAATGACAGTGAATATAAAGAAGAAGTTTAAATATTAAACACTACATCTGACAAGGGGACGTTTTTGAGTTCTAACTCACAGATTTGAATGCCAATTTTTGTGTGGGTAGTAGGGACCTATAATAGTGAATTTCTATTTTAAAAATATTTTATTTTTTTTCTCGGCTCTTTATGCCCATTGGCAGCTATAACTCTAGTTTTGCACTATTATAGGTCCCTGCTACCCACACAAAAATCTACATTCAAATCTGTGAGTTACAACTGCAAACGTCCCCTTGTGAGATAGAAATCCTACATTGGTAAATTTGGTAATTAATTTTTTTTATATTTTATGAATAGAACTTTTTTTTTTTTTACTGTTAAAGAAGTTATTGTGCATGAACCCAACCTTAAATCCCAACCTCCATAATTAATACTTCTTTTTTTTTATATATCCATTTATTGAAATTTACAACTTTACAAAATATTTACTGTATGAAAATATTAAAGTCTGCCTCCACGAAATTCGTCAAAACTTTGAGACCGTTGCATATTAAAAAAATATTTTTACCGAATTGTAGTACACGTTTCATTCAAATAATTGTAGAGAATGTTTTCTGCTGATGAAATTATTATGTTATCATGTTAAAATATTGCCATACTTTTTGCATATTATAAATAACCGTTTTATTTTTAATTAAGTGAATATTGGGTATAGGAAAAAATAAAATAAATCACATAGGTATTTCTCAAGATATCGGGTAGATGTTACTGAGAGATGGAAAATAAAATTTATAAAAATATGTAGATTGTTGTAGTATGCAGTCATAGATATACAGCAATTCAAAATAATATTTTAATTTACAACGCCGACATTTCGACTTTCAGTGCAATTCTTCATCAGGGTTTCAGAGAGAGTGGCAATCAGGCGATGAATAGTTTCTCCACTATCTATACTTCCTCTATATATTCTCTATTATCTATATGTTCATCTAGTAGTTCGCTCTCTCTGAAACCCAGATGAAGTCATGTAATGCAAGTCGAAACTTCGGCTTTATTAATTAAAATATTTTTAATCTGCATACCTCAACAATCTACATTTTTAAATACTTCTCAGTAAACTAATACCCTATCAATATAAAATTTATAACATATCATTATGATTTGTTTACATTATTATGTTTTTAATGCTAAAACATTATTTTTAAAGATCTACAATTATTAATTATTTTTAAATAATATACAAAAAAAAAATTAATCGGTGTTTCCTCGAAACTAGTAGAAACTGTGGATCCCTATATCGTTAAAACGAAAATATTAAATCACTATATTTCACTATTCATTCTAATAAAGTTGTTATATTTTTTTATAGTATTTTAAACGAACACTTTATGCTTTATAAAGTAAATATTGTGTATGGAAAAAAAAAAATTCTTCTATTTTATTAAGAGCAATGGGAGGTAGAGATGTTTTCTATCTCAAACCTAACTGGATTAAACCCTTGCTGGGGACACTAAATTTCTGTTGAAAGGAAATTAGTGGGTTTTGTCCGGAAGGGAAGGGTTTAGTCTGTCAGGGCTGACAGACGCTCCCAAGGTAAAATGTAAAAAAAATATATGAGAGAATAAATCAGACAGTTGGAGTGATGTTGACCTCATAATATGTCAAGAATCAGATACTATCATGGGTAACATTTTGTCACTAGTGATGGGAATCGATACATTATACATCGATAGTTCGAAATTTTTTTTGTCTAATTTCTGTCTTATCGATACCTACGTTACGAAATATAATTTTCTCTATTTTTTAAAGTGCAATATACAAATATGTAGATTTAAAAAAAAAAAAAATTTTATGTAACTTTCCATATTTTATGTAACTAGGAAATATGTTGCCACTTCAGTTCCATCTTAGTGAATTTTTTTCAAAGTAGGACAAACCATCCAACCCACAACGAATAAATTAAGTAGAAAACTTTGGGAATAATTACTTTTCCTGCATTCCATTGATCACGATGTGTGGGAGTTAAATAATGTTGATATCTAACTATATACAGGGTAAGTATCTCTTAGTGTAAAAAAAAAAAAAAAAAAAAAAAAAAAAAAAAAAAAAAAAAAAAAAAAAAAAAAAAAAAAAAAAAAAAAAAAAAAAAAAAAAATAGAAAATGCCACAGACCTCACCTTTCTATTCCAATCCATTGCAGTTATAGATAAATAAAAGAATTTTTTGAGGAAACCACGTTTTTTACCATAAAAAATGTAATATCTAGATTTCGTTTAAATATTTTTCAAACTTTGACCTCATTTTCGGATTTAGCATTAAATTTTCTATAACAGAAGAGTACATGTAACCTTGAATTTAACAAACTTGTGACCTAAAGATAAGCTTTATCTTACCTTATTTAGGGAAGTTACAATGTCTTATAGTATTTCCACGCTCACCGATTTTCGAAAAAAAACTATCCACAAAACTGCAAATCACACAAAAACTTGAAAATTTAATCATCTTTCGAATGATATGTTAAAAGTAATGATTTTGTTTCGATTTCATAGAGAAATTTACATTTGAAATATTTTTTTTTTACTATTGACGTATTGAAATAAATTAAGGTAATGACATTGTAACCGCCCAAAATACCTTTATATACAAAAAAAGAAAACATTAAATAGATATTAAAATTCACGTTAACTTCTTTTAAATTTCTTAAACTTTTGGTAAATTTTCTGATTTTAAAGAAATGGAAATATCAATATATCAATATATAAAACACTAAATTCATGTTGAAAGTTTTGCTGTTAATTTCTGGAAAATTATTTTTAAACTGCTAACTTTGAGGTGGGGGTCTCAGCGAGCTGGGTACTGAATGTCGTGGGTTCAAATCCCACCTCGGCCGGTTAAAATTTATTATAGTTGAACTTCCCACCCAGGCTAGAATAGGCTGGTAACCCGCCCTTCCTCCTCTAGTTGGAGTACATAGTTGTGCCCCCCCCCCCTCCACAAATAATAAAAACAAAGTTATAATACTAACTTCAGTAACGCTTTCTAACATTTGGGATGTGGAAATAAAAAAATATTAATATGTCAAATATTAAATTCTTAGTTAAATTTACGTTGTTAATATTCCCAGATTAGGGAAGTGGTTATAAGATAATATCAAAGTTCTGATAAACTTTCTCAATTTTTTTATTTTACTGTTAATGCAATATACTATCTAATTTTTATACTGTATGTATGCATATGTACTTATATATTAATTATATTGTTGTTATGAAGATGATGCTCATAACCATGTGTCAATTTATTTTACTTAACTTTAATAAAAATAAATCTTTTAAGTATTGTTCTGCAATAAGGAAAGACATTGATTTAAATATGATTTTAAATATTAATAATTTTTTAAGGCGATTTTACAAAACCCCACTGGTATCTGCTTGGGTCTTGGGTGTTTGGGAGCAAGATAAGCGTAAACATTTCAGCGCCCAAGCCTAAGAAGCCAGGATCGATATGTTAAATTAGAAATATTCTAAAGAAGCTGAAGTTAAATTACTGTCAGGGCGAAAATGTTGAGCAGAAAACTTGCTGAAAGAAGTTTCTTCGCGGTCTTTCATTTCCAGAGAGAGCATTAACTTCGAAGATCGTGTCTGGAAATTCGACTCGACGAGTTGGCACGAAAGAATGTTGATCATGGAATCATTAATTGAAACAATAGAAAGAGAGTGGAAACAATTATTTACAATAAATTATCTATTAATTATTTTAATATTATCTATTTAAAGTTGATATTTCATGGTAGAACGAAGGAACCTAAGAATGCCTTAGAAGATCAATCCAAACCACAAAATATCGTAAAAAAATATCGATATTTCATATTGACGATTATTTTAACTATGAATTCGTCTAAATGAATGTAGTGTTTTATATATTGATATTTTATTATTTCCACTTATTTAATGTGAGAAATTTTCATTGTTTATATTGTGTGAATGAATATATTGTCATCCTTATTACTTATAGCCTTAAAGTTAGGAAGATTGTAATATTAATTTAATTTTTAAAAAAGTAGTCTTTTATGACGAGCAGTTTTTTGTCGTTTTAGTTTTGAATGTGGATTCCAAGTAAGACTCTTGTCCAAGTGAAGTCCTAGGTAGCGGATCTGTTCAACTGGGATTAATGGAATAGCATTATAGAATACTGTAATTCAGGAAGACGTAGCTTTCAAATGTTTAAAATTTTATTGTAGTTTATAATGAATTAAACAGCAGGCAGTAGGTAAGTATACTTAGATATCAATATTATGAAGTCCAAAATTTAATTCCTACACATCTTCCTCAGTGGATTCTAGGAAAAGTAACCAGCATAGAATGTTTTTAATTAATATGTAGCTTGTTGGCAATGATTTGCCTTGCTGTTGAAAATAATTGTTCTGTTGCCACTGAAATAGAAACAGTAGAAACATATTTCCTAGAAAACATAAATCAAATTGGTAAAGTGGCATTAAAACATTATATATCGAAAACTTTCATTTATGTAAAACACTTTTATAAAATGTTTATTACATTTTATATATATATATATATATATATATATATATATATATATATATTTGAATTTTTATAAAGAATATCGTTAGAAAAAATATTGATACGAAAATATGAAATTATCGGAAAAAACATCCGAAAAAAAAAAAAAAGGAGTCTAAGAAACATCTTTCGTGGTATAAACAAGAGAAATGATATGAAATAGCTTATTAAAGTAGGAAAACCGGCATTAATTATCTTGTCTGATTAAAGTCAGGCTGTACGGACTTTGTAAAACCTCAACTGAACTTCCAACTCTGGATTGTCCCATTGCATGGAGGTCTCCAGAAATAAATTGACCTCTGTTTCACTAAGAAAATAAGTCTTTCCAGAAATGCAGGTTTATGTTTTTAAAATAAATTATTAAAAATCATTCTTAATAACCGAAATGCACTTAATTTCTATCAATACAATTCGTTAAGTTGTGTTACTAAATAGCCTTTTCTGTGTGAAAACGGACGTTTCATATGAAACGAGCCAATATTTATCAAATAATATTTCCTTAAATTAATTTGATGTTCAGACGCTTTGGACATTTACATTGTAGTAAGTCTTCATCAGGGCTGAAAAACACCCCAACAAAAAAAAAAACAAAAAAAAAGCAGTATGACAGAAACAGTGAATGTTAAAAAAAATTAAGAAAATATAAACTAATTTTAAGTTTTAAGTCTTTTTAACTTCTAAAAAGATTTTTTTTAAAACTATTTACTGATATTTAAAACTGTAAATTTACAACAACAAGTAAATATGAGGGAAAAAATTAATATGACATCTATTGACATTTTATTGTAAAGAAATACTCACTAGTAGTAATTCAATAGTTCTACATTAAAAAGTCTCTTAGCCATCTTTTAAACAAGGAGGATTATCGGGAATAGAGTTTGAAGCGAGTTAGGAAACTAGTGGATTCGAATGAGAGTGGAGTTTACTATGAGAGGATAGTTATCTAGTTAAAGGCAGATCAGCAACGTAAGAGAAATAGCAAGGAACCTTTCGGATTTTACAAAGGATTTCGGATAGTAAGAATTGGATACGAGAAGAATTATAAGGTTTAGTGGAGCCCCAAAGCTCATCTGTATGTCCAAATGGGTCTAACTATCGACATGTAAATAGGTCTTTGTAATTTGGTTTGGGAGCTTTGAACACTTGCCTAGTAAATGCTAGAGTTGTCAGAAACGACGAGCAGTATCTTGTATTTTTAGTCCGGTATGTAAATTAAAAAATAGGTTTAAACAAATAGCAATTATGACTATAACACTATAACCCTTTTCGGACTTTTTGGCAGACGTTCGTGCAAACAACATTCATTACTGTGCTTTTTTACTTTACTTATATATATATATATATATATATATATATATATATATATATATATATATATATATATATATATATATATGTGTATATAATAAATAATAAATTAAGGCTTAGCGAACCCGAAGGTTTGATGCCGACACCACCGACCGTCGACCGCACACTTCCCTCAAATTCACTCCTCCAAAACCCAAATCCCCCAGATCTGCCCTGACGCATTCCTCCAATCTTCGTCTCGGTGTACCCCTCGGTCTTTTACTTTTCTTCTTCTTGATCTAACCCTTATACCTCACGGTGTCGGGGCAGCCAGCAACCATGCTCTAAACACCTCTCTATCCGCAGTCAACCTCCTAATATCTCCCATAGTGAGTCCCCTCCTCCTCGCCAGATCCGATATGAGGTCCTCCCATTTACTTCTCGGTCGTCCTCTAGGTCGTTTTCCCACTGCTTTTGCTTCCCATACTTTTTTTGGCAACCTATTGATTTTCATTCTTAGTACATGACGAAACCACTTTAATTCTTTTCTGTGAATATAGTCTATCAGCGGTTCCTACTTTGTATTCTCTCTTATTCTTTGGTTTAGGATTAGGCCCAACCTTGTCTTGCCAAGAGGAATTTGTGTGGCTTGTATTTGGCTTTCAAACTTCTTGATGCCAGGCCATTTATCAGCTGCATAGGTCAGCGTAGGGATGAATACTTGCTTATATACTACCATTTTGGTTTTCATCTCTACTTCCCTTTTTCCAATTATAACATTGCGGAGCTGGTAATAGATGGTCGCTTTCCTTATGCGTCTTTTACCTGACGGCTCATAACTGATTATATTTTTCAGAATTCGATCATTATTAAACCCAGCGACTTTACATGCCCATTTTAAGCGTCGCGCTGCTATTACTTGAACTATATTTACCGGATATAACTCGTGCAGTTCCACATTGTGAAGCCTTCTAAATTCTCCTTTCTTTTTTCAGTTTTTTCATCCTTTTTTGGGCCAAATATTCTACGCATTACTTTTTTTTTTTCGAAAACTTTAAGGCGTTGTTCCTCCCTTAACGTTAGTGGCCATGTTTCGCATCCGTAGTATAATAGTTGTATAATAGTTGTTGGTAGTATAATAGTTTTGTATATCCAATTTTTTAATTTTTTGGAGAGTAAGCGCGAACTGAGTAATTTTGCGACCGAGAAATAACAAGCATTACCGGCTTTTAACCTAGCCTTTATTTCTTCTTGAATTTAATTTTTCCTCGATATAATAGACCCTAGATATTTGAATTGCTCAACGTGTTCAAACTTTATCCCGGAAATATCTACATTACTAAAATGTTCACCGTTTCTACTACTAACCATATATTTCGTTTTATCGGTATTAATTACTAAGCCTATTTTGTTACCGGTTTTCATGAGTTTTATAGTTTCCTCGTTTTCACCCAAAAGTACCAAATCATCGGCATAACCAAGAACCGGACATTTACCACCCATCTGTAATCCTTTTTCCGTAAACATTACCTGCCTAATGAAGTATTCTAGCGCTAAATTAAATAATACCAGAGAAAGAGAACCTCCAAATATATATATATATATATATATATATATATATATATATATATATATATATATATATATAAAATGATTGTTAAATATCCTCTCGGCTATTATTATTGTTTTTTATCGAGTAATTGAGGTACAAATATGTACACATGCAATGTCGGTAGTTTTAGTGTTAAATACAAGAAAATACAATTTGAAATTAATAAATGATAAATTGAATATTTTTTTATGTATATATATATATATATATATATATATATATATATATATATTTTTTTTTTCATTTTAACTGTTCATTCTGGAGTCAGACCTCCTGTGATTGTAATTATTTTTACAAAATACAGTAATTCATTCATTCAAATTGAATATTTTGTTTTAATTGAGATAAAAAAAGAAATTACGAGAAGATATGATTGGATATAGTTGATGAACATATACATAAATAAAGTATAACAGTTAGGTAGTACATTGTAATAAAGGAATGTTTAAAATTGAGGAGTAAATAGTACTTTCAATTAAAAATTACATAGCCAGTGAAAAGGAAAAGAAAAAAACGGAGTAAATGTTGAACAAATTGTTAGGAAATGAAAGTTAGCATAAGCTGTACATAACAATTAATCTATAAAAATAACAAAAAAAGAAAAAGGTTTATTAAAAAATAAGGAATAATTTCATTGATCAAAATTAATGAAGAAGTGAAGAATTACGAGAGAGGAAGGAAAAATAAGAGGTTAATAATAAAATATGTGTGGAAAGATGACTTCATTCATCTTCAAGTCATATACTAACTTTCATATCCTCACATTTCATCTGCTTCCTTTTCCTCTTCCTTTTCACTGAGTACTTTTTAATTTATAATAATATTTACACAAAGGTCTTAATAATACCTTTATTGCAAAGTACTACCTAGCTGATATCCTAATACACATTACTATATATTTAAATTAATTAATTTTATTTAATATCCTAATACGTTTCATATTCCCTGATTGCAGAACATAAACACCTCAAGATCGATGTTGAATGTCCATAAGAAATTTGACCTAACCTAACACCTCAAGAAAAATAAAAGAAATTCATTTCGTATTTCTCCCTGACTGGGAAAAACAACAGAACACGGATATGTCAATCTTTAATTTACTGCTTTTCCCAAATGAATAGGAGATTTGAAAAAAACCCACAAGTCCACAAATCGAAACTTTTCTCAAAAAACTGTTAATTATGTTTATTATCTATATAATATATAGATAACATATATAGATAACAGTATATTATCTGTTAATTATATTATTTTTTTTTCGCTTTAATGAAGACATGTGTTTTCAATTAACCCTTAAGTCCGCGCGCCTAGTGGATTAAAATAAGGCCGCGCGTTGGCGCACTTTATCCCAACGTAGGTTTTCTTCACATTTTTTAATTCAAAAATGGGATTCAGTATAAACTTAATCTGGTAAATGATGGAAATTACTATATTTAATGTTTTTTCAATCCTCTGGTAATTATTTAACATTAATTAAATATATATTAATAAAACTTTTATATTTATTTAAAACTTGATTAACAAAATAAAATGGTAAAGATTTTTTCTTATTTCTCTGAAAGAAATTATATACCTTTGTCAGAAATTATTTTATTATGGTTACACCTCGGGTTTACCTTTTTGCCACGTGTCCTTTACCGACACGAGCGGAAATGTTATAATATCGGCTCTTTTCTGCAAATACCCCTTCACCATTGACAATTCCGTATTTAAAAAAAAAGAATGCGCCTGAATTTCTAAGGACCTTGCATAGTTTTGCTCAGATTGTAAATGATTTGAGCATTTATACCCGCAATGTTTAGCATTGTAAAAGAAAAAGACAAAGTCCATCTTCTCGTCCTCCGAGCTACTGTATAATTTTGACACATTTGGTCATTTGTATAAAATCCTCCCTTCGTTTTGTTGTAGTCCAAAATAGTGACTGGCTTCTTCGATTTATCATCGATTTCATTTCCAAAATGCATGAAAGACAACTAAATTACCGCCTTATTTTTCCTCGGAGCTTGTGAAACAAGGATAAGGTCTTTCACCAAAAATAAAGCCAAAAATAGAAGAACCAATTTTTTTTTTTTATTTTGATGGAAGAAATTCTGTTGGAAGCTCTCCCTTGTTTTTTTTTTTTTTTTTTTTTTATCGTACCTACATTTTATTCCGATTCTCGCTCATCAACTTCAACGTCAAAATAAAAATTAAAAATTGACTAACTCAGTCATAATACCTCGCGATGAAGTACGCCAAATCGAATGGACGTAGAAAAACAGCTACTGCTTATGTAAAGAAAATTTTAATATTATACCAAAACAATTCACAACAGTCCCAATAGCATACTGACAGGGTATCTTGAAGGAAAATCCGAAAGGTTAACCCTCTTTTCTACAGGTAGCCAAATATTAGAAGTGGCGCACTTAGTGGGCTGTGCGCGCGGACTAAAGGGTTAAGCATGCCAAGGTGCGTTGGTAACTATAGTGTAATTTTTTTATGACAATTACATTGCTGGGAATTTATTGAAATGTGGTAAGGACATGTGGGGTTTTTACACCCAACGACGGACATGGGTTTTTTCAACCAACGGTGGCATTTCAGAAAATAAAAGGATTATATTTTCAAAGGCAGGTCGTAGTGCAATAATCAAACATTGGAAACCATGTTATTTTATTAAACATTAAAAAAATTTCAAGATTATTAACATTAATTGTTTCCATTACTATCTAGAGTGTCATCTCATGGATTGCTCGTTTTAGGCCGTTGACACACCTTCAGATAAAAGTCTTTGAATCTATCAGGAATATAATCCAAGGTTTTTTTCAAATCATTAATTTACACTTTGTCAATAGGAACTTTATTTCTGTGGGAAATTGAAGTTCTTTCTGTCCTACGACGCTGTTGGTTGGTAGGCGAAGTGAAAAAATTTCTTGAAGTCAGCCCGTCAACGAAATCAAAACAATCACTATCCTAGGATTTTCCTTTGCGTAGACGAACTGGTTATATTATACCTACATATGATCAGTGTTATGCGATAAAAAAAGGAAGCATTCAGTAGACTTTGCCTCCAGTTGCCTTTGAGTCCCTATGGCAACGCCGCTAGCGGAAAAACGCCACTAGTCCTGGACATATTGCGTTCTTCCACTCAACGGAATTTCCGGCTCTCTTTTTCAGTGGTTTAGACTCGGTGAACTAATGGGTTTTTACACACATGTCTGACTACACAGAGTGAGATAATGTAAAATAGTGCACTCGTCAAAGTGTGGACTAGTAGGGTTTTTCAAATCTCCGATTCAATTACATTTTAGAATAATGGATCGAATTCCTTAAACTAATAATTTAATTAAATTAATAATTAATGATTATTCGAAATGAACAAAGTTTTTTCAAAAATCGGTTTCAAACGTGACTTTTTTCATCCAAACAAATATAGCTCCTCCATACAGTGTCTTCAGGAATTCATTAGACAATACATGAACCATGATAAACACAAATCACAGGGGGTAATTTTTTTTTTTTTTTTAACGATGAACGTCGAAAGAATGCTTGAAAGATTGCTCATGAAAGGGAATGTAAACGTGGCATTCTTAAAAATAAATATTACTTGACTTTGGCCGACTAGACAATGCATGTACCATGCCCTATACAAAGGAGTTCGGCTATTTATTATGTAACATAAATTACAATACAAATATTAATACAACTATAAATATTATGTACATTATAATAGTAAAAAGACAACAATACCAATAATATACCAATGAACATTAAATATAACTATGGATTAAATACAAAGAATAAGAAGTAAATAAAAGTTCTTCAATCTAAATAATAAATAATACAAATAATACCTAATAAAATATTTACACTTTTTGATTTCATTTTTAAACCTTTAAAGTTTATCAAAGTACATATTTGACTATTCCTACTTTCAAATATACATATGTTATATCTCAGGCAAATAGGTAAATACATGATACTGATATTTTATATATGAGAAACGTTCATTACAGCTTGATTTAAATTTTCGGCTATTGTGTCTATATTTTCGTTTTCAAAGTTGATTTTAATTAATTGTGAGTGCAACAAACGATTTTTAAAAACATCAGATTTTTCCTGTTTCCATACCATTTTAGATAATGCTTTTTTTTATTTTGTTCTCTATTATGTGTAAACGTTTTAAATTGAGGGAAATTACCATATAAAGTAACGTCCTGCATTTTGTATCACACCAAACGTGATCTATCGTGTTTTTACCCTGATTACTTACGAATTTGAAGCCTCCTTCACATTACCAGTTGAACGACCATTCAAAATTACAAAAGAATTTAGTTCTATAAATTTGGTAAGGGTTTTTTTCTCGTGAATTTAGAGTAGGGTCAAGATTTTGCCTCTCGTGTGATAAATAGGTGCCCTATTAGTGTTAAGGGGGCATTTTTAACCAGGATTTTTAGTTAAATCTGTAAACATCAGCAATTTAAGGTATATATGAAGTTGGTTTACACATTATCAGAACCAATACTGCTACTAAATACGATTTTAAGAGTTATATTTTATAAGTGATAAAAGAACAAAAACTTCGTATTTGTATATGGCAAAAACAAATTTCGTTTAAATTTCTATTAATCAGGGATTTGGTTATCCAAGCCTATCTCGGTACCAAACACGACAGTCAATGAAATCTCGAGAGTACTTTTTGTTTATTTAAATCAGTTATAGCAGTCATTAAGTTTTTTGGAAAAAAAGTATTTTATTGGTCAGTATGATATATTTATTCTTTATTAATAATCTTACAGTTTTAGTGATCAATTTCATTGATTTTATCAATTGTTATTCTTACAAAATATATGGATAACTTTACACTCACTTGAAATATTTTTTTTATTAAAAAAAAAAAAATGTCTTTTATTCCTGAAACAGCAAACTCTGACCAAGAAGAAATTCAAAGATAACGCTGGAAGCCTCATACCACGAAACTGTCTGTTCTCCCGCCTTCCCTGAATTAGAACAGGCTTACCTAATTAATCTTGTTTAAACACTGGCTTACTTTATAAAACCTTATCTATACACTACCCTTCTCGGGAATAATTCAACCCTCTCTGCTGATTGTGCGTGTAATTCCGTGAAAGTGAATGTAAACGTGACATTCTAAAAAAAATAAATACAATGGAACCTCGATATAGGGAATTCCTTGATAAATCGATGTTTTTCTATTCCCCTTGAATCTGCCTATCATTCCTATGGTATTTTTATCTCCACAAATCGAAGGATTGGTTAAGAAGACCTTGATATGTCGAATTTTTGAAGATTCCTTAGCTTACACCGCACCTCTACAAAACGAAGTTTTTTATCGGAAAACCTATAAAACCTATCGAAGTCGATTTGTTAAATAATTACAGTTTAGACTAATGGATTCTACGAAGGATGAACTCCCATCCTGACATTCAGTTTCTGATAAAACACTTGTGCGATAGGTTTCGTTTTCTTTTTTTCCTCAATATTTCTCTTATTCTCGAAAATTTTTCAGCGCAAAACCCTTTCGAATAAATACCCTTACGAATATTCAAGCCATAAATACCGGAATTGACAGAAACTGCGATATTTAAAAAAAGTTTAGAATACCAGCGAACACCTTATCCAATATTTTGAAAAGAAAACTGTGATGAGTGATATGACAATCCAGTCTATTACTGTTTTGGATGATGAATTAGACAGTGTCGTTTGCAGGTAGACAAACTACTATTCCAGATTTTTTTTTTTTTTTTTCCAAAGGTCAGTTTAAATTTTTCACTATCCACATACAAGACTAAAACGACAAGGAAACTGCTCGTCGTTTTTGACTTCTTCAACATTTACTAGACAAACGCCCAAACCTTCCACTTTACTACAAAACACTAATTTACATGGCCGTTATAAGACCTATTTGAACATATGGAGTTAAGCTTTGGGGCTCAACTAAACCTTCTAATTCTTCCTGTATCCAATCCTTACAATCCAAAATCCTTCGAAAAATCCTTAATGCTCCTTACTTTGTTACAAATAAACTTATCCATAAAGACATTAATGTTCCATATGTTGCTGAGTTAACCCTCATCATATACCTATCCTTTCATAGTAAGCTCCATAACCAATCAAACCCATTAGTTTCTCAACTTGCTTCCCACTCTATTCCCTAAGAGTCTGAATAAAAGATGGCCTAGAGATCTTCTAGTGTAGAATTTTTATTAAAGTGCTACTGTTGAGTAGTTCTTTTCAAGCTTTGACCTGTTATTGTAATCGTTGTCAGCCCATTTACTTAATGTATATAATTGTACGGTAGTAAAATAATAATTTAACATTATTATTTCATTATTATTATTTTAATAAAATATGTACATATTTTTTATAGTTACAATGAGTATTTTATTATAACCCTCTAACCTCTGTATATCGAAGTAAGTCAGAAATCACCTCAATAAATCAAACCTCGATAGTTCGAAGTTTTCTCGTTCCCCTTTTGGGATCGATATATTGAGGTTCCACTGGATAACTAGTCTTCTTCCGACTAGATAATGCATGTACCATGATCACAAATCCTAGGGGGCAATTTTTTTTAAAAATTTTTATTTTTATTTTGTTCCTGATGTTCGATGTTGAATGTCAATTTGTTAATTTGGAAGAATCCATCCCCCTTTTATCAGGTTGGCTTTCTGTTCCTCCTGTTGAAACTATAGCTAATTCAAAATAGAGCACACACTTTGCACCCTCGGAAATCTGCGGAGAAGACAGGAGGGTTGGAAATGAGTAGGTGGTGGATAGAAGGATTCATCAATCAGATGCCACAGACGTGATCCATCTCTTTTCCCCATTTATCTGCCCAACCCCTCAGATCGCACCCTCCTTTTACTTGATTTAGTCACATCTATAAATATACCATTTCCTTCTTTCTGCCTTTCTTATCTGCTCTTTTACCGATCGAGGGCTGTTGAGAGGGTTCTCAAAGTAATTCAATTTCCATGTAGGAAATCGAGTTCAAATTTTCTTTGTTTACACCCTTCGAGAGGGGGAAATAAAATACTGCGATCTGTTTCGATTTGCCCCGTGTCATTCTTCGTAAGATACAAAAATATTTACATGTTTTATTTGCCCCAGTTACTTTACAAAGTATTTTCCTTCTCTTCTGTATTAAATAAATGTGGCGGTTTGTATTCAATATCTTTTCTCTTCAAATAACTCTTGCAGTCGAACACGTGAAATTTTTTTTTTTTTTTTTTTTTTTTCTCAACTGATTTTTATGCTTTGTGGTTTTAAATCCGTATTTTACGCATCGCTACTTGCGAAATAGTAGCAACTTTTTTACATTTTGAAATAAATGCAGAAACCTCTCATAAAAAGTACATAAAAAAGGTAGTTAAAAAATTGTATTTTTTTGAAAAAAATATACTATGAAATTTCCTAAAATAATGACTAAAGTATAGTTGACTGTTATGATGAATGGAGAAGAAGATAATCAGGGATACAGTCAAAAAGGAACACCACGTCTAAGAAGAAATTCTTTAATACGTGCCAAAGTTTCGACCTGCCTGAGACGAACGATGACAGAAAAAATATTTTCTTCTTAGGCGTGTTGTTCCTCATTCACGGCATCCCTGATCATTTCCTCAAATAATTTAGAATATTCTTTTTTTTAGTTGAATATGTGGAATCCGATGTATTTTCCAGTTTTTCGAATTTATCGAACGATAGAGGCAGAAAACTTCCGAAATAAAATATTCTTTTAGTTCATTTCTTCTAAATAAAAAAAAAATAAAAAATTATATTTATAAAAGCGAAGATCATACCGCAGGGACTAGTCTACGTACCAGGCTGGTAGGGATTAACACTCCTCCGGTATCCCGAGTTCAGTAAAAAAGGCACTCTCATGCTACAGAACAGTACACTTCACATCTACTCTTATAACATGAGGTCATTCACAGTACACACCTCAGGCTACCTTTCCTGAAAAGACCCAAAATTGGCGGGTATAGCCTTACCACTAGTTGTCCAGAGGATACGGGGCCTATTTTGCTGGGCTAATAACCCGCAAAATAGAACATATGATTCAGAGCTTACTAAGTGGCCTCGGACTGGATTGGAATCAACGGCAACGTCACGGCGCTCATGACATTCGTTTCGCAACTTGGAACGTTCGGACATTCACGGGGAAAGAAGAGGAAATTACAGTAGAAATGGCTGCTTTCCATGTAGACCTCCTTGGTATAAGCGAAGTTAAGAAAAAAGGCAACGGAGAATTAAATCTACCAAGGAATTACACTTTGATATATTTTGGAGTCCCGAAAGACACCAGAGCTAAGGAAGGCGTGGGTATGATCATGAAAGATGAAATATTCACTAAGGTAGAAGAATGGCACCCAATTTCTTCCAGAACAATAACAATGTACACAGAAATAGCCGCAAGGCGTTTAGCTGTTATTCTTCTTCACCATCCCGCGGAACTGCTATCAGGCATTACTTCACGGGGGGGCGGACTGACTGTGTGCCTACTTCATATTTTTCTTTCCCGCTCCTGTTTACGGAGCTTTCTGCAGATGTTAGCTGCGTAATTTGCAAATCACACTCTATTATCGATAAAAGCCTGAAAAGATGACCAAAAGATCTTCCAATTTGGAACTATTGAAGTGCTACTTGTGAGTACATGTTATTGACATGCTATTGTGATCATTTTTCTCACGTTTCTTGTTGTATATAGTGTAAATTGAGTTTTAAATATCAATAAATAGTTTTTGGAAAAATAAATAATTTGCTTAATGTTTTTATGTTGATATTTTATTATTATTTATGGTTTATAAATATATTTTTTATTGGACAGGTTTAAATATTTAAAAGTTTCCCCGTATTTATTTCTGTTTTAAAATTCCCCTTTTTTTTTTTTTGTTTTGGGATAAAAACATTTTAACGCTTTTAAAAAAAAAGAAGGGAAAATTACGTTTTTAATTTCATTTACCTTTACTTAATAAAATTAGGAAAAACCTTTAATAAATCAGACATTGTTAAATTATTTAACTTCAAAAGGACTAATATTTTCTTTCATATCATCAAAACGTTTGAAAATTTTTTATTTATTGGAATTTACAACAATAATATAAAATGCAAAAAAAAAACTTAATTGAAATAATAGCGAAAAAAAAAAAAAAAAAAAAAAAAAATCCATCGGTACTAGCAGAAAGCACTTTCTAGCACTCAAACTAATAGAACAGTTCTAGCCTAGAAGGTTCCGAAGCCATCTTTTTTTCGCATGCCTCAGAGGATTGCTGGAAATCGAACAGAAGATTGGCTAGAAACTAGTTCTGAGTAATTATTCTGTCTATTATATAGGGGAAGGTGCTTTATTTATCTGAGTGGTTATTGTACCATTAGATAACAAATTTAAGGGGCTATCGAACCCTGATGTCTTTATTTTGAAAAGTAATTTTATTTTTACGGAAAATAATGTTTTGTAACTTACTGATTAGTATCCATAGGTACCTTCCCCCTTTGTACCTGTGGACACTAGTGGTTATACCAGTGGACATTCATTTCTTCATAGGTTAATAAGGATAATTGAAACGATATTTAGAGAAACACGTCAGCAATGATTTTTTATAAAATGTACTAAACAAAATAGAATATTTAAACAAGAAAAGTCGACTTGATTATTAAACTAGAAGGCCGACTAGAAAGGTGACAACAATAAATTTAGCGTATGAAAGTAAATAGAAACTTAACTTATTTTTAAACCTTTTAACAAAAATAAATCTTTTATCTATCTATAGTTATTATTAACGAGTGTCACAGACTTTTTTTTATGGAAAAAAAATCTAATCATTAAAGATTGTATCCATAAAAAGGTGTAGGAAAATGTAATTGTTTACACAATCTCCCAGTGTCAGTTATAAAAGATGGCGGTGGTCATTTTCTTTTGATTAAGTAACAAATGTTGAACGTAAACAAGTCTACTTTTTCTTTGATCAAAGCTATAAAAAGCTTTACAACACAAAACATAGCTACCAACATATATTTCTTCATCTTCAATTTCTTTACCTTGTTTATAATCATTCATCAATTCAACCAAAAAATTAAAATCTTCGCTTGATGGATCAGAGAAGATCACATTTGTGAAATCAATATCTCCACTAGTTGAATAGTTTGTTATTAATAGTGAGTGGCGAGTTTTCTCCTCTTAAAAAAAAAAAAGGTTATACGAATAGTAGGTATCCAAATTTAGGCATTTTATATCACGCGGAATGCCTAAAAACTTTTCCACAATATTTATAACTGAAATAATGAATTAATAAACAAAAAGAAAAATCTATTGTACCTGTGGACACTTTAACTATTTGTCCACAGGCTCAGCTGGCAATGGTGTCTACAGGTACAACTGAGCGCCATGTTGTGCGGAAAGCTCTGTTCCACAAAACCCGTAAGTGAAAACTGATATGAATACATATGAAGTTATGATATATTTATAGGACAACAATTATATATTTATAATTGTAGAAATATATATATATATATATATATATATATATATATATATATATATATATATTTCATATTTCTGTCTAGAAAATTTTTAAGTGTAGGTCTTAAAAAATTTAAAATCACTGGTTGGATTGATCAGGATTTAGAAGAAAAAACTTTAAAATAATAATTTCTACTAAACTGTTGATCTGACAATCTTGAAAACACACGTCCAATTACAGGGAGATGCTTGCAGCACTACCAATCTAACAACTTAAATTTCCCTACTCCCACTCTCTATTAATTAAAAATGTCCACTGGTACAAATGTGCTTTAGGTGCAGCACCTATAAACTTAGGTACAGCGTTATAAGTTTATTGCAAATCGATCCAAAAGTTTGTTTGATTTTGAATATAATTATTGATATTATAACAAATTTGAATATAACATGGGCGGTTTCAAAAAAACAAATGATTTATTGGAGGGATCTCCATATCCCGTATATATAAATCAGGTCAGAGGAACATATTTTAGGTTTGAAAAATGTATCTGATCTTCAAAACAAAAAGATGGATTCACCATTTTCAACCGTCAGGTTTTTCTACCAATTTAGGCTAAACCTATGTTGTAACCGTATTTCTCTTTACCCCTAAATTTCACGAATTCCTAATTAGACGGCTATCAGTCAGACTGGAAACAAGTGGCTACATTGTTTCCGTTTAAGCAAGCAGTCAAAAATTGTTGGACAATTGTAAATTATATTTCATGGATACGAACTATGTAGCACCAATTATAATAATTAATGCTAATGTTAATAATAATTATTGTGGTAACAATAATATATCACTTTATGTATTCATTATGAAAAAAAATAATTGGTGTATTAATTAAATACTTTGATGTTACAATATAAAATAAATATTAACATATATAGTAGTTGTTTCATTGCAATATGAACGCATATAGATACAGCTAATTTTAATGGTTACTATTATGTTAATAATAATTGATTTCTTTATTTATTCAATTTTTTACTTCTCTCTCTTTTTTTTTTTTTTTTTTTTTTTTTTTTTTTTTTTTGTAGTGGTACACGACAGCAGAAAATAGATGTTAATATTCAGTTTAGAATATTGTTGTAAAAACTTCTTTTGAGTTTACATATAAAATAAACATTGCCATATATTTTATAATCAGTTTTACTAATCAAGTTATTGATAATAGCTCTTAATTCCCAAAGGCGAGGCTAATTTCTCACAAGATCAATCAATAGACCTTTGAGTAAAGGTATTTATAGGTCTCGTGAGTATGAAAAAAACGGAAAGGAAAAACGAAATGAAACCAAATAGATTTAGTTGGGGAAACCGTAATACGGGCGACGGAAGAAGTCGAAATGGGGATTACTACTTCAATGCAGGCACTTTTAATATCAACCTCGTGTTTGTTTCTAATCCGTCTGGCGGTCGAATTAGGAATTCCTAAGAAATTCCTACTAAAACACAGATATAATGTAGGCGTAGCCTTAAGCTTACCTACTTTATATGGAGTCTCCAGAACCCAAAGTTTAAAGGTCACGACTGAAATAGGAGGAATCAAAATTTGCCAATTTTAGCCGCACTTGAACTCGAGCTATCCCGCTCCCATTTGTCATATATATATATATATATATATATATATATATATATATATATAATATATATCACATTTTAACTTCTGACGTTAAACATTGACGTTGAACACATAATTTTTTGTTACTTCTAAAATCTTTGAGCTTTGATTTTTCTCAACCAGATACGTATCCTTTTATTTTAAACTCTATACCCACTCGAATCTACTAGTCTTCCAGCTCAAACTTAATTCTCGATTATCCTTCGAGGCGTCTGAAAAAAAGATGGTTAAGAGACCTTATAATGTAGAACTTTTATTGAAGTGCTAATTAGTGAGTAGTTCTTTACGTGTAACTGACATGTCATTGTCATAACGTTCCTCAAATTTACTTCTTGTATATGATAAATACAATTATATGCAGTGTAAACTCGTTATTTCTTCACTCGGTAAATCGTCTAATTCTTTAATTCGTCAGGTTTTTTTTTGGGGGGGGTTTTTTAAATTGGCAACTATGAATAACAAAATTAATTACGTATGTAATTTATTTGTTCCCCCTTGCTACTTATTTAATCTTTAAACCGCCTCATTTATAACTAAAAAATACGCCTATATTTATACATTTTGTATCATTTCATAGAAAAAACAAAAAAAAAAACAAACAGAACTAGCACGGAGTCGATCTCTCCATTGATTGTAGTAAGAGATGAAAGGAAGTATGAGTGCAACTGACGAATTTCCGGAATTAGTTAATACTGGAAGGCTCTTCCTACAAAAACATTAGCATCTGGCTCAGTAACTTCTGCTCCAGGTTATAAAATGATAAAAATAAGCAAAAGGTAAGCAGCTGGTTGAACATCGATAGTACGGATGTGGGATATGAAATTTGTATTAACAATTATAGAACCATTATAGTGCTGAGAGCTCAAAATGAAGCCAGTGATGAAAAAGGTGATGACGATGAAGTTTCTAATTCTTCTACTATTCCATGCAAAGAAGTAGAGGAAATGTTAACTAAGTGCATTGAGTGGTTTCAAGCAGCAATGTGAATCAGATATTTCACACCTGATGAGATACGGCAAGTGTTAAGCTTTTTTTGTGTTTTTTGTCATTGCCACTCAAGTACAATGTGTATAATGTCCACCTGTTCGTTTTACATTCAATAAATTGAAAAAAAAAAAAAAAAAAATTACAATTATATAATTGAAAATGTTGTTTTGTTACTTTACCAGCAAAATTCTGTAATTCGTCATTTCCGTTATTTCGTAACCCCATCTCCCCCACTCATGACGAATTACCGAGTTTCTACTGTATATAAATGAATAAAGAATTATTCAAGGGCTTTCCTATAAGTGGGTGTAAATGATTCACTATAAAAATAAACAAAATTGAAAATGTTTGTAAATCAGTTAATTTATTATATATCCCATTTAAACAATTACTTCCCCACAGAGTAAAAATATAGTCCGAAACAGAATGACAGTTACCAAAATATCCTTTGAACTTTACCGGTCTTGGAAATCTCTCTTGTTTCTACTCCCTCCTTTCGACTCTACCCAACTTTAGTCCTTTACGAGGTTTTCCACGAAGAACAGTGAACTAGAAACAAATATTTTCTATACCATGAATATGCGCGCCCATCCGTGTAAGTTTATTTTATTTTTTTTTTTTAACGAGGATTATTAGTTAAATTCGTAAACATTAGTTATTTGAGGTATAATATGAAGTGAGTTTATAGATTATCAGAACCAATACTGATATTAAATACGATTTAAAGAGTTATATTTTATAAGTGATTAAAGAACAAAAAAATACTGATTTGTATATGGCAAAAAAAATTGTTTAAATTTCGATTAATCGAGGATGTGGTTATCCGAGCCTCTCTCGGTACCAACCAGTTCAGTCAATGGCATCTCGAGTGTACTTTTGTTTATTTAAATCAGTTATAGCAATCATTAAGATTTTCGGAAAAAACTTCATTTAATTGGTCAGGGTTATACATTTTCTTTTCTACAAACCTTTTATTGAGTAATTATTAAAATCTGCCACAAATGTGGGCCTTAAGTAATATAGATGGTGTATGATTACATTCACACATTTTGTACAATAAAAAAAAAAAATAAATAAAAAGAAAAAAAGAAAAGAACTAAGTTATACATAAACAAATCAAAATTTCGAGATAGACAGATAATTGTTAAATTGGAATTCAAACATGGCGGACATTATTTGTCGAATCTGTAATATATATTATTTATAAATATATATAATCAAATAAGGCATACATGTAATTGTATATGAAAACGTTTGTAAATTGTTAAACTAGCAGTTTCCTTTTCGTGTTCCTATCTTGACATTTTAGTTATGAATTAATATTTTTTTAATTATGGAACAAAACCAAAACTATGATTAACTATGGTTATTTATCTAGTGTTGTTGAAATTTAGTTTTTGGTTAGATTATAGCCATTCTTATCGATGTATGATGAGTTCCTATTCCTGGATTAAATAACAAACTCTAAAGATGAATCTAAAATAAAATTTATAATTATTAAAGACCATGCGTTCATTGCAATCAACCTATTTTTATGTGTAGAAATATAAATTTAAAAAAAATGGTCGACAAGTCGGCGCTTCTTGCCGTTTAATAGCCGGCTAGTCGGACCATCTCAAAACAAACTTAGATTGAAGGTAAATTTACTCAGGTATTTTATAGTGTAATAAAAGTTTTGTAATGATTATAGCTGTAAATTCACGTCTAAACAATAAAATGTCGAGTAGAAGAACCATTTAAAAATATTCCTGCAATAATGGACTCCTATCTACCCTTGTTTTTTTTCTTTAATTATTAATCCAAATTATATTACTTTTTTATATAACTTTATCGTTTCTTGTCTTCAATTCTAGCTATTTGATCGTTTAATTATAGCTATTTAACGCCTATATATTATTTTTTAATAATTATTACCTTATAATAAAGGCTATACTATAAGTTTGTTTAACATTTCTTTTTTTTTACGGGAGAAGGGATAACCGCAAAACACTGTGTGTGTGTGTGTGTGTGTGTGTGTGTGTGTGTGTGTGTGTGTGTGTGTGTCTTTCACCATTTGGAGAAGACGATAAGAATGACGAATCTTTGGGAATTAAAAAGGTATCAGAACGGCCGTCTATGATATTGGTAGAGTATAGGGTAACCGCTGTAGTTGTCACTGAACAATATCACAAAGTTACCGCGTGATCGAAACATGTTAATATAATGCATTGTACTAATTTTAAAACTCTCTCTCTCTCTCTCTCTCTCTCTCACTCTCTCTCTCTCACTCTCTCTTTCTCTCTTTAATTTAAATAAAAGGTAATATCAAATAAAATCCCATTAATATAATGCAATGTACCAATTTTAGAACTTATGATGGGTTTAGTAGGTTTATTCATATTTTTTTTCTCGAACCGGTAAGCAAAGGACCTCGCATGATATGTTTCTCTCTCTCTCCCTCCCCCCCCCCCCCCCGCTCTCCTCTCTCTCTCTCTCTCTCTCTCTCTCTCTCTCTCTCTCTCTCTCTCTCTCTCTCTCTCTCTCTCTCTCTCTCTCTCTCTCTCTCTCTCTCTCTCTCTCACTCTCTCTCTCTCTCTCTCTCTCTCTCTCTCTCTCTCTCTCTTTTTCTCTCCCTCTCTATCTCTGTCTCTCTCTCTTTCAATTCAGTACTTAAATAATATTCTACAAAGTGTTCAAATTTACCAACCAGTTTTTGCAAAGCAGTAATTTCACACTTCAGTTTTCTCAAAAAAACAAAACAAAAAAAAATTACATAAATTTACTAATTATTTTTTAAAAAGAAATACATTATATAAAAGATATAATAAAAAAATTAATTTGTTGAAAAAAAAAATAATCGAAATCAGTTTCTCCCTAACTGGGAAAACCAATAGATCATGAATATGCCTATCTATAATATACTGTTTTTCCCAATTTACATTTTGGAATTAAAAGGATCAAATTACTTAAATTGATAATTAAAATCAATTAACAATAAAAGATTATCTGTAATAAAAAAAGTTGAGAGAAAATAGGGGTTTCAAATGTGACTTTTATTATTCAAACCAATATAGATCCAAAATAGTTGATGCTAGTGACATAAAAGTAGTTTATATTAAATTTCTAATCAGTAAATCGTCATCAAATTTTCGATTCAAGCAACACCAACAGAGAGCGTGCCAAACTATTATATTTTTGAAGTTAAAAAAAATAAAATTAATAAATTTCAAGTCAACTTCTTTTGTAGAATATTATTCGTGTAACTTATAAAACAAATTCAGTAGCTCATTTTTAAAATTTTTTAGCATTAATAATTACGGGGTTGTAAAAATTAAATTTTAAGAGTTCTTCTTAAAGTAGTGTTACCGGAATCAAATCCAATTTTAAGCAGACAATTGGGTGAAAGTTGATAGGAACAATTGAAGAGTAATAACAAATATTATGTTTAAAATATGCAATCTGAAGAAAGCTATGCTTATGCACAAGGGTATGTTACAACCTTTTTATTATATAGGGGAAGGTGCTGTGGACAATTCTCACTTATAAATTTTTCTAATTTTCGGTGCTATATTTATCTGAATGGTTATTGCACCATTAGATAAGAAATTTAAGGGGCTATCGAACCCTGGTGTCTTTATTTTGAAAAGTAATTTTATTTTTACACAAAATAATGTTTCGTAACTTACTGATTAGTGTCCGTAGGTACCTTCCCCCTTTGTACCTGTGGACACTACTGGTTGTGCCAATGGACATTCATTTCTTCATAGGTTTATAGGGATAATTGAAATGATATCTAGAGAAACACATCAGCAATAATTTTTTATAAAATGTACTAAACAAAATAGAATATTTAAACAAGAAAAGTCGACTTGATTATTGAACTGGAAGGCCGGCTAGAAATGTGACAACAATAAATTTAGCGTGTGAAAGTTAATAGAAACGTTACTTATTTCTAAACCTTTTTAAAAAAAAAAAAATCTTTTATGTACCCATAGTTATTATTAACGAGTGTCACAGACTTTTTTTTATGGAAAAAAAATCTAATCATTAGAGATGTAATTGTTTACATAATCTTCCAGTGCCAGTTATAAAAGATAGCGGTGGTAATTTTCTTTTGATATCTCTTATTTGAATTTCATAATCAGTAGCGATGTCCGGAAGAATAAATTTTGGGGTTCTATCATTTGATGAAATTTCCTTCAAGTAGCAAATGTTGAACGTGAACGAGTCTACTTTTTCTTTGATCAAAGCTATAAAATGATTTACAACACAAAACATAGCTACCAGCATATATTTCTTCATCTTCAATTTCGGTACCACTATCTTCACTAGTTGAATAGTTTTGTCATAAATAGTGAGTGGCGAGTTTTAAAAAAAAAAAAAAAAAAAAAAAAAAAAAAAAAAAAAAAAAAAAAAAAAAAAAAAAAAAAAAAAAAAAAAAAAAAAAAAACTATACGAATAGTAGGTATCCAAATTTAGGCATTTAATATCATGCGGAAGGCCTACAAACTTTCCCGCAATATTTATAATTGAAATAATGAATTAATAAACGAAAAGAAAAATCTGTAGTACCTGTGGACACTAAGTATCTGTCCACAGGTTCAGCTGGCAATGGTGTCCACAGGTACAACTGAACGCCATGTTGTGCGGAAAGCTCTGTTTCACAAAACCCGTAAGTGATAACTGACATGAAAACATATGAAGTTATGATATATTTATCGGACAAACCAATGAAATATGTCTGCCTAGAAAATTTATAAGTGTAGGTCTTAAACAATTTAAAATCACTGGTTGGATTGGTCAGGATTTGGAAGAAAAAACTTAAAAATAATAATTTCTACAAAACTGTTGATCTGACAATCTTGAAAACACACATTCAACTGCAGGGAGATGTTTGCAGCACTACCAATCTAACAATTTTAATTTCCCTCCTCCCACTCTTTCTTAATTAAAAATATCCACTGGTACAACTGTGCTTTAGGTAGAGCACCTTCCCCTAATATATATAATAGAAACTTTTTTTTTTTTTTAATTTTGATTCGGATATTTACTCAGGCCTCAAAAATTGGAAGTAAAAGTCAAATAACTGAAATTACACAAATATACGTTTTTTAATACGTGATGTAAAACACATATTTCGAGGAATATTTATGTTTTTAATTACAATACAATTTCTCTGTCCTAAGGTAGTCCTTAGGATTTGCTTTGACAGTGTCAAATGAAGGTTCTGACTGTAGGATCGCTTGAATAAAACTATGGTCGCTGACAAATGGCACGACCCCACTACTGGCCCCTATGGTATTCTCTTATCGGGCCCGCCTCGAAATGGATAGTTCTTAACTCCACTATTAGTTCTTACATTTCCGGCGCCACGTAACGTGACGATTGGAAGCAAGATAGAATAAAAAAATTAAATAAACGAAATTATTTATGTCCAGTAAAAAAAAAATAAAGAAACGAATAAAATATTAATGTTTTATATATTTTTTTTATATAAATACCTATAAATGTTATTATATATTCAGTGACTCACGAAATTGATCAAATTTTCGTAGTAATATCAAACATTTGTCCTAATCCGATACGTTGTTTGACAATACCTATTTTATTACTTTGTTCACATAAAACACTGGTTACTCTTTTATTTTGATGCTCTTTCCTACCTGCATTGTAAACATTAATTACTCAGTTGTTTTCATAAGTCTCCCACCACTGCTCGATAAATTTCGTAAGATTCAATTGTACTTTTAAATATTTAAATCATCTAATAATAATAATTAAAATTTTCTCCAGCTATAAAATAGTAAGTACGAAACAATTTTACATTTTTTATTTATTTTTTTTAGTGATTTCTAAACGCAATACACAATATTAAATTACAGTTTTTTCTATTTTTTCCCTACAGTCCTATAAAAATATTCGGAAAGCAGTTATAAATCAACTTCAAAATGGAGTTTTTCGCCTTTCTTAGTACCAAATACTGATGCTCAGTAGGGACTATAAGTAAACTTCGAAAAATGAATTTTCTAATTTGTTATACATCAATTCAGAGCTTCTTCCCTAAAAATAAAAATATATTTATGTTTGAAAAATATTGATTAAACATTTTTTTGAAAGATTGTGAAAGCGCTTATAAATTATTATTAAATTTACGATCATTAAACGTACATGAACATTGGAGGACAACGTAACAATCGAATATCGAGAGATTCTTCCCAGGATCTTTTCTTTCACCTACTATATTTTCTATTTATGTTAATGACTTACCAAACTGCGTTACGTACTCCCAATATTATATATATATTTTTTTTATGCCTTGATAATTTATGTATCTTTTCATCCTTCAGCCTCGTATAGAGGCAACTCGTAAGCTTAGTCTGAATTGAAAGTTTTTATCTCGTTTTTTTTCTACATTGACTACGGATGTATTGTATACGGAGGACTGACTATCTACGGAGAACGAAAGAGATATATATTCTAACATATCACACCTTCTAGATGCACTCTCTTTTTTTTTTTTTTAATAACAATTTATTGAAATTTACAACTGTACAATATTTATACATCAAGTAAATGTGCTGTTAACTATTAAAATAACGTAACAATACTTAAATAGAACTACTCATCAGTAGCACTTTAATAAAAATTCTATACTAGCAGGTCTCTGGGCCATCTTCTTTTCAGACGCCTCGGAGGATTATCAGGAATGGTGTGGGAAGCAACTTGAGAAATTAGAGGATTTGAGTGGTTATGGAGCTGACTATGAAATGATTGATATTTGGTTTGGGCTAAATCTGCAACATATGGAACATTAAGATCTTTATGGATAAGTTTATTAGTGACAAAGTAAGGTGCATTTAAGATTTTTCGAAGGATTTTGGATTGTAAGGATTGGATACGAGATGAATTGGATGGTTTAGTGGAGCCCCAAAGCTCAACTCCGTACGTCCAGATAGGTCTAATCAAAGTCATGTATATTAGTCTTTTGTAATTAATTGGTAGCTTTGAACATTTGTCTGATAAATGTTGAAGTAATCTGTAACGACGGGCAGTTTCTTGTCTTTTTAGTCTTGTATGTGGATTCCAAGTAAGACGTTTGTCCAAGTAGAGTCCTAGGTAGCGGATCTGTTCTTTAGGGGGATTAGTGAAATATCATTAAAGGATACAGGAACAGGAAGTCGTGGGTTTACGACGCAGGGTAAAGGTTATTTGGTGAGATTTTTTTGGATTTATTTTGATTCTCCATTTTTCACACCATTCTTGAAGGGTTAGGATATGGGATTGGAATTGGGCAATGAAGGGATCATTGTTTACTGATAACACACATGTGTCTTCAGCATAAGTGGTGAGGACAGTGGTTGGATGAGTTGGAATGTCACCATCTAAATTTGAAAATTCTTCTCTTTAACTTCCTTTAACATCATCTATTTCTATATATTCTTTACTTTCCGAATTTTTAATTTTCCGAGCTAATATAAAATATAAATATTTATATAATAGATATATTTTTTTTTTAGATGACTCCCCTATGTATTGTATTTATATGTTATTCTTAGGGAACAAGTTGCCCCAGAAAGTTTCCCTGGGGTGTTTGTGAGTAATGCACATATGGTATGATTGTATTTAAGCTTTTCTTCTTTTTCTTTCTAAATTTTAGTTTAATTGTTTCCACAGTTATTGTCCTAATTAATTATGTAATATTTTTTTTAGATTTTATTTTATTTCTTGTATAGTTAAAGGCAGTTTATTAAATTTTGGTAACAATGATTTTACTTTCAGTGCACATATTGTAGGAATTGATTCATAGTCATCCATAATACTCATTGTCCTTAGTGAGGCAGCTTTTAATATATATTCTTTTTAATATAATTAAAAATTCATTTCGAGCAAACGTTGCAAAAACACAATCACGTAAAATATGATAAAGTTTTATGATTTCCCATCTGTACGGTCAACAATATTCTAACTTTCTGCTACTAAACAGAATTCCCTTTTCCGCATAATTTGGTTAGGGTTAAGATAGAAAGAAATTAAAAAAAAAAAAATACAACTGCAGTCTTGATTCTTTTAAAGATCGGTGAGTTATATTTCAAACTCCCCCCTTGTCTAAATGACAGATATTCTTTTCTTTCTTTCTTTTAGTTAAACTTCGCAGTTAGGAAGTTAGAAGTTCTCGTCCAGTTTATTAAAAGCAAATCTGTCTTGTTCAATAAAAGTGCTGTCACCTCAGTAATGGAAAAGCGAGAAGCAAACAAAGAAAAAATTAATAAAAAATAAAGAATTTATTATTATTTCTTCAAGTCACGATATTTAATATTCAATGCTGTTTCGATCTTTCTGAATTCATAACCGTTTATAAGTAACCATATGGGCTTAAAATTCAATTTGAATACCTCAGGGACTTTGTAAAGTTTGGAAGAAAACTCTGTTATTCTTTTATTGGAACTGTAAATAGTTTTTGACAAATACGAACCCGTCATATTTGCTCGAGGTACGCATGATGGTATAGAAGCATCAATACAATTAGGATTGATGAATTAATTGCTACTTCTATTGGGATTATTTTATTAGAATACTAGACCAGATAAAAATTTCCAATAGCCCTTTTTTAAATTAGTTTCCTATAGGAAAGGAAAAATCCAATGAGTCAAAGGGGAAATACCATAGTAAACCCCAGAAATTTAACCTACCTGCCTCCTTACCCTTTCCACTACGGATATATTTCAGATATCTGTTAGATCTCTTTAGGTGATCACCAATGTTTGATTTCCTGTCTTACATTTTTTTAAAAACTTTAGTATATATAATTCATGTAACATAGTGCTGATGTGTTGAAAATGTAGTATGTTTTATAACTGAAGATGAATGTTTAGCATTTTAACAAAATAAAACCAATAGAAGTGGCAATTAATTTATCAATCCTGTCATGTTTGTGTTAAGAACTGGCTAAACATGCATCGAGATTTTAATTTTCCTATTACAGCATATGGAGTAAGGTTAAAAATAAACTTTTATCCTCTGTGTTGGTAAGGCTGATTTTATGTCTCAATCATTCTTTAACCATACCATCATTTTAAGGAAAGTAGTATAAACGCTCATGTGGGAAACGAGCCTTCAAATTTATTGAACAGCCTAAACTATGGTTCTTCTGTAGCATCGTCTCAACGAGAGACTTGAAATTAAGATTCTGAAGAATTAAACATACTACGTCTTTAAAGGCTATGAAATCTTCATTTTCAGCAACTTCCATTTATTTTTCAAAGTCTCCATCTTTACAATACATTACCTTATTTTGGTGAGACCTTTACGACATATTTCAGTAAGCCTTATTGTGAATCGTAAAGGTGCAAGTAGAAATTTTGTTGACTCGATGATAGGATTTAGTTGATCATTTTTTACACCTACTTCAAATAAAAGCCAATGTCATTCTTTCCTTGCCTCTGCTATCCTACACACAAAAATTCATGGAAACTTCGTCTGTTCAAGGATCAACGGTATTACTTTGAAATCACCACACATGAGCTACTTATGATCGTTGGTTTTCAGGAGAAAACATTTTTAAATTGTCGTACTGTTATTTTTATTGAACAGAATGTTCCAAAGCATACGTATTTCCACTTTAAGGCAGGACAGTTTTTTTTAGCTAAAAATTTGGGCGTGATGATGAAGAAATAAAGTCATTTTTGGATTCTGCGCACTAAAATGCATTCAATAGGACTTGAAAACATCAAACAAGCAGGCCTGTGTGATCGATATGAACATATCATCACTTTGTCACAAGCGATTTCTAAAACTTGCTTCATATTCAAAAAGTTGTTTTTATTCAAATTTCATTTTATTCTAATACCAGGACTTTTCGTTCCCTGCAATAATTTCCTCCAGTCGGATACTCAGCTCAACCTTCTTAAGTATTTCGCAAGTAATTGCAAGTCATGATATATTATTAAATTCCATTATTAGTTTCTCCATTTGAATATCATAACATTTAACTTTAAGGGACCTTATTAAAACTTCAATATTGCCTTTCTAACTTTATTCTCTCTAATATGGAGCGACAAAACTCGTTCAGCTATTAGCATTACGCATGCCATTAAAATGGAAGTATATAAATTTTAGGGTTCAAAAGTTCTGGTTATTGCTTGAATTTCAATTTTAATTTGAGTCGAGACCGGGAAAGGGATGAATTAGTCCTCTTGAAAAGAGACAGAAATAGACACCATTGTTTCATGACAAGTATCCAGAAAATGAAATTCTAAATATATATATATAATAAATAAATTTATTAAAACTTAATGTTTATAATAAAAATAACTATCGGTCTATCTATATATGAGAATCAATATTTTGTTTAAGGGTCGTGAGTTTTTGAGTCGTTATTACCAATGTTGGCCGATACTAGGGATGTATCGATTCTCGGCTCCATCAGTTCTTGAGAAAAGAATCGATGTTCAGAGTCGATTTCTAGGAACCGATCGATACCACTGACGTTGCAATAGTTTGTTTTATATCTAATTATGTTATTGATATACATCATTCTTCTAATGACCAGGCCTCCTATTTACAGAACCGAAAACAAATCCTATGCAACTGCAAGCTAAAAACAAAGTTTTTTAATGATATTTTTTCGTTATTGGAAAATGAAGAAATAAGATTACAATCTCTGATCAATGAAATAATTCTTCTTAGACAATGATACTGTTTATTATATGCAGTCAAAACCCGGTAAGTCGAAAAACTCAGTAAGTCAAAGTGAACTCCATTTCACGATTACGTTTATATGATGTATGATATTTGTTTACTTAAACTAACAATCGTTTACTTGATGTAAAATTATTGTCTACACAACTCCCGAGACCTTATAAGTCGCATGTCCTGAGGCGGTAGGCTCTATAAGTCCAAGAACAATGAAAACGTATAAACCAGTCTATCTCAACCCTATCCTCGCTTATCCTCAGTACTGCTCCATTTCGGGGGCAAGACAGACGTTTATTGTGTTAATTGTTTTTTTATTAGCCAAGGCTATTAGGGGTAGAAACTGATGTTCTTAATGCTTGCTTACAATTCAGTATGTAATAGATTTTCGCACCCCTACACATATGCAGTATCTGCTTTGCAAGATTTGTCTTCGATATACCAAGGCGCTTCCACGTTTCCTTCCTTTATTCCGAATTTAACTGGCTTTATCCCACATTCTGAAGAAAATATTTCCTTGGATCATTCATTTACCAAATTATCAGCAACCTTCACCCTTCCTATATATACAATATGCTTCATTTCAGATCTGCAGTCAATTCAATGCATACAAGATCCCGTCTTTCTGATCTATACAGCGCTCTTTCCTATTCCGCTCAACCATCCTATGGAATTCCATTCCTTCTCATATTAGACAAGCGAAATCTCTGAAAACATTTAAATTCCTTTATTTCCAGTACCTCCTTCATATCCAAGGTGACCCTTGCGAACAATCTACTTTCTCAATTAAATATCTAACTCTTTCTGGAATACTTTCGTTACTATTTGCTAAGTTATATACTAATAAAATATTTTTTTCTCACTCTGAATATAACATTTAGGTTCTTCTATTTTATATAATAAGCATTGTATCAAAAGAATCAATTTATTGTTTCATTTATAGAATGTTTTCTTATTTTCCTTACGTATTTAGCCAATCGGCCCTAGAACTCGAGAAAAACAATAAAATAGCAATAAATTAATTTATTTTATATCTCGAGTTTGAAAAATGATATTGATATGATTCTTGCACCAAGACGTTTATTTTTGATTGCAAATTCAAGAAAAAATACAGCTGCTCCATAGATTTTGGTTTAGGTTAATTAAATTCTAAAAAAATGATTAGATTTTCAAGTAAACTACCTCTATAAATTTTTTTTACACAAAAATTGACGTCAGATTCTAATTCAGCACCCTCAAAAACATTGAAATACGTTTATTCAATAAAAACAAAAAATATCATTTTTCATTGAACTACGTTAAATATACTTTTTTCACAAGAACCGACATCAGATTCGAATTTAGCATTAAAAATAACCCTTAAATACAAAATGTCATCGAAAAATAAAAATAAAAATTCGTAAGCTTCAAAATGTGCCAGACCAAATTGGTCGGCAATTTTTGTTAAAATTGACAAAAACATGAATTACGCTCAGACGGTTTAACGTATCTTCATATTTTTATACAAAATATAGGGTAGTAATACTCTTGAAATTTTTTTGGTTTCATTTCCTCCTATCTCCTTCCTCCTATCTGATTTCAAACTCAAGTTAAAAATAAATATGTTTTTCGGATTTTCCAATTTTTTTTTATAGGTATTTGATGATCGAAATTTGCATTGATATACATCAAAAGAAAGCTGAGGCTCTCATCTTTCCAGCGATACCAATGAATGAATTGCGTGACAAAGTATTAGCTATTTAAAGGAAAGTAACCAATAATCGTTTTAAAAATTTCTTTCCCTCGAAGAGGGTGAAAAATGATATTTTTTGTTTTTATTGAATAAACGTTTTTTAATGTTTTTGAGCGTGCCAAATTAGAATCTGACGTCAATTTTTGTGTTAAAAAATCTATAGAGGGAGTTTGCTTGAAAATCTAATATTTTTTTTAGATTTTAGGTTAATTGAATTAACCTAACCCAAAATCTATGAAGCGGCTGTATTTTCATTTAATCCGCAATCAAAAATAAAAATCTTGGTGCAAGAATCATGTCGATATCATTTTTTAAACTCGAGATATAAAATAAATTAATTTAATTCTATTTTTTTTTTTCTCGGGTTCTAGGGCCCATTGGCTGAAACGGCAAAATACATGTCTAATATTTTTTGACCAGAAACCTCAAAAAAAATTGCCAACAAGAATCCGTGAGAGACTGAGTTTGTCCTCCCCCTGTAAGTTGTTATTCTTAAGGGACTTGGTCCCAGATTAAATTATTTTTCTACTCTATTATATTCAATTCTATGCAAAAAAACGTTACAGATTTTTCTTATATCAAAAATTGTTTTTTAATTAAAATCACTAAATTTTAAATTAATATAATGTATTACTTTTATGTAGTATATAGAGCATATCCCTCATGAAATAATTCAAGCACACTAGACCTATACCCCTTCGAATGCAAGATTTAATGACCGCAACAAGCGGATATAAAACTTTAAATTAATTTAAAACACTGTGAATATAAAATATAATTTTAGAAGTAGGATATTCAGAGATATAGTGACGCTAACTAACTCAGAAGGAGAGCTAACTCGCAGCCAATATACTCATTCCTTGTTTTGACCCAAAATTGATTAGTAGCGACTGGAGTAGGGTGTACTATTTACCTAGTTTGCTAAACCAATTTATCTTACCGCATTTTAAGTTTACAGAGTACATTGGCAGTTTGAGCCAAAATTAACAATTCCCTTCCCTCAAGCGAGAGCGCGCCTCGTTTGATGAAATATCACTGTCATCGGATTCTGAAAAGCCGGGGATAAACACACCCCAACCCTTGTCAGCGCCTACACCCCCGCTGTCAAGGGTCCTTTCAACGGATTTATGGAATAACAGAGTCGATTGTTTTATACCCTTGTTGGAATTGAATTTATCGTTAGCACATTATGTTGACAAGCAGTACAATATATCCGGTGACTGTGAAAACATTATGTAGAAGAAATAAAAATATAGTACCTTAGGGGTAAGAGGGCGGAGAGTTACATCTTGACGTGTGACTCACTTGGAACCCTTACACATCACTCCACTGATAGAGAACCTCAATCCTTCTTAAGTTACTTGCAGATATATCGAAAACTGTATACTATCATTAAACTGAAACTCTAGTGAAGTCAAGATTATATTTTTTGAATTAATGGAAACTGTTACCCATTAAGCCTAATACCGTCTCCTGTTCTCAGTTTTTCTAATATAGAAAAATTTCGCTCTGTTCAGCTCATCAATGAAAAATGTTTTAGTAAAGTTGCTTACATTATTACCTGAGCCTAAAACATTGAATTATTGTATCTTTAATAATTATGGATAAATCTCACAATCATGGAAAAGCTTCTGAAGATCAAAACGCTCCAGAAGTTTGAATGGAGAATATTAAGAAATTATGGCCCACAAATATTATAGGGAATTTACATACTTGGATCGAAAAAAAAAAGAAGAAAAATAAGAAAGGACAAATGACTTAAAAACAATTATAAGCAAAAGACATAGTTTTTACGGGCCCATGGCTAGGATGGACCCCAAAAGGTTGAATAACGAAATATTTCATAAGACAGCCAAAAAGAGAGAGTGAGAGTGAGGGAGGAAATAGATATAGAGAGAGGGTAAGGGAGAGAAAGAGAGAGGGGAAGTGAGAGAGTGAGAGAGAGGGGGAAGAGAGAGAAAAAAAGAGAGAGAGAGAGAGAGAGAGAGAGAGAGAGAGAGAGAGAGAGAGAGAGAGAGAGAGAGAGAGAGAGAGAGAGAGAGAGAGAGAGAGAGAGAGAGAGAGAGCGTGAGACAGAAGAAGAGAGAGAGAGAGATATAGAGAGAGAGAGGGTGGGATAGCGAGAGAGCGTGAGAGAGAGAGAGAGAGAGAGAGAGAGAGAGAGAGAGAGAGAGAGAGAGAGAGAGAGAGAGAGAGAGAGAGAGAGAGAGAGAGAGAGAGAGAGAGAGAGAGAGAGAGAGTGAGGAAGAGAGAGGAAGAGAGAGAGGAGAGAGAGAGGAGAGATAGAGAGAGGGAGGAGAGAGTGAGAGAGGGAGAGAGCAACAGAGAAAAAAAGAGAGAGAGTGATATAGAGAGGGAGTGGAGAGTGAGGGAGAGACAGAAAAAAAGAGAGAGTGATATATAGAGGGGTGGGGAGAGCGGGAGAGAGAGAGAGAGAGAGAGAGAGAGAGAGAGAGAGAGAGAGAGAGAGAGAGAGAGAGAGAGAGAGAGAGAGGAAGAGAGAGAGAGAGAGAGAGAGAGAGAGAGAGAGAGAGAGAGAGAGAGAGAGAGAGAGAGAGAGAGAGAGAGAGAGAGAGAGAGAGAGAGAGAGAGAGAGAGAGAGAGAGAGAGAGAGAGTGAGAGAGAGAGAGAGAGAGAGAGAGAGAGAGAGAGAGAGAGAGAGAGAGAGAGTTTTAAAATTAGTACATTGCATTATATTAACATGTTTTGATCACGCGGTAATTTTATGTTATTGTTCAGTGACAAAATACATCTGTTACCCTCTACTTTACCAATATCATAGACGGCCGTTGTGATAGCTTTTTAATTCCCAAAGATTTATTATTCTTATTGTCTTCTCCAAATGGTAAAAAATACGTTTTGCATTTCATAAGTTTGTCTTTTTTTCGTAGTGTATCTATATCTTGTCTAGCTTCTGTGTATCTAACTACTGCCCAATGTAGCTTACTCACTTGTTGAATACTGACTGGTGAGGTATTTGCTGTTATCATTAAATAATGTACTAACTAACCCCGATTGAACAGATCAGCTAACTAGGAATCTCATTAATTAAACATTTATGCCTATTTAATCGAAACAGTCATACAAGGTTCATACGACAATAAGTTCTAGTTGTTTCCACTACATACACATTTACTATGCAATCGCTCTATTATTCCAGTCAACTGCAAATGACTCATTTACATGACTGCATACAGACCTATTTGGAAATACGGATATGAGTTTTATGGTTCCACTAGACCATTAAATTCATCTCCCTCAATCCAATTACTCATAGGAAAAAAACAAGGCAAGACCCCAACAAATTTAACCTACCTGGCCCTTCCCCTTCCACTATGGATATATTTCAGATATCTGTTAGGTCTCCTAAGATGAGTTCCCATATATTTGATTTATTGTGTTACATTTTTGAAAACATTAGTATAAATAATCCATGTAACACAGTGTTTATGTTTTGAAAAATTTTGTATGAAGCTTGAAAAGAACTACTCATCTGTTGTACTTTAACAACAATTCTACACTAAAAGATCTCTAGGCCATCTTTTTTTAAGACGCCTCGGAGGATTATCGGGAATGGAGTGGAAAGCAAGTTGAGAAACTAATGTATTTGAGTGGTTATGGTGCTTCCTATGAAAGGATAGGTACTTGGTTTGGGTTAAATCAGCAACATGTGGAACATTAAGGTCTTTATGGATAAGTTTATTTGTAACAAAGTAAGGAGCATAAAGGATTTTTCGAAGGATTTTGGATTGTAAGGATTGGATACGGGAAGAATTAGAAGGTTAGGTTGAGCCCAAGGATTAAAAACGTAAATATTAAACAGTTAATAAAACTGTAAAATATAATATAGTTTACTAGATACAATAAAATCAAATCATAATTTTTAAGGAGTAGTTGAGTTTTGCTAGTTAGTTCACATTCTATGTACATACATATATGTATACATACAGAAATACTACAATCTGATAGCCGGTATGGGTCTTCTCGAGTAGTCTCCACCAGAAACTTGTGTTGTGCTGCAGCTGTCTTGTTCCAAGTGTCGAGACAATACCAAAGTTTGGTATGTCGACTTGAAGGTATAATTTTATACTAAACAGTTTATTGAAAAAACTTTACCATCGACTGCACGTTATATCAGAAATTGATTTCAAATTATTTAAACGCAATTCCTATTGTCCAAGTACATGTGGTGTTTAATTATACTATTAATATCGATGCATCATAACAGATATGTAACAACGCTACCTCGATAGGATATGAATGATGGGAACAGGAACCTCAGCATGAACAGGAAATGAACATTTGACATCAGGGCTCAAGGTGAACTTCGCAAGTTAGAACAAACAATCCCCCCCCTCTCCCTTCCAACATCAGAATATTATTACAGCGTCGATGGGCTCAGTTGGAACAGCAACAGACTGAAATAGTTTCCGTCGTCTCTGACTGTCCAATAACAATAACTTGGCAGTAAAGTCATTAGATTTTAATTTAAATTTTAAACATTAAACTAGATTATACATTTTTCTATTATCTTTTTCCCTACCATTGCTTTTCTTATTTCCGCTTAGTTACTGATACTACTTGTATTTTTTTAATGTAAAACAGGCATTCGACAGAGCCTGGCACCCCTGCTGCTTCGTGACCTCTCATGATTCCTCTCTCTTATATACTTTCTGATTCCGACAAATTATTTTTTGTTTATCATTCTTTCTTTTAGCCTGCTGATGATTTTGAAATCAGAAACCTAAATGTTTAGTCACTAGGAGGAAAATTACTAAATTCAAAGTAGCAATCGATATAAATAAACCATAATTTGATGTTGCACCTAGGCTTTAATAGACGATACGCAAGATGAAACAAAACGTAAACTACTTACAGTTACGATGATTTATTCACAAACAAAAACGATTTGCCAGGGCATCATGATGTTGCACTCAAACCAACATAATTAAAATCTGCCTTGCTGTTCAAAGGTTTTTCAGTTTACTGCCTTTAAAGAAATGAAATACTGACTTTACTTCAATGGCAAAATTTCTTACACGGCTACGCTTAGAGATTGTTTTCTTCTGACATTTCAAATATTCTATTTTTCAGTTCTAACATATTTTTATTTAGTTATTTTTTTAAACATCTGATTCAGCAAAACAGATAGCATTATGAATAGTGATAAAAAAAAAAAATAAACTTTTTTTTCCGGATTCACTTACGAGGGGAGAACACATTCAGTCTCTCATGAATCTTGGAAATTTTGTTAGAGGTTTAATTAAAAAATAAAATGACATTAAATTAATTTATTTAACATCTCAAGTTTAAAAAATGATATCGAAATGATTCTTCCACCAAAATTTTATTTTTTTAGTGCAAAGTTTAAGAAAAATGATCACATAAACATATCCAATAGTCCCATTTTAAATTTGTTTCCCATAGGAACGGAAAAATCCAATGAGTCATAAGGGAAACCCAATTGCAAATCAAAAATTTAACCTACCTGCTCCCTTCAACTTCTCACGAATTCAGTGAGAAGTCCATTTCTGTTTTAGTTACCTCTTAGACCGCTTAAGGTGGGTGCCCATGTTTGATTTCTTGTCTTACCTTTTTAAAAACTTTAGTATATATAATCTACGTAACATAGTACTGATGTGATAAAAAAAGTTTGTATGTTTTAGAACTGAAGATGAATGTTTAGCATTCGAAACTAGTTTTCTAATAAAATTATCTCAATAGAAGTGGCAATTAATTCATCAGTCTTTATTGTATTGATCCTTCTATACCATCATGCGTACCTCAAGTGACCAAATGTAGGGGTTTTTTTTAATTGGCAAAAACTTGAATTACGGTTAGATGGTTAATCGTATTAATTTCATTTTTTTTTTAAACCAAAAATACATGGTAGCAATATGCTTGAAATGTTTTTGGTTTCATTTTTCTATCTGGTTTCAAACTCGAGTTAAAAATAAAAATGTTTTTCGAATAACGCAACTTTACATGTATAATTTTGTTCATTGCATTTTGTATTTATATACATCAAAAGCTATCTATGGCTATCCTCTTTTCAGCGATACGAATTAAGTTCAATCGCGTGACAAAATAATTATGATTTAAGGAAAACGTACCAATAATCGGTTTAAAAATTTCATCCCACTTGATGAGGTTAAAAAATGATGTTTTTTTTTTATATTGGATAATTTTTTTTTTTATGTTTTTAAGGGTGCTACTCGAATCTAACTTCATTTTTTATGTGAAAAAATCTGTAAAAGTAGTTTGCTTGAAGTTCTGATAATTTTTTTTAGAATTTAAATAACCTAAACAAAAATCTACCAGCTGTATTTTTTCTTAAAATTTGCAATGACAAATTTAAATTTGGGTGCAAAACTCATATTTATAGTTTTTAAACTTGAAATGAAAAATAAAATTAGTTTAATGCTATTTCATTTTTTTTTTCTAGACTTTTAGTTACTATTAGTCGGAACAGCATAATATCTGCCTAATATTTTTCGGCTAGGAACCTCCAAAAAATTTGAAACAATATCCGTGAGAGAATGAGTGTGTCCTCCCCTCGTTAGTGTCAAAGTAAAACAAGAAGCCGGAATCATTTAATAATGATCAAAAGTAATAGTAGTTGTAATTGTAAATTTTAGTAAGAATTTTTTTTTTATGGTTGATTTTTCTTGTTGTAAAATAATTTTATCTGAGCCCGTCGTGGCTATGGTCAGTATTAAGAAATTTCAAATATTTCTCATTTATAATTACTATAAAATTTAATTTTCTGTAGTCGTTTATTATTGTTTTTCTGATACTATACTTTGTTTTTTTGAATATTTTATTATTTATGTCAAATAAAATTTATTTTAAATTCTATTTTAACGACTAGAAGCTAGTATATTGATATTATCCCCTGTGTGGTTAAAGCTAGGAGAGAGGTAGGTAGGGGCGGGTTGACACGAGATCTGGTTGTTACATCTGTCCCTTGGGGATGTCCTCCATGAATATTTTTATTTATTTCTGTCCAGCACCCTTCCAGTGTGAACTTTTCGCCCAGTGGAATTCACAATTTATCAACTTTTTTATATGTATAAAATTTACATTGAATACAATGATTAATATATCAAAGAACCAAATATTGATTTATTTTATTATTTTTATCCATTGTTCTATTAATTTGTACCTACCACAGATACCTAATTTGTACTTGATGTATACCTAAGCCTCTTAAGTGAGGTATTTTTTTCCTTTTCATTTATTTTTTTTTTTTTGTTCTGGTTTATAGAATTAAGATAATACATAGCTGCATTACAAAGGCATAATCAGCAATATACGGGACATTAAGATCATTATGGATGAATTTTTTAGAGAAATAATGAGGAGCATTGAGAATACTTTGAAGTAACTATAAAATTTTCCACTCACACATCTCGCTACAGTTATAATGTCCCACTTATAAAAGCTCTGTATGCTCAACTGCCAGATTTTTTTAACAATTTTTTTTTGTTATGAGAATTTTACAACTTTGGGGTTATGTACATAATTATTTTTTTTATATAATTGTATATTTTTCTAATTGTTCTGATATTATGTCCTAATGCGTTGTTCCATGAAGCGATCATGCAACTAACTGGATACAACTCTGCAATTAGATGATTATCTCTAAGAGTGAACCAGTACTACTTATTCGCTCTTAGAAAGTTTGAAATGGGAAGTTAACTTTCCCTCTGTGTGAAATCTTGCAATGGGTTAGAAGAGTTAAGTTGAGTTGAGTTCTTCAGGACCTGAAGGAATGAATAACAGGGTATCATCAACATTTAAATCAGTGGGTATCAAAAAGAAGGCGCACATATAAGAAGCTGTATGTCCGTCTGTGCTGAAATATATATAAATCTACGATATTACATGTTAATTATTTTAAAAATAAATCGGCGTTTATTGGGCATTAAGTGAAAAGAATGTTTTGTACAGTAACCAGGTAGTTGAGGAGTATATTTTTCTTTTCAATTGCGTCAGATTTTTGGTGTGCAAAATTAAAATTTTAACTTCGCCCCTTGAGCAAATCATCGAATTCTTCCCGCATCCAATTACTCTAATCCAAAATCCTTAATGCTCTATATTTCGCCACAAATGAATTGATCCACAGCGACCTTAATACCCCATATGTTGCTGATTTGGCACGAACCTGATACCTTTCCTTTCATAATAAATGTAATACTGATTCGAAACCACTTGTTCCACAACTGACATCCCATCCCATTCATGGAAATCCTGCAAGGTGTCAGAAAAGAAGATGACTGTAAAATAATTTAAACAAGTTAAAAAAATGTTTGCTTGTAAATGAAGCAAATAAAATATATATATATAGATATACATAAATATATACGGGGACTCGATAGCCGAGAGAGTTGGGGTAAAGGTCTCAGCGCGCTCGGACTGAAGGTCGTGGGTTCAAATCCCACCTGGGGGGTTTATTCGTGGCGGACCCATGAAATGTATCTTGACCTTCATTTATAGTAACTTCAAAAAATAATTTTACATAATAAAACAAAAAAGTGAGTTATACCGGATGGATATGAAGGGAGTTTTACACTACATCCTCATCAAAGGGATGAGGGCTAGTACGAGCCGCGTCTTTTGGATGCGTAAATATTAGCTGGAATCAGCGGGAAAAACGCTATAATAATTTTATGATAAAATAAATTATAATCATCTAAAAAATTACAAATCCTGTATAAGTACTTTTAATCAAACAATCTACATGCAATAATGTGCTTTTTAAACTTGTTACAGTTAAGATTTAAGATATTTTATTTATTTAAAACACTGGAGAGAGATAAATCAAAAAGTAGCAATATACACTTACTTTTTACTAGAGCAAAAACGTTTCGAGTTGACACATTCAACTAGGAAACTAAGACAATACCGAAGATCGTGATATTTTGTTATATTTTATTATAGGTACTGCATAGATATCACCTTCTCTCTCAATTCAGTATAATATGCAACCACCACCACCAAACAGCCGTTATTGCAACTAGGATAGTCCCAAAACTATCCAATTGTACTATCTTACGATGAAATTTTAGGTTTTGAAATTATCTATTTAAAACTGATGCTAAGTGCTCGTCACTACAGACTACTTCAACATTTACTAGACAAACTTGCAAAGCTCCCAATTAATTACAAAAGACTTATTTACATGACTTTGATAAGAACTTTTTTGGACGTACGGATTTAAGCTTCGGGGCTCTAGTAAACCATCCAATTCATCTTTTATCCAATCCATACAATCCAAAATACTTCGAAAAATCCTAAATGCTTCTTACTTTGTCTCAAATAAACTTATCCATAAACACCTTAATATTCTATATGTTGCTGAGTTAGCCCAAACCAGATACCTATACTTTCATAGTAAGCTCCATAACCACTTAAATCCAATAATTTCTCAACTTGCTTCCCAATCCATTCCTGATAATTCTCCGAGGCGTCTGAAAAGAAGGTGGCCTAAAGATCTTCTAGTGTAGATTTTTTATGGAAGTGCTATTGATGAGTAATTCTTTTCAAGTTTTGACATGTCATTGTAATCTTTATCAGCTCATTTACTTGATGCATTTGTACACTTGTATGTATTTATTTGTACAGTTGTAAATTTTAATAAATTGAAATTTAAAAAAAAACTGGTGCTTAGTAAATATGTCTATCGAAAAACTAACTTCATTAAAGTTAAATGAACTATTTATAACTTATTAGCTATAATCCAGCATAAAATATAGAAAAGATATCGTTTAATGAAACAATATATATCTTTTTATATAAATAGAAGTAATCAATATGAATATAGAAGTAGACAACATGTACTTTTTTGTAGTGCTGATCTCAAATTTTAATCTTGCCCCCTAAAAAAAACTTTAGCCTGCCTGAAATAATAATAAAACGCTAATTTTTAAAACTTTTATTTCCATTGGATAAAGTAAACATAAAAATAAAAAAAAAAATAATCAAATATCATAAAAAATGCATAAAATTTTCTAAAAGTTTTTGTGTTCTTTTTTTTGTTTTATATATATATATATATATATATATATTTTTTTTTTTTTGTTTTGTCGTTTTAACTATTTTGGCACTAGTTCGCATTTAATTATGCTGAAAATTACATACTGTAATCAATAAATCATCCTCTATTTCATTCTGTAGGGCTACTTTTATAAAGAAAACATAAGAAATAATTTGTTAGAAATTCAATGTCGTTGTGGTTCAAAACGATCGTTTTTTTTTTTAAACTGCTCGTTCTTCAAGGGGTAAATTTAAAATCACGATTCAAACAGCATCTCAATAAACGTAATTTCAATTGAAAAATTAAATTAAATTTTTCCCCTTATTGGCTCAACTAGTTAGGAAATTAATCGGATTGAATGGATACAGAACTTATTACGAAACAATCTGTATCTATAACGACATTGATGATTTTCTATTGTAAGGATTTGATACAAGATCAATTGTGTGGCTGAGTAGGCCCCAAAGCTAATCTCCGTATGTCCAAGTTAGCATAATCATTGTCATTCAAATAAGTCGTTTGTAGTTAACTGGAAGTCTGAGGTAATTGCTTTGTAAATGTATTAGTCGGAAATGGCGAGCAGTTTCTTTTCGTTTTAGTATTGTATGTTTACTCATCTCATTTTTTTTTCAAAATTGAAAACATCCAGTTATCTAGTTATCTCTAGAGGTAATGCTAGAAAAAAAAAAAATGCTACTCGGCAAACTATATTCCTCACTGATAACTACCTATTACGTTATAGCGAAAACAAATTATATCGAGATATTGAAGTTTATAACAAAATATTTAAATTTTAATTTAAGAATATTGAGGAGTGGAGAGGACGTAATAACAATCTCTTTGCGGGAGTAGACAGAATAAAAATAAAATAAAATAAAACAAGGTTAAAACAGCCCTTTGGCTTTCGTTCATAATAGGTAAAAAAAGCGGCAATCATCTCTTTTAGGTATAAAACCTTTTACAGACATTAACAACCAATTTTCCGCGGTTCGTTTATATTAATTCATTTCATATAAAAAAAATAAAAAAACCTTCATAAAAACAAATTTTTTTTTTTTATTTGCGTGAAACATTTTTTTAATTTGCCATCCTTGCTAAGCTCTATGTAACTTGAAGTATTCATGTAGATTTAAATTTTTCAACATTGGTTCCTAGAATCGTCTTTGTAACTAAAGCTTCCTCGTAATTCGTTTTTAATTTGACTTCCTTTTTTGAGGTGCATGGCCTGAATTGGTTGATAACTTGTTTTAGCTTCATTGAGATTTTTGTTCGACGATAATTCATTATAGTGCGCTTGGCTGATGGCACTTAGGGAAAAGTGGAGGGAGGGAAGTGTGGTTGGTCAGAGATAAGACAAAAATATTTAAAATGAACAAAAGATAAAATAACGCTAACTACGTTCCTTAAAATAGCTAAGCTGTAGTTAAAATTATTTAAAAAAAATAAAACAAATAAACATTAAATAATTAAGAGAAAGATCTCAAAAAGACAGAGCGGACCCGTGTGAGGGTTAAGTAGCTAGGGCAACGTTGCTCCCCTTCCTTTCACCAGCCAGATGCCATCAGCCAGCGCTCAGACTAAAGCGCTAATTTATCAAATATTTTTATTAAATACCATCGTGACACCCAAAAACTAATTATTGGATTTTGGCAGCCTGAAGAATCGCCTCCCACTATCTTCGGACGGTCGTCCACCAGTTCCAGATTCCAAGAGTTCATGCCAGTGTAACCGCATCATCTATATATCTCTACTTCGGTCTCCCCACATTTCTTTTCTCTACTGGTAGCATGAAGTTGAGGACTCTTCCATCCGAATAACGTGGATCACCCACGCGAATATAGCTATTCAAATATGCTTTTCCACATTTGGCTCCTTAATAAGTTGGCTAATCCGTGGGTGTGCTTTATTCTTAATTCATTATTATTCCTCACTAGGTCATATATCTTTATTCTTCATAAATATTAATTTTTTTCCTCATAGTCCAAGTTTCAAAACAGTATGAGAACTTTGTACAGAAACAACTTTGTATATCGCGACAACGGCTAAAAGGCACAGGAGAACAAAAAAAACTTATATTTGCGTCCCATGCTGGTTCATGTTATTACCCACAATGACCACTAGATCCTAGATATTTAAATCTATAGAACTATTTCAAAACTGTATTTACCAATGACGCCAATTTTTATCTATCACTTAGTAAGCTTTGTGTCTTAATATCAAAGGTCTGTAATTTGTTTTTGTTTTTTTACAGTTATAATATGTCATTTACGTATTCTATCCTTTATTTATTTATAATTATGTCAAATATATGCCAATATTCAAGCAAATATGACGGGTACAGGGGATAAAATGTTTTTTTATATTGAGGAGACAAACGATGACTCTCATCATTGGTGTCATCCTTCGTCTTCTCTCCAGTGTGGTTTGGTGGCCCTGAAGAAGACCTGCTAGGCAGGTCGAAACGTTGGCACGCATTAAAGTTACTTATACGTGGTGTTTCTCTTTTACTACATCCCTGATTATCTTCTTTTCTTTATATATTTATTTTGTGAAAACAGCAAAATAAAGTTTAAAATTGAATATCTAGTAAAATGAGGGCTGTATTTTTTTTTAAAATAACAAACATTCAAAAACTGTTTATTACACATAATGTTGTATGAAAAATTGAAATTCTGACAAAATAATGTTTATTCAACGCGTATTTCCAGAATTCCTCTGGACAAAAACATTTATTTTATAGCAGTTTCGGTCATCAGCATCAATTGGTCATCATCCTCATTTCCTTCCTCATCTATGTCTGCTCCTAAGGGAGGAAAACATTTCATGGATCCGCTCTATTTAAAAACTGCTTTAGGTGCACTAGATATCAGGATTCACCCAACTTAAGTGCGATTACAAAGTACAAAGGGCTCAACTTCGTCCCTGGAGTGGTGCCTTCCATTATCTTCGTTATGAGACCAGGTAGACACTTTGTTCAACGTTTTCTCCAATGTCAATAAGTTTTTTTTTTTTTAAAGACGCATTCACTAGTTTTTGGATGTGATCTAAAACAACGAAAAAGATCACAGCGGTAGTTTTCTCAGTGTTTGTGACCGGTAGTTTTCAGCCTCTTCATCACATCTCTCAAGCGGTTTGTTTTCATTCATTTTCAGTGTACCCTAAACTCGACTCCAAACTACTTTCCGTTTTGCACTGATATGAAATAAACGTTTCTAATTGATGAACGGAATTAAACCGAAAAATACAAGTAAATATTTTGCGTCAAATAAACAAAATTTGTTTGAACTTTGAACTTAAACACTGTGTACCAATTGGGAAGAAACCTTGGAGCCTGGGCATTGACGAAACCGACCTAAACGTGTCTTCCCTGGGACAAGAAAACTTCAATCGCCATTATTAGGATGATCTAATTGCTTCTTTTCCGGAAACGAATATGCGAAGTAAAGTTTAGCCGGAAGTTGGTTAAAGCCACCATTAACTGAAATTCGACAAAAATTGACATAAACTTTTACGTTCCTCTGGTCCCTTCACATTTTTTCTTTTAGTTTAATTTTTTTTTCCAACAGCATGGAGTTAATACTGGAGCAATTATTAAAGTAATTCCACATGCTATATTTAGCCAAAATAAATATGGGGATTCCCAATACACCTTAGTTAGCAGGTCTCCAAATCCGTAAAATATCAAAAAAATTTATATGAGTGCGGTTATGCGGTGCTTACCTCTTGTTTGAGTAATATAGTACAAAGAATATGCAGAGTAATTATATTTCGCGGGAGGCGGCGCAGGGAGATAATGGGAAAAGGCTAATTTCCACTTCCAGAACCAGAAACAAGAATAACAATGTTGACCCTCCGTATGAAAAGCTAAAAGGACATTTCCCGAAAATTAGCTGCTAAATCAGAGAAGGTTTAGTTTACGCCCATAAGGGGCTTAGCGGAATCCCCCTGGTTCCGAACCCCGCTCTAGCCAGCCAATAACGCTGATATTTCCTAATTTTCTCTGACCTAGTACGATTGGCTTCTAGTTTTTAAAAACTTTTTTTCTTAAGACAGGTTTTTACAGTTTTGAGATAATTCAGTGAATTAGAAATGCAACAAAACTGTTTGAGAACGATAACATATATATAAAAAAAAATACCACGCAAACTATTACATCATTGGTAAAGGAGACAGTTTATGTCTATAATTATATTTTTTTTAAATTATTTTCTCCTGTTATTTTGGCATCCTTTTGTTCTTACATTATTTTACTTAAATTAGTTACATACTGGTATTTGTGGTTGTTTCTTAAATAAGTTTAAGACATTGATGTGACCAGTTCTTGGAGGTAACACATTATCAGCTGGAATGAAAACCAAAAAGGCAGTATGAAACAGACTTCCCACTGATATAATAACTTTTTAAGCGTTATTATTTAAAGACTATTTTGATTTATAGTTATTTTTTATAGGGATATTGTGTAATTTTTATTTTTACTTTTTTTATCATGAAGTGGATAATCCATTAGATACTTTTTTAAATACCTCTTTTGTGGTTTTCCGTTTGTTATTGTTCAATCTATAGCTGGTTATTGTATTATTGATTTTGACCAAGGCTTGTACGGGGAATTTTTGCCTGGCTTGCAATTTAATAAATGTTGAAAATAAAGGCGGTGAACAAAAAGTCAGTTTTGAACATTTTGCCTTATTCACTAACCCAAAGATATTTTTTAAACGAAAAAAAATTCATTTTTAAAATTGTGTAAAATGGCCATTTCATTTTGGAATCTTAGGTCCGAGCGACTCGTGGCGAGTAATATTTATTTAAATTAATCAACAATAGTAGAGGAAAAGGTTTAAAAACTCTTGAGTTTTGTCTTTCATTAACAACTATAACAAGTTTCTTGAATGCGAGAAGGCAAACAAATTATTAACATCAATTATTTCATATTCATAAGGTATAGTTAACTGTGAAGTATAGGAGATGTAGATAGTTAGGGTAGGCAGTCATAGATACTTAGCAGATTAAAATATAATTGTTATTTTATTTTAATTGTTAAAGCCAACGTTTCGACTTACATTGCAAGTCTTCATTAGGGCCACCGAACCACACTTATAAGGACGATGACTGATGTAAAACGGTGAGTATCTATGCCTACCCTAACTAGGGTAAATCACTAGTTATGGTCACCTCACCAGTTATGGGCAGGTTTTTACTTTTTTAACAAAAATAAGCCTTTGCTTCTTTTCTTTGTTACATCCATTTAAAAGACGTTTTACGGAAGGGCTTAAGACTCACTTGCTAATGAATCCTTCTCTCCCATCCATTTCCGTTTGGCTTAGTTAATGTTTTCCTGAATTAGTGTTGTGCAATAGCTCCTGTGTGTAGTAGGTGTGATTTTACAAGTGAACATTAATAAGGAATTGCTTTGAAATTCTTCGCCAATATCAGGTTTTAACGGTATGTATCTGTATCTATCGGTATGATTTTTTGTTTTTCTTCAGACCCCTTTGTTTTTCATTTTATCATTTTAATCAATTAAAATTTTCAACTGACCACAACCGGTCTATAAATATCTATGATTTTAGTTATGGTCACCCATGACCATTTCAAGCTTTTTGACATAACAAGTGTTCTTAATCCTAAAAAAATGTAGATTTTCCCTGGTTTAATTGTATTATCTTAAAAGTAAAATACGATAATGCTTACTAGCTTTGGTCATGGGTGACAATGTTAGGTCTGTCAGTGACCATAACTAGTTATGATCAGTGTATAAATGTATAGTGGTCACTTGCTTTTACGATTTTATTTTTTCTTCAAGATGCTTTTTTAGAATCTTCTCTTTTTGCAGTATATACTTATTTGTAACTATGCCTAAAATACGATATTCGTACACTGGAGATGATGCCACACAGTCAAAATAAGAAATTCTTAAAGGGGCTTCAGTAAAATCTATAGCGAAAAAGTATGTGTTTTTGAAATGGACGTTTTTCTTACTTAAAATACCTAGTTATTACTCCCTTTTATTATAACAGGTACAAAATCCCAAGGATGACGTTAACTCGAAGATTAAAGAGCACAGGAAGGTTTCAGTGTGGTGGCAGACCCCATATTGTCTGCTGAAGAAGCGGACCTGTTAGAGAAATGGATTATTCATTGCTCTAGACGGGAGTTTCCCAAATGAAAAATTGATTTATTCTTGAGCGTCAAAGAACTAGCAATAGTTTCTAACCGACAATGTAAATTTAAAGATGGTATGCCCAGTGACGGATGGTATAGGGGTTTTCTCCGTCGCCACCTAAATATCTCCAGTAGAACCACTAAAGCCGTATCACCAGCCAGCTCTTGTGTGTTTGAGAAAGACATCCGTGTTTGGTTTGACTCAGTGGAAAATATTTTGAAGGAAGAACACGCCTTTGATGTTTTGTGTCACCCATCGCGGATTTTTAAAGGTGACGATTCTGGATTTCTTTTAATTTTTGATTAATTAATCCTTAATTTTTTATTAACCTCAAATGATTGATAGGTATGCATAAATAGTGAATTTTAAATTAATAAAAACAATTGTTTACAAAATGTTTGTTCATGTGACCATAACTAGTTTTTACTATGACCATAACTCATACACTGTGCCCATAACTAGTATTTTTAGGACATTTGCATAAAAACTGAAAAATCTACTTCAAGGAAAAATACAGAGCTTTAGTAAATTTACCATTTAATAGAACAAGAATTTGTGAATCTAAATCTGTAAAAAAAAACTATGACCATAACCCGTGATTTGGGTTATAACCCTATCTACATCTCCCATCAATTATTTCATTTCAAAAACAACGATTTCCAAAAAGCTTTAAAAATATCACCAGAAAAATTGCGGTGTTAAATATGGGCCCTCATCAAAAAATTCACCAAAAAAGTTTAAAACTGGATAAGACAATTCGAAACGGTAGAGAGTTTATTTATTACAGGAAAACAAATTATTTACGTAAATCGCAATCATAAATTGCTCTTTCAGCCCCCGCACGATCTAAGTACCCACATTTTTTTATTTTTTTATTTTATATTAATTTATTGAAATTTACAACTGTACAATAACATACTTTAAGTAAACGAGCTGATAACGATTACAATAACTTGTCAGAGCTTGAAAACAACTACTCATCAGTAGCACTTTAATGGAAATTCTACACTAGAAGATCTCTAGGCCATCTTCTTTTCAGACGCCTCGGAGGATTATCGGGAATGGAGTGGGAAGCAAGTTGAGAAATTAATGGATTTGAGTGGTTATGGAGCTTACTATGAAAAAATAGGTATCTGGTTTGGGCTAACACAGCTACATATATAAACATTAAGGTCTTTATATTTAAAAGTAAGGAGCAATTAGGATTTTTCGAAGGATATTTGGATTGTAAGGATTGGATATGAAATGAATTGGATGGTTTAGTAAATATATAGGGAATATTATACCCATACCTCTCCCCGAGTGTCTTCAGAGAACTTTCTATCGCAAAATATTCTTCTATACCACCATGTGTACCTCAAGATTTTAATATTTAAATAGTAGATTATTTATTTTATATTGATTGTGCTTCTGGAAAATAGTATACTTACCATTTACGTTCTACATAAGGCTTGGAAATAACTAGGATCAAGGAGAATGTGAACATCTTTGCCGAATAGAATCTTTCCATAGGCCCTACAGAAGTGGAGCGCTCTCCCGATTCTGTTTACTTTCAGATGCTGGAAACAAACACAAACAACCGCTTATTTTCAGTCAGTGGTAGTTTTATGTTCCCATTCCCTGCGTCATTATTGTCTTTAATGTTGTATTTTCGTCTGCTTATTTGTTGAGAGTCTGTAAGTCGTAATGTGCCTGGTAGATTACAGACCCGTTCCTTATGTTTTTATTTCTGCCTTAAATTACCCTGAAAAATAATTCACTCTGTTTATTGAAGATTGTCTACTAGTGCTGGACATTGCAGAGGAGATTTCATTATTGAATTACAATCATTTGAAATATAAATTTTTAAATTAAAATAATCCAAATCATTATTGAATAAACTTAAAAATATTTTGAAATCGTATTGATGGAGCGAATATAAACAAAAATGAGGTATCTATTAGATTTTAAATTTTAGGCGAGACTACAACATTGACTACACAGACGTTCAAAGTTTCCAATTAATTACAAAATATTTATATACATCACAGTGATTAGCCCTATTTAGAAGAAAGCATTTAAGCTTTGGGGCTCCATTAATCCTTCTAATTCATCTCGTATTCTTACAATCCAAAAGCCTTCGAAAAATCCTCAAATCTCCTTACTTTGTCTACAATAAACTTACCCATAAAGATCTTAATGTTCCATATGTTCCCTAGCCCAAACCAAATACCTAATCTTTCATTTTTTTTTTTTTTTTTAAATTTTTAAAATCAATTTATTGAAATTTACAACTGTACAAGTGTACATCAAGTAAATGTGTTTAAAAAAAAGTTTACAATAACATGCCAAAACTTGAGAAGAACTACTCATCAGTAGCCCTTCAGTAAAAAATAAAAGAATCTAGACAATAAGATCTAGAGGCCATCTTCTTTTCAGAAGCCTCGGAGGATTATCGGGAATTGAGTGGAAAGCAAGTTGAAAAACTAGGGGATTTGAGTGGTTATGGAGCTTACTTTGAAAGGATTGGTATCTGGTTTGGGCTAAATCAGCAACATATGGAACATTAAGATCTTTATGGATAAGTTTATTGGTGACAAAGTAAGGAGCATTGAGGATTTTTCGAAGGATTTTGGATTGTAAGGATTGGATACGGGATGAATTGGATGGTTTAGTAGAGCCCCAAAGCTCAACTCCGTACGTCCATATTGGCCTAATCATAGTCAAGTAAATGAGTTTTTTGTAATTAATTGGGAGCTTTGAACGTTTAGTCTTGTATGTGGATTCCAAGTAAGACGTTTGTCCAAGTGGAGTCCTAGGTAGCGGATCTGTTCGACAGGGTTTAGATGAGTATCATTAAAGGATACTGTTGGACAGGAAGTCGTAGGTTTACGACGAAGGGTAAAGGTTATTTGGTGAAATTTGTTTGGGTTTATTTTGATTCTCCATTTTTGACACCATTCTTGAATGTTTAGGATATGGGATTGGAGTGTTTGGGAGGCAATGAAGGGATCATTGTTTGCTAACAATAAACATGTGTCATCTGCATAAGTGGTGAGGACAGTGGTAGGATGAGTTGGGATGCCAGCGGTATAGACCGTGTAGAGGATGGGACCTAGGATACTTTGAATAAACTAAAAAACATTTTTGAAATTGTATTGATTGAACGAAAATAATTAAAAATTAGGCTATTAGGCCATTTTAGGTCAAACTACAATTTGATCAACACTGTCTAGACAAACGTTCAATGCTTTCAATTGATTAAAAAATACCTCTATACATGACTGTGACTAGACCTATTCCGAAGAACGGATTTCAGCTTTGGGCTCCATTAAACCTTCTAATTCATCACGTATCCTTACAATCCAAAATCCTTCGAAAAATCCTCAATTTTCCTTACTTTGTCACCAATAAACTTATCCATAAAGATCTTAATGTTCCATATGTTCCCAAGCCCAAACCAGATACCTAATCTTTCATATTAAGCTCCAAAACTACTAGTTTCTAAACTTCTCACTCCATTCCTGATAAGCCTCCGAGGTGTCTGAAAAGAAGATGGCCTAGAGACCTCCTAGTGTAGAATTTTTATTGAAGTGCTACTGATGAGTAGTTCTTTTTAATTTTGACATATTATTGTAATCGTTATCAACAAAGTTGATTGATGTATATATATTGTACAGTTGTAAATTTCAATAAATTGATATAAAAAATTTTTTAAGCAATAATAAATTTACGAAATTTTATTACTCTAGTAAAGTTTTATTACGCCTTGCATTGGATGGGGTAGTAAGTCTAATGTGTTTCTGAATTTTTTTCTTTAGTGATATACCCTATATAATTCACAACTGTAATAAATCATGTTGAATTAAAATATATAATTTTTATAAATACTGCTTGATTTTATTCAATTGATGTTTTAATAACACTAATTTATTTCATATGCGAGAATATGAGGACGAAAACACCTTTAAAAAAAATTTTTTTTTGCCGTGAAAAAAAAGAGAAGAAAAAAAATTAGGTATGAACAACTTATAAACCTCGTTGGATAACCAACTAAAATATAAATGGGTCATTCTTCCATTTCATATGAATTTGTGGTTTCTACATGTAATTTCTTGCAACCCAACTGTAACAAGTAGGTGCAAGGTACTTACCTCTTAAACGTAAAGTAGTTTTTCCATGGTTATTGATTTGTGTTCATGATTAAATTTGAATTGTCAAATTCTATTTCCCTCACATGTTCCATAACATGAGTTGGTAACGTTAAATGCGAATAAGTTGTCCATTTTTGCAATTATTAACTCACGTTTTTTCCTAGTACCTACGGTAAGATGTATTATATTGAATTTTATAATTGAAACTGGGACTAATTGCTTACAAAACGAAGAATGTCTTCTAATGCCTGTGTCTCATAGGGTCAATCTATTTCCATCACATTTATGGAAAAAGCCCGCCAAAGCATAACCAAGATTCATTCCATTATATTTCAGGCTGGCAACATTGCAGAAGCTTCCCACTAGACTGAGGTAATCTAACATAGAACAAATTTCCTTTGTAAGCTCTCCCAAGTTTGTGTCGAATCAAATGTACGAATCCTGTCATTCTTAATTCTATTTCCCTCGCATACTGATTTTTCAAAGAAGGTGAGTTTGATTTTTGTTTTCTTTGCACTGACGTATATTTTCCCCTTGTAGTTCAGAGTTCCATTTGTTTTTTGTTTTTTTATTTTGAAACGCGTGTGGTGTTAATCTTAAATCAAACTCAAAATATATTTCCCTCACACGGCAAGTGAGGGAAATAGATTACAATAGGAAAAAATGTAAGTGGAATGACGTAAAAAAAATATATTATATTTTCAAAGTTAATATTAATTTAATATAATATTCATTATATTAATCTGATATTCGATTTCAAAATTTAAATGTACATTAAATGTCTCACCATTTTGATTTTTTTTCTTTCAAATATTATGTTTAAATGTGATTATTGTTACCTAATATCTTTTAATCGACTAGTTGATTTCATACTTATTAACAATCCTTTTTTAATATAAATATTTTATTATTTGACTAATGAATGTTTTCTATTTCCCTCTCATTCTTTCAGTTTCCCTCACTTTCATGATTTCTATCATGAACGTAAATGAGCATATAGGCTACATTCTATGAAAGGATTTTTTGCTAGTGCCATTAGTAGACTTTTATAAAGATGTTTATGAAGAAAAACTTGTTTTTACATAACTCTTTTCTGATGGAATCACAATGTAGAATTTCCGACGAAATGACAGAATGACCCAAATATATGCGGTGGACAGTAAATTTTTAAAACATATTTCGGTAAAGTTAATTTAATTAATTTTATCAAAATTATTTTGTTTAATTTACATAGAAATGTATTATATATTTAAATGTTTAATTGTTTAAACAACACAATTTAATTGTTTTTCGTATTTATCAAATGATTTTGTCTTATTTTGCCCATATATAAAAAAAAATATTTTGTTCTATTTTTTTCCTGCTGATAACTAGTGGCGTTACTACTGATACCTGTTGATTATTATTATTCCTATGAGACAGTAGGCCCCATAATAAAATTTCTTTTCATTTCATTTCATATATTTGTTTAAATCCATATTTTATATTGAGACCTAATTATATTACAAATGTATCTCAAAATTTGAAACCGTTTACTTTTAATGAATGTCTTTCTGTTTTTTTTTTTTCTCCACCATGTAGGTTCTCAACCCCTCACAACCTGGAGCTGAAGTGTTTGGCCTAGGAAGTAAAAGAAATTATCCCTCGGAGCTAGAACAGGACGGAATCAGCACAATAATTGGCTGTCCGAAATAGATAGCTCGTTTCACAGCTGGCTGCCACCTCCTAATTCCCCATCTCCTTTGACCCATTTCTTCCCTCTTTTTTTCCCCCCGTCTTGATCCTTTTTTTCCCACTTTTACTTTCTTTGTTTGTTTTTAAACTCTTAAGTACCTTTAAAGCAATTTTAGATTTATTTGATTAGGGTGCTGCTTTTGGATAATACCGAATGATGCACAGAATCCAAATATTCAATAGCCAATATTTGGTGGAATAAAATTAATGTAATAGTTAATGAGTATAATTACTTATTTATATTATTGAGTATGTAGTTAAAAAAGACTGACGGAATGTATATATATCTCGAATTAAAACAAATTTTAGTTCAGTCACTTAAATCACAAATCACAATAAATATATATATATATATTTTTAAATATTTATTGAAATTTACAACTGTATATTCAATATCTAATATAATTAATCAAGTAAATGTGATGACATAGATAAAAATGACACGTCACTTGTTTTTAAAGCAACTATCCATTGGTAGCACTTATAAAGCTTCTATATAATGAAGTACTGTATTAGAAGGTCCCGAGACCATCATCTTTTCAGGCCCCTCGGATGGTTATCTGGAATGAAACGAGAAGCAAGATGTGATACAAATGGATTTGAATGGTTGTGGAGTTTGCTATGAAAGGATTGATATCTGGTTTGAGCTAAGTCAGAAACGTAAGGTATATTAGGATCTTGTGGATAAGTTTGTTTGTGACGAAGAAAGGAGCATTCAGGATTTTTCTAAGGATTTTAGATTGTAAGGATTGGATACGAGATGAATTGGATGGTTTAGTGGAGCTCTAAAGCTCAACTCCTAATGTCCAAATTGGTCTAATTATTGTTATGTAAATCATAAATAAAACCTAAATGCACTTTTGACAGTTGTGGATACATTAATAAATTAAAAAAAAAAATGTTTTGATGAATAGTAGTTTTAACAATATGACCTTACTGTTTTTTTTTTATTCAGCTGTATGGCTGCGAGAACTGGTCTCTTACGGGCACCCTAGAGATAAAGATTGAAAAATTTGAAAGGGGAAGGTTCTCAGGGTAATTGCCGGCCCAATGGGGGACAATGAATTAAGGATATGGAGGAGAAAGAGTAATAATGAAATGATCTTTGAAACCGAGCTGTAGCAAGGAGCCATTCAACAATTCCCCTCTTCCTAACAATGAATTCTACTGTTGTAGGAAATAGGTCAAGAGAAAGACCGAAACTAAGATAGGAGGGCACAATTAAAAGGGATGCAGTCGAACAACGTGTTATTAACTGGAAAGTTATTGCTCAGGATAGGCAGTGGTGGAAGAGGCTGGTGGAGGCGGCTAAAGATCTCCAAAGTCTATAAAAGCCATTCCAAAAAAAAAAAAAATGAATAATTAAAAAAAAACCTATTTGAATTTACGTAGTTGAGCTTTGGAGCTCCACTAAACCATCCAATTAATTTCACTTACAAACCAACAATTTAAAATCTTTTGAAAAATTCTCAACGATCCTTATTATGACACAAACAAACTTCTCCATAAAGCTCTTTATAAAATTTTCCATTTATAAATATATAAATATAATAAAATAAGTTTATAAAAAATATAAACTGTTCCATATGTGGCTTATTTGGCCCAAACCAGATACTTATTCTTCCATAGTAAGCTCCATACCCACTCTTACTTACTTTGTCATAAAATCCTTATCTACCATACTTTTCTAATTTAGGTCAGACCAGATATCTATTCTTTCATAGTAAACTCTATGCCCACTCGAATCCACTGCCAACTAGCTTTGCGGTCTATTTTAGATAGATAATCTTTAGAGACCTGATAAAAAGATGGCCAAGAGACCTTCTATTTTAGAACTTTTATTAAAGTTCAATCAATGGGTAATTGTAACGAGTATTTTCATCTCATATAGTAAATATATTTTTTTTTTATAAGGAAGGAAACAATAATATTTATATGTTAACTTTACTGAACAGTGGTGCTGCATATCTTGAAATCTCCGTAGAATAAGTAATTCCCCTATCTGACAAGACCTATATCTCGGGTTTCTTCCCAACTCAATTCCCAAAACACCCCCAGATCCAGGACCCGCCTGTGTTTCGGAGCGGGAGGGGGGTGCGGGGGACTTGGCAATTCTCCAGCCTCCCCGAGTGCCCTACAGAAGCCACTTCCGCACTTTACACTTCGCGCCATTATCAAAGATAAGTGGCCAGGATTTTCAGTTTCCATTTCCCCAGCGTCACTCGACTGAGTGATGTCGCCCCTTCTTTCCTAATTGATGTTCTTAAGCCATAAATGCCTTAAACAAATTTTATTTTCCAGCTTCGAGAGAGTAAACGCTCTCGCGCTCAGATGGCAACAGCAGAGCTTGGGATTGTCTACGCGTTGTATCAGTATGTAGCGGAACAGTAATTAAACTATAGTTCCGAATTCCCATAAGTTATGAAGATAAACTTTACTTTTTTCTGAAATTTATATTAAATAAAATAGAAAAGAATAAAAAAAAAGACCTTTGTTCTGTGCCACAAGTACATGGCACTGAAGTGAACTGCCGCGAAAAATTCCACCCAATTAGTTCCTTTCATTTTGTTGCTAAAACGAGTTTTTTTTTTTGTTTTTTTAGATATTTACATTCCCATATACTCTAACCAGAGTATCTGAAACGTATTAGTATTATTTAAAAAATAATAAAAGCCAGCAGTAATAATAGAATTTACTACGCAATATACTAACTTTTAATATAGACTTTTTTTTTTTTTAATGCGAAACTTCATTTAGAATGAGTACGGCGAAACTCAAATTATCGGGATTAATTGGGGCCAAAGCTGATCCGTATACCAAAAAATCCGGATACTCAGATTTACGGTATAAGGGTATTGAGATTAAAAAAATACAGACATATGTAATGTTTTTAATATGTATTTTATTGGATAATTAAAAATGTGGCTGTTTATAAAATTATATTTATCTAACAACAATGTTTATTTAACATGTCAGAAATCGTAGATGTTCCGACATAAAACTATTCCGCCAATTGTTTTTCCAGATTCGCCCTTCTTAAGACATTCTACAATGGACAATTTTTGGGACACAGTTAAGACAGTTTTTTTTTTTTTTTGGGTGCCATAACTCTTTAAATTTATAAAGACACCACTGGTGACGGCGGCCCAGGCTGGGAAAAACCCGTGTGGGATGGATGGATGTGCTATGCTTCTAGAAGTTCACTAAGTACGTTTACTTAGAACTTGACTGTTATGAGGTGTTTGGGCTCTGCCCCTTATTCTCAGACACAGTTCCGGTAGCTGCCGCTTAGTATATTTATTTTACGTCTTTTATTGTCGCATTTTACGTTAACTCCGAACCACGGTCTACAATGTATGTTAATAAACTATTTTTTAAAAAATTGTATGTAATAAAAAAAAAAATTGTTAATAGGTAGTGGCAAAATATTGGATAAATTGTTAGTAAAATATTCTTCTTCTTAGCAAAATATTTTAATTTTTAGTCGACTGGTAAAAAGGCCTATTAGTCGGCCAAGCCTGTCATTGTTTTGTTGGAATTCGGGTGACATCGGCAAAGTTCGAGGCGTATCGTAAATAGCTTTGTACCCATCAGTAGCTACAGGTTCATGTTTATCTTATGTTTTTTACTATAATGTAAACGAAAGTTATTTTTTATTTTTATTTTTTTTTTTTAGAAAAAATTATTGGCTTAATTCTGAAATTTCGATTTTTTTAAAAAAAAACAGTAGATTGGGTAAGTTTTTTGTTCAGTATTGTAGAAGTTTCCAAATTTGTTTTTTCATAATATTATGCCCTTTATTAAAGTTCGACAATTGATTATAAAAAAATTTAAAAAAAAATTTCCTTTTCCTACGAAAAATAAAAAACTGTGTACATTAATCTAAAATAAAAATATAACCAATAAAGGCCGTGTTTTCACTTCGAACACCCTGTTTTTAAGTTTAAAAATATAAATGAAATATATGGCCGACTAGTCTGCGCTTTTTGCCGATAATGGTCGACTAGTCGCCAACTCTGCTATCTGCTCTCATAACGTAGTATGATTGTTTAAAAAATAATTAAATAAAAAAGAGGCATCTAAATAAAAACAAAAAAAAAAACAAGTAATTTTAAGTATGCCAGATTTTTAATAATTACGGTTTATTTCCGATCATCACCTATTGTATTTAATGTGATTTAGTGTGATTTTAAATAAATTCTTGAGTGATATAGGGTAAACCCGACAGTTATTGACATCCTTAAGGAAATATTCAGAAATGTCCATGCTATAATTATAAAAACAATAGTCCAATATAGTTGAAATTTTCAGTCATTTTTCCTTAATTACAATACTTTAAGCTAAGCAAGAAAGTTCACACCAAACATTATTCCTGGAATGTATTTTACAAGATAGTGACAATAAAAAATTTAAAATCAGTTACTGACACCATATGGATATCTTTTAAAATAAGGACAGAACTGTGATTACTTTTAGTTTATTATTGATTTTTTTTTTCTAATTTTTAATATTGGGTGCCAATAAATGTCTTGGATATCAATAACTGTCTGGTTTACCCAAACCCAAACAATTCAAAATGTAATAAATCATAGTTTTTTTTTGTTTTTTTTTAAATACATACTCCTTGCTTTTATTTAGTAATTGTTATTAATAATCTTAATGCGTTTCTTATGGTTAAAATGGGGACGTAAACATTTAAAGAGAAACATAACTTTTAGTCGAGAAAAAAAAAAAAAAAATAGGATGTTTTTCTTGTCAGTATATCTCTATCTCCGCCTAAATATAGAAATAACGTTTAAGTTCAGCTAGGAAAAAGTTTAATTAACTAAAATATAATTCTACTTAGATTTTTTGTTAGTAGGGCTATATTTTTATTTATTCAGAATTATTTTACATTATGTTTATAGTATTTGTAGGACTGTATTTTTATTATATTATATAATATCATATAAATGATATTTGTTCATAATAATTAATTATAATTTCACGACATTGTAAGGAGCATTAGAAACTGAGGCTTAGTTTTACTAAATAGGGTAAATAAAATTAAATGGATACCGATTTGCCACAGGAAGGCACCAATCATTTAAACTATTAAACCAATCAAAACCATTTACTTCATAACTTTCTTGCTTTTTAATTTTTTTATCCCCGATAAAAATTGTGTCCGAAAAGAACAGGGCCTCGGAACCTTTTTTTTTTCTTCTTATTTTTAATAATTGCTTTAAAGTTTAAACTTTATAGCAATTGAGTTAGCCAATACTATTTTTAAAAAAATAATAATAAAATAAATAAATACATAATAATAATTATGAATAATTGTTTACAAATTATAATAAATAATATTGATAATACTGACAATAACATCTAAGGTCACAAAAGTTACAGCAGAAATTGCAATAGAATCCAAACCTGTATTTTTGTTAAATAAAAAAATCCATTACTTTTGCAGGCATTTAAAATAAATAGAAAAACGTTTCAACGCTTTTGTGGTCCAAAATATTTTGTAACGATAAACTTTCATCTTTTTGAAATATTTTTTCGACAGTTGTCATGTCTTTGACCTTCCAACAGCAGATCTGTTTTGTTTTTTTTCCATTTTATTTTAAAAACTTAAATCTGCATTCCGGACATCATTACTTGTTTGGCAACATCTCAAAATAAGGTGGCAAACTTAGCTCATTGTAATGAATATTTTCTTCTTCTATGTGACCATTGGATTGAATGCCTAATATGTAAAGGAAAAGATTTTAAAATATTGAGAGAGGAGAAGTGGTCTATGTTGGATGAAAGAGAGTTTGAAAAATTAGATATACTGGTAATAAAATAGCTTTGAATGACGTACTGTGAAAGGTAAAGTTCAGAAGTACGGGATCTCGTTTTGCGGAAACTCACTAATAACTAAAGTCAATGCCTTTATTATGTAGGAAAGTGACTGTAAGAAAAGATATTTGTAAAAAAAAAAAAAAAAAAAAAAAAAAAAAAAAAATCGAGGATGTGTTATCGTCGGAAGGAGGAAAATAACCATTGGCCCTACAACTACTAGAATACTGTAATCAGTTTACACTGAATAATGTTTTAGAAAAAAAGAAATGTCAGTTCTGTTATGTTCACCCAAAACAGCACGAAGGAAATCTCTTAAACTTCATGTTCTGTTATATTAGAAAAATAAATTTCACAATTCTGCTCTATAAATCGCCTTAAGTGAATGAACCTCGGAATTGGATTTAGGATGAGAAAAGAAGGTGGAATTCATATAGCGAGAGCGTTTATCAAGCCGCAGCTTCTCAACAGGTGCCTGCTCAGTGCCACTCTACAACAAGGTTTGTTTTCCTTATTTATTGTCGCATTAAAGACACAGTATTTTAAAATCCTGAAGTAGATGATGCCGTGTAGTTTAAGGGATCTTGAATCGGATCTCTCCAGAATCCCTAATGCTTCCCACTGTGGAAGGCGTCGCTGACAAGGAATATTTACGAAGCGACTACCTTCGTTGGAGAGAAATCCTTAAATCTCATAACTTTGAATAATAATTCTTCTTTAATTACGGTTTTTCTTTTAGTTGGCCTTCCCTAATTAAGGGAGTTTTGTTGAAACTTCCTGCGGATAAGAAGTGTAGAAGCGTTTTGATGATTCAAGCTAGTGATTTTTACCCTAACTCTAATTAATTGTATATACACATATATATATATATATATATATATATATATATATATATATATATATATATATATATATATATATATATAGGTTATTTATTTATTTTATTTTTTTCCCTTCTTAACACGGCGTTGGTCGCTAGGTGAGCATTTCCCCCACCCTTCTAAAAAATATTTGTTTAGAACAATATATAAGTTGTTCAGAATTTAACTTTCATCGCTGAATATCAGTATAGTTAGGACTGTTTTTTAAGTAAAACGGATGCAGGTAGGACATTAGTGAATAGGAATATTTGGTTTATTCGTTTTTAAGCAAAACGGATGCAGGTGGCCAGGATATTGGGAGATTTTTACTGAAAATTGCCATGTCCACACTCCTCAGTATCAGATTATCTCTCGTGCAGTTTGAAAATGAAAAAAAAAAAAAATGAAAAAAATTGTAAATAGTGCAATGTTCCAATTCACAATGAACATATTAAATATACTTGTAATAATAGTATAGAAATAGAAGAAAATGATTTAGTTGATGCAAAACACATCATTATGTAAATAGTAAAATATTTAATTTTTGTTTGGTTTTTTTGTTGTTCAACAATAAATCTTTGTAAACATATATTTTTAATCTTTATACTCCATACTACAATTATTGATACATTATGATCACATTTGTTTACCATTTATAACCACATATTTAATAACATAAAACTGCATTTTTTATGAAAATCAAAAAAAGTGAGGGAAATGCTCACCTAGCGACTAACGGTGTACTAGATCGGTTAGCGACCAACGCCGAGTTAAAAGCTTTGAAAGAACTGTTAGTATAAATTAGTAGGTTCTTAAAACTGTATATTAATGAAATGAAATAACAAATTCACTTTATTCGTGGACTAATTGTCATCTAAGAATAATAGAAAACGAACAATAGCACGTTACTGTTGTCTGACTACATACATTTTAAGCAGGTACACTAATAACAGATTTGCATGTATGAAAATATAAAAAATAAATAAACTATTGAAAAAAAAATAATAACAACTCGAGGCTGCAAAAACATAATAAATAAGCATATTATAGAGTGCATGAAATATGCGATTATTTTTGACTTCACAGATTTGTTAGGAATAGTTAAAAGGTAAACATACAAAAAGTTCCAACTCCTGGGAGGTGAGATAACGGTGAGAGAGGAGGGAAGAAGGTCCCATTTTGTGTTTTTCGATTATATCTCGAAAACAATTGACTCTAGAAAAACTTTGTTTCGATTTAAAATTAAAGCTAATTAAATTCCCTATAAAATTGATTTCCTATATATTTGTCGAACTTCCAACAGTTTTTGAGTTATACGTTATTGAAAATAAAAAAAAAATAACCTAATTTTTTGCCAAACAACTATGGTTTTGTCATTTTTTTTGAGAAACGATCTTGAAAAGGAATAATTTTACGTTCCGGAATTACGTAACTCTTGAACTCATTAGTATTTGTTTTTAACTGAATTACTGCAAATTGAGCAGAATTGTTTTTGATAAATAATTCTTCCGGAGTGGATGGAACTCTTGAAATTCAGAAGGTTGTGAATATAGGACTGATGATGATTGGTAATGTCATGGTAAAGAAATTAGCTTCGGAAATATTGCCTAGGGGGGGGGGGGTAAAGTAAGTACATTTCATTGTAAAGTGAAAAACATAAAGATTTATCGGGTCAACAAAAACAAAACTGAAAAAGCAGTACATAATTCGCTTATAATTAAGAAGAAGACTAAGAAAATAAACTTTATTCTGGGACAGTTGGTCTCCTAAGAATAATATATAATTACAGTACATAGGACAAGCGTCTGTCGGTGAAAATTAATTAATAATTATATTGTGAGTTAAAAAATAAATAAGAAAAATCTAGCAAAAAGACACAACTTACATATATATACCATTATAATATATATAACATAGATATACATATTTTACACTTGCTCGGAAGATTGGAAATTCAGGAGGTGAAGAAGTAGATGATTTTTAAAGGAAGTTGGAGAGGAGCATTTTTGAATTGAAGTGGGCAATAAATTCCATGAAGTGAAAGCGCTGGTAATAAATAAAATTTCGAATGATGCAGTTCTATGCGTAGGAATCAAGTTTGTATCATATATTCTCTATGTTGATTCTTTTTCAATATCCTGTGGGATCCTGAATCGAAAAACTTCGAGTATTAGGAAATTCATTTAATATTCAAGAAGATTTTAGCAGCATTTTCATTTAGTTACGTACCTTCATTTACTATTAAAAAAAAAAACCTATCGTTGTTTTTAATTATTTATTTCATTCTTATACAAAACAAGACCTCAGAAAATATTCTGAACAATCAAGGATAAAAGGAGTTGGCTGAGTGATCTCCATAAATAACAAATGAACTGAAATAAAGTCACTATAAGGTACCAATTAATATAAATTGGTTTACTTATCTCCGTTACTACTGATGTACATATCGCTGACTTATTTTATATATTCAGTTAATTCGCTGGTTACCTTAAGTCTGAAGGCATAGGTAAATTAAAAATAAAATTTATAAAAAAATAATTTAAAAGTGTTAAGATAATTTGAACTGAATATCTTATTAAAAATCTTTTTTATTTAATTTATTAATTGTCGGAAGTTTTTTAATTTATTCATGTCAGCGATTTCATATTATTCCTCTGAATATAAAATCTTTAAAAAAAATAATTATAATAATAATATTTTTCTACAACGAGATTAGAAGTAATCGTATTTTAGTAGATTTTAGAATTTAGTAGATGTACGAAAACTTTTTCTGCTCACTGTATGTAATGTGTTTGTGGTGTAAGTGCGCATCCGCGCGTGAGAGTGCACATGTGTATATCTCTCTGTAAGTACTTTCACTAATCAACGTTCATTTAGGTACAAAATCTTTTCTCTATATATTTTTATTTAGTTTATTCATCATTTTTCCATTTTATTTTATTAATTTTCTATCATTCTTTATTTTTCCTTTATCATTCTTTATATTTTAATTATTTTTAGCACTATTTTAATCATTAATTTTTTTCCGTTATATATACTCCAAGGTCTACTTTCAATTTTATAAACTATTTTTTAAACTAACATATATCATGTACAATATTTATAATTATCTTTGTCAGAAGCTATAGTGCGATTCTATTCTATCGATAAGTACAATCGTGTATTAGACTATAAATAATTTTTATATTATAAATAATTGGGGCATAACAGGATGTGAGCCATCACACTGAAACCCTAGACGGGTTCGTCTAGACATTCGAGGATGTTAAGAGGTTCATGATATGTTTGTAACAATCCATCCCAGAACATCGAAGGGGATCGATATGCTACGGAATATGATCTCCTACAAATGGGAAGGCGTAGAACCTGTGGGCGAAGTTTAGAAATGTGATGGTTATTACACGACGCGGGTGTTTAGTATCAACAGTAACTTGGGCTCGCTGGGTTCGTTCCCTCTGAACAAACTGCCACTGATTTTGATTCACTTGGAAACTTGCACATCAGCTTTTGTAAGTCCATTGAAAATCATATTCATGGCGCAAGCCTACAAGTAAACTTGTTGATGTTAAATGTTCGGCATTCACATTTTTTTAAAAAATATTTAAGATAGTATTTCAAGGGTAAAAAGTACTAAAACTGCGTTCAATACAAGAGGTAGGTATAAACAATGTGATGAGTAAAAATAAATTGTTGCTGATTTGGTGCAACGATGCACCTAACTCCCATGATAAACTCTATACACACCCAAACCCGCTAGTTTCTCAATATGCTTTCAACTATATTACCAGTAGTCCTCTGTACTGAAAAGCTTCGGAACTTACTAATAAATTTTTTTTGGAGAGCTAATATTTATTGATTCTTTATAGTCATATTATTAGATCATTCATTAATGTAATTATATTTGTTTAATACAGTTTTCAATTAGGATACACAGATTAAAAATAAAAATAGTATAAAAAATAGCAGCTTAAATTAATATACTATTGATTTGTTAGTACCTATTAAGATATATAATTTATTTTAAGAAAAATTAACAGAAATGGAAATACTTAGGAAAAAAAAAAATAAAATACATATGTAATAAAATAACCTGTAAATTTCTTCTGAATATACGAAGGGGTGCGGCGATAAAGCACACGCTGAATTGTGTGCACAGCTGCAAAGATAACTTCTACCCCTGGTAGCCATAGCTAATAAAAAAAAACAATAAACTTCTGTCTTGTTCCCGAAATGAAAAGTACTGATAAGATTGAGATGGACTGGTTTGTACGTGTTGGTGGTTCTAGGAAACTTCGACTTATAAAGCCTTCCACCTTAGGATATTTGACTTCTAGTGTCTTGGGAGTTGTGTAAACAAACATTTTACTTATAGTTAACGTTTTTTGGCCCAACATGACAAATAGAATACATTATATAAGCGTAATGAGAAAATCGGATTCATTTCGATTATTTTGGTGTCGTTTCAAGACTACGAATATATTGTTCTCATAATCATTCCGTACAGTGAATGAGAATAATATAGTCTCGAAACGTCGCCAAAATAGTTGTATTTATTTATTAACTGAACCTCAAGAACCTTACTAAACGTCTAATATTAACAGTCTAGAAATTTATCCATAAATATATTTTTCTGCAACCGTTAAATAATGGGAACATTCTTCAATTAAAAACAGCTGATTAACGTTCCATTTTATTCTCTAGTTAGTAAAAAATCCCATAAGCTTAACTTTAACTCTATAGAGTGTAAAGTAAAATTTCAGTGCCACCTTAATACTAAGTTCATTATTTTTATTTTAAATTATATAATTATTATTTTATCTAAATTCACAGTATTTTACATATAATGAATAATTTAAAAATATTTTTAAAAAATAGCAGGAAAAATTTAGAAAAAAACTTAAAATAAATGAACAAACTGCTAATTGCAACCATTCGAAAGGTTATTACTTATATTCCTTATTGGATATATTCCTTATCTTATTAAGTTGAATTTTTAAATTAAATTAAGATGGATAGTGATTCAAGTTATGAAAACACTCCTCCTAATATGAAAAAAACAGCAGAAAATATGATTAGTAATCTTTTACCCAATAAATCACAAAAAATTTACAACATAAGGTTTAAAATGGTGTGTCAAAAACAAGATTAAAAATACTTCAGAAAACATTCTTATTGCTTACTTAAATGAAATAGCTAAATCATCTTCATCATTATGGTCAATATATTCTATGTTGAAAAGTACTATATCAATAAATGAAAACATAGACATCAGTACTTATATAAAACTCAAAACATTTATTAAAAGGAAATCAGATATTATCTATAGACCAAAAAATCTGAAATATTTTCCAGAGATGAAAATAATAAATTTTCTATTAGATGCTCCAAATGAAACATTTCTGATGATAAAGGTAGTTAAAAGTTTCTTCTATTTTGACTTCTAAATTGTTATAATAATAAAAATGTAAATTTACGGATTCAAGCATTGTTGCGAGTTTTTATTTTTTAGGTAGCTCTAATTATGTAGACCGATCAATTTGCGCTAAAATGAATACTGCTCAGCTGATATTACAAGGAGGTTCACAAACCCATAAGCAATATGTTGCTAACAGTTCACATTCTGATTCAAATACTAATTTCAGCAATAATCTTAACTTCAATGCAAATAATTCAAATCAACCATTTATTTCTTACGCCAATAATTGTAATATTACTATAAACATTTATAATAAATAATAATATGAGTACATGTATTGCTACCTGAATAAAATGTTTAAAAAATTTCATATTTTTTTTTTAATGGTTGCAGAAAAAATTGTAATATTCAACTCGAGTATAAAGAATTTTACTCACTCTCGGCAATTTACAGCATTCGCTTTGCTCGCTCGTGCGTGTAAACCTTGCCTCGAGTGAGTAAAAGTACTTCTTTACACTCTTGTCAGATAAATAACTATTATTAATAAAGTTTTCATTATTTTTTAGTGCTTAACGTCCCTATATACTTTAATCAGAATATACCAAAGTTATAAGGAATATTTTAAAAAAATATGATATAAAACTACTTGCAAAAAATAAAAATACAAGGAATTATAAATTTTACAAAATCATTAATAATTAAGGTATATATCCACCCCTTGCGTTCATTACATTTTGCATTAGATAGGGTATAGTTCTAATAATATTTTGAATAAATCCTTCAGGCGTGCGGTCCACCTAATGCAAAAGCGTATTAAATCATATAAATTTAAAAGCTCATAATTTTATTTACTTATTTTTATTTTTTTTTTAAATTTCTGCTTGATTTTATTTAGGTAATGTTTTAAATAATCTTAATACATTCTACATGCTTTAAATTATGGTAAAATAAACATATAAAGGGAAATGAAACATTTACAAGAAAAAAAAAATGGGAGGAATTTGTTTTGCGTGTCGGTGCACATTATATTATAATCCGTGTAAGAGTATCTCCATTATTACAACCTTCCTTATTGAAACATATTTAAATCCATAACCACATAACTGAAGTCGGTGAGTTATCTGTGAACTTGTTACAGGATGGCAACTAATATATTTTCGACTACAAGTCATTTAAGTACTCGTATTGTTGATACGTTATTGTAATTTATATTTATATAATATATATATATATATATATATATATATATATATATATATATATATATATAATATATATATATATATATTATGTATTTTAATAAAATATATATAATAGTGTAAGCGAGATGGCTCGCTTTGTTAATATATTCATAGGAACGCCTGGATTGGAGGCCAGTTAGAGGAACTGCGGACAGACCTTTGAAGGTAAATGGGAGTGGATCCCTTTTCACATCTACTCTTTAATTTGCCGATGCCATTTTGAATGGATGGGTTGAAAATTGTGGGATATACTTGACCTTGGGGTTATATTTATACTAACATCCCAGAAAAGAAAAATTATTTTTCTCAAGAATGGTTACTCTCATTCGATTCAGAATGAAAAAGACAAATTAGAATTATAACTAATTTGAAAAATAATATCATCTTATTCTTTAATAATATTGACAACGCAACTGTATATATTTTAAATTATTTTTTAAAATTTAAGTTAACATAATTTCATTCTAATTTAACTTCAGTTCAATAAACTGTTGGCTTTATTTTTCGATTATCACATTGTTAGGTCGATTGTTTTGGAATAAGCTGGTTCAAAATAGCTCAAAAGTTAAAATTATTACCTATTTACTTTAATTTATAATTATTTACCTATATAATGAAAAGAATGATGGAACGGCTCGCATTATCAATTAGAGTACTTCGTTACTGATGATAAGGTGTTTATTTTTTAGGTTCAGGCCTCATGAATGTTATGTAGGGATCAACTCATAGTAAAGTGTATGTAGACCATAGTAATAGTGGTCTTTGTTCATAACTAATTCTTAGCTAACTTGATTTATTTAGGCATCTAAAGAAGTATTTCGGAAAATATCCTTGATGTATTTCCGGTATATGGAAACTAACAGTAATATTCTCGACATAAGCTTTATTTATTTTTTTTTTTTCTTTCACGGTTTATTAATTCTTTTCGATTCTTTCCCTCCAGGCAACTGGCATAAATTATGATTTATTTATCAACTTAAATGATGTACACTAAGTGACCTCATGATTAAGGTGTTCATAGTTTTATATGAAACCGCGCAAAACATGTGATACACAAACCTGCTGCGGCATGCATGAACCTCATTATTGGAATGAATCTATCGCGACGCATTGCGGAAGACACTAGTTATAAAAAGTTTAAAAAATGGTTGTAAATGCATATTTATTTACCTTCTTTCAAAAAACAATACAATTTTTGATCTATCGAAAATTAAAAAAAAAAAAAAAATATGAGAAAGTACAGGCATGATCATACGATCACGGTCATCGTGATATAGACGACTATAATAATCCTATCAGGTTAAAAAAAAAAAAAAAAAAAAAAAAAAAAAAAAAAAAAAAAAAAAAAAAAAAAAAAAAAAAAAAAAAAAAAAAAAAAAAAATCGCAACCCTTATCGTTGGTGAAAATCTAATATGAGAAATAATTGGGTGGATTTTACTGCCGCTTGGTAAATATATTTTACTGGTTTTACAGTTTCATTACATACTAAAAATAATGTTTCTTTTGACATATACGTCATTAGTTTAATTATTTAAAATATAATTAAAAAAAAAATACTCTTGAAGAAAATAAAATAAAAATAAAAACATCTTAAATGATAATAAAACTAAAATGAAAGCCATCGCGTCAAACCTTTATAGCTCTATCTTGCACCAACTACTTTTATATATTTTTTCTAGAGCACTCCTTGATATAGGGGCTGCCCCCTTGCATTAGAGAAAATTTTATCTAACTGTGTCTGTCGCCTTCCTACAAGTAGCAATAATTTAAAATAGGGTTTTGAAGTTATTGGAATTTTGTTAGAATATTACAAAAAATATCCCCCCTAGGTATAAAAAATAAGTATAATATTCTAAAGGTATAAATGTACTAAACTTCCAATCTAATCGAACAAGGGCGGGTACGTGTATCTCACAGATACAATGTGTTTGTAATGAGGATAACTGCCTTTTTAATCGCCATAGCTGTACCATATTCATGTTTAAAAAGGTGGATATGTTAATTGGTATAGTTTGCTTAGTATAGCTAAAGGGTTTAAAAAAAAAAAAAAAAGATTAAAAAGTTACAATGAAGTTTATTTTAGATAAATGTTATGTTTTATGAAACAGATTTTCATTAAATGCTTCTCAAGGATATTTAAAAAAAAATTCTTTTATTTATTGTATTTTAAAATTAAAAAGTGACTAGCTATACAAAATTATATTTAAATACTAATTCTATGAAAATCACAAAATCATTTCGAAAATAAAATACAATATTTTTTATATAGATGGCATATGATTACATTCGCACGTTATGTACAATAAAAAATAAAATAAATTAAAGAAATATAAAAAAAAAAAAAAAAAAAAAAAAAAAAAAAAAAAAAAAAAAAAAAAAAAAAAAAAAAAAAAAAAAAAAAAAAAAAAAACAACTATTGTAACCATTTTTTGAATGCTGAAAACAAATAAACGTTTTTTTTTTTTTTTTTTTTTAAGTTTTTAAACATTGCCAACATAATTTTTTAGGAGGCTCTTGAATTTGACTATCTACTTTTTGGTGCTCATCCGCAAACCTCATTTTTTTAACTTTTGTACGGGTTCATATGCAAGTCCACCATGGAGTTTTTTGAGGTAGCTTATTAAGATTATTTTTTGTGTAAAATAAAATATTTAAAATCGCGATGAACGCGCTTATACCTGAGATACAAAACACAACCTGTTTGCCATAGGAGCCCTCGGTTAAGACTGTGTTAGGGTTGGCTCAAAAGAAGAGGCCAGAAAAGAGAGGAAATCCCGGGACCGCCAAAGATCAAAGAAAAGTTAACAAACCTTTCCTTTCCGTATCTTTTTTTTATTTTTTATTATTTTTAACCATTCATTGGCGCGCCTACTATAGTAACGTATCCGGACGCACGATTGACTTTGTCAACCACTACAGTTTTGTTTACCTTCTGAGAATATATATTGTCCTGATCTAAACTGGTTTTTATTAACATCGTTTATCGTTGTTTTTAGTTGTAATGTGAGTAATATAACCTAAAAGTTATGATTGTGTTTTAATTTTATATAAGAAAAAAAAGAATGCTAAAAAAAAAATATATATATATATGAGAAATAAAATTTTACTTAAAAGAAGTGGTATACATATTCCTGATTTACAAAACACGTTTTCTACCTTGCTGTTTGCCAAACCATTCATAAAAAAAACACTTCTGTCAACAGCTCAGATGTGTTAATTATATTGAGGATCTTTAGTTTATCATATAAAATATTGTTCTGCAGGGATACGCCCTTAAAAATAAATATTTATATATGTGACTATTGTAGACCATTTTTAAATGCATTGAAGATTCCAAATAACTTTCAGGAATTTCCCAAAAAGTGCTAATAATCTGTCAAACACCTCTGGAGGGAGTTGGGATATTATACCTGATGCACGTGACAGGAGTCTACTTAGCATGTCGTTTGGGGAAGTCCCCCCCCCCACCGGGCCCTGTGAATATTATTGACAGGCAATCAATCAATATTTGAATATAACAAGCGGCCATTGAATAACACAGAAAGAGCGGTGGAGATGGAACGCATCTTGAGCGTCTTTGGTGATCCTATCGACTGTATAGACCCGGACAGGTGTCAACTCTATGCCGCTCGAGTGTCGCCGTAATTATCCACCGTCCGTGATGTTCTTCAAAAGTGCCCTCATGGATCGGTTAGCTGCCCTAATCAGGGTACTCCATCACTCTTCCGGTGACAGTTAGTTCATTATGGGTACCAATCAGATATCGCGTATGGGCCGCATAAATAAAAATAAGTTCCGATGCATATTTTATATAAAACATGATGTGTGCAAAAAATGATGAAAAAAAAAAAAAGGGCAAATCACATTTCCTTGAAATAATTTATAAGAAATATCTTGGGCAACATTTAATCGTTATGTCATATTTTGAAGCCCTGTTTAACCTTTTGACATTTTAACCGTGAGTTAAAAATGTTTATTCTCTAAGGTTTTTTTTTTTTTTTTTTTTTAATTTTTTTTTTTATTAGATTGATGTATTTCATTATTGAAAAATAAAGGGGGCAGTTTACATGGAAATGTTTCCTAAACTGATTATAAAACTGAATTATCTTTTCATAATGTATGGCATACTGTGCAGGTCAATAATTATCTAAACAGGGTTTCATTTCTTGTTAATAATTTTTACAAAACCCTTTACTTGGTAAACTACTCGTCTTTTCTAAAACAGTTATTTGATAATTGCTCTACACTTCCTATTTGTAGGATGTAGTTGGGGATCAGTAAAACAAAATAAAAATAAAAATCAGATGTATTTTTTAAATTTATTTTTTTTCTTTTAGTTTTAGTTTTTTTTTCTGGTAAGTTTTAAATTATAACTTTACTCTGTTTCCCTATTTACAAATAATTTTCTTTTTACTCATAATTTCTCTTTTGATCGTCTTATTTATTTTACGGTACTTTATTTTTAACCTCTCTTCACATATACACTCTTCACATAATATCAATTCATTACACCTACCAATCACTTCAATTGACACAACAAATAAAAATATATAAAACACCAAATCCATGTACAAATTAATGTTCTTAAGTTTTGTTATTTTCAACCACCTAATCAGTGCAATTACAACCAAGTTAAGAATTACTGCTATGAGTGGAAGTATCAATGAGGAAATAATGGTTAATTTCATGGTACAATACAAGCTTTTTATCAATAAACAAATAAAACTTTATTTATTAGTTACAATTATCAAAGTTCTTTACTTTGATCGTAAAGAGCGTGCGAAGCCGCGACGGGGTGTTGCTAGTTTTAAATAAAATTTTATGCCTCGATTTGTAATATTTGAAGTTGGTGATACAGCTGAAGTATTTAATATAGTGAGGAAATAGATCTAGCATTTTTAAGTGTGAAAGAGTTGAGATAATTATCAATATAAATTAACCTGGGACAAATAACATCTCTAAATACAGGAAAATAATTGATTTAGTAATTAAATATGAAAACTAATGACAATACGATTGCAATTGGTAACGTAGACTCCTAACAAAAAAAAAAAAAAAGAATAAACTGCTGCATAAATTATTATTATCATTATTTATTTATTTTTTAAAAATTTTATTGTCATTATTACAATCTGACACAAATGTGGGCAATAAGTAATATAGATGACGTATGGTTACATTCACACATTATGTACAATAAGAAAAATAAATAAATATATATAAATATATATATATATATATATATATATATATATATATATACACAGAACTGTATCAGCTTTAGGTAGGGGAATATCATTGAAATAGAACAGAAATTAAAACGATATCTTTTGAGTTTCAAAAAGAATGGTTTTAATTAACAATGATTTGCGTATTAATGGATTAATTTATCAATGTGTAAAGTTATAAAATATAAAATATTATGTAGAATTATTGGGAGCTGACATAGAAAAAAAAATTGTGAAAAGAAAGAAAACGTTATTATTATTATGACAACGTTTCGGCCATTGCGTTGATGACCATCATCGAGGCAAAAAAGAAAATGCCAACGATTAAAAAGAATGAAATACAAACCCTCAGATACAATTTATAGAGACAAAAAAAGTGGTAATAAAAGTTTATATGAAAAATATATAGTTATAAAACTTAAAAAATGAAAATAAGAAACTTATATAAGAATGGTAATTTCGTTCAGATAAGAAAGATACAAATAATAGATATGTAGACATAGAAAATGAAAAATATGGAGGTATATAAGATAACGCCAAAAAGCGAGCTAAAAAAAGCAAAACAAAATTGGATAACTTAATAAAAATAAGGGTACAACCTTTTTTTCATTTTTAGCGATTCTAATTTTTAAAAATTCTTTTGACTAATCCCTTTAAATAAATCTAGATGATACATATTCATCCAGTCAACGTTATACAACTCTTCAATTAAATATTTTTGTATTTATCATTGTACGTGCATAAAATTAAATTACTTGTGATAATATTTTATTTGATTATTTTCGATGACATCTAGTGAATCTCCTAAGAACGGTGAATCAGTTTTCCATCCCGACCGGAATGATTAAAAGAGGTTCTACAGTTTGACTGAGCAGTGTGAAAATGTGGGAGAGATACCTGTAGAGGGATGGCAGGCCAAATACTGTTGGAAATGATGGATCATAAGGAAGTTTCAAAAGAGGAAATTCCTAAAGTAAAAATATAAGCTTTTTTGATGAAGAGAGGGAGGACTAGTGCGAAGCTAAAGTTGCACAACTCAAAATAAGTTGATGTATTGGGATTAAATATGATATCACCGGAATTATTAACAATTAACACCTCAAAATGAAAATAAATTGAAACACTGTGTCCCTGTTTTTTTTTTTTAAATTTGTTTAATTGAATAAGCTGTCTAAACTATCACAAGCTGTTTCAATCAAGGGAAATGTGTTATATGGATGACAATAAATTCACTCATACAATAAGCACAATGAAAGTTCAAAAAAATAAAACAAAGAAATAAATTACTTAAAAATATAAATAAACTATATAAGAGATAAGATCAAATGTAATATATGGCAATTGAAAGTAAATTAGGGTAATAATTGAAGAAACAAATAAACTGAAAAGTGAGAAACGAAGTTTAAAATACAATTATACAACAGTACAGCCTCTCAAAGTGGAACCTCTTCATAACGGAAACATCGATTAAACGGAAAATTCCGTAATTCCTGATTTTTTCAGAGAATAAAATCACCTCACATATCCGGAAACCCTAATCAACGGAAACGGAAAGTTTTGTTCTAAATAAATAGGCAAATCTTCTCTCAGTAACAGAAAAATTATTTCTTTACGTTTGGAATTTCCGGGATCGTTAGCTTTTTTGTTTTGTCTTATAGCTAATTATCATTTACTGGGAAAAGCTAGGTTTCTGTCGGCTTCCCTAAGTTGTTTTCTTTACCCTCCCCTCCGTATTTCCTTTAATCCGTTTTACCAAATCAGTAGCTCTTCGGAAACTTCACGGTTTAGGTGTATTAAAACTTCGTCAGTAATTTCAGTCAAAAAATGTCCTGTCAGATAAGGTGAAAGGATTATGTACAATTTGTCTTTATTCATGCACTTATCTGAAATTTTTATTTTATATACACAATCATGTGTCCAGCTTTTCAAATTATAAGTTATTTTCATCTATTAAGTTCTCAGGTAATTTATTTTTTAATTGCTGCATCACCAGGGCTAAAAAAAATAAGTCAAATACAGAAATAAAGAAAAAAAAAAGACAAGCTAAAAGGAAAAATAATAAGGCTAGAAAACAATTTTGAATGATCTAATAAAAAATAAAATGAAATGAATAAATAAATAATGATCAAATATAGATAAATAGGTAACGGTCGGGTTAAGAGGAGGCAGCTCCTACGCGCGCCGAGAATACCTTTTATCGATTCTTACCTTCTTCAGATTTATGTCGGTGTTGAGTGGCTACTTTTCGAGGGGAAAGGTTATTCTCATTAATTTACGGAGAAATTTTAAATCCCTGTTCAAAGTAATATTAACTTCTGTTCCTCATGATATTAAAATGTGAAATAAGAAAATAATGAAGTGGAAATAAGAAAATGTCAAGATATAAGAGACTAAATCAATTTTGAATTAATTTTATTTTTTAAATGAAAATTAATATAATGCTAAACCACCAGTAATGTTAATTATTGATAAACTTTGTGATGTCCTTATGATCCATCATTTCCAACAGTATTTGGCCTGCAGTATTTGGCCTGCCATCCCTCTACAGGTATCTCTCCCACATTTTCACACTGCTCAGTCAAACTGTAGAACCTCTTTGAATCATTCCGGTCGGGATGGAAAACTGATTCACCGTTCTTAGGAGATTCACTAGATATCATCGAGAAAAATAATCAAATAAAATATTATCATAAGTAATTTAATTTTATGCACGTACAATGATAAATACAAAAATATTTAATTGAAGAGTTGTATAACGTTGACTGGATGAATATGTATCATCTAGATTTATTTAAAGGGATTAGTCAAAAGAATTTTTAAAAATTAGAATCGCTAAAAAAAAAAAAGGTTGTACCCTTATTTTATTAAGTTATCCAATTTTGTTTTGCTTTTTTTAGCTCGCTTTTTGGCGTTATCTTATATACCTCCATATTTTTCATTTTCTATGTCTACATATCTATTATTTGTATCTTTCTTATCTGAACGAAATTACCATTCTTATATAAGTTTCTTATTTTCATTTTTTAAGTTTTATAACTATATATTTTTCATATAAACTTTTATTACCACTTTTTTTGTCTCTATAAATTGTATCTGAGGGTTTGTATTTCATTCTTTTTAATCGTTGGCATTTCCTTTTTGGCTCGATGATGGTCATCAACGCAATGGCCGAAACGTTGTCATAATAATAATAACGTTTTCTTTCTTTTCACAATTTTTTTTTCTTTGTCAGCTCCCAATAATTCTACATAATATTTTATATTTTATAACTTTACACATTGATACATTAATCCTTAATTGTTAATAAAAACCATTCTTTTTGAAACTCAAAAGATATCGTTTTTAATTTCTGTTCTATTTCAATGACATTCCCCTACCTAAAGCTGATACAGTTCTGTATATGTATTTATTAAATGTATATGTATTTTTAAAAATTTATTTATTTTTTCTTATTGTACATAATGTGTGAATGTAATCATACGTCATCTATATTACTTATTGCCCAAATTTGTGTCAGATTGTAATACTGACAATAAAATTTTAAAAAAAATAAATAAATAATGATAATAATAATTTATACAGCAGTTTTTTTTTTTTTTTTTATTTTTTTTTTTATTTTTTTTTTTTTTATTTTTTATTTTTTATTTTTAAATTTGTTAGGAGTCTACGTTACCAATTTCAATCGTATTGTCATTAGTTTTCGTATTTAATTACTAAATTAATTATTTTCCTGTATTTAGAGATGTTATTTGTCCCAGGTTAATTTACATTGATAATTATCTCAACTCTTTCACACTTAAAAATGCTAGATCTATTTCCTCACTATAATAAATACTTCAGCTGTATCACCATCTTCAAATATTACAAATCGAGGCACAAATTTTATTTAAAACTAGCAACACCCCGTCGCGGCTTCGCACGCTCTTTACGATCAAAGTAAAGAACTTTGATAATTGTAACTAATAAATAAAGTTTTATTTGTTTATTGATAAAAAGCTTGTATTGTACCATGCAATTAACCATTATTTCCTCATTGATACTTCCACTCACAGCAGTAATTCTTAACTTGGTTGTAATTGCACTGATTAGGTGGTTGAAAATAACGTAAAAGCATAATTAGACATTCGATTTTATTTTTAATCTATGAGTTAGTTATCCAGATAGACTGAGGCTATTAAGAAACTTGCGGATAACATACTGCATTATGAGAGTTTACTACAACATGCCCATAAATCATAATTTTACTTACAATATTTAAAAAAAAACAAAGGATTGACATTTAATTTGATAATAATTTTTATTCAGCAGAAAAAAGTTTATCGATTTCATCTGGTTGAATTTTAAGTTCTATCCATAAAAGTATAAAACAGTGTGGCGAACCTCGTTTCTGCTATTCAACAGTGTGCATTTTCATTTTGATTATTTTAAATTGCATTGTTGCAATTCCTAGAACTCTAAAAATGTGTGTTAGAAAAACTCATTTGCGGAATAGCGCTAACCACATATCGCTTGATTATCAAACTTCACTGGGTGGTTAAATATGTTACACTACATATTGAAATACCTGTTAATAATTTAATTGAATATAAGTAGATTTTTTTATCAATCTCAAGCTCTACACAACATCGTAGTTTTGTAACCTCTCATATAGAATGGCGTTCGCCACCTATTGGTCAATTTTTAAACTTCACGGTTATCGACATATTATGATTTTTAAAATAACAAATCAATTGAAAAGAGTATACTTTATTATTGCTAAACCTTCCTGGAGCTATAAAAAATATGTGGTTAAAAATTGGGAACAGGTTGCTTCAGTAGTTTTCGTGGTTAGTAATAACAAACGAAAAATGGCTTCTCCTTTTATATAATAGTATAAATAAACACATTTAAAATAGATTTATTACAGAATGTAACATTATGTTACACGATTCCTATTCAGATTTCAACGCAACAAACGCATGTCAGTCTTAAAATCTATAAGCTCTGAAAAATTGTCTCAAGATATCAGTTTGCCACAGCGGCAGCGAAAATCAGAACGACATTAACGCCTCCGCTATCAAACCTTTCCGCTCGAACTGTTTCAACGCTTTAGCACAATTTCGTTATATTTCACTTTCTCATGAATAAAGCTAAAGATAATGAAATAAATCAGAGGGCACTCAAGACCGTATACAAGATTTTAAAAGCATAGAAAAAAAATGTAACGAAATACATTGCGTCTGCTAGGATAAATATATATTATCGCGTTTAATACTTTTCCGAATAATATTATATCTGAATGATTTCTTCTCTTTTTCGTCATCTTCTTGTCGTGCCATTTTCAGAGTGTAGGAACTTCCACCCTGCGCACTGTGGTTACTTTTACTGAACGATCAAAATTATTCTAGTGGGAAAATAGTATTAATATCAGACTAAAAGTACAATATAATGTTATATAAAATAAAAAGAAGTAATAAAATATAAAAAAATACTGTTTTTGAAGGATAATACGAAAATTAATATATTTTAAATAAACATATAATATAATTATAATTCACAAAAAGTATTAAAAAAAAAAACATTTTAATGAGGAACGCTCACATACATAAACTAAATGAAACAAGGAAATCGAAAAAGATTTTGGAAGATTACAGATTTGATAAAAAAAATAAATAAATAAATAAATGGAAAATTAAATTTCATATCTTCTTTGGTTATCTTCTCACTGATTTTCGTTAGGTTGCCATTTTCGAAACACAAAGTCATGTTCAAGGTCTCTTCTCTTCAGAATTAACTCTTTTTTAGGTTGTTTTTACCTGTAGATACTTAACATTGGGTCGGACGATAATTTCTAAATTTATATGTTTTATATGTTATATACATTAACATTATTGTCCGAAATTATTGTAGCCAGACATTTATTGTACCATCTTAGCACTCATCTATATTATATTTACATGATTTTATTATTTTTTATATGTCCCAGAAAAAAAAGATTAGTCATTCATTTCCATATTGTTTTCGAAATATGAGTAGCCTTTATATTACAATCTATATATTTATTAAAGATTTTTTTTTTTAAATTTATTAGAAGTAATTTTGTCAGTTTCTTATTTTTGTATTAAACTATTAAAAAAAAAAAAATGAATTATAAAAAACACTTATTGAATTTAATATAATTGTAGGCGGTTTTCAATATTGATTAAACAAAATGCTTTTATGCTCAACGAATAAATAAAATATTTAAAAGTACTTGTAATTTACATGATTACACCATGCCATTTTCCATAAAAGGCTCGTCAATGTCAGAACTTTCGGGATGTTTAGGCCACGTGAAACCCAATCTTAGTTTGTTATGCAAGGTCTGAAAAGCTTTGGACGAAAAAGTTCTACTTCTGAGTTTTTCCTAATTGATGAAATTTCAGAAACTTCCGACCTGAACAGTATCGTCGAATATTATTATATAGACATTTACATAGACATTATGGATGAAACTGGAAGTTATTTTTTCAGCTAATATATATATATATTTTATTTTTTTTTTACTGAAATGTGTTTAATAAAAAATAGTCACTGTCTACACCCTTCTAAATATACTATTCAACATTTTTATTATATGTAGTTCACCTTTAATAATTTGAAGTCACCCCCACTTGAACTAGAGATGAGATGACACTGATACCGATAAGGAACAAGTGCTATATGCTAGAATGTAAGACACTAAAAATATCAGGTATCAAGAACCTTTTTTTTTTTTTTTTTTTTTTTAACCGATTTTTTTTCATCCATTCTGTGAAAAGAAGCATTATTTAAAAAAAAAAACACATAATTTTTTTTTTTCAAAGAATATGAATTCGCTATATTTTGGTGAATTTTTCTGATATATAGTAATTAAAAACTGTGTTAAAACGTCTGGATGAGAATGATTCATTCAGTTTTTATATTTGTCGATTTAAAAATGTATATATTCCACTAACCCCTGTTGAATGAATCCGTTACCTAGGACTCCACTTGGACAAATGTCTTACTTAACATCCACATACAAGACTAAAAAGACAAGAAACTGCCCGTCGTTACAGATTACTTCAACAGTTATTAGATAAACGTTAAAAGCTCCCGATTAATTTCAAAAGACTACTATACATGACTGTGATCAGACCTATTTCCAAAAATACGGAGCTGAGCTTTGGGGCTCCACTAAACCATCCAATTCATCTCGTATCCAATCCTTACAATCCAAAATCCTTCGAAAAATCCTCAATACACCTTACTTTGTCATCAATAAACTTATCCATGATGATCTTAATGTTACATATGCTGCTGATTTAACCCAAACCAGATATCTATCCTTTCATAGTAAGCTCCATAACCACTCAAATCCCCTATTTTATCAACTTGCTTCTCACACCATTCCTCCGAGGCGTCTGAAAAGAAGATGGCCCAGAGACCTTCTAGTGTAGAATTTTTATTTGAGAGCTACTGATGAGTAGTTCTTTTCAAGTTTTGTCACGTTATTGTAATAGTAGAGCACATTTACTAGACGTATAAATTTTGTACAGTAGTAAATTTCAATAAATTGCTATAAAAAATAAATAATAATAAATAAATAAATAAATAAAAAAAAAAACTATCATTCGATGCACTTTGTAGTTATTAAGTTAGAAAACCGTCATGAAATGAATTAAAACAACTATTTATCAGAGTATTTACAGCCGTACTTTTCGTTGATTTCTCTATATAAGCAGCAGCGACATACAATATGGTAATCATCCTAACTAAAAAATTAATAAATTAAAAGAAATCGCAATGTATTTTTTGTAAATTATCTTCTTACAATATTTCCAGTTTTCTTAAACACCAGTAGCCATACGCGAAGTACAGAATATAACCAACTATATTAACTAGTAATGGTCAATTAGGAGACGTAAGGACAAACATGGCCACTACTAAGAAGGGATGTAGTATTTAAGTTTTAAAATTATATAATCAAATGAATAAAATTGAAATGGATGGGGTGACCATAACTTATACCTCGAATTTTTAAACACAGGCTATAGTCAGTTCAAAATTATTGTTAATTAAAATCAGATAGTCCAACATAGTGGAGCTTCTATGGAAGCCTGAATTCTAATGAAAAGTTACATAACTTAAAAACTAAAAATTAATTATGCAATTTCACTATAATTCCATAAGAATCCTCACTTTTAAAAACGATCATAATAAAAAAAAGAGGTATTTCAGGACACTATTTGAGAAAAATATTTTGTAATGGTTACTGGAAAGGGATAGGAGGGAGTTTTATCAGTAACTGAATCTTAAACCCTTTTCAGAAATATTTCTCCTGGTGATATCGCAAATAAATGGATTAGACATTTATTATTGCGATAGTTGTATTAGCATGCCGATGACTCGTCAGGTGACTATAACTAGTGATTTACCCTTTATAGACTAAAAAAAGTAAGGGCGATCTATTCTTCCTTCCAGTCTATCTAGGATAGGTATAAAAAATTTATTAAATTGCTACTGATGAGTAGTTCTTTTCAAGTTCTGTCACGTTATTGTAATAGTTAACAGCACATTTACTTGATGTATATGCTTTTTACAGTTGTGAATTTCAATAAATAGTTATAAAAAAAAAGTTATATATATTATTAAAAATTATACTTGCTGAGACAGCATAAAACCAAACAAATCTTATTAAATAAGTAAAATTTGTTAGTCTTAAACCTACAACTTCCTGTTCTTAACCCTTTAACGGGCAGGGCGGGAATTTTTGAATCCATTTCTTCTTTTTTTTGCCTTTGAATGGCTATAGCCACGCTAACCCCCACACATGTATCATGAAATTCAAGGTTGAATAAAGGATATAAGACGGTAATGAGTAGGATAATGCGTCGGACAGTACGTCATTTTTTGAGCAAAAGGCATTAAATATGTGTATCCTCCAGGATACATTGCCTGTTAAAGGGTTAAGTATACCATAGTATTGCCTCACTAATCTCGGTAGAACAGAACCAAAAAACGTCTTACTCGGAATCTATTTACAAGACAAAACGACAAGAATCTGCCACCGTTTTCTACTTCTTTAATATTTACTAAACAAACACATTAAGATGTCAATCAGTTGCAAAAGACTTACAAGGGGAGGACACACTCAGTCTCTCACGGATCTTGTTGGCAATTTTTTTGGAGGTTCCTGGTCAAAAAATATTAGACACGTATTTTGCCGTTCCGACCAATGGGACCTAGAAGCCGAGAAAAAAAAATAAAATAGCATTAAACTAATTTATTTTTTTATCTCGAGTTTAAAAAATGATATCGACATGATTCTTGCACCAAGATTTTCAGTTTTGATTGCGGATTAAAGGAAAAATACAGTCGCTCCATAGATTTTGGTTTAGGTTAATTAAATTCTAAAAAAATGATTAGTTTTTCAAGCAAACTACCTCTATAGATTTTTTCACACAAAAATTGAGGTCAGATTCTAATTCAGCACCCTCAAAAACATTAAAAAACGGTTATTCAACAAAATCAAAAAATATCATTTTTTTCACCCTCTTCCAGGAAAATGAAATTTTAAAACCGATTATTGGTTACATACCTTTAAATCGTCATTACTTTGTCATGCAATTCACTGGTTTGTATCACTGGAAAGAGGAGGGTCTCAGCTTTCTTTTGATGCATATAAATGTAAAATTCGATGAACGAAAACCTATTAAAAAAGTTGGAAAATCCGAAAAACATTTTGATTTTTAACTTGAGTTTAAAACCAGATAGGATGATGAAACCAAATACATTTCAAGCGTGATACCACCCTATATTTTGTGTAAAAAAATAAAGTTGATGTGTTAAACCGTCTAAGCGTAATTCATGTTTTTATCAATTTAAACAAAAGTTGCCTACCATTTATTTGGTCAGGCAAACTTTGAAGCTTACAATGAGTATTATCATTTTAGATATGTAAAAGTAACAGACACGGTGTGTTAACACCAAGGAGAAATAACTGTTGAAGTCTGAGGATGGGACAAAGTTTTCCCGAAACATGTAACTTAATAGATGAATAATAAAGAGGAGTGATGCCATAATAAGTGAAATATTTCAATAATTGTTAACTCCTTCATTGAAGAATTTAGTAAAATTATTAATTAAAAATTAATAAGTAAGATAGAATGGACTGTGTTTCAATTTTAGTCAAAAATTCTTTAAAGTTTAAAAAAATGGGTGGTACAAGTTTTAATAATAATTTATTAATTCGGTTCAACGGGCTAAAATCCATAACTCCAGATGCACTTTTTAACATAATAAATATCAGTTGAGAGTGATATTAGTGTAAGTCAATTTTTCTTTAGTTTAAGAGAAATCAATGTTTAGTGAATGTTCTTATTATATCCAAAAATTATATAAATTAAAGAAAAATAAAATCAGGGACGTGTTTGGAGGGTCTAGCAAGATTTTTTTTTAATTTTTTTAAAGCCAAATAGTATGTCCAAAACTTCTCAAAGTTATGTTTTTAGGAACTATATTCGAAGCGGCAAATGCAATAACACTCCACACTGTTCTTATAATTAACAAAGAAATATAAGGTTTCCTTCATATTAAAAATTATTTTAACCATCTTTGGTTCGAAACTAGATACGTAAAAACTTCTTCTAAATCTTAATATTGCTTCAAATCCAAGATACATTACCCACTTTGACTGATTAGTTTTAGGTAGAATATTCCAGCTGTTTGCATATAAATTTAAATTCTTCGATAAAGTTGTTACTAGCTAGCTTTACTTAAGAAAAATTGAAATATAGGTAAACAATTAAAGGGAGGTTAAATGAAAAACTCGAATTCTTTATTCTTGCAACTTTCTTCCCAAATGAATTCCAATAAGTCTCCGAAGCATCTGAAAAGAAGATGGCCTAGAGACCATCTAAAGTAGCACTTTTATTGACCCGTTGCTTATGGGTAGTTCTTTACAATTTATTGACGTGCTATTGTAATAATTTTCTACACATTTAATTGATGTATAAATTGTGTACATTTGTAAATATCAATAAATAATTTTAAAAATAAAATAAAATATTACATATCTGAAACTTTTTAACCAATTTATTTTAGTTTGAGCATCTGAAAAATAATCATATTTTTACAAAACTTTTTTGTATATTTTTATAAAAATATATATGATTATCATGATTTGTATAAAATAAAATGAACACCATAATTTTAAACTAGGTATATAAAAATCAATTGTGTCTACAGTGCCAATTCTTTTTTAATTTTATTTTTAGGTGAAACAAGTGTCGTGAATTAATAGCAAATTTCCTCCTTTTATTTTTATAAAATTATATACACATACACATATATATATATATATATATATATATATATATATATATATATATATATATATATATATATATATATATATGAATTCCAATAAGTTTGTATACATATACTATATATATATAGTTTCCTATGCTGTTTGATTAGTTCAGAAAGCTGACTAGATAGCTTCTAATGCTTCACCGAAGACTGTCAGTTTGAAGCGGCTGTCTTCTCTACATTATGGATCGGTTCTTTGATCAAATGTCGGTTTCAAACATCATCAACATTTCAATTAACTTTGGCCTTCAACTTGGTAATGGCGGGTAACCTTTAGGTATACAAAGTTTCTTTAATGGTTCTTTCGCTGTTACTAGGCACGAAAGTCAGCCTGGTAATTAGGTAATTTGTCAAATAATTGGTAAATTTAATTTTAATAAAAATAAAACAAAATACTGTAACAGTTTTACAAATAATTTATATCCATAAAATCTCTGTTTACTTTTTGTTTGAAATATTTCAATACAGGATATTAAACTAAATATATAAATATCAATTTAGATCATATCTGAATAAATACTAAACAATAACATATTATTTGTTATTTTGAAATAAGGGAATACAATTAGAATAATACGAAGTTTGTTTATAAAACTGCTTTTATTGAATAATTTTTACACTGTGTTTCACATTGAAGCAACAATAGGGAGGTTAATGAATCCATTCATCCATAATACTTTATAAAAATAAATAAATAATCTCTATGTATACAAAATATGAAATAAGAGGAAGAAAACAAATAAATAAATTAAAAATACTATTATAAACTTTTTATTCATTAAATTCAAACATTGAACCTGGATAACCTCAAGTATGTTCACCCTTGAGAGGCAAAATATCCAAAAAAAATGCTTTTAATAAACATATTACAGAGTTCAAGAAATATGCGATAATTTTTGACTTCATAGCTTCCTTAGGAGCAGTTAGGAGGGAAGGAGGTCCCATTTTTAGGTTTTTCGATTATATCTAGAAAACGGTGGACTCTTGAAAAATATATTTCAAATCAAAACTAAAGTTAATTGAATTTCGTATAAAACTGATTCAATACATATTTGTCGAACTTCAGCAGTTTCCGAGATACACGTTATTGAAAATCGATAGTTTTCGAGAAAAGAAAAAATATTTTTACCCAGTAAAATTATTTTGTCAAACATTTGCTTCAAGTGCAGAAACGTTAGACCTCGGACATATTCTTTATACATTCCAAATTTATAATGGCCTGCGTGACACTTATTTCCCTGGCATTGATTCAAATTACAGTTTTCAAATAATTATTCCATAAAACGAAATAGAAATAAAAAAACTGGCATATTTTATAATGAATATAAATTAAATCAGATTTTCTTACTGAGATGTAGTACTTTTAACTTTAAAATATCAGCTTCATTTATTTACTTATTTGCCTGAGACATTATATATATATATATATATATATATGGATAAATTTCTTGACTGTTACTATTAAATGTTTAGTAAGGCGACGTTTCGAGACTATATTGTTCTCATAAAATCATAAAAACAGGTTACAATAAAATTATATAAGTTATACAAGTTATTCAAAAACATAAATTTAGCTACAGTACAGGTATATAACAACATGTGTAGGGTAATAAAAATATATATAATTACAGAATATAGAGGAGTATGAAGCTATGAAGTAGTATGAGGATTATGAAGAAAAAATCAGACGTTTTAAATCTTAACACCTGTTATTCCAACTTAATACATTCAGACCAATAATATACATTTACATTTATATACATCATACAAACCATTCTTCCATTTATTGGTATATTACACTGAAATATTTTTGTACCTGCATCTTTGGGAATACCCACACAGTCCTTTTAACTTAATTTTTAAGAAATAGGGTTTTTCCCCACTAACCCGTGTTAACTGTCTTTAAACTCACTCCCCTAGGTTAGTTGTGTACTAGAATCGTTATTCTATTCATATCCACCAGTAACATTGTAAGTAGCTTCATACTACTCTATATTCTGTAATTATATATATTTTTATTACCCTACACATGTTGTTATATACCTGTACTGTAGCTAACTTTATGTTTTGAAATAACTGTATAACTTATATAATTTTATTGTAACCTGTTTTTTCACTGTAGGGCATGATTATGAGAACAATATAGTCTCGAAACTTCGCCAAAATAGTTGTGTTTTTTTTTATTTTATGACTGAACCTCAAGAACCTTACTAAACATATATATATATATTTGAAAGTAGGAATAGTCTAATATGATCTTTAATAAAGTTTAAAGGTTTATAAATGATATTAAAAAAGTGTCAATTCTTTTATTAGGTATTTTTTATTATTTAGATTAAAAAACTTTTATTTACTTCTTATTCTTTGTATTTAATTCTTAGTTATATTTAAAGTTCTTCAGCATATTATTTGAATTATTATCTGTTTAGTATTATAATGTACATATTATTTGTCGTTGTATTAATATTTGTATTTTATTTCATTATAAATGATAAATAACCGAACTTCTTTATGTAGGGCACGCTCTGCTCACAAATAAATAAAAAAAAAAAAGTGCCAGAAAAGTATATATGAAATTAAAGTAAATTTGATGCTCAACTTTGATCCCAATATTTCTTCTGAGAAATGATCGTGGAAGGCACTAGTAGTGAATGTTTGACAAAAGGTGAGGTAAAAAAAAAAATTTTCTCGAAAATTATAGATTTTTACTAACGTGTATCTCGTAAAGCGTTGGAATTTCGAGAAATATGTACATAATTAATTTTATAGGAAAGTTAATCAGCTTTAATTCTGATTTGAAAGATGTTTTTCTAGAGTCCAACTTTTCGAGATATGATCGAAAAACAAGAAAATTGGACCTTCTTTACTCCCCCTCACCGTAATCTCACCCCACAGGGGCGCGGACTTTGAGTATGTTTACCTTCTAACTACTAACGAAGCTATAAAGTCAAAAATTGTCGCATATTTCATGCACTCTGCACTTTATTGTTTTCTATATTTTTTAAAGGTTTATTATTAGTTTTATTCAATCCTACAAAACATAAAATTTCTTATTAAGTGCATAGTTATAAAAAGTTACAGTGCTTGTATCAAACTCTAAAATATAACATACACTTTTTCGTTCGACTTATATTTTTTTTTTATTTCCTTTTTATCTGAATTAAGAACACTGTTTTAAAAGTAAAAAATCTAGAAAGAATTTTTAGTTGAACCACTGTACGCCCTTTGCTGTGCCCAATCCCTATCTGGGTTTTATTTGGAGGTAGACGTTATCATAAGGATCAAGATGGAATGATAAAATTTTTGACTTTTCAGAAAATGTATTAGGGATATTTGCATTGTGTAGGAAATACAGGACAGGGTCCTTAACACACCTTGTGGAACACCGGTATCGATAAAGTATCACTAAGAAACTTCAGTTGCGCAACGAACGGAATGGTTCGAGAGCTAGGATCGAAGGACTAAGAATAGGGATACGGGTAAATAGGATTAAGACTTGAAAGGCAAACCGTCATGCCATTCCCAGTCAAAGTCTAGTGCTTAGAAGTGCACCGGATTTAGCTTTCAAGAGCAGAGGATAAGATCGACAAAAACTCTAAGAACGTACTTAATGTTGGAGTGGCTGGAGCGGAACCAAAATTTAAGCTACTACGTAACTAAAACGTACTAATATTTTAAAAAAATTACAATGGTGCAAAACAGAGAAACAATATTTTAGTAAGCGGTGGTGCCTACACTCAACGACAAAGCTTTAGACACACCCTTTTAAATAAGAAAAACTTTTTGTGATATCTTTATTTTCGATTGATCTTAGTTTTTTTAACGCAGCTTAAAGTAAAAGTTAAAATACTTGAAAATAAGAAAGAATAAGCAGATCTCTTTGAATAGTTCCAATAAATCCAATATTAGTAGAAATTTACATTTTATGTGCGTCAAAATGTTAGACACACTTTTTTTTTTTTTTTTTTTTTTTTGGTTTAAGCAAATAAATACTATTTCTACGTTAGAGCTGTGCTGTACTTGTGTTGAAAAGTAGACATAACTAAACCCGTCAATTATGGGGGAAAAGTAATGTTTTTTTTCAAAAGAAGAGCAACGTTTAATTTCTTCATTAATGAGGATGGGATGAGTTCTAGGGAGATCGCACACAGCATCAAACGGAGTTTTTCAACATTTGCGAAGATTATGAGGCATACACATACGAAAAGACATATGTAACACACCGTTCATCTAAAGACCCCTGGTTTCTCGTTACAAGAAAAACTGAATATGCATCTAACCCTTGTAAAACGGCAAGAGCGTTCGCCGAGGAAGCCTGAACTTTAACCGAACCTTAGGAACGTCCAAAGATTATTAAAAAAATTCAAAAACACTAGTTACTAAAAAAGAGTGCCAGTTTTTTAGCCGTCACAAATTAGTGACTTTTCCTCCTCCCAGTTGCCGCTTTGATAAAATTGTTTCTTCTTTTCTTAAGTAACGAAAATAAATGAAAATCAAAAAAACCCATCCAGATTTCATTTTATTTTCAACTTTACAGACAGCTTTCCTCCACTGCTTAGTTCATAATGTTACATTCCACGTTAAGCTCAAACCAGCTTATTTGTGATGATAGGTCTCTCATCTTTTTGCTCGATCTCTACTTATTTATACTTTTTTTTTATATAGTTTAAATATTCACAAATATTATTTAAATAATATATTCTACTTACTGTACATTATTTTACTAAAGGGATTAGGAAATGCTACCCGAAGATAAACCTAAAACGCCTGAAATACAAGCGAATTTATTACATTTTGTAGTACTATTTGTATATTATTACGTAAAATTATTATAGATGGGCAGATCAGTCTGCGGTTAGTTGGTAAGTCTAACTAGTCAGCTACTTTCGTAGTCGTTAATTAGTCGGAAAAAAGCGGCAACTAGTCGGCTATTTTTATTAATTTATATTTCTCCTCTCTAAAATAGGTTGATCGAAATGAAAACATAGCATTTATTGATTCCAGTTTTTATTTTAGATTCTTCTTTGCAGTTTTTTATTTAATCCAGGAATAGGAATCTTTTTTTATTTTATTTATTGTAATAAATCCAAGTGCTTGGGGGAAATTATATGTAGCAATGGAACGAAGAAGGAAATCATAAAAGAGAAAATAAGCAAATTAGAAAGACTAAGCTTCGCGACAAGCAATTTATTTTAATGGCAGACTTCCTTGCCAATAAACGCGAAGATTAGACACTACAATACGGTCGTCAAACCGATGATACTACACGGAATGGAAACCACTTCACTCCCCAGCCTATGGAAAATGTTAGGGATAGAAAGAAAAAATACTACAAAAGGCTAAAGGTTGAGACCTAATGAGGAAATATACAAAGAAATTGATGATTAGGAAAGAATAAGAAGATTAAGGTTATACGGGCATATGGTGAGGATGCACTCAAAGAGAATAAATAGAGAAATCTTCTATAAAATGAGAGGATACAAGAGTGCTGGGGGATATATCAAACAGATGAGTGACTAAAAATAACAGGCTAAGACTTCCGATAGGGATGACTATAGGAAAATACTAAAAGAAATTAAGGTCCCTGTGGAATAGAGAGATGTGAGAAAAGAAGACCGAGGAAAGAAGAGGAAGAATTAGGGAAAGGGAGTAAGAGAGAAGGAAGGAGAGAAGGGGTAAGAAAATAAGTGAAAATAATGATATTCGCGTGGCCTCTAAGGCCGTTCCTTGACAAAAAAAAATCATCGAACTTTAACAAAAATTGTGATATTTACATAAAATAAATTCGATCATTTCTAGAATACTGAATAAAGAACTTAGGTAATTTACTTTTTTTTACTTTTTACTTTTTTTCTTTATCAAAGTTTTGATGTGTTATAATTGTAAAATAATAATTTATAATTGAAATATAATATAAGAGTAGGAGATCGAAAAGGAAACTGATATTTTGGTAATTTAAATACATGTTCATTTACAATTATATGTAAAATATTTTTGTTTCATATGTTCGTAAAATGCATATTAAAGATTTGTCAAATGAAGTCCATGTTATTTTCGCCTTTAAGCTGTATTTTGTTTTATTTAAAAAAAAAAAAAAAAATTGGAACCCTTGCCCCTTGCCGTCGAAAATAACGGATATTAATCTTATAACCTTTCAAAATATACTAATATTCCTACAACCATCTTAGGATTTTCCACCATTAGCCTCGAAATATTAAACAGGTCAGAAGCTTCAGCTGTCGGCAGAGGCAAGATGATATTCGTCATGATAAATAAACGATGTTTTCAAAAGGAAAGGACAAACTTGTCTGTCAACCGAACCTTTTAGCTTTGGACAGGTGGGTTTGTTTATTTGAATTAGGGATGGAATATCAAAATACTCATATCAATATCCTACCGCTAGGAAAACATTCATCCAATTTTTTACCATGTTAAGCTTCAGAGAAGCTTCTGTCACGTTGATTTAAGAAAAATAAATAATATATTAGTAGACAAAAGTAATAATAACTATAGGTTAATTATATTCATTCAATTAATCAAATAGGAAAAATATTTTTTGAAAAATATAAAAATCTGACATTTAAGGGTTGACACACTATCCTACATGGTACATTGGTTCACATTATTTTACAATTTTGTTTTTTTTATTAATTTTAAAAAAAAGAAAAGATTTATATATAAAACAATATTTTGTCCGTTATTGGGAAGTGTCAACTAATAAAAAGGCGAAGGGGAAAATTTATTTCTTTAAGGACATCATTATAATTAGACATATTTAACTTTATATAATTTTTTTTTTTTTTTGTATATCATTTCATTATGAATATATATATATATTCATAATGAAATGAATGATGATGAAATTTTATTCTGCGGCCATTGCCCCTTAAGAATAATTATAATGACCAATATAATGGCGACCTAGCTGTCGTATATACAATTAAGGACATAATATACAAGCAAGAAAAATAAAATTAAAAGTAATTACAGATTTAAAAAAAAAAAAAAAAAAAAATTATTGAACATGACATATGCATCAAGTAAATGTGTTAAAAGTGAATACAATGACATGTAAATGACTACTCACTAGTAACACTTCAATCAATTATACACTAAAAGATATCTAGGCCATCTTCTTTTCAGACACCTCGGAGGATTATCGGGAATCGAGAGGATAGAAAGTTGAGAAACTAGTGGATTTGAGTGGTTATGGAGCTTACTATGAAAGGATAGGTATCTGGTTTGGGCTAAATCAGCAACATATGGCACATTAAGATCTTTATAGATAAGTTCATTGGTAGCAAAGTAACGAGTATTAAGGATTTTGGATTGTAAGGATTGGATACAAGAAGAATTAGAAAGTTTAGTTGAGCCCCAGAGCTCAACTCCGTATTTCCAAATAGGTCTGATAACTGTCATGTAAATGTGTCTTTTGTAGAAACTCGGGAGTTTTGAACGTTTGTCTAGTAGATGTTGAAGTCGAAAACGACGAGTACAGAAATTTAAATGATAATTAAATTACAATATAAAATTAACAAAAAGTAACATTGTTATAAAATATTAAAGGATAAACATATCTTTTTTTTTTTTTTTTTTATTCATTGAAATTTACAACTGTATACAATTTAATATATAATACATCTAGTAAATGTGATGAAAAGGATGAAAATGACACGTCAATTGTTTTTGAACTAACTACCCATTGGTAGCAATTATAAAGGTCCCGAAGCTATCTTCTTTTCAGACGCCTAGGAGGGTTATCTGGAATAGAATTTGAAGCAAGTTGTGATACTATTGGATTTGAATGGTTGTCAAGTTTATTATGAAAGAATTGATATCTGGTTTGAGCTAAGTCAGAAACGTAAGCTATATTAAGGTCTTTATGGATAAGTTTGTTTGTGACGAAGTAAGGAGCATTTTTTTCTGACGATTTTGGATTGTAAGGATTGGATACGAGATGAATTGGATGATTTAGTGGAGCCCCAAAGCTCAACTCTGTATGTTCAAATTGGTCTAATTACTGTTATGTCTTTTGTAATTAATTGGAAGGTTTGAACGTTTGTCTAGTGAATGTTGAAGTCGTCTATAACTACAAGCAGTTTCTTATCGCTTTAGTCTTGTATGTGGATTCCAAGTAATTTCCAAGTAAAACGTTTGTCCAAGTGGAGTCCTAGCTAGCGGATCTGTTCAACAGGGATTAGTGGAACATCATTAAAGGATACTGTAGGACAGGAAGTCGTAGGTTTACGACGAAGTGTAAAGGTTATTTGATGGGATTTACTTGGATTCTCCATCTTTGACACCATTCTTGAAGAGTTAGGAAATGGGATTGGAGTGTTTGGGAGGCAATGAAGGGATCATTGTTTACTGATAGCACACACGTGTCATCAGCGTAAGTGGTGAGGACAGTGGTAGGATGAGTTGGAATGTCAGCTGTATACACCGTGTAGAGAATTGGGCCTAGGATACTACCTTGAGGAACACTGGCAGATTGGGTAAAGAGGGAAGAATGGGAATTTTTATAGTTTACTCTGAAAGTTCTATCACTCAGATAGGAACGGATAATTAGGAAATATGTTGAAGGAAGGAATTAGCGGAGCTTGTAAAGCAGTCCTGGGTACCAGACTCGGGCACAGAAATTTAAATGAAAATTAAATTACAATATAAAATTAATAATAAATAATGTTTTTTTTTTTGTTTTTTTATTCCACAAAAATATTTTTGTTATACGTTATTAAATTCAGAATAATTACTCCTTAGGCTGAAATATTGTTGTAATAGGAAATTACTCGCTTTTATGTTCTTGACAAGCTACTGAGTGGTTCGTCTTCAATGTAACCTTTCATCGTATTTTGGGGAGGGTGAACTCTGTCAGTGAATATTTTATTCGGAATTTTTAATTTTATTTTTTCATAAATTCTACTTTAGGGCTATAACAGATAACTGTATTATATTATTTGAACTAATTGTGTTATAGTACATAAATCCTCATGAATATAAAAATATTAATTTTTAAAAATAATTAGCTAAAAACGCTGAATGTTTTATTTTTATAAGTTAATTAAAAATCTTTAATACTCCTTATTAAGTCACAATTAACTTATCCTTTATTAATTAATTTTTAATTTTAATTTATATTTAAACCTGTTACCTATCCTTCTGTAATGTGTTCAATCCTCATTCACAACCATAGGTTTCTTTATTTCCCATTAATTTCCAAAATATTTGCTCTTCTATCATAGACAAGTTACTATTTACGACTCTGCTATATCCCTGACATAATGGGGTAGGAATCTGTCTTGGTGGTTCTAAAAGATATGAATAATTTTATTGACTTACTATTTAATTATCAATTTTGTTTTATTATTTTTCTTCTTTATTCTTTTCATAGCTCAACAGGCGCCTTTAGCAGTCCCTGGCTTTTTCAATTTCTTCCTTCCATTTATCTCTATCCATCGCATACAATCCATTCTTTTTCATCTGCCGTATGTCTTGGAGTACACTGTCTCTGTTATTATTACTTTATTTATATTATTGTAACCAATCATTCTGTTTTATTATTTTATTATTTATTCGATTTTCATTTATATAATGCATGGATGTGTACTTATAACGCTGTTGTCTTTAACTGTAACATAAGAGACATCTGAAAACATGCTCTATGGTACCTATTATTTTAGAAATATCTTCGATAATTCAGGCATTAGATAATAAGCTCACAAATTTTATTTCATGACAGCAGTTAATCTAATAAATTAAATATTTGCATTGAAAATTAAATTCTTAAATAAAAATGTTCTTTTTAGCTGAGTAGCGCAAAAGCAAAAAATGAATGAAGAAGCTCATAACGAGGATGACGTATACAAAATTTAGGTGTCGTGTCCCCTTTTTTTTCTCGGAGTGCTATGAAAGGTAAATTACGTACCGTGCTTGATGGGTAGGGTAAAAACGAATTAATTACTGAATATGAGTAAAGGGAGCATAATATCATCCATCTTCTTATCTTCGTATTATAACTTCTTAAATTAAAAAAAATAAAATAAAAAATAAAAATACAAAAGAAACGTAAACCAATTATTTCTCGCACCTTTTGCTAAGGTGTTCCATATCCTCAAAAATAAATTCGAATCTAGTATGTATGTTCTTTGCATCTTCAATGTTATAAATCAGGTTTCAGAATGATAATAGCAGCCAAACCTTTTTGTTTTTGTTTATAAGTTTAATCCCCATAGTGCATAATGACAAGGCAAGATGCTTATTATTATCGAAATTATTGAACATTATCGTAATGGGTTAAAACAAAAACTTAAATATTAGTGTATATTGCATTAAATATATACCGTCAAAATGTGAAAGCTCTCTCTCTCTCTCTCTCTCTCTCTCTATATATATATATATATATTCTTACTTATCCATTACTTTAAATATTTTTTTGTTTTTATATTTATTTTATTTTCCTTTATTTATTTTGAAATATTTCAATTATTTTTATTTATTTAATTAGTGTTTGTACACATACAAGAAGGAGTGTTTTGAGTTTTAATTAATAGTTTCTAAACTTATATATCTGAACATACAAGACTTAAAAGACAAGGCGTTTTCGACTACTCCAACATTTATTAGATATGCGTCTAGCCTTAATTATCAATCTAGGGTTAATTAAAGCTAAACAATGGAAATGAAGCCTCTGTGAAATAATTTTTTTTTTGTTTATTGATATGTATAAAATTTATAGGTCTTGTGAATGTTTGGAAAATGGGAACAATTACATGTCCATAACTTGTAAAGAACTAGCCGTCAGTAGCATTTCAATAAAAAAAATTACATTAGGATGTCTCTACATTTGTGACTATTGCGCTCCATTGGATATTACCAGTGATGCAGTTGAGAGAGCAGCGCTGGGATCTCTTCGGTTCTAGCATTGACTCCCAATAAGTGGGGGAATAGGTTCGATTCGGGGTTCCTCAGGCTGAGTGTTTCTGTATTGTAAATATAGTAGGAATGTATTTCTTTTTTTTGTCACAACTTTTATTATTTCATTTTTTTTTTGATGATGATAATTTTTTTTTTTTTATCTCATATTATAAATAATTGTGTGTGAATGAGAACTAGTATGTATGGTACTGTTACTTATTGCCTGAGGCATATTGTACACCTATTTCAATAAAAGTTAAAAAAAAAAAACAATGTCTCTAGACCATCTTTTTTTCAGAATCCCAGAAGGATCATCGGGGATATAGTGGAAATAAAGTAAAGAGGCTAATGGATTTGAATATTCTTGGAGTGCCCAATAAATTAAAAACATTTCGTGTTTCTACTGACCGCTCCTCCAACTGTCATATCTTCTATTCATACACAGCCAACCAACCTACACAGTCAACTTTTCCACTAAAAATACTGACTGCTATTGTATATTTTACCTTTTCCTCGCCATCTTGTGGGTCGTGATTCTTCCGTACAAGTCGTACCTGATTAAAGGGGGCTCTCTCCATTGATCCACCCTTGACCCGACCAAAGCCGTGACTTGAATAAATTGCACCCAGGCGTGTACTCATTTGCAGGTAATCTCTTCATTAGGGAATGGTATAAAAAGGGAGTCGCCGTTGCGCATTTATTTTGAGACTAATTTCGCTGATAAAATCGCCGTAAAAACTCACATCAGGTTGGTTGTGAAGTGAAACTAGGCTGGGTTGAGATTGCATCCCTTATTACTTTCTTACCCACACTCAGGTTTTCTGGTTCCCTCCTCCCATAGCTGACTATTAGTTATAAATGTTTCATTGCAGAACAACTGGGAAAATAATGCCAATTCTTGTAAAAAAAAAAAAAAAAAAAAAAAAAAAGGTGCTGAAAACGATAGGTGGCATTTTTTAATTTATTTATTTTTTATTTTTTATTTATTTTTTTAAAGAAGTTATTATTTTATTATTACTTATTACTTTTATAATTTACAATAAAAAGTTATAACTTTTTATCGATTTTCAATATTCTCAGTTTTTATTCCGAATTGTTTCAACTGATAGAACAAAATAACAGATATTAATATATATATATATATATATATATATATATATATATATATATATATATATATATATATATATATATATATATATAATAAATAGTAACAGAATATTTTTTTTTTCTTCATTTATTGATGTTTACAACTATACAAAATAATATACAACAAGTAAATGTGTTGACAGTGAATTCAATGGCATGCTAATAACTTGTGAAGAACTACTCACTAGTAGCACTTCAATAAAATCTACACTAAAAGGTCTCTAGGCCATCTTCTTTTCAGACGCCTCGGAGGATTATCAGGGATGGAGGAGGAAGCAAGTTGGGAGACTAGTGGATTGGAGTGGTTATGGAGGATAGGTTACTATGGAAGGATAGGTATCTGGTTTGGGCTAAATCAGAAACATATGGAACATTAAGATCTTTATGGATAAGTTTATTGGTCACAAAGTAAGAAGCATTGAGGATTTTTCGAAGGATTTTGGATTGTAAGGATTGGATACGAGATGAATTGGATGCTTTAGTAGAGCCCCAAAGCTCAACTCTGTACGTCCAAATAGGTCTAATCACAGTCATGTAAATAAGTCTTTTGTAATTAATTGGGAGCTTTGAACGTTTGTCTAGTAAATGTTGAAGTAGTCTGTAACGACGGGCAGTTTCTTGTCGTTTTAGTCTTAACTGAATATTTAAAATCAATTTTTTACAAACACAATAAAATTTCATGAATATAAATTTTTCATATTTTATGCAACTGAAAAGTGCAAAATAAAACAAATAAAGCAAAAACAATCGAATAGTCTTATGGGTCTAGCCTCGAGATATCCAGAAACAATGTAAATCTGTATTCATTGTGATTTATATTGTTTTGTTTGTAAATTCTCTAGCCACATATAATTTTTAATATTGTTATGTAATATTATTCTTAATGAACTTTGTCCTAGAAAAAAAAAATTTCCTTACTGTATTAAAAAAAATAATAAATAAAAAAATGTTTTGATTTGCTAAAACTTATTTACCATAGTTTTTTTTTTTTTTTTTTTGTATTAAACTTTTCTCTTTATCTTACTATAATTAATAATATAACTCCACATTAATTTTTTGTTTCACTTCAATTCTTCAGACCAGAAATAATTTTACTTTTTGATATGTAATGTCATTCTTTCGGGACTTTGTCCTAGAAAAAATGTTTTATTTTTGTTCTATTCTTAGCATTTTTTTCATTGAATCTTATGAATTATTTTATGTGGGTGGATTCCTAATTTTTAGTTTACCGTATTAAACAAATTTAAATCTTCGGAAACAAAAAAAATTGCGTTTTAATTTACTAATAATAAGTTTTATTTTCCATATTTTTTGGTTATTCGTATATGTATACGTATATCGTATATGTAATGTTATTCGTTAGGAACTTTGTCCTAGAAAAAAGTTTCTTTCTATTCTGTTTTAAGTTTTTTTATTTTCATTGATTATTGTGTATTATTTTTAGTGTGCTGATACCTAATTTTAAGTTAACCTTATCAAAAAAAGTAAATGTTCATAAAAAAAAAATCGCGTTTTAATTTACTAAAGTTTGTTTTCCATAGTTTTTTTTTGTCATGTATAAATTAATTCCTTATTAATTTTTAATCCTCCAGGAGAAGAAGATGATCAGGGATGCAGCCAAAGAGGAACACCACGTCTAAGAAGAAATCTTTAATACGTGCCAACGTTTTGACCTGCCTTGCAGGTCTTCTTTAGGGCTGTAAGGAACAAAATACCACCGAACCACACTTGTGAGGAGACGAACGATGACTTTCCTAAATTTATAGGTAACTCATTTCACACTTTAACTATTTCCAAACCTCTCTCTTCAAAGCTGGCATATTCTTCCTTTAAATTAAAAAAAAAAAAAAAAAAAAAAAAAAAAAAAAATTTCTTCTTAGACGTGGTGTTCCTCTTTGACTGCATCCCTGGTCATCTTCTCCATTTATCATAACAGGCAACTGTACTTTTATCTTTACTTTTTTGTTATGTTATGTTATACTTGAAGGACTTGGTCCTAAAAAAAAGATTATTTTTCTATTATATTCTATTATTGTTCTAAGCATTTTTTTTATTTCATTGATTTTTGTGTATTTTTGTAATGGGAAGATTTCTAATTTTTACTTTGTCATATAAAAAAAAAATTAAGAAAGTTGCGTTTTAATTTATTAAAATTTATTTTCTATAGGTTTTTTTTTTTTTTTTTTTTTTTTTTGTATATTTATTTATTTAGGCTCATATTTGTTGAAGTTACAATCCAAAGAAATGGTCAGTTGTTCCCAAGCCGCTACGTCCCATTACACATATTTAACTTAGCTGCTAAATAAAAGAAATGCTAACCAAAAAAATGAATGAATAATAAAAATACTTGAAAGGTATGATTAGAATTTTTATTAAATAGTTACATTAATAATACAACTTGGGGTAAGGGGAGAGGGTGAAACGGAATAACTATACCATTGTGAAGCCGCCCTCTGTCGGCATGAATCGGGCGGTTGGTTATTAATTCATGTCCAGCGGTTCAGGTTATCATTGGACGCGGGGAGACAATGGCTGCTATTGCATCGACCTTATTCATTTGTACTGAAATTTAGCAGTGCGGAGGACAGGTTGTTATATATCAACAAAGCTGAGTAGCTGCATGGATAAAGAGTCAGCGCTCTGTTCAGAAAATTAAAGGGTTTTGATGAATTGTGTATGGATATCATTATCATCCTAATGAACTACTTTCAGAGTGAGAGATCTTTTTCATAACAAAAAGTGTCTATCAAGAGTCAATTACAAATACCAAAAACTATGTTTATTAACAAACAACTATGTTTATTAAACAGAAAAAAATAGAAGTAATTTTAAAATATAATAAAAAGAAAAGGTTTATAGTGGGACTAAATCCCTTAACCTTTTGATTAGTGCCCCTAAAAAGGCAAATATATCAATTCATGTAGTTTACATGGGACACCTTATGGGTTTATAAAAAAAAAAATGAAAAAAAAATTTATAAAATTGTATTTAAAAATAAACATGTTTTGTTTTATTACACTGAGTTTTTTGTTTTTGTCACAGGTTCTTAAAAGAACTCAGAAAAAATACATCAAATAAGCTATACAAAATTATACTTAAAATAAGTTCTACGATGATTCTCTTCTATTTAGTTTGTAAACATGACATCTAGTGACGTAATATTATCAACGAATTACAAATTTCACAACGAATAATTAAAAATAAAATATTTAATCCAGTTACGTGGATGGGCGCGCGTATTTCTGATGTACAAAACACTTTTTACTATTTGCCGTAGGAATCCTCGGTGAAGACCATGCTTGGGTAGGGTCAAAAGAAGAGTGTATCAAAGAATATTAAACAAACATTTTCGCTGCGTATATGACAGATACGCCCACCTATCGGAAAATTAAGAATAACACTACTTAACGAAAAGAAAAATCATATGATCATAGATAGAGGGAGAGAGGGAGAGAGAGAGAGAGAGAGAGAGAGAGAGAGAGAGAGAGAGAGAGAGAGAGAGAGAGAGAGAGAGAGAGAGAGAGAGAGAGAGAGAGAGAGAGAGAGAGAGAGAGAGAGAGAGAGAGAGAGAGAGAGAGAGAGAGAGAGAGAGAGAGAGAGAGAGAGAGAGAGAGGGAGAGAGAGGGAGAGAGAGAGAGAGAGAGAATAAATCTTTGTAAATTAAAACGCGATTTTTTTTTTTTTTTGGAACACTTCATTTTTTCGAGATGGCGTGTAAGTTAGGAATCAGTTAACCAAAAAAACATAAACGTTAATGAAAAAAACAAACAAATTTATTATAGAAATAGAATAAATAGAAAAATATTTTAGTAGATAAAAATCTCACAACTGTTTATAATTGCAAAGAAAGTAACAGAAAATCGAACGACGCTGACCATCTCAAGAAAATTTAAAGAGGTCAAGCATAGAACGGTTACAAAAGAATATTATCTTAATCATAGGTTCATTGTTGTTATGCAATTGTTGGAACTTAGTTTTCAACTGGCCTTCACTCCAGACTCTAGCCTTTGAATTTTTTTTTTTTTTTTATTAAGACCCTAGACTTCTGTTTAAACGATTAACAATATATTGATCAAAAATAGTTATAATAAGGATTATTTTTTTAATCAGCTCACACATTGGCAGTAATAGATTGAGAGGAATGATGCGTACATTGAAAACGGTTTTTTTCTAATAATATATTTGATGATTATAGTTTGAAAATATTAACATGCATTAATTGCTGGACAATCCAAAACTATTTGTAGACAAAATAGTTGAGATAGATAATGAATAAACCGCAGAAAAATGTTATCATCGTTTAAAAGTTTGGTAACATCAATAGATTAAAAAAAAAAATAAAAACAGATGTGGTCAGGCTGCTATTTTTATAAGAAATTAGTGCCGAATATCTGAGTCCCTCAAGCTTTACTATTATTTTTATTACTATTACATATGAAATAGACCAAAAAACTGCTATTAAACTTGCAAATAGTAGCATGAATCACTTCCCTAATTTAATTTCGGTTGAGTGAGTCAGACCTGGATGCAGCGGACAGCTTGAGAGAGGAAGACAAATGACAGCATCAGTGGTGGAATGGTAGGCAATTATGAATGGATAATATGCTTCAGGCAATTTTTATTTCTATCCATACCATATTTGGAATATTCATATAATGTAAGAGTTCTCATACAAGCTTATATTCGAGTGAACAAGATTAAAATTTACAACTTTACAAATTATATACATCAAGTAAATGTCCTGTTGACTAAAACTAGAAAAAAACTACTCATCAGTAGCACTTTAAAAAAAATTCTACACTAAAGGATGGAAGATGTTTGTCCAAGTCATAGGAAGCGGATCTGTTCAACAGGGATTAGTGGAATATCATTAAACGGTACTGTTGGATAGGAAGTCGTAGGTTTACAACGAAGGGTAAAGGTTATTTGGTGAGATTTTTTTGTTATTCTCCACTTTTGACACCATTATTGAAGGCTTAGGATATGGGATTAGAGTGTTTGGGAGGCAATGAAGGAAACATTGTTTACTGATCACACACATGTGTCATCAGCGTAAGTGGTAAGGACAGTGGCAGGATGAGTTGGAATGTCAGCCGTATACACCATGTAGAGGATGGGGCCTAGGATCCCTTGATCTAATAGTAACTTTTAGTTTTCACCATATAACAAGGATCGAAAAATAAAGGTTGAATTAACGAGGTTAGATTATAGTCTAAAGTTGTTGGTTTTTATAAGTAAAGGTGCAATAAAATTATTACAATGACATGTCAGTAACTTTCAAAGACCTATCCATTAGTTCCCTTCAAATAATGTTTTCCATTAGAAGGTCTCAGGGCTATCTGCTTTTCAAGCGCCCCGGAGGGTTGTCGAGAATCGAGTGGGAAGCAAGTTAGGAGACGAAGGGGTGAAGTGGTAATTTCAAATTAGCTTGCAGGAGCTGAAAAACCGACCATTCATATCGGAAACCTGAAAGTTCTCCATTTACTTGAGTATCCTCCCACATTTTTTTTGTCTCATCATTCACTTCTTACAATTTTTTTTTATATTTTCAAGACATCCCATTTCTTTAATTTTAAATCAATTACACTGTTATATTTCACGTTTTTATTTATTTATTTATATCCACAACTACATAATGAAATGTATAAAATAAATTTGAGAGATAACAAAAATAAGGACATGTTGATTAAACGTGACTCCTCGGATGATAACTAGGAACGAAATGGAGAGTTACTTAAGAAATTAGTGGGATTGCGATTTTTTGGTTTGGGCCAAATCAGCAACATTAAGATTAATGATCGTAAATTACAACTGTAACGACAAGACAGGAAAAAATTAGGATTATTCGAAGGATTGTAATTGGAAATTAGATTACTTAAATGGTATAGTTGTAGTCATGTAAGCAAGTTTAGAGCGTTTGTTGAATTCGCTGAGTTTCTTGTTGTTTCAGTCTTGTATGTGGATTCCAAGTAAGACGTTTTTGTTTAGATGGGATCTTAAGTAGAGTGAACGTTGAAAATGTACCAGTGAAATTTAATTAAATGTTACATTTAGACGAGAAGTCTTATATTGAAATTCATTTTGATTCTCTACTTTCAACACAATTCTTGAAAATTTGTGATATGAAATTGATGTTGGACATTGAAAAAAATTTGTATTTTATATTTCGTACATCAATTTAGGGCCACAATTTAATAATGATTTACATCATAACAAAAAAAAAAAAAAAAAAAATAGAAAACTTACAGAAAAAATGATAATGAAAAAATAAAATAAAAAATTACTTAAATTAAATAACTATGTAAATAAAGTCAATAAATAATGTCTGAAATAAATTATATTTATGTATTTTTCCCCTCGAGACTGGACTAGGAGGCTTCCGATCAGTAATAAAATACACGTAGAGGTGACTGTAATTAGTAAATAATTATAAATAGTCTTGTTATGTATTTATATGAATAATCATAAATATAGAAAAACACTGTTTTTCACGGATTCACATTAGAATTAGAAAAAAAAAGGATTACAATGAGGGGCAAAGAATTTCACTCAAATGATTTTTTGATTTTTTCGGCTAGAAGTTTCATTCATATTTAGATGTCTACTTCTCCGTATACTTTAACCATGACATACGAAAACTATTAGGATTCTTCAAAATAATAATGAAATAAAATGAAAAAATATATAAAAACATTACCGAGCAATTTTAAATTTAAATTAAGGTTTTTTATTCATCCCTTGAGTTCATTACAAATTTCATTCAATATGATTTTGAATAAACTCTTGAGTGATACACCTAATGCAAAATTGTAAACAATCATATTAATTTACTACTTAGTGTGAGGTCCCTTCTTATAGAGCCTAACCCAATAAGCCCTGTCTTGTACCAGCTGCCTTCTCCTCCTCCAGTCCATTCCTCTTCTGTTAAAGACCTCTTTGATTCCTTCCTCCTAGGTCTTCCTTGTGGTCGTCTTCCCTCTACTTTGGCTTCGTGGGTAACTCTGGCAATTTTGTCTTTAACCATTCGCGAGACGTGCCCAAACCACCTGAGTTGATTTTCCTGGATAATTTCTTCTGCCGGCCTCAGGTCTAAGTTTGTTCTTATTATTGAGTTCCCCACACGATCTCTTCTTGTTTTTCCCTCAATTTTTCTCAAATAGCGCATTTCCACGGCTTGGATTTGGCTTTTATGTTTGGAAGTGAGGGTCCAAGACTCGCTTGCATAAGTTAGGATAGGGAGGAAAGTATTCTTGATGACCACCTTCTTTGTTGCCTTTGAAACTTCTTTCTTGTCTAGGAAGCCCGTCTTGAGGGAATAAAAGCATCTTCCAGCTGTCTTTATCCTTTCCTTGATGTCCCCATCTACCCTTCCATACTCGTTGAGATGGGCTCCCAGGTATTTAAAATCTGCCACCTGCTCCAGACGGTTTCCTGCCAGCCTAACGATTCGGTCCCCACGGTCTCTTCTTCTCCCGATCCTCATATATTTTGTTCTGGAGATATTTATTTCCATATTTATTATCTCCAGTTCAGCTTGGAGGATCCTTAGGTTAAACTGCAAATTACCATATTACAACCATATCGTCGGCGAACGCTAGTACCGTATACTGGACATTTTGAAGATTTATATATCCAAGATGGTATGGCCTCATCCTATTTTTTGCTTGCTTAAGGGCAGAGTCCAACACTAGGATGAACAAGAGAGGGCTTAGGCTGCAGCCCTGTCTGATCCCCTGACCTGTCGTGAATTCTCCCGAAGTGTGGTTGCACATCCTGACAACATTTCTTTGCATTTCATACAGGCTTAGTATGGCCTTCTTCAGTCCTGTGTTAGCGCCATATTCTTCTAGAGCTCTTGAGATGTCTCCTTTTTGCACCCTGTCGAATGCTTTATTTAGGTCCACGAAGCAAGCAAATACCTCTTTGTCCTTTTCTATAACCTTGTCGGATATTTGTCTCATGGTGAATATCAAGTCCTGTGTGCTTCTATTAGGCCGGAATCCATATTGTTCTTCCCCCAGCTTTTGTTCAACAAGAGTCCTTAATCGTTTTTCAAGCACCTTGGAATATACTTTGTAGGGAATGCTGAGTAGGGATATGCCTCGATGATTCTGGCATTCACGATTGTCCCCCTTTTTAAAAATTGGAATGATGGTTGATACTTCCCAATCCTTTGGGATTACTTTCTTTTTCCAAGCCACATTGAGGAGGTGTTGGAGCATTTCCTGTCCCTTCATGCCTATATATTTCAACATTTCTGGGGAGATGTCATCAATGCCAGCCGCTTTCTCCAGCTTTAGTGAGCTTATAGCCTCAGCTACTTCCTCTTCGTCAATGTAGTCATCCTCTTCCCAGATGTCATCTATTCCAGCCTGTTGGTTTGCCTCCAATTCCTGCCCTTTATATGCCAGCAGTTCTTGATAATATTCGGCCCATCTATCCATAATATTCTCCGGCTTACTCAGGATGACTCCCTCTTTATCTTTGATGTGCTTCAGTATTGGCTCTTTTTGTTTCCTCATGCTTCTGAGGCTTCGGTAGAAAAGCTTCTGGTTTTCTTTGAAGTTGTTTTCAAGCTTTTTCCCGAACTCTTCCCAGGACTTTTTCTTTCCTTTCATCACTGCTTCTTTCACTTTCTTCCTTTGTTCTTTGTATATTGTGTATGCCTCATTTGACTTATTTTGCAAGAATCGCTTCCATAAGGCTTTCTTCTGTTTTACCTCTTCCTTTATTTCGTCGTTCCACCAAGCAGTTTTCACTGTCCCAGCTTACTCATTCCACAGGTCGTCTCCGCCGCTTCCAGGATTATTCTCTTGATTCCTATCCAAGATTCTTCTATATCATCACTATCCCAGTTGTATCTGTCAATATTGGCCTTTTCTTCAATTAAGTCCTGGTATGCTTTAGACACCTCTGCCTCCCTAAGTTTATAATATTTTATTTTAAATTTGGGTGTCTTTCTTGTCTGCCTGGTTTTGTTGCTTAAGTTGTTGAGGACCATTTCCATTATTAGTAGTCGATGGTCGCTACCTATCTCGTAGCCTCTTTTGACTGTTACGTTAGTTAGATTTTTCCTTTGTTCTCGGGGGATTAGAAAGTAGTCAATAATGGACCTTTCATTTCGACTTGGTTCCTCTCTGGTATATTTATGAATCAGCTTGTGAGGGAAGAAACTGTTTCCAATTATCATGTCGTTTGCAAGACAGAAATTAAGAATTCTTTTACCATTGTCGTTGCAGATTTCCTCTCCATTTGGACCCAAAGCACCACCCCACCTGTTCGCATCTTTTCCCACTCTTCCATTCAAGTCTCCCATTATTATTGGTACCCCTTTGCACATATCGATCTCATTTTGTACAGTGTCAAAAAATGCTTCCTTTTCCATATTAATTTAATATTTCGTAATTTATTTTTTTTTTAAATACTCCTTGATTTTTTTAATGCATTGGTCGCAAGGAGTGGTTATAGACCTTATTAATTAAAAATTTACTAAATTTAACATTGCTTGGTAATTAATATTCATAGTTCTTGATTTTATTTAATTAATTTATTAATAATTGTAATAAGTTTCTTGTTTCCTGGTTAAAGTATATAAGAACGTGAACACCTAAAAAAGAATCTAATTTTAACCAAAAAATCAGAAAAACTTATATGGTCGCATTTTTGCCTATCATTGAATAAAATAAATTGATACAAAAATATTAGAAATGCATAAAATCATTTAACCAGTTTGCAGTTATTTTAGATGGCAAAAATAAAGGAAAGCAGGCCACTCAATAAACACACCGATCCAGGGTAATATTAATTAATTTATTAAACTTAAACAAATTAATATAATTACATGGATATCCATTAACGTTTGATACAAACATTAACCTTTTATACAAGCATTAGCTTTTAACACAAACAATCCTTGTATACAAAAATAACTGACCTGGCCATGAAATGAATAGTTTTACACATATTCTAGATCCTAGTAAAAACAAATAAACTAAAACACTGTGCTGTGAGGAGTACGAACAGTCAGGCATCTCTGAGACAAAGGAAAACGAGGAGAGAGACTTCTCCTAGGTTACCTAAGTATTATATGTAGACACCGTTATTCTCACACCCTAACTTAGATGATATCGTAATTTTCCCTCACTAGAAGCAACAAAAATACTCTTCGTTCATTCTAGATATCGAATATATCCCGTAACCACAAACTAAGCATGTCTCACCACTTGAAGGTGAGCAAGCCAGATCCCAGCGGCATTCTCTTCGCTGCTTCACATTTGCCGGCTTTCAACAAAACTGAATCACCAACCTACTGGTTTTTACATTTCCCTATGTCTATATCTCTTATTAAACTTATGTTACCCTAAAAAAAAAAAAAAAAGTATTTAAAAATTAAAAAAACAAATCTTAATGGTCTCTATTATATTACAAATACGTCCTAAACCTCATAATTTTCCTTTTATAGCAAACTGTTCAACCAATCAAACCATTTATTTGCAACTCTCCCAACCTTCATGCCGAAATAAGATGGTCTTAGGATATGCATGCTGTTATAAAACATCTAACATCTTAAATAAAATTTTCCAATTATTTATTATCTTGTTGATAATTCATTATTTTTTTAAATTAAAGTTTTATTAACTGTAATCAGAAAAAAAAGATTTAATTTAACTAACAGTATTTTGTGAATAAAATGGTTGAGGATAAAATAAAACGTTTTATGGAAAAATTTTATTTTATAGAAACAATAAAATTGAAAACATTTAAAACAAAATAACCATACATATATTTATTATATATTATTAAAAAGGTAGTTGAAAATGTAAACTTATTGATTAGAGCCAAAATTCAATTGGTATGCGAGTAACAGATATGCTAAAATATCAGTGTAACCCAATGAACGATTACGAGTATGGAGAGACCCTGACCTATAGAAAAGTAACAGGTATTTTGTTACAGGTATTTGTAACAGATTTTTTTTTGGACTAGTATCGGTCGTCACTGTTACTGAAAAATATTGTTTTAGACCTATTACTACCAGTATAATTTTAGGTTACGACAATTGAGTTTCATAAAACCAGAATACTTAAAATTATTTTTATAGGTATCTTTTTAAAAATTATTTTCTTCCTGAATCGGGTACTCAAAATAAAATATAGTATCTTGCTAACAAAATATATATTGCATTAAGAGAAAGGGTCCCAGAACACGGCCTGTGGACTTTTATTTATTTTTTTGTCACTAATATCCCTCATTTTGGTTGGGAGTCCATTTGTAGCCGGCCAGGTCATCAAGTTCTTTACGTCCAAGCACTCCGGTGGTCTCTTAAATGGGGGATCGTAAAAAAAAATTACGTCCGTAAACTTTGAAAGAGGACGGCTTGAAGCGCGCATTTAGCCGACAAGAGAATTTTAATGCAGGTACATCTCCCTACCTAGGGGATTTTTTTTTTCCTCTTTTACGGAATGTTCTAAATGCGTGATTATAAAACAGCGATGTTGAGTGACTGCCTTGAACTACTAAATCGTTAACTTGGCATCGAATAAATTTCATGTAAAATAAGATTTATCTCCGCAAATTATAAAAATCGAGTGAACTATAAATTTTTTAAAAAGATCTTTCTTTGAATTTTTATTTTATTCCTAAGATTAGGATGATTCTCAGGTACACGGCTTTCTTCCTTAAAATTTTAAAATCTTTCCACAAAATATATCTAAATACTTTTCCTAAAGGATATTAGATACAGATACCCTTATGAAAAACGATGATAATTACTGATAAAATAAATAACGTATTAGTGATAACTAAAAATAAAATGAATACTCTGATAAAATAATTTCGAAAAAACTCAAAAATATATATATATTTTTTTAATTGATCTCATATTAATAAAGTATTACAATCTAACTCAAAGCGGGCTATAAGTAATATAGATGACTCGCTGAATCTGTTCACACAGTATGTACAGTAAGATAATAAATAAATAAGAGGAAGTGAAAAAATAAATAAATAAAGAACCTCATAATATATAATACAATTTTTTTTCTATATAAAAATTATTTAAAGAAAGTATTACAATCTGCCTCAATGTGGGCAATAAGTAATATGGACGGCTTGATTCAATAGGGTCTTATTTAATTTTAAATAAATTATTGAGTGTTTTGCAGCATCTAATGCAAAATTGTCTAAAAACATATCAATTTAAAATATGATAACTTTTTTTTTAATTACTTGCTTTAATTTAACATTTATTTTTAAGAATCATAATTCGTTTTATATGCATAGGATAAAGTATATGAAGAGGCAGAAAATTATAGCGGAGAAAATAAAACAAAATCAATTAGGTGAAATTTATTGCCTGTCAGTATATTATATTTTTAATTTAATTTAAATCTAATAACATTTGATTTTTGGAAGAGGGTTCAGTTTCTTCAAAAAAAAAAAAAAAAAAAAAAAAAAAAAAAAAAAAAAAAAAAAAAAAAAAAAAAAAAAAAAAAAAAAAAAAAAATTACTCTTGAAATGTTTTCTAATATTTGAACATTTCGATAAAAAAAAAAAACCATCTTTCTCTTCCAAATCATATTTTCTTTTAAAATGATTAATTCTTCAATGAAGGAGTGTTTATTTACTCTTCTTTAACTATTATCACATTTTGTTACATGCTTCGGGTCCCACGTCCCATCTTCAGACTGAAACGATATTTACATCACAATCCATCCACTTTCATTTAAACAATACAACTATATGGATTAAATTAACTAGATTATCCAATTAACAATAAAACAATAATATAATTTACCTATTTATCCTTCTGGTGTTAACCATCATGTCTGTTTTAACAGTCACATTTAAAATCCTTAACCCACTAGTCTATTCTTCATTCTGTTTATTGTTTATTTTGATTTTTATTTCAAGTTGACCAATCTTATATTTTTAATTTGTCAATTACATTTGCATATATTGTTCCTATTTTTTCAGTATCAGTTTTATGGTTTTTTGCTTTATCTATTGTCGCCTCTTTAATTTTTCTGTTGTGTTTTATTGTTTTGTGTTGTAATATTTCTACAATTTTAAAATAAAAATGGTGGTTTAAATTTTGCGTATGCTTTAATATTGCTGTTTTATTATTATTTAATTTACAGATCTTTTTACAATCATATTTATGTTGGTTTATTCTTTTATACAAATTTAGTTTTGTTCCACCCATGTAATGTTTATTGCAATCTAAACAGTTAATTTTATATATAACATTTTTTTAATCTTTGTGATCTATTTCTTAAAAACATTAAGATCACACAGATTATATTCTTTATTCCATTTGTTTTATACAGAGTTTATCGCAAGCAGATGACCATAAGCAAGATGGAGAAACTAGATAAAAAATGTAGTTAAACAACGGAAACCGCATGTTTCTATCTCATTCCATTTCATACATATGCCGTTCCAATTCCGTTTCGAGAAAACCGTGGTTTTTGTAGGAAAACCTCAAGTTTCTCTGCTTTCATACATTTTTTTTTCAACGTTCCATCACAGTTTTGAAATCAGCATTAAATTTTCTTTAAATCTTATGCACTTTCAATGTTCACAAGTATCTTTTTAAACCGCAATAATATATCAAAAAAAAAAAATCTTGCTTATTGTCATCTACTTGGGATACACCCTGTATAAAGCTGTTTATATTTCAAAATTTTTGTTTTTTAAATTTTTGATTATTTTTTTTTAGTTAATTCTGGAATATATTTTTATAATTTATATTATATATTTTTTATAATTTTTAATATATTTTGTGTTATTTATATGCTTAATTATTTCCTTATTATTTTCTTCGTTTTGATCAACTTTTTCAATTTTATTTACATTATGTTTGCTATTTCCATAAAACTCTGTTATTTTCTTTTGTTCTTTTACTTCAGTTTTTTTTTTTTTTTTTTTTATTATTTCCTGTGTTGTTTTTTTTTTGTGCATTACTATTTTTTATTTTATCATTTATAATTTATTCTTAATTTTCATCATTGGTTTTATTAATTTTTATGTTACTCCCACTTATCTCTTTTAAGTCATTTATAATTTATTTTTTTACATCATTTATATAAGTTTCATCTGTTAATTTCATTGATGTTTTAATATAATTCTCTATTGTATTTAATTTTTGGTGGAGGGGTGGTAGTTATTTTATAAGATTGATTTTAACAGCTCATTCATCGTAAAGTTATGCCTTATTTTATGGAATATAATTGAACTGATTTTAGAGGCCAAGAGGTCAACTTTACTTCGTAGGATATTACCTTGTAAAGTTTAAACCAGGTGTTAAAAGTTATTTAACGAAACAGTCTGAGGTGTTTGCTAAAGTTTTACTAGAAGCATAACAAACAAGTTCAAATCATAACCACCAGGAACGGGTCTGTTCTCTGTAACTTGGAATACGGCCTTTAAGTACTGTGCATAAACTTGGCAGGGGATCTAAAGGCTTCGATGTTTAAGCAGATTCACTTAATTAGCTGAAACGTGGGGGGGGGAGAGGACTTAATTGATAAACAAGTAGTTAGCTCGTTAACAAGGCTCAATCGAGTACCTGCCACGTGGATTAAGGTTTGGGGAATGATACGCTTGCATTCGAGTGGTTAAAAAAAAAAAAAGACTGTTTTTTGTCTTTACTTCTGTTAAGGATACAAAAATAGTTTTAATATTATCTTATTTTTTCTTAGATTATTTTCGTGTGTACATTTTTATTTTTATTATCATAAAAAGATACCAATTAAGGTAATAAATAAAATACGGAATAGGAATATGTGTAGAAATAACATAAAAATTAATAAACCAATAATGAAAATAAAGAACAAATAATAATTGATAAAATAAAAAATATTAATACTCAAAAAACAACCACAGAAAATAATAAAAAAAAAACTAAAGTAAAAGAACAAAAGAAAATAATGGAATTTTATTAGAATAACAAACATAATAAAAATGAAATGGAAATAGTTGACCAAAATGAAGATAATAATATGGAAATAATGAAACATATGAATAATACAAAGCATATTAAAAATTATAATTTTTTTTTCAATAAAAAATTTATTGAAATTCACAACTGTACAATATTTACACATCAAGTAAATGTGCTGTTAACTATTATAATAACGTGACAAAACTTGAAAAGAACTACTCATCAGTAGTACTTTAATAAAAAATCTACAGTAGAAGGTCTCTGGTCCATCTTTTTTTCAGACGCCTCGGAGGATTATCAGGAATGGTGTGGGAAGCAAGTTGAGAAATTAGGGGATTTGAGTGGTTATGGGGCTTACTATGAAAGGATAGATATCTGGTTTAGTTACTGAAACATTAAGATCTTTATGGATATGTTTATTGGTGACAAAGTAAGGTGCATTGAGGATTTTATTAGAGTATGCTCTTATATGTTCTTTTACTCTTTGATTTACCGATCGTCCAATTTTGCTATGTATTTTGCTTCACAGTCATTAACTTTTAGTTTCTATACACCGCTTTTTTGGAAAGGGATAATTTTGTCTTTAGGTGAAGGGAAGTATGATGACTATGGGTTATCTATTTTGAATGCAGGGTTTAAACATATATTTTTTTTTTAATTTAACCTACATGCCCCCTTCCACTTTTCACGAATTCAGTGAGAAGTCCATTTCTATTTCAGTTACCTCTTATGGGTCTAAGGTGAGTATTAATGTTTGATTTCTTGTCTTACATTTTTAAAAACTTTCGTGTATATAATCTATGTAATATACTACTGATGTGTTCAAAAATTTTGAACTGAAGATGAATGTTTAGCATTCGAAACTAGTTTTCTAATAAAATAATCCTAATAGAAATGGAAATTAATTCATCAATCCTAACTGACTATTCAGTTCACCTTCCACATGAAAAAGACACTGTTGGTGTCATTTATTTTTTAAATATGCCGTGCTGGACACAACTAAATGCAATTGAGCAGGAAAGGATTATTGCCTTATAAAGTGGTGGTATGACACAAAGGCTAATTGCACGAGTTAAACCGTGTTTCAATTAGGTTTGAAATAATACTTTGGTTACGTATAGTTTTAGAGATTATAAAATATTTCAACTTTATTGAGTTTATACTTATTCACAGGACTGTATATATTTAATGCAATTGCTTAGATTGAAAAATGCCATAAGTGGAATGTCGATCTACAACAAATCTTTATTGATTATAAACAAGCATATGACAGTATAGAGAGAAATGTCTTATATCAAAAATTAGAATTTTTGGGATACCCCATAAAGCTTATCAGGCTTATTAAGATGACCCTGCAGCACAGTAAAGGAGTGGTGGAAATTCAAGGACAGCTGTCAAAATATTTTAAAATTCATAAGGGTGTTAAACAGGGAGACCCTCTTTCCCCAATATTATTCAATTTAATGTCAGAAGTAGTTATGAGACCGATCCGCACTAGATCAGGAGGATGTGAATACCAGCGACTAACCCAACAGTTAGCATTTGCGGACGATGTAGTAATTACAGGAAGAACTACTAATGCGCTCCTAGGAGCTTTCGAGGAGAAAAAGCAGCAAAAAATGTAGGACTAAATAAAGAAAAGACCAAATAAATGGTAACAACCAAAGAGGAAAGAGGACATATATACATTGAGGGGGCTGGATATTACTTTGAGAGAGTGCCTATGTTTAAGTATCTGAGTGCTATTGTCGTTGAGGACAATAGTATCAAAGAAGAAATAAAATCAAGAATAATATCAGGAAGCAGGTGCCATTGGTCTTTAGCGAAAATTTTTTAAATTAGAAACATATCCTGCAATCTCAAAATAAGGATATATCGAACGATCCTTCAGCCGGTTGTTATGTACGGAAGTGAGACATGGACCCTGACATCACACGAGGAAAAGGTATTAAACATGTGGGAAAGAAAAATCCTTCTAAAAATATATGGTTCAACCAAGTATGGACTGAATCTCTTGCGAAGGGGAACAAATGAAAAACTGAGAACTCTATATGCTGCTCCAGATATTGTAGCGAACATAAAAAGAGGCAGAATTAGATGGCTAGGGCATTTGCAAAGAATGGAGGCAAGTAGGCTCCCTTAAATGATGTTGGAGGGGTGGAATGAGAAGGAGAGGAAGGCCTCGACTTCGTTGGCTTGAAGATGTAGAGGACGATCTTCGGACTCTGGGTGTGAGAGCATGGAGAAGGATTGCCGAAGAAAGGTTTGAATGACAGAATTGTTGAGGAGGTCAGTGTTCTACAAGGACCATAAGCGCCATAAGATGATGATGAATCGCTTAGATAGATAATTGTGTAAAATCCAGTGAAGGTTGAGTGAGAGTGCAATAGTAAAGCCGTTCAGGGCATGAGTTGAGAAGCTGGTCATTTCTAGAACTCTATGTCGAATTTAAGAAAAGATTTCGAGGACACTATTTAACCAGCGAGGATTATAGAGATGTGTTGAACTGGGTGAGTATTGCGGTAGTCGATTTGTTTGATGAGAAACACTTAGATAAAATTTTTAAAATTTGACATGGCTCGATTCAGATATACTAATGTCATTATTTAAGGTTGTGTAGGGGATATTGCAAGGGACGTTACTTATGGTTCCTATGAATTCGGATTGGAAGATATAAGTTCAATGATGGGAATTTTAATAATTTTGATTTAAATTATTGTTCTCTTGTGTGAATCCATTTGGAAGCCAGCAGTAGAATGCTTTAATGGCACCCACTCTTTGTGCGTTGAATTAAAGAACACGTGAACACCATTTTAACCTCATTCAATTTTAACTATTTGCTAAGCTGTAAATGTAATTTTTATTATTGTGAAAAATATAAATAATATAGGTAGGCCTTGTTTATACTATGAACATTTATTTTAGTGATTCCATCTTTCCTATTAAAATATTAGACGTCCTTATACCTTTGATATTGGAAAAGCGCTTTATGATATTGTGAACTGTGCAGAAAAATATTTTTATTTTTTGTAAGCAACCCTAAACCATTTTTCCATAGATATATTTTCTTTCGTTTTGGGTATTAGACCTCAAGGTGGTATTATGTCCTTTGTTGGCGTCAAACCGATAGGAAGAAGCGAGTGAATATTATTGTGGAAAAATATAAATTTTAATATAAAAAATAATAAAGTTTTCAAATCGCTAGAGTATACCAATAAGTACAAATATCTATATAGGGGGTTATTAATACAATTTATGTTTTTAAAATAAAACCATTAAATCAATTATTGGAAAACAATTTTAATAATCGAAATTGTTTTACTCTCAATACATTTCTGCCAGCGTGTTCCTCAGAATAGATTTTCTAATCCTTATTATTAACCATTTCTTATGTGTATCTAATTTTGATCAATATTTTTTTTATCGTTGAATACTGATGCAATCGTGATGCAGGTCCTTCAAAACTTGAAGTTGGTGGGCTATAGGTCTGGAGAGAAGGGTGATTTAGGCAGAGACTAATTACGAATCTCTAAAATATTATAACGATAAAACCTTTCTTAAAGATGACGTTTCCTTATGTAGTCGCTCGTTAAAAATATGTTTGAGCTCTGGTAGTTGCTTTAAGTTGGTCAGCGTCGTTCGATTTGCTGTTAGACATTTTTTCAGCCAGTTTTCGAAAAAATTTTGGGATTTTCATCCACCGAAGATCAATAATATCGTCATCCAGGAAAGTAGTCCTGCCACGAACTTCCCTGTTTTCAAGGTTGAATAAATCTCTCTCGAATTTTTTTAAACAACCGTTGAACCCACATAATATTTTAAACCACAGCTTCAGCCTGAACTTAAATAATGTTTCTTACTCTTTGGGCTCTGTTCCGACCAAGTTTGAACTCTTAAAAATCACGTGTAAATTTGTAAATTAAGACTGAATTATTTCCTAGTAGTGAAATGCTAAATTTAAAAATTAAAAAAAATTCTTTCAGGAGGGGACTTATAAATATTTACATCCAAAAAAAAAAAAAAAGAACAGAAAATCAATAAACAACAAATTAATCTTTCAAATATAAACAGTTTATTACATAGAGGTGTAATTGAAAAGAACTAAGAAAGCCTGTTTGTTTGTGAAGAACGAACATCAATATCTGAAAATAAAAACAAAAAAATTAAAGTACTTAAAATTTTGTTTATAATAATTTTAATATTTTTAAATTTTAAAAATATGTATTCTTACATTATGCGCATTAAAAAAAAAAAACCTTTGGTTACTTAGTTCTTAAGGGTGTACTTTTCCTTGACCAACGAATGTGTGAACACAAAAACAAAGTAACATATGTACAAAATAAAATTAAGGTGCTAATTCTAAATCACCAATGTGATTTGAAAGCAGATTAAGAAGGATTTATCATATGCGATATCCATAGGAATCTATCTGAAATAGTAGCACAGTTGACTTTGGAGTACAGACTGTTTAATGTTGAGACATTAAAAATGGCCGGATGATGTTGTAAAGTTGATGTAGGAGTTATTACTACTTACTACTAATAATATTATTTATAAGACAATAATAAATGTTAAGGAAAATAAATATAATTAATTACTATATAATTATATATAATTTACACAGTAATCAATAAACACAGGAGTGGATTATTCAAATAAAATAAAGATTCATGAACTTAGCTTTACATCATCAATTATTCAGTTATATGAAAAAATAAATAAAAATGTCCTTATCATTTGACTTCATGTTATCTGTTCATCTTTTAATTAACAAATTTTATTCAGGTAAAACAATGGTAATCTATAATTGAGGAGTAATAATTCAAAACTGAAAATGTCCACTTAGCAAATGATTTAAATCCTTGGTAGATGTTTAAGAACGAAAACATGGTAGTGTGAATAGCTCGAAATAAATAAAAATTTCGGCCGAAAGTGGACATGTTCAGTTTTGAAATATGAACTCAATTTGTGTAAACTTTTTTCTTTTTTTTGTTAGTGTATTGATTCAATTATTCCATCCTATCTTTAATTTTTTTTTTAATCGTCAATCTTCTGAAGTTTAAATAGGGTCTTATATTTACATAATTAGCCCCATCTATTAGCGAATTCCCGGCAAGCAATTAAAAATTTTAATATTGATAATCTGTTCAAAAAAAAAAGAGGTAGAAAACTTAATTAATTATTCAAGACGTGCTAGCATGAAAATGTTTCAGACCTGTGAATATTTTACTATTTAGGTGAATTAGTTAAACCTATAAGAAAATTTATTAAAATTCTTTAATATATATAATTTAATTTTTTTGATATATACAGGGTGATTACCTCTTAGTGAAAAAAAAAATTGGGTAAAACTAGATCAAAAATTTAGATAAATGCCGCAGACCTCACCTTTCTATTCCAATCTGTTGCAGATATACGATAAATCAAATACTTTTTTGAGGAAACCACGTTTTTTTCCCATAAAAGCTGTAATATCTCCATTTTGTTTAAATATTTGACTATTCGACAGCAATACAAAGATGGATAAACCAATAATACCTCATATGGGTAGGTAGAAATGTCTTCCCCGGTAAAAACAGATTCATCTGCCCATAAAATTTACCTCAAAAAGTGGTATTCTTCAACACAATCTGCATTCAGAAGTTTACGGCAAAATTGCGGTCTATGTTTATTATCATTGATTTTTAAACCTTTCATTAAAAATCTAATAAAACAAATCCTAAATAATAATTATAAATAAATAAATGTAATAATTTAAGATTCTCTGATCTGGTGTCGCTTTATTGACAGTTTTCCTTTATTTTCTGTTTGACAATAATTTTTTTTCTTTGCTTTTTATTCCAATTAAGAGTTTATTATGTTTAAAATGCACATTTTTATTAAGGGATTGTCATAATGTTTTATTTGCCCAAATAACTGATTTGTATGCTAAATGAGAAAACCATGTTTTTTCGGTTTTAAAAGTAAATTTCTCCTTGAAATTGAAAGAGAATCATTACTTTTAACATATCGTTCAAAAGATGATAAACTTTGCAAGTTTTTGTGAGATTTTCAGAATTGTGGATAGTTTTTTTTCGAAAAAAAGTGTAGTAATATAAGACATTGTAACCTCCTGAAATGAGGTGAAGATCAAGCTGTTCTTAAGGTTACAAGTTTATAAAATTCAAGTCTACATGTACCCTGCTCTTGTAGGTTTAATGCTAAACCCGAAAATGCGGTCAAAGTTTGAAAAATATCTAAACAAAGGGATATTACATCTTTTGTGGCAAAGAACGTGGTTTCCTCAAAAAAGTCTTTGATTTATCGTGAGGTCTGTGGCATTTTTCTACATTGTTGATCTAGTTTCACACAATTTTTTTTTACCGCAGAACACACCTTTATATTCCAATCAGTTGTAGATACACGATAATTTAAAGACTTTTTGAGGAAACCACGTTTTTTACAATAAAAGATGTAATATCTCCGTTTTGTTTAACTATTTTTCAAACTTTGGCCACATTTTCAGATTTAGCATTACATTTTCTATAAGAGCAGAGTACATGTAACCTTGCATTTTACAAACGTGTGACCTAAAGAACAGCTTGATCTTCACCTTATTTAGGGAATTTACAATGCCTTATAATACTTCAGTGCTAACTGTTTTTCGAAAAAACTATCCACAAAACTGAAAATTTTAAAAAACTTGCTAATTTAATCAGCTTTTGAACGATATGTTAAACGTAATGATTTTATTTCAATTTCATGGAGAAATTTACTTTTGAAACGGAAAAAACATGGTGTTCTCATTTGGCACACAAATCAGTTACTTGTGTAAATAAAACATTATCACAATCCCTTAATAAAAATGTGCATTTTAAACATAATAAACTCTTAATTGGAATAAAAAACAAAGAAAAAAAATTATTGTTTAATAGAAAATACAGGAAAACTGTCAATAAAGCGACACCAGGTCAGAGAATCTTAAATTATTACATTTATTTATTTATAATTATTATTTAGGATTTGTTTTATTAGATTTTTAATGTACGGTTTAAAACCCAATGATAATGAACATAGACCTCAATTTTGCCGTTGGCTTCTGCATGCAGATGATATAGAAGAATATTACTTTTTGAGGTGAATTTTATGGATAGATGAGCCAGTTTTTACAAGCGAAGGCATTACTTCCTATCCATGTATATCGTTGGGTTGTATTTGTATCGTTTTACAATGTCTTATAATATTTCAATGCTAACTATTCTTCGAAAAAACTACAAATCTTACAAAAACTTGCAAATTTAAGGAGCTTTTATGCATCATGATCAAATTAATGATTTAACCAGCTTTCATGTGGTATTATTAAAGTAATGATCCGTATCGATTTCATGGTGAAATTTAAAACCGAAAAAAAACATGGTGTTTTCATATGATTTGGTATACAAATCAGTTACATTTGTAAATAAGACATTATGATAATCGCTAAATAGAAATATATATTTCAAACATAGCAAACTCTTAATTAGAATAAAAAAACATAGAAAAAAATTATTGTTTAATAGAAAATACAGAAAAACTGTCAATAATTATGTTATTACATTTATTTATTTATTATTATTATTTAGGATTTATTTTATTAGATTTTTAATGTAAGGTTTAAAACCTATTGATAATTTTTATAAAGGCCTTATAATGCAGATGATATTGAAAAATACCACTTTTTGAGGTGAATTTTATGGACAGATGAATCTGTTTTTACAGCGGAAGGCATTTCTACCGTTCCATGGGGAGTATCGTTGGTTTATTTATTTTTGTACTACATTTGAATAATGTGGAGCAGAACCATTGTGTTCGTAAATCTTATTTTGTCGATGTTCAGGTGGAATATCATAATGATGTGGAAGGATCTTTTGTAACCAATCTTACAAGGGGAAGTTTGCAGTTATAACTCACAGATTTGAATGCCGATTTTCGTGTGGGTAGTAGGGACCTATAATAGTGCAAAACTAGAGTTATAGCCGTCAATGGGCATAAGGAGCCGAGAAAAAAAAAAAATGAAAATCACGTTTTATTTTTTTTCTTGGCTCTCAATCAAGATAGAAAAATGATTCCTTCACGCTTAATTGCAGTTGTGTATGCTTATTTTTATAAAAATACTTTCGTTATGCTCAAGACACTACTCGGCTTTAGGGTGCTCAAAAACTCCAAAAAATGACAAAATTCCGAGGAAATCCGCTGTAAATCAGTGGAAACTTTTTTCATGAACAATTGACCTCCAATCTCGATTTGACGCACCATAAAATTGTGAAATTTTATCAAAATCAAAAAATATTGATTTTTTACCCCTTTCGAGGATGTTAAAATTTTAAAGTTGAGATTTCATCAAAAATTTCTAAAGGCCATAACAATTGCTGTGTTCAACCGATTACAATAGTAATAGAATCACAAGAATCAGCATACATTCTGCTTTTTATCCATGCATATAACATTGGATTTGAATGAAATAGCATACACAACTGCAATTAAACGTGAAAGAATCATTTCTCTATCTTGATTAAGAGCTAAGAAAAAAATAAGACGGGATTTTCACATTTTATTTTTTTTCTCGACTCTTTATGCCCATTGGCGGCTATAACTCTAGTTTTGCACTATAGGTCCCTACTACCCACACAAAAATTGGTATTCAAATTTGTGAGTTAGAACTGTAAACGTCCCCTTGTTAGCAATTTTCATGATTTAACATGTTGGTCAAACTATGATTTTTCGACACTATTCGACAGAAGTAGAAAGATGAATAAGCCAACGATACCCCTCATGGACATGTAGAAATGCCTTTCTCTGTAAAAACAGACGCATCTGTCATTAGAAGAAAACTGGGTGACGTCAGGCTAAAAAGAATTATTTAAAAACTATTAAAAAAATAAGTAGTATATTCTTACTACGATAATAAATAATTATCATTATTACAAGTAACCATGTAGACCTTACGACTTTCTGCTATGACGTTCTGGACAGCCTTTGGGGAACGTGGGGATTACCAACCGAGGGCAAGGTACAAGCATTTGGACAGTCGCCTAAGCAGCGCTTTGACTGCCCGGTCGGAAACAGCTCACTGGCCCGCGAACTTCATATCGTCCATCGCCAGTGCCTCAATCAGACGAAAACCCGGGTTCGAACAATGGGATTGACTTATTTCATCCTAACGGTTCACCTTTCCAAAGAAGTGACGCTGCGAAAAATCGTGACGGGATCAGAGACACCTAATCACGGAACTGGTCAGTGACCTGGGATGATCTTAAAGTAATTTTTTTTCAGGAAACGCAAAATGAAGTATGTATTTTATCATGAATACATAACTCATTTGTATTTAGTATTTTATAATAATATCAAAGCGTCAGTATGAATGTGTTTTATATCCACAAATGTAATATTTTATAATTACTTAATAATTTTTCGAATCTGGATATCGGAACCGATTCTGAAAAATCGATTATCGATAACTCGGTTTAAAAATAAATTAAATTTACGAAAAATAATCCATGAGTTTGAAAAGCAAAGCTAATCTAATTAAGAAAATAAATTAGTTACTATCCAGTAGCATTTATGATCTAGTAAAAAGGTTCTTGAAGGTCGTATTAGGGCTCGAAAATAACAATGAACTGGTAATATATTGAAAAATAAGTAATCTGTTATTTTGGGCTACCAATAAAAAAAACAAAAAATCGCCAAGAATTAAAAAAAAAATCTATTGTAAAATCTGGCAGTATTTATTTTCTCAGTGCAGCTTCTGGCTGCAAATACATATGCTCAACACGACGCACTGTGTCACGAGTATAATGGGTAAAAAACCAATAATCGTAATTTAATCTTGAAAAAGTTTAGTATTGTTGGGCTCAAAAACTGTCCATCCTTTCTTAAGTATTGAATCTAAGACCCTTCATGGGTTGTTAGTGGTACAGGTTTACTTTGTTTTATGGAAAAAATTAAAAGTCTCAAACTCCCTTCTCTCCTGATCTCTAGCTTACCAAATACCATTTTCTTAAGGACCTAGATTATTTTTAAAATAATATCAAATTTATTCATAAACGTGATTTGAAATGTTTAATAATGGGGATTGTTGTCAGAATGAGACGTATTTTGACCAATAAAAATATTTTCTAATGATTTATTTAACGGATTTATTTAAAAAATTGCATTAATTTCAGGGCAGTAATCCAACAGTTCAGGAGGTGTTTGGCCAGAAATTAATAACATTACTATTCATAAATCTAGTTTATTTATATGAACTTGCGTATTTAGGACTAAATTAATAATTTAAAATAGAGTAAACAGTATCGTATTTGTGACTAATTAATTAATTGAGTAACAGCGATGTAATAATTAATATAACTGATTATATTCTGTTATATGTGGATCCATTTTATTATCAAAGCTTTTGGGATTATTAAATACATTGAATTTCAGGTTGGCTTTCATTTCTCATTGATAAAATCCTCATATCCCGTGTTATATGAAGGATATAGAATACTAGTGCTTATATGTGTTATATATATATATATATATATATATATATATATATATATATATATATATATATATATATATATAGGCATATATATGTCTTTTGGCTGGTGTTCTATGCTTTTTTTTTTTTCTTTTTAACCTTTTTTCACACTCAAAAAACTCCGTCGGTGTTGCAAGGATCGAATATTTGCCGACAGTTTCCTAATCAGAAATTATATAGAGAATAGGTTTTGTTACATAACGTTTGTCACTAGGAATATTCTTTTAAATAAAAAAAAAATAAAAAAATAAAGTTTGAAAACCCCCCCCCCCCCATCTTCCCTCAACTTTGTTTATTTCGAAAAATCATTAATCGTTAATTTAATTAAATTAATAATTTAAGCGATTTGATACTTTTAATCTTTAAATTTAAATTGATCAAAAAAACGAAAATTTTGATAAATATGTTAAAATGTTATCGACAGTTGAATTGGATGCTTTGACTGATGGGTTTAAAATTATAGCAGAAAAACCTATTGGCGGACAGGTCTTAAAAATCATAGAGGGCAACTTACTAGTATAATCCAAAGAGACTCTAACATCCGTCCGCTATTAAATAAGATTTTTGAAGAACTGTAACGCGCAGTAGATAATAGATAGACAAATCAATGATTTATTGTTTCTCCTAGGAGAAATTGATTTCAACTTTACCCATCGACTAACTTTTTCTTCATAGTATTAAAAAAAAAAAAAAAATAAATATTTAGGTTTCGGTGATTCATTACACTATATCATGGAGAGTTTTAACATTACTGATAGTGCGAAATGTGTCCTAGATGGTAACTTCCTCTAATCAACACCCTTAACTATAGACAATTTTAAAATTTTCCGAGCCTGGAAAGAATTTAGAATCCTTCTCAAAGTACGTAGAAAGCCAAATTTCTTTCACTAAGAATTAAATTTTACTCTCTGAATGGACACATACATATATATTTAAATCAAGAAAATCATGTATATGAATTGTTTTCCTTACATTACAACTTGTGGTTTGTTTAAGCTGCAACTATAAATCAAGTTTCCCTGGGCATAAATGAGTTAATTAGCCTTATTTAGAGATGTTAAGTACTTAGATTCCAAGCAAAGTGCATACCAGATCCGTCTCCCCGCCTGGGCGCCAGATATTACATGTTCGGGACAGTTGTAGCACTAAGTGGATTAGCCTCGTCCCTAGATATCGGCAATTTCAGTTAATTACTAGCGGGGGGAGGGGGACAAGCTCCATTCTGTCTCAAAGGGAATTTCGAGGGTGGGAGCACTTGTGGGGCCTAACTCGATACGAAACTTAATTGGAGTCCCTTCTGTAGGGCTTAGCGCTACCGCAAGCCCTTAGCGTCTACCGCCGATAAAAAAAAATAAAAGGTTCGACACAAGAAGAGGAAGTCCCCGTGGTCAGCGGAGTATCCCTGATCACGTAACGACTCGGTACTTAAGCCCGCCCACAAAAAAAAGGAAAAAAAAAACAAAGATAAGAAGCTAAGGAAGCTGAGCCGTAAAAAGTTTACTTTTGTGTCTTAAATCTTGTCCCACGATTCCAGCCAAAGACATTTTATCTAATTCGTCCACAAGAATTTCTTTACTTCAGTAATAATAAGTTAAAATGATATTTTTCGTACAAGTGGTAATTACTTGAGGGCGGGAGGGATCTAGTGGATTAGCGAAAATCTTGACTTGGAATGTGATCAGTAAATTACACCCATTGTATTGTTTTCAAACAGATTTCTTTAAATATAAAAAATATAATTCTATACATTGAACGAGATAAATTTTTATCTTTCGCATACCCATTTTTGTATTGTTAGTATAGAATTACGGGGTTCTACCAAACTATTGAACTCTCCCTGAACCCAATTACTAAAATCTTAAATCTTTCAAAAAATCGTTAATGCTCCTTACTTTGTCATAAATGAATTGATCAACAATGACCTTATTATTCCTGATATATATCGTGCTTATTTAGCACGAACCAGATACCTTTCATTTCGTAATAAACTAAATGCTTAACCTTCTCCTATTGTAGATATTTCATTAGAGTACCAACAATGAGTTCGAAAACTCTACAAGTTTTCATCACTTTGCATTGTTTATCTATCCAATCATCCAAATCCTCTGGCTCAATCCCTATCCAGTCATAACCATTCTTATAATCCTCCAAGAAGGTTAAAACGGCAATGGCCCCTAAACCTTTTGTAATGTATAAAGTTATGTAGGAGTTCTGGTAATGAACAGCTTCCCTACTCAAGTCCTGAGTATCTGTGGCCATAGCTCTCCCACTCAGCCTCCACTGGATATTACCAGTGATGCAGCTGAGAGAGCAGTGCTGGGATCTCTACGCGTCTGGCCTTGGCTTCTAATAAGTGGGGAATAGGTTCGATTCGGGGTTCCCCGTGCTGAGTGTGTTTGTATTGCATATAAAGTATGTTTGAATAATAATTCGTGTTTTTTTAATTTTAATTTAATTTTGTTTTATTTTTGATTATTGTAAATAATTATTAGTTTTATTTTTATGAAGATATTTATTTTTTTTATTATTATTAGTTGTGTGTGTGCATTTGTAAATATTGTATGAATGAATACATTTATCTCTGTACCTACTACCCTTTTCTGAGGCAGATTGTATACTTAATTCAATAAAATATATGATTGATAAGAACTTTGCATTGTATATAGAATAGTTTCTGGATGTATTTTTGGAATACAGTTGTAATTTAACATTAATAAAATAATAATTAAAAAAAAAATGTATTGCGTTTCAGTTAGGATTGAAGAATTATTTGACACTTCTATTGTTATTTTTTGTTGAAGATTATTAATATATATATATATATATATATATATATATATATATATATATATATATATATATATATATAACGAATTTTTTTTTTTTAATTTTGGATACTCTATCGAATGCAAGACGTAATAAACGCAAGGGGGGAATATAAATCTAATTTATTAAAAATTTCTTGGTGAATTGTTTAAATACTCCCTGATTTTACAATTTTTTTGGTATTCTCAATACATTTCATAAACTCTTTATGAAGTATATGGGAACTTAAACACATAATGAAAAATGAATTGGGTGGAATTTCTCGCCAGTCACTGTATATTACATTTAAAAATATGTTTTTCTGTTTAATTATGTATAATATACAATGTAATGAGAAAAGAACATTAACAAATCATAATTTGTGTTAGTATCCTTAATATCGCCCTTAGTGGGAGTTCGGAATGATTCGATCATAATATAAATTTTTTACTCTGCAATTTAAAAATTAATAATTAACATAAGTCCTGAGCACTTGTTTGTCTATTTTTTTCGTTCTCTATATTATCTTTTTTCCTTATTTTATTATTTTTATTAATAAAATTTTATTTAGTTTGATCTTAAAGTCGAAAGGTTGGTTTATTTATTTTTTAAATTATTATCATATATATTACATACTGGCCTTGAGTGAGCTTGCTTGCAATATTTATTTAATAAAACAGTCGATAAAAAAAAAAGAAAATATAATAATCAACATACACACACCTGGTTAAAATATTATACAAATCTTCGCAATATCTAACAGCATGTCTACAATCGCTCCCTTTTATGCTATTTTTTAATTATTTAATTTCCTTTATATTATTACTATTTTTAATTGATTTATGTAAATGAAGAATGTTTTAACCCAATTGAAATCCTAGATGTAATAGAAAAATTAAAAAGTAAATAGAGAGGTACAGTTGTATTTTGAAGATGTACCCGAAAGAATGATAAATGAACAACGTGAAAAAAAAAAATGTTTATTATTTGAGGGGGGATTAAGAACTAAAACGGATTCTAAAATGAAGCATCAGGTATAACAAAGAAGTGCTATGAGTACTTCATCCTATTCAAGAGGTGGATATAGGAACGGGGAATAAGCTATTGACAGCAAAAGAAGATACTTACGGATTGGATTAAAAATAAGAGGAGATATTACCGTCGAAATCAGGATAAAGTCACTCACTTTCTGTCTGGGGCCACAAAAATGAAACAAAAAATCCTTGTATATGTACAAAAGAATTATTACTATTTTTTAAATTGATTTATATATAGTTAGTTTTATTACTTAGTATATCATTTTAAATGGGGGTAACCCGCGGCTCATTTCACACACCGTAAAACCCAAAGACAATCGGTTAGGCAGGGGACTGTTTCTTCGGAAACTAATCAATGGTTATGGCGAAGGCAGTTACTGGAAGCCATTCGCCGAGTAATTTGGCCACAGGTGGCTACTAAGGTCAGTTTGAGGTCACCATTGGCAGATAAATAGGAGAATTGAGCCGTAGGTAAAGATAAATTGTCCAACGAGGAAACCATTCTTCCAATCCATTTAGGTTGTAAAAATTTTCAAAGTTTTTCTACTTATCATTTATAAAGGATTTTATTATTTTTTTATTTTTGTTTTATACATTTATCAGATGTAATCGCAGTTTTGAAAGCCCATTAGGTTATTCAGAGGAGGAGGATATGGATCTCTTGACACCGGAAAAATAAAAATTATGAAATTCCAATAGTTATAGGAAAAAATAAAAAATAGTATAAACATCTACCGCATGCAATAATATAATACAATTTTTAAATGACGTTTAGCTAATAAGTGTCATTTTGGAGAGATAGGAGGTATAGAAATAGAAGGGAATTAAATATGAAAAGAAATGGAGAAATACGGATGTTACGGGGTAGTGGATTCCTAAGGTGTTGAATAGGAAATAAAGAAATGTTCAAATGATGCACTCTAACCGGAAGAACTAACGGGTCTTAGGGGCGAGATCTTGTAGTGCGAGAGGAAGACGAGGATCTGAACTGTAACATATAATGAATGTAGGAGGGATTGCGAGAATTAATAGTTTGATAGGAAAAGGAAGCTAGAAAATAATTTCTACGGAATGAAGGGTAAAGGGGGTATAACTCTGTATACTGATGTGATGTGTGGGAGTCTTTTGAAACCCGAGAGATAAACCTGATAAAACAGTTCATCAGGCTCCTTAGCCTACTTTCGAGTTCCCTAACCCACCATATGCCACACAGCAATAGTTAAAGTAGGGGAGGATAAGAGAAGAAACCAAGATTTGATGGCTAGGTTTCGGGATATAGCCAGCCCTTCGAAATATTTGGGATACATAAGGTTTCCATGAAATATGTCCACGAGAAGCAAATATGGTTATATTTTAAGCGGAATTGCAATAGATTTCTTGGAATTAGAATTGATGAATTAATTGCCACTTCTATTGGGATTATTATAGAATACTAGTTTCGAATGATAAACATTCATCTGCAGTTCTAAAGCATACAAAATTTTCAAAATATCAGTACTTTGTTACATGTTACATGTAATTTAATTAGTAAATAAAAATTAAGATAACCAAGTTACCTATTTACTACTTAACAGTGACTAACTAATCTTAGACCAACGCACAAGCGACAGGCTCTGTGCTATTCCCATTACTGTTTTTAATTTTGTAGTTTAAGCTCGAATATTAATATAACGAGGCTTAATTTAATTTAATTTCAGCTGAAGGCATTGCAACAAAGAAAACTATTCCAGAATAAAAACTATTAACTTAAAGGCAAGAATTACCGGAATCGAACCCAATGCTCCAAGATGGTATCAAATTCTTTAAGCTCAATTAATATTATTTTAGAACAAATATTTTTAAATTAATTGATTAAAATATTTTTCTGTTGTTTTTTTTTTAATTTTTATGAAAAAAAAACCTGTCAAACAAATTTCCTAGAAAATAAAAAGAACATAAGATAACCCTTTGCCATTCCATTCCTAATTTATTTATCGAAAACGTGTTCTGCAATGATATTCTACACGGATACCTTAACGAAAGACGAAATTGGAATTCATATCGAGAATCGAGAATGTGAAAGACTTTGAGTTATCGGAAACGGAATGAAAAGTAAGCATTGACTCATTCATGAGTATATGATTGCAGGACCTATATGGATTGACAAGCATTTCAATTTCTTCAGAACATTAATAATTGCCATGTATTTTTAAAAACCTAATTTGTTTTTAGCTCATCGATTTCACATTGAATAAAAAATTATTGGTAATTGGATTTCACCTCAATCCTAAAAAGGTCATTGTCGAGAAATTAGGATCAAAAATCAATCAGTAATAGTAATTTCAGGAGGATTTTAATTTAGTTTTAATTCTTTATTTAAATAAAAAATATATGTTTAAAATTTTGATATTCCTAATTGTTGTTTATGGTACGCAGTCTTTCAGAAAATGTTTGTCAATTTGGTCCTCACAAAACTTTGTGTATTGGGGGTGCTTTAAGAGAAAAGGTTTAAACTGCCAGTGTCCTATTCGAAGATGGTATCACTTTAATCTTTTATTTTTCATTGTCTCGTATCTATTGCCAAATAGTTATAATTGAAAATAGATAAAACATGGTTTTCTAATATTTTCGATTTTCTTCATCAAGTACGCTTCTCCTTGACAATTTAAAATTTTTTTTTTTGTTTATTATTATATATATGTATTTACTATTGTATACAATACATACAATAATTTAACGTGCGGTAAAATGATTACAATGACTTCTAAAGAATTACCTATTAGTAGCACTTCAATAAATGTTTTACATTAGAATGTTCTTAGGCCATCTTCTTTTCATACGCTTTGGAGGGTTATTGGGGAGTTGTGGTTTCGAGTGAGATGTAGCTTTTCAAGGAGGGACTGGTATCTTATTTTAGCCCAATCTGGAACATAGAAGTCGTTTAAACCAATATAGATAAGTTTATTTGTGTCATAATAAGCAGCCATGAGATGGATTTAGGAATTTAAGGATTGCATACGAGAAGAATTAGATGGTATAGTGAAGCTCCAAAGTTGAATTCTTATTAACAAAAAGTTGTAATCACTGTTATGTGAATAAATCTTTTGTAATTAATCAGGAGCTTTGAACGCTTGAATAGTAAATATTGTAGTTGTCGAAAGCGACAAGCAGTTTCTTCTCGTATGTTGGACTTGTTTCCAGAGGGAGTATGTAGCAGATCTGTTCAATTGGGATCAGTGATATATTCTTAAAGGGTTATATAGGACTGGAAGTCTTAAATCTATTAAGATGGGTATTTGCATTTTCCCATTTCCATAAAGTCGATCATTATTTCGATTAAACGATCATTATTTGCTGATAACACATGGGTCATCAGCTTACATGTTGAGGAAGTTGCGAGAATGAGTTGGGATATGAGCTGTATACACCGTGTAGAGGATGGGACCTAGGATACTACCTTAAAGATGACTAATATACTAAAGCTTCCTTTCAAATGAATTTTTTTTTATGATCTAAAAATACCAATCATGGGCATGTTTTACCGGTTAGCCAAGACTAGTTATAGTAATGTGGCAAAATAATCTTTAAAAAAAAATGTTTTTAATAATTTACTAATGATTGATTATTAATGAACAATTGGAACTATAAAAATTATCTAAATATTGATACAAAGTGGTCTAACAAAAAAGTTAAATATATATATATATATATATATATATATATATATATATATATATATATATATATATATATATATATATATATATATAAACACAATCACTCGATGCACTCATACACAAACTTTGCAGTTACTTATTAATTTAGAAAATCGTCATAAAATGATAGTTGAAAATTAATTAAAACAACTATTTATCAGATTATGATTTATAGCCGCACTTATCGTTGATTTTATACATCAGCAATAACGGCATACAATATGGTAATCATCCACACTGAAAATTAATGAATTAAAAGAAATCGGAATGGTAATTATCTTTCGATATTTTCAGTTTTCTTAAATAGCTGTAGCAATCCGCGAAGTACAGAATATTACGAACTATGATAACTAGTAATGGTCACTTAAGAGACGTAAGGACAAACATGGCCACTACTAGGAAGGGATATAGCATTTAAGTTTAAAAATAACATAATAAAATGAAGAAAATTCTATTTATTTTTTATTTTTTAGTAGAAAGAACATTTATAACACCAAAGAAAATTGAACTGGATAGGGGGGACCATAACTCATACCTTGTATTTTTTTACACTGGTTATGGTCAGTAGAAAATTATTGTTAATTAAAATGGGGTTTGTATGGAAGCCTGAATTCTAATGAAAAATTATTAATTAATTAAAAATTAATGAAGTAATTTCTGTAAAGTTCCCTAAGAATCCTCTTTTTTAAAAACGATCTTACTAAAAAAAGAAGTATTTCAGGACACTATTTGAGGAAAATATTTAATTACGGCTACTGTAAAAATATATAAGGAAAATTTTCATAATTAAATGAATCTTAAATCCTTTCAGGAATATTTATCCTGGTGATATCACAAATAAATGGATTAGACCCTTATTATTGCGATAATTTTATAAGCCTGTTCATAACTAATCAGGTGACCATAACTGGTGATTTACTCTATATTTATTTTTTAAATTAAAATGTTTTGATGATTTTATTTCAAAAACTTCATTTAGTTTTGTTCACAAAGGATATTATGACAGGTTATTGCTACTAAATTATAACTGGGAATCATCTGATTGTGAATTTCCCGGAACCACTGAAAAAGCATACCGATATAAATAATCCTCTTTATTTATTTAAAACTGTTTTAGTGTTATTTTATAAATATTAGATGCATTGACCAAAACTAACAGGATAGAGGGATATACTTTATTATCTTATATTGTTTTTTGTTTTTTTCTCCCTTTTAAAAATAAATATTCTTCGAACAAAATATATACACATGCACTGTAATAGTACAAAATTAATATAAATTTAATATGAAATGGTTAAAGATAGAAAGGATATCTAAAAAAAATAAATATTATTATTATGTGTAACAGATATCTGATGGTTGTTTTAAAACTAATTACATATGTAGATGATAAATAAAATAAAAATAGCATAGGTGGTGTGTACGAAATATTTCATAATTACTCTGTTATGTTTAAAAAAATTTAAACATCAAAAAATACTATATCTACACGAATATTGATAATAAGTTAAAACTATATTTAACGATTTAAATTTTGTGGCTTCACTAAACCATCCAATTCATCTCGTATCTCATCCTTTTAATCCAAAGTCCTTCGAAAAAACCTGAATGCTCCGTACTTTGTCACCAATAAACTTATCCATAAAGATCTTAATGACCCATAAGTTGCTGAGCCCAAGCCAGATACCTATCCTTCCATAGTAAACTCCATAACTCTCAAATCCTCTAGTTCCCCAACTTGCTTGTCAAACCAATTTTTAAAAAACATTGAAATATTTTAACTATGCCTCTGCCTTCGTAAATAATATTTAAAACATATAATTATTCACTTTAAAATCAAATGTCAATTTTCATTTCTTTTACAAAATAAAATGTAATTAATCTTCTCACCCTTCTTAAAAAAAAATACATTAATCAAATAATAAATAATTTAATGAAAGAATTAGAAATAATTAATGGCTATTGTTTTAATTTAATTTAAAGTTATATTTATTTATCTAAACAAATAAAAAATATCATGTTTAGATCGGTTATATATCCCTTCCAGTTAATTGTTTTTTTTTTGTTTTTTTAAATGTACAGTTATCCAGTTTCAATATTTTGTTGAAAACAAAATAAATGTAACGGGTTATTTTGATTGGTTACAGCACATATAAATACAAACTACAAAAATAGAAAATTTTAAACACCAGGTACTTGGCGGTGGATAATGCCCAGGGAGTCCAACATTATATTTTCGGCCATCATCGCATTATCCCTCGCATCCATACCTAGGTCCTACAAGAACTACCTTGTTTTGCTTGGAACTTCGCGAGACCCACATCAAAAGCCTTTCACGGGAAATTCTTTATTTCCAAATCTCTCGCTGAATTTATTTTGAATCTATACTATATTATAAAAGGCAAAGCCATTTTTCGTTTGTGATCACTAACCATGAAAACTACTGAGCCAATATGTTCCAAATTGTAACCACACCATCTTCATAGTTCAAGGAAGGTTCAACAATAATAAAATTTAAAGATTTATAATTACATTGCCATAAAAAAGCGATAAACATATGGTGCAAATTGAAGTTTGATAATCGACCGGATAGGTGGCAAGCATCATTCGAAGTTACAAAGGTACGATATTATATAGAGCTAGAAATTTATGATACAGTTTACATTTTTTTCAATTCAATTGTTATTAAAAAAGTTATAAATATATGGAGCGACAGGTGGATCCCAGTGCAGTTTAAAAATCGACCGATATGTGGCCATTCTGCAACAGAGTTTGCAATGGTAAAACTATTAAAACCAACTGTACCAAATTTTAACTACCACATCTCCATAGCTCTAGGAAGGTTTGTAATAATAAATCTTACTATAATAATCATAAAAATGTATAGTCTTGAGTGCTTAAAACGAGGTTTGCCAAACTGTCATACACCTTTATGGACAGAAATTAAAATCCAACCAGATGGATCGATAAAATTATTTCTGCCGAATTGGATGTCTAATAACTAAATGGTTAAAAATTACTGGCATGCGTGAAAATATTGAAAAAAATAATGCTAAATTCTATGCTTGAACACAAGATTTTTATCAATAAACAAATGAAATTCAGCAATTAGTTATAATAATCTAAGTTGTTATTTATGAGAGCGGGCGAAGCCGCGATGGGGTATGCTAGTATATGTATACAGGGTGAGTACCTCATAGTGTAAAAAAAAAAATTGGGTGAAACTAAATTAAGAATGTAGACAAATGCCGCAGACCTTACATTTCTTATCCAATCCGTTGCAGATATAAGATTAATCAAAGACTTTTTTGAGGAAACCGCATTTTGACCATAGAAGCTGTAATATCTCCATTTTTTAAATATATTTTTCACACTTAGACCACATTTTCGGATTTAGCATTAAATTTTCTATTAGAGAAAAGTACATGTAACTTTGAATTTTACAAACTTGTGACCTAAAGTACAGCTTGATCATCACCTTATTTAGAGAGGTTACTACGAGTATGTCTTGTATTACTTCAATGCTCACCGCTTTTCGAAAAAAATATCATCAAAACTATAAATCTCACAAAAACTTGAAAATTAAATCAGCTTTCGAATAATATGTTAAAAGTAATGATTCTGTTTCGATTTCATTGAGAAATTTACTTTTAAAACCGAAAAAACATGGTGTTCTCTATTGGAATACAAATCAGTCTTCTGTAAATAAAACATTAAGACAATCCCTTAGTGGAAATGTGCATTTTAAACATAATAAATTCTTCATTGGAATAAAAAGCAGAGAATAAAATTATTGTTTAATAGAAAATAAAGAAAAACTGTTACTTAGCGACACCAAATCAAAGGATCTTATGTTATTACATTTATTTATTTATTATTATTATTTAGGATTTATTTTATTAGATTTTCAAAGTAAGGTTTAAAACCCAATGATAATGAACATAGACTACAATTTCCAGATAGTTTCTGAATGCAGATTGAAGAATACCACTTTTTGAGGTGAATTTTATGGACAGATGAATCTGTTTTTTACAGGGGAAGGCATTTCTACCTATCCATGTATATCGTTGGAATCATCGATCATCCAAAAAAATCATATTTTGCCGAACGTCAGGTGGAATATCGTGATAAAGTTCTGGTAGAATATTTTATAACAAATCTTAGTAATTCTCATCATTCAATCTGTTGGTCTATGATTTTTCAACACTATTCGACAGCAATAGAAAGATAAATAAACCGATACTTCTCATGGAAAGGTAGAAATGCTTTCCCCTGTAAAAACAGATTCATTACGAATTTCAGAATTATATCGAATGGATCCCCGATATATCATGCTCTTTACATGGCGCAAAAGTTTAATTATTCAGTTTTAACTCCCCGTGGCAATGCGGTACCTCTAAGCGGAGATAAGTCCGACGGTAACGAAGGACGGAGATAAAGGAATCGGTGGAGCAAATATTCAGATTTTACGACAAGAAACAAGGTCAGAGGGTATCTATTAGATGAGTCCTATTTAGGGGATGTGGTAATTTTAGGGCCTGGCAAAAAGCCTTAATTGCCCCTTCGATCTGGCCGTCCCTTACCATTATCAAGTCGTCTCCGCGCTCCTCAACCAATTTAGAAAAGTGGGAAAAAAAGAAAACTCAAAGAGGACTCTACTTTTGATATCTCTCTGCAGGGACAATTAATTAGTCTCTTCTTTATGGTATTTATTTGATGTCGTCGAGAGAGAAAAAAAAAATGTAGGTCATCACTCGATATATTTATAACTATGTTTTCGTTGAAAATTTGACGACAATTTTGTGATCAGATATTGAATGGACAACATTTTTAGTTATATATGTAGTTTTTGTTATGGTTTGGTTATTTAGCTACTTACTACCAAGCGGGATTATAATAATATGAGAAGTAATCAGATATTCCACCAAATCTAAATGCTACTGAACGTGTATGGGATGAGTCGTCTAGACAAATACAGAAATTCTTTTCCCTCAAGAATCTATTCGAAGTCTTCATAGGTCAATGCCTTCTCCTTTGAAAGTTGTGATAAATGCAAGATGCGGTAAGAAACTATATGGATTTAAAATTTTGTGAATGTAAAATTTCCTTTCAATATTACCATTTTTTTCCAAGTTGGCTCTCCACCTCTAATCGCAGAAGATACCTCATCCAAGTTACCAACACCCGTCACCCTCCTTTATTTACAATATCCTGTAATTTATGTCTTAAATCTAGCCACAACACACAAGATCCTTTCTTACTGATTTCTACACTTCTTCCTGCAGAACAACTGCATTGAAAGTATCCTTTCTTGCCCCCTTCTCTAATCATTTGAATTCTCTCCCTACTTTTATTCGCAATTCTTCTTCTATCGGAATATTCAAAACACTCCTCTTCCACCACCTTCTCTTCTTACTAACGCTCTCTAATTATATGAATACCTCATGGTTAATATCATTCTAGTATATCAAGTAAAAAAGATTGGCCAGAATTTACACTCCTCTCATTGTAGTAGTTTTATTCTCATTTTTTCTGTTCCTTCTTTACAATTATAATTGACTTTTATCTTTTAATTTTAATTTTGAACCCATTCTTTAATCGTGTATGGACTTATTTTTTTTCTGTTTCTAGTTTTTTAGTTATTATTTTTTTTTTATTAGTTATTTACTTTTATTTATCTTGTTTTACTTTTAAAATATCTTGGCCAGATACGATTTTACTTCTTTTTTTTTTTTTTAAGATTATTATTCTTAGCGACAATGTCACAGAATAAAGTTTTCTTTTTATTTTCTTTATTTTCTTTTTTTTTTTTAAATTAAACTAAAATAAATTTATGTTTTTAAACTTCTAATCATACCAGACTTAAAAGACAAAAAACTGCTTGTCGTTTCCGATGAATCCAACATTTACTAGACATGCGACAAATGCTAAGTAACAAATATATTCTCCAATAAATTTTTGACTATGGAACTACCGTCAAATTTTCTATCCGAGAAATACCAACAGAGCTAAAGTGTCACAATACCTATTACATTCTTGAGCGTGAAATAAACATTACAGCAAAAGAAGTTTTGTAAAACTAATAAAAATAAGAATCAATCATTTATTTTTTTATTTATCAATTTTCTTTTATTATTTATTTTAGTAGAATTCAAAAAAAAAAAAAAAAAAAATAGAGAAAAAAACAAAACCGACTTCAAGATTAAACCTACATATACAAACTTGAACTAAAAAATAAAAAAATAATATTTTAATTGCTTCAAAACAAAAACCTTTAAATGAAAATCAACGAAATTATCGATACTTATATACCAATTCACAATTTATGACCAGTTATCTTTGGAGTCGGTGCCAACCAAGAAGGGCAGTTTAATCTTGCCTTTGCAAACAGCTTTCGAATGGCCAGAGACAGCGGTTTGGCGGTGATGAAACAGTGGGAGTATCTTTACGATTACAATTTCTTTTCAAATTCTGTTTGTTTTGGTTGGCACCGACTCCAAAAATAACTGATCATAAATTGTGAATTGGTATATAAGTATCGATAATTTCGTTGATTTTCATTTAAAGGTTTTTGTTTTGAAGCAATTAAAATATTTTTTTTTATTTTTGAGTTCAAGTTTGTATATGTAGGTTTAATCTCGAAGTCGGTTTTGTTTTTTCTCTAAAAATTATTTTTATTTTTCACTTTTTAGCGGTGAGTGTATTTTTGTTTATACAGTCAATACTCGATCTTCAAACTTTCCTGAAAAATGGTTTTATTTATTTAAAACTTTCAACTGAATTGCGTTTTTTTTTTTTTTTTCTGAGGGTGCCTAAAAGTAGACTTACCGCCTTCCACCAGTGGCGATCTTTTCTTTATTCTTTAGGACGGTTGAAAGAGAACTACGCGGAATTCGGAATTCACTAGCAACAAACGCCCAACTCCTTTCTCATTTCTCCACTTTACAAATCAATTTTAACTTTTCGTTAATTGAAAGAATTTTCAATAGCATAATAAGTGACTGGTGTAACTATGAACTGGAAAGAAAAACAATGACAGAAAACAGGAAAACAAATTACACATGAAATTCTTTTAATTTGAGTTATAGAGGCGATGACTTCTAATAGTTCGTTTCATAGAGGTGGACCTAGAAGTTCTCTCTTTTGAACCCTATTTTTAGTTCTACTTATTTTCGACACAATTTTTCACGTTCTTTGTCTGAAATTGTCTCATTTAAGTGTAATGTACTTCCGATCGTAGATTTTCTTCGACTTATTTAAGAATTTAGCTTATCGAAGTACAACATATCGAGAGTTGACAGTATATGTAAATTATTTTGTTTACTATTTACATTTGTTAATAATTTAGATTTAGACCAAGGAGGTTTTAGATAATTATTATCATAAATATGTTTACATTTATTTTAACAGGTTATATAACAGTTATTTTTTTTAACTGTTTTTTTATTATTCTAAAAAAGTGTTACGTTGATTTCAAAATATTTTTTATGGGAACACCTCTGATGTATGCCCTACCGATCTGAAAAAGAATCATCAAAATTAATTCAGAATTGACGGAGGTTCTCAAACTCGTCTGTATTTTTTAATTTTATTTTTTGTGTATGTTACGCGATTACTCCATTAAATCTGACTAAATTTTGATGATTCCTTTCTAGATCGGTAGGGCATACTTTATAGGTAGTCCCATAGAAAATCTATTGAAATCAACGCAGCAATGTTTAAGAAAAATACAAAAAACCGTTAATAAGTGATTTTATGACCTTTTTTTATTTTTTATTTTTCTTAAAAAGTTCTGCGTTTTTGAAAAAAAAAAAAAAAAAAAAATACAGACAAGTTGAGAACCTCCTCTTTTTTGAAGTCGGTTGAAAAGGAAAGGAAAAAAAACAATAGATGATGGATTTGTCTATCTATAATCTACAGATATTCCCTTTTTTTCATTTTAGAATTAAAAGGATTAAATTAAATTAACAATTAATCATTATTCGAAATAAATAAAGTTGTGAGAAAGTAGGGGGTTCCAAAAGGATTTTTTAATTCAAACCAATACAGCTCCTTAACGGTAGGTCCTAGTGACAATTGACAAATATAGATAAGAAGATAATCTGGAATGCAGTCAGAGAGGAACACCACGTCCAAGAAGAAACTCTCCATTACGTGCCAACGATTCGACCTGCCTTGTAAGTCTTCTTCAGGGCCACCGAACCACACTTGTGAGTAGACGAACGATGATTGCATCCCTCACCATCTTCTTCTCCATCCATCATAACTGTCAGCTATACTTTTATCATTATAACATAAAATATTCTCCATTGAATTTCTCATCACAAAATTTTCGTAAAATTTTCGATCCGTGCAACGCCTACAGAGCAAGAGCTTTTGTCAAAATAGCCCCAACACTATTACAACAAAATGTAAGAAAAAGTGATTTTTTTTGTTTTAACCAATATACTACCTAAACGGTAGTTCTAGCGACAAATGTTATGTAACAAAAACTATTCTCCATTAAATATCTAATCAGGGAATTGTGTCAAATTTTCGAACCGAGCAAAACCAACAGAGTTAAAGCGTGTCACAATACCTAGTAAATTTATGAGTGTGAAAAAAACATATAGACCCCAAGCCAAAAGACAAAAAAAAGTTCAATCGAAATCATAAAGGAATATATATATATTTACTAAAGTAGATTCATTAACGCGTATGTCTTTATAATTTATCAAGGTTATGTTTGGATAGAATTATATTTTAAACCAATTTAAATTACAAACAAAAACCGAACGGTAAAATAATCAAACGTGGTCGAGGGAACCACTAAATCTTCCCTAGAGAATTTCCCGCATTTGCATTACTGTAACTTCGTTTAAAATACAGCTTCCTTGTTCCTCGGTGCAATTCCATTCAGGATGGTCAGTAATTTAGTTCGGAGGGCTTTTCGCTTTATTAATTCATGTAAACGAAATGTTACATAAGTCTGTCTCAAAACTGTGAAACATTATTTACATAATAGTAAAAATAATGGGAAAAAAATCGGATTCACGGGAAAATTTAATTTTACACATTTCATTATAAATTAATTTTAATATAATAGTCTTACACCGAAACTGAATAAACAAGAAACTGTTGTATTTATATATTTACAGTTTAAATGCTCCAAACTATTGCTCCTTTTTATACCAAATTTCCTAGACATTATTTTCTTGAGTGTGGTGTTCGGAATTCAAATTGGTGATCTTGGACTACATGATGGGGTTCTAGGATAGGCTACAAACTTTTTTAAATAAGTTTTTCTAGGTTTTACCTATGATCGGTAAGAGAGAAATAGGACACATACCTGTGTGATGGTAGCACAGGTGGCTTTTGGGTTTCGGTACCATTTTAACTATTGATAATTTCCAGGAGTCAGAGAAATATGTGGTGTGGAGTACAGCATTATATATGTATGTCAGGAATATGATGGCTTTCCAAGGAAGAAGTTTAAGGATATGGGATGTAATTAGGTCTTGTCCAGTTGCTTGGTTTGAAGGTAATCTGTGAAATATGTTTAATATTTCTGAAGGATGGAATACTTTAGGGGTATGAGACAGCCGGAATGGGATAATGAGTTCTGCTTCAATATATTTTAGGTGAGTAGGATTAAGGATATCAGGATGTGGGTTAAAAGTTTGGAAAAGGTGCTGGCCAAAAATAAATGATTTTTCATCGTCAGATTTTGGCTTGGGTTATTAGAGGATGATTACAGTTTCTGTAATCTAGTAGTTTTTTTAGTGGTATTCCATAAAAATTTGTCGGTAGTACTAAGTTTTTTGTATTGTGTAATTTTTGAATTTTGTATTTTTTGATTTATCTTAATTTTTTTGTTGGTTTGCAGTAATTATTTTTATCTGATGGATATCTAGTCCTGTGCTACTTCGCTATGTCTAAACGTTTTCTTATTATTAAGACGCGAATATCGAGTGGCAAGTTAGTCTGAATAGAATTATTTTTTTCTGTGTAAGATGTTATCGTTAATGCTGATGGATATTGATGTGGTTTATCTATTGCGGTGTATATCATGTTTGGTTTTGAGTAGAAAAAAGAAAGCTATTTTACGCCAATAGATCCTCTGTCGTTTTAACACGCATAGATTAAAGGGATATTCGGAACTGGATAACGACTGAGCTAAAGGATTTAAAAAAAAAAAAAAAATGATGATATGAAAGGTTTTGAAGAAAGTTCAATAATAATGGATCACTAAAATTGTTCTATTATTCTATTCTATATTTTCTTAATGATACTATAAATTTTGAAATCCCCACTTCTACTTCAGCTTTAACTTCGACCTCAAATGAAAATTGGAATTCCGATAAAAAGGCCTACTACTTCATTATTCTTTTCTGAGCATTTCGAATTTTAATGGGCCGACCTGACAGCTCGGTGAAAAGGACCTGGAATGATAATTTTCAAATATTAATATTAATCGACACTCGAGCTACGAATGTGTGCTGTTTTTACTTTACGTATTGATTTATGCTTTTGTTTCCCATTGAAAGCAATCTCATGCCTTATTCAACATGCCTGATCCTTTCAATTTAAATGTAATTGCGAATTTTCATTGCCAGCTATTGTTGATTTATTCTCAGTGAATAAGATTGTAGAAAGATACATCCTGAATATTACTAATAGGTACTTCTTGTATATTTTGTCTAGTTTCTCATGTTAAAAGTATTACTTGTTCTAGTACCCCAATTTTAATTTGACTAATATAATTTTAAATTATAAACTATTTAGTATTATCTATGCTATTATACAGGGTAAGCACCTTTTAGTATTAAAAAAAAATATGTGAAACTAGATCAAAGATGTGAAAAAATGCCGCAGCCCTCATCTTTCAATTCCAATCAGTTGCAGATATACGATAAATCAAAGACTATATTTAGGAAACCACATTTTTTGCCATAAAATCTGTAATATCTCCATTTTGTTTAAATATTATTCACATTTTCGGATTTAGCATTAAATTTCCTATAAGAGCAGAGTATTTGTAACCTTGAATTTTACACACTTGGGATCAAACGAACAGCTTGATCTTCACCTTATTTAGAGAAGTTACAATGTCAATAAAACGAGACATGACAATTTAGGATTTATTTTATTAGATTTTCAATGTAAGGTTTAAAGCTCAATGATAATGAACATAGACCTCAATTTTGCCATTAGCTTCTGAATGCAGATTGTGTTGAAGAATACCACTTTTTGAGGTGAATTTTATGGACAGATGAGTCTGTTTTTTACAGGGGAAGGCATTAAATTTAATTTAATCTAGCTGATTAAATTTGCATTTTTTGTTATATTTGCAGTTTTGTGGATAGTTTTTTCTAAAAAATGGTGAAGATCAAACTGTTCTTTAGATCCCAAGTTTGTAAAATTCAAAGTTACATGTACTCTACTGTCATAGGAAATTTAATACTAAATCCGAAAATCTGGTCAAAATTTAAAAAAATATTTAAACAAAATGAAGTTAGTACAGCTTTTATGGCAAAAGATGTGGTTTCCTCAAAAAAGTCTTTGATTTATCGTATATCTGCAACGGATTTGAATATAAAGGTGAGGTCTGCGGCATTTTTTTTTTTTACATTTTCCATCGTTTTACCTAATTTTTTTTTTTCACTTAGAGGTACTCACCCTGTATAAAAGCACAAGCCGTTTTTCGTTTGTGACCACTAACCGCGAAAACTACTGAACCGCTTTTTACCACATTTTGACCACATCACCCTTGTAGTTCCAGGGTGGTTTAGCAATAATAAAATCTAATTGTTTTCCACTAATTTGTCAATTAAAAAAGCGATAGCAAGCAGATAATAGCGAAGTTTGTAAATTGACCGATAGGCGGCAAGTGCCTTTCTACATGCGAGGTTACAAAGGTACATTGTTATATAGAGTCTTGATATAATGGATAATTGGAGTTACACTGTAATGATTTATTTTATTTATTTATTTTATTTTATTTTTTTCATTTTCTCTTCTGTTTCTGTATTCGACTATTCCTCGTTTTAGCTATGATGATGGCCAATTAAAATATGGTCGAAACGTTGGCATGATAGAAATATGGTTTGTAAATTTCAACATTGCAGTTGACAATCATACTCCCGCGCCCAATTTCGTGTCCGACTGAAGGCAGAAAATTTATTTTTTGTTATTTCGGTTGTGGCTCGGCTTCGGGGTCATGGGACTCTCCTAGGGCACACCCATGTTCCCTCTCATCAAACACAGCTCTATAAATATTTTAATGGTTTATATAAGAAGCTAATAAATCACTCAATTCTCTTCTAAAAAAAAATTCCTTCATTATCATTAAAGCGGAGCTATATCTCCTCTGGTTCAATATCACTATATTATCCAGATATGAAATTTATTCGAATTTTCCCGTGAAAAATCCCTGTTCATGACCAAGATACGAGGAATTTCAATATACCTGCGCTGAATACTCTACCGCGAGGGCAAGTATCCCTCATACAGACTTATCTCGACGTCAAGGTTCCCTCTGTTTTAGTCACCCAGTCACGTCCTGCCATTGCTCCACCAAAATGGAAACCATTTTCATGGTGGTCTCTAACCTTATACGACCTTTCATTTCTTAGCAGATCAGGGCCATCTCTGGTCCGAACAATAAAACGGATTACATTTACAATTCGGGATGAGTTATTCTAAAATGTAATCTCAGCGAGAAAGAGACAAATTCTTTTTCTCGCTTTTTTTCCATTTATTTTTTCAAATTGTATGCATAGACGACATTTATATGCAATTCTATTTCAGTCCTTTCTTTAACTCTATTCTCATTTGAGGAGAGGATGTTATAAAATTCTTTTTGTCTATACTTAAAAAAAAAAAAAAAAAAAAAAAAAAAAAAAAAAAAAAATGTATGTATTAATTTTTTTCTATGGTAATTGCCATTATTATTTCAGCGAATAAATAATACAAAATTAATAAAAAAGTTGTTTTTATTAAAAATCATAATAATTTAGACGTTTAGAGTTTTTAACTGTTTTTTTTTAAATGTCCATATATAAGGGGGGTTCCACCAAATCATCGAATTCTTCCTGTATCCTATCACTCCATCTCAAATATCTTTAAAAAATCCTTAAGGCTTTTGTCTCGAATGAACTGATCCAGGATGACCTTATTTGGCTGATTTGGCACGCACCAGATAACTTTCCTTCCATGATAAAATAAATACTCTCCTTCGTTTTAAACAAACTTGCTTCGTTTTGCATCATTGGCAACCCTCTGAGGTGTCAGTCATTAGAGTGCTACCAACCGGTAGTTTATAGACAGGCTTTTGTCATTTCATTACTTTGAAGAAGAAGAAGAAGAAAATGAACTTTATTCTGGGACAACTTATCCCCTAAGAATAACAAATGATTACAGTACATAGGACAATCGTCTGGCTATGATTACTAGTTTTAATAAATAATAATAATAATAAATAATAGTAATAAATAATAATAATAGATAATAATAAAAATTATGAGTTACAAAATAAATGAGAAATCTTGTAAAAGGATACATCTTATGTATACTATTATAATGTATATTACATAAATATTCATGTTTCACATTTGCAATGATGGACAGTTTAACTTTGTATTATGATTACAATATACTTAAGTTTTATACAGTTGAAAATTTAAATTAATAAATGGATAAATGGTTTTTTTTTTTTGGTATATTTCTCATTTGCTAGATGTATGTTTCGAACAGTAATAAAATTTAATAAATAGGTAATAATATATATCTACAAATTTATATATTGTTTACAAACAATCATTGTTTCCATTATTATTATTTAAGATTTCCTTTATATATGTATATATGTATTTTTTTTCTTATTTATTTCATTTCACTTTATATATTTTTTGTATACTGTGTTATTTGTTTTGAATTTTTTTCCTAGATCTCCTTATTGTTCTCTTTAAAACCCCACAATAACTTCTGGCCAGTTTTTAGATTTACCTAGCTAAATACAATTTTTTAAATTCCAGGTATATATTTTGAGTTTTGTTTCCTATGCATTAATCAACCCGTTTTCCAAAATCTACATATTATACTTAAAGGGAATAAACAGAAGACATTTTTAACTTAAATTAAATATACATGCTTGTATAAAAAGTTTCCTGTGAACTATTTATATCCACATGCTACATTTGTAACTTATAGATGAATATACTTATGTTTTTTTGAAAATAGAAAAATCCTTTGGCTCATGAAAACGAATAGTTTACTATCTGCATTTTTCTGCTTGTGCGTCGAAAACTTTCAGTCAATATAAGTTGGCTTAGGACAAACCTTGGGTGCAATATATTTCATATTGAATACTGAATGAATTTATGATTTGTAAACTTAAACTTTTTATAGTTTACTTTTTTTTTAAATTTGTTTTTAATTATATATATAGGTCTAAACGTGATCTGGTTTTGGCGTATGACTCATTATTATTATAATTGTATGGTAAAATTCATTTTTTCATTTAATATTTTCATACTATGGTAATATAGAGCAGTATTATTTATATTTGTATTTAAAAAAAAAAAAATAATATTCGGTATTTTATTCATTTTTAATCGCTAATATTAATTTTGTTTAAGGTACTTCAAAAGTTTCACACTTTGCAATTAATATGTAAATAAGATTTACGTTATTTATGTTACAAGGTTTATGTTTTTTATAGGTTCCGCTTTGCTGACAGACTAGGTGGATGTGAGTAGTTATTTTATTTTATAATTTAAATTATTAGCTTTTCATTAATATTCAAATTAAAGAAATGGTTTAATATAGAACCTTAAATACAAGATTTATGTCAGAATAGATATTTTATTACAGATATCTTTATTATTTTTATTATTGCTTTATTATTTCTTTTATTATAGTTTTATTATTATGAATATTTTGACATTAACTAATATTTTTGCCATAATATAGCTGTATTTATGATTTATTTATCATGTTTATGTTATGTTCACTTTAATTTTTGACATTGATTTTCTTTTTTCATGCATTATTTTTGTCTTAACTTATTTCACTCATAATTGATAACCTTTTGATTTTTAATATAGCCTGAATGGATAATCCAATTGACCCTATTTCTATTAGTACTGGTTTCAATGTTGCTGATTGATGTATTTTTACTAAAAGTAGTTACAAATTTGAATGTATTTTTGTAAGAAATTTTTTTAAAAATCAATTTTGATTCATTAGAGTATTACAAAATTGTATGAAAAAGAGAAAACATTGCTTAGTTAAGAAGCGTTGTTTAAAAAAAATCCCAATTTGAAGGACATAAGCTTTTTTTTTTAGCATTCTCATTGTGAATAGAAAGATGATTTATCTGGATTCCATTCTTTAAGTACACAATGAGAGTATGAAAAAAAAAAAAAAAAAAAAAAAAAAAGAAAATGAAATTGGTAAAATTATTTGATTACTTTAATTAATGTTGACATTTGAAAATTGAGAAATACAAAAAAATAAATAAATAAATAAATAGTAAACTATTGTTTCAGTACCCTATAGAATTATTAAAATATGCTTCTATATTTTGTTAAGAATTTTCCAGTTTAAAATTCTTTCAAGATCTATAAGGTTTAGAGATATATTTTAAGATAAACATATCATAAAAATATATAATTTATTAAAAATTGCATGCTTAGTTCAAGTATTTATTAGTAACTAAATAGATAGTTTATTAGATATATTAAAAAAAATCTATTTTATTTATATCAAAGTTGGATTTAATATTACACATTTATGCATATTATGTTATTATAAATGTTAAGTTTTTGTTTGAAACTTTCTACTAACTTCCAACTATAATACCATTTTGAAAGTAGTTGTTTTTAATTTTTCATACATTTTCATGTACTCCAACAATTTTATAATCAATACTACAGTATGTCATGAGTTTGTTCATGCTTTCACACACACACCTTTTTTTTATCTTTTTTTTTATGTATGCTGTTCACAAGTTGAAGTGGACCTCTTTTCAAAAGTTAGGTACTACTATTTTTTAACCATACTTCTCGTTATTTTTTGTTTCTTAGTTTGTATAATACCTTACTTGTGCATTGATAATGGTGTTTTACAAAAAAAAATACACCAAACTAAATTTTGGAAAAATGTATTTTTTAAAAATTAAACCAAAAAGTTTTACAATATAAACATTTATACTTTTACAAATTTTAATAGATATTGTATTTTTTTTTTACTTTGACCTTCTTCAGTAGGGTGTTGGACCCCCTCTATTTCAAATTAATGCTTCACATCAGGGGTTCATACTCCTTATTAAGCTCAACTTGTTATGTTGAGATAAAAAAAACCTATTCCTCAATTAAAGCGTCAGCAAGTTCATCCAAGTTATATGGACTAGGTGAATGCATGTACAATTGGTGTTGGAGTTTTCACCAAACATGTTTAATTGGATTCATATTCTAAACAAAATTATAAAATATTTTATATTCCTTAAGTGGTCCACTTCAATTTGTGAGAAGTTCATATATATCACAAAATATCGCATATATATACAAATTTACATGTGCTGATCTAGTTGCTATTAACATTTTCACAATAATCTGAATTTTAAAATACATTCAAAATGGGAAAAATACATAATTAAAAGTAATACCACTTTGTTTAATACTATTCAGGTGGCGAATCATTTTGGTTTTTTTTTTTTGTTCAAGTCAACCTTCTGTATCTATGAATTCAGGGGGTTATATCAAGGTTCAGCTGAACAGGTTAACAATTTTTAAGAACATCTAATAAATGAGTCGAATTTAGAATCTAAATATACGACAAAACTTCCAAGAAAAAAAAGTTAATAATAATTCTTCAATGAAATGTCATTCTTTTCAGACTAGCTGACATATTAAAGAAGGAATACCTTCTAAATTCTAAAAAGTATTTTGGGAGATTAAAGCATTTGTCATGTATTTGTTGAAGTAATTAAAATTTCTGAGCAGTTTCTTTTTTTTTTTCATTATCGGTTGGGGGTAAGTGAAGTTTAAACCCATAATACTCATTTTTGAGATTATTTACTGGCACATAGAACTTGGTGTAGTATTTTTTTTTCTGACTTTGTTTGCTGGGAACTATCTGAATTTTTTTTAATATTCAATTTCGGTATAAAGGGAAGTGATATTTAACTGGAAAATAATGGATGCAGTAAGTGGATTGTTCTCACAGGTATCATTAGCATAGGTTTTGACAAAACTAGGGTGTGTTTAATCGAAAACGAGAGATTTTTATTGAATTTTATATTATAGTCTCCCTCACTTAAGAAAAATAAGTAATATGGTTGACAATGAACCCATTCATTCAACATGCATAATTAAAATAAAATAAAAAAACTTCCAACTGTACAGCATATATAATAAACTATGTGTAATAATGATAATAATAATAATGTCTTTATTGAACAAAATAATATATACATCCATGTACTCATACTAATAATACTAGTATAATAAACAATAAAGGCTACTCTTGGCATTTGCCATCGGAGGAGTTTCACATTTATGGCTTTATTTTTAAGTATTGGATATAATAAATATAGAAAACTTATACACTTATAATATAAATTATGAAAAACAAAATCAACATATTTTTTGTTAGATTAATTAATTATTAAAACTATGAAAGTAAAACAAAAATTAGAAAATAGCATTTTACTTATTAACATTTTCGATATTTAACTATAATTAAATTCTTGAATTAAACTTAAACGGTACTTCCTTGCTACTTGATTTCCTTGCTTTGATAAATGTAGCCAACTTTTGCTATCTAAAATATTTAATGCCTAAGCTTCATTTTAAGGAAAGGTTTTCCCTGAAATTGTACTATGAATTTCCTCATGATAGGACATGCCGCTAGGAATTTTACATAACTATTGAAGGTTGGCTTATGATTCAAGTTTTTATGTAAAACAGAGGGAGTGGAAGTTGTTGCCTTCAAAACTTTTTCTGACTTGAAATTCAGTATTGACACCTTTCATACTTTTTTAAAAACGATTCCCCAATTTTGAAATTTTCAAATAGAAAAAGTATCTTTCACATTATAATTCTTCATCATTTCCTTAATATTTTTAAACCAAAAAGTATTTTTCCTAACTGTCTCTATATCAAGTAGCTTTGTATAACAAAACTGTTAAAGTGGGATGTCAGCTTACTATCAGAGATACCAGTAGACTTAGGAACGAAGTATGCGTAGATAGGGATATAGTTAGTTTGAAATGTTTTAACAGAATTATAGAAACAGGAAATTAGGGAATATTTGGATGGAAGGAAATATCGAAATTCTCAAGAAGTTCTCGGTGTAAGACTCTTTCAAAGGAATAGACTAAATTAGATCATATAAGTTTAGATTGAATATGGTTTTTAATTTAAGTTTAAGTTGGCACAAAAATTCTTTCTACTTTTAACTATTTACTATTTACATAACTGATTTATCATTACTAGTATTAACTTATTGTCTGAGCTAGATCTGTTATGATACTACATATCACATCTGCGTATTATCTCTCCTATGACCTGATATCAACCTTTCGGCACTATCAATAAAACTTTTCCCAAAAACCGAGTCTAACAAGCGCTGCTTTGAAATCTTTGGAGTTTCTATTATCTCTCTTTACCTATCACTTATCTTCGGAACTACTACTATTCTTATATTTGTCCTAACTACCCTTCTTTTCTACAACACGCCTAACGCTAGCTAATCTTTATTTTTGGTTTTGATGTACTCATCCCAATGTACTATTTGAAGCCTTTTTCACCGGCATTACCTCCTTATCTTATCTTGCATCTGTTCAGCTAATGGGTGAGCGTATACAAAACTGAAAGAGACACCTTGCGACTTATCTTTAAGGGTAAAGTATCACATCTGTTAATCACGACCGTACACTCCCGGTCAATGAGTATTGCCCACCAAAGTAGAAAATCAGGGCGGATAAAATGTTTAATATCTTTGTGAACATTAATTGGATATTAAAATAATACAATACAATTATAAAAATTAATAATAAATATATTTCTTTTAACATTATAAAAGATTAAATCTAAGTCTTTTAAAATAAACATTCATTTAGGTGTGTTTTTTACGTGAATGAGGAGGAATGTTAAATCACCAAAAAAATATTTTTCTTCAGCGAGAGTAGAAGGAATCGCATTTTAGTGAATTTAGTACTCTATGTGAAGTATCTGGGAGGGCTATCAGTACGTTGTTTTTTTTTTTTTTTAATCATTTTAGAAAACTTTCGTTAAACTTAATATTATTATTTTATTCCTGGAGAGTAGAATGAAACACAGAAACGTCACAGATTTATTCGCTATAGGTGTAAATAAATTGTCAGACTAAATTAGAAGCCTGGCATTCTTACATCTTGATATGGCGCTAGTGAATAATGAAAACAGAAGTGTCCCACCGATGAACTTAACTCTCTGTGTAATTCCCTCCAGTACTACTTGCACGTAATCAAGCATTCTGTATATCCCCTAATTATTGTGTACTTAGGCCAGTTTGAAGTGGTAGCCCAGCTCGGACTTGTGCATACATTTCCCAAACCTGTTTGTGTTCAATACCACTACATCAGTTTCTAAACCCAGTCAAAACGTTAGATAATTTATATGTTGTATTGAAAATTTAAACACTGTTATGCCACTCTTCGGATTAAATGCAACCCAGCCAATTTAAAGTTTACGAGTTGTTTTTACAAAATATTTAATAAAAAATAGAACTTTAATTCTTCTAGTATCCGAACCATAATTTTTCTTAAAGTAACCAATGCTCCTAAATATGTTACAAATAAACTTGTACTTAAAGATTTAAATATCTCATTTTTTGCCAGAATTGGACCAAACCAGATACTTATCCTTCAATGACAAGCTTCATATTGAATCGCATTCCAACTTCATTCCCAATTCCTTCAAGATAACCCTCCTAAAGAGATTGCCTAGGGACTTTCTGAAGTTTTATTGAAGTGCTCCTAATGATTAGTTTCTTTATAAGTAATCGATATGCTGTTTTAATAATATATCTACTACTTTGCTTGATGTATATATTGTATACAGTTGCAAATATTAATTCATAATATTAAAAAAAAAAAAAAAAAAAAAAAAAAAAAAAAAAAAAAACCTAAAGAATGAACAAATTAATCTAATGTGTCAAAATCCCTTTATGTTGATTATGTTGATTGACTGGACTAACCTTCTAATATATATTTTATTTAAGGCGCTAGTACTGGGTAATTCCTTTATTTGCTATTGTAATCTTATTTCCTCATTTACTCATCATATACATTATATACACTTGTAAATAGCCATTAAAAAATGTTCACATGACGAGATGTCCATACTACATAATTTGCGACCATGTTTAATTGAGAAGTAGACTTGAGGATAGTATTTTGACGACAGATTTCCGTTTAACTACTCTATTTATTATTTATATCTATTATATTTATTTTTATAAATATAACTCTTTGGGCGCACTCAGCCTCTATAAAGTGATGAACGTAGTGGTTGAGCGTTGATACTGAGCACATCAAATGCTTTTATAACCGTTGGTCTCGAAACAAAACTCCCCCTGTAACGTAGACCCTTTATGTTTTTTATATCCTTTTTTTCCCACATTATTTTTGACATTTTACAGATTACAGGAGCCCTTGATGGCCTAAAGCTTTGTCAAGGGGCCATTTTCTTTTCAGACGTCACACAGGATTATTACGGATTATAAAGGAGGTGATATTGCGTGCTTAAGGTTTTGAAAGATACATTAGCTTATTTTTCTTATATTATGGATTATTTATACCACAGTCTGATCATTTACGTATGAAATATTAAGTCCATTTTAGTACATTATAACGATTATTTAATAGTTCGAAGGATTTTAAATTGGAAGAATGGATTCGATGGTTTGGGAGAATCTTCAATATCGAACTGAACTCATTAAAAATTAGGAAGCAAATATTTTTTGAAAAATATGAGACCTAATAACCAATTATATATGAGAGAGTAGTTTAGATATTTAGCAAGATCGACTAAATAGAATTTGGATATATATACAGGATGCTCGGAAGATCGTTGGCCAAAGAGGCATCTTGGGTAGGAAGGTTCATTTTAAGGTCCTTTACCTAGATACAAAGTCTTACGGGTTTTTTTAATGATTTTTTTTTTTTAAATAGCCAAAACCAAATATTTATGGCATATAACTTCGTTGTTTACTGATATATCAACGCCATTTTTTTTGCTGTAATTACTAATACATTGTCCATGTAAAATAAAAAAGATTTGATGCAAAAAACAAACAGGAGATCGTTAAATATTGATAAAGGCAAAAAAAAAAAAAAAAAAAAAAAAAAAAAAAAAAACTAAGAACTTCAAAAGTTAAGATTCAAAACAAAAAAAAAGTAAGCGCAACAGCCAAATCCAAATTATTTTTAAACTAGACCTAAACTTGAAGTTCTTAATTTTTTTTTTTTTTTTTTTTGTACCAAATCTTTTTTATTTTACTAAGACAATGTATTAGTAATTACAGCAAAAAAAAAATGGCGTTGATATAACTGTAAACAAAGAAGTTATAAGGCATAAAGGTTTGGTTTTGGCTATTTTTTCAAAAAAAATTCATTTAAAAAACTGTAAGACTTTGTATATTGGTAAGTGACCTTAAATAGGTTCAAAATGAACCTCTCTACCCGAGATACCTCTTTGGCCATTGATCTAACGAACACCCAGTATATGTTTAGTAAGATTCTTGAGATTCAGTCAATAAATAAAAACAACTACTTTGGCCACGTTTCGAGACTATATTGTTATAATAATATACCCTAAAGTGAAAAAAAAACAGGTTACCATAAAATTATATAAGTTATGCAAGTTATTTCAAAACATAAATTTAGCTATTATATAAATATATAACAACACACGTTTGAATAATTAAATACATATAATTACAAAATATAGAGGAGTAGGAAACTACTTTTAATGTTCCTGGTGGATATGCTATAATTATATGTATTTAATTATTCTAACGCATGTTGTTATATATTTATATTGTAGCTAAGTTTATGTTTTGAAATAACTTGTATAACTTATATAATTTTGTTGTAACCTGTTTTTAATCACTGTCGGGCATGATTATGAGAACCAAGTAGTCTCGAAACGTCGCCAAAGTAGTTGTTTTATTCATTGACTGAACCTCAAGAACCTTACTAAACATCTAATAGCAACAGTCAAGAAATTTATCCATATATATGTGTGTGTCCTAGGAACATGGTCCCACACGACATCGAGAGCAATGAAACAGTCTAGAAGCGCAATTCTCTTTTCACATCGTCACGGGTATTGAATTGATTATAATAGATTGTTTCAAAGAAGTGGCTTTCATTTTTTTTTTTATAAAATGTGCTGTTAAAAAAATATATAATGAATATGCCTATAAAAAGTGTAAAATGTTTAGGCCTATAAAAAAATGAGATTGATTTCTCAGTAAAATTCATTTTAAGATTTTATTCCTTCACGCCGATTTGTGCTTAGCCGCGGTACAGTATAAAAACTCATTCAACGCTATTATTTTGATTTTTAATTTAGCAATAACAATCGTCCCGCTATCTCCTGCCACTGTATTAACTATATACGGACGTACACTTTAAAAGCGCAGTTCATATTAATTCATATTATTTCATATTTTTTCATATTAAGTTGAAAGAAGTATGACGAACTGATGAATAAAGTGATGGCTTTCATTTAGGTTTATATTTTTATATGACCAGAGATTACATCGTAATAATGCATGATTCTGTTATTCTTTTTTTATGTTGAAATAAAACTCACAGAGATCAAAAGTGCAATAATAGGTGTAGTTCATAACCCAGGAATATAACAGAGAAATTATAAATTGAAATAAAACTATTATTATATAAAAGGAGCGAAGGTTTATTTATTTAGACTATTAAGGCTTACTTTATTATTTTTATTTTTATTTTATTACTAAGTCTTATTCAGGCTGTACCTTTTACGGCGTATCGTCAGAATTGAATCTTTAATGTTAATTATCCATCTATATTACTTATTACCCACATTTGTGGTAGATTGTAATAATTACTAACAAGGGGACGTTTGCAGTTGTAACTCACAGATTTGAATGCCGATTTGTGTGTGGGTATTAGGGACCTATAATTGTGCAAAACTAGAGTTATAGCCGCCAATGGGCATTAGGAGCCGAGAAAAAAAAAAAAATATGAAATTCACGTTTTATTTTTTTTCTCAGCTCTCAGTCAAGATAGAGAAATGATTCCTTCACGTTTAATTGCACTTATGCATGCTATTTGATATAAAAATACTTTCGCTATGCTCAAGGTACCACTCGGCTTTAGGTTGCTCAAAAACTCTAAAAAAATGACATAATTCCAATGAAATCCGCTGTAAATCAGCCAGTGTTCATTTTCATGAACAACTGACCTCAAATCTCGATTTAACGCACCATAAACTCTTATATGTGAAAATTATCAAAATCAAAAAATATTTATTTTTTACCCCTTTCGAAGAGGTTAAAATTTTGAGGTTGAGATTTCATCAACAATTTCTACCGGCCATAACAACTGCTGCGTTCAACCGATTACAATAATAATAGCATCACTAGAATCAGCATACATTCTGCTTTTTATCCATGCGTATAACATTGGATTTACTCCAGATTTTAGTGGACAAAAACTGATGTGAATAAAAAAATCCAAGGTCAGCTATAACTTGAGATATTTCAATAAGGGGAAATCCTGCGACCTCCGGATTTGGGCTAAACTATGCAGTTTTACGTCTTCTAGATGTCCTTAAATTTGGTCTTAATCGGTGGCGAAATATGTGAAATAGCGCAAATTATTTACATTTTTCAGAATTTGACAGCCCCTTGCCTTCTAAAATCATACAAAATTTTAAAGGTAAAAAAAAATTATTTTTGATTTCGACAAAATTAAGTTTCTACGTGTTTTTTTAAATGAGGAATTTGAAAAAAATATCAGCCGGTAAAAATTGTTGATGAAATCTCAACTTCAAAATTTTAACCTCTTCGAAAGGGGTAAAAAATCAATATTTTTTTATTTTGATAAAATTTCACATATAAGAGTTTTATAGTGCGATAAATCGAGATTTGAGGTCAGTTGTTCATTTCCTTGGAATTATGTCATTTTTTTAGAGTTTTTGAGCAACCTAAAGCCGAGTGGTACCTTGAGCATAGCGAAAGTATTTTTAAATCAAATAACATGCATAAGTGCAATTAAACGTGAAGGAATCATTTCTCTATCTTGACTGAAAGCTGAGAAAAAAAATAAAACGTGATTTTCATTTTTTTTTTTTTCTCGGCCCCTAATGCCCATTGGCGGCTATAACTCTAGTATTGCACAATTATAGGTCCCTAATACCCATACACAAATCGGCATTCAAATCTGTGAGTTACAACTGCAAACGTCCCCTTGTAAATAAAAGTTTTATTTATTTTTTCTATGTATCAATTTATTAAAATTTACAACTGTAGAAATATATACATCAAGTAAATGAGCTGATATCGATTACAATAACACGTCAAAACTTGAAAAGAACTACTCATCAGTAGTACTTCAATAAAAATTCTACACTAGAAGATCTCTAGGCCATCTTCTTTTCAGGCGCCTCGGAGGATTATATGGAATGGAGTGGGAAGCAAGTTGAGAAACTAGTGGATTTGAGTGCTTATGGAGCTTACTATGAAAGGATAGGTATCTGGTTTGGTCGAACTCAGCAACATATGGAACATAAAAGTCTTTATGGATATTTTTATTAGTGACAAAGTAAGGAGCATTGAGGATTTTTTGAAGGATCTTGGATTGTAAGGATCGGACAGTAAAAGATTAAAAAAAAAAAAATGTATGTTAAACAGATATTTGAAAAATTCTACTACTTGAGAACGCAGAGAGGTTATGTTTTGTATTTTTGTATTTTTTCTTGGATGGGAGTTTTTTTTACTGTCCACCACAAGTACCGTATTTTTTAAAATGAATTTCTGATATTCTCCACATCAATCCCGAGTCTCTGTGCTCCCTGTTTGATTTTTACTGTGTATCCGTGATTGAATTTGCAGCTCATAATTTTACTGGAAATATTCTTGTTTAATTTCTCTTCGCTCAACCTCTCGATAGGTTATGTATCCGTAAGTTCTAAGCTTTCTTACCCTCATTTCTGTTTCCAATTCAGGGATTACGCTGTAAATTTTTCTGTTGTGTCTCAGCCTGTATGCTTGTGGGGTTTGTCTTGGACCCGTGTATTCTTCGTAGAATCTTTATTATTATTTTCAGCATGTTTTCTAGACTAGGAAAGCACATATTCTCTGTCCCATAAAATGTATCTGGCTTTACCACTGAACTGTAGCGCCTGATTTTAGCGAGGCATTTTTTAATTATAAATGCTTCACGCTAAGTAGCATAAATTCTCTAAATTATTAACCCCGTATTCTATGCTTTCATACTCTGATAAAGTTCTGCTGATTATTTCACCCATATATTTACTTTTAACCACCTGGATTTTACCCCATTCTGTTTTCACTTCTTTCCTCCTAAAGTGTTTTTACTCATAAATTTGGCCTTTTGGAGGCAATGGATATGACATGTAACACATTGATATGGCGTTATTATATTTATATAGAATATAATAGTTTTAAAAATTTTGAGAATGGAGAGACTGTAAAAACGAATATTCAATCCTGATGATGGGAAACTATATTATAATTACTATAGTATACTATAACTAAATTACTAAATTATACTTTAGTATAACTATAGTATAATGAAGGGAACTAAGCAGTGTAAAACTAACTAAATTAGTTATTTTGGTGGGATAGTTTTCGATAAAAAACATTTTTAAATTTCATTAAATTATAACTTATTTGTTGTTATACCACGTGAGGTAATCAAATGTGACCAAACTGAGAGCCCAGGTTCGAATCAGACTGGCGCACAGTGCTTCGAATTATGGTGATGGTGGACAAAATTCATGAAAAATATGATCTTATAGGAACTTTTACCCTTAACAAAAAATGTTTTTGTAAACATATGTAGGTATGAAAATGAATGAAAATTTAAAGCCTAATACTTAAAAAAAAAAAAAAAAGTATATTTCAAATCAAATTGCTGTCAACTGACTTCAAAGTAAATTTTTGGTGGAAGTTTTTAGTAATACGAGCATTTCGTTTCATGATGTATTTGAGTAAATGGTGAAGGGAATGAATACCATTAAATATTTGAAATGAAAGTTTATTTATATTAGTAAGATTTTTAAAAATAAAATATTTTCCAATGAAGGAGGAAGACATAAAATACTTATTATTGATTCTGAGTCGTTAAATAATCTTTCATTCCGAATCAGGTTTGTTTAGATTCTCAAATCGCTATTAGTACACGGAACATTCGAGTCATTATCTTGATAGCGTAATGCAGTAAAAGTGTTCTTTGGTGTTAATTTTTTTTTGAGAGACCAACAATGTTTAATTCATTTATAAAAAATAATATATTGCCACCTCACGGCACTGAAAAGAGGCTTTCACCCACTTTGATAAAAACCTCCCTATTCGTTATCCTCCTAAAAAGAAATAAAAAATCGACTGGGCAGTCCTCTTTTTTAAAGGGGTAGTTTAGGTCTTCTGGAAATGGCAAAAAAAAGAAGAGCATTTTTGAGCAATTCAAGTAATCAGCTTTCAATGATTGCATACTCAAATTTCGTAACACATTTGTTTATGAAAAATTATCAAAACTGTGCACATACCTTGTGTATAATCATGAATCCTCTTTAAAATGAGAGCTATCAATCCTTCAAATACAGACTCGATAAGTAATCAAAACAAAACTGAACGATTAATTTGTTATACAGTCCATATTTTAATATTTGTATATATTTGACAAACACCATCCCATTAAACGTATTACTGATAATGATGAGACTTGAATATATTTTTTTTAGTATCAAGCCCTTTTCTTTTATTATCTAGTAGTTTTTGAACATGGCAAATAACCGGGAAATAACAAAAAACATAAAGAACTAACTTTTCCGACTTATGTCCACATTCGATGCACTGTGGTGGCGTAGAAACATTGATTTTTCGTCCTCATCTTCCCTCACAGAAAACTTCTTGTTGCCGAGACGGAAAGGGAGGAGAAATGAAAAAAAAATCGCATGTTAACAATTGTGAATATCCATAAAAATCAAATATGCTTTACATAAGCGTTCATTAACCTTCTAATTATGAAATTATATTGGCATGGTATTTATGATTGGATGATTTTTTATTCGGCCCATCATAATTTTAATTATTTATGCGCTAGCTTAATAAGCTCTGAATTAATTATGGAATTATGAGACTGGCCAATTAAAAATGTAAATGTGGTTAAAAGGTGTCAGAATTATTAAAGAGCGTATTAAAGTTGTATATTTAATATTTTATTTTGTTTTAAATTTATAAATATGAGATATTTTTGTTATTCTTTCTTTCTTGAAGGGGGGGGGGGGCTTATAGTTTTAATGCTATTTTTTGTGTGTATTTATTCTTTAGGTGATTAAAAAATAATAAAATATAATAGTGTAACAATAACTATGTTAAAATAGAGATAATAATAAAATGATTTTTAAAGCGAATTACTTGATGACTGTAAATTTGATACAAGGTACGAATATCAAGTGACTAAGCAAAAATAAGGGTGAATTATGGAGTTTTAAAGGTTGTAACATGAGAAGGCTGCGAAGCATTTCGATAAGCATATTTAAGAGAAAGATTACTTATAAGTCAGGGGGGTAACACCTGTAACCCAATATAGGTTAATCTATAAGAAGCGTATTAAAGTGATGTTATACCGGTACCAAAAAATTCTCGTTACAGATAATTCGATTTAAAACTAAATAGAATTAAAAAAAAAATACAAAAGCTACAAAATAAAACCAAATTTATTTTAAAAACAACGATTAGTAACATCATTACATTTCAAATAAATTAAAAAAAAACAAAAAAAACAATTCATTTTATAAATTCTAACTTAAAAATATGAGCATTCCAAATTTTATGTTTCATTTATTACTTGAAGAATCTTTTAATCTTACCAATGTTTTGAAAAATGCTGTAGATGGGATCTTGCACTGTTTTTCTATGGATTTTGATTTAATAGTGTATTAGGAATCGATATACAGCAGGAACAAGTAAAATGAAAAATAATCCGTATTCTGGGATTACAAAAATCCTTAACGAATAACAAAAAAAGTATAATAAATGGAGCTATTGTCTGGCAACATTTATTTCGTTTGTTTTTAAGCTTCGACAGTTCAAAATTTGAAACCTATTTTTCATATTTTATCTTTCGAAGATTCGACGTTTGGCTTAGTGTAGCAATGATTGATTTTTTAATAGAGTTGTTTTAAATTCTACTCCAAATGGTGTTGAATTATTATATGAAAAATTTCATTGTTATTAAAGATGCAAAAATTATTATTTTATTTTTTTAATTATTAATAGGGAGAACAATCGAAGTATGATAATTGTGGAACTAGGCATTGCAAAAAAAATCGGGTTGATTTTTAGATATTAATTTCGGATGATGGATTCTCAACACCGATTTTTAATTTAACAGGGTTTTTTTAATTGATAAAATATTTTAATTTAAAAATATTTAAAAAAAAGGCTGTTAATTTTTTTTTAGTTAGCAAAATACATAACGATATTTTAATAACAAAGATTTTTATATCTAATTTACTTTTTATTTTTGATCCCTCAGAGGCTAACTCAGCAAAATATAGAAAATTAGTTTTCACTTACGAAAGCCACCACAATACACGATCACACTCATAAAAAAACATAAAAAAAACTGCTGGCGCATAATTCATAAACCAACATATATACCCATCATAATCAATTTCACACTACAAACTAGCAGACCAAAAAATTAACATAAAAAATATATAAAAAATAGATAATATAGGAGTAAACATTATATGTAACAATGAAAGTTCGAATAATTTTAGTTTTAAAACATACTAAACGATAAAAATAATAATGTGTCGAGAACGTGAGGTAACAGAAAAATGATAATGTAGAAATAATAGATAATCAATAATTATCTATTTGAAAATGAAAAAAAATATAAAGAAAATTGTAGATTCAGGCTAATCTTTAATGTCCGAATGAGAGTGTCAGTCCGGAGTTAGAGGAGACGGTGAAAGGGGAGTGTTTTATATGTTTCAAGGGATGAAGTATTGCGAATACATGGAGGGAGAGAATTCCAGAGAGTAGAGGATCGGACAAAAAAAAGGATGTAGGAATGCAGTAGTTCTGTACGATGGAGTATACAGATCGGAATGACTACTTGTACGTAGTGATTGGATTGAGGACTTGGATAGTAGGATGCTATAAACAAAGGAAGGGTGATGGGTGTATATAGTATATAGGGGGGAGAATGAAAGAATTAAAGAGCCAACTAAACTCAGTGTAATAAAGAAATCAATAATATCTAGAAATCAATAATAAATGAAATAAAGAAATCAATTAATTGAATAAAAAAATAATAATAGCCCAATGGAAACAATAATTTTATTAATAACCAAGCTTTTAATATTATAAAAATTCAAGATTAAAAACTATATAAATAACGTTTTGGGAAATTTTAATTCTTGAACAATATTAAACAGCTTACAAAATAAATAATAATAAGTATTGATACACCAATAGTGGTATCTAAGTATTATACGAGTATAATCAGGTATTTTAAGTATAATTATTATATTTAAAGGTGATATTATTAAATTATTCTTTTAGTTAACGACAGTGACCTCGTTTACAGTCGTATCCATGATTGTTGCAAACAGAAAAAAAAAGGTAGCATCCAAAAAAAACCTACATCGCAAGTAATTAAATCTCGTTCTCATTTCCACCCGTTCCTACTTTGATGTTTTTTCTTTCCCATCCTGGCCAATTATTTTCCCTTTTTCCCTTTTCCTTTGTTTTCTTTTTTTCCACGGAGGGGTTGGAAGGGGGGGGGGGTACCTCATTGAAAAGTGCATGCACGGCTGGCCAAAAAGAACATTAACACCCACCCCTTATTGGTAAGGTATTTTTTTTTTTTTTTTTTCTATTTGTCGGTTATTATAGCTCCGGTAGTGGGAATATCATATTTTCTTCTTTGTCATTTAAAGCAGGTAAATTTTCGTTCTGTAAATTAAAGAGAGAGAGAGAGAGAGAGAGAGAGAGAGAGAGAGAGAGAGAGAGAGAGAGAGAGAGAGAGAGAGAGAGAGAGAGAGAGAGAGAGAGAGAGAGAATAAAAAAAAAATTACCATTATCATTACTAGACGATTAAATTATATTTTCTTAAACATTTTAAGCATCTTATTAAAATTTATTAAATTCACTTATTAGAGTACTAATTATTTATATGTCATTAGTTGTATTTATATTTTACTAAGAGAGAGAGAGAGAGAGAGAGAGAGAGAGAGAGAGAGAGAGAGAGAGAGAGAGAGAGAGAGAGAGAGAGAGAGAGAGAGAGAGAGAGAGAGAGAGAGAGAGAGAGAGAGAGAGAGAGAGAGAGAGAGAGAGAGAGAGAGAGAGAGAGAGAGAGAGAGAGAGAGAGAGAGAGAGAGAGAGAGAGAGAGAGAGAGAGAGAGAGAGAGAGAGAGAGAGAGAGAGAGAGAGAGAGAGAGAGAGAGAGAGAGAGAGAGAGAGAGAGAGAGAGAGAGAGAGAGAGAGAGAGAGAGAGAGAGAGAGAGAGAGAGAGAGAGAGAGAGAGAGAGAGAGAGAGAGAGAGAGAGAGAGAGAGAGAGAGAGAGAGAGAGAGAGAGAGAGAGAGAGAGAGAGAGAGACAAAAGGGAACTGAAAAATAATTAACGTTTAAGTAGTTGAAGTACACAAAAAAAAAAAAAGTTTTATTTTAATTTTGTTTTTATTATTTTATAAATTGTATAATATTATTTATATAACTTTGGCGTTGATCATAATTTAACAATTGTTTATTATTATTCGCAATAGTATTGTTCATTTGTTGTATAGTTTTTTTTTTTTTTTTTTAAGTTTTTCCTACTGTTTTATCACTTTGTTTAAGCATTATATGTTCTTACATTTGTTTATAAATTCTTTCTTATTACTAATTATGTCATGTAAGATGAATGTGTATCCAGACATGTGCCTGTGTTATTATTAGCCTAGTTCGGCTTTATATATTTTTTTTTTTTTTTTTTAAAGAATACAAAAGAAATTATATATATCATTTAAAATACGGACAGAATTGAAAGATCTTTTGCACAGTTGAGTTCTAGGATTTAAGATGAGTGACATTATCGATTACAATTTTCATTTGAAATCCATTTTTACGCCTATAACACGATGATTAAAGGCCAGGGCTTACCAAGACATACTTGGATTACAGCATTCATGTTTCTCTTTTCTTACCAAACAGTTCGCGCATAACATTCTATGATATACCATAAACTAAATAAACATTTGATTTGATTTGTTTTTTACAGTTTGTTATTTATTCTAGGAACAAGATTTTATTTATTTATTTTTTTTTTTTTTTTTTTTTTTAATCTCAGTTTTGGTTTCGTGTCATACTACAAAGGTTGGAACACAAAAAGGAAACAGCCATTTTAAGCGATTTATATACGTTGTGTTTACAATTACATGTAAGATATTTTTCTGTTATAGATAGGGTAAACCATGCAGTTATTGACACCCTTAAGGAAATATTCATACTAAAATTATAGAAAGAATAGCCCAATAAAGTTGAAATTTGCAGAAATCTTTCCTTTATTACTATACTTTAAGCCAAGGAAGAAAGTTCACATCAAAAATTATTTCTGGAAAGTATATTACAAGATAGTGACTATAAATAATGTAAAATTAGTCCTTAACACCCTATGGGTATCTTTTAAAATAAGGACAAAATTGAAAGTACTTTTACACAGTTGAGTCTTATGATTTTTTTTTTTTTTTTTTTTTTACTAAATATATATATTTTTTTCTTCTCGTTTTTAAAATTGGGTGCCAATAACTGTCTGGTCCACCTTTCATATAATATTACCTATGTTTAAACTTGCGTAAGAATGAAGAGAAGGGTGGATCAAGAATAATTTAAAGGCTCGATCAATATATGAAAGACTAGGAGGTCGTCCAGGGATCTCCTATCAGGAATATATCCAGAGGATTTGAGGTAACAGAGGCAAATCCTTTGCTGAAACGAAGCAATTGAGTAAGGGATGGGGAGACTGGAAGAGCTGGATTGAGGCCCCCTACTCCGATAACGCCTGAAAGGGAAAGAGAAAAAATAGTATAAATACATATAGAGTACACATGCACTATGCATCCTCATTTTTCTCTCTCAAGTAAAAATACAAAAAAAAATAATAATTTTTAATACGTAATGGTGACTTGAATTAAGTAAAATCGGCTGAGAACATTCCCTTCTTACATAGACTTAAATTAAATTAATTCATTATTTAGAATGACATAGAATCTGTCATTTAGGCTTCTTCAACCACAGATGATTTTACTCATGATTTTGCAGGAAATAATTACTTAATTTGTTGTGGTCACCTCACCAGTTATGGGCAGGCTAATACAATTATCGCAATAATAAGTGTCTAATCGATTTATTTGTGATATCACAAGGATAAATATTTATGAAAAAAATTTAAAATTCAGTTACTAATGAAAATCTCCCTCCTATCACTTTCCAGTAGCCATTAAAAAAACAATTTTCCTCAAATATTGTCCTGAAATAGGGGAAGGTGCTGTACCTGTGGACAATTTTCACTTATAAATTTTTCTAATTTTCGGTGATTTATTTATCTTAGTGGTTATTGTACCATTAGATAAGAAATTTAAGGGGCTATTGAACCCAGGTGTTTTTTTACAGAAGATAATGTTTTGTAACTTACTGATTAGTGTCCATAGGTACCTTCCTCCTTTGTACCTGTGGAAACTAGTGGTTGTACCAAAGGACAATCATTTCTTCATAGGTTTATAGGGATAATTGAAATGATATTTAGAGAATCACATCAGCAATAATTTTATATAAAATGTGCTAAACTAAATAGAATATTTAAACAAGAGAATTCAACTTGATTATTAAACTATAAGGCCGAATAGAAAGGTGATAACAATAAATTTAGCGTATGAAAGTTAATAGAAACTTAACTTATTTTTAAACCTTTTAACAAAAATAAATCTTTTATGCACCTATAATTATTATTAACGAGTGACACTTTTTTTTTTTTTTTTTTTATGGAAAAAATCGAATTATTAGAGATTGTATCCATGAAAAGATGTCGGAAAATGAATTTGTTTACATAATCTCCCAGTGCCAGTTATAAAATATGGTGGTGGTAATTATCTTTTGATATCTCTTTTTTCAATTTCATAATCAGTAGCGATGTCCGAAAGAATAAATTTTGTGGTTCTATCATTTGATGAAATTTTCTTCAAGTAGCAAATGTTGAACGTGAACGAGTCTACTTTTTCTTTGATCAAAGCTATAAAATGCTTTACAACACAAAACATAGCTACCAACATATATTTCTTCATCTTCAATTTCTTTACCTTGTTCATAATCATTCATCAATTCATCCAAAAAATTACAATCTTCGCTTGATGAATCAGCCAAGATCACATTTGTGAAATTACTATCTTCACTAGTTGAATAGTTTGTTATAAATAGTGAGTGGCGAATTTTCTCCTCTTAAAAAAACAGGTTATGCGAATAGTAGATATCCAAATTTAGGCATTTTATATCACGCGGAATGCCTACAGACATTTCCGCGATATTTATAATTGAAATAATGAATTGATAAAAAAACAAAAAAATCTGTTGTGCCTGTAGACACTATAACTATCTGAACTATCCACAGATTAAGCTGGCAATTGTGTCCATAGGTACAACTGAACGGCATGTGGATTAAAAATGTCCACTGGTACACTGTGCTTTAGGTATAGCACCTTCCCCTACCTCTTTTTTCTAGTAGGATCGCTTTTTAAAAGTAAGGATTCTTAAGGAATTTGAATGAAATTGCTTCATTAATTTTTGTTTTTGAGTTACGTTACTTTTCATTAGAATTCAGACTTCGATACAAGCTCCACTATGTTTGACTATTTGATTTTGATTAAAAATAATTTTGAACTGACCATAACCGATGTATAAAAATACGGGGTATGAGTTATGGTAACCCCTATCCATTTGAATTTCCTTTGGTGTTACAAACGTTCTTTCTGCTAATAGAGACAAAATAGAACTTTCTTCATTTGATTATCATTTTAAAACTTAAATACAACTTTCCTTCCTAGTAGTGGTCATATTTGACCTCACGTCTATTAAGTGACCATTACTAGTTAATGTAGTTAGTAACGTTCTGTACTTCGCGGATCGCTGGAGATATTGAAAGAAGATAATATACAAAAAATACATTCAGATTTTTTTTAATTCATTATTTTTTTCGTGGGGATGATTACCATAAGGTATGGCGTTACTGCTTATGGAGAAAAATCAACGAGAAGTGAACGATAATTATAAACGAAATTTGATTTCGAATCGTCAAGTTCCCTTGACTATGAATATAACTAGTGATTTACCCTATGGACTTTTTTTATTAAAATGATTTTTTTTTTTAATATAATTTTTATGTAAAACATTTTTGCTAAAGATTGTGATCGAATGGTTCACATTAAAAAAAAGGTTCGAACATGTGGCTCTTGTTCAACAGTATATAAATATTTAGTAAATATATCTATTGTTGCTACGTTGTAATTTTTCAATAAAAAAAAATAAAAAATAAAATAATTGTAGACACAGAGATTAAAAATATACTTTTTTTTCTATTGTAAATGTGTTTTAGAATTAAACAAATATATATATATATATATATATATATATATATATATATATATATATATATATATATATATATATATATATATATATATATATATATATATATATAATATGCCTTATGGATAAGGCACCACGCTAGAGAGGTGGAGACTTGGGTTCGAATCCCAACCGGGGTCAAATCTTTTCTCTTCAAAAAATAAAAAATATATTTAAAAAATATTTAATAATCAAGAATAAGTTTTTTTTTTAAATATATATATATATATATATATATATATATATATATATATATATATATATATATATATATATTTATTGGATCCTTATTTTTAACTAACTACTAAAAATGTTCGTTCTTGTGGTTCGTAGTCAACATTAAATAAATGTTAAGGAAATAAATTATATTTCGTATTAAAAAAAAAATCTTTATTATAGAGATTAGAAAAATAAATAGTTTTAATTGTATGTTGTTAATATTAAAATATAATTAATAAAAAAAAATATTGCATTTAAGACAGCATTACTCGAATGTTAAGACATTAAAGTTCACTTACTTTTTAGATTTCCACGCTGATTCGTCATATGTAAAATGAATAAAAAGTAAAAAAAAAAAAAATCATTTTAAAATGTTTTATTTTGCTTTGAATTGAAACATGCAATGTGTTTTCTTCTATAAATTAAGGTTTATTTTGAAGTTTTTTTTTTTTTTTTTTTTTTTTTTTTTACTATCATCATTAGGTATTTAATAAATTATTTTTTTTAATTTTTTAACTAACTTCGTTAAAAGTTCGATCTCGGGGGTCGCAGTTAACAGTAAATAAATCATATTTTTGTCACTTCGTTTTAATTTTTTAAATAATATTTGACTTATAGATTAGAAAAATAATTTTTTTTTTCAATTGTATGTCGTTACAGTTAAAAAAAAAAAAAAACAAAATACGAAAATAAAGACATTTTTTTTTTATAAAATAAAAAAAAAAAAAAATGCTAATAATAATAAAATGCTTTTAAGAGGATATTTTTCAAATTTATTTGTTTAATATTTTTTTTTTGTTCTGAATTGACACATGTTATTTCTTATCTTCTCTCTGTTATTGTTTAGCCACAAGGTTTTTTCTTTCATTTATTTTTTGCAGTATCGTTATTTTTTATTTATTAGTTTATTCTATACTGGGTGAGTATCTCTTAGTGTATAAAAATAAATTGGGTGAAACTACATCAAGCATGTAGCAAAATGCTGCAGATCTTACTTTTCTATTCCAATCCATTGCAGATATATGATAAAACAAAGAATTTTTCGAGGAAACCACGTTTTTTTCTATAAAAGCTGTAATATTTCCATTTTGCTTAATTTTTTTCAAATTTTGACCACATTTTCGGATTTAGCATTAAATTTTCTATAATAGTTGAGTACCTGTAACCTTGAATTTTACAAACTTGGTACCTAAAGAACAGATTGATCTTCACCTTATTTGGGAAAGTCACAATGTCTTATATTACTTCAACGCTCACCGTTTTTTGAAAAAAAAAAACTATCCACAAAACGTCAAATCTCACAAAAACTTTCAAATTTAATAAGCTTTCGAATGATATGTTAAACGTAATGATTTTGGTTCGATTTCATGGAGAAATTTACTTTTGAAACCGTCAAAAACATGGTGTTCTCATTTGGCATACAAATCAGTTACTTGTGTAAATGAAACATTATGACTATCCCTTAATGAAAATATAAATTTCAAACATAATAAACTCTTCATTGGATTAAAAAGAAAATAAAAAAATTATTGTTAAATAAAAATAAAGGAAAACTGTTAATAAAACGAAAACAGATAAAAGGATCTTATGTTATTACATTTATTTATTTATTACGATAATTTAGGATTTTATTTTATTAACTTTTCAATGTAAGGTTTAAAACTCAATGATAATGAACATAGATCTTGATTTTGAAGTTAGCTTCTGATTGCATATTGTGTTGAAGAATACAACTTTTTGAGGTGAATTTTGTGGGCAGATGAGTCTGTTTTTACAGGGGGAAGGCATTTCTACCTATCCATGTATATCGTTGGTTTATATTTGTATAACTTTCGAATAATGTGGAGGAGCACCATGGTGTTGGAAAATCATATTTTGCCGAACTTCAGGAGGAATATCGTGATGAAGTTGTGGTAGGATATTTTATAACAAATCTTAATAATATCATCATTCAATCTGTTGGGCAAACTATGATTTTCGACTACAATACAAACACAATTTGACAGCAATAAAAAGATGAGTAAACTAACGATACTCCCCATTGAACGGTAGAAATGCCTTCCGCTGTAAAAACATACTCATCTGTCCATAAAATTCATCTCAAAAAGTGCTATTGTTCAATCCATCTGCATTCAGAAGCTAATAGCAAATTATGGTTTATGTTCATTATCATTATGTTTTAAACCTTACATTGAAAAGTTGATAAAATAAAATCCTAAATTATAGTAATAAATAAATAAATATAATAACATAAGATCCTCTTATCTGGTTTTGCATAATTGACAGTTTTCCTTTATTTTCTATTAAACAATAATTTTTTTCGTTGTTTTTTAATCAAATGAAGAGTTTATTATGTTTGAAATTCATATTTTCAGTAAGGGATAGTCATAATGTTTCATTTACACAAGTAACTGATTTGTATGCCAAATGAGAACACCATGTTTTTGACGGTTTCAAAAGTAAATTTATCCATGATATCGAACCAAAATTATTACGTTTAAAATATAATTCGAAAGCTTTTTTTGAGATTTGACGTTTTGTGGATAGTTTTTTCAAAAAACGGTGAGCGTTGAAGTAATATAAGACATTGTGACTTTCCCAAATAAGGTGTAGATCAATATGTTCTTTAGATATCAAGTATGTAAAATTCAAGGTTACAGGTACTCAACTGTTATAGAAAATTAATTGTTAAATCCGAAAATGTGGTCAAAATTTGAAAAATAATTAAGCAAAATGGAGATATTACAGCTTTTATAGAAAAAAAATGTGGTTTCCTCAAAAAATTCTTTGTTTTATCATATATCTGCAATGGATTGGAATAGAAAGGTAAGACTTATGGCATTTTGCTACATGTTTGATGTAGTTTCACCCAATTTTTTTTTTTATACACTATGAGATTCTTACCCTTATTTATATTTTTTTCTAGAAAAATCTTTTATTTAGTAATTATTACCGATTCACTAAAAGTAATAAGTGATATGGATGCATATGATTCCATTCATACAATACCTATGATAAAAAATAAAACCTCTATCTATAAAATATATAAAATAATTTAAAATCAATAATATTACAAAATTTTATTTTATTTTTCATAAAAATTGTAGAATTATTTATCGGATGATTATAATATTTACTAAAACATAAGATATTGTTGTCCATAGGAATTTGTTTGCCCCATTCCCACATTTATTTATTGCAGATTACCTGTAATGCGAAAAGGTATGGCCATATTGCTCTGATGGCTCTGCTGATAAATTGAAATTAAATGCAGAAAAGTCGAAGACCATTGTCTTCAATTCTAATGGTTTCCTGAACTTCCTAACCGGAATTCCTAATTTCTCCATAGACCCCTGTCCCATTGAATTCCACCCCTTCTTGATGAACCTTCGCACTATCCTAGACCAAACCCTCTCTTGGAAATCTGACCCTTATTACATGGTACTCCGCCCTTCTCCTCCATTAACGATCTTTATACCTAACTCCCCAAAATAGTTTCATCCCTTATATTTTGAATAGATGAGTATCTCAGACTTGCTGCAAGACCGAAAAATTCGGAAATTTGTGTCACGAGTTCCCAGTTATACAAAAGTCCTTCACCACTACATTAAGTTGAAATTTCCTTTCCTCGGTTACCAATATGTTGAATACTTAACTCTGAAGTCTTCAGCCAGTCCTTCCTCAAAATTCTCCTCCTCCATTTAAACTTTACTTACACCAATCCACCTCACATCACAAGAATGATCGTAATCGCATGTTCGAACGCTCTTATGAGCAAAGACATAAATATGTTTAACTAATAATTAATTTACCACATATTTACATTTTATGGGACATATCTCATAAGGGAATTAGGATTTATGAATTAATCGCCACTTCTATTGAAATTGTTTTATTTAAAAACTAGTTTTGAATCTTAAATATTCATTTTGTTACATGGATTATATATATTAAAGTTTTCAAAAATGTAAGACAAGAATATATTGGTATTGACCTGAAGAGGTTTATCCTAATAGTTTAAATTTTTTGGGCTTTCCCCTATGACGTATTGGATTTTTCCTTTCCGATTGGAAACGAATTTAAATTGAGGCTACTGGAAATGTTTATCTTGTCATTTAAACAAAATTTGGATTGGTCTGGATTTATCGTTATTTTCTTTTAGATGGATGGCGCAGTTGGAAATTTGGGTCTTACTATTGTATGCTATTATATATTATTTTTCTCTTGGATTTACCAATCGTCCATTTTTTCCCGTGTGAAATGGGAATGAAAATATTACATCAATTAAAACATAGTCTAAAATTGATAATAATAAAATAAAATAATAAAATCGTTCAAAACCAATACAGATTTTTGGTTAAATGAGCAGATAAATCCAATAGTTCCATTTTAAATTTGTTGTCAATAGGAATAGAAAAATTCAATTAGTCATAGGAAAAACCCAAGGGAAAAAAAAAAACAAAATTTAATCCTATTTGGTTAAATCTTCTCAGTTAAGCACCAATATATTTCATTTATTATCTTACATTTTTGAAAATTTAAGTATATATAATCCATGTAGCATTTTGAAAATGTTGTATGTTTTAGGACTGAAGGTAAATGTTTAACATTCGAAACTAGTTTTCAAATAAAATAATGCCAATAGAAGGGGAAATTAATTCATAAATCCTAATTGTCTTATGGGATATGTCCCATAAAATGTAAATATGTGGTAAATCATATATTTTTTTTATAAATTCTAATTGCTTTTAATTAATTAATATTTTAAAATTATCCTTATACACTGCACATGCCCTTGTTAAAGTATATGGGGACTTAAAAAATAATACAATTTTTGCATACAATAAAAAATCAATTTTTTGGTTGTTTTATATATTTGTTATAAATTATATTTACACTTGTTTACGTCGGCTATACCATTTTATATTTTTTTGAGCATTTTAATTTTTCTTTCTTATAAATAATCAGTAAATAAGTATTTATAATTTAAGTAATGATATTTTCAATACTCTTTGGTTTTCAATAAGTAATTATAAATTAATAAGCGACCAATAAATCAATAAGAGGAGAAAACGCTGCAAGTAAAAGGACAAAATACTTTCCTGTAAAAGATGAAAAGAGGAAAAAGTTGAAGAGAGAATCGGTTTAAGAGGAAAGCTGCGTTAAGCTGGCTGTCCTGTACTGTAACGGTTTGGACAGTCACTAGTAAAGACTTAGTCCGTAAGACACCGGTATTTCAAAATGTCGCCAGGGGGATAGCCTATGAACTTAATAAAAAATATATATATATTTCAACGATAGAAACACATCGATTGGTCAGTTTTAACATTTATAATGCTCATTAACATTTATTAAAAATATAAAATAAATAATAAAAAGTACTATTTCCCAATAATTACAAAAACGAATACCAACGTTGTTGGCGAGAAATATATATTGGTGTTGGCCAGATAAACATTTTTAATAGTCTAATTTTAGTTTGTTTTTTTTCCAATAGCAACGGAAAAATCTAATAAGTCATATGGAAAACCCTAAAAATTTAACCTATTAGGTTAAATCTCCTCAGATGAGTACCAATATATATGATTTCTTGTCTTAGATTTTTGAAAACTTTAGCATATGTAATATGTGTTAGCGAGAATTTATTTAAAAGAAGCAAAAAATATACTAATAAATAGAAGAAATTTCTTTATTTTTTTTTCTATTTATTAGTATATTACACTGAAGTATTTTTGTACCTGCATCTAGGGAATACCACCCAGTCCTTTTAACTTAATTTTTCTTAGGGATTTCCTTACAATCTTTGTAACTGTCTGTTCAAAATTCCCCTAGGTTAGTTGTGTACTAGAATTGTTAGTCTATTCCATATCAACTAGTAACATTGTAAGTAGCTTCATACTCCTCTATATTCTGTAATTATATATATTTTTATTATTCCAACACATGTTGTTATATACTTGTACTGTAGCTAACTTTATGTTTTGAAATATATTGTATAACTTATATAACTTTATTGTAACCTGTTTTTTCACTGTAGGGTATGATTATGAGAACAATATAGTCTCGAAACGTCGCGAATATCGTTGTTTTTATTTATTAACTGAACCTCAAGAACCTTACTAAACACAACACACACACATATATATATATATATATATATATATATATATATATATATATATATATATATATATATATATATATATGAAATATATAGGTCCTTTATATTTAACAATATTTTGCTAAAAAAATATATATAAAGGACCTATAATCCGATTATTGTAAAATAGTTATTTATATAATTTTTAAGGGTCGACCAAATATAATTTTATATATATATATATATATAAAATCAATATAGTATGTTTATAATATTCGCACAATAAAAGTAGCGATGACCTATATGTAAAATACATTATTTATTTGGGGGAAATTGGTATAGGTATAGAAACAATATTAATTAATTATTTAAAAAAAAATCTTTTCAGGTTAATAAAAGGTTTCAAAAATATTTTCTAGTTTATTTATATCGCATTGAGCCGTTTTGAAGGTTATTTATGAGAGACTGGATTATCCTTGTTACCTGCTCTCAGAATTAGGGAATATAATCCAGAGTGTAAATACATTTTTTTTTAAACAGTATTAAAAAAAAAATTACACAAACAATTCTAAAATATTTATTTTAATTGTTTTTCCCTTCATTTTCTTATCCCTCCTTCCCTCACTCTTCCTCCATCTCTCTCCCCCTCCCTCTTTCCTCAATCGACTCAGTGACTGGTTCGATGATTCACCCTAAGCTCTATACCAGGGTGGTAGCAGTTGTTAGGAGCTACTCCCGTGGGGTCGCCTTCAGTTCACACCAAAGCCATCGATATCTGCCTATTTTTGTATTATATTTTCAGTTATTTAGTTCATTTTCTTTTTTAAAACTATTATTTTTTTTTTAATATTGAAATTTTGTCAATTTATAAAATTTTTAGAAGAGCTCTTTGAGAAGTAACAAACTTAGTAATTATTATTGTTAAACTTATTAAAAGTTTGCCCGACAAAGCGCTTAGGATTTTAAGGTCGCTTGCATCCAAACATCTCTCCTGACTAAATTTTATCATCAATATAGCTAGAAAACACAATACCTATTTTTGTTAATTCTGCAACTTATTTAAAGGTGTTTAAAATAAAAATAAAGTAATTTGAAATAATATTGAAAATAATTTTAAATAAACGTACATACATATTATTTTGTTTATTTTTATACACATTTTTTTTTCTATTATATTATAATATAAATCTGTATTTACTTTTCTTCATCTTGTTTTTTTAAAGAAATCTCTAGGCCAGATATAATTTTATGTTCTGTCTTGTAAATGTTATTCGCAAGAGACTTCGTCCCAGAATAAAGATATATTTCTATTCTTTTCTGTTTTAAATGATCCATATTATGCCTCCAACAAAACCCTACACAATGAACTAAATATTACTCTTTTTCTTGATCTGATACCCCTTAAATTTTCTAAATCCCATCAAAACATTTCCAACCACCCTCTAGTTTGTGTAAATTGTATATAAAGTGTGAATGTGCTTCTTAAATTATTTAATTTTGTCTTTGAAATATTGTTATTAATATTTTTTTAAATGCTACTTTATTAATACTATTGTTTAAATTGAATTTTATTTTCTGATTTATTTTATATTAATATCTTTTATAGTTCTTTTTTTTTTTTTTTTTTTTTTTTTTTGAATGGATATTTTGTCATCCATATTACTCATTCCCTTTAAGAGGCAGCTTGTAAAAAAAAATAAAGAAAAAATAAATAAATTAAAAAAATACTTCTTTCCTGTTAACGTATAGTAGTAAATTTAACATTCTACAAACAAGATGAATTTTTTTTTTTTGTGAAACTTAAAGGAAAGGTGTCACAGAAAAAACAACATAAGAATAGTCAATAATTCAAAAGTTTTTTCTCCCGCCTTTTCAAGTTTCCTCAAGCTCCTATAATATATCGGAGGTCGAAAATCTAAAATATTAACAAATTACCAATTATTTAAAAAATAATAAAAATTTCATTAACCTTTGACCCTATAATTTGGGGAAAAGCAACACACTCGAACATCAAACGTATCCAATCCTTTCAATCCGAATTCCTGAGAACCATAACCAAAGCCCCATATTATGTCTCTAACAAAACCTTACATAACGATCTTAATATACCTTTTGTCCTAGAATCCATACCTGTCAAATTTTCTAAATTTCATCAGAAACTTTCGCATCATCCTAATCCACTAGCACAATCCATATCAAGCTCCACTCACCCCTATAATCCTCCTCGCAGGTTAAAAAGGCAGTGGCCACGTTATCTATTATAAATTTCGGTATGGAGTCCTGGCAATGGCCAGCTTCTCAACTCATGCTCTGAGTGACTGTAGTTCAGCGCTCTGACTCAGCCTCTACTGGTGTTATCTTACACCAGTGAGGCAGCTTAGAGAGAAGCGCTGGAATCTCTAAGGGCCTGGCTTGTCCTTCCATAAGTGTTTTCTGACTAGACTATAATAGAGGAATGGGTATAGTACTTATATAACTATGTAGGCTATAATCTATTTTTTTTTTTTTTTACAATAGTTAAAAGAATGTAAAAAAAAAATATAAAAACCTTATACAAATTAACTACATTGAATTTACTAAAAGTAATTTTTTAGAGGTTATTTTTTTTTTCGAGCCATCTATTGCAAAAAAAGAATTTTATTTATATTTATATATGATGAGTTGTTTAAAAGGTGCTAGGTCCAATTTTATCCGGTGGTCTCTTAACCGTTGCTCGCAAAGGAGCTTAATTCTTACCCTTTATGTTTACAAAAAAAAAAAATCATTATTTTACGTATCCGTAGCAAATAAAATGACGCTCTCTTCTTCTTCTTTAGGGGCACTGCGATCCTCGAAGGACCTTGGTCTCTTCAACCACTCGCTCTTACAACTCAGTCAATCTTTTTACACACAGTCTTAGGGGAGAGTAGCCTATATTGTATCACTTTTTACATTTATATTTTTAACTTTAACAAGTTACGTTATGTTTCATAAAATTAATTCTTACTAAATAGTACATTTATTCTTCTATTAGTAAAGATTGTTTAATTGTAATAATATCTACATTTATTTGTTGATATAAGAGGTTTTGTAAAGGCTTGCAACTGGTACAATTTAGGAATCTAGTTTCCTAAATTGTACCACCGGTTTCCTTAATCGTACTTATTGAAAAAAGGTAAGGTGGTTTGTGTTTTAAGGCTATAAAAATATAAGTGAACATTTAAATGATATTTATTTTAAATAAAACATTATGTGACTATCATTCATGGGCACATTAATAAATAAAAATTTTTATCCAAGTACATAAACCAATAATATGATTGTTGGTACATTATAAACCATTTTTCGTTTTTTATAGTAAAATAGGAGCAATATAGGCTTTTGTAGTGTTCATTTGCAATTCACACACCTCTCTCTCCACTTGAAATGGACCCCACTTATCTTTTGTTTTTTGGGGCTAAGACTTTGTGACATCTGGATTGTACGGTGCTTATTCCCGACTCATCCACATTAAAAATACGAGTGGTATCAAAGCGGTTTTCATCGACAGTTTTTTTCTAATATGTCAAAAAACCCAAAAACATTATTTTTGTTAAACCCCATCGCTCTAGACATGGAAGTTGCATGAGGTTCCCTCAAAACCAAATTTTCATTCCGCGCTTTGAATGAGTAAAACCGTTTTTTACCTGCCACTCCTGATTCTTTACAAAAGTGGTGTGAGATATTATTTTTTTTCGGCAATCTGGAATGCCAATCTCCTTACATCATTTATGGTCACACCAAACATAAGATTTTCTAATTTTAAAGTATGCTGAACAAGTTCTAGTTCAACTTCTGGGGACAGTCAACTTGTTGGACGTCCAAAAACCTTTGAACCCTCATTTGCAGTCACGTTATTCCCTTCAAGGTGTCGTTTAAGATTTGGTTTCGGAATTGAATATTGACAGCATACTTCATTCAAACCCATATCACCGTTACGATAGGCATGTAAGGCTCTTTCCATGTCATCTTGCCCCCATGTTCCATACTTTCTTTTTGCCATCTAAAACACAACACGTATGTTACATTAATCATGGTAAAAGAAATCCAAAAAAACGAATGGAGTAAGGAACTTGTGGGAGGTGAATGCCATAAATCGTACCGGTACGACTAAGGAAACTACAATATGGTACAATATAGGCAACTCGCACTTTTAGTAAATAAAGGCTCATTTCTTACCTAAAAATAAAGCAATTGTGTGATATTTTGGGTTTTCAGATACGTAATTAGTTATTTTAACATAATGTAACAATGAAATGTATGTTTACATACCGTAAATGAAGATATGTCCTTAGCTACGGGCACTGAAAACTACAGTAGAAATGCAAAAATCATAAAACTATTGTTAAAAACTGAATGCAGTTTAGCAGTGAACTATAATTTTTGCACACCACGATATCCACTGTATAGCTCCTCCAGTAGTCGCCGGGAGCGCTATATACACCTGCTTCTTGTAAAAACAAACGTGGTACGATTTAGGCGGTGGTACAATATAGGCTACTCTCCCCTATGTCCTCTAGGCCTCAACATAGCCAGAGCGTGTCAAAATGTCATATTTGTATGGGTTAAAAAACATTACAAAAAAAACCTTTTATAGACTATTGTATTATAGATATTGTATATAGCTAAATAGATACCCAACCAAAAGACAATCTATGTCAAAAAAAACTTCTGACTATCTATCTATCTGAAAAACCTTAATTTGCAGTTTCTAGTTGTATATAGGACGATGCTATATTAAAACATTGATAGCAAAATATTTAACATTTTGAGCACACCGAAATTATAATTACGTGGCAAGATACATTTAATTTAATCCTGTGAGAAATAGTGGTTAGAATAAGGTTTTCTTCGACATAATTACTGATAAATATAATTTCCCTAGACTTCACTCTTAAACTTCGCTTAAGACGCTAATTAAAATCAAAGGCTTAACTAATTTATAACCGGCTCTATAAGCGAAAGCTTTGAAGACTATTTAACATAATTAAAAACCGTGTTTATTGCTTTACCATATTTTAATACTTGATGAACTTTCGTACCGCAAATATTCTAGGGAAAATATGGAAAAATTATTTCCGAGGGGACTTATCAATAAAAATAAAAAAAAAAATTATAAATATTATACTGTGTAGTTAATATTTTTCAACATTCATAGATGAATATTGCTATTTACAACTGTATGCATAATATACAACAAGTAAATAATAGGGAAATGTTACAATGGCATGTCAATAACATTTAAAGAACTCACTAGTAGTCCATCAATAAAAGTTCTAAATTAGAAGGTCTCTTAGTTATCTTCTTTTCAGACGCCTTGGAGGATTATCGGGATTTTTGTATGAGGCAGGTCGGTAGACTAGTGGATTCGAGTGGGTATATGGTTTGGGCCAAATCAGCAAGATATGGAACATTAAGATCCGTATGGATAAGTTTGTTTGTGATATAATTAGGAGCATCGAGGATTTTACGAAGGAATTTGTATTTTAACGATTAGATACAAGAGTTGGAAGGTTTTGGTTAGAAGGAAGCCCCAAATTTCCGAATGTCATAATGGGTCTTATTAGTGTATGCTCTTATATGTTCATTTACTCTTTGATTTACCGATCGTCCGGTTTTTCGGTAAATCAAAGAGTAAATGAACATATAAGAGCATACACTAATAAGACCCATTATGACATTCGGAAATTTGGGGCTTCCTTCTAACCAAAACCTTCCAACTCTAAGTAGAAAATAGCCTAAAATTAAATTTTTGAATCATTAGAAATAATATAATCGTTTAAAACCGATCCAGATTTTTGTTTAAATGATCAGATTAACATATCCAATAGCCCCATTTTAAATTTGTTTTCCATATGAACGGAAAAACCCAATGAGTCATAAGGGAAACCGCATTGTAAATCTAAAACTTAACCTACCTGCCTCCCCCTTTTACTTCTCACAAATTCAGTGTTTTAGTTACCTCGAAGGTGAGTGCCTATGCTTGATTTCTTGTCTTATCTTTTTTAAAAAACTTTAGTATATATAATCTATGTAACATAGTACTGATATGTTGAAAAAATTTTGTATGTTTTAGAACTGAAGATGAATGTTTAGCAATCGAAACTAGTTTTCAAATAAAATAATCTCAATAGAAGTGGCACTTAATTAATCAATCCAAATATTAATTATATACACATAGTTTTTACCTTAAATTAGTTATTATTTTAAATATAATTATTTCTCAGATTTATAATTGTGCATAAATACAATTATTTTATTTATAATATTAGATTGTTATCCTATTTTAAAAAGGCTTTAAAAAAAACAACATAAATCATCATGATGATGGTAAACCTAGTAGTTCTAAATAACGCATTTTAAAGGAGAATTTTTTTTCAAGGTAGTTTTTATATTTTTAAAAAATTAAAAAAATAAAACTCAAACACACTCTCATTTAACAATTTTTTTAAAAACTTTTTTAATAATGTTTTATAGCTGATCTTTATAGAGTTTTATCAGTTGAATCAAAATCTAGCCTTATTTTATTTTTTTTTTAACACATGATTTTTGAGCCATCTGCATTCTATTATATAGCGTTAAATCCATATACGAAAAATAGGCAAAGTAATGAAACTTACTTTCATGAAGCTTACTAGCAACAAGCGTGTTTTCTATTAACAGTAAACTAATTAACCAAGTTATATAATGCGTATTTACACGTTTTATTTATCAGCTGGAATTGCTTTATTTGCTTTCTATTTTTTATTTGAAGCTCATTGTGTAGATTTTTCTAGGATGAGTCGTTTTGCTGAATCTCACGGTGAAGTGAACAGAAGTAGTCAAGTTTGTTTTCCGGAGCTCTGGTGGCGTTTTTCCATAACTTTAATGAGCTGGTGAAAATGCTCACCATGCTCCTCGCTACAATCTCCCAAACAGTCAGGGAAGTAATCAAGCCGTTTAAAAAGTGAACTTTCAGGCTTATAAAACATCCTAAATTTTCAAACTTCTTTAACATGCTAGCTAAAACTGAAACAAATCCTCGATGTTTTTCATTTCCCAAGGATTTTGTAACGACTTGCTTGAATGATACCTATGCTTCTTTCTCATTTTAGGTCATTGTGGATTTAAATTTTACGTCAAACATCATTTCCCAGTCAGGCTTGACAAAGAAGAATTCTACTAGTTTAGCTTCTGAAACATGTGGAATTTTTTCACAGAGATAATTGAAACACGGCTTTTCAACAAACTCACCAAAGATGTAACAAAAACTGTCAGCATAGTTTTTACAACCGCGACTAGAAATTGTTCTGAGCACCTGTGCAGGAAACTGTTTTATATAATATGTACTAAACATTTTTTTTTTCAGTACTAGCAACCTCATATATATCCATTACAGCTACTTTTTTTGAATATGCTGGGTGAATAAAAGTTGAAAATTTGTTTTTTAAATCACTCAATTCATGAAATTAAAATGTAAAATGTGAGGAAATGGTAGGTAATACAGTTTGTAGGTATCGTATTTAAATTCAGTACCCTAAAATGCATAAAAATAAGGTATTTTTGGTAGAAACGTATTTCATCGTTGTCCTGTGAAATCTACAAAAGCACCACATTATTAATTGCTCTTAGATTGTAATGCTCAGGTTCACACGCCGGATTTCAAACATTTCGTAAAAATTACATAGTTTACATAACATTAATAACAATACAAGAACTAGGAGTGTTTGTTGATATTAATTAATCAGGTTAATTCAGGATAGCTGTAAAATCAGACCTGCAAACCATACAACTCCTTCAGACATGTTTTCAATAAACATGTCTAATATATAATATACACAAAGTTAATGTTAAGAATGATTTATTTTTATTTTAAGATATATATATATATATATTATTTTTTTTTATATTTAAGCATATTTTTTTTTTTTTATTTTTTTTTTTTTTTTTTTTTTTTATTATTTTTTTTTTTTTTTTTATTTTTTTTTTTTTTTAAGCAACTTCATTTTTATTTTTTTTTCACTCATCTACCTTATTAAGATAAAATATGAATCCAGCAAAACTACACAAATGAGAACCTATCTCTCTTAATTAGATTCTTGGACTAGTAATTGTGTTTATTAAAGTTATTTTTTTAGGGACTCTACTCTATTTAGAGAAGTATTTTATTTACCCTTCCTCAAAGAGTTCTAATTAAGCAGTGTCCATAGTACGCAATAATTACTACATCAAAAATATGAGAAACTTCTTTGATATTTTTCACTAATGTATTGTTTTTTTAATATTATTTTTTTTAAATTCATTTTCGACTGTTTCAACACTTGACAAGCGTTCAAAGCTCCCAATAAAAAAAAAAAAAAAGACTTATTTACATGACTGTGATTAGCCTCATTTTTGGACAAATGGAGTTGAGCTTTAGGGCTCCATTAAATCTTTCAACTCTTCTCGCATCCAGTCCTTACAAACCACAATCCTTCGTAAAATCCTCAATGCACCTTATTTTGTCACAAATAAATTTATCCATAAAGATCTTAATGTTCCATATGTTGCTGATTTCAAATCATATACCTGTCCTTTCATTGTAAACTCAATGCCCACTCGAATCCGCTAGTCTCATGACCTGCCTCCAACCCCGATAATCCTTTGATGGGTCTGAAAAGAAGACAGCGAAGAGACTTTCTCATGTATTGGTCCATGATGACCATGGATAAATTTCCTAGAAACAACTGCTATCTTACAATTAGAATTGATATCTTCTATCTTGCAAGTATCACCTATCTTATGTTACGAGTTAAAATATGATTAGATGTATAAAATATGATTCTATTTGGCAACTGATCTACCTCTGATTAATTCTGAAGTTTTATTTGGATAGTCATCTTAGTCACCAGTCTAAGCGGCCACACCGTGACTTGCAGTAAACCTTTTTAACTGAACTGCATTATTCTACCCGTTTTACGGTATACGTACGATTTAATTAAGAAAACCGTTTAGGATCAAGTTACTTGAGAAGGCGTTTAAGATTAATGTATCCCTTTTTAACAGGAAATTTCGTTTTTCACCTCCAGTATATAGAATATATCGACAGGTCGAATTCAAAAATGATTGGACTGAAGCCCGTATCCCATGAAACAATTCTAATATTTAAAAGTCATATAATTTAATTGCTTTAACGTATTGTATCCGATTAATTACGAAAGACTTATTTACATAACAGTAATTAGACCGATTTCATCTCGTATCCAATCCTTACAATCCAAAGTACCTAAAAAAATCCTCAATGCACCTTACTTTGTCACAAACGTACTTATCCATAAAGACCTTAATTTTGCGTATATTGCGGATTTGACTCCCGCCCGATACCTATCCTTTCATATTGAACTCCATACCCATTCGAATCCACTAGTCGCCCAACTTGCTTAACATTCAACTCCCGATAATGCTCCGTGGCGTCTAAAAAAAAGATTACGTAGATACCTTCTAATATAGAACTTTTCTTGTGCTGCTAGTGAGTAGTTCATTACATATTATTATGATGTTATTATAATTATTTCCTAAAATTTACTTATTGTATAAATTTATATAGCCTAAATATCAATAAATAGATTTTTAAAAATAGCTTTTAGAAACTCGATGAATCAATAGCAAACTGAAAACATGCGTTATTAAATGATAATTGCTTACCAAAAATAATTATAATCTACAATAAAATATTTAAAAAAAGTGAGGTTAATTTTTTTTTATTAAGTTAATATTTCATTTCTACGGCAACATTTTGAAATACCAGAATTACCTTCTATGAATACAAACCTTGCTAGAAAGTTACAGAAGCTGCAAAAAATATTTTCGTGTTCAGGAAAAATACTGCCATTGAGTGGAAGGCACAATCTAGTTTTTCGAAATTTCTTGCTGGCGACATAACACTTACAGACGATACTCGTTCGTGCTGTTCTGTTTTTAAATCAATTTTTTAACTTACTTAAAAAAATAACGTATTTTCGCATGATATGTTATAAAGGGAACAGTCTAGAATGCTCGAGAGGTATTTAAAATTATTTTTTGGATTTCTCGGGTACAACATATCTTTTTCTGTTATTCGACAAGGCTTCGGTTCAGTTAAATTATCATATTCCTAAAAACTTTCCAATCTTTTTGACATCGTCACATCGACGTTCCTCCTTATTCCTCTTGATAGATCTCAACTAATCGGTTAGTATATCATCTTTGGTTGATATTGTTCCTATTACAAATCTTTTATAATTCGTTCTTTTTTATTTAAATAGTTGTAATTTAAATATAACATTCAATGATAGTAATTAAATGTTAGTTCAACAAATTTTACTATTCTCTTTAAATTCAAGGTAAATTTATTAATTTTATGTTAACTACAAAAACATTATTGTGCAATTTTTTCTTAGTCCATCAACTTATAAATTTATACTGAATCTAAAGACAATAGTAAAATTTGTTGAACTTAAATTTAATTATTATAATTAAATGTTGTTTTTTTCCTCTCATTTATTGATATTTACAACTGTACAAAAATATATACATTAAGTAAATGTGTTGATAGTGAATACTTTCAATATTGTGAATCAGTATAGTGAAAATAACTTGTGAAGAACTACTCAGTAGTAGCACTTCAATAAAAATCTACACTAACAGGTCTCTAGGCCATCTTCTTTTCATACGCCTCGGAGGATTATCGGGAATAGAGTGGGAAGCAAGTTGGGATACTAGTGGATTGGAGTGGTTATGGAGCTTACTATGGAAGGATAGGTATCTGGTCTGGGCTAAATCAGTAACATAAGGAACATTAAAATCTATGGATAATTATTAATTAATAATTATTGGTCACAAAGTAAGGAGCATTGAGGATTTTTCGAAGGATTTTGGATTTCAAGGATAGGATACGAGATGAATTGGTTTAGTGGAGCCCCAAAGCTCAACTCCGTACGTCCAAATAGGTCTAATCACCGTCATGTAAATGAGTCTTTTGTAATGAATTGGGAGCTTTGATCGTCTGTCTTAGTAAATGTTGAAGTAGTCTGTAACGGAGAGCAGTTTCTTATTGTTTTAGTCTTGTATGTGGATTCCAAGTAAGACGTTTGTCTAAGTGGAGTCCTAGGTAGCGGATCTGTTCAACAGGGATTAATGGAATATCATTTAAGGATACTGTAGGATAATTGAATGTTATATTTAATTTTTATATTATACTACTGTCAAATATTATTTTTAATTCTTTCATTGTTCTTGTATAAGTATTCTGTTTTAAATCTTTTTTTTTTTTTCTTCAATAAACGAAACTAGACAAAAAGTATCATTTTGTTTTACAATGTATTATTAGTCTAATCCTCAGAAGGTAATGTGGTTATTTTAATATAGATACTTCATTAGTTTATTTTAATTCTAATCTTCATCTTACTCAAACTATTAATGCATTTTAAACATAAAAAATGGGAAATTTTTTTTTTTTTTTTTTTAAGGATAAATTTTATAATAACAATCATTAAATTTAAATTTATATTCTAAGATGATGAAATTAGCTGTTAGTTTTTCTATCTAACTGTAATATCGTACCGGTTCTATCGTTGATATATTGTGAATTTTGACCTTTCACATTCTAGTTATAACTTGGCGGAAACCTGAGTCGACTTCTGCGGTCGGGAAAAAAGAATGACATAAATTGTCAATTTATTAATTATTAAATGAACTATAACTGTAAGTATAATTTTAAATTAATAATTAATTTATATTAAAAATTGTGAATATAAAGATAATACGAATTCCTGTGACAGAGTCAACTAAGGCTTTATTAGATTTATTTATTATTTTATGCCTAAGTAGCATGTTGTAATACTTGATGATAGCATTGTTATTCTTTTCAGTAAACTGCTAATCAAATTTTGTATAACGTTGCATAAAATTTAGTTAATTCTCGAGGAAATGTGAAGATTACAGGATTATAATAACATGAATTGAATGTTAATAACCTGTCTATCAGTCCTGCCACGTGGATAAATAGGAAAGTGAGTCCAAGAAAATGACTTTTTTTTTTTTAGTTACTTATTAAAATTTTTAACTGTATACAAAATAAAATAAAAATACTTATAGTTAATGAGATAGTAATGCTCAAAATGCTCAAAATAACATGTCAATTGCTTGTATAGTAACTACTCCATCGGTAGCACTCCAAGAAAAGTTTTATAATAGAAGGTCCCGAGGCCATCTTCTTTTCAGGCTGAAATGAATGTCATGGATTTGTGAAACATTAAAACTCAACTCCGTGAGTCGAAATAAGTCTAATTACTGTCATGTTAATGACTCTTTTGTAATTAAGTGTAACTTTGAATGCTTGTCTAGTAAACAATGAAGAAGTCAACAATTATGGGCAGTTTCTTGTCGTTTTAGTCTTATATGTTGATTCCAAGTAAGTTATTTTTCTTGGTGAAGTCCTTGGTAGCGAATTTCTTTGACAGGATCCGTGGAACATAATATTTTTGGAAAAAATGAATATAATTCAATAAATTGATTAAGAAAAAATCTTGTATTAGTCACATTTTTTATTTACAATAATTAACTAAGCATACTTTATCAATTTTAAGAAATATATTTCATATGCAAATATTCTCATCCATTCAAATTAATATAGCAATTTTTTAGTACAAATAACATAATTTTTAAAAATGTATTTTTCTTTAATAATTGTTTTATTGTATATGTTTATAATGACGTGCAATTGAAAGAATCACCTTTTCTTGCCTTTATAACATCTTCCGTACTTTTCGGCATATTTCTAAAAAGTTTTTTAATAAAGTCTTGGGAGATCTTTTCAATACAGCTGTCTTCAGAATTTGAAGAGTGATAAAAGACCCTGTCAGCGAGCCTTCCTCTCAAGTTTGTCGCACTTATGTTCTGGGACTAGGGTTAAGGTCTGGACTTTTTGCTGGACATTTCTGGTTAAGAAACACTGTTATATTCAGGTAGACAGAAACATAAGAACACATAATAATATTACATATTTATAAGTATACGATTATAAATGTCATAAATATATAATTTTAAAAAATACACAAATGTTGACACCTAAATAGGTAAAATAATTTTTATAATGTAAGAAATAAATTAAATAATTCAAAAAATGTGTAGTATATGCATTCCAAGACTCAGTATCACAATAATGAAATCTTTGCCAATTAATAATCATAAAAATTACCGAATGGCTGAAGATTAATTCTATCGTATAGACCAATAAATAAAAAAAGTAGAAAAACTATACGTTTGGGCACGAATCAGAGCCTTAATCACTAATGGTACTGCTGTCTCCTTCACGGAAAATTTATGAAAGCTTTTTTGAAATATAATGAAAGATATTTTTTATTTATAAATAACTAAAATTCCTCCAAAAAGTAATAATCTTCAGGGAGTCCTCAGCACCATATATGGAATTTATATTTTCAATTTTCTCAGTTGTTTGTAACATTTTATAAATATTTTTATTTATTTCAAATCATCACGTTATGCTATATATCCATCTAAATAAATTACTTCTTTGATGATGAGTCAGAAAAAAATTTTCTTTGTATTTGAGCTTTAAATTGTTATTTCTCTGTTAAGAGCATTTGGTTGTTATGGAATTTCTATAAGAGGTTCACGTTTGATCCCGTCTGAATAATTTGTTATACAGCATGTTCTCTTTCCAAGCACTTCTTTAACTCTCTATTATTCATAATGGTGGTAAAGTATCCAATTCTTGTAGTTTTTCGGTATTAGTGGAAATGAAAGATTTTAGCTGTATAGGCAGTTAGTCCAGTATGTAAATTTAAGAATGAAAACCATTTTAATGAAAAAATTGTGCGAAGATCGTTTTTAGAAATGTAATGAAAAAAAAGAAGTGAGCTTTGAAAGGAGATCAGGATTACAAAGGTGTATTACTTGAACGTTTTATCAATTCAGAGCTCTATTCGGGACAAATGTAAAGAACGTGCGATGCTCGAATTCAGCAATACCCAAGTTTACATAAACGGAAGCAAGTCTTGTTTTTATAAGAAAACGCTAGTTTTTGTTTTAATAGCAGAAAAACTATATGATTCGAATGCAATCAAGCATTTCACTTACCTTGCATATAGTTCAGACCTAGAACCAACAAAAGACAACTTGTTCAGGCCAGATGCTCATTTCCTATGTGGAAAATCATTCACTACCTTGAATGAGGTTAAAAATGGAGTTAGTTAGTTATTCGATTCAAAACTAAAAAAAGTGGTATCATGAAATGATGTTTTTTTATAATTAGGATTTGCTTTAATGCTTTCCTTAACCCAAGTTTCCAATGGCCTCCCTCCATATTCTTCTGTGTGAAGTCAATTTCTCTCTTAGGCCACGTCCCATCATGTACTCTTCTATTTTCTTTTTTTATCTTCCATACACTTTTATCGTCCTTCTATTCTCGACCAATATAGTTCCGATGGTAGCCTTCTATCGGACATTTTTCCTTTATATTTTTCATTTTTTACTTCTTTCCTCCAGTAGATTTTCGCTGATTTGCACCAATAGTCAATTTCAGTGGCGAGAAGCTTTTTCAGGAGATTGGCCTTTATTGTTTATAATTCCGCTCCATATGACATTATACAGGATGGAATACTTTGAAATATAGAGAGTGAGTATATCCTACTGTGTAAAATACAATTGGGTAAAACTAGATCAAAAATGTAGCAAAATGCCGCAGATCTTACCTTTCTATTCTAATCCTTTGCAGATATACGATAAATCAAAGACTTTTTTGAGTAAACCACGTTTTTTTTCCATATAAGCTGTAATATCTCCATTTTGTTTAAATATTTTTCAAATTTTGACCACATTTTAGGATTTAGCATTAAACGTTCTAATAATAGCTAAGTACCTGTAACCTTGAATTTTACAAACTTGGTATCTAAAGAATAGCTTAATTGGGGAAGTCACAATGTTTTATTTTATGTTAAAACTGTACAAAATATATACATAAAGTAAATGTGTTAATAGTGAATACAATCGCATATGAATTACTTCTGAAGAACTACTCCAGAGTAGCACTCCAATAAATTCTTCATTATAAGGTCTCTTGGACATCTTCTTTTCAGAAGCCTCAGATGATTATCAGAAATGGAGAGCGAAGCAACTTGGGAGACTAGCGGATTGGAGTAGTAATGGAGCTTACTATGGAAGGATAGGTATCTGGTTTGGGCCAAACCAGTAACACATGGGACATTAGGATTAGTTCATTTGTAACAAAGTGAGGAGCATCAAGGATTTTTCGAAGGATTTTGGATTGTAAGGATTGGAAACGGAAAGAATTAGAAGGTTTTGTTGAGCCACAATTGTTATGATCACTTAAATTTTGATTTTCACATAAAAAACAACTCTATTCATATGGCTAATCCAATTAATATTTAAATTAATACTATTATTTTTTTTTTATATACTGAGCGACCATTATTTGTTAGTAAGTAAATAGTATATAAATTCGGTAAAAAGCGGGTAATTAAAACATTTTATTTAAATAGCAAACAATAGATTCAAAGCCCGACCACAAGCTTGAATAATAGACAGATATTCCATCACCGGGCGAGGCTAGAGCAGCTAGAGCAAGCTAAAGACTGACACCGCCTAAGGATGTAATTAGAACACTGGCGGCTGCCTCCATTTTTCCTAGCTAATTGCCCTAGTTAATTACTTCCCTCGAGGCGATGTCAAATTTCCTAAATCGCCGTTTAGTATAATTTTTCATCCTTAGCTACTCCTTCAGTGGGACCTTTGAATTCACGAAACAAGGTGTTGTGGCATAATTCGCTTGTAATTCAACTGGAAATAAAGAGGCGATTTAAAACTTTATTTGGCCTTAAATAATTACAGGAATGGCGCTGTAGGTTTAACTGCCGAGTCTTTACATCGCTGGTATTACGGAATGCTGTGGGTTTTATTGTGTAGAAGAGAATCTTAAATGCTACTTTCTTTAACTTTTACTAAGACCTTGGGCCAAACTAATGTATTTTTATTGGCTGTGTGTAATTCAGGTAATATAGCTTTAACTCTTTGTCTAGTTTTCAGGCCATCAATTGACATTTGCTCTCACTCAACCTCCACTGGATATTAAAACCAGTGACAGCTCAGAAAGCAGCGCTGGGATCTCTTTGGCTATTGACTCCCAATGAGTATGGGACAGACTTGATTCGGGGTTCCCCAGGCTGGGTGTGTCTGTATTCTATGTATACAGTATGAATGTTCCTTAATTTTTGTTCTAATTTTTTTTTACTTTTTCATGATTGTAATCATTTATTTTTATTTTCTATTATTATTTTTTGTGTGTGAGTGTGTATTTGTATACATTGCATGAACGAACACATCAATATCTATATAACCTATTTAATTTATTACCCTTTACTGAGGCAGATTTTAATACCCATTTGAATAAAGGATTAAAAATTTGCCACCTGTGATTTGTGTTTATCGTGGTTCATATTGCCTTATGACTTCTGAGAGACACCCATCCGACCCTTTGATCATCTCAGTTTAGATCAAGGAAACATGGTACACGTGTTTCGAATAGGTATATTTATATACATTGGTATGTTCAACCATTTAATAATATTAGACTCTAGTGTGACCTTGATGCGGGAAAGAGTTATTAGAAATATTAATATTTATTTATAATATTTCATGTTTTTATTAATGAGTAACAATAAATAATCTATTAATTCATTAACTATTTATTCTTTTAACAATTAATTTATTAATAAATAAAATAATTGTTAAAAGAGAAAAAATTGAAAATAAAATATAAAGCATTTATTTATTTTTTAAACAAATTTATTGATAATTTTGTTTTGTATGCATTACATAAAGCTCGATAATTTGAGGAAAAAAATGACAATGACATGTCAATAACATTTAAAGAACTACTCATCAGCACTACAATAGTTTCACATTAGAAGGTCTCTTAGCCATCTTTTTTCAGCCACCTAGAAGGTTATCGGAAAATGATTGTGAAGCTAGTTGGGAGACTAATGGATTCGAGCAGGAATGGAGTTTATTATGAAAGGATAAGCATCTGATTTTGTCCAAATCAGCAACATACGAAACATTAAGATCTTTATGATAAGTGACATTATTAGGAGCATTGAAGATTTTACGAATGATTTTGGATTGTAAGGATCATATAGGAGAAGGTTTGGAAGGTTTAGTGGAGCCACAATGCTCACCACCGCTTAACCCTATATTTTCTTAAAGTTGAACCCTAAATTTTCTGCACGATATTAATCTTCCTACCTAACTTTACCTATGTGATCAAACCAAGAAATACTTTGGAAAAACAACAATTTTTGAAAATTCAGTAATTACAATAAAATATACACTCACATAAGAAAGAAACATATACTCCTTAATTAATCTAGTTTAAGCGTCTCTTATCAGGTATGTTTAGTAATTATTATACGTACATTTTAGTTATTTTCATTCTATCATATTTGTTAAAATATATACATATAAGCTATTTTAATTGATTTTATTTATTCATTTCTGATTATTATTATTATTTTTTTGTTATGCGGTTTTTTTGTTTGTTTTTTGTTTTTTTGTAATTTTTCCTACTGTTTAGAGATAAACTTTGAATTGTAAAGCCCATTTACTATTAAATAAAACTACATTAATTATGCAAGCCGGAACATGAATGTTTAATACGAATTGTTAATTGTATTAATGTAAATAAAGTATTATTATAACTATTTAAAAAAAAAAAAAAAAAAAATTGTTCTAGACAACTTTAATTTGAGCTGGTGAGCCGGCTTTTTTTTAGATATTTTAAACGATTTTTAAAATCTTTTTTTTTTTTAGATTTAATTATGTTTTACTACAATTTTGAATTCTGGATTCATTTATGTTCTTTGCTGTAGAAATATGGTCAGTAGATGATTCGTTCCGCCTGATTCTAGATAAAGTAGCCATTAATTTCCTTTTAATATCCGTGATTCGTCTAGCTAGGGCTAGTTAAAGTTCTAAGATTGCTTGGAGGAAATATTCAGAAATGTTTAGTTGAATTTACGCTATAACTAGCATTTTTTGAAGATGTGGAATAGTCTGATTTTTTTTTTTTAGAGGAAATTGCTGTTTTTATAAAAATAATAATATGTAATCCATTTTGGAATCTATTCATACAATATGTGGCACAAAAATAAATAATATCTGATTATACAACATAAATAAAATTAGTAATGGAGAGAAAAATAAGTATAAGATGAAATAAAAGCTACCTTTTTTGAAAAACTTTATTTAATGATATTTACACTTGCATAGAATATGTGTTAATATTATAAATAATATAATTTATAAATATATAATATTATATATGAAGCAAATATCCGAATAAAATAATTAAGCTAACTTGAGAAGCAACCACCCTTTGATAGCTCGTAAATGAAATTTTTCTATTAGGATTTCTCTAGACCATTTTCTTTTCAAATGCCTCAGAGGTAAATACGGAATAGGAAGCAAGTTGGGAGACTAGGGGATTTGAGTGAATATGAATCTTATCGTGGAAGAATAGTTTTTTGGTTGATAGAAATATCAGCAACATATGGATAATTGAGAACATTGTGAATATATTTAATTACAACGTAATTAGAAGTTTTGTGGAATGTAACAAAAAAAATAGATTGCAAGGATTGGATTTGAGAAGAATTTAATGGTTTAGTGAAGTCCCAAAGCTCAACTACGTATGTCCAAATGTGTCCAATTACTGTCATATGAATCTAAGTCACGTTTATCTTGATGGAGATCTAAGTAGCGGATCTGTTCAAAGGGAGTTACGACCATAGTTAATAAATATTATTTTATGAGATTTGTTTGGGTTTATTGTATTATTATTTAAAATTTTAATCTGTTCTTGAAGTTTTATGAAAAGATATTTAAATCGAAACTGAAATTCAATATTTAAAATAAAAAATAACTGAATAAATAATATAAGTCTAATTATAAGGTTTGTTACTGTCAACATAAGAACTATAGTTCGTTATGCTGCAAAACATACCTGCTAAAGTTAAATGAAATATTTTAAAAATTCTTCCGAATTCATGACACAATAGCAAAATATTTCTTTTATCTTATTTGAAACTTGAAAAAAAAAAAAAAAATTAACCGGCGCATTGTCTATACCCTGCCCGCGTAACACAATAGTAACTCCATTCAGCCTACGCTGGGTCGCCGGGCACATCAGAATATTTGTTGATTCAAGTTAGGTGAACGATTTTATTTATTTATTTATTTTATTTTATTATTATTTTTTAAGGCATTTGGAAGGTATTAGAAATAATTAAATGTATGAGAAAATTAAGAACGCCATTAAATAATGTGGTTTATCTCAGATAACGTCAATTGTTAAAAAAAAAAAAAAAAAAAAAATATATATATATATTTAGAATTTTAAGCATTAACGTAGATCAGTTGAGCTAAATACAAACTGGTTAAAATATGACATAAAAAAAAAAAAAAAAAAATTAATTCTGGACTGTATATTAAAATGACACCGCTCTAAAGGTGTGGTTCCGCATGGAGCAGCCAGCCGCAGCAGCTGCAGCCGGCTGCAGCTGCAGCGTTCAGGGTGGTTCCGCATGTAGCTTCCAAACGCGGCTGCTGAAGTTCATCAGTTCGTTTTCTGGTGATGATTTCACAAAATATAGAAAGAGAGTTAAGAAAACGTGCTGGAACAACAATTTTATTATTTTTTCAGACGATGTATAAAGTTCCAGTTTTTTACTGTGAATAAAATTTTAATTTAAATTAATTAAAATTTGAATTTTATCATGTAAGATTATTGATAACTTACACTTTTATTATCTTACATAATGAAAATTATTTAACGAAAATAGGGTTGTCAATAAAATATTTACAGTAAAATACTGGAACTGTAGACATCGTCTGAAAAAATAGTAAAATTGTGGTTCCAGCGACTTTTCTTTATTTTATTTCGTCTTTTTTTATATACTGTCTTTCTATATTTTGTGAAATCATCAAGGGGAAAATTTATATATATATGGTTACCAAAGTTTCTTGTACCATTTTAGACTTTTTTTTTTTTTTTATATGGCATTTTTGAAAAACAATGCTTAAAATACATTCCAGAACACAATTTTCAGATTTATAAATAATTGGATGAAACTTCAGGTTGAAATACCACAATTTATATACATATATATATATATATATATATATATATATATATATATATATATATATATAATATAGTTTAAATTTGTGTGTGTATATATATATATATAATATATATATATATATAAATTGTGGTATATTTCGACCTGAGGTTTTTTCCAATTATTTATAAATGTATATTAAAATATACCAAAACCCTATAATTGTATTCTGTAATGTATTTTAAGCATTGTATTGAATTCATAATCGGCGACGTGGAGGAAAGTGGACGTCGACGAATTATAAATCAGGAAATAGCGGACGTGAAAACAATTCCGAGTATGACGCGATAAATAGAGGACTCTTAGAAGTAACCGCCGAATATAGATGATTTAGACGACAATCCATTCCCTTAGGAATCTAGTAACGAACACGTAACGAATTTGTGAACCCGAAAAATGTTAGCAAACATAGACCAAGAAAAAAATCAAATAATATAAAAGGGGAAATACAAAAATAAAAATTAATTCACATAAACCATTTGGAAAACGCCGATACGAATTAAACATTATGCTAAATCAGAAATATCGCTCATTCATTATTAGAACAAATACTCGAACCTAATAAAACATACGGGATAATTTTGTAAACCACCTAACGAAATGAACCGAAAATTCTATGACGATTATTTTAGAACAATACAGCAAACTATAGAAGAAAAGAGAATATCCACGTCGGTCAACATTGATAAATTATAAACTAAATGTAAATGACGTCGAAAACCCGAAATGAACAAATAGAAATTATAGATAATTATCATTTAGGCAAAACAAAGCATAGGGGTATAAACGAAACCTTCGAAAAACTTAAAAAAGAACTACATATTTTCCAGGGATGCAAAATAAAATAGCGAGTGCCTATATTAATAAATGCGAAACTTGTAAAGTACGAAATATGACCGAAAACCTATAAAGAACCAAAGGTTCAAATTACACCTACACCCGAAAGACCGTTTCAGGAATTAATGATTGACATTTTTAATTTAACAACTGCAATAATTTTCACAGTCGGTAGACAACATTTTCGAAACTTATTTGCTCAAAACCCTACAATCAAAGAACGCAATTATATTTGTAACGCACTGATAACTATGACATACTTTCCCACACCTCTACAAATATCATTAGACCAAAGGGACGGAAAGGAAAATAATTTAGTAAAACGTTTTGTGAGAAAATAATAGTTATACATTTATTCCCCAGCCAGCCACTCAAACTCTTTTGGGATTATGAACAGAGTCCACTCTACCCTAAACGAATATGAGATAATAGGGAAAAGAAAAGATAAATGTTCTTGCAGCAGCGAATTAAGGATTAGCGGTAATAGCGTACACAGAAGACTTAAATACTAAGTACAAATTTAAGCAATGAAATTACTTTAGGAACCTCCAGATTAGAGCTCAGACGAAAACACCGACTGACGGAACAATTACGTTTAAAATATCACAAGCGACAAACATTATAATAACCTTACTTAGATCCAAAATCAATGACGAAAGAAACCAGGACTGAAAAATTAAAATAAAATAGAGAAGAACCTTTGAGTTATTCACGCCAATAGGGATGTAGAATATTGAAAGCATAACCCAAGCAAAAATAAAAGTTAGAGCCAAATTAAAAAAAGGTAAAGGTACTAAGTAAAGTATTTTCCAGGGGGAGGCAAAATAAAAATAGCGAGTCTAGAGTAATAAATGCGAAACTTCTGTAAAAGATTACGAATATACCGAAAACCGATAAAGACCAAAGTTCAATAATAAGAGACTATACGAGACCGTTTTCAAATCACCATATTGCCAATAATTCAAAGGCCCACTAGAACAAAAGATGAAAGAAAACACTCTATTTCAGCCGACGATAATGAATCCCATTCGCGTAACATTTTTCGGATGTCTCGGATAACTATGACTAGATAATGATTCTGATTTGAAAAATATTTAATTTTATTTAAAACAAGATTTTGAAAATGTCTAAAATCTTTATTTTAAATAGATCATATAATGGTATTCGGAGTAATGTTATGTTATATTGAAAGAATTATCTGTACTTAAATGGACAATTGACTGTAGTTATTTTAAATAAAGTCGGACTTTTATGGTGTTGTAAAAATATACTATTAAATGTTAATATATGTAAAAGATCATTCAAATTATTATTTATTTCACAGTAATATTCGTCCGATTATTTTGTAATTAATATTGAAGTCACCTATCATAAAAAATTAGGATACTATTATTTTGTCTTGGTTTTCAAAAATACCATATAGATCGGTATGAGGTTTTTTCCATTAAAAAAAAACCCTAAAGTATTCTAATGTATTTTAAGCATTGTACATTAAAAAAAAAAAAAAGTCTAAATGGTACAAGAAACTTTGGTCATGTGGGTTAGCATACTACAGACGCGAAGGAGTGCGTCTGGACTGGTCCCTAGAGCAGTCCGAACGCAGCAGCCAGCTTCTCAAATTTCTGGCTGCAGCCGCAGCTGCTCCCTCTTGCAACACTTCTATTAAAACCAACTGAAGCAGTGCTCAGCTTCCAGCCGCTGCGTCTGGCAGACGCAGCTGCTGCAGCTGGCTGCTCCATGCGGAACCACACCTTAACCTGGTGTTCAAAGTGTCGAACTTAAATTTAGGAATGGGCAATCGGGTTTTCTCTAAATTACAACCTATTTTCTTAATAATTGGTATTATATCAACTAATCTTTCGATAGGCGCCCGTATCTATCAGATATGCAGCAGAAATGCTTATTACATTTTCTTTGATCCTGCACCGTCTTGAGATTTCTCGTCTTTTCTACCCTCTCCTTTTGACCAAAACCTAGCATAGTCTTGACCGAGGATTCCTACGTCAAACCGATCCACTTAAGTTTTTGAAATATTTTATTTTAATTTATTAGTTGTTATATTTGTAATTCATCGGTAATTTAAAGTAGCATATAAACTGACTTTACACTTGGTTAAAAAAAAAAAAAAAAAAAATTAAATACCTTTTATGTGCCAGCTAAGCGACCTCCGATTGTATCATTTTATATTATATTTAATTTTTTATTTATTACTCTTTTTTTAATGCCACTATAGGTCATGTTTACAAAAAAAAAAAAAAAAAAAAAAAAAAAAAAAAAAAAAAAAAAAAAAAAAAAAAAAAAAAAAAAAAAAAAAAAAAAAAAAAAAAAAAAAAAAAAAAAATTAAAAAAAAAAAAAAAAAAAAAAAATTATATTTTTTTTCTTGCTCCCTTAAAAAAAAAAAAAAAAAAAAAAACAAAAATATTTAAATTAAATTTGCATAGTAGTTTTTTTTAAACCCATAAACCAAGTAAAAAATATCAATTACCATAACTGCATTTAAAACCATGTATTTAATGTAGATATTGTGAGATATATGTAGGCAGTTTATGTAGTTTGCAGTATTCAAAAAATGGTCTAGGAGGCGCGCCTATCTGAAGGTTAAAGAGGATTTCATTGTACCTAAGCTCCAGGTATGCAAATTGATTTTCATTTTAAATGTTTTCTAACATATTAATAAATCAATAGATATTTTATTATTTATTATCCGTAAAACCGGAACCTTCTCCATACTTCGATTTTTAAGATATAAATTGCTTATATTGGTAATAGTTATAACCTTTTATTGAGTAATTATTACAATCCACAACTGTGGGCAATTATTTGATCACATTCATACATTATATACAATGAAAAAAAACAAACAATAATAGTGAAATGAAGTAAATAATGAAAAATAGTTATATTAGACAGAATAACGTATCGAACGTGAACTTCTTATTATTGTACTATTTATAGCTCCCGAATGAATGTAAAGAAATTACTAGTTAAAAGACACACAAAAAAACAAAAACAAACCTTTTACTGACTCATAAAAAAAAAAAAAAAAAAAATGAATAAAAAAAAAATTAATTAATTAATATATATTAATATATTTACAAAAAAATTTCTATCGGTTGACTAAATAAAAAGATGAGCTTTGCCTATACTATTGCGCCCCTTAAAATTATTCTTAATATTTTTGGAGAAATTTCGATTATTTATAACTTTTAAATTAATAATTGCGATATTATAATATCTTATATAAATTCTCAGTTAAAGAGATTCCGTGGTTTAATTAATTTCACATTAAGAGATATTATCATTGCCTTTCTCTTAGCTGTAAAGTTAGATTATCTCGTATATATTAATTGTACTATCTAATTAAAATAAGCTCAAATCTCTTTCGAGCATTGCCCTTAACTTTTTGATTAGTTTGCTTTTCAATTTAGGATAAGTGATTCTAAGACAATAAGTCCCCATTTAAACGCGACTAGAGTATTAAAATTTAAACAATAAATTGTATAGTTTATTAACTAAATAAATGGCAATTTCGGAAATAAAAATAAAATTACGAGATCTCTTTCTGAGAGGGGACTTAAAATTAGTAAGCATAATCTGTAACTCCTGATTAAGTTTTATTTATTAATGATCATACTATTGTATTAAATCGTATACACTGACTGGTTTGAAATTCAACTTTTTTTTTTTTTTTATGTAGAGTTGTAAATTTCAATAAATGTAAAAATAAATAAAAAATATAAGAGAGACCTGGGATGGTTGGGACAGTGAAATTTTATATTAATAGGTTGGCATTACTGAATTGGCTTTACAGCTGTTGATCACACTCCTGAGGCAGGTTATAATACTGTGCTTTGGCGCCCAGATTTAAATTTTCTGAGAAGAGAGGTAAGTTTTTCTTAATTTTCAATGCAAAAGTAAATATTTGAATGAACCTTAGGATAGTATTTTCTTAAAGACAAAAAACCCTGCCAGCGTCTTAAATAAACATATAAAACTCCTATCAATTATCATTCGATTCCAACAATCAATCTTGAAATGCTAACCTACATGTTTGTCAGGACCTCGTATGGAACAAAAAAGTAACCTAAGGGATGGTTGGGAAACTTGATCTCTGGGACGGGTGGGACAGTGTCCAACCACCCTGTTATATTCTTGCAGTTATTTATACTTTGTTACTTGCATTTTCTTATTGTTTTTTTCTTTACAGAACCTTATTTTTCAAAATCATGCCTTATTTATTTATTGGTAAAAGTGTTTCTTTTTTAATTTAATTCATACTATTATTTGTGTAAGATATATGTAGAACTATTTTTTTTATGTATACGTTTATCATTTAGTATATAAAAATATTGAATTCTAACTAATGTGTTACCTAATTTATGAATGTCTCAACCATCCCTTATCGCTGTCCCAACCATCCTGGGGCCCAGGATAGTTGGAACACTTTTAAATGTTTTATATTTTTGTTTTTTTACTGACTTGTTTTCATTATTATCATTTAGAATAAATCATACGTACTTATAAAAAAATTATTAAAAAAGAAAAATTTTTCAAAAGTTACTAAAAAATAATTGTAGCCCTAAAAAAAAAAAAAAATAAAAAACTTGTCCCAACCATCCCAGGTCTCTCCTATATATCAAATTTATTGAGAAAATATTACTGCCTCAAAGTGGGTATAAGTAATATAGATGACTAAATGGATCAATTCACACTATATGTACAATCAGAAATCATAAAATAAAATAAAAATAAAATAAAGAACCAAATGATAAAGAATAAAATAAATATAGGGCAAACAAAAAAAAAAAAAACCCTCTATCTATACAATGTATATGAAAAGAAAACAATCAAATAAATTACGTACAAAAAAAAAAAAATAGAAAAATATATATATATATATATATATATATATATATAAATGTAAATGTAAAATCAATTCAACACATTAGAACTGTATTGGAAAACATAGCACATTTAAGAAAATAATTCCGATTAATCTGTTAGATCAAAAACCTGTAGGCTACATTGTCACATGGAACAAGATCAATATTACACTTTGTGGAATGGTAAAGATAATATTAAGTACGTTTACTTATTTATAAATGTATATTCATCTTTCAAAGATCTTTAAATTCATTTATAAACTATTTTTTTCCGAAGCAGACTTAAATCTTTTCTTCATAGTGTTTAAAATAATCAAATTTTCACCAGCGAAATTTCCTCTTGGGATGACACTAATTAATGATTGGCCTGTTAATGTCCAATCCCCTTTGGTCAAATAATTACCTTCCGCCAATAAAATCCGTCAAGACGTTAATTTAACCGGAGAGATAACCTGTAGCCAGGGAGCCCTTTGATCGGGAATTGCCAGAGGACTTCCTCCTAAGATCGATGGTGCATTAAACCAGTTGAGCGGAACCACTAATGGGTTCCCTCGTTCCCCGTGGCTAAATGTTTTCACTAACCATTAAATTATTCACACTATACATTCGTTTGATCTACTGATGAAATCTTCCTTCCTAATAGCGCTAGATGTAAGTTCTCCGGTATCTTATTTTATAATAGCAATTATCATTAGGGACCGGCATTGTTAGAAAAATATCGATATTCGATTTTAAAAAATATTGACAGTATTGTGAGCTCTGCATATCTATATACGATACTTCGGTCACCAAAAGTATCCTGATATTTTTTTGTTATTAAATGCCATTATAACCTGCGACGCACAGTGGAACAAATGGCCCAAATTTCCAGACGTGTACGAAAAATTAAAAATAATATATTTCAATCTCCGACCACTTTGTACCTTCTTCTAACCTCTGAAAAAAATGCAAAAAATCGTATCTAGTGATTATGATTGTTCCTGTAAATTTTTTTAATTTTACTGATAATTACATCTCAAAATCTCAAATGACAATTTACTTTCTAGTTTGTACTAGTCTATTTAAACTAAAAAAAAATAGTAGTGATGGTTTTATCATTAGAAAGAATTAGGATCTTGTATCTAGGATGTAATAATGACATTTGGAGTAACTTTCAGGGTGTTTCGAGTACATTATTGCATGTTGAAGTCCAAATTTGTCCAAAAAATGGACTTCATAGAATTTTACCTTAGGTATTTAATGAGATAAATACGTTCAACTATTTTCCGAATATGGCCGAATTAACCCATGGTTAGGCATAGTTTATATACTTCTAATGTTGCCATTCGACCTAATTAAACCATCAACCTTTATTTTTATATTTACCTTTCCCAGTTATGAAAAACAAAACAATATTTGTAATTTTTAGTTAGGATTGTATTTTGTTAATTTAAAAATGTTTAGACTTGATCATTTTATTTTTTCAAGATTTTCCACATTACAGTAATGGTAATAGGCGCCCTGCAATAGGTGCATATATTTCTACGTGTTCTCATGCATATATTTCTCGACATGACATTTAAATATATATTTATATAAACTATTTTTATAATAATACATAAAATATTTTTAGAATAATACTAAAATAATTTAACTTTAATTTAAAATTATTGAGTTAAGATGAAATTTAAGCAATAATTATTACATGAATTTATACGCTAATTGATGAATAAAATAAAAATTGGAGAAAAAAATAATTGAATAAAAAAAGAGAAAAAATATAAGAAAAAAGCGTATATATTATTAGAAGTAGGTAAAATTATATTGACAGTTTATCTATTAAAAATTCCGATCGACGAAAATGGCATACAACACGTATAACTTGCATAATGGTAAACTGATTGATTTGCAGATTTTTTAAATTCGATAGGGCAAATCAAAAATCATAGATAATAATATCCGTAGAATCAAAACACGAACAAACGAAAAATGGATTTTTTGGACAAACTATAGGTTAACAGAGCAAAATCCTGAAATAGAGGGGGGGGGGAAGGCTTTAGATTCGAATTATACACCCTTGAAAACATACCCATACAAAATTTGAAGTCAATCTAATAATTTTTATAGCCTCAAAATGTGATTAAAAAAAAAAAAAATACTGGTTCGTTCTACTGTGCGGGGCACAGTGCGGCGCTTTTACGGTCAAAGTAGACAAAAGTCATACTTGACGGGAAAGGCTTATAAAATGTTTATAACATTTTAAAAACAACATTAATTCGACATATTTCAATTTCTTTAAAACGGGCTTTTAAAGGAAACTCTCAGTTGATCATTAAACAAATATATATCAAAGATGTTTGAATACAAATGATACTACGCTGAAAGGCACAAAAGAGCAAGTTAAAGAAGATGAAGAAGAAGAATACAAATTAAGTTTTTTTAGACTTAAAAAATAATAACTAATATCACAACAATAAAATTTACAATACATGAATTGATTAAGGTACATCTGAAAATTATATTGAGTCACTGCTCGTTGACATACTCTCATCAAGTGACGTAGATGAAATTGAAGTGAATCCATAGAATATTCGTCATCGCCCAAAAGATATTTTTTAATGTCCTCTAAATTGTGCTTTGAATTTGAGTGGCTTGCTTTCCTGCTTGCAGATATTAGAGGGTCCGAAGATATTAAAATATTAATATATATACACACATATAAAATATTAATTACATCAATGTTTTTCAGGTCTATGTTTTCTGAAATAAATAAACAGAGAACCATTCAAAGCAGTTCAAAACAGGAATGATTTGTATATTCATGATGTATGTTTGTTATTAAATCAAAATATTTCAAAAACTCTCTGAAGAATGATTAGGGTCGAAATTGAAATACGTTGCTGTGTTTACACCGCACCCATAAAATTCACTAAATTTAACCTTTTTTTGTCATAAAAAGTATTTAAAGTGTAGATAAACACATGATTACACGTTTTAAAATGTATAGGTACATGGTAACAGATTGAAATACTCAATATACTGCAAACATACCTTTATGAAAATTAGAATATGAAAAAAAAATCACAATAACTAGAAAAAATAATTACCTTATGAAACATGTAAGTAATGTTATATTTCATTGGGCATAGTTATTTCACCATTTTCAAGTCTATTTACCTCATCAAGCGTAAAACGTCTTCAGCATCATATTAACGGGGTCTGTGTGACCTAAAAAATGAGGTAGGGTCTAAAAATAAGTGAAGTTTGAAAAAATAAAATAAAAATAAATTATCCGTGATAAAATACGTTATCATCGAAAAATAAGTTACCCACGGAAAAAAAAAAAAAAATGAAAAAAAAAGTTACCAATGAAACAAATACGTTACATTACGTAAGAACAAGAGGACATTTTTCTGTTAGTTTTTTTTTTTTTTTTTTTTTTTTTTTTTTTTTTTTTTTTTTAATTTTATAAATATATTAAGAAAAAAAAAATGTTGTTTAAAGATATTAAGGGAAAAAAAATTATTCAAAGGTAATAATGAAAAAATGGTTACTCACCTTCTTCGATGCCTGCCATATTAAAACTTCAAGTGACGTTGATGTGTACTTAACATTAAATAAGGGCCCAATAAATTGAAAATGTATCGATGAGACAGATAAGCGATCTGCCAATTGTTCATACATGATTTCTATCCTTTGTTTTTGTAATATGGGTTTAAAAGCTACAATTCCATATCGTTTAGGTCACTATGAAAGGATTACTAAAGGAAACCAAGTTGGAAAAAATAATCGCATTTTTTGAATGGACTTTTGTCCATTGGCGAACTTACATACTCAAGGAGCTGTTTTCGCACAAGCCGGAACTTGTCGTCGGAATGACTGATAATGTGACTCAGCGGTAAGTCTTTCCATAGATGCTTGGAACATGGCTTTTAGAGATGTCAACTAACGAATTCATAGGTCCCCCAGTAGAATGCACTCGCTTTTAAAACATTGGGAGTAGTTTTCCCAGAGGTGCGGTGTAAACACCGCTAGCGCGACCGACGCAACGCTGAGTATTCTAATCAAGTTACAATGCCTGCTTATTTTATTGTTTTAGCTAATTTATGTTTCGACACAGAACCACTGCTCCACCAAATTCGTCTCATATGAATTTAGTGTTTTGTATATAGATATTTTGTCATATTACTTCCCTAATGTGAGAAATTTTTATTGGACATATCTTGTCCAGTACCTCTTAGTACCAAAAAAAAATTTTTTAACCCCTTAGTGTAAAAAAAAAAAAATGGGTGAAACTAGATTAAAAATGTAGAAAAATGCCACAAACCTCATCTTTCTATTCCAATCCGTTGCAGATATATGATAAATCAAAGACTTTTTGGAGGAAACCACGTTTTTCAACCGACTTCAAAAAAGAGGAGGTTCTCAACTCGTCTGTATTTTTTTTTTTTTTTTTGTGTGTATGTTACGCGATTACTCCGTCAATTCTGAATCAATTTTGATGATTCTTTTTTAGATCGGTAGGGCATACTTCAGAGGTGGTCCCATTAAAAATATTTTGAAATCAACGCAGCACTTTTCAAGAAAACTCAAAAAAACAGTTCATTAAATCACTTATTAAGTGTTTTTTTGATTTTTCTTAAAAAGTGCTGCGTTGATTTATAAATTATGTTTTATGGCATTACCTCTGAAGTTTGCCTTACCGATATAAAAAAGAATCATCAAAATTGATTTAGAATTGACGGAGTAATCGCGTAACATACATAAAAAGTAAAATAAAAAAATACAGACGAGTTGAGAACCTCCATCAATTCTGAATCAATTTTAATGATTCTTTTTTAGATCGGTAGGACATACTTCAGAGGTAGTCATATAAAAAATATTTTGAAATCAACGCAGCACTTTTTAGGAAAAATAAAAAAAAAGTTAATAAAAATCACAGTTATCATGGAGTTATAGTACTATAACTCCAAGACTGTTATATAACCTTACATTTTAAACATATTTATGATTATGATTATCTAAAATCTCCATGGTAACTAATTTGAATAATTAACAAAAAATAATTTACATATACAGTCAACTCTCGATGTGTTGTACTTCGATAAGCTGAATTATGAAAAATAACTCGAACAAAATCTGCGGTCGGAAGTACGTTACACTTAAATTTCACCTCGAGAAGACGATTACAGACAAAGAACGTGAAAAATTGTGTCGGAAATTAGTAGAACTGAAAATAGGGTTCAAAAGAGAGAACTTCTAGGACCACCTCTATGAAACGAATTATTAGAAGTTATCGCCTCTATAACTCGAACTCAAATTAAAAGAATTTCATGTGTAATTTGTTTTCCTCTTTTCTGTCATTGTTTGTCTTTTTAGTTCATAGCTACACCAGTCACTTATTATTAGTTATTCACTCGAGTTGTTTTACAGTGGCTATTGAAATTTTTTTTCAATTAACTAAAAGTTAGAATTGATTTGCAAAGTGGAGAAAGAAGAAAGAAGTTGGGTGTTTGTTGCTAGCGAATTCCGAATTCCGCGTAGTTCTCTTTCAACCGTCCTAAAGAATAAAGAAAAGATCGCGACTGCTGGAAGGCGGTAACTCTACTTTTAGGCACCCACACAGAAAAAAAAAAGCAGTTCAGTTGAAAGTTATATGATAAATTGGTACCGGGTATTTAATTTTCTGTATCAACGATTTGATACGATGCGTAATTTGATATGTATGTATGTACAAACAACATACACATACCAATTAATGAAAAATATGCGTAATGACTTCAACTCCAATTTTGTGTTCAATTTTCCCACTTACATGAAGATAAGTGGAATTATAACCTCGATAAGTCTTTGTTCAGTAAGTCGAACTATAGTTCAGGGTAGCTTGAAGATCGAGAATCGACTGTATAAACAGAAATACACTCACCACTAAAAAGTGAAAAATAAAAATAATTTTTAGAAAAAAAACAAAACCGACTTCAAGATTAAGCCTTCATATATAGAACTGAAAAGTAAAAAATAATATTTTAGTCGCTTCGAAACAAAGAGAATTAAATGACAATCAATAAAATTATCGATACTTATATACATATTCACAATTTATGATCAGTTATTTTTGGAGTCGGTGCCAACCAAAACAAACAGAATTCGAAAAAAAAAAATGTTAATTATAAAGATCGAAAAAAAAAATGTTAATTATAAAGATTCCCCCACTATTTCAACACCGCCACACCGCTGTTTCGTGCCATTCGAAAGTTTGTTGCAAAGGTAGGATTAAGCTGCCCTCCTTGGCTGGCACCGACTCCAGAAATATCTGATCATAAATTGTGAATATGTATATAAGTATCGATAATTTTATTGATTGTCATTTAATTCTCTTTGTTTCGAAGCGACTAAAATATTATTTTTTACTTTTCAGTTCTATATATGAAGGCTTAATCTTGAAGTCGGTTTTGTTTTTTTCTAAAAATTATTTTTTTACCATAAAAGCTGTAATATCTCCATTTCGTTTAAATATTTTCCATACTTTGACCACATTTTCGAATTTAACATTAAATTTCCTATAAGATCAGAGTACATGTAACCTTGAATTTTACAAAATTGGGGTCTAAAGAGCAGCTTGATCTTAGATTTTCAATGTAACTTATGAAACCCAATAGGTAGAAGTGCCTTCCCCTGTAAAAACATTCTCATCTGTTCATAAAATTCACCTTAAAAAGTGCTATTCTTCAACACAATCTGCATTTAGAAGCTATCGGCAAAATTGAGGTCTATGTTCATTATCATTGGGTTTTAAGCATTACATTTAAAATCTAATAAAATAAATCCTAAATAATAATAATAAATAAATAAATGTAATAACATCAGATCCTTTGATCTGGTGTCCCTTATTGACAGTTTTCCCTTATTTTCTATTAAACAATATTTTTTCTTTATTTTATATTCCGATGAAGAGTTTATTATGTTTAAAATGCATATTTTCATTAAGGGATTGTCATAATGTTTTGTCTACACCAGTAACTGATTTGTATGCCAAATGAGAACACTATGTTTTTTCGGCTTTAAAAGTAAATTTCTCCATAAAATCGAAACAGAATCATTACGTTTAACATATCATGCAAAATCTTATTAAATTTGCAAGTTTTTGTGAGAATTGACGTTTTGTGGATAGGTTTTTCGAAGAACGGTGAGCGTTGAAGTTATATAAGACATTGTGAGTTCCCCAAAAAAGGTGAAGATCAAGCTGTTCTTTAGATACCAAGTTTGTAAAATTCAAGATTACGAGTACTCAGCTATTATTGAAAATTTAATGATAGATCCGAAAATGTGGTCAAAATTTGAAAATTATTTAAACAAAATGGAGATATTACAGCTTTTATGGAAAAAAAACGTGGTTTCCTCAAAAACGTTTTTGATTTATCGTATATCTGCAACGGATTGGAATAGAAAAGTGAGGTTTGCATTTTGCTACATTTTTGATCTAGTTTCACCCAAATGTTTTTTTTTTACACTAAGAGATACTCACCCTGTATGAATTGTTATATGCATATTAAAACTTGTAAATGTCAATAACTATATGAAATAAATCGTTAATTATACATTTAAATAATTTTCCAATACGAATCACACGTTTTTTATGATTTACTTTTTCTTGAAAAAAAATTTATAACATTTTCAAGGAAATACTCGATGGATCTTGAATACCGATTACCAAGACAAGGAAATGTATCTGAAACATTTTCAGAGCAGGCTAAATAAAAAGAGTTGCCTGCTCCACTTTTTTTCATAGAAATCTAATAAATAAAACATCAAAACATAATCAGAAAGAGACATAACATCTTCATGAATATGGTATACGTTTGAAAGTAAACAAGGGGATAGGATAAAGAGAACTTCTCTGATTCTCTGAAATGTCTAGTCAACTTACAGATAGGGTTTACAATGTAATATTCTTTTATTTTATCATTTTCTTAGCCAATGCTTATTCTACCATTCATTTGTTTCAGTGTCTGTGTTCTTATGTATACATATCATGTATATAGTATGATATAAAAAGTAAAAAAGCATATATTTACATATACAGCTGTACCTACTCAAGATAATAATTGTTTTTTTTCTTTTCTGCTGAAAAACATATTTCATACATTGTTACAATGGTTATGAGACTGATACAGAAAAGTTAGATTCCCAATTGGATCGTATGATATTTATTTAGGGTTGATGGTGGTTAAAGGAAATGAATTTCCTCTTGAATTAAGCGTTTCATCATTGGCTAAAATAGGTTTGCCTATGAGATACAATAGGGATATGATTAATTATTTCTTTTTTTTTTTATTATTTAATAATTAATTTGTTTTTTAAATTAAAAATGTGACTTAATTATTATAGGGGGCAATACCTGATGTATCTGATGACGTTATGTGCAGTTTTCATCAATGCATTAATGCTGTGAAAAATCAGTACATTGAATTGAAAAATCGTAAAAATTAATATAAATAAAAAGTAAAATTGTTTTATTGGGTTACTAGGAAGAATTGAATAAAAAAAAAAAAAAAAAAAAAAAGAAAAATTAAAACAGTAAAGAATGGCTCATGGAGTAAAGAACCTAAAAAAACAAAAATAAAAATACTTCTGCCCAAAACTAGAGTTATATTATTCTTAGCCCTTCAAAAAATTAAAATTTTCCATTAAATCTAAATTTAAATTATTTTCTTCGAAAGAATATACCCTTAGTTGGGGGGGGCTTCATTTTTTTTTTTTTTTTTTTTTCCATTTACTTGTTGTACATGTTGTGAGCAGTTGTTAATACTAATTAATTATTAAAAAAAAAAAGAACATTTATTTTCGACTTAATCTACTCTCAAATGGAAACGTTTAGGTCAAAAAAACAAAAACAAAAAAAACAACTGAATATCATTTTTCAAACTTGAGAAAAAAAAAATATAATAAAATAAATAAAATATCATTTTCAGCATGTTTCATTTTATTATCATTATTTTATCAGTTCTTGAAAGACAAGTAAATATATACATATATATATTTATTTATTTCTAGTTTTTTTTCTTTTATTTTTTTTTTTTTGAGTAAATCCATAATTTCATCCTTCTTAACGAATTAAACCTAAATTTACATGGCAAGGCTAAAGCGAAAAGAAACTGCTTGTCGTTTCAGACTACTTCAACATTTACTAGACAAACGATCTAACCTCCCAATCCATTACAAAAGACTTATTTACATTACTGTGATTAGGCCAATTTGGACGTACGGAGTTGAGCTTTGGGGCTCTACTAAACCATCCAATTTATCTCGTATCCAATCCTTACAAACCAAAATCCTTCGAAACATCCTAAATGCCCCTTACTTTGTCACCAATAAGCTTATCCATAAAGACCCTAATGTTCCATATGTTGCTGAGTTAGCCCAAATCAGATACCAACCCTTTCATAGTAAGCTCCATAACCACTCAAATCCATTAGTTTCTCAACTTGCTTCCCACTCCATTCCCGATAATCCTCCAAGACGTCTGAAAAGAAGATGGCCTAGAGATCTTCTAGTGTAGAATTTTATTGAAGTGCTACTGATGAGTAGTTTTTTTCAAGTTGTTACATGTCATTGTAATCGTTATCATTTCAGATCAGATCATTTACTTGATGCACATATTTGTATAGTTGTAAATTTCAATAAATTGATATATATATATATATATATATATATATATATATATATATATATATATATATATATATATATATATATATATATACATATATAAATTTACATGGTAAGGTTGCAATTAATGATTAGTCTAAGCGTAGTGTTATGACCGAAAACTCTCGATTATTTTTTTTATTGTTCAATCAATTTTTTTACTCGGAATGTTTAAAGTAACTCAATGATTAATTATATAAATAAAAAGAGGAATTTTCCAGTTCTTTCAAACAAGTCAAGAAACATCGTAATTGGACCAAGATACAAAATTAAATTAAAATCAAAATGAATAAATGCCTACAATATTTAGGCCAGCATCAAAACACTTAATAAAAAACAATTATTTTTTTTTTCGATGATATAAATATAAGGTTCTTTTTATTTTGAATTTTTTTAAAAAATCAAGTAAATGTGTTGACAGTGAATTCAATGACATGTCTATAACTTGTAAAGAATTACTCACTAGTAGCACTTCAATAAAATCTACACTAAAAAGTCTTTCGGACATCTTCTTATCAGACGCCTCGGAGGATTATCATGGATGGAGGAGGAAGCAAGTTGGGAGTGGATTGGAGTGGTTATGGAGCTTACTATGGAAGGATAGGTATCTGGTCTGGGCTAAATCAGAAACATATGGAACATTAAGATGTTTATTGATAAGTTTATTGGTCACAAAGTAAGGAGCATTGAGGATTTCTCGAAGGATTTTGGATTGTAAGGATTGGATACGAGATGAATTGGATGGTTTAGTGGAGCCCCAAAGCTCCAACTCCAAACTCCGTACGTCCAAATAGGTCTAATCACTGTCATGTATATGAGTCTTTTGTAATTAATTGAGAGCTTTGAACGTTTGTCTAATAAATGTTAAAGTAGTCTGTAACGACGGGCTAAAACTTGTCGTTTTAGTCTTATATGTGGATTATTTAATGATTAAATTAAATTTTATTAAAAAATGAAATTCTGCTAATTAATGTTGATAATTTAATAGTTTATACATTTATCGTCCATAAATTTATATTTATTGCAACAGTTTTAGATGATCGACGGATATTGCCACAATGTTTTTATGAATAATTTTCCCACTGGTTACAGTCCCCAATAACAGTGAAAGAAAACGAGTTTTCCATATTTTCTGTTAAAGTAGTCGAATGAAAAGAGGGGACTTTTTTTTTCCCTCGTTGAAATAATTAAGAAAAAACATCTTTTACTAACGCTCCCTAACTCAGAAAGAACAACTATTTTTATAATTAAGAGAAGGAACGTCTTTTATGTGCGGGATAATTTGAATTTCCCTTTCTTAATATCTCGCCCGCAGGGGAGTGCAAAGAATATCTCATTTTTTCTTGTGTCACACGAAAAAAAAAAAAACTTTAAAACTTTATTTAAGTTGCGATGATCCAGCGAATAAACCTATTCATTAGTATTCATAATATTTATTAACAATTAAAATATTTTTACGTATATTTTTATTTTAATAAAGACCCTAAAACATTTATTATAAGGGTACACATTTGGATAGAGGTTCTAGCATAGCTTTGGAATCACAAGAAGAATTAAATTGAATTTTTATGAATAATAAACAATTTCATGTACAGAATTATGTTTGGTAAATATTTGAGCTCTTTGCTGTAGCTAAATTACTTTCATTTTCGCAACGATACAACAGAAAATAGTAGATAGGTTTATTTTAATGTGAACCATTAAATTAATAGTTCAAATGTTGTTAAAACATTTGTACTATACAAAGGTTAACTAACTAAAAAGACTAAAAATTAGTTGTATGTATGATAAGGTTCTTTATTTATTTTATTTTTTTTTTTGTAGTTGAAATAAAATATTATTTAAAGAAAACCAATTTTATTATTCGCTATATTAGTTTTTATTTCTTGTATCTTTAGAGGCAGTTTATTTTATTTTTCTTAGTTTATTTTATATCATTGTACATATTGTATGAATGAGTCTCTGTCATCAATATTACTCATTACCCTTGAATGAGGCAGCTTGTAATTATTCAAATAAAATTTTTATAACTAATAGTCTAGTCAATAAACACTTTGTAGAGTGCATGGAATATGCGATAATTTTTGACTTCATAGCTTCGTTAGGAATAGTTAGAAGGTAAACATACTAAAAGTCCCCGCCGCTGGGGGGTGAGCTAACGGGGGGGGAGGGGAGAAGTTCCATTTTTTTGGTTTTCCCATAATATTTCGAAAACTGTTGACTCTAGAAAAATATGTTTCAAATAAACATAAAAGCTAATTAAATTTACTATAAAATTTATAAGATATACATTTGTCGTAATTCTAACCGTTTACGAAATATGCGTTATTGAAAATCGGTGATTTTCGGAAAAAAAAACAAATGTCACCTCACTTTTTTACGTTCCACAATCGTTTTTCAGAAAAAACGTCAGAATCAAAATTGATGAGCATTAAATTCACTTCAATATCATATGTATTTGATTCTAATGTTTAACAAAAAAAGAGGTAAACATATAAAATAAACATAAAACATAAACTTAAAATATACAATGTACATGTACAATGTACATATAGGTGTAATATATAAAATAAAAATATGTGTATATATATATATATATATATATATATATATATATATATATATATACATATATATATATATAGCTAAATAAAAGGTTTTTATTCGAAGTTACGTTACGCTTCCAAAAGTCCCTGTTCGGGCGCCAGCTAAATAAAAGGTTGGCGGGACTGAGTTTTCAAAAAGAGATTTTATTGAGAAGTACATACATTATATCAAGAAAAAAAAACACAATTTAAAACTTAATACAAAACTTCGTGTTGAACATCTGTGAGTCCTACGAGTGACTGTAGCAGAGTGTCACCGAGGCCAGGTGGAGGTGGCCTTTTATAGGGTTTCTGGGAGTGGGGATATCATACATTTTATTTATATTGTTAAGTCCATAGAGGTACCCATAACTATATAAATAAAATGAAATAGTAAAATTAAAAAAAAAAAAAATAAATAAATAAAATAAAAGATAAATAATAGTAATAATAAAACATAAAACAAAATTAAATTAAAAGTTAAAAATACAATCATACTCTATTGACAACATACACCCATCCCACGGTTGCCCCAACCATATATGTCTCTCTACTGATGAAGAAACAAGTCAGGTAATTATTATTTTTGATTTTGTTTTTTTTTTTTTTTGGGGGGGGGGGGGTATGTAGGTTGTCAAGGACGGATAGTTTTTTGGCGTGGGCTAAATCAGCAACATAAGGGACATTGAGATCTCTATGGATTAGCTAATTGGTAACAGTATAAGGAGCATTAAGGATTTTTCTAAGGATTTCGGACTGCTAGGATTGGATAAGAGATGAAATAGATAGTTTATTCGATCCCCTAAAGCTCAGCTTTGTATATCCAAATAGGTCTAGTCACTTTTATGTAGTCTTTTGTTATTTATTGGAAGCTTTAAAGGTTTTATTTCAATTAATTTAGTACGTAGAATAAACCGAATGCAGCTTAATAAAGGCCTGATGAGAAATGTTTCTAAAGTGCTTGAAGCAACCTTAATTCTGCTAAATTTAACTTTGTGGGGGGGGGGCGGAGCATATTTTAATAATCCTTATATAAACTTAATTAGAACTATTATATAAGGGAAGTCATCTGAGATTCTAGAACTAGTTGAATATCCTAGGTTTTGGGGTCGCTCAATACTTGCTTGAATACTCTCTTTATTAAGTTCTCCAAAAGACTTAAATATTTATGAAAACATTTAGGTTAAATTAATATTAAAAAAATACTTGCACCTTAGATAGTGAGATGAGTAATAAGACCTGAAGTGAGGAAGAAAAAATAAACAAGTTGATTGACAAGATGTCATCAAATAATGCCGTATAAATAAATTTCATACTTTTTTTTTTACCTATTTAATGAAATTTACAACTGTATATAAAAATACATACATTTAGTAAATGTGACAATGACATAAAATAATAAAAGGACAATTTCTTGTGAAGCAACTACCCACTGGTAGCACTTCAGTAAAAGTTCTACGATAATTGAGAAGGTCCCGAGGCCAACTTCTTTTCAGAGGTCGCGGAGGGTTGCCAAGAATAGAATGGGAAGCAACTCAGGCGACTAGGGGATTTGAATGCTTGTGGAGCTTACTATGAAAGGATAGGTATCTGGTTTGTGCTAAATCAGCAACATACCGAACATTGAGGTCTTTATGGATAAGTTTGTTTATGACAAAGTTAGGTGCATCAAGGATTTTTTAAAGGATTTTGGATTGCAGGGATTAGATATGAGTTAGAAGGTTTATTGGAGCCCTAAAGCTCAATTCCATATATCCAAATAGGTCCGATAACTGTCATTTAAATGAGTCTTTTTTAGTTAAATCAGTAGTTTTGAACGTTTTCCTAGTAAATGTCGAAAACTAAAATTAATTTGGTTAATTTTAAAAAGATTAAAAAAGAGGTCTGGGTTTTAATTTAGTTCGGGGAACTATGACCCAGATATGAAGATACTCTCTTAAAGATGTCACCTTTCCTTTTTCTTGATCGTTGCCCACTCAGGAACCTTTTCTGATATTTTATTATTAAATCACTCTTGCCAAAGTTTTCGTGCTGCAGACAGTTTTAATTATTTGAATTTAAAGATATTTCACTCAATTGAAACATATTCCATTATTTTACACCCCATTACCCGTTTCACCTTTTTTCTTTTCTTTTTAGTAGTCATATCTTTTCAGCTATCTCTTCCTCTCTCTCTCTCTCTCTCTCTCTCTCTCTCTCTCTCTCTCTCTCTCTCTCTCTCTCTCTCTCTCTCTCTCTCTCTCTCTCTCTCTCTCTCTCTCTCTCTCTCTCTCTCTCTCTCTCTCTCTCTCTCTCTCTCTCTCTCTCTCTCTCTCTCTCTCTCTCTCTCTCTCTCTCTCTCTCTCTCCTCTCTCTCTCTCTCTCTCTCTCTCTCTCTCTCTCTCTCTCTCTCTCTCTCTCTCTCTCTCTCTCTCTCTCTCTCTCTCTCTCTATCTCTCTCTCCTCTCCTAAAATCACACATGCTCCTCTTATATTCCAACCCTTCCTCGTATTCAATTGCAAATAAAGCATTTTTTATGGTGATTTCAGTTGAATCAATACCAGTTAATCAGCTCAATAAATATGTGTTTATTAATATATATATATTTATAAATCTGTGAGTTGTATATATTATATAATATTTTATTTTATTTATTTCAACATTATTCTACTATCTATTGGTCAAGGTTAATAAAGTTACCTTTTCTTTTTTTTTTTGTTTACTTATTTATCTTATATTTCCTTTTTTCTTGCTCATTTTTCATGGGTACATTTTTTTTTTTTTTTTTTTTTTTTTTTTTTTTTTTAATTTCATATTGTTAAATACGGATATATTTATTTTTAATTTTAATTACTACTGTCTACATCAAACTGTACCTTGTTTTATACCCATTGTTACCTTTTCCTCAAATTAATGCAGCCTGGTAATTTTACCGCAATCCTTTTTTCATGTAATTCTGACATTTTTTTTAATTCTTTTTATTTGAGTTCATTAGAAATATAAAATATCGTAACGGGGTATAAACGTTGTTCATTGTGCATAGATAGTCCGGCCTCTACTAGCTAACAATTTCGTAATAAATTAAAATTTAATAAATAAGGAGAATTCAGCGATGATAGTGAATATTGATATAAAAAATCATCACTATGGGGTCCTATCATCTGTCCTCAATCTATGTTTTTTCCAGTCACCCCTTATACTAGTATATCCTAATACCAATTTACCCAATCCTAAAAACCCCATGCCTCAACTATATTAGGTATATCGTTAAACCGTTTGGTGAATTGCGGATAAAACTGACGCTAATGATGACCGAAGACGTGTAACATGACAGTGCGGCAAACCAACTCGGAATGACAACCTGTGACCAGCCCTGGCAGACGGTAATTGTCAGGCCAGCTGTCCACCTGATCATTAGGGATACGGGCATGTCCTAACTCGGACAAGGGTATGGTGGTTGTGCGGGTTGAGGCTGGCTCTCTGTAGACACCGCTATTGCACTAAATACAGCAGGAGGGCCTTGGGGTATTGTTTTTAGATTCAACATATGTCATTATCTTTGAGTATTAATCGATAGTACATGATTACTTTTGTTAGGGAATGTTTCATATTTATTCGCTTATAGAGTTTGTGTGCTGCTCAAAACAAGAAACCAGTAATACTGTAGACTGTAATATTCGGAATGATGTGGACAAAAGAGATCAAGATATGCGAGAGGGATTAGAATAACTAAGGAGTATTAGGTTGTCCTGAAATTAATGAAGAATGACATGTTTTCATTAAATCAGACCAGGCTTTTGACAGAGTCAGGCACCCGGCATTGCTTTACAAGCTCCGTAACTTCCTATTTCATTATTATCCGATCCTATCTCAGTGATAGAACCTTCAAATTAAATCATCAAATTTCCTATTCACTCCTTTTTATCCAATCTGTCGGTGTTCCTCAAGATTGTATCCTAGATCCGTCCTCTACACGGTGCATACAGCTGACTCAGCATGCACGTATGCTGATGTCACATGTTTGTTATCAGTAAATAATAATCCCTGCAAAAAAGATGTCAATACCGCAGGATTAAAAAAAAAATTCTGTCCTACTAGGATAGGAGACTAATGAATTGCTTCATAAGATTCATCTTTTGTATCGACAGACGGTCTCAAGTATCTTGCCGGTACAATGAGCTAGGGTGGATTTTCCTTATTTTCGACGGCAATACTTCCTCGGCACTTTCCTATTCCCGTCATTAAAAACCTTCCTCCATTCACCACCTGAATACAAGATCCCAACCTTGCAACCTATATACCCCCTCACATATAACCGTCTCCTTTGAAAAATCCTTCGTTATCCGTGCTAACTCTTTTTGGAATTCCTTACCTATCCATATTCGCAAAGCCTCTTCCTTAACTTCTATTTAAACATCTTTTATTTATACATCTCCTAGATCTTCAATCTTCCTCAAAAATGTATATAATATATAATAAATGTACATAAGTGTGTTAAAATATTTACTGTTGATTGAATTTTATTTACTATTATTATTTTTTTTTTTTTAGTTAATTTTAATTTTTAATTTATTTTTTCTTTGTTTCTTCCCTCTTTTTTTTTTTTTTTTTTATTATTTAATTTGTAATACTGATGTGATGATTTTTAACTAATCTCAGCCAGAATAAAGTTTATTTTTCATTCATATACGTATTATGACAGAAAGTCTTTGGTTAATTGTATTCCGCTAATCCCTGTTGAAAAGATTCGCTACCTTGGACTCCAAACAAAAGTCTTTCTCAAATGAAGACTACTCAAACATTTACTAGACAAACGCTCAAAGCTTCAAATTGATTACAAAAGGACTCATTGTAATTGAATACTTCATTGGTGACATTAATTAGACCAATTTGGGCACTCGGATTTGAACTTGAAGCTTTACGATCTAAAATCCTTCTGATTTTAAATTTGTATCCAATAATAACGGAAAAATCCAGTTAGTCATAGGAAAACCCCCAAAAAATTTAACCTAACTGACCCTGGCCTTACACCTTCCATTATGGATTTATATCAGATATATGTTAGATCTCTTGATATATTTGATTTCTTGTTTTACATTTTTAAAAACAAGTATATATAATCTATGCAGCAAAGTGCTGATGTTTTGAAAATGTTTGTATGTTTTAGAACTAAAGATGAATGTTTAACATTCGAAACTAGTTTTCAAATAAAATAATTCCAATGGAAGTGGAAATTAATTCATCAATTCTAATTGTGTTGATAGTTCTATACTATCATACTTTCCTCAAGTGAAACATCCAATCTATTCTCTCTTTTTTTTTTTTTTTTTTTTTTTTTTTTTTTTTTTTTTTTTACTTTTCCTTCCATCTATTTAGCGATCATTGAAGCGAAAAACCAATGACACTAAATTAAGTAACGGGTTTGGAGAATTCCCTTAGCAGAGGATGAGAATGTGATAAATGAGCTGAAAATAACATCTTATTTGTTGATCGCCTAATGAACCGAATGGTTTTCTAATTGTTTTTCCAAAACGTTTATATTTGGTCACTAGGATGCTAGATCAGTTGGAATGAACAGTAAGATAATTTTATTTTAAAATAGCAACTGGTTTCCAGATGAATATATTTCAGTTTATTACACTATTTGAGACATTTCCATACACATCTTTATTCGTTGATTTTATATTTGAACTGAAACATCTATAATGGATTACTTGAAGTACCTATTATATATAAGGATCAAAACTATAAGGATTGATTAATATTTTGCCACTACTATTAGATTTTGTTTATTCGAAGACTAATTCCGAATGTTAAATATTTATCATCTGTCCGAAAACCATACAAATAATTTTAAAACATCAGCACTTTGTTATATTGATTATAAACACACACACACACACACACACACACACACACACACACAGGGTGAGTATCTCATAGTGTAAAAAAAAAAAAAAAATTGGTAAAACTAGATTAAAAATGCAGTTAACTGCCGCAGACCTCACCTTTCTACTTCAATCCGTTGCAGATATACGATAAATCAATACATTTTTTTGAATAAACCACGTTTTTTTACCATAAAAGCTGTAATATCTCCATTTTGTTTAAATATTTTTCAAACTTTGACCACATTTTCGAATTTAGCATTAAATTTCCTATAATACAAGAGTACATTTAACCTTTTAAACTTTTAAATTTTACAAACCTGGGATCTGAAGAACAGTTTAATCTTCGCCTTATTTAGAAAAGGCACAATGTCTTATATTACTTCAAAGCTCACAGTTTTACGAAAAAAACTTTCTACAAAACAGCAAATCTTACAAAAACTTGCAAATTTAATCAGCTTTCGAATGATATGTTATAAGTAATGATTCTATTTCAATTTCACGGATAAATTTACTTTAAAAACCGAAAAAATATGGAGTTCTCATTTGGAATACAAATCAGTTACTTGTGTAAATAAAACATTATTACAACCCTTAATGAAAATGTGCATTTTCAACATAATCAACTCTTCGTTGAAATAAAAACCAAAGAAAAAAATTATTGTTTAGTTCAAAATAAAGAAAAACTGCCAATAAAGTGACACCAGATCAAAGGATCTTATGGTATTAGATTTATTTATTTATTTATTATTATTATAATTTAGGATTTATTTTATTAGGTTTTCAATGTAAGGTTTAAAACCCAATGATAATGAACATAGACCTCAATTTTGCCGTTAGCTTATGAATTCAGGTTTTGTAGAAGAATGCCAATACTTTTACATGAACAATGTACTTACCTTCAAAAATTAGCAATGCATCTGTCTCCCAAACAAAAATCTATCATTTTTTTTATTTACAGAATGCTTTGGTGAAATTAATGGTTTTAGAAATATATTAAAAAAAAGAAAAAAAAAAAAAAGAATATCTCTCAAACCACTACCACTTTGCACCATCTTACCTCTCATACTCATACTCATCTTACCCAGAAATACGTAGCAAAATGCTGTGTTTGAGATAAAAAAAAACAAAAAAAAGTGATGAGAATTGACATAAAAATGCACGACATCGTATCTAGTGATTTTGATTGTCCCTGTAAGTTTTTTTTTTTTTTTTTTTTTTTTTTTTTTTTTTTTTTTTTTTTTTAAATTTTTACTTATAACTATATCTCATAATCTCAAAAAACCAATTTCTAGTCCGTACAAGTCTATTGAAACAAAAAAAAAATTAGTAGTGATGGTTTGATTATTAGAAAAATTTAGGATCTTATAAAACAATGATATTTAGTGTAACTTTCATTTCGAGTACATTATTGTGTGTTGAAGAAAACCTTCAATTTTTTTCCAAAAAAATGGATCTCACAGGTTTATTTTTAATTGTACCACCATCCCAGTTATAAAAAAACAAAAAAATATTTGAAATTTCTAGATTAGAACTGTATTTTGTTCATTTCAAAGTATTTAGTCTTAGTTATTTATTTATTTTTTTCAGTTTGTTCCACATAGCAGTAATGTTAATTAATGCGTTCACATGCATATATTTCTCAACATAACGCATATTTAAATATAGCTTTTTTCAACCAAATTCATAATTTTTTCAACCAAATTCATAATTTTTTCAATCAATTTCATAATTTTTTCAACCAATTTCATAATTTTTTCAATCAAATTCATAATTTTTTTAACCAATTTCATAATTTTTTCAATCAATTTCATAATGTGTAAGATTTGTAATTTTTTGTCAAATCAAGTGTTCGAATCACGTCATTCGTTTCGAAATATGATTACAATGTAATTCTTATGTGTAATTCAATTACGGATTATACTCGTATATATATACATAGTTGATTACGGATTACTATTTCTTGTAATTTAAGGTATGAATTAATTATTTTCAGAATAATTCGATTACAATATTTCTTCCATTAAATAAGCAAATATATCGGAATATCAGTTTTGACCTCCACCATTTAAATTTTAAGTTTTCTCTTATTGTTAACGGTTTTGAACTATCGCCATATTTTTCTTAGGGAGAGGAGTGGAGGCTACATTTCTAAATTGAGAACGGCTCGTCCGATTTTAATGAAATTTGATAATTATGTTTCTTTCGTACTTATTAGCATATATTTAGGGTTTTAACAGTTTCATTTATTAGATGGGAGTGAAGGGGGGGGGGGGGGGGGTAAATTTCTAAATTGAGAACGGCTCGTCCGATTTTTATGAAATTTGATAATTACGTTTCTTTCGTACTTAGTAGCATATATTTGGGGTTTTAACAGTTTTATTTATTAGCTGGGAGTGGGGGGGGGGGGGGCTATATTTCTAAATTGAGAACGGCTCGTCCGATTTTTATGAAATTTGATAATTACGTTTCTTTCGTACTTAGTAGCATATATTTGGGGTTTTAACAGTTTTATTTATTAGCTGGGAGTGGGGGGGGGCTATATTTCTAAATTGAGAACGGCTCGTCCGATTTTAATGAAATTTGATAATTATGTTTCTTTCGTACTTATTAGCGTATATTTAGGGTTCTAACAGTTTTCTTAATTAGTGGGGGTGGGGAGAGGGGCTATATTTCTAAATTGAGAACGGCTCGTCCGATTTTAATGAAATTTAATAATTATGTTTCTTTCGTACTTATTAGTATATATAGCTCATAATTTGTAAGATTTGTAATTTTGTGTCAAATCAAGTGTTTGAATCACGTCATTCGTAATTCCATTTCCCTCACATTGTGATTTTAATTCTTGTTTCTTTTCCATTGAGGTATACAAATTTTTAAAAAATATATAAGATATATTTTAATATTTATATATTAAAACTTTGAAATCGAACATTAGATTCACATAATGAATGTTATAGTAAATATATATATATATATATATATATATATATATATATATATATATATATATCAATAGTAATGAGAAAAATATAAAAGATAATAAAAGAAGAAAAAAAATAGAGGAAGTATAAAAAAAAAAAGAAAATGGAACTTACTTTGTTTATTTAAGTATTTCATATTAATATATATATATATATATTAATATGAAATACTTAAATAATATAAATATATATATTAATGTAGAAAATATAAATGAAAATATTTATTTAATAGAATAAGGAAAAAAGTGTACTATTTTACAATAATTATTTAAGTACAATTGTATCTATATATATATATATATATATATATATATATATATAGCATATATATATATATATATATATATATATGCTACTAAATATATATGCCAAATATATGCTACTAAGTACGAAAGAAACGTAATTATCATATTTCATAAAAATCGGACGAGCCGTTCTCAATTTAGAAATATAGCCCCCCCCCCACTCCCAGCTAATAAATAAAAACTGTTTTTTTTAAAAACCCAAATATATGCTACTAAGTACGAAAGAAACGTAATTATCAAATTTCATAAAAATCGGACGAGCCGTTCTCAATTTAGAAATATAGCCCCCCCCCCCTCACTCCCAGCTAATAAATAAAACTGTTAAAACCCTAAATATATGCTAATAAGTACGAAAGAAACATAATTATCAAATTTCATTAAAATCGGACGAGCCGTTCTCAATTTAGAAATGTAGCCTCCACTCCTCCCCCTAAGAAAAATATGGCGATAGTTCAAAACCGTTAACAATAAGAGAAAACTTAAAATTTAAATGGTGGAGGTCAAAAACTGATATTCTGATATATTTGCTTATTTAATGGAAGAAATATTGTAATCGAATTATTCTGAAAATAATTCATACCTTAAATTACAAGAAATAGTAATCCGTAATCAACTATATATATATATATATATATATATATATATAATATATATATATATATATATATATATAATAGATATATTATATATAACCGTAATCCGAATTACATATAAGAATTACATTGTACTCATAATTCGAAACGAATGACGTGATTCGAACACTTGATTTGACACAAAATTACAAATCTTACAAATTATGAAATTGGTTGAAAAAATTATGAATTTGATTGAAAAAATTATGAAATTGGTTGAAAAAATTATGAAATTGATTGAAAAAATTATGAAATTGGTTGAAAAAATTATGAAATTGGTTGAAAAAATTATGAATTTGGTTGAAAAAAGCTATAAATATTTATACAAAACTATTTTTATAATTACACATAACATATTTTTTAGAATCATAAAATTTAAAATAACAGAAAGGAAAAAAAAAAAAAAAAAAAAAGTGTTTAGTTGTAATTTCTTAATAAAATGTATTTTATATTATTATGAGTTTTTGTTGCTTTATTACCACCATTCATATCAAGGGAAAGGTCTCAACATCAAATTTTACAAACAAAAATACAAAGGATATGATCGATATTCTATTTTTTGAAAAAGGAAACTTTATTATAACGCCATGTCCAAGTAATTACCGTTTTCGTCCCACAGAGTGCCGCCACTTTTCTTGAAACGTAAGAGATTTCAGAATTTCGAACAGATCCTAGAAGGAATATAACAGTGGTTTGACCTTTAAATAATCACAAGATCAGTAAAATACTTATTTTTTATTTTTATTTTTATCCACATACAAGACTAAAACGACTAAAAACTGCCCGTCGTTACAGACTACTTCAACATTTACGAAACAAACGTTCAAAGCTCCCAATTAATTACAAAAGACTCGTTTACATGACTGTGATTCGACCTATTTGGAGGTATGGAGTTGAGCTTGGGGGCTCTACTAAACCATCCAATTCATCTCGTATCCAATCCTTACAATCCAAAATCCTTCTAAAAATCCTCAATGCTCCTTACTTTGTGACCAATAAACTTATCCAAAAAGATCTTAATGTTCCATACGTTTCTGATTTAGCCCAAACCAGATACCTATCCTTCCATAGTAAGGTCCATGACCACTCCAATCCACTAGTCTCCCAACTTGCTTTCTCCTCCATCCCTGATAATCCTCCGAGTCGTCTGAACAGAAGATGGCCTAGAGACCTTTTAGTGTAGATTTTATTGAAGTGCTACTAGAGAGTATTTCTTCACAAGCTATTTTCATGCCATTTTATTCACTGTAAACACATTTACTTGTTGTATATTATTTTGTACAGTTGTAAATATCAATAAATGAAAAAAAAAAAATTTAAATCAATCTTATTTAGTCCCTTTGTTTTAAATTCTGACAAATCCAACTTTTAATTTTTGTCTCATTTTATACGATTTTTGATCAATTTCTTGATATATTTATTGCGCATAAATATTTTTATTAAAAGGACATTTTGTAGGAATTGTAGGGATCGTTATTTTCATGACTGAAACTCTATAAAAGTCTATATAAATATAAATGTTATATAACATTGACGTCATTGTTATATCATTTATTCTTACATGTAATATAAGATCGAACTGACTAATTTTATCAATAACGTCTGTTTTGACGGACCAACTGTAAACTAAAGAGGTGGACCGGTACCTCCTAATGTTCTTTAAAAAAATACACTGAAATATCTTCCTGTATATTTAGTTAAATTGTTTGAGGTACGCTTGATGGTATAGAAGGATCAATACAATTAGGATTGATGAATTAATTGTCACTTCTATTGGAATTATTTTATTTAAGTACTAGTTTCAAGTTCTAAACATTCATCTTCAGTTCTAAAACATACAAAATTTTCAACACATCAGCACTATGTTACTGATTATACAGGGTGAGTACCTCTTAGTGTAAAAAAAAAAAAAAATGAGTGATACTAGATCAAAAATCTAAAAAAATGCCGCAAACCTCACCTTTCTATTCCAATCCGTTGCAGATATAGCAATACAAAAATAAACCAACGATATACATGGATTATTAGAAATGCCTTCCCCTGTAAAAACACACTCATCTTCCAATAAAATTCATCTCAAAAGTGGTGTTCTTCAATACAATCTGCATTCAGAAGCTAACGGCAAAATTGAGATAAATGTTCATTATCATTGGGTTTCAAACCTTACTTTGAAAATCTAATAAAATAAATCCTAAATAATAATAATAAATAAATAAATCTAATATCATAAGATCCTTTGATCTGGTGTCACTTTATTGACAGTTTTTCTTTATTTTATACTAAACAATAATTTTTTTTCTTTGGTTTTTATTTCAACGAAGAATTGATTATGTTGAAAATGCACATTTTCATTAAGGGATGGTCATAATGTTTTATATACACAAGTAACTGGTTTGTATTTAAAATGAGAACACCATGTTTTTTCGGTTTTAAAAGTAAATTTCTCCATGAAATCGAAATAAAATCATTACTTTTAACATATCAAATTTTCAAGTTTTTGTGAGATTTGACGTTTTGTGGATAGTTTTTTCGAAAAACGGTGAGCGTTGAAGTAATATAAGATATTGTAACTTCCCCAAATAAGGTGATCATCAAGCTGGTTAGGTCACAAGTTTGTAAAATTCAAGGCTACATGTACTCTGCTCTTATAGACAATTTAATGTTAAATCCGAAAGTGTGGTAGAAGTTTTAAAAATATTTAAACAAAACGGAGATATTACAGTTTTTATGGTACAAAAACGTGGTTTCCTCAAAAAAGTCTTTGATTTATCGTATATCTGCAACGGATTGGAATAGAAAGGTGAGGTCTGCGGTATTTTTCTACATTTTCGATCTAGTATTACTGAATTTTTTTTTTAAACTTAGCGATACTCTCCCTGTATATACAAATGCTTTCGAAAATATAGAACAAGACAAATACACCCTTTCCAAAAAAGCGGTGTATACATCAAGTAGAAAATAGCCTAAAATTCAATATTTATGAATCATTAGAAATTAAAAATTTTTTTAAAAACCGATTCAGATTTTTCTGTAAATGACCAGATAAACATTTCTAATAGTTCCATTTAAATCTGTTTCTAATAGGAACAGAAAAATCCAATGAATCATATGGGAAATCCCATAGTAAACCCCAAAAATTTAACCTACCTACCCCCTTCCCCCTTTCACGATGAATATATTTCAGATATCTGTTAGATTAGATAGATTAATAAAGTTACTCATTATGTTATCAAGATTCGGTATGTTTCAATGCTTTAATACTTACCTCACCGGTCTTAAAGCCTAGAGATTTATTTACTCCTCGAGTAGGTTCTATTACTCTACACTCTCGGTGTAATTAACTAACCCAATTAATTCATTACACCAGAATAATTAATTAGGATGCTCATTAAATCAATCACGGTTGTGGGAGGGAAATATTTATCATAGTGTTACCATCTGCTCTGCTAGTCCATACACTAGATTGGCTAACTAAATTCTAGTATTTCATTAGCAATTACAAAAATATAAGAACATCAAAATTTTATTATAAGGTCAGAGACGAATCATTTTAAGTTAGAACAATTAAATATCACTTAACTATTTTATATAAATTTACACACAGTTCACATTAACCTCGGAATCAAGCGGTGTAGTAAACGAGGATAAACCAAATTGCATGGTTTTAATATGAACATTTTAATATATAAATTACATTACATTATATAATCTCTCGTTGCAGGCTTGCCCGATTTCTTAAGCAAAACATTTATATAATTTTAACAAATAATTGAAATATTATTAGTTTATCGATAAAAATCAGGCATAATATATTCAATATTTTTTTAAATTATAATTGTAATTTTTAACCTGATTAAAATTGCACTGATTAGGTGTTTGATGATTACGTAAAAACATAATTAGGCATCCAATTTTTAATTTCAATGTATGATTTACTAATCTAGATTGACAAAGACTAAAAAGAAGCTCACAATAGACTGCATTATGAGTGTTTCAACTTAAGACCGTTGAATCATATTTTTACAAACAATATAAAAAAACAAAGGATCGACATTTTGATTTAGTAATATTTTTTTATCTAGCATAAATAGTTTTATTGATTTCAGCTGGTTGCATCTTAATTTCTATCGATAAAAATATATGACAGTGTGGTAAACCTCGTCTATGCTACTCAGCATAGTACTTTTAATCTTAATGATTGTAACTAGACAAGCGAAAGCTTCCAATAAATTACAAGAGACTCATTTACATGACAGTTATTGGATCTATATGGACATACGGAGTTGAGCTTTAGGGCTTCTCTAAACCATCCAATTCTTCTCGAACCCAATCCTTACAATCCAAAATCCTTCGAAAAATACTCAATGCTCCTTAATTTGTCACTAATAAACTTATCCATAATGATCTTAATGTTCCATATGTTGCTGATTTAGCCCAAACTAGATACCAACATTTCATAGTAAACTGCACTCCCAAACGAATCCATTAGTCTCCCAACTTGCTTCTCATTCGATACCTAATAACCCACTGAGGCCTCTGAAAAGAAGATGGCCAAGAGGCCTTCTAGTTTAGAACATTTTTTGAAGTGCTACTAGTGAGTATTTCTTCACAAGTGATTTACATGTCATTATAATAATTTCCTCAAATTTACTTGATGTAGATGTATTAATAAATAGTTTTTAAAAAAAAATTCTTAGAACTATGAAAATGATGTATTTGAAAATTGGTACTGATGTGATCAATCGTTTTACCATTTCAAACTCGATTAAATAATGGTGCTAACTACGACTTTTTTTTTTTAATAATAAAATAGAATTTGAAATTCAAGTATCTGGGAAGCATAGTAACGGAGAAAAATGATGTAGGAGCTAACATTAAAGCCAGAATAGCAGCGGGAACAAGGTGTTTTTATGCGATGGAGAAAGCTCTACGGTTTAAAAGCCTTTCCAGACGGGCAAAAGTTACCATATACAAAACTGTAATAAGACCAGTAGTGACATGTGGTAGTGAAACATGGACACTAAAAAAAGAAAAGTCTCTACAAGTATGGGAAAGAAGGGTTCTGCGAATGATACATAGCCCAGTCAAAGAGCAACAAAGGTGGCGCATCAGAAGCAATGCAGAGCTCAGGGAGACGGATGTTGTCACTGTTGTGAAAAAAGCGAGGTTGCGATGGCTGGGTCATTTGGAGAGAATGGAACCTCAAAGGATGCCAAGACAAATGTGGACGGGAACGCCAGGAGGAACAAGGAGAAGAGGCAGGCACAGGCAAAGATGGGTGGATGATTTGGAGGGAGACATTCGGCGGCTGAATATCCGGAATTGGAGGAACGTGGCCGCAGACAGAGAGGAGTGGAGAAAGCTGTGTGCAGAGACCCAGGTCCTTCATGGACTGTAGGTGCCCGATATCGAATAGAACAGAATAGAATTTAAATTTTATTATCTATTTCAAGCTCTATATAATACTGTACCTTTATAACGTTTCGTGTAGAATGGCGCTCGCCAACTATCGGTCAATTTTTCAAACTTCACTGTTATCTAAACTTTTTATCGTTTTTTTAAATAACAAATTAATTAAAAATCAGTACTTTTTATTATTGCTTAACCTTCTTGGAACTATAAAGATGATGTGGTTAGAATTTAGTACAGATTTGTCTTGTATTTTTTGTGGTTAGTTATTACAAACAAAAAATCGGTTGTCCTTTTATATAATAATATAGATACTCTTCTTACAACTTGCCATATTAATATTCAATTTATATACAAATATATTCTTGTTAGGTTGTTCGGAAAACACGGCAGGCTGTCTTGCTTAAGAGGTTCATTGAAAGACTTCTTCCCTTGATCACGATGTTCTGCTAGCTTTTGTCCGTGTAGTATCGTTTTAAATATTCCACTGATCGCCGTTGAACAGACCCCCTACGTGGGAATCAATCAAGACAAACGTCTTACTTGGAATTTTCATAGAAGACTTAAAAGCAAGAAACTGCTCGTCGTCGACTACTCTAACATTTACTAGACAAGCGTTCAAAGCTTCCGATAAATTTAAAAAAATACTTATTTATAAGACAGTAATTAGATCTATTTGGACATACGGAGTTGAGCTTTGGGACTCTACTAAACCATTAAGCACTTATCGTATCCAATCCTTACAATCCAAATACTTCGTAAAATCCTTAATGGTCCTTATTATGTCTCAAATAAACTCATCCATAAATGCTCCATGTGATGAATTTTGAAACTGCTTGGACTACTATTTAACTAGAGCGTTCAAACCTGATAAATTTAAAAAAATACTTATTTATTAATTAGATACATACGGAGTTGACTCATTAAGCACTTATCCAATCCTTACAATCCAAATACTTCGTAAAATCCTTAATGGTCCTTATTATGTCTCAAATAAACTCATCCATAAATGCTCCATGTGATGCTGATTTGGTACTAACTAGATACCTGTCCTTTCATACTATATTCTATACCCACTCGAACCCGCTAGTTTCAATTCCTGTCTGAAAAGAAGATGGCGGTTCTTTATATGTTATTGAAAAATCATTTTAAAAAATCCTCTAATTTACTTACTGTATATATGTATACAGTTGTAAATATCAATAAATATTTGTTTAAAAATTATAAATATAATATATCATTAAAAAAATATATTGATAATAATGCAGCGTATTGTAATTAATAAAACTATTTTGAAGCTTTGTAGGCCGAGTGCGTTGTGGAGTGAGGAGATTTATTTTTTGGTGGTCTCACAGAGAAAATATCAGTCTTTCCACGATGCCTAGAATAGGGTGGCAACCTATAAGTAAACTGTCCTTCCTGCTCTTCTTGGAGTACTTAAGGATGTTAACCCGCAACAAACAAGATCAAGCAAATTTTTTTCATTCAATTTATCTTGTAGTCACTAAACCATAGACCTGGAATAAGTTTCAGATAATCAAATATTTATTAACAATGCAAAAAAAAAAAAAATAAAAAAAAAAAAATTAAAAAATAATATAATTTAAAAATATATATATATATATATATATATATATATATATATTATTGCATTATCATGTTATGTTCTCTAGACGTTTAGGCCTATCCCTTGGTTTCTTTTTATTATGAACATAACATTTTCATGAATTATCCATTACCTAATAGTCTATATAATAAAATTATTTATATTCACAATCAATTTACGATAAAGGAAAGCTTTTGTTAGTCTAAAAACTATTATTTTTTTCAACTATATTTTATCCTATGAGTGGGCGATGTATTTCGGAGTAGAAACAACTAGACAAATAGGAAAATGTAATTTCGGATACAGTTTATGTGCACAAACATTGAAATTTTACAAGCCCGTCTAGAAGCTTTGCCCTGTAAATAATGATCCACCTAGTAAATACACCAAGCGAAAGCTTTTTAGACAAAGTTCGTTGACGTGGCTAGACTTCATTGATATTTATGGATAACAATTTATTCCATCTTTATGAAATTATACATAAAAATTGTCTTACTGTTTTTCTTAATGTGGAAAGAAAAAGCAAAAACAAATGTTTCAACATCAGTATTTCTTTTTTCACTTAGTTCTAGCCTCAAATAGTGTCATGTACATAATATTTATTAACACTATTTATATTCATATTTAATTTATTAACATATTATTTATGAAAACTTGGATGGATTGGATTGATGAACTAATTTCCACTCATGTTGGAATTATTTTATTTGAAACTTGTTCGAATGTTAAACATGCATCTTCTATTCTAAACACACAGAATAGAGCTGAAAATAAAATAATTCTTATAGAGAATTGATTCTTATGAATCAATTAATTCATCAATCCTAATTGTATCCTTCGATACCATCATGAAAATATCAAGTGTCGCTTTTCTTTTTTAAATACTTAATACTAGATATAATGCACAAACTAGATTATCGTATTGCTTTTTTACTAAGCTAGAAAAAAAATGTTAAAAAATAAAAAACTATTTTAAATTGGGAGAGAATAGCTCATTGGATAAGGCTGATAGGGCATCTCCAATGTGGCGAAGAGAGTGGAGGACAATCTGGCGGTTGAGCACGAATGTTGACCACATCACCTGCTTGTATAACCGTTCGTCACGAAACAATACTTCCTTTCAAGTACCTAGTACTTGTTAATACCTTAATGGGTTACAACAGTATCGATTTATATATATCATTACTATTTAATGTTATATGTATATTTTTTTTAATAATATTTTTATTGAGTAGTTATTACAATCTGCCACAAATGTGGGCAATAGGTAATATAGATGGCCTAATGATTACATTCACACATTATATACAGTAAAAAAAAAAGAAAAAGAAAAGAACTATGCAATACATAAATAATATAAAATATACATCTGGGTGGAATACATAAATTTAAAAAAATACAGTTGTAAAAAAAAATTGAATAAATAAAAGAAAATTAAATTAAAGAAATTAAATAATAAGTAAAAATTAAGACAAAATTAAATTAAAGGTTAAAAATACAATCATACTTTATTTAAAATATACATTCATCCTAGAGATACCTCGAAAAGAATCGTCTCCTCATTTATGGAGGGAGAAGCCAGGTACAGATAGGTCCCAGCTCTTCTCTCTCAGCTGCGTCACTAATGTAAAAAAAAACCCAGTGGAATGTTATAAATATAAATATATTTATTACTTTGTTTATTATGATTTTTAAAAAAATATTGCTATTTCTGTATTAAAAAAAAAAATCGATACAGGTTTTTACATTTTGTTCAATTGAACCTAAGATAAAAAAACCTAGCTGCTCTGTCATTTCATAAATTATATAAAATAAGAGTTCATTTTTTAACTCGAGTGTAGAAATTGATTTCCACATGAATCTTTCATAAAAACATTATTATTTTAAAATTATGATCAAAAATAGAAAATTTGTTCTTGGAGGATCAAAATTTTAAAGCTCAGTATCTTTTCGTCAGTTTAGCCATTTTAGATTGTTTTTGGCTTTTTAAAAAAATGAGTTTTTCATTATTTAAATAAAGAAATAAATCTTAATCCTTAACGTTTTAGAATACGTATTTTTTTTATATTTAGGCATAATAGTGAACATTGTTGTAGATATGAAAAAGCTTTTTTTGCAGTAAAATTATGTAGTTGTAGATTCTTAATCTACTATCATTTGGTTACTCTTCAAATTAAGAAAATACACACCCAGGGATTATAGATTCTGAGACGGATGGTTATATGGCCTCGAAGTGCTTGGAATGGGATTTGGCTTGGATTTTGTTGAGGAGTTATGGTTTTTGCACATGAATCTGTAGTGGAGGTTTAATATGTTGGTTCACTTGTTGTGGAGTCTGTTATTATGTAATCATAATCAAAATTGATGTTAGATTTCTTATAATTACTATTTAGTAGATATATGTAGGTCATCAAAAAAACATATAATATTATACAATCATAACTTCTATAAAACTATTATTTTTCCTCCATGAAGTTATTTTAAACATGTACAGTGCGATGTAAATGTGAATTCTTTACTTGAAGTAAGAAGTAGAGACGAATCCGCAGCTGACGCTGATGGCTGGGGTTCAGTAAGTTGAACGGCTAAATCGCTGGGTTGTTGATTTTGAGGTTGTTCTGCTTTTGATGTTGATGGCAGTGAAGGAAAGTATTTATGAGAACTATTGATGACTGGAAAATCATCAAGTTTTCTGAAAAAAAAAAGCTTCAAGAATCAAAACGTATAATTACATTTAATAAAAAGGAGTGCGTTGCTCGGCGGTCAAGATGAGATGCTATTTAACTGTTTTCTGAAAGTAAAAAATACATGTATTTGGGATCAGATTTATAGCGAAGCGTTATTTTTTTATTATTATTTTTACTTATTATTTAGTAATATGATGACGTGTCTACTAAGTAGTAATTATAAGAAAACTAACAACAATTTCCGTTTTTACAAAAAGACCTTTTAGCCCCAGCAGCCAAGGCCTTTATGATCTGTTACGGAGAGTCCAGCTGTAAAAGACTTTACTGCGCCAGTTTCGCTTTTACAGCCTTCAGTTGGGCATGTGCGTAGTCTCACTCAGTATCAACAAATGGTTCGATGCCGACCTTCAAAGCTATCTGCAATTTATTACCGAAGGGAATCTATCCGTGTTACCTCATTCAGACCAAAATCTCAATTAACATCTAAATACAGTATGGTGGTCTAGATCAAATAGTGCATGAGATATAATAATTTACATAGCATCTACTATTACTAGACAAACCAAGCTTTCAATTAATTGCAAAAGGCTCGTTTTCGTGACAATGTTAGACCTATTGGGCGTAATGCTTTGAGCTTTCAGCATCCTCTACAACATTCAATTCATATCGTTCGACCAACCCCAAACCCACTCGAACCAATACCAAACAATCGAATTCCTCTAGAACATGCCTCCAAAAATATTTATGGTGAACAAGATCGGTATCCATCCATTATTAATTTCATACAAGATTCCCAATAATAGTCCTATAGATGTAAAGGAATCGTTGACCAGTCTATAATAGGTTTAGTCCAGTCAATAAACATATTATAGGGTGCATGGAATATGCGAATATTTTTTACCTCATCTTAAGTTAGGACTAGTCACAAGATAAACATATTAAAAGTCCTCGCCCCTAAGGGGGGGGGGGGGAGCTAAAGGTGAGGGGGAGAAGGCCTGGTTTTTTTCGATTATATCTCGAAAACTAGAAAAATAGATTTCAAATAGAAATTGAAGATAAATAAATTTCCTATAGACTTGATTCTACACATACCGGTCGAATTTCCAACGGCTTTCGAAATATATGTTATTGAAAATCGATAATTTTTACCCCGCTTTTTGTCAGACAAGTGCCAGAAACGTATTTATGAAATTAAAGTAAATTAATTGCTTTGCTATTTTGATTTCGACATTTTTTCTTAGAAACACTCGTGGAAGGCAAATGAAGCCAATGTTTGACAAAAAGTGAGGTAAAAATTATTTTTTATTTTTATTTTTTTTAAATTTTATTATGACTCTCCCCTTCCCTCCACCGTCAGCTCACAGCCAGGAGCAGGGACCTTTAGTATGTTTATCTTCTAACTACTCCTAACAAAACCCTGAGGTAAAAAATAATCGCATATTTCATGCAATCATTGACTGGACTAGTTATAGTTTATATATTTATACTAATATAAAAAAAAGACAATCCATTTTTCGTTTGCTTTCACTAACCACGAAAGCTAATGAACCAATCTGTATCACATTTTAAACACATCATCCTTGTAGTTTCACTTTTGATGAGTAGTTCTTTTCAAGTTTTGACATGTTATTGTAATCGTTATCAACACATTTACTTGATGTATTTATTTTGTATAGTTGTAAATTTCCTTAAATTTATTTAATAAAAAAAAAAATTAAAAAAGTTAAAGTAGTACTGTACACATTTCATATTCTGTAGTGTTTTGCGTTTCTTGTCTTTGAAATTGTTAATCAAATGCCTATTTTTTTAAACATAGTGTACTTCACCTAATGCATTCAACTATAATTAGATTTTTAATTTGTTCCTGATATGTTAATCTCTGGGAGGTTTCGCAGTATAAAGAATTTCTTTTTGCTAAACGATTTATAATTAAATAGCAAATCAACGATGCTTCTATAATATTGAAATAGGTTATTCCTCTGGTTGTTTACTGTTACATATATTATGTTGATGAGAAAAAAAAAAAAAATTATTTTTACTATTATCATTTTTACCAATATTGTATAAATTTTGTGATATGATACATATATTGAGTTTGTAACTGTTAATCAAATGTATATATTTTTAAAGTTCATTTTACTTAAAAACGAACATAATCAAAATCACAATCAAATTATTAATTTGTATTTTAGAGTAATTATTTCATTAATTATTTTTTAATTATTAGAACCTTTATTGAGTAATTATTACAATATGCCACAAATGTGGGCAATAAGTAATATAGATGGCACATGAATACATTGACACATTATGTACAAAGAGAAAATAATTAAATTAAATTAAATTTGTTTGATGAAGGCTTTGTTAGAAGCTTCAGTTAATCTTGAATTTACACCGGAGGTAACTTTGCTAATAACACGAGGTATTAATTAACATGTCACTAACAATATTCAAAGATTTTTAATAAAAACGTAATATGTAAGCAGATAAGTTTACTTATTTTATCTTGCACATTGTTAACGATAGTATTGTTATTCTTTTCAGTAACCTGTTAATCAAATTTTAAATAACATTGCATAAAATACAAATTTAGTTAATAATCTAGAAAAGGTGAAGATTACAGGTGTTTATAACATTGAATGTTGATAATTGTCTATCAGTCCTGTCACCTGGAGAAATGAGAAAGTGTGTCAAGGAAAATGACATAGATTTTTAATGTTTTAAAAATTAATCCATCAAATTATTACAGATTTTCAGTTTTTGCTCCCAAAGGTTAAAAATAATTTTTAATTTTATTTTTTTAATTTTTAATTTTTACTTATTTAGGTAAATTAACTATTTAGGCTCTATAGCGCAATTTATTTATAGTTTCCCTAACTTTACGGCTTGTTTAATCACACTAAGAGCAAATCCACTTATTACTTCAATAACAGGTGTGAATAAAAAAAAGAAATTATTATTGAGGTAATTTTCTTCTATTGAAAAAAGCCTTCTATTAATCGTTAGATTTTATTTGGTGCAAAATTCAAAGTTCATCCTGACCTAAAAATGTTTGTGCTATCTGGAAAAATACTGTTTTTTGTTTTCATATGGGGGTGTGAATAATAAATTATGATAAATAGTAATTTCGCTGCGAGTTGATAGATATGTATAGATTTTTTTTTTTTTTCAAATCAACTACTTTGGCGCATGTACGTATTGAAGTACGTAGCATATGAAATGTAAGATAATGATTTTTATTGAATTAATTAATTAATTGAAGATTAATTGAATTAATTCTAGTATAAATTGGTTTAATAGTATCTTTCAAACTATTGTCAGAAGAAATGGACATTTGTTCCATAACTGTTGCATTCATGTCCACATATCAATTTTTTACGAGCCCTGGGGCCTAAAAAGTTGTTTGATGCCGGAATAAGTTATGAGAACAACTTTTAGGATCGTGTATTTTATTTCTATAATGTTTATTATGATAATGCATAATTTTCCATATTAGAAAAAAAAACCTGAAAAAATATTTTACATTTTTTTCTTAGCAAACGAGATTTTTGAGGGACCGAAATTGAACCCTATAACCATAAAAGTTAATTTTTAAAATATATATATTTTTTTCAACAAACAACGTGGTTACTAGATTAGAAAAGCGACTCCAGATCAAAGGATCTTATGCTATTACATTTATTTTTTTATTATAATCATTAAGGATTTATTTTTTATTAGATTTTCAATGTAAGGTTTAAAACCCAATGAACATATACCTCAATTTTGCTGTTAGCTTCTGAATGCAGATGATGTTGAAAAATATCACTTTTTGAGGTGAATTTTATGGGCAGTCTGGTTTTACAGAGGAAGGCATTTTTACCTATTCATGCATATCGTTGGTTTATATTTGTATTGCTTCCCAATAATGTGCAGGAGCACCATGGTGTTAGAAAATCATATTTAGCCAAACTTAGGTGGAATATCGTGACGAAGTTGTGGTAGGATATTTTGTTACAAATTCCAGTAATTCTCATCATTCTATCTGTTGGGAAAACTATTATTTTTCAACACTATTCGACAGCAGTACCAACATTAATAAACCAAAGATGCCCCACATGGAAAGAGGTTCCATATTAGAACAAACACTTAAAAAAATAGCATATTTTAAAAAATATTTTATATTTTTTTCATAACACACGAGATTTTTGAGGGGTAGTTGAACCCTAAAAAACATAAAAATTAATTAGATTTAATAAATTATGTTTTTAATTAATTATTATAATTATTTTAACTTATTCCTATTAAGACAGTCTAATAAATGTTGTTAATATTTTTTTTAAAAAAACATGATTATTAGGGATAAAGTTTCTCCATATATCTATCTATATATGAATATTTTTTTTTCGATTTATTTATCTTGTTTTGTATATGTTTTAATTATATTTACCGAACCAACGCTGTATATTTACGTGTTATGATCCCCACTTAATTTTCCTAATAGTAGGAAACAAACTAATGAAAATTATATACCGTGGGGAATATCTCGTTTCTTCAGACGACATCGGTGCTAAATGCAAATTAGATGGATTCATGAAGTTAAGCCTTCATCTTGCCGACAGATACCCTCAGGCACCGGAGAGGTGCTCTCCCTCCCTCCCTTCCCCTCCCCCCCTTTTCCCCCTCCACCATGCAAATTCCTGACTCATCGCCGCAAGTAATGTCGTCAAAACGTTATTCTGCTTTAGGGGTGAAATCCGCCCAGAGACAGAAGGCAAATTACACAACCTCCAAATGAGGACATTCGCCGCGTTCTGACGGCTTTGTGGATGGGGGGTAGGAAAAGGGGGGGTAGGAGGGTGTGAGCTAAAACATGGCGGTTAATACCCTTGTCAGCACATAAGGACTAGAATCCGCTGATATCTCTAAAGCTCTGCTGTAAATCCTAGTTAATAAAGTTGTGAAGTTGTGAAAACGATTATGTCGAATATTAAATTTACTTATTTTTATTTTCAAATGTTTAAATTTAGCAGATAATATAGTTCGTTGAAATCAACTATAATTTAACTTAATTTAGAAAAAAGAAAAAAAAAAACCTGTACAACTATAACCTATATTTTATTACAACTGTCGCAGGGCCAACGGAGATTAGGTCTAAATGATGCTCAAAAACCAGTTTTTCCCCTTAATACAGGGAACCAATATTATAACTGCAGGACGTTGCCCTGGGGTCGAACAACGAATTATTAGAGAATAAATTTTTTGTCTTTAGTCCGACTTGAACTCGTGTCCGAGAGCTTAGTAATTAAGTACCTTACCCACAGAGCTAACGAGCCTCCAGTGGACTAGATCCGTACTATCTTGTAAAGATGTTCTCCAAAAAATAAAAGTTAAACAGTTTTTACTTTTATTTATATTTTTCTTTTTTTAAATCCATTTATTAAAATTTACAACTGTACAAAAAATATATATCAAGTAAATGTGTTGATAACGATTACAATAGCATGTCAAAACTTTAAAAAAACTTATCATCAGCAGCACTTCAATAACAGTTCTTCTATTATAAGGTCTCTAGGCCATCTTCTTTTCAGACGCCTTAGGGGATAATCAGGACTGCAGTAGGAAGCAATTTGTGAAACTGTGGATTTGAGTGGTTATGGAGCTTACTATGAATTGATAGGTAGCTGGTCTGGGCTAAATCAGCAAAATATGTAACATTAAGATCATTACGGATAAGTTTGTTTGTGACGTAATAAGAAGCATTGAGAATTATTCAAAAGATTTTGGATTGTAAGAATTGGATACGAAATGAATTGGATGGTTTATTGGGGACCCAAAGCTCAACTTCATACGTCCAAATAGGTCTAATCACAATCGTGTATATCAGTCTTTTGTAATTAATTGGGAGGTTTGATCTTTGTCTAGTAAATGCTGAAGTAGTCTGTAATTTTTCTTTTTCTTTTATATGTTTTTATCGATAATAAGAATGGTATAAAATTTATCTTTAGTGCTCGATATTGAATATAATACAATAAAATTTATACATCTAGGAAAAGTTTAGGGAAACGATTATAGGAACATGATAATAAATTCTAAAGCAACCACTCAATGGCAATACCACCTACCCAATGGTACTTCAATAAAGGCCTATTTTAGAAGGTCCCGAAGTCATCTTCTTTTCAGACTCCTAAAAGTCTTATCGGGAATAGAAAGGGAAGTTTCTTCGATTTCTTATGGTGCGATACTAGCGAACAGATACGTGAGGACCAAAGCTACTGATTTGGCAGTGTCGGGAATTTTGTAGTTTTTTATTTCGTTACTTTTTTTTTTATTGTATCTGCTCCAAGTTCTCACGCTCTCATTAAGGGGATTTTTCGGAAATCATATATATATATATGAAAGAAAATAAATCTAACTTCTAGATATTCACCTAAACTAAACATGTAATTAAAACGGGCTTCTGAAAGATAGGATCTAGACGATTATAGACGAATCATTTAGGTAATGATAGGTTATCTATATTTTCCCTATGACTGGTTGGTTTTTTAGTTTCTAAAATTTAGTTAGTTTTTGATGCTGCGATGCTAATGAAGAAATTCGTAACACCGAAAGATGCGAATTTGGAATTTGGTCTAGAATAATGACTTTTTTTATTTTTGTGAATGATTTTAGTTTATTATTGTGTGTAATGGGGGAAATGAAATTTTAGTTTTGGATATGTTGTTGGAATAATGGGCGATTTTGTAGTAAAATCGGGGAAGCAAAGGGTTCATCTGAAGTGGGCTATATTTTTTATTATTGTGTATTTAAGTACTTTTTTTTTAATCTTAAATTTGTTATTGAATTCGAAAACATTAATTTGATACGCATATTTTTCTATAATTACTGAACTATTTACATTTTCTGTTTTTGTTATTATAATATTATTCGTTTGTATTTTTGTTAACACTTCGAAACTAGTCTTTTAAAAAAATAAAATCGGCAAATAATTTATCAATCATAATTGTATTGATCCTTCTGTACCATCAAGCGTGCCTCAAGTGAAATTTTACAAATACTGCTTTACATATAACAATATATTTATAATTTATTTTTGGTTGTTAAGTAACATAATGCAATTATTAAACTTATCATTTATTATCAGGTTAATTATAAAATATAGATTTGATAACTTGATCGTATGATTAGATCAAAACGTGTAATAATTTTAATGAATTTATGAAGAGAAATTAAAAAAATTAATGCATAAATAATAATAGCCTATTATTAATACCCTAAGAATAGTTGAAATTAATCATTTTTTAAATAACTGCATTAGTTGTATAACAATTATCGACTACCCTTCACTTAAGATGGACAAATCCCCTACGTGCACATGTAAGTGGGGATCTGGGACTTATCAAGGATTTACCGTAGGAGGGCTTGATAACCGTAAAGTCCGGCATAAAACGCGAAGTACCTGATCTACTTATCGATTTTTAGTTACTTCAAAACCCCTGTCATGAGAAAGCGTATTTATACCATATAATCTGAGGTATGCTTCTTTCTGAAATATATTCATTTTATTTGAATATGTTTATCAACCTCGTGAAAATTTATGGTTATTTCACCAAATAAGAAATTGTTAGGATGATAATAAAAATTGTAGGTACTAGTCGAAAATTGAATGTTGTTTACTATAATAAACGTTTTATGAATAATATTTTATAATAGGTTCCATATGGCTTTATTATATAGATAGCAACATGTATCTGGGAACTATTTTAGTCGTTACTATTCGAGGGGAAAGGTTATTCTCCTTCATTTGCGGAGAAACTCTAAATCTCACTATAAAGTAATATTAACTTCTGTTTATCTTCTTATAATTAAATGAGAAATAAGAAAATAATGAAGTGGAAATAAGAAAATATGAAACTATAAGACATTAAATCAACGTTGAATTAATATTGTATTAAATCAGAATTAATAGAATGCTGAACCTCCAGTAATGTTAACTCCTGATAAACTTTCTGATGCCAGGGAAGTGTAAATAACAAATTATAAATATATAAAACACACATTCCTTGTTGAAAGTTATGATGTTAATTTCTGCTATATTTTTTCAAGGGAAGTGAAAACAAGAAAGTATGTGTATGCTGGTTACTGTGTACTACTTGGTATACACGGTGTGGTGTACTTTCTCACATTTATTTTTAGATCGATGTGTCGTATTTAATTAATAATACAATCTGTCTCACTTTAGGGCAATAAATAATACGGACGACAAAGAATCCATTCAGAAAATATGTATTCTGAAATTTTCTCACTTAAATTGATACAAAAAATATAAATATATGAAAAACCAAATACATGTAAAAATTAATCTCGTTTACTTTTGTAGTACTTTTACACACTAGAGAAGAGGAAATAAGAAAACATGAATTGATAAAACACTAAATCCTTTATGAAACTCATGTTGTTAACTTTTGTTCCACCTATTTACATTTAAGAAGACTAAATATCAATATAAGACACTAAACAACACAAGCCAAGTTGAGACTGTAGAAGTGATTGCTTAAATGTGAAATTATAGGAATGAACTATCGAAAAATGTAAACTCGAAGTGAAGCGTAGGTAGCGTAAAACTGGAGGCGCGTAGGTTTCGTGGAGGCGCGCTTGCGGAATGGTACCAGATATTTTAAGAATGTCAATATTTATATTCTAATTTTTTTTTCTGGATATATCGGTGCCATCCATTGTTTACATTTGATACATTGGAAAATCAATGCAGACTTGACTTTTTTTTGCCGCAAATAGTGGTTTGTCGTCTACTATATTCCCTCTGATATTGATGACGGAAAAGGGTTTGAGATGACAGAATTTCTGTTTCTGTAACTTAGTGGACTGTTTGATTGTCACGGAGTTCTAAATTAAACAGCATAGTTGTAGCTCAGGTATTCCTGTGATTGTTTACTATCTTCATAAACGAGTTTTGATTAATTTATAATATTCTGTTATTATTGTCAAACGTTTAATTCCAGACAGGAGTGGAGTGAGTTATTGTTGGAATTCTTTAATAAACTCGCAAATCCAAAACAACCTTTGTTATCCTTGTTATTAGAGAAATAATTTTACATTAGAAAATAATTAGTTAGTTTACACATCATAATAAACGCGTATTGTGTAATAGTGATGGGTATCCATACAAGATATATTAAAGTTATTTTTTTCTTCCGATTATAAGATATATTTTCTGCAGATATATCGATACGTACATTACGATATCTCGTTTTCTCTATATTATAAAAATACAACTTACAATTATATAAATTTTTTTTTTTTTAAAAGCGTATTGTGTAATAGTAATAGCAGGGCAAACTGTCTCGCCCACAAGAAATAAAGAAAGTGGGAACATTTTTGGTACTTTCCACAATACACTGATGACGAGATATTGTTATCATAAAGTTATATACCTTTTTCCTATTCCGATAAAATAAATGATAAATTTTTGAATATTTTCTGTAAAATATATGGTCGTGCTACTGTGACCCCTGATATCATATAAAAACGTACATTGAAACTAATGTTAACCCCCGATAAATTATCATAAGTTAAGAAATTGAAATTATTAAATACAGTAGAACCTCAATTATCTGAACTAATTGGTGTCATGGGTGGTTCGAATAATCGAGTTTGAAAATTGTACATAGAAAGTCTATTAAATTAAAGTAGGAAAAATTGAATATATATATATGTAATTCAATACATCATCATTTATATAAAACATGTTTTTTTTTTTTATAAAAGGAGAATTTTTTTTTTTTTTTTAATTTTTGCTTCAAATTTTTTTTTCCAGTCCTTTTTTTAGCTGTAGTTGTTGGCTTTAAGGAATATATTGCTACGTGGGTTCGGATAATAGAGCGTCCACTCCTATTTGTTTATTTCGTTTTTCATTAGCTATGGCTAATCGGACGATGCTACGGTGGGAGTCATAAATTTTGCCTATCCAGTTATAATTAGGATAGGGATCTTTAACGAGTACCTGACATCGCACAGGCTCGGGACCCCCATTTTACGTCCCTTACGTAGGACGGCATAGCTAAGGATTTTTCATTCCCTTTAAAAAATCCTAAGGTCATCTGCCGGGCTGCGAACCCGCGATCTTGGGTTTAGTAGGTTGCTATGCTAACCACTACACCACATGTGACCCCAATCGAGGTTCTACTGTATTATTATTTAAAACATTAAATGTGCTGAAAGTTATATTGCTAAATTCTGGTAAACTATCTCACATATCAAATATCGAACTTCTGATAAACTTCCTCACATTTATTTTTTTTAGGTAGAAGTATTTTATTTAAATATTGTTACAATATGCCTTAAATTAAGACAATTATTAATATATATATATATGTATTTCAATAAATTTATAAATATATAAAAAAAAATTATATTAAGACATTCTAATCCACTGGTGCCTGTATTATTCAATCTTCTCTCATTCATCGAATTCCCCAAATATTTTAAATAACCTTTTCTGTCTTTAATTATTATTTATTTAATATATTCTTCGCAATATTTTTTTTAAAATTTATTCGTATTAAAAAATTAATGGATGTTGAAAATACCAGTCCAAAGCGTATATGGGAAGTTTGATATAGAGCTGACCTTGTGGATTCGGGTTTTGATTGGCTACAGTGGAAGGTGCGAGGCCAATGTCGGTATCGTTCTTTAAAGCTCACTAGCGTTTATTACTTATTTCTTTGAAATTTCGAAGAATACTTATTATTATTTTTACATTATTATCATATTCTTTATTCCAGTCAGACGCCCCACAGTGGGACGAAACTGGTGATTATTAAGATGTGGCATTATAATAAAGTTTTCTTTTTAAAAAAAAATTGAAGTATCGATCGTACCTTTGTTTTTTTGTGTGTAGAATTTATTGATGACGTATTTTTCTTGACATGAATGGTGATAATAAAGCAACAATAACTTATAAGAATATAAATTTCATTTTTATTAAGAAATTACAACTGAACACTGTTTTTTTTCTTTTCCTTTCCATTATTTTAAATTATATTATTCTTAAAATATTTTATATATTATTATAAAAATTTGTATAAACATTTATTTAAATGTGCGATATGTCGAGAAATTTATGCATGAGAACACATAGAAATTTATGCATCCATTGCAGGGTGCCTTTTACTAGTGACTGTGAAATGACTGCTGAAATGTGGAAAAACTTTAAAAAAACAAAATGAGACTATATATTTTGAAATTAACAAAATAAAATTCTAAACTAAAAATTTTAAGCATTGTTTTTATTTTTCATAACTGGAAAGTTACAGATAAAAATCAAGGTTGATAGTTTAATTAGGTCGAATTACAATATTAGAATTATACAAACAATGCCTGAACACGGCCGTATTCGGATAATAATGGAACGTATTTCTCTCATTAAATACCTAAAGTAAAAACCTGTGAAGTTAATTATTAGGAATAATTTGGAGATTTTCTTCAACACGCAATAATGTACTCGAAATTACCTCAAAGTTACTCCAAATATCATTGTTTTATAAGATCCTGAATTATTCTAATAATGAAACCATCATTTTTTTTTTTTTTTTTTTTTTTTTTTTTTTTTTTTTTTTTTTTTTTTTTTTTTTTTTTTTTTTTTTTTTTTTTTTTTTTTTTTTTTTTTTTTTTTAATAGACTTGTACGAACTAGAAAATAATCGGTTATTTGAGATTATGAGATATAATTATCAGTTACATTAAAAGAAATTATAGGAACATTCAAAATCACTCGTTATGATTCTGTGAAATTTCAAGTCAATTTTCATTACTTTTTTTATCTCAAACAAAGCATTTTCGCTACATATTTCTGTAACTTTCCCAAATTTTCTTATCCCTAAGAGGTTAGAAGATGGAGCAAAGTGGTCGGGGGTTGAAATTTTTTTTTTTCGTACATGTCGGAGAATTTAGACCAATATGAGTAATTATATAAGAATCAAATTATTCTAACTCAGATACCGATGAATTAGTTAAATAACTATATGATTATATAAACATAAATTTGTTTTTTATTTTAAGCATTTGTTTCCTTAATAATTGCTTATTTTCTTATATATGTATATATGCCATTTTATAGATTAAAATGTATGCACAGATGTGTATGAACACCTATATCTACATAAATGAAAGTAGATGTGTGTTCATATGTCTTTTTGTATTTTTGAATATTTTGTCTTATCAACATTCAAGCAATTCTAAATCTATTTTCAATTGTACTTTCCATTCATTATAATTTTTTTCTTTATTTCTTTTTTAGTATATTGGTATATAATATTATATCTTCGTTTTAAAATTTTCTCTTTTTTTCTATGTTTTTTTTTATACCAAACGTCTATTTTCAATTACATGCAGGTTTCATTTTTTTACATATTAGTATTTGGTTTTTTTTTTTTAGGAGACAATATGTATCAAAAAAAAAGATTATTTTTTTATTTAATTTAATTTCATTAATTTAGTATTACTCAAAAAGGACTAATGCTTTGAAAAAAAAAAAGAAGAAGAAGAAACATATAGTTGTAATAACTAATACATTAAAAAAACTACAACTATTGTATATTTTAAATTACTATTATATTTATAAAAGAAAAAAAAATGTGAATATATTATTAAGTGACACGGAATAAAATAGTCGAAATATCGACTTGATGTTTGACCTCCGTAAAGTACAATGTTTTTCTAATAGTCTACTTAATTTGAAATAAATAAAAAAAATAATAATATAACCGTTAATTACTAAATTAAATACTTGATGTAATTATAAAATTATTTATTCATTGGCTAATTAAAATTATGCAGGTTTTGGGAATAACATATTCGTTAATCATTCAAAGCAACAATGTATAGAGAATTATGATAAGTGATATATATATAAAATTAACCAATATGTTTCAATAACAAATATTATAATTAATACTATTTATATATATATTAATACTCGTTTTACAATTTATTTTACATACACATAGAAGTAACATTGTTTACTAAATCATTAGTAGTATGAATCCGATTAGCAAAATTAATTGCCTTTATTTATATTATATAAGAGTTAAAAATATAAGTTAAAAATAAATATTACATTGCACTATTTATAAATGTATAAAAATTTATATAGGGACCTTTTTTTTTTATTTATCCAGATTTTATTTTATTAAAATAAATATTTTCCAAAATTAAGGGAAACAGGTAAAGAGCTGTGAGGTATAAATATTTATTCTTTATTTGCAAAGAAATTATAAAATAAAGGGAAATAAATTAGGATAAATGAAGACTCAGTTACAATTGAGGATATATATATATATATATATATATATATATATATATATATATATATATATATATATATATATATATAAATAATATATATATATAGTTATCAAAAAAAAAAAAAATAAAAATACTTCTTTAGCCGGGTATTAGGTGTTTTTTTATAATTTTTCTTTCGAACTAATTTCTTCATGTTTCCAATATTTTTTTGACATTTCGACCCCAAATTACATGGAATCCTCTTAAAAAAAAAAAGAAAGAAAAAATACGAAATATGAAAATTTCAACATTGGCACTCATTCAGTATGTAATAAAACAGAAAATTGAGCTACATACATATATAAATTTTGTACTCCGAAGCTCCGGTTATAAAAATGATTTAAAACGTGTATTAATATATTTGGAGAAAAATATAAGAAGGATTTAATATTGTATGAAAATTTTTAAAAATTTCTTGTAATCCAAGAACGGATCGTTTGTTTCAGAATTATAACATGTTCCATGCTCTTACTGGCTTACTACATATATGATATGTGTTAAATTAAATTACATATGTAACCTAACATACATATTATTTGAAAAAACAAAAATTGATCTGATAAGATATATAATTCTCAAACTTGAAACATGGCCAGAGACAGACCAAATTTGTTTTTCGAATTCAAAATTTGAATTTATACGAAATTATTTTGGCAATCTGATGATCAGCAGCGTAGGTAATTTTTTTTTTTTTTTTTGGCTTTGTTTAGATTATTTATTGTGTTTTCCATGTGATTGTTAATTATTCTTATATTTTAATTACTTACAACGTTATGTATTTAAATATTTAATTATGCTAAATTTTGTACTCATTAATTACTCACGTAGTATGTATAGAAGGAATGGGATATTTAAAATGTTTTACTAATTTTTATCACGGAAGCTTCAGAGTGCCAAATTTGTATATGTATGTAGCTCGATTTTCTGTTTTATTACATACTGAACGAGTGCCGATGTTAAGATTTTTTTTTTTTTTTTTTTTTTTTTTTTTAAGAGGATCCCGTGTAATTCGGAATCGAAATGCCAATTTTTTTAAAACATGAAGAAACCTATTTTAAAAATATAATTTTTGTAAAACATCTAATTATTGTGTCTACAAAATTATTGTGTGTATCTTTCTATAAATATTGTGTGTATTGTGTGACCGTCAATAAATACAATAAACTAATAAAGTAATATGCCGTATATTTATATGAGAATAGGATATTTATATACGTATACATATAATTGTTAATAAAAATATTATCTGGTATAATATCATATTAAATAATTAGATAAGTACGATGAAAAAATTATATTTATTAAATATTTAAAACACGGCATTATTTAATACTAAACTACAGGAATATATGGAATAATTAAATGATTATGGTAAGATAAAATAAAATAATATAAATTAAACAATATAATGATATAAAAAAGAAAAAAATTATAAATAAATAAAAAGTATTTTCCTAGAGTCTTTCTAAGGTCTGTTAGCCTAATTTTTTCTTATAAGTACATTTAACAAAGAAGCACAAAGGAAAGGATTTACGCTGATCTTCTTTTGTTAGTGTACTTTAAATTATTTTTTAGTATTTATAATATGCAATTTGAACAACTTGAATTAAGGACATTTAAAAAAAAAAAAATAAATAAAATCTTTTTTTAGTGATATGGAATATGATATAATATTAACAAATACATTAATAGGTAATGTTATTGCGATAATAGGTTATGTCTATCGCTGATATAGGCTACTTATCCACGGGTCTAGGGAAATGGTGGGGGAAAGTGCCTGTGGCGCTCCCTTCCATGCCTCCGAGTCAGTCTTCTCTCGGCCACGTGTCTGTTACTTCGTACTGCGCTCCGTTCAACTCTGACGATTCTTTCGTCATCGAACTATTTATTTTTTTTTTTATTAATAAAAACATTTTTTTTTTCTCACAGTGCAGTGTGAAAAAAAAGACATTCTGTGCTGATTTTTTTTTTTTTTATTACCCCGAAAAGGGAATTTCCCTCGTCTAAGGAGTACTGTCAAAATGTGAGTAATCCCTATATTTAGCTTCAACACATTTTTTAAAAAGTGCAGGAAAAATTTTAAAACCTAAAAATATATGTGCTATTAGTTGTTTTTAATTTTTTTTTAAAGTTATATCATGAAGATAAAAAAATAAAAATAAAAATAAAATTTATGATAGGCATCACAATGTAATTTTTACCATATTATTATCATTAAAAAAAAAAAAAAAAAAAAAAATATTACTTAGAGGTATTCATTACGAAGTGACCTAAGACTATAATTTGAATTTTAAAGAAACGTGAGCTTAAATATTACGTATGGATCAGAAATTACAAATAACAATTTTTTATTATATTACAAAATTTTGTAAAATCAATTAAAGAATTATAAAAAAAAAAAAAAATAATAATGTTTTTGTAACTTTTACTATGTGTTTGTTATAAAACTCATTTAAAATCATTAAACTAAAGTATTCAAAACTGAATGAAAATAACTTTATAATTATCGTCAAAAGCATTTGAATGAATTTGTTTGATTCTTTAAGTTATTGTAAACATTCCTATCTTTATGTTATTTGTAAGCTCAACTTAAGATTATGATAAGGGGAACACCTAAGTTTGTCTTGTTTTACTTTTGTCAAAATAATTTATATGTATATATATGTATGCACGTATAGATACATCCGTAAGTATCGTAATTATAATAATATACAAAGTGGCTTGGCATGAAAGGCAGAAATGTACTTTATAACATGTAAAGTCAGTTGACGTGATCCTTTTGTTTTTTGTTTTTGTTTTTTTTTTTAATTTTTTATATATTAACGAATAGTATATGAATTTTATAATATTTTTATTAAAAATAGTAACTGTTTTGAGTGGATACAGTAAGCCGAGGTTAAACTCGACTAGATACCAAAGCCACATATATCCTTCCCGTTTTTTTTTGTTTTTTTTTTTTGAAATTGGAAACTTTTATAAAACCCACAAAGTTTATGTCATACTTAAAAACTTTATTCCCCGAACTTATCGCTCCCGTTGCAAATCATAAAGTTGAAACTGAACGGTATATATACGCCACAAGTTGGATAATCTTTTTTTAATAACAGAACAAGCCTATTGAGAAAAAATGTTTATTAAAAAGTATGAGATTTTAAAAGAGTTTTTTTCCGGTATTTTTTTTTTAACAATGGCATTCCCTGTAGAGGGTAAAGAGTGAACTATGCCTTCAGGACTGAATAATTTATCTGGTGTCGTTAAATTTTTTAGCAGAGCCCGCCTGCAACCAGTATGGTATTGAACCTTTGGTACTGGAAAGCGTGTGGCTCTAGTTGTTTCTGCCCAATATTTACAAAAAACAGAAAAAAACAAAAATATGAAGTTGCCCTTTAAGAAAATATGTAAAAGAAAGCATTTGATTGGTTGAGACACAGGTGATTTTTCCATCCAATCTAATGACAGAAAAAATTTATAATCTATCAATATTTATAAAATAAGTAAAATAATCTCATGTTATCAATTTAACATGATCAATTCATCATAATATGCCCATTCATCAAATTAGTATTAACTTCACGTAAATTGCAACGAATTTTGTAAACCCTTGTAATAATGTCATTGTATTTTAATTATCCCGGTTAGAATCCAAAAGTTTAACAATGATTTAAATCTGCAATACATACCTGCAATATTTCGTGACGTAAACACCATGACACATATATAAAGAATATATAATTCAGCTGAAAAAAAATTATATTAGTAACAATTCTAATACATATGTATGAAAAATTAATATGACAATGCAGCTTAAACTGAGATCGTAATATATTAAAAGAAAAGGTACTGTACAAAAAAAAAAAAGAAGTGAAAATTTAAAGTAAATTTAAATTTAAATAGTTTAAACTATATTAAATAGCTGGCTATATTCAACCATTTCATTATAAATTACATACAATATACGTATTTACACACCCACATAAATACAATTATATATATATATATATATATTTTATGTATATATATATAAATTTATGTAGTACATATTTAAAGATATCCAAGGTGTTGAGAATTTTACTATCTTCAAGGATTCCAATTCATTAACGTTTCTTTAAAATTCAAATCTTCGAACCCTTGGTGTATTATAAAAAAAAAAAAAAATAAAAAATAAACAAATGTTACGAAAATTTGTTTTTTTTGTATTATTATTCAATTATTTAAATTATTCTTTATTTTTACTAAGAATTCATACACAGCTCGATAGCTACAATGTACACATTAATATCACTATATATTTTTTTGTTATTACTTTATAACTATCTTAATTTTACATTTAATGGTTTATAACAAAAAAGTAAATCCAAACCCTTAACATAAACTAATTTTAGATCAATTATTTTCTATTGAAGAGATGATATATATGTATATATATATATATATATATATATATATATATATATATATATATATATATATATATATATATATACATCATCTCTTCATATACTCATCTCAAGGTTCTTGAGGTTCAGTCAATAAATAAAAACAACTAGTTTAGCTACGTTTCGAGACTATATTGTTCTCATAATCATGCCCTACAGTAAAAAAACAGGTCACAATAAAATTATATGTTATACAAGTTATTTCAAAACATAAAGTTAGCTACAGTACAAGTATATAACAACATGTGTTGGAATAATAAAAAAATATATAATTACAGAATATATAGGAGTATGAAGCTACTTACAATGTTATTAGTCGATATGAATAGACTAACAATTCTAGTACACAACTAACCAAGGGAAATTGAAATAACTTATATAATTTTATCGTAACCTGTTTTTTCACTGTAGGCCATGATTATGAGAACAATATAGTCTCGAAACATCGCCAAAATAGTTGTTTTTTATTTATTGACTGAACCTTACTAAACATTTAATAGTAACAGTCAAGAAATTTCTCTCTCTCTCTCTCTCTCTCTCTCTCTCTCTCTCTCTATATATATATATGTATATATATAAATATATATATATATATAGAGAGAGAGAGAGAGAGAGGGAGAGAATTAATAGAAACCAAAACTTGTATAAATGTAATCGAGTTTAAAAGTCTTCTAAAACTTTAATTTTAAAAGTTAATTAATTATTTTTGTACAATCATGTAACATTATATGATTTTTAATAAATATATATGGGAGAATAATTGCTTTTGTAAATTACACCTTAATCTTAAAAGTTTTTAGACCTAATTTTTTAATCATTATCTAAGTAAATGTATTTTCTGATGTAAATTGATATAAAAAAAGTATTTCAGAAATCGACATGAAAATGTTCATTGACGTGAAAGTATTGTAACACCAATCATTTTCGAGAATTTCCTGTTTTTCACCGTAATCAAAACTTGGTTTATATTCATATTAATATTATATATTAAACGTAAGACATTATGGATTAGACCCATCGATGTTTTTCCTTGTTAATAACTAACAATGGAATTTTAGAATATTTTTTTTTAATATTTCCTTCAGTCCATGTTTATCATTCGTTATTTACAAGTATGCCAATACTAGTGGAATCAGTCATTCAAGCCAGAGGGGGCAATGTGTCTTATTAAATATAAATTATTTAAAAGTTAAAATTTTAAAAAATGAAAATTTTCATAAATAATTTTCTAACTTTTTTGTTTATTGGAAGAAATGTTGTAATTTATTTTAATAAAAATTGTTTATGTCTAGTTTAGGAATGTTTATTATAGATTTCAGAACCTTTCTTTATTAAAAAAAAAAAAAAAAAATCAGGATTTTAACCTTATTTTGAGTGATCAAGTCTCTCTATTAATTGGTAAATTAAGTCCTAATTATTGAAGTTTCGGGGTTCATATCACAAGTTTTTTTAAAGTTTGCTGATGAGGGGGCGGTCATAGCCCAGTGGTATGGCGAGACTCGTTATGGCTCCTTCCTGAAACTGATGAAAATTTAATGAAAGACAAATATTAAAAAGTCGAAAAAAAAAAAAAAATCATTTAACCAGATTTTTCGGTCTTCCGAGAACCGCTTAGGTTGAATAATTCATATCGGAACGTTTCGATTCGTCCCCTGTTACGACACAGGACCTACCCTAAACAGGGCAGCGTTATGATATTCCGTGTCGTCGGAGAGTTGCCCTATGGCTTCTAGTCCGAGATATGTCTCGTTATAAGCGGAATTGACAGTTTCCTGTTATTCAACTAACCAATTGGATTAAATTGGTCCGAAAATGGAATCGGTCACGATCAACTGGACTATGAGCTAGAAAGTATTTCTTGAATATTGTAGATCGAATTAATTCCAATTCGTACTACAAATAGGGTAAATCACTAGTTATGGTCACTAATACAATTTTCGCAATAATAAGGGTCTAATCCATTTATTTATGATATCATCAGGAGAAATATTTCCTAAGATTGAGATTCATTTACTTATGGAATTCCCCTCTAATCCCATTCCTGTAGCCATAAAAAAATATTTACCTCAAATTGTTTTCCGAAATACCTCTTTTTTTTTAAGTAAGACCGTTTTTAAATCTAAGGACTCTTAAGGAATCGTATTGAATTCAGGCTTCAATACAAACTCCATTGTTTTGGGCTATCTGATTTTAATTACACAATAATTTTGAACTGACCGTAACCTGTTTATAAAAACTACGAAATATGAGTTATAGTCACCCCTAACTGTTTATATTTTCTTTGGTTTCACAAACGTTCTTTCTGCTAAAAAAGAAAAAATAGAAAAAAGAAAAAAAATCTAATTTTCTTAATTAGACTGTACAAAATATATACATCAAGTAAATGTATCGACAACGATTACAATAACATGTCAAAACTTGAAAAGAACTACTCATCAGTAGCACTTTATTAAAAATTCTACAGTAGAAGGTCTCTGGGCCATCTTCTTTACAGACGCCTCGGAGGATTATCAGGAATTGTGAGGGAAGCAAGTTGAGAAACTAAGGGATTTGAGTGGTTATGGAGCATACTATGAAAGGATAGGTATCTGGTTTGGGCTAAATCAGAAACATATGGAACATTAAGATCATTACGGATAAGTTTGTTTGTGACAAATAAGGAGCATTGAGATTTTCGAAGGATTTTGGATTTTAAGGGTTGCATACGAGATGAATTGGATGGTTTAGTGGAGCCCCATAGCTCAACTCCGTACGTCCAGATAGGTCTAATCACAGTCATGTATATGAGTCTTTTGTAATTAATTGAGAGCTTTGAACGTTTGTGTAGTAAATGTTCTAAACCTTAAATGATACATCCCTTCTTAGTTGTGTTCATGTTAGACCTTACGTATCTTAAATGACCATTAATTTAATATAGTTATATTCTGTACTTCACGGATGGCTACTTCATTTCTAAAATATCAAATGAAGATATTATTAAAAAAAATAAATTTCGATTATTTTAATTTATTCTTTTTTAGTGGGGATGATTGCCATATTTTATGCAGTTACTGCTTATGTAGAAAAATCAACGTGAAGACCAGCTATAAATTATTCTCTGATTAATAATTTTTTAAATTCATATTCAACTATCATTTAATGGCAGTTTTCTAAACTAATAAACTAATAAGTTACTATAAATTTTGTGAATGAATGCATCGAGTGATTGTGTTTATATATATATATATATATATATATATATATATATATACATATATATATATTTTTTTATACCGCGTGTATTAGTATTTAGATTATTTATATAGTTATAGTCGTTCATAAATTAATAAACATTTTTAAATAATTAAAGAATTAAGATTATTTTGACACCTTAGTCTTGGCTATGACCATACCCGGTACAACAAGCTCATAACTGGCATTTTTAGCTATATGTGAAAAATTATAAAAATTTATTTGAATCGAAGCTTTAGTGTATTTTTCAATTTTAAATTCAATAGAATAAACCTATGAGAATCTAAGTATATAACAAAATATCTCATATTAAAAAATGTATCTACGAAATTCCCTTTTAAATCGACAAGCTCCCTTAACTATGACTATAACTAGTGATTTATCCTAATGCTTGACCCTTTTTAATCGAGTCCAGAATAATCGATTTTTTTTCATTAAGATTAGTGTTATTTTAAATAAGTAATATAGTACTGGAATATTAGGCATTATAAGTAATATTTTTCAAACTCAGTCCACACCAGACGATGTTTGCTCTAACCAGAGAGGGTGTGTCAAGATCCATTCCCTTGGTGGTTCCTGAAATAAATATTAAATGAACCAGGTCGGAATCGAACTCAAGACCTGATTTACTGTTTATTTTATTTATATATTAAGCCATTCAGTTGTAATCAACTCAGTATATTCTCATGTATCCAGGCCAATATGTAAAAATGAAATTTTTCTGTAAATTTTAATGAATACCGTAAAATGGCCTGACTGAACCAAGTTCACTAAAAAGTTTGAGTCGAAGAAAAAGTTTTTTGTTGTCTAAATGAGGTATATTATATATTTTATACCCCTATACAAGGGAGTAAGATATATAAAATATCCCTCATTTAGACAACAAAAAACTTTTTCTTCGACTCAAACTTTATAGTGAACTTGGTGCTAAACTAAATTCACTGGTGCATTGTCAGGCCGTTTTACGGTATCTAGAATTCATAGCTGTGCATTAATATAATGTGAGCGGTCGACAGAATCGTTAGCATTTTTGAAATCTTTGTAAATCAAACAGAAAACTGAGCCATAATATTATAAATTTTGTATTGCAAATTTGATTTGAATAATATAAAAATACTAAATTTATAAAATAAAATCCATATATTTATAAACAAAACAATATATAATGCAGTAAATTCTAAAAGTGGCTCTGATAAAATATGTACAAATCATGCAATGCAGATTGAAATTCATCTATTATTAATTAAAAATAGAATAAATTATAATAATAGAATAAAGTTGGCAGATAGGATAATGCAATAATTAATAATTATAAATTGAATAGTTTTCAACAGTATTGTTATATATTATTTAATTTTTTTTAGATATTTATTGAAATTTACAACTTTGTATGCAATATAAAAGTGAAATAAATCAAGTAAATATGATGATAATAATACGTCACTTGTTTTTAAAGCAACTATCCATTGGTAGCACTTATAAAGGTTCTATATAGGTAATGAAGTACTGCATAAGGAGGTCCCGAGGCCATCTTCTTTTCAGGCACCTCGGATGGTTATCTGGAATATAATGAGAAGCATGTTGTGATACTAATGGATTTGAATGGTTGTGGAGCTTACGATGAAAGGATATGCATCTGGATTGGGCTAACTCAGCAACATATGGAACATTACGGTCTTTATGGATTTTTCGAAGGATTTTAGATTTGAAGGATTGGATTTGAGATGAATTGGACAGTTTAGTGGAGCCCATTTAAAAATGAAATATTTTTAAAATAGTTTATCAGTTTAATTTCTTGCCTATTTTTCCCTCATCCTGGTTTGAAATTATTCTAGAGATTATTGAAAAATATTTTTAATTTTTATATAGTATTTAAAAATTAAATATTTTAAGAATAGCTGAGCGGTTTCATTTTTTCCCTATTTTTCCTCAGCATATTTTCCAATTTTTCTTGCAATGATTAACAAATATTTTTGAATGAATGGAAAATAATCTTTATTCTGGGAAACCTTCTCCCCTAAGAATGGTATAAAAGTACAATGAAAAGGTATTATTATATCAGGCAGCAACCTATGTAGAATGTAAATTATATACATACAAATATATAAGGTGAAATTTTAGATTCAAAAACTAATTTTCGTTTTTTTGCAAGAAAACGAAGAAAGTCTTTGAGTTTATATAAGAAAAACAAAATAAGTAAATAACAAAATTAAAATTTAATAAAAAGAAATATTTTAACACTAATATATTATTACATAATTTCGGAAGATTGATAATTGAGGAGGTAGATGAATAAATTATGTTTTATTTTATTTTTTATTTTATCATATGTTGCGTTCATTGCGTCTTGCTTTTGATGAGGTATAAGTCTAATGGGATTTAGACTTATTTTTTTAGACATAAACCTTATCTAATGCAAAAGTGTAATAAATTATATCAATTTAAAAATTAGGAATTTTTTTTTTTTTAAATAATCTTAATATATTTTAATGCTATGGGTAAGGAATAAGGGGATGTGAATACCAAAAGAATATTGAATCTTTTAATATATTGGGTGGATTTTTTTTTCTGTCGGAATGTATAAGTAAGCAAAATTTGTCGTGATTAGAATTAAAATTTCGTATTAATTAAGCTGACGTTGTGTGTTAACATGTAATAAACTGAACAACGTACACATTATTAATTTACATAACTAAATCATAACATAGATTTCGGTTAGCAAAATGTAATACATTCAACAAGTTCATTACTGCAGTAGAAAATCACTTTTATCGGTTTATTGTATAAAATAATTTTTAAGATGCATTAAAATTTATTAGGATATAGTTATAATTAAGAATGCATTTCTTGATATTATTCTAGGTTTTATAGTTGCATTAAGATCAGAAATTAACGGTCATTCCGTACCTCCTGACGTCAGGCTCGTAAGGCGTCAAGATATGGAGGTCCCGAAAAAGTTAAAAAAAAATGTATATAAATATATGTATGCATAGTTATATTTAAAAAATGTATTTATTGATATTTACAGCTGTATAATAAAAATTTATTTAAAGTCCCTCTGCCACCTTCTTTTCAGACGCTTCGGAGGGATATTGTGAGAATTGTAGATTAAATAGGTATGGAGGGATAGGTGTCCAGTTCGGACCAATTCAACAACATATGGGCTTCATCTCACATATGTTTCTTTGTCATATTAAAGATTTTATAATGTAAGCATTAGATACAAGTGAAATTAACGGATTAGTGGATCACAAAGGCAGGACTAGTCTCAATTATTTGTAATTATAATGCATAAAGAGGACATTGTAGCTGATATTGTAAAAAAATTGGAAACATCCCAATGAAAATGAATCATATTTCTCAATTGGTTTATTAAAACTAATTTTTATAATGTAGCAATCTACGCAGTTTGTTGTCGCAATGACTCTAAAAAAAAATGTTAATCGCTATTTTTAAGAATAATTTTAAGACCTAATACTGTTTTTATTGGTGCCATAACATTTTAGCTGTTTGTACTTAATAAATTTGTTGGTTGTCTTGTAAAATTCCTATCAACATAAAACGAGTTATGTGGCTTTAAAGCTCGATTTTTAATATCTGCGTCATAAGATATTGATTAGTTGTGCTTCTTAGTAGGGCCTTAAAAAATCTTTTTTTAGATATTTGAAGTAGGTATTTTTAGAATTGTTACAGGATTTTGGAAAAACGATCCAAAATATGCTCTCCGTTTCAGAAAATAAAGTGCACAACTTTGTCCTATCGAATTCTTCACGACAGACTTTATTATCTTTATTTTACGGTGAGATTGTAAATAATTAAAATACTATACTGAAATTATTCTATGATTGTAATAATAATATTTTTGAGATTGGTTATTTGACAACAGAAAATATGTTTTTAATTCCTTTCTTGTTATTTTCCCTCTAAATAAAATGTATAAATACAAATACGAAGGAAATATAAACGTGTTTAAATCTCCAGTAATATGCGAAAAAAAAAATGTTTTTGTATTGGAGAACTTTAATGTTATTTATATTTCTATAAAAAAAAAAGGTCTTCCTTTTCTCAGAATGGAATTTCTCGGAATCTCTCTGTTAACCTAAAAATTCTGAAGAGAAAACAATAACGTGTGTTTACATGTTGATCATGAATACATTTAAAAACATTGTTTTTATATTAAAATATTTTTTAACAGTTGTGTATTTTTTTTTAAAACACCTTTTTCATTTTGATTTTTTCTAATTTTTTTCTTTAATTAATATTACAGTTTGCCTAACTGAAGGGAAATAAGTAATATTTATGACAATGGATTCGTTAATACAATATGTACAATTGAAACATTAAAAAAAAAAAAAAAAAAAAAGCCTCTAGTTCTGAAAAACAGTTACAAGGTTATTTTTGGGAATTTTTTATTTTGGGAAAACTACCATTTGGGAATCTGACATAAACCTTGTAACTGTTTTTTCAAAATTTCACTAGGTCAGTTGTGTACTAGAATTGTTAGAATTTAGTTAGTCGATACCATATCCGCCAGTAACATTTTAAGTAGTTTCATACTCCTCTGTATTATGTAATTATATATATATATTTTTATTATTCTAACACATGTTATATACTTATATTGTAGCTAAATTTAGGTTTTGAAATAACTTGTATAACTTAGATAATTTTATTGTAACGTGTTTTTTCACTGTAGGGCATGGTTATGAGAACAATTTAGTCTCGAAAAGCCACCAAAATAGTTGTTTTTATTTATTGACTGAACCTCAAGAACCTTACTAAACTATAAATATATATATATATATATATATATATATATATATATATATATATATATATATATATTGTAGTAAAAACTTGATAACTCCAAAAAATATTATTCTTGAACTAAGTATCTCCAAACTTTGTTATCTCGATATATTGATAACTCAAAGTAAATTTGTTTGCCCTTCAACTTCGACCTATCGAGTTCTGACTGTACTAGGATTTGTTGTTGCAAAGTAGTTTCACATATATATGTACAGACTTTTATTATCAGTCCTGGTGGTAGGTAAATAGTGAAATTGTGAATTAGCTAATTAGTAATAGAAAAAACTAGTAGTTTTTTTTATAGCGATTATTTATTAGTAAAATAGTAATGTTTTATGATTTTTTCCTTACAATATAATTTTTTTTTTTTTTTTTTTTAAATATCAAAATAACACGTTTGCTTAATCGATACTGATATTATATTTGACCTATAACATCTGTCTGCTTCTCAAGGCCATTATGGCATAGATTGCCTCTCATTGTTTTTAATTCCATGGTCTTTTAATGGCTGATAGACTGCAACCCCCGGTTTCCCACACTTCTTATGAGGGTGCAACTTCTATCTCGTCTAATGGATCCCTTTCTGCACTACCGATCTCTCTTTTAAAGCAGTTTCTAAATGATTTATTGAGTTTTTTTTATTCTTTGTTTATACTTTTGAAACGCTTTGTTTCAGGTTTTTGATTTAAAATTTATGTTTATACTATATTAATAACGCAGGAGGAATGTATTAATAATAACTATCATTCAATAAATTACCAAAAACATAAAAAATGTAATATAAAATAAATAACATTTAATAAGTTAAGAACAAATTAAGTAGAGACTCTAAGTTAAATACAATAATGGTATTTGTTTCTGTATAAATTTTATTACGAAAAGATATGTATCTAGTTTTGTATTAATAAGCAATATTAAGGCAATTTTGGATGTAATTATGATAAAAAAATTATTTGTTACTTATATTATTTTTTTTTTTTATTTGAGGACAAGTTTCGGATGTGTTTAACATTCATTATCAGTTATGAAAACTTATCAAATATTTCAAAACATCAGCACTGCATAGACTTGGGTTATTCCATAGATTATTATTTTTTTAATTTCACCTAAGAACTCTAAAAAAAAAAAAAAAAAAAATAGCACCTCCGTCTGTCCTACTTTCAATCAATAAACATATTGTAGAGTGCATGAATTATGGGATAACAATCAACATGTATTGATTTGAAAATTTTCTGACAGATAGGAATTTTCGCGTTCGTTTTGACCTCAGGGCTCACACGCTTTTTAGAAGTAGTTAGAAGGTAATCGAAATACAAAAATCACGAAAAAAGAAAATATAATTCCCCGGCCCTGGGGATGTGAGCTAACAGTAGGTGGGAGGTAGGTGTATATCTCGAAAACAGTATACTCTAGGGGAATATATTAATAACAAAATAAAGCTAAATAAATTTCCTGAAATTGTTTATATACATATTTGTCGAAATTCCACCTTAAAATAAAATAAATAAATAAAAAATAGGGAAATATATTAATAACTGAAATTGTTTATATATACATATTTGTCGAAATTCCAACAACAAAATAAAAATAAATTTCCTGAAATTGTTTATATACATATTTGTCGAAATTCCAACAGTTTTAAAGATATACATTATTTAAAATCGATAATGTTCGCTAAAACTTAATTTTCACCTCAATTTTTTCCCAAACATTTGCTTCTAGTGTCTTCCGCGATCGTTTCTCAAAAAAAATGTTAGAATCAAAGTTAAAGAGCATTAAATTTACTTTAATTTCATATATCCTTTTCTGGCACTTGAAGCAAATGTTTAAAATAAAGTGAGGTATACATCGGTTTGTTCTCGAAAATTTCGAAAACCGTTGAAAGTAGCCTGATGTATATCAAGTATTTTTGGATGTATTTGCAATATTATAAGGAACGTTGAAGATTTTAGGAAGAATTCTAGATGTAAGGTTAGGATACGTGAGCAATGTGAGTTAATGGTGCCCCAAAGCTAAACTCCGTATATCCAATTAGATCTAATTATATTCATATAATTGAACGTTTTGTAATTAATTGAAAGTTTGAAGCGTTTGTCAAGTAAGTGATGAAGTAGTCGCAATGAGGAGCTGTCGTTTTTTTAATTGGTACACAGATAACACATTGTAAATATGTTAAATATGTTTACAAGATTAATATTTTTCGTCACAATAACTAAAGTCAACATATTTACAATGTGTTATTGTAACAGAAAAATAATACTTGAAAAAAATGTTAAATATAATATAAAATAAAATAACATACCTCGGATTAGCACCACATTTTATGGTATAAAAAGCAATTGATTTACTCAGACTCTTACGTATTCTTCTTAGCAGTAACGAAAATATACTTAGGTTTTTTTTTTTTCCAACTTTTATACATTTTTTTTTTTAAGGGAGGTTGCTGAATCCTAATTTAGACTTCCCTCTCCCTAAAAAATTTATAAATAAAAATATATATTTTGTATATAAATTTAAAGATTACGTTTTATATAAAGAACACCCATTACAAAAATAAACTACGTTTAATTTCCTAAGAACTAAGCCTTATCAGAATTTCTTTTGGTGGAAAAATGCTTTAGTTGCTAGAGCGCATTGAAGTTTCTTTGGGCTTAACGTTGTTATGTACCCTAACTAGGTTATCATACAGGTTAGTAACCTATCCTAGCCAGGGTGACAAATGAAAATTTGAACGAACTTTACCCTGTGACCAAGGTCTAGATTCATTCTACCACGAAATAAATTTTAAACCTAGAAGGCTCATTTTTGTTCTGTTCTAATTATGTTAAAAATATGAATGTTAGTGATTTGTAACATGGGAAAAATATTTGAAAATCATTTAATCCTATATTTGACAGGAAAACATTTTTTTTTTATCTCAGAACTTCTGTCTTTTACTTCAGTCATACGTTTAATTTAGAAATATAAAAAAATAACACACATTTACAGATAAACTTCGTTACGACACAGTATTTTCTTCCAACTCAAAAATATTCAGTTACTATTTTTACAAACGAAACACTTTCAATAAAATTTCACTCTAAGCCTACAGTGACATAAACAGTAACGGCATCTATACGCAATGGTTTGTATAATAACATTGTTAAATATCTGAGCTTCTATCGAGATGTCGAGAAATATGGCTGTAGGAAAGATAAAAATGGTTGTCCCACAAATGGTACTGAGGGCCTTGTACGGTTAAACGCAAAACGGTGGGATTTGAACCCACGATCTCAACTATTAAGGCCCACAAATACACTGATTGTAGTTGAACAGGAAATAATCCAGGAAAAATTATAAAAGTTTATTCTCGTTTTTAAACGTTTTTTGTTGATTCCGAATTCATTTTTTCCACCTCGAAAATGTGATTTTTTTTTTTATATATATAATTATTCATTTTTTTTTTGTTTGAATATTTTCTTTGGTGTAGGTTTATTTTTCTACCATGATAGCTGGTAATGAATGTTCACATTATCTCAAGAAAAAAAAAAAAAAATCAGAAATTTTTTATTGTTAACACCTTTTTTCTTTTACTGCCTCCTTCCTCAGCTATCTTAATAATAAAATCTTTAACAAATAAATAGGAGGGGGTATTTTCCTAGAGACTATACTAGTCTAAACAAAGGCAGCAGTGTTTGCATGTGAGGTATGGAATAAGGTAAACAGGACCCTGTATTATTAGAAGTTCTGTATATTGTATTGGTTCAGACTAACGAGAGTTCGGATTAGCGAGAGTTCACTGTATCCATTTACAATAAAACTGTTGCAAACTTTTATTTAAAAAACGTTTATTTTGTTTTTTTTTCCTAGCTGTAACTGTTATGGGTTGTCCATACCCTTACGATGTAGATAGATATGAACAAAGTATTTGACGGAAAGCATGAAAGAGCAGTTATCTATATATTTTGGTTATTTAACTTTTTATGCTATTAAATTTGAAACAAGTGAATTGTCGTTGGCTGTTTGTTTATATGGGTTTAACGTGGGTCCGCACGAAATAAATTTTAACCCATCCATGTGTTATACAGTTAAAACTGATATATTTGTTTCCTGTAAGTTTCTGGTTTGACAACCAAAGAACAACTCTATAATTTGAGCTCCTTAAATTTGGGTTAGGTCTAAGATGCAGAAAAAGTAAATTATTCTGTATTTTAGATCAGATTATTAGAAACAAAACACGAAATATTAACAAGCGTAAATGTACATATCGGGAATAGCAAATTTATTAATATATGCACGAAAGGCATGAAACAATACATGCATGAATTATTGGGTTATTATTGGCTGATGTATTAGTTAAATAAGGTATTAGTTCTCTCTCTCTCTCTCTCTCTCTCTCTCTCTCTCTCTCTATATATATATATATATATATATATATATATATATATATATATATATAACGGATTTAGGAGAGACAGAAGGTATAATATTCAATTGTACCAGCGTTTTCCTCTAATGGAACATGTTCAAACAAACCATCTTGAATACGCCGGTACATATTTCTGATATTAAACTCACCTTTCTTGTATTTACATTTACATTTAGTAATATCACTTTGAAACATAAATTTGACATACTATAGTTATAATAATACTGTAGGCCCATTATTTTCTGACGGGATTGGTTATTTTCTGATAAACATCAAATCGTTACATACATACCGCATCATGCTAGGAAAGGCAAATTTGCCATGTTTAACATAACTTGGAACATGCGATTGTTTGTCCCACGCGAGTGAGCGCTTTGCCAGTGATAATGAATTGGGTATAGTTGATGTTGGACTATCTGGTTTGCAAATTTTCTTCAGTGAATCCACTGGAAAAAATTTGACATTAATAATACTGTTAAAGTAAAATCGTTGAAAATTATTTTTTTTAAAATACAAAGCCTCATTATGTGTAAATTTTTAAGATAATATATTTATAGGTCCTTAACAGTATTTATACTACTAAATACCCCGTCGCACAGTGGGGCAAAGTTGGAAAAAGCTCTAAAATGATTTTAATTTTTTTTTTTAGTCGTGTTTGATGGGCTATTGTATTCATTAATAGTTGGTGAAAACATTTCCAGTTTGTTTTTTTCAATTTCATTTTTATTTGCGACTCTGAGGTTTTCTAAAGTTGGACAATATAACTCCACCCGAAAACGGCCTATTTCTATCGAGTTACAATTTGGGTCACTGTGGATTTATTTTTATAGATAATAAAATAGTGGTAGATTAATAGTCAATCCTATTAAATAACATAAATATAAATTTTTAAATTAGTTACAACTCTAATGTATTTTCTTCGGCTTCACCCGCTTCCATATGTAAAGAACTTAAATAATATTAATTAATAACTTAAATTTTATTTGTTAATCGATAAATGCTTGTGTTGAAGTATGTAATTAAGCTTCATTTATTCAATGATATTTTCACGCATTGCAGTAATTTTTAAGATGTGTAAAATTGCACCTGTTAATTCTTTGGTAACACTTGGGTGTTTGAAGATTACGCAAAAGTATAATTAGATTCCCAATTTTTAATTTTTATGTAAGTGTTGTTAATAAAGATGGATAGAGACTTTTAAGAAACTCTTGCCGATAACGGACTGCATTGCCAGTGATTACAACAATCATATTTTTACTCACAATATCAAAAATTAAAGGATCAAGGTTTTGATTTGGTAGCAATTTCCTTCCGGCAGAAATAATTTTTTTTTTTTACTTCACCTGGTTATAATTTCTAACCATAAAAGTACATGACTGGTGTGGCAAATATCATTTCTCCAACTCAACATTGTAAATTAAAATTTTTATAATTGTAAATTTTATTACTGATAAATCTTCCTTGATGAAAATTAAGTAGATAAATTTGTATACAGATATCAGTAGTTTTATCGCTGTGTACTCTATTGCGGACTGGTCCTGACCACATATCGGTAAATTTTCGAACTTCACACGGATCCACATGTCACACATTAAATCTCTTTTAATAATTTAATTAAATATAAATAAGTTTTATAATAAATTTATAACACGGCACCTGTCTGTCAATTTTCGAACTTCACTGTTATCCACATATTATCGCTTTTTTTTATAGTAAATTATTTGAACATTAGTTAATTTTATTATTGCTAAACCTTCTTGAAAGTATAGATATGATGTGGCTAAAATTTGACATAGATATCAGTAGTTTTCGCGGTTAGTGACACAAACAAAAAATAGCTTGTCGTTTTATATAATAGTATATACATATAAAGCTAGTTTAAGGTCTGAATAAAATGTAAGAATAAAGTAAAAAACCGCTGGGAAACAGTGAAAAAATCTCTAGTGTATGCTTGGTTAACCCGACAAATAAGAGGTGTTTCACATGGCTCACATATATTTGTTTAGCATTCTTATGTGATATTTTACTGAGCATCTTTCAAAAATATTAGTACATACGTTATTCTCTACCGAAGTTTTATATGCCATTCATCTTTATCGTTGTTTCAAAATATTTTTCTAAGTTTTATAATAGGATAGACGTGTAAATATTTTTTTTACTTAAGGTGCTCAGTACTCTATGAAATTGAATAAAATGTATATTACATAAAATATAAATATCTGTAATTAAAGAAAAATAAAATTAGACGATTAGGTACATAAAGGGTTTTTTTTTTTTTTTTTTTTTTTTTTTTTTTTTTTACCGGCAGTTCTGAACAAAGGGTATACCTTTAAAGACTTGAAGAACAACAACAATCAAATGGGAAAAAAATGTATAATTTGGATTTTTGGTGGTTCTGTATCCATTCTTAAAATTTGATTTTTTGCAAACCAAGCAGCACTTCAATAAAAATTCTATACTAGTAGGTCTTCAGGCCATCTTCTTTTCAGACGCCGCGGGTGATCATCGTGAATAGAGTGGAAAGTTAGTTGAGAATCTAATGGATTTGAGTGGTTATGGAGCTTACTATGAAAGGATAGTTGTCTAGTTTAAGATAGATCAGCAACATGGAACATTAAGATCTTTATGGACAAGTTTATTGGTGACAAAGTAAGGAGCTTTGAGGTTTTTTCCAAGTATTTTGAATTGTAAGGATTGGATAAGAGGTGAATTGGATGTTTTAGTAGAGCCCCAAAGATTAATTCCGTACGTCCAAATAAATTAGTAAGTGTTAAGATAGTATGTAACTCAAATTAAACTTTTAAAAAAAATATATTTTATATAAGTATTTTATTATTTTGTGATTATATATTCTTTTCAAAAAGGAAAAAAAATACCATTGATAAATAAATTGCTACTCATATCTGAATTAATTTCAATAGAAGTGCCAATTTATTCATCAATCATAATTGTATTGATCCTTCGATTCTATCATGCGTACCTAAACAAATAGAAAAAATAGCATACTTTTTTTTTTTTATTTTCCTTAACGCTTAAGCTTTTTGAGTCTTAATTCAGGTTCTGTTACCTCCCTCCTCAAAAAAAAAAAAAAAAAAAAAAAAAAAAAAAAAAAAAAAAAAAAAAAAAAAAAAAAAAAAAAAAAAAAAAAAAAAAAAAAAAAAAAAAAAAAAAAAAAAAAAAAAAAAAAAAAAAAAAAAAAAAAAAAAAAAAAAAAAAAGTTTGAGAAAATAAGTTTAATATTTCATTCTTGGATTTCCCCTCGTTTGACAATCCTGTTACTTATTATAATTTTAACATGCTCTACCATCGAAACAGTTGATGAGGCAAAATATTGAACCTTACATTTTGTAAGATATTTAATATTTTAGTATTTTTATTTTAAAAAAAAAGAAGAAGAAAAAAAAAAAAAAAAAAGGATTTTCTAAGTTTGGAAGTAAGAAAAAAAAAATTCTTCTTTTTGATTACATTTTAATATACACAATTTTTCGAGTAGGCAAACTTAATATTTGGATTTGACACGTAATAAACAATACTGTTTAGTAGATTCTTGCGCTGCTAGTGACGTGCACCTCCCAGCATGTCCCACTTAGACTAATATCCGCAACAATGGAAACGTCACTGCTAATTTTACAGACACGGTATAAATATTATGACCACATTCTGGGGTCATAATATTTATATTTTTTAAACAGTTGCACAACACTATATTTAGGGATGGGTATTGCAAGAAAAATATCCATATTCCATATTGACGATTTTCTTGAACTCTGAATATTATTCAGATATATATCGTTAAAAAAAATAATGATTCACCAATAAATCGTGATTTTTTTTTTTTTGACGAAAAAATGCCAGTTTAAATAATCCGATAACGTTACAATGATATTCCTTTTTATTTTATCGTTATAATTAATTTAGGTAAAGCTATCGAACCACTGCTCCACCAAATTTGTTTAACCCGCATTACTCCTGAAGATCGATTCAACCATTTGGAGTTTCACATTTATCACTAGTTCTTTCCAATAATTTCACCTCTAAACTTCCATTTCTATAGTTTTAAGTTGGATTCTACTGTTATATTAGAATGATATTATATTATACATGTTGATATTTTCTCATTATCACTTAGCTTTACAGTAGTAAAAATTGAAAAAAAAAAACTACACAATTAAAAAATAAAAATAATATATGAAATAAAAATGTATATACTTATAAAAATACATAACTTAAAGTACATATTTAGTATGGATATTTACTTCGAATTGTATAATTCTATTGTATAGTCGTAGGATTATAATAATTTTTCCTATAAACGCGATATATATTATGTCAATTAACATTAGTAAAGGGCAGTTCCGACTTAAAAGTGGAATGAGACTTTACGTTCCGCTTCACTTTTGGAACCAGTTCCAGTCTTCCGTTCCACCTCAGTTTGAAAAACCTACTTTCTATGTACCATGCATTTTTGTTACATCCTTTTTTGTGACTTCCAGCTGTCCTCCTATTTTATAATTAAAAATTTTATAGATACTATAATATTAAGAAGATTTAAATAGCCAAGTATACTTATTAAAAAAATGTATACTTTTAAAATAGTTTAATTCAAACAAGATTTTTTTTTTTTTTTTTTTATAAAAACATTAGCTCAAGAATAGTGTACAATTGAGCGAGAATTTTCCAACTACATTGGTTCCGAGAAAAAAGGAGAAATCAATTCTTGTGACTTCTCCATTAGCTTTTAAACAAATATCAAAAAAATCATTTAATTATATATGCAGTAAAGCTTGTGTGGTCCATTTCTCTGAATCCGAAAGTAGAAGCCGAACTCTGTTGGCAGAATAGAAAATTTTAAAGTAAGCGGTTTATTTTGAAGATGTTCATGCGCGAGGTGGTGGAGTGATGGAGGGGGGGGGGAGAAAATCAAGAGCGGCAGGATCAAAGCAACAAAACAGTCGGAACGACCTTGAGTGAAACGAGAGATGCAATCTAAACTCTACAACACCGAGGGAAAGAAGCGAGAAATCTCTTGGCGTTGGTTTTTGTTCCAGGTGGAACGAAAAACATGAGCGATTGGTTTCGTTCCAAACCGGTTCAAAGCTGGAACCAGTTCCAAGTTCCGTTCCACCCAGAACGGCCCATCAAAAATTAATATGTCTAGTACGTTTGTGGGTGTATCTTTTTAGTGATGTCTTGTCGTAGTTTCTTATTTTTAGTACGATGTAATTTTCGGATATCGTTTTAAAGGAAAAGAAGTTTTGTGTCAGTAAGTGATGGTACCGTTTAATTGATAGAAGGTTTGTCAGATAGTGTGTTAGAAATTCTAAAAAAATAATGACATTGATTTCAACTTTGTTTAGTGTTTTGTAAACTTATATTTTGTTATTTTTACTTCCCTCGTGTGAGAAATTTCCATTGTACTTTTTGTTTGAATATTTAGCAAAGCTCACTAATGATATTCAACTTATAAATAACATCAGAACCACAAACAGTACACTATGCAACCAGTAGCATTCTTGCCAACTGTCCCCTGCTATTAACACTGAAGTCTGTCTCTTAATTAAACCAATTTTATATGATTATGTTAATTTTTTTAAAAATATATTAATATATGGTTGTATGCTATATTTTTATAACGTAGAGAAAACGACATATCATAACTCACGTATTTATATAAAAACTATTTGAAAGTTACAATATCGATATCGTGTTCCGATACTCATCCCTAGTGGTATGGTTATATTCGGCAGAATAGCTTCGTTGTCACCAACTTAAGCGTTAAAATAAAAATTGGATTACTGAATTAACCTGGATTGTATCCTCTTTTCCGTCGGGAATACTTGGTGTCTTTCTTTTTCAAGTCTTTAAAACCTGGAAACCCTTCTGTATCCTTGATCTCACTCTGTGTTCTTCTATTCACCCTTTGAAGACAAGATCCCAACCTACTGATTGTATATCCCTTTTCAGAGAAGTGCTTTTAGTAAATCTTTCATTATTTGAGCTACCTCTTTCATCACTTCTTTACTCAACTATATTTTCCGATGTTCTACTACTCATTCTTATTTATCTACTGTGCTATTATAAATTAAATTATTGTTAAAACTTAACTGATTTAGTATATTAATATTGTAAATTTTCCCCCATAATTGACGTGCTTAGTTGTGTCCACATTCGTAAAATTAACTCGGCTCTAAACTGGAAATGATATTTTTTGGTCTCAAGTTCAAGAAGATCAAGAAAATTGTAAAAAAACGACACATCAAATATCTTAACTTGTACTTCAAGATGTGTTAAAAAACTAATATCAATCGAAAGTAAAGACATCATAAAAAGTGTTTCTTACATTTACAATGGTGTGTCTAACATTTTGACACTGATTGTGAGTCTAACAACAATTGGTTACGGCCGGCTTAATATTTTTAATTCATTTATTTATTTATTTTAGCTTGCTCAGGTCATACACCTGACAAAACAACTATCGAAAAACAACATTAAAAATAAGTTGATCATAAATAAGGTAATTAGATATAATCTCAAAAAAATAAATTAAATTTGCCTAAGATCTTATAGACGGTCATTATTTTAAATGTAAATTGTTGATCTGAATATGAATTTTCAATCCACATTAGCAAAATTGCGGAAGTAGACGGAGCTAACTAAAAAATCTTTAAAAGAACTCGCTATTATTAAAAATTGCATTAAAATTAGAAACCAGTTTCAATTTAGCGATTTTTTGTTTTATTCTTTGCCAGAATGAATTATAAAACACTTCTGAGAAAAAATAAGTCCATATGCTGGCATTTAAAAATTTTCGCGTATACAAATTAGTTCGAATTTTCGGGCTTTTGTTTTCGATTTCAAAAGCAAAACAATAGACAGTGAACAGTCCATATCGAGTATAAATCACACCCTAAAGAACAGTACAAAATGTAGACATGTTTTTTTGAGGTTTTTTCTTCCCTTGAACCAATGTGCGTCGCCAAAATACGTTATTTTATTGACTGAGCCTCAAGAACCTTATTAAGAAAAACAAATAATATATATATATATATATATATATATATATATATATATATATATATATATATATATATATATATACCTGGTATATATATATTTATACAGTAGGGATGAGAATCGTATATATATGGTAGGACGGATGAGAATCGAGTCATAGTTAGTTTATATAGAATTTTTTTTTTTTTACAAATGATGCTCAAATACAACTTCCGAAGTTACTGCTGTCTTATGCTGAACACCTTATGTATATCGCACATGTATTTCAAAAGTGACACAACTCAAAAATCTGAATTATATTATTTATCATCTCGGTTTAGTTCAATAGTCTTCTATGAAATTTCAAAAATGTATGGAAAACTTCAAAGATGATTCAGGTACACTTCAGCATCTTACACATTTTTAATGCAGATTTCTGATATATATATATATATATACCATGCGCTGTAACGTAAAGCGGGGTCCATGTTAATTTAGTTTCTCTTAAACTTGTCAGATAAAAGCTGCTCGCATTCATCACCTTGGAAACTCTGCCCAATGATTTTTCTCACTTTTCCGATAAAACATATATCATACAGTGGTAAGACATGAAACAATCGGAAAATTCTCCGAGCAGCATTTTTTCCCTTGACCCCAATACTTCGGGATCTATAGATTTATATCTTTCAGGCAAATATATTGTTTTGTTTTGTTTGTTTTTACTTGTTTGGTCGTTTCATATAATCAGCGTTTATTCTGTCTCATTATTAATTGATGCCTTACTATTAACATTAATTTAATGAATATCTTTTAAATGTATCTTTATATTACAATAGAAGACAGAATGAAATATAAAAAAAATGTATATAAATTTAAATATATCTTTTATTTATATACATTAAGTTTTATGTATTTGCAAATAGAAATTGTAACTTCCGTGGGAATCCGTGATCTATAGGTCCCTATTCTAATATGCTCCACAAATACTATCTTCTTCTCATGGGGATATAATCAAAAGAATAATATACCCGTCCTTCCTGCCCTAGTTGGAGTACATAAGGACGTTAAGCCTGGAGAAACAAAAGAAGAATGTACTACTAAATAGTCTTAAAGAACTCGTAAAACATTTAAATATAAATAGCAAATGCATATTATTAGGTCGTTTCATATATAATGCACGTTTTTATTGTTTTGGAAACTCAAAGTTAATCTAGTCAATAAATAGATTGTAGAGTGCTTGAAATATGCGATATTTTTTTACTCCATAGCTTCGTTTGGAGCAGTTAGAAGGTAAACATACTAAAAGTCCTTACCCCTGGGGGGGGGGGGGGTGAGCTAATGGTAAGGGGGAGGGGAGAAGGTCCCATTTTTGGGTTTTTCGATAATATCCCAAAAACGGCGAACGCTAGAAACATATGTTTCAAATAAATTAAATTTTCTATAAAATTGATTCTATACATATTTGTAGGAATTCCAACGGTTTCCGAGATATACGATTTAGAAAATCGAATGTTAAAAAAAAAAAAAATTAACTAACTTTTTGTCTAATGTTTTCTTCTAGTGCCTTCCACGATCATTTCTAAAAACAAATGTCTGTATCAATGTTGTAGAGTATTAAATTTACGTTAATTTCATACACACGCTTCTGGCACTTGAATGAAATGATTGACAAGTATTCAGAGTTTTTTTTTTTTTTTTTTTTTTTTTTTTTTTTTTTTTTTTTTTTTTTTTTTTTTTTTTTTTTTTTTTTTTCCGAATATTATCGACTTTCAATAACATATATCTCGAAAATCGTTGAAAGTTCGAAAAATACGTAATGAAACAAGTTTATAGGAAATTTAACTAGCTTTAATTTTAATACATAGCATATTTTTCTTGTGTCTTCTATTTTCGAGATATAATCGAAAAAACCCAAAATGGGACCTTCTCCCTTCCTCTGTAAGCTTCGAAGGGCCTTTGTATGTTTACGTTTTAACTTCCTAACGAATCTGTCAAGTCAAAAATTACCTCAACATACACTCTCTCTCAAACATGAAATTATAAATCACTTTGATCAGGAACATTATTGTAAAATCCATTAGGAAGCTTATCCTGAAAATGAATTAACCTATAAAGATTACTTCACCAAATGTTTAAATTAAAAGCATGTAATAAAGTGTACAAACTGAGAAAACTAAGGTAATAAAATGACTTATATAGAAATATAATAATAGAAAAAGTGTGAATACCTCGTCTTGTAAGTAAACGGTCATTTCTCGTATATATATTTTTTAGCGGATTATTTTTTATAATGTACAATAAAATAAAAAATTAATCTTTACATTTAGGTTATATTACTCCCATTACTAGTAAAAACAATTATAACCGATAATAATACAAAAAAGTTAAGATCAGGACTGAATATATCGTCAGAAGGTAAAGAAAACTGTAGTGGTTGTCTAAGTCAACCGTGCGCCCGGTAACGTGACTAGTAGAAGGTCCCGGCTTAGGGTAAAATGTTAATTATTAATGTATTGGTTCATTAGCAATCGTAGTATATTATTGCTATATCTGATTGATTCCATTTAACGCAACACATTGTATTAGTCCAGTCAATGAGCACTGAAATGAGTGGTATAGAGTGCACGGAATGAACGATTATTTTTGACTTCATTGCTTCGTTAGGAGTAGTTAGGAATTAAACATGCTAAAAGTCTTGAAGGGGGTTAGTTAAGGGTGGGGGGAGGGGAAAAGGTCTAAGTTTTGTGTTTTCGATAATATCTCGAAAACAGTGGACTCAAAAAAATAGGCTACGGATCAAAATTAAAGCTCATTAAATTTTCTAAAAAATAAATTTTATACATATTTGTAGAAATTCCAACTTTTTTCGAGATATACAATATTAAAAATCGATCATTTAAAAAAAAGAAATTTTGCCTCACTTTTTGTTAAACATTTGCTTCAGATGCCAGAAACTTATATATGAAAATAAAGTAAATTTAATGTTTTACAACTTTGATTCGGACATTTTTTCTGAGAAATGATCGTGGAAGGCAATAGACGCAGATATTTGACAAAAAGTGAGGTAAAATGTGTTTCTTCCCGAATATCACTGATTTTCAATAACATTTATCTTGAAAACCGTTAGGATTTTGACGAATATGTATAAAATTAATTGTATAGTAAGTTTAATTAGCTTAAATTTTAATTTGAAACATATTTTTCCTGAGTCCACCGTTTTTGAAACATATTCGAATAACCCAAAAATGGGACCTTCTCTGTTCCCCCCTACCATTAGCTCACCCCCCAGGGCCGGGGAATTTTAGTATGTTTACCTTCTAACTACTACTAACGAAGCTATAAAGCAAAACATTATCGCATATCTCATGCTCTCTACAATGTGTTTATTGACTAGTCTATATCTGTTGTTAATCTATAATCATGATCTATAGATTATTTTTTTTGCCAACGCGATGTTATATTTGATGCGACGGAGTTGAAATATTTGAAATTCTCAGGAAGGTAGCTACTGCGCATCTGCATTTACAATGGTCTTGTTCAGGAAGCATTGTCCGCCATTAATATTAGTCTATGTAATATAAATGGCTGATCGTATTGTTATATTATATTTCGCAACATGCGCGCGCCTTGCATTTCTCAATATGTTAAGTTATTCCACCGTTGTTTTGGTCCTGTTGGTTTACTCCGGCGACGCCTCAGACATATCCGATTACTCTATTTAGGCAGCTAATCAAGAACCTACTTCGTTAGAAATGGACGTGATAGAATTTAGAGTTAGATACCCAGGACGCATTCTAATTTAGAGGAGTTGCAGTTCTGCTGATTGACATGGTGCAGTCGTTGGGATAAAGCATTTCCGATAGATTCGAAGTACCCATTGTATAATTTTATGACAAGATGACAAGTGGGCTAAGAGAAACCAGATAATCAATAAAATGTTAGTAAATAGTTATTTCCAAGCAGTGAAATGCTAAAGAGGTAATTTTTTTATTTAGGAGAGGAATAATAAACATTGGCTACAATAAGCATACAAAAAGAAAATATTCTATTATATTTATAGTTTATTAATATATTGGGTTGTCCGGAATTTTTTTTTTCATTTATTGATATTTACAACTGTAGAACATATACATCAAGTAAATGTGTTGATAGTGAATACAATGGCATGTAAATAACTTGTGAAGAACTACTGAATAGTAGCACTTCAATAAAAATCTAAACTAAAAGTCTCTAAGCCATATTCTTTTCAGACGCCTCGGAGGATTATCGGGAATGGAGTGGGAGGCAAGTTGGGAGACTAGTGGATTGGAGTGGTTATGGAGGATTTTTCGATGGGTTTTGGATTGCAAGGATAGGATATGAGAGGATGGTTTAGTGGAGCCCCAAAGCTCAACTCCGTACGTCTAAATAGGTCTAATCACAGTCATGTGAATGAGTCTTTTGTAATGAATTGGGAGCTTTGATCGTTGTCTAGTAAATGTTGAAGTAGTCTGTAGCGACGAACAGTTTCCTGTCGTTTTAGTCTTGTATGTGGATTCCAAGTAAGAAGTTTGTCCAAGTGGAATCCTAGGTAGCGGATTTGTTAAACAGGGATTAGTGGAATATCATTAAAGGATACAGTAGGACAGGAAGTCGTAGGTTTACGACGGAGGGTAAAGGTTATTTGATAGGATTTATTTGGACTTATTTGTATCCTCCGATTTGTCCGGAAATTAAGGCAGAATTTTATGTTTACACCAATACCTGATATTATCATTAAAGATATTATTTATCTCTTTACCACAGCAAAGATGTACATTACTTTTATTCTACATCGCATTTTCGGTCCAAAAGTCCTATTAAATAAGATCCCTTTATCTAGATCTGATAGTATGATATCTTGGTTTCATCTTACAAGTTACGTTTTGACTTGTAATCTACAGATTTGAACGCCGATTTTTATGTGGATAATACTGACCTATAATAGTGCAAAACTAGAGTTATAGCCGCAAATGGGCATTGGGAGCCGAGAAAACAAAAATATGAAAATCACATTTTATTTTTTTTCTCGACTCTCAGTCAAGATAGAGAATAATTTCTTTTAAGTAAAACTGTAGTTTTGTATGCTATCTCTTTACCACAACCAAACCTGTTGTCCGTAAATTAATGCAGAATTTCATGTTTACACCTAAACCTGATAATATACAAATTTGCATCAAAAAATTATTTTCCTATCTTGACTGAGAGCTGAGAAAAATATATAAATTTATTTACATATTGATTTTTATTATTTATTTTTTCTCGGATCCTAATGCTCATTGGCGGCTATAACTCTCTCTAAGTTTTGCACTATTATAGGTACTCCACACAAAAATCGGCATTCAAATCTGTGAGTTACGAGTCAAAACTTCTCGTAATATGAAACCAAGATATCATGCTGTATCAGATCTGGGTAATGGGATCTAATTTAATAGGACTTTTTGGTCGAAACTACGACGTAGAGTAAAAGTAATGTATCAGGTTTTGGTTGTGGTAAAGAGATAAATATTCTCTTTAATAATAATATCAGGTTTTGGTTTAAACATTAAATTCTGCATTAATTTACGGACAACCAAATACAATTAAGCTATAAGCTATAATTTAGAAATTTTACTTTTAATCCCTAGGATCGGAATCCAGAATTAATTTTTTGGTTCTGGTACCGGTTTCGAAAACAGAAAAAAAATTACTTGTAAAAGTGTTATCCGTATGATTGCGTTTTTAAATTTTATTTTGTATATCAATAGATATATGATTTGTTTTGATTGAAGACATTGTTTAAATGATCTATTTACCAGTCAGATTAATTTTTACTCTTGAGTGGGTCAGGATGTTTTATATTCAAAAAGTTTTATCTACAAAATAACCGTAAATTCAATTTTAGTTTTAGGTAGCTATTATTATGTGGTAGAAAAATGATTAACTATTTTATTCATCGGACAATAAGTGAATTTAGAAATGACATATGGAACACTCGTTTTGAGGTTTAATTATGCTCCATGTCTAAATTTTACGATGTGAGGTACTAGAATTAACTTTAGGACGGTTTGTATTTAAGCAACAAAAATCATTCAGTCGATTAGATGCACGAATTCAAAAATATTTTTTTTATTTCTCTACCAAATGTATTCCTATTGGAATTTCGAGGAATTCGGGTTAAAATTTAACGCTATTCAGATCATGAATAGAAGTTTGGAAGTGTTTACATCACTCAACGGGGGTTCGACCCCGATGTTTTGTTAGCGGCAGGTCAGCAAAACATTAACGACATCACAAGGACCACACCGAATCGGCCCATTGTGGTCACAGCTCAAAAACAGCCATGAATTTCTAAAGGGCAAAATCTATAGTTTATTTCTAAAGGGCTTGTTTTAATTATTAGCTCATCTACTCCATAAATATTTTATACTGAATATTTTACTTGCCAATATATAAAATATTCGAAATATTTTGATATCTCCAAAATAAATTTTTTTTCATTCACACTTTTTTACAATTATAATTAGGAAATAGTTGTTTATTAGAATAATTACTAAATAAATTATCTGTATAAGTTGTTACTTAATCTTTGCTAACCATATTGAATTTGCATTGTCCGTGATTAAGCTTTAATAATGATCAAATTGAATGATATTTCTTCAAACCGTAGAATGAAATAGAACATAATATTTTTAATTTTTAAATATTATTTAGTTTATTTATTATTATTTAATTGAATATTTAAATTCACGTTACATACTACTTCAACTCAATGCTCCTTACTTTGTCACAAATAAACTTCCTGGTTTTTACTTTAAAAACTAGTGAAGTGTCATATTTAGCATTATCATCACATTTACTTGATGTATTATATACAGGTGTAAATTTAAATAAATGGCTAGAAAACATATGATTGAGTTATTAATTTTAGGGTCATTTCGTATAAAATTTATTTTCATTAATTTCATGAATGTTATCACTTTCGTACATATTACTTATTCCTGTTGAGTCAGGCAGATTGTAATATTTTGTCAATATTCCAAAAAAAAAAAAAAAAAAAAAAAAAAAAAATGGAAATTACCGCAACAATAATAATGTTATTTGTACATTCATTACTGTCAGCGTACTTGTCGGGAGCAGTTATTTATTGGCGCTGAAACTGTTACTCTCTTCAGTTATTTTACAAAAACTTGGGATTACTTTTAGCGGGTTACCTATTATTAGCTTTATATCGACTTCGCTGATAAGGCCTAATTTTCACTGAAAAGTTACACATTTACCTCTTGTCCGAGCTTAACATGGCGGAAGCCGACAGCAGTAATCTTGTTAATGTATTTATCAGTCCGTTGCAATTTACATATACAATTACCTGTCGAATTACCGGAATGTAAACTGAACAATAGTTCAGTCATTTCAACCTCCCTGTCATGAACCCACGCTCTTAATGAATATTAGAACCTCACGGAACCTACTAAGGGACCGAGTGATAGGGCGGAACGGTCAAAAGGTCGGATTAACTGGAGATATAAATAAAACTATAATATAATATATAATATCATTAATTATATTAAGAGCTATATATTAACATTAAAAAAAAAAAGAAACTATAAACGTACCTTATATACACTAACAGACTAATACGTTAGAATAGAGTTATTTTAGCCGGCTATTAATACATATAAGCATTACCTCTAGTAACATCTTGTTACATTTGTAGCAAACTTACCTTTAAAATCGTTCGTAATGAAATATTTGAGAACGTATTGAGCGATTTCTGTCACACTTTGGGAGGGTTATTATACATTCCACGTAAATATTTTTCTGCTGTCCTACTGGACTCCGCGTGATGGTCGGATTACCTGGAGAGTTGGACTAGTGGGAGGCGGATTAGTGAGGTTCTACTGTACTAAAGAGTGAAGAAAAATAATTAAATGATTATATATCTAGTATTAAAACTAAATTATACATAATAAGGATTATACAGTTCAAATAACAGAGGAAGAGACAAAACAAGAAATGAACGTAAAAGTATTTTCCTCATGCAATAAAGGTGTTAACGAAAGAAAGTTATCGTCCAATATATTATACTAATGGTACATTTTTTAAGATAATCAAACGGAACAAACACTGTTTGACCAACAGCAATTAGTTTCTGATAAATATGCATTTATTAGACCCTACAATTCTTAAATGAGTATTATAAACAATTATCTACTATTTATTAGTTTATATATTAAAGACATATTTTTTTAAAATTTTCTATTCTTGTTTTACCTTTATTTATTTTGTTTTTTAATGCTTATTATAGTGTACTTGTGGTTTTTTTAAATTTATTTAGTAGATCCTGCTATTGACACATGTGCGCTATCGGTAAACAATGATCCGTTCATTGCCTCCCGAACACTCCAGTCTCATATCATAAACCTTCAAGAATGGTTTCAAAAATGGAGAATCAAAATAAATCCAAACAGATCTCACCAAGCAACCTTTACCCTTTATTGTAAACCTACGACTTTCTGTCCTTTAACGATATTCCATTAATCCCTGTTAAACAGATCCGCTACCTAGGACTCTACTTGGATAAACGTCTTACTTGGAATCCACATACAAGACTAAAACGGCAAGAAACTGCCCGCCGCTACAGACTACTTCAACATGCCCTGGACAAACTTTCAAAGTTACTAATTATTTACAAAAGACTCATTAACATATTTGTACGTACGAAGTTGAGCTTTGGAGCTCCACTGAACTACCCAATTCATCTCGTATCCGATCCTTACAACCCAAAATCCTCAATGCTCCTTACTTTGTCACCAATAAACTTTTCCATCCAACATCTTGATGTTCTATATGTTGCTGATTTATCCCACACCAGATACCTATCCATTCATAGTAAGGTCCATAACCACTTAAATCCACTAGTTTCTCAACTAGCTTCCCGCTCCATTCTCGATAATCCTTCGAGGCGTCTAAAAATAAGATGGCCAAGAGATTTTATAGTGTAGAATTTTTATTGATGTGCTACTGATAAGTAGTCCTTTTCAGGTTTTGGCACGTTATCATAATCGTTATCAATAAATTTACTTGATGTTTATATTTTGTACAGTTGTAAATTTCAAATAATAGATATAAAAAAAAAATATTTAGTTATAATTTTTTTTGTCTCTTTATTCATCTATTATCTTATATTATTTATATAGTATCTTTATTATTATTTATTTAATATTTTTTATACTTTTATTTGCTGATTTATTTCATAATGATATTTACGATACTTTGTATCTGGCATAGTTATAGAATTTTTGTTCTTTTCATTTAATTTAATAGTGCAGATTGTACGAGTGAATTCTTTGTCATCCATATTATTCATTACCCTTTAGAAGTAGCTGTAATATTTATTCAAAAAAAAAAAAAAAAAAAAAAAAAAATTACCTCTGTCAGAACGGATGCTGCATAGAGTTTGACCATCATCAGTGTAATAATACTTCAAATTTCAATTGTTTATTTAATGTATTTTCAATAATTTTTAAAACTTATTTTTATAAAATTCATCCTCTATTCATTGCTTTCCTGTGTTTTATACATTTCCCCTATGGCGTTTTACTTCTCTAAGGTTATTTCTTGCCAATTGCTGTAGCATTCACGGTCCTGTTTAGAAGCACTAATGGGTTGATTCAAGTTAAACGCTCCGTCCTTCTTATCTCCTTAGCTTTCATATTGTGAGACACTTACTGACCATTTCCTTTTAAGTAATTCTCCTATCGTCTTTGGCTTTTACCATATTGATCGTTAGTAAACATTTTTTTTTTTTATTTATAAATTTATTAAAATTTACAACTGCACACATTAAAAAAACAAAACAAAAAAACACGTAAATCTAATAAATGTTATCATAGCGTATATTAATTGCAACAGAACTATTGCTTGTTAAGCAACTACACACGGGTAGTATTTCAATAAAAGTTCTGTTTGTTACAGTTTCGAGACCATTTCATTTTTAGTTTCCTCAGAGGGTTTCGGGGCATAGGATGGAATATAAAACTTTATTATAAACTCTACAATAGAAGATCTCTAGGCCATCTTCGTTTCAGACACCTCGGAGAATTATCAGGAATGGATTGGGAAGCGAGTTGAGAAACTTACGGATTTCAGTGATTATAAGCTTACTATGAAAGGATAGGTATCTGGTGTGGGCTAAATCAGCAACATATGGAACATTAAGATCCATATGGATAAGTTTATTGGTGACAAAGTAAGGAGCATTGAGGATTTTACGAAGGATTTTGGATTGTAAGAATTGAGTACGAGATGAATTGGATGGTTTAGTGGAGCCCCATAGCTCAACTCCGTACCTCCAAATAGGTCTAATCACAGTCATGTATATGAGTCTTTGGTAATTAATTGGGAGCTTTGAACGTTTGTTTAGTAAATATTAAAGTAGTCTGAAACGAGAGCAGTTTCTTGTCGTTTTAGTCTTGTATGTGGATTCCAAGTTCGTCGTTTTTCCAAGTGGAGCCCTAGGTAGTGAATCTGTTATATGTAGGACAGTGGTAGGATGAGTCGGGATGTCAGTTGCATACACTGTTTAAAGGATAGGACCTAGGTACTACCTTGAGGAACACCGGCAGATTGGGTAATTGGAATTGGAAAAGTTATGATTAACTTTGAAGGTTCCATCGGTAAGATAGGAACGGATAATTAGGAAGTATGTTGAGTTAAAAACTTAAAATTGAAAAGATTAAATTGAATTTATAAGAATTATTTAGTGTATCAAAGTGAACTTATTCTCTTACAAATATGTCTAATTGAGAATTTTCCTGAGGAATCCCATGTACTTCGAATCACTGAGAAGTTTGTAATATCTAAAGTTTGCATTAGCGAGAATCGTCTTTATTGGTAACTTTAAATTAAATTTTTCTAGTGGATTATAAACGATATCCTCTCATCTTATAATGGTTGTATTCACTTTGAGCCTTTTGAAGCTCAAAGCAAGCGACCTCTTTAATTTTAAACTTGTGATACGAAAGGGGTCAGATTCTGTAATTTTTAAACGAGTTCTATCTTAAAGGGTTAGAATTACTCTCAGCTATTTCGAGGACAAATGGCGTAAATGTCAGTCCTCTTAAACTATAAAATTAAAAAATAAAAATAGTCATAAACTTAGTTCGTCATGGAATACTCAGAACACTACACATTTTTAGACTTTAATAAAGAATCAACTATTTATTAAAACTTGTAGGTCACTATGCCTATTAAATGGCCTTATTATTTTTATTTTATTTAATCTCATTTGTAGAATGTTCGCTTATTTTGCTCTCTGTATATTCAACTACCATATATGTATATAAACTGCTCACAAGGGCCTGTACAAAGAGAACATGAATGAAAGAAAATCAAATTCTTTGGTCACATAATGAGAATGAATAACAAAAGGCTTACGAAATATTCAATCATGTTCATAAAAGCAAAAATGGTGACCAATGGATTCAGGGAATTAAAAAGAAATTGCTATAACAGATTACGTAATACAAGACAGAACAGCTTTAAGAAGATTGATACCAAACTGTAAGGGTTTCCAGAAGAAGGAAAAGAGAGAAATAATTAGCGTTTAGACAAAAGATAGAAGGAGGCAGAGAAGTGACCGGATGAAGAACTATTGGAAATTAAGGATAGAATTACAGAAATTATTGCATATGGTTACTTCACGCCGTCCTAGATGGCCAAAATTGAAATAAAAGAAAAAAAAATGTTCACAAATTTAAGTGACCTCTCATCAAAAGTAAGGTAACATTCTTTTTTAACCATAATCCTGGGTTTTTTCTTCTTGTTTTTTTTTTTGTGTGTATAATACCTTACTGATAAAAATAAAAAAAAAAAACGAAACACAATTTGAGAAAAATGTTTTTGTTTTTTTTAATTAAATTAAAAAAAAAATTACAATAAAAAAATTTATATTTTTACAAATTGTTTTTTACTTTAACCTTCGACCGTTCCCGTCGTTGTATTTTGTACAACACTTGGCTTATCTCTCTCTCTCTCTCTCTCTCTCTCTCTCTTTCTCTCTCTCTCTCTCTCTCTCTCTCTCTCTCTCTCTCTCTCTCTCTCTCTCTCTCTCTCTCTCTCTTCTCTCTCTCTCTCTCTCTCTCTCTCTCTCTCTCTCTCTCTCTCTCTCTCTCTCTCTCTCTCTCTCTCTCTCTCGAATTATGCGGATGGGCGAAGTATTTTATTTATTAGATTTAGAACAAATTTGGACAAAAACGGATAAAAAAAACCGGATGTTGTACTTTGTTTGGGCTCGTGTTAAGGAATTTGGAGCGAACGGTAGAAGGTTAACTCCGTATGGTGTTGGACCCCCTCTACTTTAGATTAATGTTTCACATCGGCGTTTCATACTCCTTATTAACTTCAATATGTAATGTTGAGGTAAAGAAGTCCATTCCTCAATCAAAGCGTCAGTTACACATGCGTGTTATCAGTAAATGATGATCCTTTCATTGCATCCCAATCACTACAATCTCATATTACTAACATTCAAGAATAGTGTCGAAATTGGAGAATAAACATAAATCCAAATAAATCCCAACAAATAACCTTTACTCTTCGTCGTAAACCAACGACTTCCAGTCCTTCAGTATCCTTTAATGATATTCCATTAATCCATGTTGAACAGATCCGCTACCTAGGACTCCACTTGGACAAACGTCTTACTTGGAATCCACTTACAAGACTAAAACGACAAGAAACTCGTCGTTACAGACTACTTCAACATTTACTAGACAAACGTTAAAAGCTTCCAATTAATTACAAAAAACTCATTTACATGACTGTGATTAGATCTATTTGGACGTGCGGAGTTGAGCTTTGGGGCTCCACTAAACCATCCAATTCATCTCGCGTCCAATCCTTGCAATCCAAAATCCTTCGAAAAATCCTCAATGCTCCTTACTTTGTGACCAATAAACTTATCCATACAGACCATAATGTTCCTTATGTTGCTGATTTAGCCCAGACGAGATACATATCCTTCCATAGTAACCACTCTAATCCACTAGTCTCCCAACTCGCTTCCCACTCCATTCCCGATAATCCTCCGAGGCATCTGAAAAGAAGATGGTCTAGAGACCTTTTAGAGTAGGTTTTTATTAAAGTGCTACTACTAAGTAGTTCTTCACAAGTTATTTGCATGCCATTGTATTCACTATCTACACATTTACTTGATGTATATGTTTTTGTACAGTTGTAAATATCAATAAATGAGAAAAAAAAAAAAAAAAAAAGCGTCGGTTCATCCATGTTATCTGGACTAGGCGAACACATGTGTAATTGGTGTTGGAATTTTTCTCTAACAAGTTCAATTGGATTCATATTATCAATCTAGTAAAAAATATTATAAAATATTTTAAGTGGCCAACTTCAATTTGTGACCAGTTTATTATCATTTTTCTTTAATTTTTTCATTTCATTTCGTAACTGTATTTATTATTCTTAAGAAACTTTGTTCCAGAGTAAAATTTGTTTTCTATTCTATGCTATGCTATGCTTATTATTAATTCCCATGCTTCTTGAATGGTTTATTTCTGGTTATAAACATTAATTGAATTTAAGAAGCATTAATGGAATACGACTTAAAATTAGCTGAAATATAATTTAATATCTTCCAAAATGCTTCCATAGACAGCTCCAACCTTCACCTTTTCCGGAAATATTTTCGCCTTGAGGAGACAGCGAGGGGGAATAAAAAAAAGGAAACGGCCTGCGATAGTCTCTGGAATTTTCCTCTGTTTAGGAATGTGACGGATGAAAAAGCTTTTGTCGGAAAAAGTGTTGGAAAAGCACAAACGGTTGGAGGAAATTACAGTATCTTGAGAGATAGAAGGCAGGATATTCAATTACTCCTTAACACGATATCTTTCACTCTGAATTTTGCCCCATTTTCAGTAGGACAGAATCGAATACCACTCTCCTACTGGAAAAACCCTTCTGGCTGGTATACCTGAAAACATAACCTATATTTCTTACCTTACTTTTCCTATGTGTAATTTTCCTTGTTTATATATTTCTAATTTCTTCTTACTGTAAAATTTAAGTGAAAGAAAATACATACAGGGTGTGAACATAAGACTGCAGGAACTTCGGAAGGCAATTTATGGCATCATTTGCAACAAAAAATTCCATATAAACTATAGCTCGATTCTCATCCGTTTTATAGATATTTTTAATTTTAGATTTTTTTTTCAAGAAACCTCTACTTTTTGACAAATAAATGTCTATATTTCCCGAACGATTAAAGCTGGAGCAATTTCAATATGCTTATTAGAAAGAAGGTTAAATTTCCTTTACATTAAGTTATTATAGTCTTTAAAATAGCAGCATCCTGTATTTAACTTTGTGATCCAAACATAATTAATAGCAAGTTTCAAATTCCGTTCTAAAACTTTGACAGCATTTTTCTCAAAATATTACATATGTTACAAACGTGCGTGGTAGAAAAAACTTCTACAAGCAAACATCTTTCGAATGGTATACCATGAATACCGATAATTTTTAAAATTGATACTGAAATCACTTATTAAATACAAAAAACAGGGAAATGCAACATCGGCGTTTTGGGAAATACTGAGAGAATCCTAAGAAATGTTAAATAGTTTTATTATGTTTCAGAAATAGAAAAGTAATTTAATCATAATTACCTATTTATCTTATTCTAATATTTGCAGTTTAACAAACTTTTAAGATTATTTAATTAAAATTTACGTACTTAATTTACAATAATTGTTCGAGATGTTCTCCCTCTTCTCTGATACTCATCACCGATCTTCTGACTGCATCTACTGCTAGGCGAAGTTCATCATGATTTTGCCGCATTGTATTGCAGCACTCAGCAGATATTATAACAAGGTTGTTGATACATAGAACTTCTGATCTTTTGTTTATTGCGCGATTTTTTAATTTTTATATGGTTATCATTTCTTTAATATTTCTTTTAAAATTATTTTGCTCATGGTGAATAGTTGTGGGGGAATCAAATTTTAAAGAATGTTTTGTTTGCGTGTAATGTGTGGTGAGAGCTGTTTGGTCAGGTTTATTCGGGTTTTTAGTTATAGACGTGCAAATGATAAACACGTCGTTTGAGATGTTGTTCCAATGTACCGAAATAAGACACCACAACTATCTTCGCACGGTATTAGGTGAATAATTTTTCAACGGTAGACGTATTTTTGGATGTGACAGTGTATTCAGTTTTATGGTTATTTGTGAGTGTTTTTCTGAGTTTTTCATATAGTTTTAGTATGTATGGAACAGTGTAATATCTTTTATTGTTATTTTCATGTTGTTTCTGTTGAGTATTTGTTTGTTTTAGTAGATTGCAAATGAGTCTATGTGGATATCCATTTATTAAAAGAAGGTCTACTACTTTATTTTCCACGATTTGTATATATTTTTCTGTGGATAATTTTATAGCGCGGTTTATTAAATTTTTTGCGGTGTTGATTTTGTAACTTTTGGGGCATTGGCTAGTATAATGTAAATACCTTCCGGAATGTATTGGTTTCTTCCTCCATTCTGTTTCTTTTGTTCCATTAGGGTTTCAACTTACTTAGGTTATTAAAAAGCGAAATTTCATAGAATATTTTCAACAGGACCGGAAAACTTGAATAAATAATAATATTTTATTATAAAAAATGAAAATTCTCCGCCTTCTACAAGGCTTTTGTTTATTAGCTGTTCGGCTCGATCCAGGAGAGGATCCTAGTACGGTTGTGCCGCTGAATAAATCAGAACTTGCTCAATCCCGGACACTGTTTCTCAAGGTGTTTCCTAGAGAGATGGGCTTTAGGTGCTCCTTCGCCCCTCTGAATATAAAAAGGTCTTCTCATAAAAACTAAAAGAAATTTGCTTCGGTGAATTAGGGACTCAGGGTTGAAGACTATACAAAAATTATTTTCCACCTCAAGAGTTGTATCATATAAACTATTAATTACGAAAATATTTTATGTATTTTGCATGCTTAATATGTTTTATTTTTATTTTTAAAATTCAAACCTTATTTCATATAAATAAAAAAAAAAAGAAGAAAAAAATTATTATTGATATAATTAATACTGTCATTACTTCTTACAGGCTAGTTTTAATTGTTAAATGTACATCGTCAGTTTAACTCGGAAGAAATACATCATGATCCCATATTAAAATCAAGAAACGGCTCGTGGTTTTCGACTTTTTGAACATTTCCTAGACAAACGTTCAAACCTCCTGATAAATTCTAAGAGACTCATTTACATGACAGTAATTTATTTGGATATACGAAGATGAGATGAATGCTGTTTATTTCGTCCCAAAAAAACGTATCCACAAAGATCTCAATGTACCATATGTTGCTGATTTAGCCAAAACCAGATACCAATATCCTTCCATGATGTACTCCAGAAAAATTTAATTAAACAATTCTGCCAAATAACCTCCGAGGCGTCTGAAAAGAAAATGACCAAGAGACCTTCTAATTTGGAACCTTTTTCGAAGTGCTACTAATTATTATTTCTTTTTAAGATATTGATATGTCATTTTAATTATTTCCTTTACATTCCTTGAGGTTAATTACAAGAGGATCATTTACATTACAATTATTGCACCTTTATGGAAGTACAGAGTTAAGGTTTGGGGTTGCACTAAATCATCTAATTCATCTCCAAAATCCTTAGTGCTCCTTATTTTGTTCCGAACAATCTTATCTAAAAAGATCTCAATGTACCATATGTTGTTTGTTAAACCAAAATCAAATTCCTATCCTATCATCATAAACTCTAGAACCATTTGAATCCACTAGTATCTCAACTTAATATCCATTCTACGCCAAAATACCGAAAAGAAGATTACCTAGGGACCTCCTAATATAGAACTTTTAAGTGATACTAATGAGCAGTTCGTCCAGTCAATAAACTTATGGTAGAGTTCATGAAATAGGCGATGATTTTTGACTTCACAGCTTCGTTAGGAGAATAGTTAGGAGGCGAAAATACTAAAAGACTTTAAAAAAATTATATTTTAAATAAAAATTAAAGCTAATTAAATTTACTATAAAATTGATTTAATACACATTAGTCGAACTTCCAACGGTTTTCAAAATATACGTTATTAAAATTCAAGAAAAAAAAGTGTTTTACCTCACCTTTTGTAAAGGATTTGCTTCTAGTGCCTTCCACGATCGTTCCAAAAAAAAAAAAAAAATGTTAAAATCAAAGTTGTAGAATATTAAATGTACTTTAATTTCAAAAAGTTTTTGCACTCTACTATAAGTTTATTGATTGGACTATCAATTGGTAGCACATAGAAAACATGAAATAAACGATAAATTTTTGACTGTAGATCATTTGGTACGCGTTTCTGCTATGGGAAGATTTTTTTTCAAAATGGCCAACAATATCCACCCTAATTACATCGGGGAAATCTATATTTCTGTTTAACTAGTCGCTCTAGCTAATAAATTTAAATATAACTTTTTTCTCAAAACCCATTTTTATATTAAATAAATGTATTTTATCATTTATATTTATTTTTTTTATAAAATGTTAAATTTTATTTATTTTTTCTTTTATTGGGCCTTCACGCCCTTTGGTAGCCCGACTACGGCAGGAAGTACATATCTATCATATTTAATTTAAAAATGTAGAACACGAGAATATCATAATTAAATATCTGAAACATCTCTTAAAACCTAACATTACATCTCTTTGCATACTTCAAAACAAGATTTTTATGGATAAACAAATAAAGCTGTAGTTATTAGTTAAAAATATCTAAGTTTTTTACTATGATATTCCACTAATCTCTGTTGAACAGATCAGCTACCTAGGACTCCACTTGGACAAACGTCTTACTTAAAATCCACATACAAACTAAAACGACAAGAAACTGCCCGTCGTTACGGATTACTTCAACATTTATCAGACAAATATTCAAAACTCTCAATTAATTAAAAAATACTAATATACATAACTGTGAATAGACCTATCCGGACGTTGGGGCTTTTACAATCCAAAATCCTTGGAAAAATCGTCAATGCTCCCTACGATGTCACCAATAAACTTATCCATAAAGATCTTAATGTTCCATATGTTCATGATTTAGCCCGTACCAGCTATCTATCCTTTCATAGTAAGCTCCATAATCACTCAAATCTCCTCAAGTCTCAACTTGCTTCCCACACCATTCCTGATTATCGTCCGAGGTGTCTAAAATGAAGATAGCCCAGAGACCTTCTATTGTAGAATTTTTATTAAAGTGCTACTGATGAGTAGTTCTTTTCAAGTTTTGTCAGGTTATTGTAATAGTAACAACACATTTACTTGATGTATATATTTTGTACAGTTGTAAATTTTGGGGGCTGCTAGTATGAGACTAAATAAATAAGCCTGTATATCTCTTCGAGCTATATAACTGTAAAAAAATAAATAAATATGTAATTCGCTATAATATTTAAATAAAGTTGTAATTTTTCAAAAGAGAAGTGTTCATTTTCTTGATAAAAAAAAATTACATGCTGTAAAAGTAAGGGAACTAAATAAACTTCAAAAGAAGAGTCGAGTTGCAAGTTATTTAAATATAAATAAATTTCCGAGTCTGTTCTGCTTTCTATAGTTGGCGGCCCTGACCCTGACCGCCGCATCCGCTGGCTCCCGTCCCCGAGTCAAGTCACCTGGCTCACGGCTGCTCTTCCTAACGGAGGAGTCTTCGTTTTTCTTCTTTTGTTTTGATCTTGTTGCTATTCTCTCTGCATTTATCTTTACTCTCTTTTTTAGTTTATGTATAGTTGGTGAGTCGAAAGATTATTAGATTAGAATATTTTTAGATTATTAGATTTATATATATATATATATATATATATATATATATATATATATATATATATATATATATATATATATATCTTCTTTTTTTTTTTGGGAGGGGGATGAATTTACTCTTAAATTGTCATCATTTCTTTAAAAAAACATTATTTTAAATTTGAATCTCCAATAATTATTTACCATGAATGAAATAATTTTAAACGGAATAATACCATCTGACTGGCTGAAATCAACTTTTATAACACTGCCAAAAAAACTAATGCATGCGATGGCTATGGAAGGATACTAAAAATATCCTGGACCCAAAAAATAAAAAACCTGGAAGTCCTGAATAGAATGTACAAGCAAAAGGAATTACTGTACACCATTAAGAAAAGAAAACCCCAATATTTTGGGCTCATTATGAGAAAAAGAATTATGAAAGTTTAAGAATGATTATTGAGTGGAAAATCTCGGACAAGAGGAAGACGTCGGAACTCTTGGCCGAAGGATCTTTGCCTTTGGTAATATTGCACATCCTTAGGAATATTCCGTGCAGTCGCCTCCAAAACACGAATAGCTACTTGGATGGCCCACCTTCGATAGAAGAAGGCGTACTAAAAAGAAGTAATACGAAAGATTTGAGATGCCGGGCAACTATCAACAGAAAAAGAAATGGAATGGCTATCATAACAGTGTTACAATATGATATTTGGTTTATTTCACTTGGTATGTTTTTATTTTTTAATTCAATATATCTTTTTTTCCTACAACATTGCAGTGATTTTAATGATTCATTACAAACATAAAGACAATAATTTTATAATTAAAAATTGAATCGTAGATAATGAAATTTGCATCAAAATGCAATATTTATAAGACATGTAATAAAATTTAAATTTATTATTGCTGAAACCTCAACTCACCCTTGCATCCTCCTCTCCACGTATGCTGTGAACACATGATTTTTTTAACAGTAAATACGGACCCCTTCATAGCATCACATACACTCCCATTTAATCATACAAGTCTGCAAGAATGGTGTTCAAATCGGGGGATTAAAATAAATCGCAACAAATAACTTTTACTCTTCGTCAGAAAACTGTCATACTCTATCCTTTAATAATGTTCCAATAATCCCTGCTTGACCCTCCATCTCTCGCACGAAGTACACTTGTTTAATAGACACTTTTGAGAATTCATATTTTTGATTAGAGTGACCAAAAGTAGTTCAAGTCTCGTGAGTTTTAAGGTCTAATGTTAAAGTTGGAGAATAATTATTTTTCCTTAAAAATGTTTGTGTAAAAGAAATTATTATCTTATTTGTATTCCTTTATTGAAACAGTCATTTATAAATCACACCCAGTGTTCAATTCAAGTTAACAAATCGTAAAAATAAAAAAAAGAAGAAATAGAAAAATGATAGGGTTATAATTGTTCCCGCGCGACTTTCCATGTCCGAATTGGCACGCGAATAATGTGTTAACAGATCCGTTACGAAGGACTCCATTTGAACGAACGTCTTACTTAGCATCCACATTCATAATTAAGAGGGCCAACAGCTCTTCTTTATAGACCACTCTAACATTTACTAGAAAAACCTTCAAAGTTTCCAAACAATAAAATAGATTCCTTGTCATGACTTAAAGTACACCTCTTTGGAAATGCACATTTGAGCTTTGGGACTCCACTAAACCTTCCAATTCTGCTCGTTTTCAATTCTTACAATTCAAAACCAATAACTCATCAATGCTCCTTATTTTGTCAGAAATAAACTTATCTATTATGATCTCAATGCTCTAATCGAATCTACTGGTGTCCTTCCCACTCGACTCCCGATAGCCGTCCGATGTGTTTGAAAAGAATACCTCGAGACCTGCTCCTAATGAGTATATAAGCTATTGAAATGTCGTTATAATCTTTTTCCACACATTTACTTTAAGTATATGTTTGTTTTCACTCATTCTGAAATTGATATATTTGTCAAATTTTAAAGCAAATATATATTTATTTAAGTTTTTTAGTACATCCTGCAAACCACGGTCTTATATTATAAAAGCAATTCTTTAACAATGCCATTTATGCAACAAATCCTTATACTTATGCTCTCGAATTGTTTTAGGAAACAATTTATTTGGATCGAATACATTATAAAAGTTTCAAAATCAAATATGTATTTTTTAATTTTTTTTTAAGCTTTCAGTTATAAAAAAAAAATATGAAACACAAATTTGACAAAAAATGGCGGCTGATTGAGATTTTCTGACTTCGTATTCTTATTCAGCACTATTCCAAACATAATATAACAGCATTTTTTAAGGGATTAATTTGATGCAGAACAGTGTTATGAGTAGTTATTTAGAAGTTATTAACATGTCATTGTAGTTTTCCAAACTTTTACTTGATGTAAATGTTTAATAAAGTTGTAAAAATTTAAACTTATGCCAGGGAAAATGAATAATTATTATATTTTATACTGATCGGAAAAGAATATTACCTACTATAATTACAGGAGATGGGGTTTAGTTTAGATTTATTAGGGATTAGTGGTTGCGTTTTGGGCACCCCTTCCTAGTGATCTATTCATGGGTCTTTTGAAGCGTGGTTTCTGGGGAGGGGGCGTTTATTACTCAGTTAGGGGGGGGGGTATTGATGAGATCGCTCGTTTCGAAGCTCTTAAACGTTTAAGCTTAGTATCAACGTTGCCATAAATAAATATGTTTATTACGGCCATTATTGCCGTAAATGGCGATCATAAAACGTGGTTGGTGGTCATTTAATTGTCACTAGAGTGGTTTAAATGTTTTAATATGATGCTTAATTTTGTGACGTAATTAAAATGATAATAACAAACAATAGTTTTAATAACTCTATTAAGTAAATAATCACAGCGTATATTAGAGTGTGGTTGATTGCAGAATAATTCTCCCCCCTCCAAACAAAAAATTAAGAAGAAAAATAAAGAAAAAACAATGACTTGCTACTCTGTAAAATATTTCATCCGCTTTGTACAACTGTAAATCTCCGTATCTCCGTATCATCTGGTGATTTCATATTCCATACTATTTTTACAACTATCTTAGAGAATCGATCCTACGTTTTAGATATTTTTTTTATTTATTTATTCATTTTTTACAGACTACTTCAACATTTACTAGACAAACATTTAAAACTCCCTATTAATTACAAAATACTCATATACATGACAGTAATTAGGCCAATTTGGACATACGGAGTTGAGCTTTGGGGCTCTACTAAACCATCCAATTCATCTCGTATCCAATCCTTACAATCCAAAATCCTTCGAAAAATCCACAATGCTCCTTACTTTGTCACCAATAAACTTATCCATATAGATCTTAATGTTCAATATGTTGCCGATTTAGCCCAAACCAGATTCCTAACCTTTCGTTGTAAGCTCTGTAACCATTCAAATTCACTAGATTCCCAACTAGCTGCCCACTCAATTCCCTTATTTTATTTCTTGCTGTATATATTTCGTAGAATTTTAAATTTCAATAAATGGATATAACACCTGATCTTTATAAAACTATTATAGGTTGATATTTTAGAATGATTAAAATGCATTATTTTGCCAATTTTACCTGACCAACATAATAAATGTGTCCTAGGAACTAGTTAATATATTACCAGGCATTTTCTATCAAAATTCCTGGAATTTTTTTCAATTATTAAGATATATTTGGCCTGCATAATTCTTGTTTTAAATCTGTTTTTAATTCTACTCTTCCCGTTCTAAACATTGTATATCACTATCTTTGAAATAGGCGTTACAATTTAATCCAGTCACTGCTTAACGTTTAAATAATTTTATTTAAATGGTGATGGTTAAAATTCAAATTCGGTCAATTTTATGATATGAATTCAAACTTGGCTTGAAGTCCCTCGAAAAATATGCTCCGTGTTTTGTGAGAAGGTACTCTCAGACCGGAAAGTCCAATTTTGTCAAGGCGATGAAACGGCTGAAGATGATGCTGTTCCGGGAGACATCGAGTTGCCAACGAACAGGAAATTCAAGAATTAATTGACTCGGATACACGTCAGACATGTGAGGAAATAGGTAAGCAGTTAAATATTTCACAAGCAACAGCCTGGAAATACCTACATCAAATGGGAAAAATAAAAACAAAACTGGATAAATTTGTCCCTCAAACTTTATTAGAGGCGAATAAGAGGAGAATACTGCTAAGTTGATTAGAGGTAAATTAATGATTACGATATATCAAGTAAATACACCGATTATTTCATTTTCATTTCGTTCATAATTAATGGCCAAAGGCAGGTTAATTGAAGTTTTATTTTTCTATATAATTTTTTAAACATTAAACTAGTAAGGTAGACTCTTTGAAATCTATAAAGAGTATAAACATTTGTACCTACTTTCTTTATTCAGCTTAGCATTAGATAAGAGCAAACACCATTCAACAAGAAGTCTCTCACTAAACAAAATGTTTTGCCATAAACTGTCTGTTCATGGTGGCACCTACATTAAATTTTAATTTGATGCTGCAAATCCTAGCTGTCTTAAAATAATAATTTAATTATCCTCCTGCGTGGATTGTGGACACTAGATCAGTGACTAGTTTCGTTACATTTACCTTAAATATTAATTTTTTTTTTCTTGGAAGAAAACATACAATTCTTAAAATCCGATTCCCTCAACGATTTTATCATCTCGTTAATTAACTTATTAATGTTTCATGCAATAGAGGGCTATTTCTTGAATGGCTGCTATGCGTATGTTGTGATTTCTTAGTGTATCCGTTAGGTGTTTGAGTTTTCCAGTTTTTAACAATGAGTTTGCATTAAAAGTTGCTAAATATGTAGATTGTCTATATTGAAGTTTGGATGAGGTTCCATGATTCTCTGACTTGCCTTTGTGCAATGTTGCAGACACCCCAGAATCCGAATGTCTGCTGACGTACTGATGTACGGTGGATCGTCCACCTGGGGTAATTAGTTTGACATCACACACTTCCAATGTTGATGATGGTTATTTGTGGTGTGACCCGAAGGATACACAGAAAATACAACCAAGATTGCTAGATTATCCAAGCAAATCTTTGACTTCTTACGCCATCTCAAAACAAAACCCAATTGGTTTAAAGAAACTGAAAAGGACCTAGCAGAATTAAAAATTACAGAAAATTCACTACTTGATCAGACTTCTAAATTAATAACTAAAGATGAATATGTTAGGTTCTAAGATAAATCCACTCTAAAAACCAAACCCTTTATCTCAGATGAAGAAAGAAAAAGAAGATCAGAAAGAATGAAGAAGTACTGGGCACTTAAGAAAGGACAACACACAGTGAAGTGAGGGTGAAAAAAAACAAAAAAAAAACCAATATCTATTTAAAAACCAATATCTCTTTTAACATTTGAAATATTTTAAAAACTGATTGATAGTTTAAAATTTGACCGAAAAAAAAAATGACTTGGCGAACATCTATAGTTAACTTTTTTCCATATTATAGTTATCCGATTATATGCGTTTGTAAATTTATAGAATATATAATTTGAATTATTACGACAAGTGTCAAATAATAACACTGGCTCTCATATACCTATAAAGCTAAGTTTCCTAGGAAGCTTTGAACAATCTATGGTCTATGAACTATGTCAAGAAGGTTGCGTCAAAGGCAATCTTCGCTAGGAATTTTTACTGAATATTTCTATTAAACAATTCACATTAAAATAATGTTTAATTAAAAAAAATAATATTCATTATTGAAAATTACAACTGTATAAAACTTAATACATTAAGTGAATGTCAGGTATTATGAATAAAATAATATAGCTATGTAATTTAGAAAAAAAATGTATAAATAGTGTTTAAATATATATTCTTTTTTCTTGAATATTAAAAAAAAAAATAAATGATCGATTTTAAGATGACTTAATAAATAATTATCGATCCAAACTGGAGTCGAACTTTAACAACCGAACCATCGCTAAGTTTATTTATTTTACAATTACACACAAAAAACACACACACACATACATATATAAATATATTTAAATATATCTTTTTTAGGTAGTGCTTCGTTGTTATCGGTGTAGAAGTGACATAAAGATAGCATACAAGACCTTGTGAATTCATATAGCTTTTCAAGGTTTGTGAAAAGATAAAGAATTAGGTTTTTAGTGACAGATGTGAAAATTTCCACCATTTTTTGTTGTTGTTATTCTGCTGTCAATGTTGAATAGGTGGAATAAATGCTCTTAACTTAAAACATTTTTTTTTTTTTTTTTTTTTTTTTTTAGAACACAAATTTTTTCATTTCTATTTTTTAAATTATTAATATGCTTTCAAGAAAAAAAAAAACATCATTTTTTTTATTTATCCAATTATTGAAAAATACAACTGTACATAGTATTATAGTAAACAAATAGTTGGATGTATAGACATATAGAAAAATTATATTTGACAAAATTAAATATTTTAAAATATTGATGATAAAATTTAACTATCATGAACAACTACACACCTAAGGAAATGAAATTCAACTGGAAATTTATAATCTCTTTAATTCGAAAAATGCTTCTTTCTTCTTTGAAACTTATGATTATAATTACATCTCCTTTAACATAAAAAGGTTATATTATACATATATAAAGATTGTTTTAGGGTTAAGTAGCCAAACTAAAAATATAATGTGCCAAATACTAAAAAAAAAAATTCCTATGGAGCTTTGTCCGCAAATGCTTTGTTCAGGAGATGTTCACACCTACAGGTTTTCATTGATATGAATTACTTAGGCATAGTAAATAAAGAAAACTTATTTTATTTGTTCCATTTACTTTATTCTTTAAATGCAAATGTTTAAATTCATATTAAATGTTGTTCAAAGTGATTTTCTTAAACATTAAGACAGGCCTCAACAGTAGCAGTGGCAGAACAGCATTGGATAAGTGTTGCTGTTTTATATGATTAAATTATCCTTCTTGGTAAAGGATTAAAGTTAAAGTCCTTACATATACTTTTTGTTTAATGTCACATCAAACCGAAAAATCAAGCACGGCCAATCCATTGACTGGAATAATGAACTAAGAAGAGTTGGCGGACCAAAGTTGAGATGGGTGGATTGTGTTGCAGCTGACGCGAGAGACCTACTTGGCGTGAGGAATTAGGAAGCGAACGTACAGAATAGATAGGGTTGTTGAGTCAATTAGATAGATAGATAGATAAATCATAATAAATCTTCAGGTATGAATATCTCTATAAACAAAGCGTTTGTTCAGACATACCTCCTTAGGAAATATTTTTCTTGTTTTAAGGTCATTAGTTAAAATTTTCAGTTAGGCTGCTTATCTCTGAAACACCTTGTGTATATTTGTGACATAATATGGATCATTGCGCATTATAAGAAGGATTTTCTATTGGAAGGATTGATTATAAGATAGACTTTAATTTTTAATTTAAATATCTTACAATTCTGATAAAATACCATCAATACTTTTAATGTTTAATATTACTAGTTTTATTTATAATTATTCATAATCATATAGTACTGTCAATATATTATTCATTATAATAATTTTTAACTAAAAATAGGGACAGAATAAGGTTTATTTTCTTGAATTCATGCGTATTCATTTTAATACTTTCGAAATAACCGATTTTAAATTGTCGTCTACCAGATCTTCGTTGATTCGCTTCGTTGAATCATACAAGCACCTCCCAAGTTACGGTTATCCTAGCTATTCCAAGTTGCCCTTAGCATCATACCTGGGGATGATGAACTGAGGCCGGGGAGTAGGGTAAGACCCTGTTATGAACTAATATGGCTAACATACTAAGTTTATTAGCCTTAGATCAATATGGCGCCCTGGCTCAATCTATTTCTGATTAGAATGGAGAAAGTGTTCTTAATTATTTGAGTATGTTAATAATAAGCAATTAAGCATAGGGAACTGTATTCCAAATTAAAAAATATATATATATATATATATATATAGAATAGGAAGATTTGAAAAAAAAAAAGAAAAAAGAAAAAACAACAATATTACTATATAAACATTGCTCAAAATGAAATGGATAACATATACTCATACATAAAGGTATTCTCAGCATACATTTACCTAAAATATTGGACAATAAAATAAAAAAACGTTTAAATCGTTCTTGAGCCCATTCATTAGTATCGGATCTAACTCAACTAATGCAAATTGAACAGAATTATTTTATATCTTCCCTGTTAGCGTTTGTCTACATTGTGAGCAGGTGTTAAAATAGGATTTAGAATGAGCCTAGATAGTAAGAAGAAGAAGAAGAAGAAGAAGAAAATGAACTTTATTCTGGGACTACTTGTCCCCTAAGAATAACATATGATAACAGTACATATGACAATCTTCTGGCTTTGATGATTAATTATAATAAATAATAATAATAGATAATTATAAAAAATTGATTAATAATTAAATTATGTGTTACAAAATAACTGCGACATCTTGTAAAAGGATACATCTTATGTATACTATTATAATGTACATTACATAGATATTCATGTTTTACATTAGCTCAGAAGATTGAAAATTAAGGAGGTAAAGAAATAAATGATGTTTAAAGGAAGTAAGAGTGGAACTTTTTCGAATTGTGATGGGCAATGAATTTTATAAAGAGGAAGCACGGATAATAAAGGATTTCTCGAAGGATGCAGTTCGATGCGCTGGAGTGTATAGGTTGATGGTTTGGGTTCTAGTATTTAAGAGGTGAATGGAGGAGCGCAGAGTAAGGAGGTCATGGATATAGGTGGGTTTTTCGGTTTTCAAGGTTTGAAATATGAGAGCACCCAGGAAGTGTTGACGTCGAAAACTGGGGTAAAGCCACCCAATTTCAGAATACCTGTGAAATATGTGAGAACGTCTTGAGATCCCGAAAATAAATCTAATAAAACAGTTCATTACTCTTTTACATCTCATCTCGAGCTCATCAGACAGTCCTCCATATACTGTGCATCCGTAGCCAAAGTTAGGGAAAATGAGTAATGATACAAAAAGTTTTCGAGTACTTAATGGTAATAAATCACGGTAATGTGAGAGTTGCTTAAGAATAAAAATAGATTTCCTCGTGATTGGAGAGATATGGTTATTCCAAGTAAGATGTTGATCGAAAGTTATTCCCAGATTTTTAATGGAATTTTGGAAGTGAATTGGACGGTTTTTGAGGAAAAGCAGAGGATATAAGGGAAGAGCTTTTAGGTAAGGTTTTGACCCAATGAGGATAGCCTTTGTTTTTTCTGGATTCAGACTTAATTTATTCTCTACTGCCCAAAGGTTAATGCTAGCTATGTCTTTCTGTAGCTTACAAGTCGCCTCTAGCATATTTGATGGATGAAAGGATAAATATATTTGCAAGTTGTCAGCATAAAGATGATATTTGGAGTAGTGGATGCGATTCGGTAAGTCATTAACATAAATAGAAAATAGGGTAGGTGAAAGAGATGATCCCTGGGGGACTCCTCGCGAGAGTGGTAGTGAAGATGAGTGAGGTTTTCCAGGTATAATCACTGTTTGGGAACGGTTGGATAAAAAGGAAAGAAGCCAGCTTAACGCACTGTTAGATATTGAGAGGTTATGGAGTTTGGAGAGGAGTATTGTATGGTCAACAGAATCAAAAGCTTTTGAAAAATCAAAAAGGATCAGGATCGTAATATTCTGTTGGTCTCAGGAAAAGTAAAGGTCCTGAGTAATTTTTACCAAATCAGACTGCGTGGAGTATACGAAACGGAATCCTGATTTGAAAGGATTAAGGAGGGTTTTACAGTCAAGAAAGGAGGTGAGTTGGGTATGTGGTAATCTTTCTAATGGTTTAGATAAATTTGATAGGATTGATATAGGTCTAAAGTGGGAAACTGAAGGAGGAGAAGGAACTTTATTTAATGGACGGACCAGGACTTTTTTCCAAGCTGTAGGGAAAATAGAGCTTTGTAAGGAGAAATTATATATGTGGAGCAGGGCAGGTAAGATAACAGGAAGGCAGAGTTTTATTTTTTTTTAAAGGTATTTGATCCAAGCCATAGTCATTGGTACGAGATTTAAAGACTGAATCAATTAGGTCATTAGGGGAAATATTAAGAAAATAAAAGTTATTAGAATTAAAAGTTGTTTGAGAAATAGAATAGAATAAGGTGTTTACAGGAAGTTCATTAGGGTAGGGGTCAGCAAAGTAGGAATTAAGTTCATCTGGAGTGACTGGATAATTGTTATCGGATGCGGAACTGGGTACTGCAAATTTTCCGTTTAGATTTAGGGTCAGGAGCTTGGGATAGGATATGTAGGGTATCAAATCGTATTAATAATTATATAAAAATATCGATTGATATTTAAGTCGTACGTATAAAATCAGAAGGTTACATATTGTAAAAAGTAATGTGTAAAATAAAAATATAAAAAGTGAACTTATATTTATTTGGCTAAAAAGTTCTAAAATCTCTGAAGATATAAAGACAGCAACAATTTGGTGACCCCGACGTTCACGATGCCGCAAGACGGGAGTGATGATGGCGAAACAGATGAAAAACAAAGAAACAGATATAAATAAGGAAGAAGTAAAAGTAGAATCTAAACTAGAATTGGAAATTTAAAAATCACTGAATATTCCAAAAGGGAAGCTAAAATAAAGAAACCAGAACCAAAGATAAGGAAAAATGAAGATGTGGCTGAAATAAAACCAGAAACTTTGAAAAAAAAATCAGCCGAAAAGAAAATATACTCTGGATACAGAAAGTACTGTTCAGAAATAGATAAAATAAAAGTATATGAAGGAAAGTGAAGGGAAAAAGAAAATAGTATTAGAAGAAAATAAAGTTAAGCCAGTGAAAGAGAATGAAGAAAAAACAAAAAGCTAATTTTTTAATAATTTTTTATGGTTTTATTTTTTTTTTTAGAAAGAAAGAGAAAATAATTGTTATGTAAAAAATGTTAGGTATAAGAAGCAAATAAAACAAAAAGCTGAAGAAGCAAATAAAACAAAAAGCTGAAGAAGCAAATATAACAAAAAGCTGAAGAAGCAAATAAGACAAAAGATGAAGAAGCAAATAAAATAGAAAGCTAAAGAAGCAAATAAAACAAAAAGCTGAAGGAGCAAATAAAACAAAAAGCTGAAGAAGCAAATATAACAAAAGCTGAAGAAGCAAATAAAACATAAAGCTGAAGAAGCAAATATAACAAAAGCTGAAGAAGTAAATAAAACAAAAGCTGAAGAAGCAAATAAAACAGAAAATAAAGAAAAAAATAAGGAAGAATAAGTAATTATAAAACATACAGACCTAAATAGGAAAAACAAGGAGAAGAAAAGCCATAATAGATGGTGAATCAAAGAAGATAAGAGAGAAAGGAGAAAAATTAAGATTAGAATCTGAAACTAAAGAAAACGATTGATGAAGAAAAAATTATAATTGAAATTAAAAAAGATGAAGAAAAGGTGTTACAGAATGCTCATTAAAAAAAAATGGAAGAATGAATATTAACAACACACTCCAAAGCCAAAAAAGAAAAAGTGACTTAAAAAAAAAAAGAATCTGTTTAAAACAGGAAAAAGGAAAATGCAAAGATACAATAATGAGGTAACAACAAAAATGGGTTGAAGAGTCAGGTTTCCCCAGCATTACCTACAGTGATCAGATGTGAAATATACCACAAGTGATTAATATAGGTAATGAGTGAAGTGGATTATTATCATTTTATTTTATTTATTTATTTATTTTTTTAATTTTTTATGGTTTTATTTTTTTTTTTTAGAAAGAGAAAATAATTGTTATGTAAAAAATGTTAGGTATAATTATGTTTTGTAAATTTTTTTTTTTTTCAGTTTAGAAAAAGTGCTTATTTAGATAGTTTTCTTTATTTTTTGGGATGACAATGTAATCTCAAAGTCAAAATTGATATCGTAACATACTGATGTTACTGGGAGAGGAGTATTGTAGGGTATCAAATCGTATTAATAATTATATAAAAATATCGATTGATATTTAAGTCATATGTATAAAATCAGAAGGTTACATATTGTAAAAAGTAATGTGTAAAATAAAAATATAAAAAGTGAACTTATATTTATTTGGCTAAAAAGTTCTAAAATCTCTGAAGATATAAAGACAGCAACAGATATTTTGAATACACTGTGCTTTAGCACGGCGTAAAGAGGACTGGGTGAGGTTTCTGAGAAGCTTAAACGATGAATAATCATCTGAATGTCTAGTACGCCTAAAACGTCTCCTGGCAGCATCTCTTCCCTTCATCAGATTTATAATGTCAGGGTTAATCCATGAAGCTGGTAGACGTCGGATAATTGAGGTTCTGAGAGGGGCAAGATGATTAAGGACAGTATAAAGATTCGATGTGAGGCATTCCACCATTTCGTCAATTGAGGGGGAAGAATAGATGGATTCAATGGAATGGGATAGTGCGTCAAGTAAGGGTTCTATTCCATCTGGGGTTATATGGTCTAGATTTCTCCAAGATATTTTCTTAGGAATAAGGATAGGAACAGATATGTCATAGGAGATTTGGATGAGATCGTGGCATGAGAGGAAAGGTACTGGATTTTGAGAGAAGGATAATAGATTTTTCTGAGAATCAACAATCATAAGGTCAATTAACGTATCTGTGAACTGCGTGTGATGGGTGGGTTGGAAAGGTACTGCAAAAAGTTGTAGAGAATACACCAAGTCCATAAGATTCATTTTATCAGAAGAATCTGAGAGGAGGTTAGTATTCAAGTCATTTTTTTTTTTTTTTTTTTTTTTTTTTTTTTTTTTTTTTTCTTTAATATTGGGTAGCGCTTGACTTCATGTCGTCTCTAAGACAAGCGCTACCCAATATTAAAGTCACCAGCTATGATGACATTATTATACAGAGGAACGTAAGTAAAAAGAGATGATTCGAATGATGGATCGAATTTGACCTGAGAAGGCCGGTAAACTATGAGGTAAAGGAGGGAAAATGATTCAGATGAGATTTCAGTGAACATGTATTCAAGGTGTGGAATATCAAGAGAACTGGATTTTAGAAGAATTTTTGCTCTTAGGTTATTGCGAGCATAAAAACAAACACCTTCTCCAGTTCGGTCCGTAAGATCATGGCGAATAAGTGTGCAATCAGGAATATATATGGAAGAGGAGGGAATATATGGTTTCAACCAAGTTTCGGAAACTGCAATGATATGGTAGGTGTTATGGATAAAGTAGTCATGAAATTCATTGAAGTGCGCTGGGAGAGATTGGGAGTTAACGTGACAGGTCAGTAGTATATTAGACATAGGAAAGAGGGAGGACAAGGTTACTTCGAGAGATAATGGAAATTTTGAATTGGCGATTATAGGTACAATAATTATCACAGAACCAATAAGGTAGTAAGAACAACGGGAAAACATAAATGCGTCTAACATTAGGAAATTTAAAACACAGAGATAATAAAAATAAAAATAAGAATATTACATTGTATAGAGATCTAGATATGTAATAATTAACGAAAAAGTTATGGTTTGTCAAATCATTACTAAAACGTAGACAAAAATTTACATAAACTGGTAGAAAAAATGATTTTTTTCTGAAAAAAATAAATACATCGATTGCGATGTAGGAAAAAGTAAAGATGAATCCATGAAACAAAATTACAAATAAAAGTAATAAAAAGTTAAAATGAAAAAGTAAGATATATGGAGATATATGGTATATATCAAATATAATAAACTCTAAGACTAATACCAATACAAAAGCCGATGAACCATAAAGATCAGAGAATATGCTGTATCTGTGAGAAAGACTGGATGGTACTTGCAATCCTGGTAGTCGTCCAAGAACATCAAGGTCTTGAGCCTGGTCAATGAAGATCACCGGTAGGTCGTCATTTTTCCGGCAGCGCACTCTACCAGCCGCAAACCAAACATATTTCACTTTTCCGGTGGACCTGTTCTGCCGTGCAAGCCAGTATAGGTGCCTGTTCGCTGGTGTCATCTCTTCGGCGAGATATATCTGGTGGGAATCATTTTCCGGCCAACCTATATCTCAGGTCGAGAAGTCTCGCTTAATCTTTCTTTTTTGCACCAGATCGTCCCTCACTGACTGCCTCACGAAGCGCGCAATGATGGGCGGTGCTCGCGGGTCATCTTTTTTTGACCTTCGGCGTTCAACCATATCCATGTCCTCAATGTTTAACTTAAGACCAAGTCCAGCTCCCATGCTTGTTACCAGGTCTGCGGGGGTCTCCCCCGGGCGAACCGGTATACCGCGTATCTCGACCGATCTGCATAACAACCATTGATCTGCCTTATTCACCCTAACTTCCAGCTCGGTGACTCTAGTTTTTAGTGCTTTATTTTCCAGCACCACTTCTCCCAGATGCCTGGATTGGCCTTCTAGATGTTTTTCAATTTTTGAGAGCCGATCACTCAGCTCGAATCTTATCTCGGCATATTTTACTAATGTGCCTTTCAGATCTTAGGTGGTTGCTTCAATTTTTTTAATTGCGGACAATAATTGAGATGCCGTCGGTTCGGGGTAATGATCTGGAATAGATTTTAACGAATTTTGGTTTTTTTCCTCGGCTGATGCTATTTTTTTTGTTTTGTCGCATTTTAGTAGGTGCATGTCTGTTATCAGGAGGGAGAGAATTTTTCGAGGAGTACAACTCCAGGATAAATTAGTATTATATTGATGTGTTTTTTTTTACTTTGGAGGTAATGATATTTTAGTTGGGGTGTGTAGTCATGGAAACTCAATTAAGAATATTAAATTATTGTGCCAAAGTTTTGGCATAAAATGTATGCCTTCATTAGGGCTTGAAGCAACAAAATGATTTAACAAAAAAAGTAAACTCGAGCGATGCAACTTGCATCTTGTAATGAAATGTTCTCTGAAGACACTCGGGGAGAGGTTTGGATAGAATATCTTAAATGCCAAATTTACAACTGTATAGAATACAGTACACACATGTAAACAATTTTAAAAACAAATCTTCAAAATGTAAGCAATGCTACAGTTAGCCTAACATCATATTGTTGAATATTTGTTTTCTCTTTTTTAAAACAAAGAAATAGCATTAAAATTTTAATCTGCTGAAGCTGAATCACCAACGAACCCAAGCCAGAAAATAGCCCCATTTTGTTATACTTATTATTAACTAGCATGAAATAGTTTTTGATTTATTACATGTTCATAGAGGTTTTAAGAGCATTAGTAAAATGAAATTGAACAATCTTAACGGAATATCATTAAAGAATACTGTAGAACAGGAATTCGCAGGTTTATGACGAAGGGTAAAGGTTATTTGGCGATATTTGTTTGGATTTCTTTTGATTCTCCATGTTTGACACCAATCTTGAAGATTTAGGATATGAGATTGGAGTGTTTGGGAGGCAATAAAGGGATCATTGGTTACTGATAACACACAAGTGTCATCAGCATAAGTGGTGAGGACGGTGCGAGGATTGGTCTTGATGTCAGCTGTATGCACCGTTTAGAGGATGGGACCTAAAATACTTCCTTGAGGAACACCTGGAAATTGGGTAAAGAGGGATGGATATAAAAAGTTATAGTTAACTTTGAAGGCTCTATCTATCTATGTTGGAGGTAGGAGTTACGATTTTTATAGTTGGAAGTATCTTTAAATGAAAAACAAAAGAGGGTGCCCATATTAACAGCTTTTCTTCTATTGTTAAAAATCTATCAAATGAAGTATGGGTAGTTCAATTGATAAGAAATCGAAAGCATTGATAGGGGAAGGAAAATATGAAATTAATAATAAAATACGTTTAAAATAATGGCTTACTTTCTGTGCGATGACGCTTGCTTCCTTTTTATTTTCCTTTTTACTAACTTTGTACTTTTTAATTTATAATTCTATTTATGCCTCAATCTTAATCATTCCTTTATTGCAATGTACTGCCTAACCGCTATTCTTTATTAATGTATTTGTTCATCAACTATGTACTTTATCTATCGTAAAATGGCCTGACTTTCCACCAAGTTCACTAACAAATTTAAGTAAAAAAAAAAAGTCTTTCGTTGTCTAAATAAAGGATATCTTACATTTTATGTCCTAAATATGGATGTAAGAAATATAGAATAAACCTCATTTAGACAACAATACACTTTTTCTTCGACTGAAACGTTTTAGTGAACTTGGTGCAAAGTCAGGTCGTTTTACGGTATGTATTTGTTCGAATATATCCCCTCATATTTTGCCATATTCTCTTTTCTTATCTTTCTTTTTATTTTTTTTTCTCATTTATTGATATTTACAACTGTACAAAATAATATACATTAAGTAAATGTGTTGATAGTGAATACAATAGCATGTAAATAACTACTTGTAAAGAACTACTCACTAGTAGCACTTCAATAAAATCTACACTACAAGGTCTCTAGGCCATTTTCTTTTCAGAAGCTTCGGAGGATTAGCAAGTTGGGAGACTAGTGGATTAGAGTGGCTTCGGAACTTACTAGAATGCATATCTGGTTTCAGGTATATCAGCAAGACATGATACATTAAGATCTTTATTAATAAGTTTATTGGTCAAAAAATAAAGATCATTGAGGATTTTTCGAAGGATTTTGGATTGTAAGGATTGAATGCGAGATGAATTGGATGTTTTAGTGGACCCCCAAAGCTCGACTCCGTACGTCCAAATAGTTCTTATCACAGTCATGTAGATGAGTCTTTTGTAATTTATTGGAAGCTTTTAACGTTTGTCTAGTAAATGTTGAAGTAGTCATTAACGACGAGCAGTTCCTTGTCGTTTTAGTCTTGTATGTGGATTCCAAGTAAGACATTTGTCAAAGTGGAGTCCTCTTATCTTTCTAAAAACAAAATATTATTTCAATTTTTTTTCTCTTCCAATCTTTTTTAAAATTCACCTTTTTTGTCATATATTTTTGTTTTTTCCTTCTAGCCCTGAAGAAGGCCTACATCATAGGCCTAAACTTCGGCACTATAAATTAATATTTTTAATTTTGTCTCCATTACTGAACATCGCGAATACTTACATCATCATTAAATTAGATTTTTATTTTTACTCTTTCAATTGAATACTTTATTTGTCATCTAATCTTTTTGCCAAGTTATTTTAATATATTTCTAAAGGTTTTATACTTATGTTTTACGATGTGAAAAGCATGTTTTAATTTTAGTTGAAACCTTTAATACTGTTAAAAAAAAAAAAAGGAAAAAAAAATGTAATTGGTTACCTCGAAAACCAAAGGACCGTCTTTAGACACTCAATGGTGGTTCCCTTTGGCTACAGGAGAGAAGGGAGACTAAAGCGATCTCTTCCAGTTTATCCACTAATAATCTTTAGGCCCTTTTCAATGCCCTTATTCCCTTAGGAGTTGGGCTGATCGCAGCCCCCACTCCCGACCTTTCTCTGATCCTCCCCCCACCACTTGTCCTTTTATTGTGTAACTATTAATTTTTGTAAAAGGCCCCATTGTTCTCCCGTCAAATAACTTTAATATAAAACGTTAAAACCTTTCTTCTGATCTCTTATACTTTAAACTTTTGAACTTATATAATATATAATTATACATATACACTCAGATTTGGTGTCATAATTTTGTTAAATACGTTAACCTATTTTTATTTATGGTAAGTTATGGTTTATTTATAAGTTATTTACGCAAAATCTGCCACAAATGAATATTTTAAAGTAAAAAACAAGATATTAACACATTTTTAAAAACATTATTCTCTATTTTTATTATTTTTACGAGAACTCCTTCTAATTGCAAGTATTTCTCCCTCTTCTACGGCAAAGGGCCCTAATCCTGTCAGGCATAGAAGAAATTAAAACAATCCAATAAATAACAAAGAATTTGAATTTGCGAAATTTCAGTTATAGAAATTATTTTAGAAAATCTATCCCGATTCATATACATCACTCTAATTCGACCTTTTTGGACGTACGAAGTTGAGCTTTGGGTCTTCACTAAACCATCCAATTCATCTCGTATTCAATCCTTGCAATCCAAAATCCTCAATGCTTCTTACTTTGTCACCAATAAACGTATCTATAAAAATCTTAATGTTCCATATGTTGCTGATTTAGCCCATTCCAGATACTTATCCTTTCATATTAAGCTCTATAACCACTCAAAACCGTTAGTTTCTCAACTTGTTTCCCACTCCATTCCCGATAATCCTCCGAGGCGTCTGAAAAGAAGATGGCCTAGAGATCTTCTAGTGTAGAATTTTTAATGAAGTGCTACTAATGAGTAGTTCTTTTCAAGTGTTAACATGTTATTATTATCGTTGTCAATACACTGATGTATTTATTTTGTACTGTTGCAAATTTCAACAAATGTATATGAAAAAAAAATCTATTTCTCATTCCTCCAAGACAGGAAGGTATGTATTTATCAAAAAGCATCATCAAAACATTTTTTTCTGTGCCGTTTCAGAACGCAACAAAATTATGAGACCAAATCTGAGTGTCCGGTTTTTTTTTTTGCTGTTGAGTGTATATAAATATAAATATACATAAGGTCTTTATTGGCAAATAATAATAAAAATAATGAAGATGTTGGTAGTCAGAGTGTACAGTCATAGAATCGAACTGAATTAAAATATAAATTTGAATTTATTGTGCCGACGTTTTGGCTTACAGTGCAATCCTTCATCAGGGCTAGAAGAAAAAAAATTCTTAAAAGATATGACAAAAAAAAGTAAATATTAAAAAAGTTAAAAGAAAAACATTATAAAAATAAAGAATAGTAAGTTTTGAAAAAATGAATAAATAAATTTTAAAAAACAACATAAAATTGATATAACTAATTTTAATATTTTGTTTTAAATAATTATAAATCATACATTACTTCAAAGACAAGCGGATACAGTTGATGAGTAAATTCATAAATAATGAACAGCAGTAGGAATTTGACAATATAGTTGATATAAATATATATATAAAGTATGTTAATTAGTTAATGCATAGCAATAAACGAATGATTAAGACTGATGCATAAATAGTATAATAAACATAAAAGTATATAGTTAGTAAACAGGAAAAGTAAAAGGGGATTGAGTGGGAAAAGAGGATAAGGGGTTAATAACAAAACGCGTGCACTGAACACTTATTTTAGTGCGGTGGTTATTTTTTTGTTACTTTTATTATATTTATTTTATTTTAAACATGAGTATTTTATATATTTTAAAATGATTTTAAAATATGTCATATTTTACTATAATAATCCAGAAAATACAAGCTGAAACCGACAATAGCCCGTGTAGATTGGTTTTTGGATGTTTTTTACGGTACAATAAAAGTGGAAAAACCGTAAACCGATATTAATCCGCCCTACAACGAAAGTGGTTTGTTCTGAGTTACACGTGTACTTCTGTAAAAGAACAATATTAGTCCTTAAATCTTCCATATTTCTAACGGGAAAAGAAATATGGATTCAGGGTGATTTTAAAACGGTTTAAAATAGTTGTTTAAATAAAAATAACGATTTTAGCAAAGATTTTTTGATACTTCGAATTCATAATGTAATTTATTAATATTAGATTATTTAGTATAGGGTAGGTCGGGATGGAAGAATGGGTTAGAGCGTATGCAATAGGTAATCAAAGTTTTAGCCGATCGTGGTTTGCACTTGGATGGGTGAACACCCGTAATGTTTGCCCATCATCCATGGAAATGACATGCTGGTTTGGGTATACCAACCGGATAATACAAAATATTTACATGACAAAAACTTGTAGAAGAGCTACCGACTTGTAGTACTCATCTACAAGAGAAAATATCTAATTTAAATATACGCCACGGAGAATGGACAGGAATTGAATTGGAAGCAAGTTGTGAAACAAGTGGATTTAGATTAGAATGAAGTTTTTTATGATATGAAGATATCCAAATCAGGGATCCAAATCCAATCAGGGAAATATGGGATATTAAGTGCATTATAGATTAGCTCATTTGTCACAAAGAAAGGAACATTAAGAATTTTGGATTGGAGTGATTGAATGCGAGAAGAATTTGTTGGTTTGGTGGATCTCCATAGTCCAGACAGGTATACAGCTATATGGTATAGTCATATGGATGAGTTTCTTGACGTGAATCAGGAGATATAAACGTTTGTTCTTTTTTTTTTTTTTTTTTGTTTTTTTTTTTTTTTTTTCCCCCGTTCCATCCTCCTATGGACCACTGCTTGCGTCCTTGAGCTTTGATTCTTCCCCGCTACTCTCGCAATCTCATCCTGTGAGCCTCCTTTCTTTCATCAGTCCACTTCTTGCCTGTTTTCTGCTTTTGTCTTTCTTGGAAGCACTTGTACCCTCGAAGTTTTTTCTGAAGAGAAGCTCGTTCCTGGAGGTATTCGAGTGTGATTCCTATTTTTTGAAGGTCTTTTTCAACTTCGGTGAACCAGGGTCCCTTGGTTATCTTGACAAGAAAGTAGGAAAAGATCTTGTTGGCCTGTCTCTGTGAACTCATGTGTATTACATGGCCATAAACATTACCCTCCTTTTCCGAATGGCGTCTATTATCCTCTCCATGTGCTGGTCCAGTTCGGTGATATGTCGTCTCCTGTATTTACCATTTTCTGTGATGGGACCAAGAATCTTTCTCAGGATTTTTTTTCCTTCCCTTCTAGCTTTTCCATAAGAATATTTTGAACACTTTTTCTGATTTGAAAAAAAAAAAAAAAATGACTTTGTCGCGCCACCTACCTCTATGAATATGAATTGCCCACCATAATAATTACAACATTAGAAATCAAATTATGAGTATTAATTAAAAAAAAAATTGAAAATATTCCGACTACTTGAACATTTAATAGACAAGCGTTCAAACCTACCTATAAATTACTAATTAGACTAACATGGTAGATATTTGACCAATTATGACTTGCGGAGTTGGGCTCTGGGGCTCCACTAAACCTTCCAATTCTTCTCATATCCAATCCTTTGAATCCAAAACCGCTTGTAGAATTCTCAATAATCCTTACTTTTTCATCAATAGACTTATCCATAAATATATGTTCCATGTACATCATTTTATAGTAAACTCCATACCAAGTCGAATTTACTAACCTTCCAGCTTGCTTCACACTTAATTCCCGATAATCCTCTGAGACGTCTAAAAAGAAGGTGGCTAAGAAATCTTTTAATGCTGAAATTTTATAGAAGTGCTATTAATGAGTAGTTCTTTACGTGTTTATTAGCATGTCATTGTAATTATATTTCTAAAATTTACTTGATGTACATAATTTATACAGTTTTAAATATCAATTGATAGTTATAAATAAAAAGATCGAATTTCGCATTTCTGTTTGTTACACTCAACAGAATAAAACAGTTTTGGGCATTCTGTTACTGCGAGAGAACGTTTATTGTTCATGTGCTGAGTGAATGTAAGGCAGGGATGTAGCGTTGCTCCTAAGTAATTGATGGGACTGGACCAAGGAAGTTTGGAATTATTTAGGAGAGTGCACTGTGGTTTATGATGGGCCTAGGGGTGGTGAATGTTATTACCTCCGTTTTAAGTGGGTGTTATTGTTTTATCGTAATTTTCCATTATTGAGGAATGGATTTATGCGCAATAAATACCATTTAACCGTGAAATAAAAACTTCAAAGTTTTATTATTACAGTCAAAAAAATGCAATAAAATAAAAAACTTTACGATAGTGACTTAAAACCGGAAAGCTAACTTAAAAGGCCCAAAACAATGTCTTTATTTTAACTGTTTATTGATATTTACAACTATATAAACTTTATACAGCAAGTAAATTTGCGGAAAATTATTACAATGACATGTCAATAACATATAAAGAACTACTTACTTTTAATTAATATTCTTAATAATCCTAAAACGTTTCATATCTTCTTCTTCTTCTTCTTCACTTGGCGCTACAACCCGCTTGCGCGAGTCTTGGCCTCCTCTATAGATGAATGCCAGTCATCTCGGTTCAATGCCGCCACCATCCAGTTGCGGACACCAAGGAAGCTTCTTGCATCTTTTGCAACTGCATCACTCCATCGTAGCCTTGGTCTACCAACTCTTCGTACACCGTAGATATTTTCTCTCAATAACTTGAGAGGCACATCATCGGGATTCATCCTTCCTACATGCCCTGCCCAACGCAGGCGCCCCAGCTTGATGTGATCCACCACGTCGACATCATTGAATAAAGTTCTAAGTTCTTCATTATTTCTCCGCCTCCATGTCTCCCCCTCCAGGATGGCTCCATAGATCCAGCATTCCGAGGCATATGTTAGGACAGGTCGAATGAGGGTCTTATATAGTCTTATTTTTGTAGACCTAGATAACAACCGGCTTTTCATATAGTCCTGTAGACCAAAGTATGCCCTATTAGCCATCAGCATTCTTCTATTAATTTCCTGATGTAAATTATTATCTTGGTTCACTTGCGTTCCTAGGTAGGTAAAGCTATCTACCCACTCAAAAGTATGATTCCCGAACCGCACATTATTATCTCTCTGTACTCCAGATGCAACACACATGTATTTGGTTTTGGCCTCATTTACCTCAAGTCCGATTTCCTTGGCAGCAATCTCCAGGTCCATAAATGCATCCCTTATCGCAACCCTTGATCGACCAATCAGGTCCACATCGTCCACGTTTCATATGCCCTAGTTAAATTATATGGCAACGTTAACA